>BSBM01000853.1:1432500-2745000 GCA_027924585.1 Larix kaempferi
GAAACACAGTTGTTGTCAAGCCAACAACTCAAAACAACAGAGTGGACGGTGCATCATTTGTTGAAAAAGATATGGGCTTGTTAGCTGGCAAAACGTGTAGATATGGGCGTCTGCATCTATAACTAGATGGCGGGCTTCTGCATTTGTATACAAGCGAGACAGAAGAAAAAAAAGCCTGTACGCTGGTTTTTTACTGTCCTGATCAACATGTTGTGAGTGTTTGTAAACACTATGTAATTTTTCCCCTTTCATAAAAGATCTGCAGCAGCCCGGAGACGTAGGCTTAATTGGCCGAACTCCATTATCAATTTTGCGTGTCTTGTTATTCTGATTTAATTTCGCTCTCCCAAATCTGATCCAGAGGAAATCTGCGTAATTTCCCAGCACTTCGTCGAGCACATATATCCAACGAAGGAGATTTACGGTGGGCGTAAAGGGTACCCAAAGGTTTATCAGATTAGCAAAAATCACCCGTTTCTTTTGTTTAATCGAGCTATTTTGCGGGGAGAACGAAAGGTTGAAGCGATCGCCCGTTTCTTTTGTTTAATCGAGCTATTTTGCAGGGAGAACGAAAGGTTGAAGCGATCGCCCGTTTCTTTTGTTTAATCGAGCTATTTTGCGGGGAGAACGAAAGGTTGAAGCGATTAAAGGTTGAAGATGGATCGGTTTCAGGTTAAGGTTACAATAATGGATGCAGGAGTTGGATCAGATCAGGAAGTTATGGCGCATTAGATCTTCATAAGGATTTCTGATCCTGTGGAAAAACTATGGAAATGTGGTGGGCGGTGCTGGCAGCGCGATTGCATTATGCCGTCTTTCTGTTGATGCCCATACCTCCCGTAGTGCCTGCAATGGACGTAGCCACATCTGAATCAGGTTATTGTGGCCAAGGTTACTTTCTGCTCTGTATTTAATGGAGTGTCTTTCTGGTTTTGTGTAATTCCGCCACCCATTTTTCCTATTAGGTTCTTTGCAACTCGGTTCAGCTTATTTGCAGTATCCTTCTTATCTCCATTTGGGTTCACTATACCTCTAATTAGGTTAGCATTATCTGCAATTTCTCCAATTGGGCGAGCATTATCTACAAATAGTGGAGGATCCGTTCAATACTGGAGGATCCATAAAATTCGAGTCGAGGCCATTCACCATTTCCGTTGTTGCAATCCAGGAAAAGGAGGTAGATTTCGGTAGATTTTGCATTAGTAGAACCCTATAGGTATATATTAATTATGTAAAGTTTATTTTTTTATTCTCATTTGTTTTTCTCAAATATTATTGATTTTCGTTTACAGGTAGGACGATGGCGGCTTCTGGAGATCTCTTATGCTCACGAAGCTATATGCATTTCGTTCAGATAGTTATGCTTCACATTGATTAAATCATGTAGCCAGTTACAGGGTTACCGGTCGACCCAAGGCCTTTCGTAGGTATGCGGGAGAATTTGTTTGCCATTTAAGATCTTTTGTTTGAAATATTAGCTTGTCTAATATGACTGCCTCATAACGCAATTGCTGGTCAACCAACTTACTTTTAAGGCTGCCTAAACTTAGGAATTTGGGACCCATTATGTATTAATTTATAAATGTTCACTTTCGTTACCCTTGATTTAATTGGATGGGTGTTGTCCTTTGTTCCCCCTGTACACAAATCTAATAGATGAACCTTTGGCTTGCAAAGATATGTCCAATCCAAGTGATAAAAACATGGAGTGCGCAGAGGTTTTATAGCATTTTCGATGGTGATATGTGGCATTGTGTGTCGCTCTATTTATTTTATCTTACAACATATAATCTGCAATTTTATTAGGAGACTGAGTTTGAGAGTGGTATCTGCTCTTTGTAATTACGCTGGGTTGTTTAGCCTATGGCTTAAAATTCTGACCATAAATGATAACTTGCAATACTATTTATCTAAGTTCCTAAATGCAATTGAAAAACCTAAAAATACAATTTAAATCAAAAGAAATGCAATATAATCTATGATTCAATCTAAGTTAAATGCAATTTTATAGTAGATGCAAAAAATAGTCTTAGTAGCTGCTAAACAACATAAAATAATAACTTTAGGGGCTGCTAAAAGCCTGTAGCTTCATCTACTGAAAAACTGTAAAATTTGGAAACTAATTTTATGCCATCTAATCTATTTCCTATGGCGGGAGCTTGATACATTGTAAATTTGATGCAAAATAAAATAAAATAATTTAATAGCCAATCTTAAATTAATTTAAATGAACAACTATATTTAAAACTCAACAATTATTAAAGGCCAAACAAATGAAAATTATATTTCATATAAAACAATTTGTTTATGCATCAACGATGTAATCATTTCAGACAATTAAATATGTAATCATGCTTTTGAATGCCTGAAACGATTGCAGAAATTACTTTTGAATGCCAATCGATTGCTTTCTTGAAAACAAATTACAGAAATTCTATCGACTTTCCAAAGAGAATCCTGGCAGCGACTCCTTGTTTTTCCATTATAATGAAAAACAAACAACATAGATTCCAAAGAAAATTATTTTCTCTCTGTGAACCCAACAGTCGAATTGCATTCTGTTTATATAGGCGATCAGCTCTGCGATATATTTTCCTTTCAAACGGATTTGAAACTTCCACTACACCTAGTGAGGAAACTACCATCTCGTGGCGGATTAGAGCTCCACTGGTGCTATCTTCCAGGGAATTATTTAAATGCAATCTCAACCATTTTCACCGTTAACCTTCAAAATAAGAAAGAAGGAAAATAAAGTCGCAAGGTAAAATAATAATTAATAAAATGATAAATGTAAATCATTTGATAAATAATTCTCCCTTCATTTGATAGAGTCTCCAAATGTAAATCATGTTGATACTCTGCGATAATATTCAGTTCGAATAGACAAATTGGTGAGGAGAACTTAGAAGCATATCATGGTTTTCACTGTGCTTGATATTCACAGCTTTGATAAATGATATTAAAGAAGCTAAATCCCGTGATTTGATGAAATAAGCATGACATGATTCTCATATTTGGTGAACATGTGGAAAATCCATTTGTGTGCTTCCATGCAATTTGGTGCAACGACCTCAATTTCTTCGAACACGTGTGTACTGCTATGTTTTCTAACTGCTCTTAGACTTTAGTAATGTAGTGGCAAAATATTTTAATGGGCTAATTATTCATTAGACTTTAGTGATGTAGTGGCAAAATATTTTAATGGGCTAATTATTGATTAGACTTTAGTGATGTAGTGGCAAAATATTTTAATGGGCTAATTATTGATTCGAATTGATTTCATTGCCTATAAGCATTTAAATTAAGACATCCTCGTGACTATAGATTGTGTTGCCACGTCTTCCTCTTGGTGGTGTGCAATATTAATGCTGGATCTGATTAAAATTGGTTACAAAGAACCATAGCAGTACCTTCGTTAAATGGCCCACATCTACATTGAGGAAATTTGACTGCTTTTTACCAATTTGGCGTTTTGTTGTTGCATAATTCTGAATTTTAAGACATTCTAAATTAATAGCTATATAAGACATTATGAATTGATAGTTGTATGTCTTAAGACATACAAATTAATGCATGCTTTATTTAAGAGTTTAAGTTCAACTATGAAATTATTTATATGTCGTTTAAGATTTAAAAATGGTTGTATATATGGTTTAATATTTAAATTCAATAATAAAATAGTTTTGAATTGGAAATTAAAATTTATATTCACCATTTGTTTTTGTTTTTATTGCTAAAAATGATTGTATATATGGTTTAATATTTAAATCCAATAATAAAATAGTTTTGAATTGGAAATTAAAATTTATACTCACCATTTTTCTTTGTTTTTATTGCTATGAAAGGTTTAGGCTTTTCTATACACAGTCAGGATTTAAATATTAAACCATATATACAACCATTTTTAAATCTTAAACGACATATACATAATTTTATACAAATACTCAAGCTCTCGTGGCTTTCCAGCCATTTACTTCTCTCCTTAGTGATTTGTTTCCCTTTCTCACATTACAAACATGATTTTAATTTATATATTTTATGAAATAACATAAAAAAAATTAATTACTTTTTTTTTTTATAACTTATTAAGAAACATAAATGTTTAAAAAATTTAATATTTATTTATATATAAAAATAACTTATAAGTAAAAATAAAATAATATCCTTTAATTTTAATTTAAAATAATATATATATAATTTAAAATAATATTTTTAATAAAGAAAATAGTATTTATTCATAATAGCATAAAAGTTGAAGTAAGTTTTATCTCAAATTGTCTTATGATATTAGTATATTATAGCCTTAGCACATGTTTAGTTTGAATCCATCTTTAAAAAGAACAAATGGAGTAATTAAAATATTCAAACAATGTTTTAATTGTTTCTCATTTGATACTTTTAAACATAGCATGGATGGAGGTATTAAAAAAAAATTAAGTTATAATAATAATAATAGTAGTAGTTATTATGATTGCTTTGATCATACAAAGTTCTAGCATAATTTCTCAAACATAATGATTTACATAGTACTTATATTGTTGGCTCATTGGTTATGGATAAACGTTTTCCTTTGTCATGTTTATGAAATTGATTTTGTTTGTAATTATAAAACATTAAATACTATTAAGATTATTTTAATAGAAGTCTACTTTACACGAAGTCATCCATTAATCAATATTTTTTTTAAAGAATTCATATTATCAATATTTCTTAAAAAAAACATTCAAAAATATCATTTATATTTATATTTAAATACATTAAGTTATCATAATACATTAAGTTAAAAGTTATTAACATAATGTGGTTGTTATTATTTCAATTTTATTAATAATAAAAATAATAGGGTGAGGTTAAATAATAAGATTAATAAAAATATTTATAGTAAATTTAACAATATTTTTAAGAAACATAAATGTTTAAAACATTTAATATTTATTCATATATAAAATAATGTATAAGTAAAAAAAAAAATCCTTTAATTTTAATTTTAATTTAAAATAATATGTATATAATTTAAATTAATATTTTTTAATAAAGAAAATAATATTTATTCATAATAGCATAAAAGTTGAAATAAGTTTATCTTAAATTGTTGTCTTATGATATTAGTATATTATAGCCTTGGTACATACTTAGTTTGAATAATAATAATTTATATTTATATTTAAAAGATATTTATATTAAAAAATATAGTTTATATTTATATTTAAAAGATGTTTAATTGATTTAAAATAAAATATTAATATTTTTAATTGTTGCATTGCTAAAAAAGTTATTAGCATAATCCATTGTCAAACATAATACACTAAGTTATCATAATACATTAACTTATTAACATAATGTGGTTGTTATTATTTCAATATTATTAATAATATAAATAATAGGGTGAGGTTAAAGAATAAGATTAATAAAAATATTTATAGTAAATTTAACAATATTATTAATAAAATTATTAACATTAATAATACTTATATTAACCACATTAATATTAACAACATTAATGTTGGTGTTAACATTAATATTTACATTAACCGCATTAATACTAACAATATTAGTATTGGTATTAATAATTAATAACATTAAAATTGTTATTAATAATTAATAAAATTAAAGTTCTTTTTTAGAAATGTATATTATATATAAAAATAGTGTTTTACATAGACATAGAGCCTTGTCAAAAAAAGCAAGAGTTTTACACTAGGATTTTCAAGTTCAAGTCCAAGTATTCTACCAAAGTTCATTACAAAACTACCAAGTTCTATGGTTATTTCCTCTTGTGGAGTAAATCCTAACAAACTGACTACATAGATATTGGCAAAAAAACATAACATATAAGAGAAAATGGATCAAGCCTTCTCATTGTGGGGAGTTTCTTCTTCAAATTCCCGATGGTTTTGTCACAGTTTCCTCCATTTGGGTGGCCTCTCACTGCTCAACAATTGCAACACCGTTTTCCTCCATTGCCTTAAATCTACATGCATCGTAGTCAAAATTTCCTTCAACTGCCCAAACCTAGTTTCATTACTCTCATGATTGTGTATATATTGTTCTTGTTGCATGTTCTTCAAGTCTAGGATCACTCTTTTAACCAAATTCAAGCATGGTGAACAATAGTCAAATATGGTGAACCATGGTCAACTAAATCCAACCATGGTTAATCTAGACTAACCACTACAAAAAAAAGTAAAGCAGAGGCAACCATGGTCACTGAAAGTCAACCATTATAAACCATAGTCACTTATGGTCAACCATAGTCAAGCGTGTTCAACCATGGTTAAACAGAGTCAACCAAAGTAGCCCAAGCTCAACCAAGGTCAACTATACTCAAGCATGCTCAAGCAAGCTCGACCATAGTCAACCATGGTCAACCATCATCAACCATGAACGTCCAACCTCAACCATTGTTAAAACCATATTCAACCATGGTCAACTAAAGTCAACCATGGTTAACCAAAGTCATCCATAGTTAATCATAGTGAACCATGGCCAACTAAAGTCAACCACGGTCAACTAAAGTCAACAAAGGTCAAGTAATGTAAACTTTGGTCAACTAAAGTCAACGATGTTCAACTAAAGTAAACTTTGGTCAACCATTGTCAACTAAAGTCAATTATGGCCAACCAAATTCAATTAATATCAACAAATGCCAACCAAATCCACCCAAATTCAACCTTGGCTAACCATGGTCTACCATGGTAAACCATACTTAACCAAAGTCAACCATGGTTAAACAAAGTGAACCATATACAACCATGGTCAACCAAAGTCAACAATGGTCAACCAAATAATATTCTTATATGGCTTTAGTTGTGGTCAACCAAATACTTAAGTCAACCAAATAATTATAAGTCAACCATGGTCAATCACATAATATTCTAATATGACTTTGGTTGTGGCTAACCAAATTTAACCATGGTCAACTATAGTTAACTCTGGTTTTTCATGGTTGACCACAACCAAAGTCAACCATGGTTAGCCAAAGTCAACGAACGTCAACCATGGCCAATAAAAAATTAACCAAAGTCAACCCTGATCCACCAAAGTCAACAATGGTAACTAAAGTCAACAATGGTCAACAATGGTAACTAAAGTCAACAAAGGTCAACCATGGTCAACAATGGTCAACCATGGTCCACCATAGTTAACCATTGTCAACCATAGTCAACCAAATTCAACCATGGTTAATAAAAGTCAACCATAGACAGCCATGGTGTACGACGGTCAACAATGCTCAAACAAAGTCCACCATGGTCAATCAAAGCCAACCATGGTTAACCAAAGTCAACCATGATTAAACATATTCAACCAATGTCAACCATTATGAACCAAACTCAACCATGGTCAACCAACGTCAACCATTGTGAACCAAAGTCAACCATGGTCAATTAAGGTCAACCATGGTTAACCAAGGTCAACCGTAGCCAAATAAAGTCAACCATAGTTAACCATATTCAACCAAATTCAACAATAGTCAACCATAGTCAACCATGGTTAACCATCAACCACGATCAAACAAAAGTCAACCAAAGTAAACCATGGTCAACCAACGTCAACCATGGTGGACCAAAATCAACCACAGTAAACCAAAGTTAACCATAATTAACCATGGTCAACTAAAGTCAACAATGCTCAACCAAATTCAACCATGGAGAACCAAATTCAACCATGGAGAACCAAAGTCAACCATGGTTAACCAAAGTTCGCCAAAGTAAACCAAAGACATCCATAGTCAGTCATGGTCAACCAAAGTTAACAATTGTAAATGAAAATCAACCATGGTCAACCAAAATTCAACCAAATTTAACCATGGTAAACCAAATTCACCATGGTCAACCAAAATTCAGCCAATGTTACCCATTGTAAAACAAAGTCAATCATGGTTGACTTGATCAACCAATGTTAACCATTATAAAACAAAGTCAACCATGGTTGACTTGATCAACCAATCTTAACCATTGTAAAACAAAGTCGACCATGGTTGGCCATCGTTAACATGGTCAACCAAAGTTAACCATGGTGAACCAAATTTAACCATTGTGAACCAAAGTCAACCATGGTTAACAAAAATTCAGCCAATGTTACCCATTGTAAAACAAAGTCGATCATGGTTGACTTGATCAACCAATGTTAACCATTATAAAACAAAGTCAACCATGGTTGACTTGATAAACCAATCTTAACCATTGTACAACAAAGTCGACCATGGTTGGCCATCGTTGACTTGGTGAACCAAATTTAACCATGGTCAATTAAGGTCAACCGTAGCCAAATAAAGTCAACCATAGTTAACCATATTCAACCAAATTCAACCATGGTCAATTAAGGTCAACTAAAGTTAACCATTGTGAACTAAATTCGACCATGGTTGGCCATCGTTGACTTGGTTAACTAAAGTTAACCATAGTGAACCAAAGTTAACCATTGTGAATCAAAGTCAACCCTGGTCAATTAAGGTCAACCATGGTTAACCAAGGTTAACCATAGCCAAATAAAGTCAACCATAGTTAACCATATTCAACCAAAGTCAACCATGGTCAATTAAGGTCAACCAAAGTTAACCATGGTGAACCAAAGGCGACCATGGTTGGCCATCGTTGACTTGGTCAACCAAAGTTAACCATGGTGAACCAAAGTTAACCATTGTGAACCAAAGTCAACCATGGTCAACCAAAATTCAGCCAATGTTACCCATTATAAAACAAAGTTGATCATGGTTGACTTGATTAACCAATGCTAACCATTATAAAACAAAGTCAACCATGGTTGACTTGATCAACCAATCTTAACCATTGTAAAACAAAGTTGACCATGGTTAGCCATCGTTGACTTGGTCAACCAAAGTTAACCATGGTGAACCAAGGTTAATTAAGGTCAACCATGGTTAACCAAGGTCAACCGTAACCAAATAAAGTCAACCATAGCTAACCATATTCAACCAAACTCAACAATATTCAACCATAGTCAGCCATGGCCAACCATCAACCACGATCAACCAAAAGTCAACCAAAGTAAACCATGGTCAACCAACGTCAACCATGGTGGACCAAAGGCAAACACAGTAAACCAAAGTTAACCATAATCAACCAAAGTCAACAATGCTCAACCAAATTCAACCATGGAGAACCAAAGTCAACCAAAGTTAGCCAAAGTAAACCAAAGTTAACAATGGTAAATGAAAATCAACCATGGTCAACCAAATTTAACCATGATAAACCAAAGTCAACCATGGTCAACCAAAATTCAGCCAATGTTACCCATTGTAAAACAAAGTCGATCATGGTTAACTTGGTCAACCAATTTAAACCATTATAAAACAAAGTCAACCATGGTTGACTTGATCAACCAATATTAACCATTGTAAACAAAGTCGACCATGGTTGGCCATCGTTGACTTTGTCAACTAAAGCCACCCATGGTCACCTATCACTATAGTTGACTTTGCTTGAATTTGGTAGACTTTACTTGACCATGGATGTCCTTGGTTGACCATTTAACTTTGACCATGGTTGAATTTGGTTAATTATGGTTCACCATGGTTTATTTTGGTTAACCCTGGGTGACTTTGGTTGACCATGGTTTACGATGGTCACTATTGTTGACTTTGGTTAATCATGGTTGACTTTTATTGACCATGGATGACTATGGTTGACCATTGTTCACTATGGTTTTTCATGGTTGACCAAAACCAAAGTCAACCATGGTTAACCAAAACTATTGTATGAAGTCACCTATGAATTGAAGTCAGGTGTCGTTCAAAGTCAACCTTTCTTAACACTTAACAATCGATTAAAGTCAACTATGGATTGAAGTCAACCATGTAATGAATTTAACCTTGGATTGAAATTAACCTTGCCCTAAAATTCAACCATGGATTTAAGTCAACCTTGCTTAAAAGTCAACTACGGATTGAAGTCAATCTTAATTAAAAGTCAACTATGGATTGAAGTCGACATTTCTTAAAAGTCAACAGTAGACTGAATTCAACCATGTATTGAAGTCATTAATGTTAACATGATTAATGGATTGAGGTCAACTATTGGATTGAAGTCAACCTTGGATTAAATTCAACCATGGTTTGAAGTCAATCTTGGATTCAAGTCAATCTTGGATTCAAGTCAATCTATGCTTGAAGTCAACCTTGGATTCAAGTCAACCTTTTTTACAACCTTGGATTAAAGTCAACCTTTTTACAACCTTGGACTGAAATCAATATTGAAGTCAGCCTTGGATTGAAGTTACTGATGGATTGAAGCCACACTTGGAATGAACTAAACCTTGGACTGGAGTTAACTATGAATTAAAGTCAACCAGAGATTGATGTGAACCTTGGATTGAAGTCACCCTTAGATTGAAGTCAACGATGGATTGAATCCAGCCTTGCTTAAAAGGAAACTATGGATTGAAGTCAACCTTTGATTTAAGTCAACCACAGTTTAAAGTCAACAATGGATTGAAGTCATTAATGTTAATATTATTAACAGGATGAATTCAACCATGATACAAAGTCAACTTTGGTTTGAAGTCAACAATGGATTGAAGTCAACCTTGTATTTAAGTCAATGATGGATTAAAGTCTACCTTCACTTGAAGCCACTCTAGGATTAAAGTCAACCTTGGATTGAAGTGAACCTTTTAGACAAACTTGGATTGAAGTCAAACTTGAAGTCAGCCTTGTATTGAAGTTACCCATGGACTGAGTCAACCATGGATTGAAATGTAACTTGGATTGAAGTAAACTATGGATTGAATTCAACCATGGATTGAGGTCAATCGTGAATTGAAGTCACCCTTAAATTGAAGTCAACCATGGATTGAATCCAACCTTGCTCAAAATGAATCTATGGATTTAAGTCAACCTTTGATTGAGGTTGACCTTGGATTGATGTCAAAGATGGATTGAATTCAACCTATGTGTTCAATAGAAATTCCAATTTCGAAATATTAAACTTTTTCAAATATTATTTTTCTTCATTGTATATACTATATCTTTTTTACTTCCATGCTTTGACAATACCAAATACATTTACAAATGTCATTTCACATCTTACATTCATATACCTTCCCCATATTTTCCATAAATATTACAATTTTTTATTATTAATTATTTCATGATTATAAATTTTTTCAAAATAGGATTTCTTTATTTTACATTTATTTTACTTTTTTCTAATAAGTAAATTTGAAATATAAATTATTATTTTTAATATAACTTTCAAATATAAATTTAAGTTGAAATTTTTAAATTTTTTTAAATATAAATTTAATTTAATTTTATATAATTTTTTTTAAATATAAATTTAATTTAATTTTATATAATTTTTTTTCAAATAAGTAAATTTTATTAGTAATATTAATATATTTAATATTTTTTATTTTACATTAACTTACATTTAATAAGATTTTTTTTTTTAATTTTCTTATTTAATATAATTTAATGTAAACTACATTTTTCTTTACTTATATTTATTTCATTAATTTTAACATCAATTATTTTCTTCTTTATTTCTATTTAATACTATTTATTTCAAATATTTTAATTATCATTTTTTTTTTGTTCGCAAAGTGGTGGAACCTCCTTGACTAGCAAGTTTTCTTTTAGCTAAGTTACCACGAACGAGGGGCATCTAAGCAGTCAAAATCACCCGGGGATCGCACACGGCCTAGACCGCACCAACCCTTAACATGGTTGGATTTTTGGTATCCGCGGGATTAAAACCAACAACCTTTCCGCTTAGAAAGGGTCTTAACAAAACCCCGCCACCGACTGTTCTCACGGATAATTATTTTTAATATCATTAATTTTATTTTTAATTTACATTTAATATATATTTTTTACTTTTCTTTTTAATTAACCATTATTTTATTTTTCTTTAATATCAATTAATTATTTTATTCTAAATTTACCTTATATTTTATTTTACTTATTTTTAATTTTTTACATTTATTTAAATGATTTACTTATTTATTTATTTATTTATTTAATTTACTTTAAGTTACTTTACTTATATTTATTTAATTTAATTTAGTTTATTTTTATTTCTTCATTTTATTTTACTTTAGTTTATTTTATTTCCACGTGTTTATTTTTAATTCTATTCTAATTTTTTATTTTATTTTACTTAATTTACTTTGCTTTTATTTAATTTTTTTTATTTAATTTACTTTACTTTAATTTTATTTAATTTATTTTAATTCATTTTTATAGTGGTATTTTTTGGTTGCGCCGGCTGTCCACTAGCAACAACCACATTTTTAAATGTGGTTGATATTCGTTGTCAACTACTTTTAAATATGTGGTCATGGTTGATATACATCGATCAATGAATATCAACTGTATTTAAAAATGTGGTTGTTGCTAGTTTATTTTGAATCAATACACTTTTTTCATCCTATTGCAATTTAAAAAATAGTCCACCACATATTCTAAAATACAAAAACCTATAAATATAATGAAAATTTAATTAAAAAAACCTACTTTACTATTCAAAAAGCAAGATTTTCCACAATTTAACAAGTAAATTAAATTAAAGATTAGGTATAACTACTTAAATTTCATACTTAGATGTGACTGGGAACAATGAAGAATGTTCCTTTTTATCACAGCAAATTGGGATGGGAATAACCTCCGTCAAATAATGGAGACTGGCTTTTCAAATTATTGGAGATTGGATGTTGTTGAAATGCTTCTCTCTCATTGCTTAATTTAAGTTTTGAGAGATCACAAAGTCTTACCAAAATTACTTTCGATGACTTTACTGTTCTTGGTGGCAACGTGTGATGTAAATTTGAGTATTATTGGCATCATTTAGCATGATTATATGAAACTGCCCAGGGAATGCACATCTGTAAGTTCTCAATCAAGAAATGATAAAAAGTTGACGCAAATAGGAATAATGAATATTGTGTATTGATAGAAAAGAGAGTAATGTACTTATTTATATTCACTTGCTATTATTTAGTCTTGCACCTAGCTTCTCTATGATGTGGTCATTGTTGTCAAACATTTGAAGAAGATACACAAATCAAAATTGGAAACCAAATTTGCTGCAAATGCTCAAACCTAGAAGAGCAAGTTGAGAGATGGTTAAGAAAATAAAAGTACAAGGAGTACTTGAGATATTTTGCTGAAATGTGTTAAAAGTATTATTTATTTCACATGTTCCCCAAACTCTCGAAAACTAAAAGGAATCCATGGTACCACTATTTAATGTCAAGATCACTCTCAAAGAATATTGCACTCCAAAGCATTGCTCAAGAGTTAATTTGCAGCAAGAACTTGGATTATGCACCTTGGTTACATTTCTCTAATCTCTTTTTGGTGTCCAACACTTTCACACTTATGTAAGAAATCATGTACATAGAGTAAGACATAATTATAACAGTTTTCCCTACCTTTCCTTCACCACAACAAAACTTTTCATTTCCCAAGGAAACACACTTCCACTCAAGGGTGAGTGCAACAACATGGATGAAACAAAAAGATTCATTTCTCTTGTACACATCATAGCAAGACTACTAGATAACCTACCAAAACAACTTCTTATTTTCTCTTTCTCTACATATGATTCATAATTAGGTCTATGTAGTACTACAGACATGTGAAGACTCATTAGTACGAGATAGTTGCAAAATGACACTACAAGCCCAAGATTAAAGATGATGAGTGGACTTGCATGCATGAGTTCGATAGTTGTAAGAAGGAGCAATGTTGAACACTTATTTACGCAAACCTTTTTTTTTTAATTTCACACATAGTTCACATCAACAATTTGATAGAACTAAAAAAAAAACATAAAACAATGAAACAAGGGAAAATGTGTTAGAAGGGGAAATAATTATGGGAATCCTATAAACAGGTTATATATGGACAACAAAAATTAGGCTAGCACATTTTTGTCAACTGTATTGAGAACATCATAAGACATGTCTAAAATGGAAAGCACAAGAAAAGACTTTTTAATATGTAGTTCAATGACATCTTAGGTAGTTTTGTCCTATGGCCAAAGGATTACAAATAAAACAAATATGCACCTAAGCTTAGTACAAATAAAACAAAATAAAAAATGCTTGTTAATAGGATGTCCAATTGTATTGTTTTTAAACAAGAGTTTATAAATGGATTATTAACTATGAATTTTAGTTTCTCGTGACCATCACCTCATAGTTTCAACAAATTGTGCCTAATATAGAATTACTTTGAATCATAGTAAAAATCACTTTAGACTAAAGATAAAACATGGAAAATGATGTGTTTGTTGACTTTAAACCTCTCGACCATTCAAGAGGAGGCTACTCTTCAAAATATAAATAATATAAAAAGCACTATCACAACTATTTTGAAATAGAAATTACATTTCCATGAAGAAATACAAAATTAGAGAATGTAACTAAAATAATTCATTATAATGTAACTAAAATAATTCATTAAAATAAGTTAGAAGATGATTCTTTTTAATGTTAATATAAATAAGAAAATTAACATTCCTAAAATAAATAAAAATAAAACTTTGATGAGCTTCATGGATGAGGTAACTTAAAACACAAGAAAGAACTTGTAATCTTTGTTATATTAAAAAAAGGTAGAGAATGAGAAGCACTCTAGGAAGCAAATACACAATATTTGCAATGCTGATGATTTCCATAACTTATTAACTCATAAAAATTACAAAACTCTAGGAAATTTTCTCTTCAATATTCACCATCATATAAAACAAATTATTTTTAAAAACCAATTAAAAATATTTTTTAAGTTCTAATAGATCAAAATTTCTATAATTAAATTGTAATAATCATTAAAAAAATACATATAACCATGTTTAAATATTTATTTATTACTTTTTTTAATTTTCAAGTAGAACAACTTTAAACACAAACATTACACAAGTCATTCATAATAAATTTTAAAATACACTTTGTAAAAAATTTATAATGATTGTTATTTAATAATTTAGTATTTTAACTACAACTAAAATATCAAATAATAAAAATCTTTCAATTACATAAGAAAACAAATATTTAATTATTTTAGTTCTTTTTTTCCATTATTTTTTAATAATATAATTATTTAAAATAAATTAACAATTTATAATTAACTTGTGATTTATTGGTGTTCACTTGCCAAATATTTGCAACACTAATAATTTTCATTACTTGTTAAACTAATGAAAAAAAGAGCTAAATTTTTTTCTAATCCATATTCCCCATCATATAAAATAAATTATTTTAAAAATCCAAATAAATAAACATAGATTTTTTAACGTCCAATAAACCAAAATTGATATAATTTATAATACATATAACCATATTTAAATATTTGTTATTTTTTTCTTTTTTAAATACAACAACTTTTAACACAAACATTACAAAACTCATAAATAATAAATTTTAAAATATATTTGCAAACAAATTATAATGTATATTATTTAATAATTTAGTATATGAAAAAAATATTTAATTATCTTAATTAATTCCATAAATTTTTTAACAATAAAATTATTTCAACTAAGCTAACAATTTATAATTAACGTGTGGCCTAACATAACAATTTATAATTAACTTGTGGCATAAAACAATAAAATTATCTTGAATAAACTAAGCTAAATACATTTTAAAATATTTTGGTTACAATAAAAAAATATTAAATAATGACATTTTGTAAATATTCAATTATCTTCTAAATAAATTAAACTAAGTTCATTTTCAAAATATTTTGATTATAATGAAAAAGAGAAATGATAACCATTTTTAGCTGTAATATGGTGTTTATTTGTTTTTTTTTTTTGTAAAAATGAAATCTAACTGTGCTTTATCATGATTTTGATGGTAGAAATGGATTCAGCACCATCAAAAACCCCATAAAAATTCATCTATTCCGACTTAAAGCTTAGAATTTTTAGACATTGTTTTATAATTTGGAATTTGAATTAGTGAATTTCAATTATTTTTCCACCCACACACACACACACACACACACACACATATATATATATATATATATATATATATATGTTTGTAACTTCATTTTTAAATCTATCCAATTTTAAAGAATGGGCAAGTTAAAGTAAGTATGAGTGCTTCCACTATTTTAAATGGTAACTTCTTACATAAATGTAGGATTCATGTACAACTTTGGGAAAAAGTATTGGTCTTTGATTTTATTCAATTAAATGCAGAATGGGTAAATTAAAGTAAATTTTAGGTTGAAATGAACTCATTATAATCCCCTACTCTATAAAAACAAGTGATTGAAGAAATTTGATCTACTTAGTTATTACACTCATATTAAATTTACTAAATTTTATCTTCATACAAATGCAATTTCTCAAATATCCCTTAACTAAAGGGATACATGTTCTTTCATAATTCCATTTCCTTTAACACCTCATGAAATACACATGAGAAGGAATTATATGGTCTTAAGTAAGCTAAGTCATGCTACTCTTGAATATATAAATTTTACTTAAAAAAAAAGAGTTGAAATGAACTCATTATAATCCCTTACTCTATAAAATAATTGAGTCAAGAAATTTGAACTACGTAGTAATTAATCACTCATATATTAAATTTCCTAAATTTCATTTCCATACAACATATTTAGATTCAATGTACAAGTACCTCAAATATCCCTCCAAGTAAAGGGATACATGTTCTTTCATATTTCCATTAACATTAACACATCATGAGATACCATCCCAAGTATTAATGACTATCTGAATCAAAAAACATAGTGTGTAGACATGAGAAGGCATTATATGGTTTTAAGTAGGCCGAGTCATGCTACTCTCAAATAGATAAATTTTACTTTAAAAAAAAGGTTCAAATGAATTTATTATGGTCCCTTACACTATAAAAAATAATTGACTAAAAAAAAGATCTATTTAATAATTACCTACTCATATATTATTTATGTAGTTAATTTATATTTTCATTAAAATTAATCATTAAAAAGAGCTAATATATATAAGTGATATGGTAAATTATAATATTTACTACATACATTTAAACACATGTTAGATTATTTGTCCACATAAATTTAAATTTGGCAAGTAATGTCATGAAATCAATTTCAAAATATACATTCACTCTTAGATAAATAGACGTACACAGAAATAGCCTACAATATCACTATTTATGAGGAAGATTATAAATTTGTATATGATAATGACATGCAAAGTAATATGGCTGAGAAGAGTAAGTACTATATTTAAATGATTAATAATTTAATCAAGATCAAGTAAAGTAGTAGTTGGTAACTTCCTACATAAGAATAGGATTCATGTATAACTTTTGAAAAAAGTAGCGACCTTTGATTTTATTCAATTAAATGTAGAGGTTTAACACTTTCTTACACTAAATGCAAGCCACTCTAATTAGAAATTTCTTCCATTAAATGCACATTATTTTAATTAGAACTTTCTTCCATTAAATGCAAGCTACCCTAATTTCATGTATACAAGTATTAGCATAATAGAAGCTTTCATGTAAGCATAATAGAAGCTTTCATGTCATACAATACATTTTATACTCATAACAAGGAATGTTATAATAGTCCATAACATTATGCACATTAAAGAGTGCTCACTCATACATTAAGGGAAGTAAACTAAGGTGAGTATGTGCCAAAAAATGCTCCAAATTCATACATGGTGTGACACTTAGGTGAGAAGAAATGTTTTGGAAAAAGAGTGTTACTAATCTAGAAGCTTTAAAAATACACTTTGTAAACAAATTGGGAGACCAGTGTCCTCAACGCTCATATGTCCAAGCTAGACTATTTATGACCCTAAATCATTCATATTTTCTCATACAAAAGAAAATATGAAGGCACAACCTAGATAATATTGATCAAACAGATACATGTGGAGTACATCGATTGAAAGCCATAACAACTTAGTAGCAGTAAATAAACAGATAGGAGTAACTGAGCTACATATTATGAAAGATATGTGCTCATACACACTGAAGAGGACAAGTGCATATCTACAACCCTTACGCCAAAAGAAAATGGAATGGCTAATGGAATTCCACAACGATGTTTCTAACCATGCAATACAAATAATCTTTCAACATAATTATTGGTACTAAAATCTGCCCTATCAAAATTTTCAGTTTCTGGCAACATGATGACCGAAAAGTTCAAAAGAAGACGCTATCAAAAGTTCAAACATACAGTGATGTTTTTTCCAAAACCTTGAGTTTTAGTGTCAACCTCGTTAATTCTCTTTGTTTGCTCATAAAGCCATTAATTTTCTCAAACCCTTATCCAATGTGCAAATTCCACCAATAGCTACCTTGGATATTATGATTTACTATTATGATTTTTAATAATTATTATTATTTTAAATAAAATATTTTTCTTAAAATAATTATTTTTATTAAAAATGAAAAAATAACTATCTTATATATACCTTTTTTCCATAAGTTTTTTCATGATAGCGTGGATTCAAGAGGGATTAGAGTTTGTTTATTATTAAAAGTTTGGGTCTTTTTTCCATTTCTACATTAAGTTAAGTCAAGCCAAGCCATTCATGTTCATCAACTTGAAGGCCATCGAGTCTATCAAACGTCAACGTAGCTTCACCAAATGCATTCAGCATGGGTCAAACGTGGTTTTCAAAACCGTTTATGGAGGATGAAGAATGGTTTCAGTTATCAATTGCGTCTAGGTAGAGTTAAAGAGCTCCATGCCTGCAGGTGTCGCTGAAACTGTAAGCCAAGTGCCAAAGGAAATATGCAGATGTTGATGGTGTTAGTACAGAGATTTGATGAGCTGCAGCAGTCATTGCTTAGTGAACTTATTTATAAAGGGAATCAATTAAATTTTTATAAACTCCTCATTATCTGCGTGTGCACTAATCTGAATCATAGATCTATGATGGAGCCTACCATTTAATGATGGAATGTTTTTATTCCATTTGAATATTTTTAATTTGCTAAGCACCGGAAATGCCCATACCGCCAAGCTTCCAAGCATTGACAAAAAAAGAAAAGGTTGTCAACATCAGGGTTATCATTGCCAGCAAAATGCACAAGTGTCATCATACTTTGATCATGATGAACACCAGCTATTTGAGCACATGATATATTTAGTATTAAAACCTGAATCCAACTTCAAATATTATTCCTAAACTTTTAGGAGGCAAATCATCAAAATTTGACAAGCTGTTGAATAAGGTTTCAATTTCTCGAAGAGTTCACATGCCAAACAAGTGTACTACTAAATGAAGCACACCTAGCAGCTAAAGGAATCCAAGGAAATTTATCATCCATTTTTTTAGGCAGAGAATCACCATTTGATTGAATCCAATCCCCGACTTTGAGTAGACCTCGAAATTTTTGGGGGCAGAGTATCTTGGATGATGAGGGATTGAACCTGTTCTCTAATCAGTATTTTTATGTCATCTACAACAACAATTTACATCAGTAATATGCAGAAATTATAGAGCAGATCTCAAACCTTCTTGAGCACTTATCCACAAGCTCGATTCTGGGAGTCAGTTCCAGATTTATTGCTATGAATATAAGATTAATTCTATTTTTAGTTTATAGATAGAATGAATCTGGAAAGGTTGTAACAGTCTAGAAGGAGTTTTCTCTATTAATTCTATCATTTTTTAATTTAAGGGGGTTCAGTTCTACGGCTCGAGGAGGGGAGCCACAAGATAGTTTTAACGGTATGCATTCAGTGTAAGCCATGGGCATTATCAGGAAATTCTTCTGTAGCATGTAATAATCAGAGTTTCCTTGGAGTTTGTATCATATTGTATTTTCTTATTTACATTCCAATGTCTATTTGCTTGAATAATTTACAGTCGTTGATTGTCCACGAAATTGGATTATTTATACAGTGAAGTCTCATTACAGTTTTCCAATCATTCATGTGCTCTGCTCAAGTACCCTATCATTCATTTTCTTCTTACATAAATGAAACATTAATGGAGTGTTCATTAGTCTGTATTCTATGGATTCCTGGAGCAACAGAGTGTCTGCTGCGATTTCACATAATGTACATTTTTTATCTATGTAATTGCATTCATGATCCAGAAGTGTTTCCGATCATTGGATCTTCTCTCTAGTATTGATTCAAGCTATTTGTAGTGATTAATTCTTTCATGTGCCTCTTATTCTTCCATCCTTTTACTATGATATATGATATTAAGTTCGCCTATCTTTGATTTATGAACCGTTATAGGTGATTCCATGCACATTTGATTTGATTGCTTACTTACCTCTCTCCTTTCTCATTCATTCCATATGATCTACCAGCATCCGAATCTATACAAACAATCATTCAGATTCAAGATGTCTTAAACATGCTTCTCTTGCAGTCTAGTGCATCTTTAAGTACTAACAATAACCATGAAACATTATACACTATCAGGATTCACAAGTTTAATCACAAGCTCAAACTGATAAAAGATAATGTTTTGACCTCATAATCCATTATGAGCTACTCAACCTAGTATAATAAAGACCTTGCTTGTTGGAAGGTTATCTGAGAGTCTCAAGGACAGATACTAAGCTGGCTCGATTATTTTAGTCAATTTCCAGTTCTTGTTTTTATCTACTTAGTCTTTTTCCACCCTGACTTTATCTCAAACACTCCTTGAATCCACTCCATTCTGACAAACACAAAATTCAATCACTTTCAACTATTTAGTGTATGTGACATCCCTCTCCAATGATGAAAACATTATGTCTGATTTATTTTTAAAAATTATTTTTTATTTTTGAGATTATGCAATGTGGAAGCCAGATGAGAAATCGGCTGACTTAAGTCCTAGGAGGACTGATGTAAACAAACAATTTTATTCTATTAATAAAAGAATAAGTAGGAACAGCCAAGTTAAATGAGGAGATCATGCATGGAGAAGTGGGGGACAAGTTAGAGTTAGCCTCTGGGACATCAGAACAAGTGTCAGGAGTGTATTTAAGACACTAGACACACCCTGAAAATCAGGGATTTGGTTAGCTGCGAAAATTCCATGAGGAATTGGCTGCCAATGGAAAGACCTAGGCAAAATTATAAAAGAATGGCATATGTGAGGAGGCAGGACGCGGCTGAGTATGCCAGAAGGAATTTCACTTGCTGTGTGAGCACTTTGTGTTAGGCAAGGGATTCAGGAAAGAATACTGAGTTTGAGGCTAGCTGTTCACATTTCTCCATGCATGTGTCTGGCTCGGGGGTGATTGCGGACGAACTTGGTGTTTGTACCTAATCTACGGTTGGGAGGAACGTGGCTGTTCCTACTGCATTCGGTTTCAAGTTCCAGGTTTTGTTATCTCAGATTTAAGAAATTCCTGTTATTTATCTGCCTCTTTTTGTTAAAGTATTGTATTTAGGGTATTCAAGTAATTACTGTTATTAAAATAATGCTTGATCGGTGCCATAGTTTGTTTTTGTAATAATGATAATCAGTAACCGAATAGAATGAATAAGGTAGACGCAGAGGAGTTATTTTATCAGAGTTTACAATGTTTTTATTTTATAAGCTTCAGTAAAGAAACTGCAGGATTTTTGCTGTTGCATATCAAACCGATCCTATCCGTGATTACAAATCGAGTTATGTTTTACCCATTTAATTCTAGGAAATTCATTGGTATTTTTCCTTTGGGATCTCGTACTATCCTCTAATTTAGACCATATTCCTTGGCCGGATTTATATTCTCCTTTATCAGTGATGGAATAGGTTTTACTATGAAATTATATGCTATCAAACTAAGGACGGTTTCCATAAAATTATTTGCTATGTTTCGAACCGGTTTGTGGATACGAGTTTGCCAAGTTGTTAGAATGAATCTATGCCATTGCCTTCACGGAATGGTCTGTTATAGGAAGGTCATACAAAAATTTAATTCCTTTTTGATCGAACGCCATAACCTTCGTTGTTCCTCAAGGATTAAACCCTAACTCTAGGGATTAAACCAATCTAAGTTCTTAACTCGCTTGCACAGTAATTCTGGAAGGGCAGGTCATAGATTGATATTCGAGGGTCGCCGATGTTACCATTCTGGCAGTTAGAAAAATAAAAATAAAAATAAATAAAAATAAAAATACATTTATAACAGCATTACCAGTATTATCATTCTATTATCTTTCGATTATCGGTTCTGTTAAGAAAAGTTTCAGACAAACGCTCTTACAGTTATTTATAGAAAATAAATAAATAAATAAAAAAGAACCCCTCGACAGCACGATTTGAGAAGAAAAGATCAACATTATTATAATAGAACTCATATCATATCATCCCACTTTTATTCCGAAAACCTAGCCGATGGTAACATTCCAAGAAATGCCTATACAGTCATTTAGGAATTTAGAACAGAGTTTCCATGCATGGACGAAAATCTTTTTAAATCATTTTTCTGTATTAGAAAATACAACATACGACTGGCTGGTAATTTTTAGAATGAAGACATCTGCTAAAAAAAAAATTCACTTTTCATCCTGTTGAAAGTCCGTTCACAAAAAATAGAGACAAACAAACAAAAGTTCAAACCCTGAGATGGGCACCGAGTTTGAAACAATTAATTCCTGTAGGAGAACGGAATCATCAGAGGTCTATTAAGCTCCAATTATATTCAATCAACAATAACGACCTACAGCTACCTGGTCTGTCTAGAAGAGCGAATGCAGAGGCCGTTACCTAGTCTGTCTAGATTTCATACGAAAACGAAATTATAAGTTCTTATAAACCTCGTACTGCTATCTGGCAAGAATTGTAAAGAGAAATATATCTACAATCATATACCCAGTAATAACAGAGACTGTAGCACCACGTTGATCAAACTTTATCATTCCCAGCATTACAAAAATGATTCGAGTTTTGATAATACATTAAAACCCTGCGGAAGAGTATGAGACAGAAACCCTGACTTCAAATCCTGACATCTCAATAAACTCTCCTCTAGAATATAGAAACTACAGAAAGAGGTATCTCCAAAGAATAGGGTTACATCGGTTTCTTGACGAAAGACCCAGGTCACCACGAATCCTTACAACCTCATATGAACTGATTACGAATTGAAAACTATAAAAAATTCCTTTAGTCGTTGAAGGAGGCTCCCCTTGTTTCTTGTCATCATACGAAGGCCAAGGAGGAGCGATACCACTTACCAATTTGGAGGGTCCCTCTGCGACCTGCGTTGCCTCGAACCAGGATTTTTCTGCATTATTAACAAACAGCACATTAGAAATTTGACAAATAGAATTACACTGTAAAAATTCAACGAACAGACAATGTCGAGTTACTAATTTGTAAGTTACCTCCGAGACACTTCATTGACATTTTGGCTGCGTCCTCAAGGTAGGGAGAACGCCCTCTGGAATAATCCCAAAACAATGATAGTCATTCCGTCTGATTACAATAGAGATTGCAGAAATAATGAAGGACCTCGGTCTATTTCGAATCGCCAGGGTTTGGGATGGACACCATGGTGAACCCCAAAAATTCAATTGCAATAGTGAATGGTTCCCGAGAGTTTCAAATGTCAGCTGAAAAATGACTTAACACAAACACCGAGACCTGATAACTCTGTCCTTCCTGTGTAGGTGGCACCATAACTTTCAACATGGTACATGTAGTCACATGGCCTTTCTGAAAATGATGATTGCCCAGTACGGGTGCCCTGTCGAATACAAGTGGCGTCTTCCAATTGTAAATGCTTTGATGGTGCAAGTTGGTACACTTACAACGCTAAACTCATTAGTATAGGTAACATACCCTGTATTAAATTGTTAGGGTAATTGGAGGGATTACAGTTTTGCATAGATTCCTGCAAATCACCAAATTGTTAAGACATGATGAAACTATAAAACTTTTATCAAATTCGGAGTAGTAATAACCATAGTTTTTCAACGAACCTTGGAGACTTATGAGATGGGTATTTTAAACTTACACTTTAATAGTATAGTGACTTATGGGTGTTATAATTACACTAGCACATTGTTATCCCTTTTAGAACTTGTTGAATGGATGCTAGGTGAAATTGCGACTTTAAGCTATAGGTATAAAATACTTAATCGTGGGTGGTTAATATATATATATCCATACCTTGTTGCGAGGTCTTGGAGACGTTCCGACATCATGAAAACCCCAGAAACATAGAAGTCTGCACGTCAAAAAGAAGGGAGTATTAGCCGTAGCTAAGTAAGTGGTATGTCATTAAAATAACCTTCTAGCTAGTGGAAGAACAAGGGAAAGACACCGGTAAGCTCAATGGCATGATAGCAATTAACAAATTAAATATAGTTAAGTGTAAAAACTGTCTTTTCTTAGGTGCTGTAAAGTGAACTGAAGGTTACAAAAAAAAATTTTTTTACAGTGTATACATTTCCAAGCATTCTTGTTTTGAAGATGTGATTTTGTTGAAAAGAAATAGGCATATAATTAGTTAAAATAATAGAAAATTGTTTAAACTCTCCCTAACATACAAATTCCATAGCCTTTAGTATACTTCTAAAAAATTTAGTTAGAAGTCAATGCCTTCCCAAGATTACCATGGAAACTAAGACTATGAATCCAACTTAGTTCAATTAACGAAGAAGAGCTAAGGGAAAACTTGAGTATGAATAGAAATAAAATAAGTGCACTAGAAAAATTTTCAATCAATTTATATCAAGATGCCAAGAAATTAAAAGACAATATTATCTTGGCTATTGAAGAATCCAAGGGATTGGAAAGTTGTTAGCTATTGAAGAATTATATGTTTATCCTGAAGTGTAAAAACCATTATAAAATTCTCCATGTTTATATCCCCGCAAATTCATATAAATATAATTAAAAAAAATTATTATCACTCTTTTTATCAATATTAATATACATAAATTTATTCATATAAATCTAAAAAGAAAGCTTCTTGCTGAACAAGTTTTTGCTATTTTCACTGGCATGCAATGCAATAAATAATAAATGATCATTAATTAGAATATATATATATATATACAAAACTTATTAGCAATAAAAAAACATAGAAACCCAGAATGGGAGCAAAATTCATAACTCATTTTATTCCATATTTTCTTTGAGGAAATGGAAGAAAACAAATTTACTCCTATCGAAACACATTACACAATCCCATTACAGGATTATACTCATCTCTTTCTTATTCTCCAAGATTCAATGATAGCAACACACGTTGTAGGTATAATTAAAGAATGGTCCTTCTACCTTCATTGTTTCATGGCTCTTTAAATCGCGACTCATATCTCAATCCCTACATTACATAATTGTTAGCCATACTCTCCTTCTCCATGAGCATGTGCAGGATTAATTGGTATCTCTTGTCCATATAAATCAGCTGCAACCAACCCATCATCCATCATCCTGATAAAAATCTACTGTGCATACCAATTCTTATGATAGACTTCAAGGGAAATGATTGCTGAGGAGCAACATGGATGTCACACAACATATCTGTGATAAGTCTTTCCTGTGTGATACCAGGAACTTGTCAGCTTATAAGAGATGGTCAGCCTATTATCCTCTATGGATTGTAAAAAATAAACCATAATCAACACTGTTTTTTAGTTAAACAATCAACAAGGTACCATATAAGTATTTGCATATCTTCACTGAGCATTAGTGCATAGAAGTATCAATGTCTCAGTATCTCGGTCATTGCTTAACATTTTTTTCAATAAATATATCAACATTCATATTGCTTTTGTAAAATATCAACAATTGAAATCAAGACACACAGGACATCATGATATAATAAAAATGAATGACCATCAGCATTTTGATGCCATTGTCACTGGGTTGAAACCATCAATAATGTTCCTTCCTTGTTGAAGGAGAGACGAGGAGTACTCAAAAAATGGACCAAAAATCAAATCTAAATTAATGAAAAGATTTATTTTGAGCTATGGAAGCAAGTCAAATAAAAAAAAGTGTAAGAAACTTTGTCAAACCATATAGCTAATCCACCCTAGGCATCAAAAGTTGTCAGCAAGCTTTTATTGTCCATATCCCAATACTTGATCATAAATTCATCTCCAGTAGCCAAAAGGGGTTCTTACTCGCATCGAACTGTACAAAATCCATGTAGCACTTACAAAATCCTTGATAAGTACGCTAAGCACCTTCACTCTCATTCCATTCAACAATATAAGATTCTCCTTCTTTGCTTGCATGAGAAGATTCCGCATCAAGTTCCCAATGTTTTTAATATCAATGTATTGTACACCTAATTAATAACTGTCAAAAATAATGCACGGTGCAAAGCAACAACTGAAATGACATGATACATGAAAAGAGGAAAAATAAAACTTCAGCCTGAGGAATCATTATGTCCAGGAAATAAGTGTCTTCCTGGAAAACAAGCATTAGCATTCCCCTAGTTGTATAACAAAAATCATAATCACAACAAAGAACTCATACCTGAATGTTTTCTATGTAATGGGGGCATATAAAATACACAGGAGATTCATGACCTTCAAAACTATACTGCCTTGCACCAGTAACAACATCCCATACCTGTTGCACAATCAGCTTTATCAACCTGAAATTTTCAAGCTTTGCAACTCTGTCATAGACTCACAATATAGAGTTTCATATGCCAAAGCTTTATAGTTTCGTCATCACCACAGGTGCTTGTCAGGATGTGAGAAAGCAAGGTCATTTACACCTTCAATATGGGAATTAATCTGACAAAACCTAAATCAGGGGATGCTACCTTCATTACTGATTTCTCGGTCTTCATCATTCTCATGAATATATTCATCTAATGAATACACATCTGGAAAACCTAAGTCAATGGCCAAGGCTCATCTCTTTGTGCATTTATCGAGCAAAGGAAAAAAAAGATTTGTATCCTGAGTTAAATCATTATTAAATGGTTATGAATATCACTTATATCAAAATGTATGTACAATAACAATAAAAACGAAACCATGAACCATGGAATCCTAAGTGGTATAGAAATCATCACAATAATCAGTTATACAAATATAGTTACGAATTCCCCTACTTAAAATACCATTCAGGGTGCACAATGTCTATTAGGCCTCTGGCTGCAAATGAAATATGGCATATTACTACTGAGTATTGTATTCATATTTATAAATCAAAGATCAAAAACATGAAGTTACGAGAGCTGTAGATTTATAAAGTGCATATAGTGAACGAAGGGATTGTTCATGATTAAGCCAATACAAATTCTGTGTGAATATAAAATCCATTCATGTGGCTAACCGTCTCTGAAAAAGAGTTGGTATAAAACATGAAACCATAAGCTCATGTTGAAGCGAAACCCATGTGAGAGTTTGAAACCATAAAATACTAATATTTCTAAATGCAGAGAATGTCGTAAGGAAAAACCTGGATGCAACTACCAATTGTAACATCCCAAAAATCGCAAAATAATTTATTTTTTTGATATCGCCTATATATAAAATAAATTTTGTCTACGGAATATTAATTAATGTCTAGTAGATGATAACTACTTCACAAAAGTGTCGTCTTTATATTTAAACCTGAAAATGTACTTTATTGTAAGTAAGATGCGACAGAACAATGTTTGTTTCGTTATATGTAAGGATCTAGTAACAATACTGATGAATTTGTTTGCATATTTCCGAAGGGGTTCCTACCAGGTGCCCTTGGGTCTACTTAGCTTTGATAGCTAAAGTATTGGATTATTTCTTTGCAGATCTGTAGGTAGGGTAAAGAGTGATACCAATATTTCAAGACAAGTTATAAACTACAGCTAGTCACTTCTGTTTTTAAGATAAATGTATATGCCGCCGTTCAAGAAGACGTCGATGGTAAGTAGATTTGGTTTATCTTTAACAATCTGTATTATTCTTACCTTGACACTCGTGAGTGTAGCTAGATATATTTTCCAATATATATTTCTGCTGTAGTCAAAGTTGTCATTCATTAATAAGATCGTCGTGTAAGATTCTGCAATCTAGTTGTTTGCGACAAGCATATGATAATGTTAACAAGATGCAGCTGTATGGTAAAGATAGCATTGCTAAAATAAAAGGGTGTGTGATAACTAAGGTCCTTGGAAGCTTACAATACAAATCCTACATACTTAAGTCATATGTGCTCCAAATACTTTTCGACTATATAATAGTTTGATGTGAGAATAGAGACTCATTTGATTTATTATAATGCTTTTATGAAACACCTTGCAAGGGTTATATTGCCTAGCTATTACAAATAGAGACTTAGCGCAATATGCATTTATACTTGTGAAACTTAGCATTTACATTACCCTATATGCATATTTATGCAATTAATTAATTAATATAGGAATTTCACTATGTGCGCCTTAAGCAAAATGGGGACTTAGCACTACAATTTATAAGTTGTAAACATTATTATGATATGGTTTGAAACTCAATTCCTATTGTGGCTATATGAAATCTCGCGTAGGTTTGGAAACTATAGAATATAGTGATTGCAATAAATATGTTGTTATGCGAAATGCAATTGAAACATAACATACATAAAACCTATGATTTAAATCGGTACAACTGTAATGCAATACGTAATGGTAATAGCTATGATCGTTCTAAGTAATAACTTTGATACTGACGTGTAATAAATGCAGTTTACAGGCAATGCTTGGCAAGTGATACGTAAAAGATCCAGTATTTAATGGAAGCTCTGCGTGGTGAAAGTGGAATGCCTTGTTGGCACCAAAGTAGGTTGAACTCCACGTGAGAAATGGTAAGAACTGTTGGAATTTAGCGAGCTGTGTGTTTCTCCATGGTGTTATGGTAATCCACTTGGACCTGCTACTTGATGCAGCATTTAATAGTAGGTGACCGTAACTCCTGTTGGGTACTAGCGCGTCTTGGCTCGCAATTTCTCGTCCATTGATCTACATTTGTATTGATCTTGGAAATCTTGAACTCTAGGGCATTCACTATGCCTTGATGTTTGTTGGTTTCACAATCAATTGGAGTTTTGTTTTCAGGGAAGAGAGGCCGACAAGCCGCTAGTTCACAGGGTTTGGTCTTGGATCGAATCTTTTGGTGTTCTCTGCAGCTATGCTCCTTCAGTGTTTTTAATGGTGGAAGTCTGTTATGGAATTTGTATGGTTCAACTAAGAGAATAGATGACGAAGCTCTGTGGCTACCATTGTATAATCGATTAGGGTTGTTGTTGGTAAAAAAATTGAAGCCTGAGTTGGAGTGACTGCGTTTTACTTCAGTTGTAACAATTGGATGTTTTGGAAGCGTTGCCAACCAAATCCTCATTCTTACGAAGGTATTACTTAATGTTGTTATGAATACTGTTGTTTTAATGTTTCCATTTTGTTTTGTATAACCTTCGTTTATGAAGTGTTGTAACCATATTGCAGTTTCTGTGGCAGGAGCTATCGTCGTCGTAGGGTTTACCGAGTTCAAGCTTAAAGGCAGTTGTGGACTCGTTCAGCTGGTAAGCCCCTGTGGCAAAACCATATGTAGGTTCTCCTGGCAGAAATGGCCATCGATCCTGTTGAACTGTTTGTGGTCAACGAATAGAGTTTTCAGTACTATGTTTTTAATTTTTGGGCTAAGCTGCAATGTTCTCCTATCGGCAAGGGATTTTAACTCTGTCAAAACATCAATGAATAAAATGTTTAAGAACCGATTTACTGTAATTGTCTTGTTTCGTCACTTGGGATCGACTCGTGAATAAATCTTATGATTTCGTGTTTAATGAAGGATAAATAGATCTAGATAATAACAGGTCTTTTGCATTTGTCTTAAATGTGAAACAATGGTTAATGTGCAAACTGGGTTTCATTCCTTCTATTGCTATCATTTTCTTCTGTGAGTAAAATGTAGTAGACAATGCTAATTAATATTAACAGATCATATAAAATAGTACTTCCATCACCATGGCAGTTTGCCTATCATATCTTATCTATCTTAATCTGTTTCTGTACTGGAGTATGATGCTATTCTTTTTTGCATGGGGAAAAATATAGAAACCATTTATTCAATCATTTCAATTTATACGGAATTATTAATTTACACTAGAACAGAAATAAGCTTATAAAATAAACAGTGAAAGTTAACTTAAATAACAGAATTGTAAATAGACAAATAGATAACAGAACTTTAAAATAAAATAGATAAGACAATAGAACCTGTAACTGATGATAGAGCCGACAAACACCCAAGGAGGCCTGTTCCTCCCAACCTGCTTCAGAAGAAACAGCTCAACTGTTGACTTCTAATGAACCCCCGAGCCTGCTTACTGATCCAGTAAGTAGGTGGAATCTGTGTAGAAGCAAGGCACTCAAAAATACCTTCTCCACTCGATATCAACCTCTTGAAACAAATGCCTTCTCCACTCAGCATCAAACTCCTAAACTCAATAAGAGTTTGGCAGACTCACAACATGATCAACAACAACATATCCCCTCATCAAATCTCTTGGGTGCAAACACAACAAAACCCCAAGGTAAATTTCCTCGTCAGGAAAAGTGATGAACCTCAGTTCATAATTTGATGGGTATTATATAGACTGCCTAGGTCTTTTAGTGGTCAGTTTAGAATAAAAGAGCCTCAAGCTCCAGTCCCATCTTTCAGAGCACTATGACCACATTTCAAGGGAGTTGTCCCATACCAACAACTAGTTAGTTGCATCATGATGCTGCCATTTGTCCATTGCCTTCTACCCCAGATTCCATTCCACCTAGTGGATCAGTAACCACTCTTTCAACAGTCCTCTTAGGTGTTTGTCTCCTATTTTATTTATTAAATAATAATATATTGTGCAAATTATAGTCATCCTTGGACACCTATCCAATACAAACTTTACAATAAAAGTTATCATAATGTTCTAAACATAAAATGTTTTCCAGCTTAAAGGGTATGTTACAAACACCCCCTCTTAAGCTCAACATCATCCTTGATGTTGCGTATTCATCATCAAGTTCCTCATGGAACAGAACTGGATATGCTTCCTGCATATTACTTTCCAGCTCCCAAGTAGCTTCATCAGGGCTAAGGTGCTTCCATTGCACCTTTACCTGCCCTATGGTGTGATTCCGAAGCATAATTTCCCTCCGGTCTAGAATACAGTCCAGATCCACCTAAAAAATCTCCTTCGGGTTCCACCTGTATGTCATTCCAATTCAGCACATGAGTAGCATCATGCACATACTTCTTTAAAACCGAAACATGAAAGACATTGTGGATTTTTAAATTGTATGGCAATGCCAATTGATATGCAATAGCTCCTATCCTTGATAGGATTTCAAATGGTCCACAATACCTCGGTGCTAACTTATCACAACTCCCAAGCTTCAAAGAAATTTTTGTGGGCTTTACCTTTATGAAAACATGGTCTCCTACCTGAAATTCTCTTTCTGTTCGTTTCAAATCAGCATAGCTTTTCTGCCGATCTTGGGCAACTTTTAAGTTACCTTGAACCTGTTTCAAAGTTAGCTCTATTTCTTTGAATAGATATGGTCCTAACATCAATCTATCTACAGGATTATCCCATGAGATTGGAGTACAACACTTTCTTCCATACAAAATTTCAAATGGACTTAACTTAGCAGATGCTTGATAATTATTTTTGTAAGCAAATTCTGCTAAGTGCAAATAATCCTCCCATTTAGATGGCTGATCTTTAACATATAATCTTAACATATTTTCCAAAATTTGATTTACTCTTTCTGTTTGACCATCAGTTTGTGGGTGGAAAGAAGTGCTGAAATTTAACTTAGTATTTAATCCTTTAAACAGTGCTGTCCAAAAGTTACCAATAAACTTAGAGTCTCGGTCTGAAATAATTACCTTTGGAATTCCATGCAAGTGAAAAATTTGCTTCATGAAAATATCTGCAATGTTAGAAGCCTTGAAATTAGTTTTAACAGGAATAAAATGAGCAGCTTTGCTAAGTTTATCAACAACAACCATAATTGAGTCATTCTGCTTCTGATTTTTAGGCAAACTTGTAATAAAGTCAATGCTTATGATCTCCCACTTCCATTCTGGAATTGGTTAGGGCTGCAATAACCCAGCTGGATGTTGGTGTTCAGCTTTAATAGTCTGACAGTCAAAACATCTAGCTATATATTCAGCAACTTCACTCTTCATGTTAGGCCAAAAATACTCCTTTCTTAACATAGTTATCATTTTCTAATAACCGGGATGTCCTAAATAAGGACTCTCGTGAATTTCATCTAAAATCAACAACTTAACTTTCGAAAAATTAGGCACATAAATTCTGTTTTTGTAAGTTAAAAAGCCTTTTTCATTAATATTGTAATCTGTTATAACATTTTCAGATGAATTTTCAGCCACTTTATCATGTAATTTTTTGTAATTTTCGTCTTGCTTAATTCCTTTTTCGATCTGATTTTCCACATCAGTTTTAAAAGTACTGATTGCTGCCACAAAACTTAATCTAGCATTTCTGCTTAGTGCAACAGCAACCTTATTTTCCTTTCCATTAATGTGATGGATCTCAAAATTGTATTCGCTAAGGAAAGCTAACCACCTATCTTGCCTTGCGTTCAAATTTGTTTGATCCAAAAGATACTTTAACCCCTTATTATCAATCATTAAAATAATTTTTCTTCTGATCAAGTGATGGCGCCACATTTTTAAAGCATGTATCACGACTGCCAACTCAAGATCATACGTTGCATAATTCTTTTCATGTATTTTTAACTTCCTTGACTCAAAAGCAATTGCATGACCCTCTTGATTTAAGACCCCTCCAAGTCCTTTGTTGCATGCATGAATGCATACAACGAAATCCTTATTAGGATCTGCAATTTTTAAGATGGGTGCAGTGGTTAACAATTCTTTTAACTTATTAAAACTGTCTTGACACTTTTGATCCCATATGAATTTCTTCCCTTTCTTCTGTAAAGAAGTGATGGGGTTAGCAATTCTAGAGAACCCTTCAATAAATTTTCTATAATACCCCGTTATTCCCATGAATGACCGTACATTAGTTACATCTTTTGAGATAGGCCATTCATTTATTGCTTTTATTTTATCAGGATCAACAGAAATACCATCTTTTGAAATTATATGACCCAAATACTGAATTTTATCTTTATAGAAATCACACTTACTGAACTTAGCGTAAAGCTGGTGATCTCTAAGTACTTGTAAAATGATTTTTAGATGTTCATCATGCTCTTCTTTAGTCTTTGAGTAAACCAGGATATCATCAATGAATACCATTACAAACTTATCCAAATATTTATGTAGAACGTTGTTCATTAAACACATGAACACCGCAGGTACGTTAGTTAGCCCAAAAGGCATAACTAAGAACTCGTAGTGTCCATAATGTGTTCTGAATGCAGTTTTGAATATGTCCTCGTCTTTTATCCGGACTTGATGATAACCTGACCTTAGATCAATTTTAGCAAATATCTCTGCTCCGCGTACTTGAACAAATAGATCATCTATGCGGGGTAAGGGATACCGGTTCTTAATTGTCATTTTATTAAGCTGATGGTAGTCAATGCACAAACGCATAGTACCATCCTTATTTTTAACAAATATTACCAATGCTCCTCAAGGGGACACACTGGGCCGTATGTAGTTTTTATCTATTAATTCTTTCAGCTGAGACTTTAACTCATTTAACTCTATAATATTCATCCTATAGGGGGCCTTTGAGTTTGGTACCGCACCGGGTACTAATTCAACGGTGAAGTCAAGTTCTCTTTTCGGAGGTAATCCTGGAATCTCTTCCGGGAATACATCAGAAAAGTCCATAAGGATGGGAATATCTTATAGTTTTAACTTGTCTTCTTTAGATGTACATTCATCATTAACAACATTAACAGCAAACAATTTACAACCTTTTCTAGCAGCTCTCTTTACTTGTAAGGCAGAAATATGCCTTACTGAAATCTATCTATGAATTCCTTTCACCATTTCTGAATTACCTTCATTATTTATACAAGTAAAAGATTTATCATAACAATTCAATATTACTCTATGCTGTTCAAGCCAATCCATGCCAATTAACAGATCATATGAACCTAAGGGTAAAACATTCAGATTAACTTGCATTTTCAGCTGATTTAAAAATACTTCACAATTGTGAACATAATCCGTAACCTTTCTTTTAGTTCCTGTTGCAAGCTGATCTAACCATGCATTATCGAATTTTTCTGTTTTTAGCTTGCAACGGTTTACTAAAGTAGGTGAACTATAACTTAAATTTGCACCAGGATCTATTAAAATAGAAATAGACTCGTTTTGTATCATACCTTCAATTTCGACCATGGATGTTTGATGGTCCGCTTGACGGTTCTCCAATGCCGCATTTATCCTGGGCATTTCTCTTGCGATATCTCCAACTGTAGGTTCTGCTTGCATAACATGTATGTTGTTGGCTATCCTCTTGTTGCATGGGAAATCTGCTCTCTTGTGTGCTCTGCCACATTCATAGCACTTTATGGGTCCTTTCTGCTCAGCATACCTATTGTTATTATTGTTATTATTATTATTGTTGTGATTGTTAGGTACATTCCTTGTAGTAGTAGTATTCTGAGATGTATTATTCCGATAATTATTAGAAAAAATTTCTGTTATTAAAGTTTTTCTTAAAACCTCTAGTATTCTAATTAAAATTCTTCTTTTTATAGTCATACTAATTAGTTTTACTATTCTTCCAGCCAGTTGTTCCTTCTCTTTTTCTGTTTTGGTCAAAACAAAAATTTTCCTTTCTCATGGCTTCTTCCACAGTGGAAGGATTATCATACTCAATGCGATCTTTTATATTAAACGGTAAACAACTGAGAAACCTTTGCACTTTAGGCTTTTCCTCAACCATGTAGGGTATGTATCTCAGCAAGCTAAGAAACTTGCTGCACACTTCTTTCATGTTCATTGTACCCAACTTTAAGTCGTAAAACTCCTTCGATTTATCCTCAAAATACTGTTCAGACAAGAACTTCTTTTTAAATAAACCTTTAAACATAGTCCAAGTTACTTCTTTTTCTTTTATGCTCTTGATCCTTTTAAGATCCTGCCACCAGATATCCGCCTTTCTAGTTAGATTGTAAATAGCCATCTTAGCTTTCAGTTGAGAAGAGTAGTCATAAATATTAAAGTACTTTTTCATCCCTAATAGCCAAGCTAATGCTGTCTCACCCTTCTCACTTTCGCCATTAAAAGTAGGTGGCTTAATCTTTTTAAATTCACCAGTAATTTGTTCATGATGCTTATGTTTTCTCTTTTTAGAGCAACACTCACTGTTACTGCTGTCATAATTTACATCATCATTACCTGAATTAGACTTAGAAGATGAGTAACTGTTCCTTTTATCGTTTCTTGTTTTCTTATGCTTATGTTGGTGGGACATGATTTCAGAATCAGCTCTAAATTCTGATTTTTTGCCTCTTTCATCATTGTGACAGTTTCCTTTTAAATTCTATTGTAACTCTTCCTGTGCCTTTAAGATCCATTCATGTTCTTCTTCAACATCTTTTAACTCAGACTTTAAATTCTGCACAGTGCGTAAAATTTCAGAGGATTGGTTGTTTAACTCAATGTAAATTCCTTCAATGTTATTAATTTGTTCATTACGAGGAGATCTGTCCTCTACTGATTCCTCTGGTATTTCCATACCTGCAATTAAAAGTAAATCTGTTCTGTGCAAAAAATGAAATTAAAATGCAAAAGTTAGTAACATAAACTTTCTGATTTATTTTTCTGTTTGCGTGCATGAGCCTCATTCAGGCCTAGAGTTTGAACTTGCGCTCTGATACCACATGTAACATCCCAAAAATCGCAAAATAAATTTTTTTTTTGATATCGCCTATATATAAAATAAACGCTGTCTACGGAATATTAATTAATGTCTAGTAGATGATAACTACTTCACAAAAGTGTCGTCTTTATATTTAAACCTGAAAATGTACTTTATTGTAAGTAAGATGCGATAGAACAATGTTTGTTTCGTTATATGTAAGGATCTGGTAACAATACTAATGAATTTGTTTGCATATTTCTGAAGGGGTTCCTACCGGGTGCCCTTGGGTTTACTTATCTTTGATAGCTAAAGCATTGGATTCTTTCTTCGCAGATCTGCAGGAAAGGTAAAGAGTGATACCAGTATTTCAAGACAAGTTATAAACTACAGCTAGTCATTTCTGTTTTTAAGATAAATGTATATGTCGGTGTTCTGGAAGACGTCGATGGTAAGTAGATTTGGTTTATCTTTAACAATCTGTATTATTCTTACCCTGACACTCGTGAATGTAGCTAGATATATTTTCCAATATATATTTTTGCTGTAGTCAAAGTTGTCATTCATTAATAAGATCGTCGTGTAAGATTCTGCAATCTAGTTGTTTGTGACAAGCATGTGATAATGTTAACAAGATGCGGCTATATGGTAAAGATAGCATTGCTAAAATAAAAGGGTGTGTGATAACTAAGCAGGGATGATTTTAAGAACTCCCCCCAAATTTATATGGTAAAAAAATTGGCGAATCTCCCCGATATATAGGAAAATTTGAAAGCGATTTTATCAATAATATAATATGTATATATAATTTTTTGGCGAATCTTTCATTTTATTATATGATATTGTAAAATCTTGGCGAATCTTTCACTAAATTATAAGATATTGTAAAATCTTGGCGAATATTTTACTGGATTATAAAATATTGTAAAAATTTGACGAATATTTCACTAAATTATAAAATATTGTAAAAATTTGGCGAATATTTCACTGAATTATAAAATATTGTAAAAATTTGGCGAATCTTTCATTGATCTATAAAACACATTGAATGACAGTCTGCTTGTTAATTATGAGTTCAAGGCTTCTTCAAATGTTGAGTTCAATTGCTCTATTTCAAGTTTTGGTCTCAATACCAAATGGTGATGGCCTTAATGAATCCTTGATATCCAAGCAAAGCCGAGTAGATCTTGGAGACATGTATTCTAAATGTGGGTGTTTGGAGGATGCACATAGAGTGTTTGGCCAAGTGCCAAAGCGAAATACAGCCTCATTGAATGCAATGCTTTCAAGATGTGCTCAACATGGACATGGCAGGGAGGAACATTATCAGAGGGGTTCTTCGGGTGGAGATTGTCATTCATAGCTCTGATGACGTTAGCATTGCATCTTCTTCTTACTTACAATTTTTTCCTCTACTACTTGAGTTTCTAGAATCTATTTGTAGTCCTCCCTGCAATTATTATAGATTTCTTCTTTTTCTTCTTTAATAGTCTTGGGAGATGACTTTTTTGAATTGCTTAAATCAACAAAGGAATTGCACCCACAAACTATCCTTCAATAGATTGTGTGGCTACCCTAGACTGTTTTTGATACTTCAAGGCAAGTTTGTACATAGGTTTTAAGCTAGGCATGTTCCTTAAGTATTTTTCTTGGCACATACTTTGAATAACATTATAGTGATTTTGTTGTCATCCTATAGTGTCGACTATTGGGGGCTATCTTATTGTTGTGTCATACTTTTGGACAATGTAACTTTTTTCCATCTAAATTCCTCAACACTAGTACCATATCTAAATGTTATACCATTTGTTGATACCATATCTAAATGTGTCTAGTAGTTGATTTTGATTGTAGATGTTGTATTTTTTGTTGATATTGGTGTGTAGATGTTATTATAACCCATGTTAGAGCTTTTATTACAAATTGTTTTTTTCTATTGATTAGAGTTTCCATGACATGTGGGGACTTGGACCTTGACAAACCGATAAACTAATAAAATCAGACATTATGCATCATTTTGGCCTTCACTAGCCAATTATGCCCATGGAGGCTAGGAAAATTTTGAGCCAATTGGACTAGAGGAATGTTGGTCTCGTGCCAATAGGTCTCCTATGATCAATGCATAGGAACCTAGTGCATAGACCATTTTTCTCTTCGCTTAGCTATGTAGAGCTCATTTATTTTTCTGAATAACGATAAGTATTTACAAAGAAAATATACAATCAGCATAAACAAATCGAAAAAGTGAAGACAATTAATTCATGCAAATAAAAGGTAATAAAAACTTATTTTCTTGAACCCTAAATCAATGGAAATCAACTAAATCTAATATTGATTCAAGCTACAACAAAGGGTTAAATCAAGCATCAAATGAGAACTAGAAGCATTCAAGGGTCTAACACAATAATTAACCAAAATACATGCAAACTCCACAAATCGACAAAATGTTTCAAATAAAAGAAATAAACAAACCATAAAAATTTGCACAAAATATTTGAGATAAACACCAACATGGTTTCATGTACTTGAATGAGCTCATTCTTGCTTAGCGAAAGTGTAGTCAAATTAGTTATTTATCCTTCAATGTCAGGACACTATCTATGTGAAGAGATAGCTCCTAGGCCTAGCTTTGTCAAATTCCAGTGTCATTTCCTATCACATAAAAAAAGAGACAATGTAAAAGATAAATATAAAAACATCAATCTTAAAATAAACTGCATCAAGGAAATGTATGTCATATCATCAATGTTATAACAAAAAAGTACAATGTAGAATCTATTTTTAATTAAAATGCTAGCTCAAATTTACATATAATGATCACCCGCAAGGGTCCATGGAACACCTATACCAAAATAAGACTCAAGAGTCTCTCATGTGTATTGGATCATATACAATATTAGGTGAAATCCATTTCCCAATTCACATTCTGGGACTGGTCCTCATTTTCGGCACTCTGAACATGACCTTCTTCGAATGAGCCGTCATTATGATCCTCAACAACATTATGTTCCATATCAAATTCATTAGATAAATTTGCCATATTGTTTTCTCCCCTTCTTTCACAATTTGATCGCCAGAGAGCTACTGCTCTTTCATATGGAAAATTGTCAACCTCATACTTTGTTACATATAATCTTAAGCATGTATCCACATTTTTATCAAGCTTATTCCTCAACTTTGACTTCAAAAATGTTAATGCACTAAACATTCTCTCATCCTCCACTGATCCCAAAATCATGGTTTGACATAAATCTACTAATTTGAAATACTCTGACATATGTTGCAGTAGATATTCACTACCACTGAGTGTAGTCCACAATTTTGTAATTGCACCATATTCTAGAGCATTATCCAACTTAGAAAATTGCTCCCACATTGTATCAGCAAAGCATCGGGCTTGATCTTTCAATTTTTGTCCATCTAAAATACCTTGAATATGTTCTCCTTGTATCTCGGTCTCTCGACAAAAATGGCTTTGCAAAATCTTGATTTTAGCTATAAAGTCAACCTTTATAGTTTTTGAACATTGATGATTGTTCCAATATTGAGGGTATACCACAGACATGGCCTCCAACAATTCAACTCGAGGAAATCGTTCTCTTATCTCTGATGATAGTGATTTTGCAATTTCTATCAAGCTGCGCCTCACTGAAATCACAACATTGTCAAATTGTTCTCTTGACACAGGGCACTCTTTGGTGGTTCTTCCTATTTTGTCATTATAATAAAAAGGAACCATATACCCATGCACTGCCATACATAGAAACCCTTTTTCATGAAACTTCAATAAATTTTCATCATTTTCAATATTGATTATCTTAGCCCAATTTGTAAATGCTAGACCTGTAAAAGAATATGCCTTCATATACAAATTATCTAATGCAAGGCATGCTAGTTTTCTAGCATTTGTGTATTTAGCAATATACATCGTGCGACTCTGAGACATCTTCACGAGGCTATTCATTTCATGAAGCAGAGGAAGAACTCCAGCCAATGTTAAATATGTCTCTATATCAGTTAATAGAAAGAGAAGAGTTTGAGCTTTTTCTACACTTAGGCGATGTTCATACATCACCCCTACCAAGGATGCATATTCATCGAATAGTCTTTGAGCTGGTCCCTTCAGTGAGATCCATCTTGTATCAACATCTTTTAATAGTTTGTTTCCATTTGTAACACCGTCAGCAAATTTTTTAAACTCTGAAAACCGTTTGGGACTCCGACAAAAGTATGCATGAACCTCACGTACAAGATATTCAACTTTTGAAACCAATGGAAAGTTGCTCACTATTTTAAATGCAAGATTCATTCTATGAGCCATACAATGAATACCAATCATATACGGTGAAGCTGAGAGTTGTAGTCTAGCACAAAGGCCGTTCCTTTGTCCCTGCATTACTGATGCCCCATCTGCTCCAACGCATACCAACTTTTTTGCAATCATTGAATGATCCATACCACCAGTTTCTTTCAAAGTATTAATAACAAGTTCATAAATGTTTTCTGTTGTAGAAATTTTGCTCATTTTATGAATTCCAAGTAGATAGGAATTCCTGATATGGTAATTGACCGTATAAATGCTCATGCAAATCCATGCAGTATTATCAACAGCTGTAACTTCATCCAAGGACAGTGACAAAAATGTTGCATTCACAATCTTCTCTTTCATATCATCATTTTCTACTTGAGCTAGATATTTTCCCCATTCCCAACCACTCGTTAAAGACCAATGAGAAGATGGAAAATTTGGCACTTGAATAAAAGATAGATATTTCATCATTTTTGGATAATCTGTCATAGGACGACCATTGGATAGGATGTGAAATACAGTGCTTAATTGTATCGACTTCGATAACAAATTTTTTTCCATCATCTTTCCGAATTGAGAAGTGATGGTTCCTCCACTTTCATCTAGTTTTCTCTTATTTATTAAGTATTTATTGTATTCCTCTTCACATTGGAGATGTCGGCTATCAGATTTCCATCTAACAGTAGATTTCTTCTCATCATTTCCAGTTTTGTTATCATACACCTTCCCAACATGCTTCTCTATTGTGTCCAGCTTCATTTGCAATTTCACTAGCTTGCCAAGTTTCCAACTACATGAAATGCATTTAACTTCTCGTGAGGTCTCATTCTTATTTGTTGGAGGTATCGGTTCAATAAATGGGAATCTTGATACCCAATCAGATTGGAATTGTCTCCCGAAGTCCCTTCGGCCTTTTTTCCTCTTCAGTGAATGGTTTATGTCACCTTGCAAGGAAAAATCTTCAACATTTGAGCTACCAATTTCTGATGAAAATGCATTTGCCTCACTTTGATCACTAGAGGAATGTATTCTACCATCCATTGTATGTTTTGCAGAGGCATCCTCCAAAGTGTTGACATCTCTCTCACCGATACCTTGCTCAAGAGAGCTTGAACCATGAATATGATGTGGATGATTGGATTGATGTTTTTGAAAATATGACATTACATCCTTTTGTCTTAATGTTTTATTTTTCTCTCCATGATCCATGTTTGACATCTTGTTTCTTACTTAATGTTCCACAATTGATATTCCAAATCAATATAGAAACCAGAAGGAGGCCTACATGAGAAAAATGATATAAAATTAGTACAACTGCTTAATTTGATTCTTAGACCATTTCTTCTCAGAAGGCTGAAGGAAAAGGTTGAAGAGTCCCTGCCTAGGAAAAAGGAGATAATTTTGTATGCAGATATGAAAGAACATCAGAAACATATCCAAGATCATTTAGTCAATAAAACACTTGAGGTTTATTTGCAAAATAAAGGAGAAAATGGTGACTTAACTTGCAATTTGATTCACATATCCAAGCACGACACTGTAGCATTTAAGCAATAGATTTTATTTGTGTAGAGTTAAGCAAATTGCTCTCTGGTCTGGAAAGCGGTGGTGCAGCATTTTCCTTTGGTCGGCTCTGGATTAGTGTGGAGGATAGGAAATGGGCGACTCACTCGTATTGGACTGGACCCTTGGGTTGGCTGTAGGGGAGGTCATGTCATGCCTGTGGACTTGAGGAACTTCTTGGCAGCTAGAGGTTTCCATTTTCTGGATGATGTAGAGGATCCGGGATCATCTACTCTTTGGCATCAGGGGTGGATCTCTGCACAGCGTCTTGAGATTCCTGAAGATATGCAAGGAGTTTGGGAGGATTTTCTCCGGATCCTAAGACTTTCGTATATACGACTGACCAATAGGAATGATGAACTTATCTGGGATCACCATCCCTCTAGAATTTACACCCCAAGGAATGGATATATCCAGCTGAATGTGGAAGCACATAACAGGGAATTGGTGTGGTGGTGGAAATATCCGTGGAAGTTAAAGTGTCCGAGTAAAGCAAAATTACTCTTCTGGGCTATTCTGGAAAATAAGGCTCCAACCTGGGACATTCTGCAAAAACGCTTCCTCCAGGGACCGGGGTTCTGTCCACTTTGTAAAGATGTGGAAGAGACCATTAATCATCTATTTGTTTATTGTCGGTTTACTCAGGCAGTTTGGGCTGATATATGCAAATATCTGGATTTAAATGTGAGATGGTGGGGAGCGAGTGTCCATGAAGCATTCCAATTGTGGTGGACTTTACAAAAATCCTCTCCCATCCGGGCTTCCCCTTGTATTTTCGCATGGGGCATATGGATTACCAGAAATAAGATCATATTTCAAGATTGCAGGATTCTGAAGGAGACTGTAGTGGCACAAGCTGTGGCTGTTATCCAACACTACAAGACACCTGTCAAAGAGATTAGAACTCGACCTGTGAGTGAGGAAACGATCGATAAAACCATGCCATGGGCATATTTTGATGGTGCTTCTCTTGACCATTGATCGGAGTGTGGTGGGGGTGGAGTCCTTTTCAAAACCGAGTCTCATTTCTTTCATATCGTGGCTGGTTTGGGGAGGGGATCTAACAACTATGCTGAACTTATGTCTCTTAGGCTGCTGCTATTATTTGCACTTGAACAAGGATGTCTATCTCTTCAGATATTTGGCGACTCCAGGATAGTTATTGACTGGGCAAAGGAGATTACTCATTGTCATGTGATGGTACTCATACCTATACTGGAGGAGGTAATACGGTTAAAATAGTCATTTAATCATATTACATTTACACTTGTCTACGGGGAGAGGAATGGGATGGCCGATCAGCTTTCCAAAGAAGCGACGCAGCAACATTTAGCACTTGGAACTTGGAGGATTACTATTCACTCTATTGGGGGCACCTACAGTTATTACTACAGACCATTTCATGAAGCTATAGAGGCACGGAATTGAGCAATAGCTCAGATTTTGATGACCAGGGATGGACGCCTATTTTAATTTCTGTAACAGTTTTTGTTTAGTTGTATGGATATATGCCGGCTGTAGATAGCAGTTATGTGATGGTCTGATACAGTAGTCTATGTAATTGGATAAATGCGGGCTGTATGAACATCTGGACTCATTGTTTTGAAGTAGTATGGAACTTTGGACTTGATATTAATATGGGACAGTAAATATGTGTCAATGTAGGGATCACAGTGATCCTAATACATGTGCAGAATCTAATTTTGTTCATCTTTTTGAAATAAAATTACGACTTTTTCCAAGGAAAAAAAGGTCACAGCAACTATTAGGTCACAACAACTATTTGTGTAGAGTTAAGCCATACTCATGAAAGTTTTCATTTAAACAGAAAGATAACAATGTTCTCATTTTATGGTAGCCTTCATCCAATCCTGGGAACTTGGCACTTGGAGGATTACTATTCACTCTATTGGGGGCACCTACAGTTATTACCACAGACCATTTCATGAAGCTATAGAGGCACGGAATTGAGCAATAGCTCAGATTTTGATGACCAGGGATGGACGCCTATTTTAATTTCTGTAACAGTTTTTGTTTAGTTGTATGGATATATGCCGGCTGTAGATAGCAGCTATGTGATGGTCTGATACAGTAGTCTATCTGTAATCGGATAAATGCAGACTGTATGAACAGCCAGACTCATTGTTTTGAAGTAGTATGGAACTTTGGACTTGATATTAATATGGGACAGTAAATATGTGTCAATGTAGGGATCACAGTGATCCTAATACATGTGCAGAATCTAATTTTGTTCATCTTTTTGAAATAAAATTACCACTTTTTCCAAGGAAAAAAAGGTCACAGCAACTATTAGGTCACAACAACTATTTGTGTAGAGTTAAGCCATACTCATGAAAGTTTTCATTTAAACAGAAAGATAACAATGTTCTCATTTTATGGTAGCCTTCATCCAATCCTGGGAACTTATCAAAGTAAATATTCAAATCCCCTAGGAAAACATAGGGACTTTTTAATTTATTATGTCCTTGATAGTGGTATGATCCGCCTGTTTCCTAATCTGCTATATCTATGAAACTTAACTGGAATTGCTACATATCTTAAATCCAAGCTAAACATTGGACACTAATTTTCACACTTTGTCATTGATATTTCTCAAGGGTCTATTTATTTGCTTGGGAAAAAATTACTTGGAGATAACTTTTATAATTATTGTTCATATCAAAGCCTATTCCTAGTACCTCATCTCACTCTTCTACCAATTTTTTGAGTCCTCCAATTTTTTTACCCAATGCCACCACCCCAGATCCTACACTATCATTCATGTACAACAAATCCTTCCAGCATCAACTAGGTTTCCTATTTGTTCATAATTATCAAATTAAATCTAAAATCACCACCCTAATTATGGATAATGGTAGCCAAATAAATATATTTTCCCATGATATTTAGTCTCCTATCTGCAACTCCCCACTACAGACCATCAAACTCCATATCAGGTTTGGTTACAAAATATGCTCCTCATCTAAATGTCACTGAGCATTATGTTATCACCATTTCCATTGGGGCATTTCAATATACTTTGGAATGTGATGTGTCTCCTCTCAATTGTGTATATTTACTACTGGGTTCCCTTACCAAATTATTCGTCATTCCCTATATGATGCTCACCACAACACTTATAAATTTTTTAAAGATGGAAAGGCTTGTGATCTCACATCTTCTATAACCCATTCACCTTCCTTGTTGTCCAACAATGTTGATGTGTTCCATGTCAATCTTCACAAATTCATGTCACTATGTGTGGTTAAATGGGTTAAGATTGATAATGACTCCCATCCTTCCACACCCTATATGAATCCCTTGTTAGATGATTTTGTGTATGTATTTACACCTCCTGTTGGCCTTCCCCCCATTCATTTCATCTAGCACACTATTGATCTTGTCTCAACATCTTCTCTTCCAATTGCTCCAATATACCATTTATCCCCTCACGAATTTCTTGATATTAAGTGACATCTTCAATATGTCTTAAACTCTAGACATATAGAACCTAACTCCTCTCCTTATGGTTCCTCTACTTTCTTCATTTCTGTAAAGGAATCTGGTGCATGGCATCTTGTTACTTATTATCATGATCTCAATGAAGTGACTATAAAAAATTGATACCCATTTTCTCACATTAATGATTTGCTTATCCATCTCAAGGGTGCCCAATTCTCATACTCACAAGTAACATCTGTAAGGCTCGCTACAAGTATTATAGTATATAACTAGCATATATTATTATGTTAGTATTAGGTATGTGATTCAATTCTAGTCTATAAACATAGTTGGAATATAGCAGTAATCATCCCAACTAGGAGGTATCCAATGCCATGATATGGACTCTAGCATATGATCTAAATGCACTTGAACCCCTCAACTAGATATTCATGCCCATGAAACTGGGTGAAATCCCAGACTGAGTGATATTCTCCGTGATTATAAATATAAAATAACAGACTAGAACCTGGTGGCCACTACAACTAGGGGGCAAACAGCACGCCAACTAAAAAGTCCTAAGTATACAAACCAGGCAAACAAAGATGCCTTCCGGAGAGGAGTCTGGGATGATGAGGGCCCAGAACAGATCAACGAAGGAAGAAAGACAGTTACCCGGGGTCCACAATACAATGACTAAGGGTGCAAGCGCTGGAATCACCCAACCGCCCTCCCAAAGACCTGCAAGGGATTTCCTCCCACGTCTGTCTTAGGTACAACAGATATACCCTCTGCTGTCACTTGTGTATGAACCTAGAGTCAGATACTAAGGCTACCACAACACCGAAAACTCCTGGGGGAACAGTCACCGGTCGAATCAGAAAGCGTGGGCAGGGTAGCTAAGCCCGAAACTCAAAAGAGTCCCCAATACGCAATCCAATCCTGGCGTATGCTCGAACAGAAAGTAGGAGGAGTATTCCCAACAATCTGATCTCGCAATGACCTACTGCATAGATCCCAGGCAAGTTTTGAGTGAAATGGGTTTACCTGTGATAGTCTCACTACGATTTTTGCGTAATGTGTGATCTTGAGTGGTTTAAGGTGATTTAAACTCAAGATCCTAACCAAAACTAATTGGTGTAGTGTACCCTAAAAAAGAAAAATGTTTCTATTTCATTTTATTAAAAAGTTTTTAGGGCTGTTATTACTCAAAAAGGGTAGTGCTTTTGTGTGGCGTGGTTGCAACAAGGAAACAAAAGTGCCATAAAATCAAAACTTTCTACAACAAAGCTCTTTTTCATTTTTTCATTTACTGGAAAGAATAAAAGAACAATCAACTAAATTATGATTCAATAAACTGACCACAAACAATGTTTAAATACAAGAATCAATCACTAAACAAAGTGCTGGAAAATATTGAAGTGTCTGGCCATATTCCCAAAATAATGAGGTTATTCCCAAAATAATCCTTCTTAGACTCATTTTCCATTAAAAACATCTAAAATCCATAAAGCATTGCATCTCATGGCCATATTTCAACTATGAATAGTTTACCAAAGGACATTATAATGTTTTTAGTAACAATGATGGGTGTATGCATCTTGATAATGGTTAGGACAGTATAAAAAGATCCTTGGTCATTTAACAAATATTCTTTGGCTCAAGTGTGGTGAAATATGCATTGCAACACCACATAAGACCTTTCTATGGAATATTTGGCCTCTAATTGGGATATGGCTATGATTAATTCATTTTGGGGACCCGTGATGGGTCCAGGGGCATAGACCATGGTTGAAAAGGAAAAAAAGGTCCTTCACGGGAAGATTAACCTTCTAGGACTTACACATTGTGAGTCGAGCCCCAATCATGAAACATGTCCTCTTTATGGTGTCTTTGACTCCTAAGTGTCATTCCATGTGTCTATATGGTGTCCTTGACTCCCAAGTACATACCCTTATTGGATTTCAAGTGGTGTCATTTCTGCTAAAATGTAATAAATTATATTCTAACATTATATGTTGAGGTATAAGGCATGCTTGATGTCTATATGGTCTATAGTTATACTTAATGGGACTAATAATTTAACCCAATACTAGGTCATAAAATATTGCTTCTTTCTTCATAGCCTTTGGACTTAGTTGTGCCAAAATGTCCCTTAACCATATGGCCCTCATTTTGGTTCAAAATTATTCCCTTGAGAATGCCTTTTTGTTTGGATCATTCTCTGTATTTTCTGATGACTGGGAGATTTTATCTGACATTAAGCAAACTCCTCGCAGTTCAATCAATACTTGCTTGAGTCTGACATTAGCAGAATTTTCTCAGAATCTCATGATGAGAGAGTTGAGACTATCATGCTCAAATGTATGATCTTTTTAAACCACATAGTCCTGCAAGCCAATATGTAAGTTGTGTTTGGGTCTCACCCATAACAATTGAAGAATATTTTCGTGCTCATGTTTTATATGTTTTTATATGCTATGAGTTTTCAGCAACCAAACCACTTCCCACTGCCCAGCAACAGAAAAATGATGGCCCAGCACTAGCAAATGATCAGTGATTACTTTTGTGTTTGTTGACAGTTTATATAGTAGGGGGTTGGTGGGACACTAAAAAACCTGACTAGGGATTTTTCATTATGTAAAATTTTAGGGCTTTTTGACAATATATGTTGAAAAGGTTATGACAGCTACTGTAAAAGCAAATGTTCATGATGAAATTGGTAGATTACATGTGCCTAGAAATCAGAAATCAGATTCCTTGGACTTGCAATTCAATACTGATGTTGTTGATTCCTCAAATAAGAAAGATCATCAATATTCCAATGCATCTCGGTTGCCAGGGATGGTCCTTACCTGTGAAGACCTCGAACAGTCCATTATTGCTGAAGCCAGTGAAAGTGTTTCCAAATTGCAAATTCATTCTGATGAGAGTACAGATTCAGATGGGAATATATTGGCCAATGGGCAGAAGTTACAGAAGGACGACCAGGCATCTCAGCATCTCCTGTCGTTGTTGCAGAAAGGAGATCAGAAGTCATCTATGAATCAAGATCTCAGGGAAAAGTATGTTGCTCCTAAAGGTGGAGATCAACACGAGGATACTGGTAATGCTGAGAAAGTTGGATATCCAGAGAAAATTGGGGAAGCTCAGACACTGGAATTGCTATTTGGAAAAGCATTCATGAAGGAGTTGCGTTCTGCAGATGCCCCTGTTTCAGTAAAACCACCTGTTTCAGGAAAATCATTTTCCAACGATGTATCTCTAGGAGGTAATGGACTAGAACCATTGTTTACAGTGTCTCTGAATCCACAAAAGTCACTTCCAAATGCAGAATTTGAGACAGGTATTGACAAACTTGATGTCAGTTCATCATCTATGAAAATGAACATGAAGGATGGTAAAAGAGTAGTTTTACAATCACAACAGTTGTCATTAGATGGAAATGCATATGGACCTGATCAGGATCTGTGGCCCAACTCATCGAATCTAAACATTGAGATTCAGGGCAGCATTGGTAATTCCCAGTTTGAAAATGCAAAGGGAAATTTTGCTCTATTAGGGACGGTGGCTAAAGCTAATTCAAATTCCATGGATGAAGGAGAATATTCTGGTAGTTTGATTTCTGATTTTGGAAGTAACTTGGAAAAGGAGGGCAATTCAAGTATTAGAGGTGTTTTTGCTTTTGGAAGCAAGAAACCTATGTTTGATGCAGGGAACATGGCCATTGGTCACTCATTCACTGGGCAGAGTGACTCCATTGGGAGGTCAGCTTTTCTTAGAAGATCACAGAGCAATGGGAACTCTTCCCCATTGCCTGTTTTTGATGAGTTTCTTACTACACGTTTAAATGGATCACAGATGCCTGATAAATTTATTGGTTCAGATGTTCCGAGATCAATGCCAGAAATTGTTCAGAAATCTATGGCTTTCAAAGATGAAAAGAGTAGATATGAAGATCATAATACAAGCATGATTGATGCAGCCATTCAGCACTTTCGAGCTGCCGATGCACGTGCCTTTTCAACATATATTGTGATAAAGGGATTGATTTATTACATTTGTTGCTCTCAAAAATTAACTGTGTCACAACTGTATACTTTATGATGATGGCATGGACATGTTTTTATGCTATAATGCCTTGACTTCTACAACATGACTGGCCAAGAAGATGACAATGCAAAAAAGGCATAGGGAAATTTCAAGATCCTATGTTTGTTGAACACAGAATAGGTGGTCTGTTGGGCCTATTTGATATTCTTGGGATTTAAACTTACATTCCTCTGCCTGAAGAAGACAAAGAAGAAATTGCAATTGAATAGAAGAAGCATCAGTTTTCGGAATGAAAGACAAGAAACATTGACGCAAAGAGCAGTGAGAATTCTACTGATGAACCCCATCCATCACCATTAATGAAATAAAAGGAGGAGATTTCTTCTTCACGTCACTTCTACACACACCCTAGGAATACCTTGAATTCCATCATCCGTATGGGATCAACCCTTCACCAAACCTATTGGAAAACAAGTCTACAAAAGGTGATAGGAGCATTAAAAGAAAACCGAACTCTAACCACAAGGGGTAGTGGGATTGAATTGCTAACCATATGATAGAGAACTACCAATGTTCCATGTACCATATTGCAACACCACCTCATTAAATCATACTACGACTTGTTTTTGCTTCATTCTGTTGATATATTCCAGATTATTATGGCCCAAAGATTCAACAAATGTGTTGTTTTGTGTGAGTGGAACCCCTAGTGGAACAAACTCTGATCTCAAGAGTGCAGGAGCCTAGTGGTGTCCTATGTTGTGGACTCTGAGGGAGGAGTGGTCTAGGCCTGACTAATAACATTTTGCAGGGAACTATCTTGTCCGCTAAATTGATAACATGATGTCTTTTTGGTGAGAAACCATGGAAATTGTTACTGAGACATAGAATTTGCCATGTGCAACAAAATATTAGGATCAAGGGGGCAATCCTAATCAATGATGTGATTGTTGTGCCAAATTACTTCAAATGTGGCACTTCACCTGTGTTGCAAGGAATCTATGAAGCATGGAAAAGAGTTGTTGAATGTAACAATTGGATGCCTATAGAATCAGATGTGAAGTTGATTCAACACCCTACAGATCTCAGACACTAGGTGGTTACATTAACATATGTTGCAAAACTAAAAATACAGTAGATATTTACAAACCCAGTCAGCAATCAGTTCAATCATTTCCATACTTCACGATGATAGTAACAAGACCAAATATTAACATTTACAGTGGTTTTGATTAGTGTCAAATGCCCAAGGGAAAACTCGGAAGAGATGTATGCCATAATCTGCAAGTGCAAGTTTTCATAAGAAATAGATTGGGATATTTAGGGCATACTATTCTAAGAAATAATATGCTTAAGAGTCCTACCACAAACATTTATGGTACATATAAGCAAGAGTTGTGAAATAGAAGCCTACTCTGTTAAGTGCAACACTACAGTTTAATACTAGTAATATGGATCAAGTTTGTGCATCGTTTACTTGTAGTGAAAACAAGTACATGGAATGGAAAAAATAATATGGAATGGAAAGCCCAACTTTTAGATTTCTAATCTCACTAGGAGTAACTCCCATTCAACTAAATCTAAATTCTATACCTCCATGTAGTTTGATCAACTCAATCCACCACATGTTTTAAAGGCATTAGTTTCCGTGACTATGAGTATGTTTTGGCACTATTATATTCAGCAGTCCCATTGACATACATTTCTGTTCATTTGTTGGAAATTAATAAAATTATATTCATTTTATCCTAACTTTATTTAATGGATTCTTTCCCTCGTACAGAGCCACAAAATATTAAGGTTATTTAGGATAGGATTTAGGTAGAATACATAGAATTCTCAGAACCTGCAATAATTTCCCTACTGCAACAAAACATTATAGTAAGGAACATGAGCATATGGAAACCCAATGATAAATGTTCTTTGTGTTACCCCCCTATTTGCATGGGGTTTTCCAGTAGTGATTTCGATCACAAATCTTCAACTGGGTGTAACTTATGGAGGAGATTGAGGGGTACCAGTCTGAGGAAAGAAACCTACATGCATATGTGTGATGTCTGAGGGTTTTTACAATTCTGTTTACAACCCGTTTCATCATCTAAGTAATAGCTGGAAGGGTTTCATAATCATGGTGTTGATCTTTCTGAAATGGACATTCAAAATAAGGGCAGGGTTGTAAAAGGAAATTCCCTGTAGCAACAACTTTTTCAATCCTGTGAAGCAATCCTGGTGTTTTCTGTGGATGTTATTAAAAATTTTCCTGTAGGGATCATCCCTAAACATATTCTAAAGGATTCCTTCCTCTTCCATCAAAATCTTGCCTAAGAAGGATCCTAGAAGGAATACTGTTCACATCAGTCAATGAAGATGAGCCTGATCCTGAAGGAGGCCATGCTGATTGTTATGTTCAAAAGTGATAAAGGGATTGATTTATTACATTTGTTGCTCTCAAAAATTAACTGTGTCACAGCTGTATACTTTATTATGATGGCATGGACATGTTTTTATGTTATAATGCCTTGACTTCTACAACATGACTGGCCAAGAAGATGACAATGCAAAAAAGGCATAGGGAAATTTCAAGATCCTATGTTTGTTGAACCCAGAATAGGTGGTCTGTTGGGCCTATTTGATATTCTTGGGATTTAAACTTACATTCCTCTGCCTGAAGAAGACAAAGAAGAAATTGCAATTGAATAGAAGAATCATCAGTTTTCGGAATGAAAGACAAGAAACATTGACGCAAAGAGCAGTGAGAATTCTACTGATGAACCCCATCCATCACCATTAATGAAATAAAAGGAGGAGATTTCTTCTTCACGTCACTTCTACACACACCCTAGGAATACCTTGAATTCCATCATCCGTATGGGATCAACCCTTCACCAAACCTATTGGAAAACAAGTCTACAAAAGGTGATAGGAGCATTAAAAGAAAACCGAACTCTAACCACAAGGGGTAGTGGGATTGAATTGCTAACCATATGATAGAGAACTACCAATGTTCCATGTACCATATTGCAACACCACCTCATTAAATCATACTACGACTTGTTTTTGCTTCATTCTGTTGATATATTCCAGATTATTATGGCCCAAAGATTCAACAAATGTGTTGTTTTGTGTGAGTGTAACCCCTAGTGGAACAAACTCTGATCTCAAGAGTGCAGGAGCCTAGTGGTGTCCTATGTTGCCCAGAAACTGCCAAAATCATTATCAAGCAGCTAATAGTTTAGTAAAAAACTGTGATCTTCCCAACTTCGACACATTGAAAAGAAATTAAAGAGGCAAAGCATAGAACTAAAGAAGTTGAGCAGTACCAGAGGGAAAGGCAAGCACAGATCAACAACCTTCAAAACGTTTACCAGCAGACCCTCATGAATTATGTCTCCATGCCTACAAGGTATGCCCGACAAGTAGAATTCAAACTCAATTCAGCTTCCATCGGCTATGAAAAACAAAGGGCGAGTTATAATAAAAGATTTCAAAGTCTGACAGCATTAAGAATTTGGGGATTAAACTCACAGTGTAATCATGGATCGAAATGAAACACGCAGGGTCTAAGATGGCAACAAAAATTGAATTGCATATATTTCACATTGTCACATACCTCTTAATGCTCGAAACCCTTCTGAGAATCTGAAATGCACAGCTAAAGCAGTTTGCAAACCTCCAGGAGTCCAGATACACGCTACAAACTGGTAATCTTTGAAACAAACAGTAATTGAGCCTCGTATGGGTGAAAATCAAGAATTTTACCTCGTATGGGCGATGCTAGGGGTTGTATTGGCACTCTAGCAGCCAAATCGCGGGCGAATCGGACTCCAAAACCGCAATTTCTTCAAATCGAGGGCGAACCATAGCTCCAAAAAAACCCATGCCAGAATCGAGGGCGAATAACAACTCCAGAAAACCGCCATGCCAGAAATCATGGGCGAATGAGTTTCCAGGAAACACCATCCCTAAAAATTGGGGGCGACTGGTGCATCCAAGGAAAAATCACGGAAAATAAACTGGCGAAAATCGATTTTTCCCTATTTCTTCCACAAAAATCGCGGGCGACTGGTTTCTCCTATAAATTCTTCCTAAATACGATTTTGGCTATATAGTTGTTTAATATTTACAAAATAATAAATAGTGGGCTATTAAAATTAATTCTCAAAACCCTCTTTTACTTAAAAATTTGCCCTAAAAAAAATTAGAAACCTTCTAAATTCGCCATTGGGCTAAATTTCGCCCCTAAAATCATCCCTGTAACTAAGGTCCTTGGCAGCTTACAATACAAATCCTACGTACTTAAGTCATATGTGCTCCAAATACTTTTCAACTATATAATAGTTTGATGTGAGAATAGACCCTCATTTGATTTATTATAATGCTTTTATGAAACACCTTGCAAGGGTTATATTGCCTAGCTATTACAACTAGAGACTTAGTGCAATGTGCATTTATACTTGTGAAACTTAGCATTTACATTACCCTATATGCATATTTATGCAATTAATTAATTAATATAGGACTTTCACTATGTGTGCCTTAAGCAAAATGGGGACTTAGCACTACAATGCATAAGTTGTAAACATTATTATGATATGGTTTGAAACTCAATTCCTATCATGGCTATATGAAATTCGGCGTAGGTTTGGAAACTATAGAATATAGTGATTGCAATATATATGCTGTTATGCGAAATGCAATTGAAACATAACATACATAAAACCTATGGTTTAAATCAGTACAACTGTAATGCAATACGTAATGGTAATAGTTGTGATCGTTCTAAGTAATAAATTTGATACTGACATGTAATAAATGCGGTTTACAGGCAATGCCTAGCAAGTGATACGTAAAAGATCCAGTATTTAATGGAAGCTCTGCGTGGTGAAAGTGGAATGCCTTGTTGGCACCAAAGTAGGTTGAACTCCACGTGAGAAATGGTAAGAACTGTTGGAATTTACCGAGCTGTGTGTTTCCCCATGGTATTATGGTAATCCACTTGGACTTGCTACTTAATGCAGCATTTAATGGTGGGTGACCATAACTCCTATTGGGTACTGGCACATCTTAGCTGGCAATTTCTCGTTCGTTGATCACATTTGTATTGATCTTGGAAATCTTGAACCCTAGGGAATTCACTATGCCTTGATGTTTGTTGGTTTCACAATCAATTGGAGTTTTTCTTTTGGGGAAGAGAGGCCGACAGGTCGCTAGTTCATAGGGTTTGTTCTCGGGTCGAATCTTTTGGTGTTCTCTGCAACTATGCTCCTTTAGTGTTTTTAATGGTGGAAGTCTGTTATGGAATTTGTATGGTTCAACTAAGAGAATAGATGACGAAGCTCTGTGGCTACCATTGTATAACCGATTAGGGTTGTTGTTGGTAAAAACTTTGAAGTCTGAGTTGGAGTGACTGTGTTTTACTTCAGTCGTAAATGTTGGATGTTTTGGAAGCGTTGCCAACCAAATCCTCATTCTTACGAAGGTATTACTTAATGTTGTTATGAATACTGTTGTTTTAATGTTTCCATTTTTTTTTGTATAACCTTTGTCTTATGAAGTGTTGTAACCATATTGTAGTTTCTGTGGAAGGAGCTATTGTCATCGTAGGGTTTACCAAGTTCAAGCTTAAAGGTAGTTGTGGACTCGTTCAGCTGGTAAGCCCCGATGGCAAACCCATATGTAGGTTCTCGTGGCAGAAAAGGCCATCGATGTTGTTGAACTGTTTGTGGTCAACGAATAGAGTTTTCAGTACTATGTTTTTAAGTTTTGGTCTAAGCTGTAATGTTCTCCTATTGGCAAGGGTTTTTAACTCTGTCAAAACATCAATGAATAAAATGTTTAAGAACTGATTTACTATAATTGTCTTGTTTCGTCACCTGGGTTCGACCCATGAATAAATCTTATGATTTCGTGTTTAATGAAGGATAAATAGATATAGATAATAATAGGTCTTTTGCGTTTGTCTTAAATGTGAAACAATGGTTAATGTGCAAACTGGGTTCCATTGCTTCTATTGCTATTGTTTTCTTCTATGAGTAAAATGTAGTAGATAATGCTAATTAATATTAACAGATAATTTAACAAATCATATAAAATAGTACTTCCATCACCATGGCAGTTTTCCTATCATATCTTATCTATCTTAATCTATTTCTGTATTAGAGTACGATGTTATTCCTTTTTGCATGGGGAAAAATACAGAAACCATTTATTCAATCATTTCCATTTATACAAAATTATTAATTTACACAGGAACAGAAATAAGCTTATAAAATAAACAGTGAAAGTTAACTTAAATAACAAAACTGTAAATAGACAAATAGATAACAGAACTTTAAAATAAAATAGATGAGACAATAGAACCTGTAACTGATGATAGGGCCGACAAACACCCAAGGAGGCCTGTTCCTCCCAACCTGCTTCAGAAGAAACAACTCAACTGCTGACTTCTAATGAACCCTCGAGCCTGCTTATTGATCCAGTAAGTGGGTGGAATCTGTGTAGAAGCAAGGCACTCAAAAATACCTTCTCCACTCGGTATCAACCTCCTGAAACAAATTCCTTCTCCACTCAGCATCAAACTCCTAAACTCAATAAGAGTTTGGCAGACTCACAACATGATCAACAACAGCATATCCCCTCATCAAATCTCTTGGGTGCAAACACAGCAAAACCCCAAGGTAAATTTCCTCATCAGGAAAAGTGATGAACCTCAGTTCATAATTTGATGGCTATTATATAGACTGCCTAGGTATTTTAGTGGTCAGTTTAGAATAAATGAGCCTCAAGCTCCAGTCCCATCTTTTAGGGAACTATGACCACATTTCAAGGGAGTTGTCCCATACCAACAGCTAGTTAGTTGCATCATGATGCTGCCATTTGTCCATTGCCTTCTACCCCAGATTCCATCCCACCTAGTGGATTAGTAACCACTCTTTCAACAGTCCTCTTAGGTGTTTGTATCCTATTTTATTTATTAAATAATAATATATTGTGCAAATTACAGTCATCCTTGGACACCTGTCCAATACAAACCTTACAATAAAAGTTATCATAATGTTTCTAAACATAAAATGTTTTCCAACTTAAATGGTATGTTACACCAATATATTTATTTTTGGGTGAATCTCAAAGATGCTCAACCTGAAAATATATATCAAAATACAAATAAAAATAAATAAACTTGGAGCATTTGTAAGTCACGTCAATTTTACATTCTTTAAATTAAATGGTAGAGAAACCTTGCCTGGAGAATTCCTATAGTGGTATTGGTTGAAATGTAGAGAGATGCATGGGGAAACCCCTGTCTTGTTGCTTTGAAAATAAAATTACCCCCCTTTCTCTCGAGAAAGTAGTTGTAGAGTGTTTACAATCACCATGATAACAACCACTTCACAGAAGGTAAATAAGAAATTTGTGCGACTTGTTTACAAGAAGGTAAATAACAATAACTTCAACAAAAAGATCCTGTTTATACCAGTACAAACACTTACAAAGTTCCTGGATCCCTAGAAGAAATTTTTTTCAAGGATATAAGTCAATCTTTTGATGAAAAGGGCAACTGTAGTCTTGAAAAGCTTGTCGAAAGCACCAGTAACAAATCCATCGCTTTCATTTCCAACTAACAGGTCATTGGGTCAAAATACACCTTATAGTTACATATAATTGTAAAAATACACTTTACAATTCCATATGATTGCAGTGTTGAAAGTCAAAATTGATATTTATGATAAATCTGCATGGTGAATAAGGTTCATAGATGCTTCAACAATTAGAAGAGGATCTCAAACCTATCCCAATTTGCTTAGAATTATAAACAGAACTTTACAGCTATACGAGGAAGGGATTTTGGTGGAGGCCTTAAAGATCCATTTCTCCTATGTGAAACAATTTAGGGCCATTGTGCTCACCCTGATCCCCATGCTCCCAAAAATCTAGAATGGCATTTAAATAAGTTCAAGCATTCAAATCTCTCAGCATTTTTTGTTGTAGGCTAATATAAATCATAAACAGAATGGAAACTACGAGCGAATGCAAATCACAGAGTGATAGATTTGTGTGAAACAACTCAGGGCCATCATGCACCCTGAACCTCGCGCTCTCAAAAATCTAGAATGGCATTTTAATAATTTCAAGCATTCCAATCTCTCAGCTTTCCTTGCTGTAGATTAATGCGAGCTAATGAAAATCACAAAAAGAATGATAGATTTTGCCAAATGACAGATGAATCACACAAATCACTTTATGATAGATAAATGAACAGTTTCCTAGGGATTTTTCGATGAAGTTTAAAAACCCTAGGGAGACTGGAAATTAAAAAAGGCACGAGCTACATTGTGGAAGGGAAATTCTCAAGCTTACAGTTCTCAGGCCTCATTAACATAAAACTTGACATTGAAAGGGTTGAGGCATATGATCGACAAGTGAAAATCAACTGAAGTAGCACAGTGTAATCATTGTTAACCCACAAAATGGAATAGTATTTAATAAAAATAAAATTAAAACAACAAAAAAACAATACAAATGTTGTTGTATCCTCTTTTCTCCGACGAGGGTGGAAGACAGATCGGTCCATCTATTTAAATATATTTACTTCTTAAAATAGATTTACAACTATATTCCTAAATTTATATTTAGGATTGAAAACATATTTACATTGACGGTGGCTATGGTGGAAGCCCAAGATACATATGGGCTAGAAATTCAACTTTCTAGTTGTAAAAAAAATGACTCACTCGGATCATATCTACAAAATTAAAAAATGCATATATTCGAACTAGAGCTAAACATAACAAATCAATGCATGACAAGACGAAACAAACATAGAAAATCTACATGGTGTCAGTCATTTTCTCTAGTCACTCAATTTCGATGATTTCAACCAACTGTAGGTTAAACCCTTTGCCGCTTTTTCCAGCATAGGAGCTTTCTCCATTGAGATCCTTCTACCATCAAGAGACATTTTGGTCATGGAAACATATTCCTCTCTCGAAGAATAAAACAAAATAGACTGCAAGAAAAAGACGGGCAATTATAAAAGAATTTGACTACATTCAGGCACATAAGAAATTTGAACACAGTCGCAACACAAAAGAACAGGAAAAATAAAAAATCAGACAAATAGAACAAGAAATGAAGGAATTTGAATGGATAGAGTAAAACTTTTAAAGACGATCCTTTCAAGGATGATGACCTCCCAGATAAGAACAAGAAGCATGAAGTGGGTATGTGCCTGCTGTTGGAATGGACTGCCTTTGTTGTGCTGGTGGCAATGTTAATGTCAAGCTTGACAGTGCCATGTCTTGATCATCACACATGATCCTGGGGTTGGAGATGTGGAAATGGTGTTTGATGGTATGGTTATCTTCTATGGAATATTGGTTTTAGGTTGGTTTATTAGTATTCTCGTCTTCATGGTCGAAAGAAACTTCATTCTCAGAAAGAGGGTTCTTTACTTTGTCTATGGACTCAGAAATAGTGTGCGAAATTGTATTTGGCTCGCTTTGCTTATTCTGGCATGGCACCTACTGTTTGATCCCCAAGTTGAGTGCTCCACCAAGAGCCATCTCCAGGATTCTATGCATCTTGAGAAATCAATTCAGGGAATTGATTGTGCCGGAGGTGCTTAGTGCTCGTCGTGCTGCAGTATGCGAGATGGTGTATAAATCCATTTACATGGGGCTCGAGAATCTGATATCCTTCAATGCATCTACGCAGAGTAATTTATTTCTTCCACATGTGTAGGAACCCCCATTTTGGGTTCCCCCAAAAAGACTTCCATGGAATTTAAACATATAAGTATAATTAATTTCAGAACTTCCAGTACGATTTTTCAGAAGAAGATATAGAGGCCACATATCTAGTTCTATCTATTACAGTACATGAATGTCAAATAAATAAAACTATATACCCATATTATTCATTCCACCACAAGAGTTAGCAAAATAAATACTTCAAACTTGTTTTTGACGGTTGGTCCAGCGACTCGATGGAGTCCTCGAAGTGGTTCTTGCACGATCCAATCAAATTTCCTGACGAAGTACCGAGTGACCCCTCGGTTGACCTTCCTACCGCATCGGGGTTATTCTTCTTCATCCCGAACCCCCGAGCAAATGGGGTCGCAAGAACACACAAGCTAGCCTCCTGAAAGGATCTCCCAATCCCCATTCCGGCTAATCCCAACTCCAAGGATCATAACATAATCCAAGATCTCTCAATCCCCATTCCGGCTAATCCCAACTCCAAGGATCATAACATAATCCAAGATTATGATAACCATCCAGCATTAGAGAGCAAGAGATGTCTTTCTCTCCTTCTCATCCCTCATTATATAGCAAAAGCATGTGTGCCATGTGTCTGTCCATGCACATAGTTAATTTAATTTAATATTTTAATTTCCAATATTCTCAAACACACGTGTCTTCTTAATGTCTTTAATGTGCACCTAAATCCCTAGATCAGTGAGTTAGGTGTAGAAGAGTTCTACTTCTCTTTTGGTTCTCATTTAGTTTACTTAACAATCTTTTAGTTAGACTTATTGCTTTCTACTTTTCTTTATTTTCCTAATATTAAGATTGAATTAAAAGATGATTCCTTTTACTAAAAGTATAATCTATTTTAAATTTCCTCTTTATAAAATAATTTAAATGAATAATAAAATTAATTAAAGTAAAATCTTGAATAATAATAAAAGAAAAACAATTCTTTTATTAATGACCTATTTCAATTCTTTCTCAAAATAATGAAGTCAATTAAATAGAATCTTTAATAGAATGATTTAAAATAATAAAATCTTTTGAATAAATAATAATTTTTATTGATAATAAAATTAATCAAATTTAATATAAATAAAGTCAATCTTTTAACCCCTTTTCAATATAATAAAATTAAATAAAATAAGAAATTTAATTAATGAAATCAAGAATAGAATTTGTATAGGATAATTCAATATAATAAAATCCATTAAATTAAAATCTTTGAACAAAAATAATTCTCTTATTATTAATTTTTTTCAATCAACATAATTAATCAAATTTAATAATGAATAAAATCAATCTCTTCAATTCTTTTTCAAGTTAATAAAATCAATTAAAATGAATAATTCAAATTAATGGAATCAATTAAAAATAAAATCTTGAATAGAATTATTCAAATTAATAAAATAGAACAAAATGAAATAAAGTATTTCTTAAATCTTATGTGAAATTTTCATTTATATCATTGATTAATTTTCTTCCTCTCGTTCTTGTCTAGGTACCTCTTCGGCGGGCCCTTCTGACAATTTCATTTCTTCCTTCTTATGGGGAGTACTACGTAGCGACCAGGAACCATTACCGCAATCTCTCAACTACGCTCCTTGGAGACTAAGGGATGTTGAGGGATAAGGCTCTCCTTATTGCGTGCCCCTCAACTCATCGTACATGACCAAATCATTATGGCCTTGCATGTACGGCATAAGCTTCCCCGGGTGAGCTGAAACGGCTTCACCCGTGCATGGATTGCTAATCCAGGGTCGACAGTCAATCGTTGTACCCCTATGTGTTCTTTCTGTTCTTACGACCCCTAAATTTCCATTTTGGGTCAGTCGGTAAATCGTCTTATCTGCGACTGCAGACACTCAAGCGCACATTAGTAGCGCTGCACTATAAAATATTGCATCATCCATCATAATATCTCAGTCAGTCGAGCATATATTTCATTCATCATTTTCTCTCAATCAGTAAATCATATCTATCATTCATCATTCTATCTCAATCAGTCGAGCATAGGTAACATTCAGTCATCCTATCTCAATCAGTCGAGCATATCTAACATTCAGTCAATCTATCTCAATCAATCGAGCATATCTAACATTCAGTCATTCTATCTCAATCAGTCGAGCATATCTATCATTCAGTCATTGTATCTCAATCAGTCGAGCATATGTAACATTCAGTTATTCTATCTTAATCAGTCGAGCATATCTATCATTCAGTCATTCTATCTCAATCAGTCGAGCATATGTAACATTCAGTCATCCTATCTCAATCAGTCGAGCATATCTAACATTCAATCATTCTATCTCAATCAGTCATCATTTGTCTCGTAAATTCACAAATCATTAAGCGGAGCATTCATTTATTAAGTAAAGTATCAATTTCTATAACTGTCATTCATTACGTCGTTTCGTTTGTTGTCACACAAATCATCATGCGTTCTTTAGTCGTTCAAGCATTTTCTAAATTCAAAGGATCAATTACTAGAGTTTATTCGGTCGGGTCACTTGGAAAGTGTCCTCAAGTCTATGGTTAGTCAATGTACCGAGGCGGGCATTACATCGTTAAGCATCATTCACATGTACAGTTTTCATATCAAAGTTAATTGTTAAACAACATGAAATTGTCCATTCACAATAACTACCCAAATGCACATATATCATTATTGATTTACAATCAATCGTAATCATAAATATACTCAAAATAAAATCAAATGATTATTTTATTAATGTTTCAAACAGTCGGGTCACTCAGCAGGTGCCCTCAATGTTTGCAGTAGTCTAGGAGCACTACATACACCCCTACTTATTTAGAACTTCATCCTGAAGTTCAGAATAAATGCGGAAAGTTATGGCGCATCTCAGTTGTGTCCTCCCAAGTCGCAAAGCTAGGACTGTAACTGTCCCACTGCACTTTGACTTGATCAATCAAGTCTAATCATTAACCAAGGTGTAATCAATCAATTATCCCACTCCACACATATAATTTAATTCCTTAATTCATTTATCAATTATTGTCGTCATTCACAACTTCAGGTTTTCCTCAATCATTTAAGACATAACAAGGCTCAAGAGACCACTATATCGAAGTTGTTCAGTCGGGTCACTTAACAGGTGCCCTTAAGGTCCACAGTCATTCTAGGGGCACTACATACACCCCCTCTTAAATAGAACTTCGTCCTGAAGTTAATTTTTGTTCTTGTACTTTCGACACTAAGCTTTATCTTAATTTCTATTCTCATCTTTTGTCATTCTATTCTATTTTTCTCCAACAATCATGGCCATAAGCACAAGTGGTTCAAGTCATTATTTCCTATCTCATTTAGTATGGTTCCAATACATCCTCAGGAACTCAATCATAATTTCGCAGAAGGCAAATCCAATAATACCTTCATAATGGTTAGTCCCAACATAGATTTTCTATACCATCAAGTCATCTACGGAGGTTTACAATGTCCAATTATTTACAAGCTGCATTACGTCAATAGCCACCCAAAATTTTATCAAATCATCATTGAGCGTAACAAATCCAAGGATTCCCATCTAATTGGTTATCCTCCCTTCAAGATGAGAAGGTAAACATCATACAACATACAGTCAAATATAGATAGGTAAGATATAATCACGGTTTTAACAAATCAAGAGCTACTACCAAATGTTCCAAAATCCAATTTCCATAAGGATACTTCCAACCCATAAGCTTTTAATAAGGTTGATTTTCAACTTGGTATGATTTCCAAGTGTCGGGACTTGGCGGCTTAAACGAACATATTAAATTTAACCACTTAGTCATTTGTCAACACAATCCTATTTAGGTTAGTTAGCTCATCATGTCCATACCCTACTTCATTGTCTTTGTTGTCCTATAACCCCTTCGACAGACATTGCCAAGTCATATAGTGTGTGTCGTTAAAGTTTCGCTGGGTCCTATCCTAAGGGCTATTCATCTTTTCATATAACTACTTCCTGTAAATTCTTACATTTATGTATATAAAGAAATCTTCTAATATGTTAATTCATATATACTCTATGCATAAATTATAATCTCAAATGAAACTTCTTACATATATATAAACATATAACTTTATTCCCAACTTTATGTATTTAAAATTCAATACTTATTTGAAACGGGAAATAGTAATCTCAAATAAAACCTCTTATATATATATACATATATCTATAACTTTATTACCAACCTTATATATTTAAAAATCAATACTTATTTCAAACTAAAAATGGTAATCTCAAATAAGACCTCATATATATATATATATATATATAACTTTATTACCAACATTCTATATTTAAAATTCAATACTTCAATTTAAAATACTTTCCATTCGTGAATCACAATTTCATATTTCCATCAATTTCGATCTATTATCTCTTAAATTATCTATTATCTATTAAGTTGTAAACATTGGAATATCTTATCATGGAAATTTCCTTAAAAGTAATAAAAACCTTTTCTTTATGGGAGTAGTTATTATTTCCTAACTTCTCAAGCGTATTCCCATAGCATTTATAATGGCTCCTAATATTCATGATATCCATGATGTTTCATATTATTTCGCAATATCTATAGTGTTTCATATTATTTCACAACATTTAAAACTATTCATATTATTTTCACAATATACATGATGTCTCATTTTATTCCGCAATATTCATATTGTTTCGTATTATTTCACAACTTGGTAACTCCTGTCATTTCATAACATCTATAATAATAGTAATACTATGAATCGTATTATTTCACAAGATTCGTAACTATTCATTTTTTTATTTTTATTTTTTAACAAGTTAAAAAAAAGCTATACTTTATATAGTAAGTATAAATGAGAGTACTGGGAGTTTCCAGAAATGTCCATAAGTACATTATCAACCAAAAAAATTCCAAATCGGCAGCATGTTTAACATCAGCATGGTTCACCTAAATCCACCAGAAAGCAGATCCACCAAATCCGGTCCGGTCCATGAAATGAAGATATTGAGCAGCAAGTGTCCAACGAAAGGAGATTCATATTATTTTCATAATATCCATAATGACTGGAACACTCTTTAATTCTTTTTGATAGACGATATTATGATAAGGTGTTTTGACTCACACAGAATTTATGCATAATTTGATCCACAGGATGGTGTAGGCGAGGTGTTCATTATCCGACCTCTGCGATCTACTCCCTATCGAACAGTCAATGAAAAATCGGAGTTCTCTTAACGTTCTCATCGACCAAATAAAACAGTTGGCATCAAGCTATTGTGTCACACTGTTGAAGTTCCAGCTACGTGGCAGCTCATTCCATCGCTGTGGTGGTCTGCGAAGATACGGCTGCTGGAGGAGGTAGTCACAAAGTTACTGGAACTCCGCCATTGATTCCAGTTTTAGTGCGCGCCCCCTCTCCCCTCCCCCCCAAAAAATACTTTCTCCATATAAAACATAATTACAAGTGTAACTATGTAAAGTTCTGGATTAATACAGTTTGTAATTATGTGAAAGTAAAGGTCATTATCCTTGTAACTTCAATGACACATGAACTTCGCACACTCTTGAAAGAGCTCGGCGTGCAACTGAGGATCTAAGAACACAAGATTAGACAACTGTAAATATCTAATACCTTAAAGAAGATGGGGCTTGTCACGTAGACTGAGATTAAATATCATCCTTACTGCTAATCAAAGGTTAACTCCCTACGATCTGGGCAATGCCCAAATTTAGGGATTCGTCTATAGTTTAGAGAGCGATTTAATAGTTCTTTTTATTGGAGTTCAAATGGATGGCGAATTTCAAGAATTTAGTTATCACTAAAAGATAAAGATTAAGTAAACTCATTAATGATATTCAGTATTGGTGATACGAGCAGGAAGACATTTACCCAAATGAGAATGATACACACGCTGTATAGCGTTAATCAAGCGGTTTACCCAAGGAAAATCCGAGGGCGTTTAGCCAGCCTGGGTGTATATACACATGCTTAGAATTATGTGCTATCCAGATTCGAAGATGTTTTAACCAGCAAAGTGTAGTTTGAAAGATACGCACGGGTATGGAGGTATGATCTTGACAAGATAAGCGGATTGTTAACCGAGATTGAATTAAATAATCTACACATGTCGAGAATAGCGATGGAATCAATTAAAAACACAGATATGTGGAATTTAAACTTAATTGACAGCATTCATAATCTTTAAACGTGCAGACCTCAGCACAAAAAACACAAAAAAAATCATTTTAAATCGATGGCGATGGGTAGATGAGCATCGGATCTTCTGGGTAGAAGTAGAGATTGGCTAACAACAGCATTCTTAATCATTAAAAAGTTCAGATCTCAGATAGGAAAAGAAATCAATTTGAATCGACACTGGTGAATAGCCCTAAGTTCGGATCTCTAAATGAGCACAGGTTTGAACTGAGTTCTTCATAACTGAAAATACACAGAATGTAGATCTATTTTCTAAATGGGTGTATTATCACATAATCAAAAACTGAGATTTTCGTAAATACAAATGCACAGGGTGTATAATTGAGGGTGTACACTTTGTCAATGCCTCTTCGTGAGGACATTTAATAAGATGTTTCGACTCCCAACTTCAATAAGTACAGAAATCCTTCTTTATTTAATACACCTATATACACTCGTAATAATATGCATACTACAATGCATCTAATCTACACTTTCATGATTCAACAGAGATCTCCTATATCAAACAAAAACGATTCAGCATACCACCGAGAATACTACTGGCATAACACGATTTCACTATAAGAAAAACATGCAACCACTAGAGGGGTGGGGTGAGATCCGTTCCTGACTCACAATTTCTTATCTCAAATGCATACAACATAAAACATCTCAGGTAGAGAATTTGAACACGACTTCTCTGTAAAGAAGAGCAAGTAAAACAATTACGGGATTAAAATCCATTCCAGAAATTCACAACTTCCCTATCTCCGAATGCATATAAAAACAAATGACACAGGCACGGCTTCTCTGTACTTAAATATATGCAACCACTAATGGCTTGAGATCAAGGCGGAATTTTAATTAGAAGGACTATTAACTGTGGGCATCGGTATTAGATAACACCCACAGAGAATGTACTTAGTGATTAAGTGTCCGATCTAGATATGTGCATATCATGCATCGCATCCATAAATCAGAAAACTCAGATGCAACCAAACAAATGCATAAAAATAGAGTTCTGCCATCTATACCAGTATAAGGACGATAGAAGGAGATTCACAGCCGGGTTAACCTAAAAGTGGCCGCGTAAACATAAAGAGCAGATCCGCATCACAGAGATGCTGCTGGAAGGTTCCAAACTTCAACTGCACGGATCTAAGCGGATACTTACTCCGACCGACTCATAGCCATTGTATTAACACCATTTGTATGGATTGATCCTCCACAGAGATTGCCCAATATACAGTGATAACCCGCATATATAGAATAATGAAGATGTATGTGGAACACAAACAGCGTTGAATAACCCTTTTAAAACAGCAAACCACAGTCGATTCACACAGTAGAAATCCTAAGCTAGCGACTTTGAGGATCATGGCGATTTTTCAGAGATCAAACAATCACGGAGTCTCAGGGGAACGCCCTTCCCCACCTTCCAGCAGAGGCATAAAGCACAAAACTAACATGATCTACCGGCCGGTTCTCTCTATGGGAGAGTCCGTCCAATGCACAAACTAAGTCGCATCCATAACCCTTTGCAAAAGAAGAAAAAATAAACAGAGTTTTGAATCTTTATAAAGAAATATCTATCTTGAACCGAAATAAGATAATACAATAGAAATATTCTTGCTATCGAAGTATACAGAGCTCAACGCAAATAATTTCCAGAATTGGTTTTTTTTTTTTTTTGACATAGAAAATAACTATTTCATCCTCAAATATTATGGCAGAATGTAAAATTTCATGGATCTCAAATAGTTTCCCTACACAGAAATTAACATAATTCATACAATCGACACAGAAGTTAAAATTTAAGAAGCATTGAACCTGATTAGATCGTCGAGTTGAGGTCGTTGTAGTAGCGGCAGTTTTGGCTACCCGGATCAATCCAATTTCGACGAAGATACCAACAACCCCTCGATAAAATTATAAGTTTGGTGCCTTCAAGGCTCGACCGGCTCTGATACCAAATGTAGGAACCCCCATTTCGGGTTCCCCAAAAAAACTTCCACGGAATTTAAACATATAACTATAATTAATTTCAGAACTTCCAGTACGATTTTTCAGAAGAAGATATAGAGGCCACAGATCTATTTCTATCTATTGCAGTACATGAATGTCAAATAAATAAAACTATATACTCAGATTTATCCATTCCACCACAAGAGTTAGCAAAATAAATAAACTAAATACTTCAAACCTATTTTTGACGGTTGGTCCAGCAAATCGATGGAGCCCTCGAACTGGTTCCCGCACGATCCAATCAAATTTCTTGACGAAATGACCCCTCGGTTGACCTCCCTACCGTATCGGGGTTATTCTTCTTCACCCCAAACCCCCGAGCAAATGGGGTCGCAAGAACACACAAGCTAGCCTCCCGAAAGGATCTCCCAATCCCCGTTCCGGCTAATCCCAACTCCAAGGATCATAACATAATCCGAGATTATGATGACCATCTAGCATTAGGGAACAAGAGATGTCTTTCTCTCCTTCTCCTCCCTCATTATATAGCAAAATCCTATGTGCCATTTGTCTGTCCATGCACATATTTAATTTAATTTAATATTTTAATTTCCAATATTCTCAAACACATGTGTCTTCTTAATGTCTTTAATGTGCACCTAAATCCCTCTAGATGAGTGAGAGTTAGGTGTAGAAGAGTTCTACTTCTTTTTCGGTTCTCATTTAATTTACTTAACAATTTTTTAGTTAGACTTATTGCTTTCTACTTTTCTTTATTTTTCTAATATTAAGATTGAATTAAAAGATGATTCCTTTTACTAAAAGTATAATCTATTTTAAATTTCCTCTTTATAAAATAATTTAAATGAATAATAAAATTAATTAAAGTAAAATCTTGAATAATAATAAAAGAAAAACAATTATTTTATTAATGACCTATTTCAATTCTTTCTCAAAATAATGAAATCAATTAAAAAGAATCTTTAATAGAATGATTTAAAATAATAAAATATTTTGAATAAATAATAATTTTTCTTAATAATAAAATTAATCAAATTTAATATAAATAAAGTCAATTTTTTAACCCATTTTCAATATAATAAAATTAATTAAAATAATAAATTTAATGAATGAAATCAAGAATAGAATTTGTATAGGATAATTCAATATAATAAAATCCATTAAATTAAAATCTTTGAATAAAAATAATTCTCTTATTATTAATTTTTTTCAATTAGCATAAATAATCAAATTTAATATTAAATAAAATAAATCTCTTCAATTCTTTTTCAAGTTAATAAAATCAATTCAAATGAATAATTCAAATTAATGAAATCAATTAAAAATAAAATCTTGAATAGAATTATTCAAATTAATAAAACAAAACAAAATGAAATAAAGTATTTCTTAAATCTTATGTGAAATTTTCATTTATACCATTGATTAATTTTCTTCCTCTTGTTCTTGTCTAGGTACCTCTTCGGCGGGCCCTTTTGACAATTTTATTTCTTCCTTCTTATGGGGAGTACTGCATAGCGACCGGGAACCGTTACCGCGATCTCTCAACTACGCTCCTTGGAGACTAAGGGATGTTGAGGGATAAGGCTCTCCTTATTGCGTGCCCCTCAACTCATCGTACGTGACCAAATCATTATGGCCTTGCCTGTACGGCATAAGCTTCCTCGGGTGAGTTGAAACGGCTTCACCGATGCGTGGATTGCTAATCCAGGGTCGACAGTCAGTCGTCGTAACCCTAAGTGTTCTTTCCATTCTTACGACCCTTAAATTTTCATTATGGGTCAGTCGGTAAATCATCTTACCTGCAACTGCACACACTCAAGGGCATGTGCAAGCTAATGAGGGTCACTTTTGGCGTGTTAGATGCAAAGAAAATCTAAAAATCAGGCATCCCTCAACTTACTTGGTTTTTTTTACATTCTTACACAAGATATCTTGCATCGAGTAAAAAATATGAAACGTAGGAAATTGAGTCATGTTTCCGAATATATAAGTTTTAAGTATTGAAAATTTACATAACTATGTCAAATTTCATGTTTTCTAACAATCACTTTTTATTTTTTTGGAAAATGATAAGGTATATGTTTTTGTGGGTGCAGCCTTTCGATGCCTAAATGACGATTTTGGGCTACAAAAATTGGTAGACATGTATAGAACCCATAGCACTAGTGCAGCGCTATTTTTCCAAAATTAAATATTTACTCTTTTTATTTATTTTTAATTATGTAAGTGATCAAACCTCGAGAACGATACGTCAAATGTGGGTGCAGCCTTTGAAGGTCTTAATGCAGTTATTTCGACTTGGATTTTTTATAGCATGTAGAGGTCGGTGTCTTCTAGTGCAGCATACCATGTTTTTTTAAAATGGTTGTGAAATGAAAAAGTTACGGAATAAACTCTAACAGTATGTTTTTTAACCAACGGAGTGATGAAACAAGAAAATTAGGAAATAACTAGAAAATCTCAAAAAAAATAAATTTAAATTACATATTTGGAATCTACATAAGAACTTCTATCTATGCCTAAATTTGGAATCTACATCTCCGCGAATTTGATTTCTTCCATGCGAAGTGAATCATGCGGTAAAACGACAAGCCAAAGGAAATCAAAGCTTTGATAGCACGTTACTTTAAACCCGGTGATGAAATTGGTGAATACATGGCAGCATTCCATTAGCTGCATAAGCGAGGAATCCTGCTACAAGAGCATGGATTGTCTTTCACAGAAAGAACGCCTTCGATGTAATTATTGGTTTTCTTTTCCTTGAAATTTGCGTACATGTCACTTCTTAATCAAATAGGATAGATCGAGAAAGCACACATTTCAACTCAGGAATCTTGGCAACATCTCAGTTTTCAATTTTAGTTTATCACAATTGACTTTTGACATCCTACATGTGAATATAAATTTCAGCCATGGTTGGCAATATTTGACATTAAACCCCACGGGGGGTTCACTCAGTGAACTTGTTACATAGCACGATCGTTCACATGATATTAAAGAATATCCCTAATTTCACTAAATATTGGAAAATCTCTCCTAAAATTTAATTGTTGAACCCCCCTCCCAATATTCCTTCCCAATTAAGAAAACCCCTAGTTTCACCATATATTGTATGTATCCATTTTTATCAACCCATTTTTAATACCCCCTTTATATCATATTATCAAGTTGTAACAAACAAGAGCCCTAACTCCCACCAGGTTTGCAAGGGTGACTGATCAATTTGTAGCGTTGGATAGTGGAAGACCCAACGAAATAGTACTGGGAAGGAAAATGCGTAAAAGGAAACCCAGTCAAGAGGTCAACATAACAAAGAATGTAAATGGATGATAGTCCAATAGTTAGTGCAATGCTTAGAAAAGATGAGAATTGTAAATGTTTCACACCATAGTCTGTCAATCTACCAATTTTATATCATGTAAATATAAGTATAGTCATAGAGAGCTCATGTTTTCTATAAGCTTAATAAATTAAACTCTATAAAAATTAAAAAATGAAACCTTTTCGTGGATGGACTCCCCTACCTTCCTATCAAAACAAACATCATTGATGTTTGAACCCAAATGAGCATAGCAAAATTTCTCTTACTTTCCAATAACACCATATGATCATGTGCATAGCTTGGATTTTGGTCACTCACAAGATGCAATGAATTTCCTCCACTTCCTCTACATTTATTCTTGCAATCAAGGAATTAACAACATTTAGTTACCTTTTCTTGGGTTATATATAGTTTTTTTTTTAATCTTTATTGGAGACGGAAAAATATCCATTGTTAGGTTTCAAGCATGGAATAGTTACAAAGATACACAGATGGTGAAACTTATATGATACCATTTCATGGTAACGATAACCCATAGGGTATGTAAATAAGGATTAATATTTTCACCTATGTTCATGTCAGTTTCAATACAATATTAAGAGAGATGCCTTGCATATAAGAATTGAAATTACAATTATGAATGTGCCAAATATAACTCAATCTAAAAACTATTGCTAACTGAAAATGTGAAAATGTTAAAGAAGAATACAAAAAGTTGAAAGAAATAATTGGTCAAGAAAGATTGATCTAACTTTTCTTGGTGCCGATGAGCCAAGAAAGATTGATCTCACTTTTTTGGGTTGTCATGGAGCAAGGTTTGATTGAATCTCAATACCCACCTAAACCCCAACCTAAAAAATTAAGAGTTAGATCTTTTACTCGAATGCCTACAAAAAATACAATACAATTCTTCAACTCTGGAACTCCCAATTAGCTACATCTCTTAACTTAAAGATGAAAAAAAATATAACATCAATTCAAACCAAGCCTAAATAAGCTATTAAATGAGTATGGATCAAGGCTAGTAATCTGAACAGACTTCCATTGATATTATTATTTGTACACTATTATCATATTTATGCAAAACTTAGGATCATAAAAAATATCAAATAAAAATGGAGGGTCCTTAAGTTTTAGGTGGGTATGAATTGAGCCCATGATTTGGAGGTATGAATCCATCCCACGATTTGGGGGTTATTCCTCATACCACCCAAATAAAATAACCCCCAATATTTATATTACTATGTCAAATTAAAAATCCCCCTTGACCCCTTAATACGAAGCAATATATTTTTGAAGTTTTTAAGAGTATTCAAACCCCCAATATGAATGGACGTGATATGATATTGCCTCGCTAGTGAACCCCCCGTGTTAAACCCTACAATTAATATAATAGCTATAACTTCATGGAATGATGTGAAAATAAAAATTAAGAAATAAATAATAATATTATAATCATTTTTATTTATTACACCAATACATGTTTATATCTTAGAATTTGGGTGGACTACCATCTATTGTTTTTCTATATTGAAGGAGGATGAGACAAGTGTACTGCTTAATTTGATTTTATGGCCGTCGTTCAAAATTTCAAATAAATAATATAAAAAAAGAAATATACAAATAACTAGTAGTTGATAATTGGGAGCTTAACTAAAGCATGTAACACATAGTTGAGGCATAGACAAGAATTGATTCACCTAATCATAAAAAACAAGTAACAAATAACTTGTTCATGACACTTAATTTGTGACCTACAAGTGTTCACCGACCACAAGTTAAATACATATACTAATAAATATAAACTTTTTACTCTTATGGATTCTTGACTTATTGAGACTTGAAAATATTTAATGATTATTAAGAATGGTGTAAATTATGTAAGCTTTTCATTTGTAATGTATCTACATGAAATATTTAAATTTAATATGAACGCTTAAAGTTTTGTATGAATATGATTACAAGGCTAAAGAATTTGTATGCATTTCTAAAAAATATTAAATTTAAAAAGTAGGTAAGTTGTACTATTACAAAGCACATTAAGTCGATAAGGTTTATTATTACAAATCATACTATTTTCCAACCTATAAGATGGCTCTTGGACTTCTTATCATTATTCACGTAAATTAATAAGACATGTTATGAGAATGCACTAGTTCTTAATAAAATTATAAATATAAATTTATATACTTAAGTTTTTAAAATTAATATTTTTAAATAATATAATTTTATATGTTATTAACACACTTTTAAAATATCGTTACAAATTTATATGTATTCAATTTAATATATTATTTTAAGTGTTTTTATTTAATATATTATTTTAAATGTGTTTTAGTGGAGAGATTTGTATATACTTGTTCTCTCTTTGTATTTGAATTTATGACTTTCAAGACTTAATTTTCTTGCATGACACCATTTATTGAAATTGATTTAGGATTGCTACAAAGAATATGATAAGACTATGGTAAAACAAGCATCAAAAAAGATAGATTTTAAATCCTCCTTCAAAGTAGCTCACATAAGCAATGGTTTCACTCAAGACATAGTCATTTATATACATATTTTTCTCCCAAAATAGTTACAGTTGACATAATAACCTAGTACCACATAAAACCTTTTTGTGACAACATCATTAGTGTAACTCATGAACCTTATCACACATTGACATGGAAAGACCCTATTAGCATTAAATGAAACTAAGGTCCATGCATGAATTCAACAAAGACAGAGGACACTCAAATTGTTAACCTCTCAAGAGGAAGGTATGACATATGAAACCATATGTTAGTTAGTTGAAAAGATAAGACTCGTTAGGAAATGAACAATGCTTTGTGATCCAATCTATCCATAAATAATTATAGAAATGGTGCTAAACTAACCTAGAAACTAGAAACTTTAAGCATGAATAAAATGAAATTAATCTAATAGAATATTTATTTATTACATTGTTACTTCAAAATGTTATTATTCTATACAGATGGACTCTCATAACATCATTAAGCATACATCACAATGAAAATATTCCCTTTAAATGACTAACATGTAAAGTTGTAAAGTTCTACTGAAGTAAAAAAGGAATTTGATGAAACTTTCAGAAGGTTTTAGAAGTGCAGTGTCTTTCGCACAAATACATAACACATATTTCATTAAAAGTGAAATTATAGTAAACTTGTACTTTAGACATGGAGTGAAGATGGTTTTTTTTCAAAAAAGAGAGTGAAAACGTTTTTAATTAGCTAATTGAAATGTATATAACAATTAGTTTTTGTTATTGCACAGAGAGTAGGATGAGAGTAAGATGTGCTTTACAATCCAGTATGGAGGAGATGTTGTAAAGTGTAACATTGTGTAATTTTATGTAACATGATGTCCCTATAAAAAAGAAATAAAAATGCAAATGATGTAGGATTTTACTATATATATATAGATTTTATTTTAGACTTAGATATATTAGAGGATTAAATATCTTGAGGTGTAATTTTTTCTTAATGTGTAAAACAATTAAGATAAACAAAAAATCACATCTCAAGAAATTAGATCTCTCTCGATTGATAAAAATTTAAGATAAATTTATATTGATAATACTATTATAAATTATACAAAATCAAATACATATAACTTTGAAATAAAATTTTCACTATAACATGATATTGTTAAATATTTTCTAATAATGTTATTTATTTTGCACATTAAAAGCTAAGTTCTTGAGGTTTACCTAAAAAATAATAGTTTGTAAGAAAACGTTTGACCAACAAAGCTATGCCATTTCTAAATTTAACTAGACTTTGAGTTGTGGAATTTTTTATTAAGGAAATTTTTTGTTGGGTCTGTGTGACATGTAATAATAGATTTATAGCAAAAAGTAGTTATCTTTGTATGTATAGTTTTTAACAATTTATTTTGATAGTATTGTTTCTTGCTTCCATCTTAATGTTTGTTTTTAAAGTCTACTATTTTATTATGATTCTAATATAATTTATCATTTTTTTTTGTTATGCCGTTGGGATTATTTTTAGTTTATTTATTTTTAATAAAATAACAGTTTTAAGTATTTATGATGTGGCACATTCTTGTTGGATATATATATCGAGGTTTCAATTTCTTACTAGTCTTGTCTTGTTTATATTGTATCGAGAGTACTTTTTTGGTAAGTTATTTGACGAAATACGATAATGGATAATTGCAATTTTGGAAATGAAAAATTACAATTTCATAAATTTTAACGTTGTAGGTGGATTCAAAGACCCCTTTAAGGTGGTATCTCAATCCATTTCCAACATAAAAATTTATGAAATTTAAAATTAAAAAACCACAATTTCGTAAATTGGGGTGGGTCTTTGAATCCATATACAACGTTAAAACTACGATTAACATTGCAGATGGATTCAGAGACCCTCCTTAATTTACAAAATTGTAGTTTTTAACAAAATTTTGCTGTAGAAAATGCAATTATGCATTCTTCAAACAATGGATGATTGCAATTTTGACATCAAAATTTTACAATTTCTTAAATTTTAACAATGGACATATTATATAATTATTAACTTAGACTGTCTAGTCATATTTTTTATACCATGACTAAATTAGTCATATTTTTTAACCCATAACCGAATTAGTCATTTATAGTTGTGATCACTTAAAATTGCTCAAATTTGGTCATATTTCACTTAAAAACATTGTGGTGGCCAATGTTTTTGGTGATTTAGTCATTTATTTCACTTTGTGACCAATGTTTTTAGTTGCCTGGTCATTTATCACCCATTTTTACACTTGTGCAATGGTAGCAGTGGCCAAAACAGTGCGCATGGCACCTAGCATCAAATCTTGTGCTTCAACTCTGAGATGTGATGGCTCAACTATGTCCCTGGATCATATAATAGTTCGACTAGGGATAGGAATCAGTCAAGGAGGGGGTGGTATAGAAGAGGGGCCTTTGTGATCCCTTGGATGCTCATAACTTTGTCCTCACCTGACGCCACAGGAATACAACGTCGTACTCATGTAATCAGGATGCATGAGTAAGACAAACTCTAGAGACCTACTCATGGAAAGTACAAGGAGACATGTTCATGGTGGTGGAACACTCCGCACACTTGAATAAAAATATCGTAAACCTGAGGCACAACAACCTCAAACTTGAACTCCTGCAGTCTGAGTGGTCCAACAGCGTGGTCAAGAAGGATGCCAAACAAAGTTTCATTGATATCCTTTCCTTTTGTTATGTATTTCACCACCTCCCATTTGTCAGGACTCAATAACTGGTCCCTCCTCCTCTGGAAAGAAGTCATCCAAATATCACTAAGAGGCCTTTCCCTCTAGTGGATGTCCAACAACCCATCAACTGCATCGATCATTATTGACATTGACCATATGGATGGGAACTTAGGGTGCATGGACTATAACTAGATGCGCATCCAATCACACTGCAATATGATCTCCTCAATTGTGATCTTGGCGATATCATCCTCCTAAGGAGCTCGAAAAGCAGGATCAACACATTATAGATAGATAAAAAATGTATCAGTCAAAGTACAAAATATTGATACAAAATAAAGATACTAATAGTTGCAAAAGAAATAAATATGAATTTAATGTACCTGCGTTATGATGAACCTCTTCTCTATGTTATGAGGGGGTCAATGGATCATGGCCATCATGCAAGGCATTGAACACTATGCTACTAGATGCACGCTCACTAAACGACCTAGCTGGTGGGGTGCCTATGAAACTAGAAACAACCAAAAATTAATAATTTTACATGTACATGTATACAATAATTTACTTCTATATGAAACTCAATAAAAACTAAACTATATATAAAAAATTCACATAAAAGTCCACTCGTGACATGGGAGGGTGCTGCAATAGTGGATCTTTCTAACAATTACAACTGGAAGAGGGAAGAATCCTACTGTAGAGAATGACCTGCATGAAACAATGAAGAAAAATCACATATGTCATCCTTTGAATACAATGAGAAGAACGAAAAAATGATGATGATATTCTTATGATGGTGACAATGATGATGAGGATGATGACACAAATGATTAGGATGGTATCACTACATGACAATGTTGTCATGAGGACGAAGATGATCATGATGATATGAGAATGATCATGATGGTGATGGTGAGAACAATAAGGATGTTGATGAAGATGATGAGGATGACGATGATGATGGTTATGATGTCAATGATCATGTCAATGGTGATGATATGTCCATATCATTATTTTTATAATGATGAAAATTATGATGATGATGAGGAATACGATGATTGAAGCCATTAAATCCTTATTTGCATCACAAATATTTCCTACCACCTTTTCTATTAGCCCCTACATTCATGACCAAGTGTTCTATGATGTCACTCCTCCTCACTGTCTAGACTTGATACTCGATAGCATGAATGATTCGCCCAATATGGACCTCATGTGAAATAATACATGCTCCTTAATCACAATCACAGCTACCACTTTCAATCCTACATTACTACCATGACCAAACCCCTCTCTACCAATTATGTGGTGATGTAGGTCCTCCCTCATAAATATTAGATGGTTATCTCATTATTGATCCAGTCCTTGGAGACTCCCTTTCCACTTCTTATGTCATTCAAGGGGTGCTCTTGCCATGGCTTCCAATGTTTCACATTCACCAATAAAAATATGTGTCACCTCATAGTCATTCCAAATTGGAATATCCAATTAAAGGCTACAATGATGAAACACTAAAAGAGGACAATGTCAAATGAATCAAAGAATAAAATCCTTCTGAGCTTCAACAAGAGGTTATCATACAAAAAGAAATCCCTATTTTGCAAGATGAAAAACACTTATGGATCTAGAAATACATTTATAGAGCTCTTATACTATATTTTGGATTATATGTACAATAATAAACAAAATCAAATTGACATATCTAGTTTGGTACTTTTCTAGTAAATCTTGGAAATCCAAACAAAAATCCCTCTACTAGCAATACTAATAATTTATTTTTAATTAAGTTTGGGTTTTATCAAAACCATTTTTTTTTCACGCCGAAAAACCACCTTCCACTATTCCGAAGGAATCAAGGAAAGCTCACACGCGCGGGAAGTCTCAACAAAATTCCCCACATATCATGGATGGTAGGTCAAGCAAATCATTAGCCAATCATCCAAGCCAGAAGACGTCTCAATGGAATTTAAACCGGATGGATGAAATGAAATCCATCTATCCCCACCAATGGACCACTGTATCCTTGACAAACTAAAGTTGGTTCACCGTTTTTTTTAGGGCTAGTCCATCAAGAGAATGCCAACACCTGCTATTCTAGGTAGAGAATCAAGGTATATCTAGAAATATAATCATTACAATAGGGGCTCAATAAGAGAAACATGTCACTTACCAGAATTAAACCTAAGTGGGGAGGACAACAAGCATTCCTCCCAACCACCCTCACAACAAAATATATAATTCATTAAGTCAAAGAAGTTATGTCATAATTAATATGTAATTAAAGTAAAGTGGTATTGCATATGATAAATATGTATATCAATAATAAAATGAAACAACATTATAAAGAAACCATTGAATTAAAAAAATCATAATAAATTCACAATAAATATGTAATTAATGTAAATATTATTATATTAGCTAAATATAATAATATAATTGACAATTTCAAAATTACATAAACTATGATATGTTGGTGTTCTAAATATATTTAATATAATTTTATTTAATTGTGTTTGTTAATGCTCACAAGTATATATTATAAACTACATCTACATCTAAATTAAATCTATATCTAAATTACAAATGATTACATACCCTAATATATATATATATATATATATATGTAATAAATCATTATATTTCATTACATTATTACAATTCACCATATTTCATCAAGTGAATTATATATATATATATGGATGAAATGATTTCAATGTTGTAGTTTTGTTTTAAGCAACATTGTTTTGATGTGGCAGATTGAACCAATATAACTCTAACTTTATAAGTGTCTACATAAACCAAATCTCTTGAGGTGAAAACCTTTCACTTTTGTTGATCAAACAAAAAAATAATGGCTTTCCAATATTTTTATTACCCATCAATTGTTGGCATAAATTAATAGCATGTAAATTTTACTTTCATCAATTCTTATAGATTATAAATTTATTTTTATTTTTTAAATAAGAAAAAAAATAAAACAAGGTACATTAAAAAAATATTATCAATTGTTTTTTTCCAAGAAGAAAAAAATGTAAGTTTTTTCTATTATTTAAATAAAAAGGTACTTCTCCACATTACAAAGTTGTATGGACTATTCATGTCCTAAAGCCTGTTCAAAAGAGATATAGTTCCAATCGGCTGTAATTAGAACAAAAATGAAAGTAACAATAATAGCTACACAAAAAGGAAGAAAATCACAAATATGTCACCCCTGGTCCCCCGAGAAGAACATAAAACTTCTACATCAAGGATCTAAAACTCCCAACTAGTCTTCAAGGAAAGGAATAGATCCATTGAAGAACAGAAAATCGTCAATCCATTCTTCTCAAACCAGTAGACCTTCTTCTTCAGAGAGAGCTTCCTTAGATAGTGCGTCAACAATATCATTTAAATATCTATAGATGTGATCTATAGTCCACTCATAGAAGGAATCCATCAGACACTCGATTCTATAACCTCAGTGTTATAAAGAAAGGTGATTTAGATTATGGACTCTCTTTACCCAATTTACCACAATCAAAAAACCACCATAAATTCTCAAATCATCAATGCCAAAGGACATTGCAAATTTAAGAAGACACCACAATACAAGGATTTCAACCTTTGAATTAGATCCCTCTCCACAGTTTAACTTAAACTTAAAGAAATGATCAGTATTGATGATCAAATGAGCACCCGCGGCACAATTTCCATCAATTGTTGCACCATAAAAAAAGTGGTTCTGGAATACTTTTGAATACCAAAAATATTACAACCACTGCTCAAAGAAACATCCTGTTGGTGATAATATCTATGTTGGTATTAATTGCAATTATCTTCCGCTATATGTAGCGAACCCAGCTATTTATTGCAGTTTAATTTTTGATTTATGAATCTAGACGCGTTATGTCTCTCGGGAATGGAGAACCGTCTGTCCAGCTGTAAACTCTTATGGATATACTCATTTTTTATGTATGGAGTTAATAGGCGGATAATCAATGAGAGAGCTCTGTCTTTTGCTGCTCGATTGAAGTGTTGTAGCACTGTGTAAATCCTGGAAATGCTTTGTTTTTTTTTGTGTTTTGTCTCCTCTGTCCCTTCATTGTGGTATCAAAGCCGAGCTCTTCCCTCCGCCCACCAGTCTCTTCATCGTATGCCCAGTCCGTTGTGTAAGATATATCAGATCTTGTAAGCTCGCATTCCCCTACGCATTGAGTCTTCTCGGTTGATGTGGTGGCATTGGCATAGCAGCCATTGTGAAGCAAGCATACAGCTACATTGTGTGAGAGGTGGAAGAGTTGCAATTGGCAGCCGCCTTGTAAGAGGGAGCCCAAAGTGGAAAGTTTCCATCGTGCATGGAAATTGCTGTTCTGATTGTTGTGTTGAAGAAAGCTGCCAGATTGAGACGATCAGAGTGTTAGAGAGGTGTTGTCCTATTTGAAAAGTTTTGATGGCTGCCACCATTAAATATTATAAGGGGAGCTTCTCGATGTCGGTGTGAGAACTCTATTGTGCAAAGATAGAGGGCCACGCTGCAAGAGTAATCAGATGTGTCACCCCTGCAAAGGTTTCTTGATGCTAGTTGGTTGCTGGAGATCTGTTGTATGCAGCTGAGTTGCTGAAGTTAACTCCTTCAATAGAGCTGTGAAGCAGTCGATGAAGTTTGAGAAGGCCGTAGCCTGAAGTTGAGCAGAAGCTCAGAGTATTTGCCTGGTAGTCGCGTTTGATGAAAATGACCAGCATGGGATAACAAGAAGGATAGGATTCATGGTGTTAGGAATGATGAAGAGCTCAACAAACTTGTGGAGGTCCTGATAGGGATCTGTGTGGTAGGAAAAGAGAGCCGTAGCTCTTGTAGAGAAAACAAAACCAGCAAGCAAACTCGTGGAGGAAAATTAAAACAGAATACTCTGCCTTCAGCTGCAAAAGAAGAAATTTCGGAAAGTCTGAGCCATGGCGTCAAGCAGTATGGCAGCACAGCCTCAAATTCCAGCTTTGACTAGTAAGAACTATGAATTTTGGTCCATAAAAATGAAAACCCTTCTCTATTCACAAGATTTGTGGGATTTAGTTCATAATGGGTATATAGAACCTGCTGATGAGGCGGCCTATTTGGCCTTAACACAAGCACAGAATGATTTGCTAAAAAACAACAAGAAGAAAGATGCTAAGGCACTTTCTCTCATCCAGCAAGCCATGGATGATTCAATCTTTCCTAGAATAGCATCAGTAAGCAAATCCAAAGATGCATAGGACATCTTAGACACAGTCTATCAGGGTTTAAGTAAGGTGAAGGTTGCTAAACTACAAACCCTTAGGAAAAATTTTGAAAATCTGCAAATGAATGAGATACAGACTGTAGATCAATTTCATAATCATCTAATGACAATTGTAAACCAGATGAGAACCCATGGTGAACAAATTTCTAACCAAAAGGTGGTGGAAAAGGTATTAAAAAGTCTGCCCAGCAAATTTGATGTTGTTGTTGTGGCAATTGAGGAGTCAAAGGATTTGACTCAGCTCTCCATTGATGAGTTAATGGGATCCCTGTTATCCCATGAGTCTAGGGTAAACAGAAACTCAAATTTCTCACTGGATACTGCTTTCAAGACACAGCTAACAGTTGGAAGAGGAAGAGGAAGGCCATTCCATAGAGGCAGGGGTAGATTTCAATTTCAAAGAGAAAAAGAATCAAATATAAATAGGACTGGTAGGTATGTCCAAAACCCACATCTAGGAAACTTCAGAACCACAAGTAATAACTTTTATCAACAGCAGAATCAAAGAATTGATAAATCCAAAATTCAATGTTTCTATTGTAAGAAATTTGGTCATTATGCTAGGGAATGTAGAAAGAAGGAAGCAGATGCTAGAAAACAATCTGCAAATCTAGTTGAGAAATCAGAAGATAAAACTGATTCAGTTCTTATTACTTGCAATGTTGCACAAGAGAATCCAAATGATGTATGGTTTCTAGACAGTGGTTGTAGTAATCACATGTCTAGCAACAAGGAAGTGTTCACTAAAATAGATAGTTCGATACAGTCTGAAGTGAAGTTTGGAGATGATAATAAAGTTTCAGTCAATGGCAGAGGTACGATTAATGTATTTGCAAAAAATCGAGATAAAAGACATATTAATGATGTGTATTTTGTACCTGGTCTGAAATGCAATTTAATTAGCATTGGACAACTAATGGAGAAAGGCTATAAGGTAATTTTCAACCATGACACTTGCACAATTCTTGACAAGAATCCTAGAAAAGGGTTGATTACAAAGGTTAAAATGACTAAAAATAGAATGTTTCCACTTACATTAAAGAGTGAAATTCAGAATTATGTGAATGCTTATAAAGTTCAAAGTTTGGATCAGTCTTGGCTTTGGCACTTGAGGTATGGACATTTGTATTTTGGGGGATTAAACTTATTACAGAAAAACCAAATGGTTAGAGGGTTGCCACCAATTGAACAACCAGCAAGCTCATGTGAGAGCTGTATCTTAGCAAAACATCATAGAGAAGCTTTCCATGTAGGCACTTCGTATCGAGCAAAAGAACCTCTAGAGATAGTTCATACAGATTTGTGTGGACCAATGCAAGATCCATCATTGGCTGGAAACTTATGCTTTCTAACTTTTATTGATGATTACAGTCGAAAAACATGGGTATATTGTGTTAAACAAAAATCAGAAACTTTTGAAATGTTCAAGAATTTCAAAACCTTGGTTGAAAAGTAAAGTGGAAAGTTCATCAAAGTGTTGAGGTCTGATAGAGGAGGCGAATACAAATTGAATGAATTCATGGAATTTTGCAGAAATCATGGACTTAAGAGGCAGTTTACAGCTCGGTATACACCACAGCAGAATGGTGTGGCAGAAAGGAAAAATAGGACAATTATGAATATGGCAAGAAGCATGTTGAAGGCCAAGCATTTGTCAAATGAGTATTGGGCAGAAGCAGTTGCATGTTCAGTCTACATCTTGAACAGATGTCCTACAAAAAGTGTGAGGAATAAAGTACATGAAGAAGCTTGGAGTGGCAAGTGCTACAATGTCTCACATCTTAGAATATTTGGGTGTGTGGCTTACTCCCATGTACCTAAAGAAACTAGAAGGAAGTTGGATGATCGAAGTGAAAAATGTATCTTCATTGGGTATAGTGAGCATTCTAAAGCATATAAACTCTATAATCCTATTACCAAGAAGCTATTGTAAGCAGAGATGTAGAATTTAAGGAGGAGGAATCATGGGATGGAAGTATTGATGAAATAGTTACACATGGAGCAGCTTTACCTCATGTTGAAGATGATGAAGAAAATGTACAAGATGGACAACAAATTCCACATTTATATGTACCTGCACATGTACCAGGATCCAACACACTAGGAAGGAGCACAACAGACTTTAATTCATCTCAAACAAGAACACCAAGAAATTTTATGCAAGAAGAGCAATCGGGACTTGGAGGCCAGCATACATCAAGTTCACAAGTAAGTGATGAATTTGATCCTACTCTAGCAGAATTGAGATCTAGGATTAGAGGACAAAAATCTAGAAGCCTAAGAGAAATCTACAAACAACATGATGAAGAACTAGATTTGAATTCAAATTTTACATTATTGACTTATCAACCAGTTAATTTTGAAGAAACAATTAAAGATGATGCATGTATAAAAGCTATGGATGATGAAATAGATGCTATAAAGAGAAATGAAACTTGGGAATTAGTAGATTTACCTGATGGAATAGACTGCATAGGTGTAAAATGGATCTATAAAACAAAATTGAATGCTGATGGAAATGTTGAAAAACACAAGGCTAGGCTTGTGGCACAAGGTTTTAGTCAACAACCCGGCATAGATTATAATGAGACTTTTGCACCGGTAGCAAGACTAGACACAGTTAGACTTGTTTTAGCTATAGCAGCACAAAGTAATTGGAATGTGTATCAGATGGATGTAAAATCTGCATTTTTAAATGGACATTTAGAGGAGGAGGTTTATGTAAAACAACCAATTGGGTATGAAATAAGAGGATGTGAAAATAAAGTTTACAAGCTGAAAAAGGCTTTATATCGGCTGAAGCAAGCACCTAGAGTGTGGTACAACAGAATAGACTCATATTTGTTGAGCAATGGATTCAATAGATGTGCTAGTGAGCCTACATTGTACACAAAATCAAATCAGCAAGGTAAAATCATGATTGTATGCGTATATGTTGATGACTTAATTTTCACTGGAAATCTGTCTATAGAAGCATTTAAAACAACAATGAAAACAGAGTTTGAAATGACAGATTTGGGAAAGATGAAATACTTTCTTGGAATTCAAGTTGAGCAATCTGAAAAATGGATTTTTATATGTCAATCTAAGTATGCTTAAGATGTATTAAGAAGATTTCGAATGCTGAACTGTAAACCAGTCTCAACACCCATAGCAACAGGAACTAAACTAAGTAAAGAGGACAATGAACCTTTTGTGGATCCAACTCAATTTAAGAAATTAGTTGGAAGTTTGATGTATCTAACAGCAATTAGGCCAAATATCATGTTTGTGGTGAGCTTAATTTCCAGGTTTATGGAATTTCCAAAAGGGTCTCAGTGGCAAGTAGCAAAAAGAATCTTAAGATATGTTTCAGGAACAATGAATTATGGAATTTTGTATTCAGCAGGTTCAGATTTCAGATTAACAAGCTACACAGATAGTGACTTTGCAAGCAGTATAGATGACAGGAAAAGTACAATAGGTTATGTATTTAACTTTGGTTCTGGTGCAGTTTCATGGCATCAAAGAAGCAACCCATAGTGACCATTTCATCAACTGAAGCGGAGTATGTAGCAGCCACGTCAGCAGCTTGCCAAGCAGTGTGGATGCGGAGAGGTTTGTCCGAGTTGTTGCATGAACAGGAGGATCCAACAGTGATCTTTTGTGACAATAATTCTGCAATTGCATTGTCAAAAAACCAAGTATTTCACAAAAGGAGCAAGCACATAGATACTTGATATCACTTCATCAGAGAACTTGTTAACAACAAAGAAATTAACTTGAAATTCTGCAGGTCAAAGGAACAGCTAGCCAATATATTTACTAAGCCTCTAGCAAAGGAGCTTTTTGAGTTTCATAGAGAGAATCTTGGCATTGTTAATGCAGTATATGTATGACTGTAGATGTAGGTTGGATATCATAATTCTCAATGATATATCCTATTTTGTTTTTGTTTTTTGTTGAAGGTTGCAATTAAGGGGGAGTTTGTTGGTATTAATTGTAATTATCTTCCGCTATATGTAGCGAACCCACTTATTTATTGCAGTTTAATTTTTGATTTATGAATATGGACATGTTATGTCTCTCGGGACCGGAGAACCGTCTGTCCAGCTGTAAACTCTTATGGATATACTCATTTTTGATGTATGGAGTTAGGCGGATAATCAATGAGAGAGCTCTATCTTTTGCTGCTCGATTGAAGTGCTGTAGCACTGTGTAAATCCTGGAAATGCTCTGTTTTTTTTGTGTTTTGTCTCCTCTATCCCTTCAATCTATACATACCGACAATTTTTTAAACTATTTGAGTTGGAACAATTTTTCTATCCTAGAAAATGAAATCATTTCTATCTTTCCAGATTATCCAAGACAAAAAAGCTGGAACAATCCAGTGAGAATTATGAGCCAAAAACCACGAATGCAAAGAATTTTTCAAATTCCTGTTCTCCCAGGTATTTGCAATACCAAGTAAAGAGCAGACCAAGGTCCAGACCTGATTGGTGACTTCGCAATATATTAATAAATGATCAACCGTCTCCTCATTTTAGTTGCACAATGGACAAATGTCCAGGCCGCTCCAACCTCTACACTTTAAGTTGCTCCAAATAAGAATACAATCCTCCAATGCTAACCATAGAAAACACCTAATCTTCAATGGAATGCGCCACTTCCAAAGTAACGAATGGCACCATTTTTTATTTATGTTTGCATGATGCTGAATAATAGTATCATATGTCGTCTTCACAATGATGAATACCGATGACCAATTAAAGGACCAAACAAGTTTATCCTCGAACAAATTGAGCCTGATACCAGCCTTGTTAAGGAAAGATAAATAACGTGTCCATTCGCAAGCCTAGTTTCTATTGAGACCAAGATCCTGGGCTGCCAACCAGTAAGACCCATAATTTTGTAGCCAGTTCGGTCTCTTAATATGGTCAAGTGTAACAAAACCTTTATCAGTTAAATACTTTCTCATGGAATCAGAAAGAATATAATTCTCATTATTTCCAATGCAAGGATCCATTCCTATCACAACTTTCCTACCATTTCCAATAACCCAAGAAAGGTGCATATTGATCCAGGGATATATCTTGAGAAAACCATTCTAGATAATGGATGCATTCTTGTTTGATTTAATGGGATTCCTCTCCCATTGAAAGAGAGTTTGATTAATATATTTTCTATGCAAAATATTTGTCGAGAGTCCCTAACCAAAAATACCTCACCAAAGACTTTTTAAACAAAGTTCGTATTAAAAATTGAAATATTTTTAATATTCCATCCTCCAAATCTCTTTGGTAATTCCATACTTTCCCATTTAGTAAGATGTAACTTACCACCATTTGAATTACCAGACCAAAGAAACCTGGACATAAGTATTCTTATCATTTGCAAAATAGATTTAGGGACCATAATCAAGGAAAATTAGTAGATTGGCATACTCGAGAGAACTGCCTTGAGTAGGGTAAGCCTTCCCCCAGAGAATACTTGCGACTCCAAAAATTTATCATTTTTTCATATTTTCTAACCAGCCATAACCAATCACAAATTTTATAACAATTTAGTTTTATGAAAAAAACAAGATATTGGAATTCCACCCCTATCTGAGATATTTGATATGGCATAAAGTTTGAAATAGTATCCAATATATTATGATCCACTTTATTGTTGAGAAAATATCTGATTTCCATACCCGATTACGAGAAGAAAACTTTGATGATCTCCTAAAAGAGATACCATTCATCCACCTTACCGTCACCAAACAAAACCACGCCATAAACAAACAAAAAGATGTTTGATAAAAATGTAGCTGAGATCTTAATACCTTTCAACAACCCTTTCCTTTTAGCTTCAGCAATCATGAGACTTAAACCTTCAATAACCAACAAGAAGAGGAGTGGAGAAAGGGGACAACATTGTCTCAATCCTCACGGGAACTGAAATATGGAGTAGGGGATCCATTTATGAGAACCAAGAAAGAAGGAGTTTTCACACAAGACATAATCCAATCAACCACCATTAAAGGCACACCAATTTGTAGGAGGAAAAGCCTCAAGTATATCCAATTTACCCAGTCATATGCTTTGACCATATCCATCTTCAGAATAAGCACCTTCATATTTTTTGTTTTGATAGTGTAATGTCTCTTGGGAAACACCAACAACATCTAAAGTATTTGTCGATTTTCTACTTAGAATCCAAATTGTTCTTTGTATATAACCTCTGCCAATTTAGGTTTCAATCTATTTGCAATGATTTTAGCAATCAATTTGTATGCCAAGTTGCATAAGGCAATAAGTATGAAGTCATTGAAAGTACAAGGCTTACTACATGTAGCAATACGAGTTAAGAAAGTTGAATTTAGACATGTTGTCATATAACCCTCCATCCTAGAAAACTCAACCATAGACAATAAATCAATCCCATGATGTCAAAGAAACCAAGGAAGAGCTCAACTATCCAGCCATCTAGACGATGACTCTTTTCCTTTGCAATTTTTTTAAGAATCTTCATAATCTCCTCCAAAGATATCGGTTGCCCAAGCTCCAAACCCTCATCCTCCAAAAAGTAAGCAGGAAAATGTCTGATAACCTTCATCTGATCATCAATTCGGGCTGATCCAAGATCAGAGAAAATATTTGAATTAAAATGTTTAGCATCTCGTCCCAGTTCATTTTGAGTCTTCAGCACTGAACCAAAAAAATATTTCAGTTCCCATATAGTATTTTGATTCCACCAGTCAAAAGCATAGCGATGAAAAAAAAAAAAAAATATTTTCATCCCCATGAGACACCCAAAGAGCCTACTTTTTAAAATCCACTCTTTTTTTTCCATTTCTAAGAGATCATTCTTTCTTTGTTCAAATTTTGTATGTCATCTCTTTCTTCTTCTGTAAAAATACCCATATGGATTAAGCTCAAAAAAAATCCTAATATGATTCTCAATATTCATTAGATCAGCTTTGTCGCTTTCTTTTCTGTTTTTTTCCCAATAGATCATCTCCTTTTTCATCCTTCTAAGTTTGAAAACAAGGGAGTCAATGAGATTACAGTCTGTAGGTGCTTGAACAGACAACCAACATATTTTAACCATGGCACGAAAATCACCATCATCCATGCATGAGTTATTAAACTTGAAAGGGAAATATCTCATCATACTAGACCCATCAATGTGAAACATAATGGGATGATGGTAAAAAATAATAGAGAATTAGATCCATGATCGATACTTCTGAAGAGAGCAACATATATCATATGCCATTAAGAATCGATCGATTCTTTTACTAATCCCCAGTTATCCAGTTATTTTATTACTCCTAATGGCAGCTAATTTGACAGGAACAATATCTATCAACCCTTATTTATGAATCAGATCATTAAAATACTCAACCATAACATACGATTGAGTCGTTTCACCTCATATTTATGAAACTGTAATAGTAAAATTCATGTCACTTGCAACAATCAGATAAGGCATGCGTAAAATACCACTAGTATCCAGGTTATTCCAGAAAGCCTCTCTATCTTTGTAGGGACCATATATGTTTAAAACATTAATCTGTTGAACAAAAGCAAGAAAGCGTCCTTCAAGGATTAAACTGCCAATCGATTTAAATTCCTTAAAGGTAGATGTAGCTGGATTCCACCCCGATAGCAGACCACCTGAATGCCCCATTGAGTCAATAGCAAAGAAGTTCCACTTTGGAAAGATTTTTGAAAAAGATTCAATTGCCACTTGTGAATTGCAAAGCGTTTCTTGGATTAAGATAAGATCAGAGTTAGTAGCTTTGAAAATATTGGAGAGGTCCCTAACCTTCCAACCCCCCCCAATACCATGGATATTAAAGGAAAGACAGGCCATTAAATAACCTCGTTTACGGGCATATCTGTTCTAAGGGCCCAGGAAGAATAATCGGCTCGCTTCAATCTATCTGATAAGGGGATAAAATTTGAACCCACATCGACGTTCAAGTGTGGAGGAGAACAAGCCACCTTATCCTTTGTATTTTTTATTTCCGAATTGTGACATTTTGACATCTTATAGAAGAAATAGGTAAAGCATCATTACTAGACGGTTTCTTTGAAAATATGTCAATGGGAGATTTATGAAAAAATTCCAAGGAAGAGGAAAAATTAGATTGTAGGACATGGGGAAAGGTCTTGGAAAGACTACTAGATTCCAAAGGGGTATTCTTCAATAATAAATCCACAGAATTCAGAATGGAAGTATCAAGGGCAATAAGGGTATCATCCCTATTAGATTTGGAAGAATATCATCCCAACGAGGACAGAGGGCCACATTTACCACTCTTCTCAATGAATAAAGATTTCGGAACCAGAGAAGCAGAACCAACCTTACTGGAATTCAAAACCCTACACCCTAGATTTTTTTCCTCATCCAAATATTTTTCAGTTGACAAATAAAAGTCAAGTTCTTCTTTTGAGACACTCTCATAAAAGTAGGAGAGTCAGGCTGAGACTTACCCACTAAATGAATGTGTGGGATCTATAAATTTTTACCCATCTCAGGGAGATGTTCCTATGAGTCTGACATCGAGTCCACCGTCGTTGAAGGAACACTCTGAATCTTCCCTTGAAATAGAGAAGGACAATGAGCTTTTACATGACCTATATCCCAACAGTAAAAGCAACAAAAAGGAACACTCATGTAATCCTTCTTTTGAGAAAAATTCTTATCCCCCCAAACAATTTCCACTTTCTATGGTAACCACTTCGTAATATCAAATTCAACCATCATCGATGCGATCTTCTTTTCTAAGCCAAAAATCATCTGTTTGTCTAGTCTAACAAATTCCCCCCTGAAATTTCCAACACCTCAAATATATTACTTGTCCATATTTCTAGAGGAAACCCTAGCATTAGGACCCATAAATGATGCTTGGTTAATTTCTCCCTAGCATGATTAAAATTTGAATGCCATCTCTTCAAAACAATCGAGCCCTCTTTAATCAACCAAAGTTTATCAAGAATGCTCGGAATAACTTCAGAAGAAGGAAAGATAAAATAGACCCATCCATTGGAAATCATATTAGTCCTAGGAGTGAGGCGAGACATTGGTATCCGGTTTTGATTTACCCATCTAATGAGCTCCACACTGTTAATTCTAGTACCTTCGATCTTCCCAACTAAAGCCGTGTCGGATAAAGTACTAACCCTATCCATATTAACATCTTGCCCTAATACAAACTGACCCAAATCTCTCTGAACTTTATAGGTTTTAAGTCTACATCTTAAACGAGCGGCATTATTAATGAGCTTACTCTTTGATCGTTTAACATTGTAAGCAAGCTCCTCAACGAGAGCTCGATCAACCGCTGTAGCTTCTAGAACAAAACCATTAGAAAACTTAGGGTTTAAGGAGTGTGAACCCCATCCCTATTCCACCGGATACAAAGATGACTTAGAGTTATTAGAAGCTATCTAAGTAGTCGGAAAGGAGGGATTCCTCAAAAGCGGTGAACTAAAGACCGGATCCATAAGTAACCTCCGGTAACTCTATAAACCCTACCGTCACATCACAAAAAATATACGTGTCTAGTATAAAACACAACAGATGCAGCAATGAGAGATGAGAAAATACTGACACCTTTTGGAAAAAAGTATAGCCTGCAAAAAAACAAAATATCTGAGAAAAACCAAAAATATTTCTATAGAAATATTCTAAACTAGGGTCATCAGAAAACTGTAGCCACTAAAACTAACTTCCCACTTTTTTTCTTTAGTTAGGACTAGGTTACCGGATCGATACATGAACTCCAAGTTCTTGTAGTTTTCAGAAAACCTTAGCTAGGATTTCAACGAGATCTAATGTTTTTTGCTCATACCAAAAAACCCCAATGGGCACCATCCAATCACTCACCCCAAATTCAACAATTTGATCAATTTATATCAAGCTAATTATACTATATATTAATGATAAAATACATAATAATAATAATAATAAAAATGAACAACGAGTGAATCAATTCTAACATAAATATCCAAAATTCAACAAAAATGACACTAGATAAAAGAAGTCTACCGTAGAAGTTATATTATCAAAATGTTAATATGAATTTTATAGTAGGTATAACTAAATAAAAATGACCAAATAAAATAGTATGAATTGAAATAAAATTTTTGATAGTTGTTAATTTAAAAAATATATCTAATTAAAAAATATTAATTTTTTAATTAATTGTAAAAATAATAAAATTATTTATAAAAGAAAAGCATATAAAATTACTTGTAAATAGGTTTTTTTATTTAAAATTTACAATATATATATATATATATAAGTTAGGGAGAATTAAGTTAAATAACCATGAGCCAAATCTAGAATTTCTCGATAGTGGTAAACTCACTTTTATTTAATATATATTAATAAAACTTAAAAATAAAAAATATTTAAAATAAATAAATTTAACATTTCCATACTTTTAGTGAGATATAGAATAGTATAATTTTGTCATATTTAGTGTAAGTATAATGGTGATACAAATTCTTACTATGGGCAATTAAATTTTGAAAATCAATTTTAAAAAATCAAATTTTAATTATTTAAAGACTAAAACATAAATAACATTTAAATTCATATTTCTTAACTATTAATCCTTCTCCAAAAATTATGTTTTTATTTTCTCATTAAAATAATTATTAATAATGCCTGCATCTTGTGGCTCATTGGTTGTTCAGTTGTTATGAAGTCACAGTTGTAAATGGAGGTTCAAATAACAGGTTCAATTCAATTGAGACATCTTCTAACCCTCCATAAAGACCATAATCATCATCATCATCAAATTACACTATCTTAATTTACAAGCCCCTTAAAATTTGGTTTTGACGATCATAATCATATAACAGGTATCAGCAATTTAACAAGCATCGGTGGTGATAGTCTTGAAAAGTTTAAGACTTACTATAATGAAATCGCCTCATGTTGACAATTCAATTTGCTCATCGAAATCCAGCCCTGTTTCCCGTGGATTCATTCTTTATCTTTATCTTTATCATATGATGATTGTTTCTGCACTACTGGTGTGTATGATGAGGCCGCATAACGTTAAAGAACAGCAAGTAGATCCTGTGATGAATGTTAGTTTAGTTGTTGTTGCGCCTTTTTGGTTCATGAGCTTTCGTTATCCCGTTTCTGGATTGATACGTCGGTGTTTACAGTACAACTCTCGCGTGGTCCACTGCATTTTGAGGCATAAACGTCAAGGGCCAGTGCTGCAGTACTGGTCAAGTTGCGTAAGGGGCCATGTTTTTGTCATTGGTGCGCCACCGAGAAATATAGAATTTGCAGTGCGCATCTCAATTTTAAATTATCACAATCCACTTTTCACATCCATCCAAAAAGTTTGTTATCCATTGTTAAGCTTGTCTTTTATGTGTTGCACACCCTAAAAAAAACTGTGCCCTTCCGCATGACATAGGTTCAGAACATGTTGACGTCGTTTGGAAGTGCGAATTGCTCCCAGTATAACTCTCATCAGGGGGAGCGGAGTAATCTCTAACTAAAACGGTTCATTATCGGTTATGTTTCCATTTTTTTTTGCCATGTTTTCAGGTGAGATTTTACTGGAATCATGCACACGAAATTGCAGACTTTTCAAATCTACAATTTTAACATTTCAAAACTGCGATCTTAACATAATTTATGATTTCTGAGTCCACTTAAATTATTAGAATTTAAATTTAAATAACATTCTGTTCAGATGGCAGAAATTTGTGTTCATGGAAACATTTGAGCCATTTGGTTGTTACATATTCTTCGCACCAATCAGAATGGCAATGAGAAGAAAACATTGATTGATTTGATGGATATGGGAGATTCTAATATTTTATCAAATATTTTTTCCTGGTAGAAATTAAGATAGTTACTTAATTAAACATCTATAGGTTATAAGTTAAGTGTTTGTTCTCCATGAACTGACTGCTGGTTATCCATGCATCAACTATGAGTTATTCATGCATCAGCTATTTGTTCATGCATCAACTATGAGTTATTTATGCATCAGCTATCAACTATGAGTTATTCATACATCAGCTATCAGTTATACAAACATAGCAATTATTATTATTTTTTTTATAATTGTCTATTTTGAATTTGGAAAGAAAATATAGTAAGCCTATCTCACTAGTCCACCTCAAATTCAAAAAAAACTACTTTACTATTCAAAAAGCAAAATAAAAAAGCAAGATACCACATACTTTCCACGGTTCAACAAAGTAAATTAAATTAAAAGATGAGGTATAACTAGTTAAAATTCATACTTGGACGTGACAGGGAACAATGAAGAATGTTCCCTTGTATCACAACAATTTTGGATGGGAATAACTTCCGTCAAATAATGCAGACTGGCTTTTCAAATGATTGCAGGAGATTGGATGTCGTTGAAGTGCTTATCCCTCTCATTGCTTAATTTCAGTTTTGAGAGATCACAAAGTCTTACCAAAATTACTTTCCATTACTTTTTACTGTTCTTGGTGGCAGCGTGAGATGCAAATTTGAGTATAATTTAGCGCGATTATACGAAATTGTCGAGGTAACGCACATCTGTGAGATAAATTATTGGTTTTCTTTTCATTGAAATTTGTCTACACGTCACTTCTCAATGCTGGTCGAGAGAGCTACACATTTCAACTCAGAAATCGCTAAAAATTTAAAAAAATTTGTTATAGCAAAATCATACAGAAAATGCTAATTGCGAAATGAATGAAAGATGTTAAACTATTTATTCGCTTATAAGCGTTTCAATGAGCTTTCTGTGTATATGGAGTTCTGTATATATAGAGGGCGATCGCAACTTTTTAATCAAGATTAAGGATAGATGGCTCGGATGAAGGATGAGGGGGAGATTTACAGTGGGCAGAAAGGGTACCCAAAGGTTTATCAGATTAGCAAAAATCACCCGTTTCTTTTGTTTAATCGAGCTATTTTGCGGGGAGAACGAAAGGTTGAAGCGATCGCCAGTTTCTTTTGTTTAATCGAGCTATTTTGCAGGGAGAACGAAAGGTTGAAGCGATCGCCCGTTTCTTTTGTTTAATCTATTTTGCGGGGAGAACGAAAGGTTGAAGCGATCAAAGGTTGAAGATGGATCGGTTTCAGGTTAAGGTTAAAGATGGATCGGTTTCAGGTTAAGGTTACAATAATGGATGCAGGAGTTGGATCAGATCAGGAAGTTATGGCGCATTAGATCTTCATAAGGATTTCTGATCCTGTGGAAAAACTGTGGAGCTGTGGTGGGCGGTGTTGGCAGCGCGATTGCATTATGCCGGCTTTCTGTTGATGCCCATACCTCCCGTAGTGCCTGCAATGGACGTAGACACATCTGAATCAGGTTATTGTGGCCAAGGTTGCTTTCTGCTCTGTATTTAATGGAGTGTCTTTCTGGTATTGTGTAATTCCGCCACCCATTTTTCCTATTAGGTTCTTTGCTACTCGGTTCAGCTTATTTGCAGTATTCTTCTTATCTCCATTTGGGTTCAATATACCTCTAATTAGGTTAGCATTATCTACAAATAGTGGAACAAATAGCGGAGGATCCATAAAATTCGAGTCGAGGCCGTTCACCATTTCCGTTGTTGCAATCCAGGAAAAGGAGGTAGATTTCGGTAGATTTTGCATTAGTATAACCCTATAGGTATATATTAATTATGTAAAGTTTATTCTTTTATTCTCGTTTGTTTTTCTCAAATATTATTGATTTTCGTTTACAGGTAGGACGATGGCGGCTTCTGGAGATCTCTTATGCTCACGAAGCTATATGCATTTCGTTCAGATAGTTATGCTTCACATTGATTAAATCATGTAGCCAGTTACAGGGTTACCGGTCGACCCAAGGCCTTCCGTAGGTATGCGAGAGAATTTGTTTGCCATTTAAGATCTTTTGTTTGAAATATTAGCTTGTTTAATATGACTGTGCCTCATAGCGTAATTGCTGGTCAACCAGCTTACTTTTAGACTGCCTAAACTTACGAATTTGGGACACATTATGTATTAATTTATAAATGTTCACTTTCGTTACCCTTGACTTAATTGGATGGGTGTTGTCCTTTGACCCCCCTGTACTCAAATAGAATAGATGAACCTTTGGCTTGCAAAGATATGTCCAATCCAAGTGATAAAAACATGGAGTGCGCAGAGGTTTTATAGCATTTTCGATGGTGATATGTGGCACTGTGTGTCGCTCTATTTATTTTATCTTACAACATATAATCTGCAATTTTATTAGGAGACTGAGTTTGAGAGTGGTATCTGCTCTTTGTAATTACGCTGGGTTGTTTAGCCTATGGCTTAAAATTCTGACCATAAATGATAACTTGCAATACTATTTATCTAAGTTCCTAAATGCAATTAAAAAGCCTAAAAATACAATTTAAATTAAAAGAAATGCAATATAATCTGTAATTCAATCTAAGTTAAATGCAATTTTATAGTAGATGCGAAGAATAGTCTTAGTAGCTGCTAAACAACATAAAATAATAACTTTAGGGACTGCTAAAAACCTGTAGCTTCATCTACTGAAAAACTGTAAAATTTTGAAACTAATTTTATGCCATCTAATCTATTTCCTATGGCGGGAGCTTGATACATTGTAAATTTGATGCAAAATAAAATAAAATAATTTAATACCCAATCTTAAATTAATTTAAATAAACAACCATTTTTAAAACTCAACAATTATTAAAGGCCAAACAAATGAAAATTATATTTCATATAAAACAAGTTGTTTATGCATCAACGATGTAATCATTTCAGACAATTAAATATGTAATCATGCTTTTGAATGCCTGAAACGATTGCAGAAATTACTTTTGAATGCCAATCGATTGCTTTCTTGATAACAAATTACAGAAATTCTATTGACTTTCCAAAGAGAATCCTGGCAGCGACTCCTTGTTTTTCCATTATAATGAAAAACAAACAACATAGATTCCAAAGAAAATTATTTTCTCTCTGTTGACCCAGCAGTCGAATTGCATTCTGTTTATATAGGCGATCAGCTCTGCGATATAATTTCCTTTCAAACGGATTTGAATCTTCCACTACACCTAGTGAGGAAACTACCATCTCGTGGTGGATTAGAGCTCCACTGGTGCTATCTTCCAGGGAATTATTTAAACACAATCTCAACCATTTTCACCGTTAACCTTCAAAATAAGAAAGAAGGAAAATAAAGTCGCAAGGTAAAATAATAATTAATAAAATGATAAATGTAAATCATTTGATAAATAATTCTCCCTTCATTTTATAGTCTCCAAATGTAAATCATGTTGATACTCTGCGATAATATTCAGTTCGAATAGACAAATTGGTGAGGAGAACTTCGAAGCATATCATGGTTTTCACTGTGCTTGATATTCACAGCTTTGATAAATGATATTAAAGAAGCTAAATCCCGTGATTTGATGAAATAAGCATGGCATGATTCTCATATTTGGTGAATATGTGGAAAATACATTTGTGTGCTTCCATGCAATTTGGTGTAACGACCTAAATTTCTTCGAACACGTGTGTACTGCTATGTTTTCTAACTGCTCTTAGACTTTAGTGATGTAGTGGCAAAATATTTTAATGGGCTAATTATTGAGTAGACTTTAGTGATGTAGTGGCAAAATATTTTAATGGGCTAATTATTGATTCGAATTGATTTCATTACCTATAACCATTTAAATTAAGACATCCTCGTGACTATAGATTGTGTTGCTACGTCTTCCTCTTGGTGGTGTGCAATATGGCAGTCTTGGAGTAATGATGATTTTAAACTGAAATTTAATGCTGGATCTGATTAAAATTGGTTACAAAGAACCATAGCAGTACCTTCGTTAAATGGCCCACATCTACATTAAGGAAATTTGACTGCTTTTTACCAGCTTGGCGTTTTGTTGTTGCATAATTCTGAATTTTAAGACATTCTAAATTAATAGCTATATAAGACATTATGAATTGATAGTTGTATGTCTTAAGACATACAAATTAATGCATGCGTTATTTAAGAGTTTAAGACATACAAATTAATGCATGCGTTATTTAAGAGTTTAAGTTCAATTATGAAATTATTTATATGTCGTTTAAGATTTAAAAATGGTTGTATATATGGTTTAATATTTAAATTCAATAATAAAATAGTTTTGAACTCGACATTAAAATTTATATTCACCATTTTTTTTTGCTTTTATTGCTATGAAAGGTTTAGGCTTTTCTATACACAGTCAAGATTTAAATATTAAACCATATATACAACCATTTTTAAATCTTAAAGAACATATAAATAATTTCATAGTTGAACTTAAACTCTTAAATAAGGTATACATTAATTTGTATGTCTTAAGCTGTATATAAATAAACCATAAATTCATGTAAATACTCATGCTCTCATGGCTTTCCAGCCATTTACCTCTCCCCTTAGTGATTTGTTTCCCTTTCTCACATTACAATGATGATTTTAATTTATATATTTTATGAAATAACATAAATTTTTTAATTACTTTTTTTTATAACTTATTAAGAAACATAAATGTTTAAAAAATTTAATATTTATTTATATATAAAAATAATGTATAAGTAAAAATAAAATAAATCGGTTGAAAAAAAGTAAAAATAAAATAATATCCTTTAATTTTAATTTAAAATAATATATATATATATATATAATTTAAATTAATATTTTTAATAAAGAAAATAGTATTTATTCATAATAGCATAAAAGTTGAAGTAAGTTTTATCTCAAATTGATATTAGTATATTATAGCCTTGGCACATGCTTAGTTTGAATACATCTTTAAAAAGAACAAATGAAGTAATTAAAATATTTAAACAATGTTTTAATTGTTTCTCATTTGATACTTTTAAACATACCATGGATGAACGTAGTGATTTTCAATTTGTTTTATTTATTTATATGATTGAGGTATTAAAAAAAAATTAAGTTATAATAATAATAATAGTAGTAGTTATTATTGCTTTGATCATACAAAGTTCTAGCATAATTTCTCAAACATAATGATTTATATAGTACTTATACTGTTGGCTCATTGGTTATGGATAAACGTTTTCCTTTGTCATGTTTATGAAATTGATTTTGTTTATAATTATAAAACATTAAATACTATTAAGATTATTTTAATAGAAGTTTACTTTACACAAAGTCATCTCTGAATCAATATTTTTTTTAAAGAATTCATATTATCAATATTTCTTAAAAAACATTCAAAAATATAATTTATATTTATATTTAAATACATTAAGTTATCATAATACATTAAGTTATTAACATAATGTGGTTGTTATTATTTCAATATTATTAATAATAAAAATAATAGAGTGAGGTTAAATAATTAAATTAATAAAAATATTTATAGTAAATTTAACAATATTATTAAGAGACATAAATATTTAAAAAATTTAATATTTATTTATATATAAAAATAATATATAAGTAAAAAAAATAATATCCTTTAATTTTAATTTAAAATAATATGTTTATAATTTAAATTAATATTTTTTAATAAAGAAAATAGTATTTATTCATAATAGCATAAAAGTTGAAGTAAGTTTATCTTAAATTGGTGTCTTATGATATTAGTATATTATAGCCTTGGCACATACTTAGTTTGAATAATAATAATTTATATTTATATTTAAAACATATTTATATTTATATTTAAAAGATGTTTAATCGATTTAAAATAAAATATTAATATTTTTAATTGTTGCATTGCTAAAAATGTTATTAGCATAATCCATTGTCAAACATAATACACTAAGTTATCATAATACATTAACTTATTAACATAATGTGGTTGTTATTATTTCAATATTATTAATAATATAAATAATAGGGTGAAGTTAAATAATAAGATTAATAAAAATATTTATAGTAAATTTAACAATAATGTTAATAAAATTATTAACATTAATAATACTTATATTAACCACATTAATATTAACAACATTAACGTTGGTGTTAGCATTAATATTTACATTAACCGCATTAATACTAACAATATTAGTATCGGTATTAATAATTAATAACATTAAAATTGTTATTAATAATTAATAAAATTAAAGTTCTTTTTTAGAAATGTATATTATATATAAAAATAGTGTTTTACATAGACATAGAGCCTTGTCAAAAAAATCAAGAGTTTTACACTAGGATTTTCAAGTTCAAGTCCAAGTATTTTACCAGAGTTCATTACAAAACTACCGAGTTCTATGGTTATTTCCTCTTGTGGAGTAAATCCTAACAAACTCACTACATAGATATTGGCAAAAAAACATAACATATAAGAGAAAATGGATCAAGCCTTCTCATTGTGGGGAGTTTCTTCTTCAACTTCCCGATGGTTTTGTCACAGTTTCCTCCATTCGGGTGGCCTCTCACTGCTCGACAATTGCAACACCGTTTTCCTCCATTGCCTTAAATATACATGCATCATAGTCAAAATTTCCTTCAACTGCCCAAACCCAGTTTCATTACTCTCATTATTGTGTATATATTGTTCTTGTTGCATGTTCTTCAAGTCTAGGATCACTATTAACCAAATTCAAGCATGGTCAACAATAGTCAAATATGGTGAACCATGGTCAACTAAATCCAACCATGGTTAATCAAGATTAACCATTACAAAAAAAAGTAAACCAGAGGCAACCATGGTCACTGAAAGTCAACCATTATAAACCATAGTCACTTATGGTCAACCATAGTCAAGCGTGTTCAACCATGGTTAAACAGAGTCAACTAAAGTAGCCCAAGCTCAACCAAGGTCAACTATACTCAAACATGCTCAACCATGCTCGACCATAATCAACCATGGTCAGCCATCATCAACCATGAACATCCAACCTCAACCATTGTTAAAACCATATTCAACCATGGTCAACTAAAGTCAACGAAGGTCAAGTAATGTAAACTTTGGTCAACTAAAGTCAACGATGTTCAACTAAAGTAAACTTTGGTCAACCATTGTTAACTAAAGTCAATTATGGCCAACCAAATTCAATTAATATCAACAAAAGCCAACCAAATCCACCCAAATTCAACCTTGACTAACCATGGTCTACCATGGTTAAACAAAGTGAACCATATACAACCATGGTCAACCAAAGTCAGCCATGGTCAACCAAATAATATTCTTATATGGCTTTAGTTGTGGTCAACCAAATACTTAAGTCAACCATGGTCAATCACATAATATTCTAATATGACTTTGGTTGTGGTCAACCAAATTTCACCATGGTCAACTATAGTCAACTTTGGTTTTTCATGGTTGACCACAACCAAAGTCAACCATGGTTAGCCAAAGTCAACGAACGTCAACCATGGCCAATAAAAAATAAACCAAAGTCAACCCTGGTCCACCAAAGTCAACAATGGTAACTAAAGTCAACAATGGTCAACCATGGTCAACAATGGTAACTAAAGTCAACAAAGGTCAACCATGGTCAACAATGGTCAACCATGGTCCACCATAGTTAACCATTGTCAACCATAGTCAACCAAATTCAACAATGGCTAACCAAAGTCAACCATAGACAACCATGGTCTACAATGGTCAACAATGCTCAAACAAAGTTCGCCATGGTCAATCAAAGCCAACCATGGTTAACCAAAGTCAACCATGATTAAACATGTTCAACCAATGTCAACCATTATGAACCAAACTCAACCATGGTCAACCAACGTCAACCATTGTGAAGCAAAGTCAACCATGGTCAATTAAGGTCAACCATGGTTAACCAAGGTCAATCGTAGCCAAATAAAGTCAACCATAGTTAACGATATTCAACCAAATTCAACAATATTCAACCATAGTCAACCATGGTCAACCATCAACCACGATCAACCAAAAGTCAACCAAAGTAAACCATGGTCAACCAACATCAACCATGGTGGACCAAAGTCAACCACAGTAAACCAAAGTTAACCATAATCAACCATGATCAACTAAAGTCAACAATGCTCAACCAAATTCAACCATGGAGAACCAAAGTCAACCATGGTTAACCAAAGTTAGCCAAAGTAAACCAAAGTCATTCATAGTTAGTCATGGTCAACCAAAGTTAACAATGGTAAATAAAAATCAACCATGGTGAACCAAAAGTCAACCAAATTTAACCATGGTAAACCAAAGTCAACCATGGTCAACCAAAATTCAGCCAATGTTACCCATTGTAAAACAAAGTCGATCATGGTTGACTTGATCAACCAATATTAACCATTATAAAACAAAGTCAACCATGGTTGACTTGATCAACCAATCTTAACCATTGTAAAACAAAGTTGACCATGGTTGGCCATCGTTGACTTGGTCAACCAAAGTTAACCATTATGAACCAAAGTCAACCATGGTCAACCAAAATTTAGCCAATGTTGCCCATTGTAAAACAAAGTCGATCATGGTCGACTTGATCAACCAATGTTAACCATTATAAAACAAAGTCAACCATGGTTGACTTGATCAACCAATCTTAACCATTGTACAACAAAGTCGACCATGGTTGGCCATCGTTGACTTAGTGAACCAAAGTTAACCATGGTGAACCAAAGTTAACCATGGTCAATTAAGGTCAACCATGGTTAACCAAGGTCAACCATAGCCAAATAAAGTCAACCATAGTTAACCATATTCAACCAAATTCAACCATGGTCAATTAAGGTCAACCAAAGTTAACCATGGTGAACCAAAGTTAACCATTGTGAACCAAAGTCGACCATGGTTGGCCATCATTGACTTGGTCAACCAAAGTTAACCATGGTGAACCAAAGTTAACCATTGTGAATCAAAGTCAACCATGATCAATTAAGGTCAACCATGGTTAACCAAGGTCAACCGTAGCCAAATAAAGTCAACCATAGTTAACCATATTCAACCAAAGTCAACCATGGTCAATTAAGGTCAACCAAAGTTAACCATGGTGAACCAAAGTTAACCATTGTGAACCAAAGTCGACCATGGTTAGCCATCGTTGACTTGGTGAACCAAAGTTAACCATGGTGAACCAAAGTTAACCATTGTGAACCAAAGTCAACCATGGTCAACCAAAATTCAGCCAATGTTACCCATTGTAAAACAAAGTTGATCATGGTTGACTTGATCAACCAATGTTAACCATTATAAAACAAAGTCAACCATGGTTGACTTGATCAACCAATCTTAACCATTGTAAAACAAAGTCGACCATGGTTGGCCATTGTTGACTTGGTCAACCAAAGTTAACCATGGTGAACCAAAGTTAACCATGGTCAATTAAAGTCAACCATTGTTAACCAAGGTCAACCGTAGTCAAATAAAGTCAACCATAGTTAACCATATTCAACCAAATTCAACAATATTCAACCATAGTCAACCATGGCCAACCATCAACCACGATTAACCAAAAGTCAACCAAAGTAAACCATGGTCAACCAACGTCAACCATGGTGGACCAAAGTCAACAACAGTAAACCAAAGTTAACCATAATCAACCATGGTCAACCAAAGTCAACAATGCTCAACCAAATTCAACCATGGAGAACCAAAGTCAACCATGGTTAACCAAAGTTATCCAAAGTAAACCAAAGTCATCCATAGTCAGTCATGGTCAACCAAAGTTAACAATGGTAAATGAAAATCAACCATGGTCAACCAAAAGTCAACCAAATTTAACCATGGTAAACCAAAGTCAACCATGGTCAACCAAAATTCAGCCAGTGTTACCCATTGTAAAATAAAGTCGATCATGGTTGACTTGATCAACCAATGTTAACCATTATAAAACAAAGTCAACCATGGTTGACTTAATCAACCAATCTTAACCATTGTAAAACAATCAACCATGGTTGGCCATCGTTGACTTGGTCAACTAAAGCCACCCATGGTCATCTATAACTATAGTTGACTTTGCTTGAATTTGGTAGACTTTACTTGACCATGGATGTCCTTGGTTGACCATTTGACTTTGACCATGGTTGAATTTGGTTAACTATGGTTCACCATGGTTTATTTTGGTTAACCCTGGGTGACTTTGGTTGACCATGGTTTACTATGGTCACTATTGTTGACTTTGGTTAATCATGGTTGACTTTTATTGAACATGGATGACTATGGTTGACCATTGTTCACTATGGTTTTTCATGGTTGACCAAAACCAAAGTCAACCATGGTTAACCAAAACTATTGTTTGAAGTCACTTATGAATTGAATTCAGATGTGGTTCAAAGTCAACCTTTCTTAACACTTAGCAATCGATTAAAGTCAACTATGGATCGAAGTCAACCATGTAATGAATTTAACCTTGGATTGAAATTAACCTTGCCCTAAAATTCAACCATGGATTTAAGTCAACCTTGCTTAAAAGTCAACTACGGATTGAAGTCAATCTTGATTAAAAGTCAACTATGGATTGAAGTCAACATTTCTTAAAAGTCAACAGTAGACTGAATTCAACGATGTATTGAAGTCATTAATATTAACATGATTAATGGATTGAGGTCGACTATTGGATTGAAGTCAACCTTGGATTAAATTCAACCATGGTTTGAAGTCAATCTTGGATTCAAGTCAATCTATGCTTGAAGTCAACCTTGGATTCAAGTAAACCTTTTTTACAACCTTGGAGTAAAGTCAACCTTTTTACAACCTTGGACTGAAATCAATATTGAAGTTAGCCTTGGATTGAAGTTACTGATGGATTGAAGCCACACTTGGAATGAACTAACCTTGGACTGGAATTAACTGTGAATTGAAGTCAACCAGAGATTGATGTGAACCTTGGATTGAAGTCACCCTTAGATTGAAGTCAACCATGGATTGAATCCATCCTTGCTTAAAAGGAAACTATGGATTGAAGTCAACCTTTGATTTAAGTCAACCACAGTTTAAAGTCAACAATGGATTGAAGTCATTAATGTTAATATTATTAACAGGATGAATTCAACCATGATACAAAGTCAACTTTGGTTTGAAGTCAACAATGGATTGAATTCAACCTTGTATTTAAGTCAACCATGGATTAAAGTCTACCTTCACTTGAATCCACTCTAGGATTAAATTCAACCTTGGATTGAAGTGAACCTTTTAGACAAACTTGGATTGAAGTCAAGCTTGAAGTTAGCCTTGTATTGAAGTTACCCATGGACTGAGTCAACCATGGATTGAAATGTAACTTGGATTGAAGTAAACTATGGACTGAATTCAACCATGAATTGAGGTCAATCGTGAATTGAAGTCACCCTTAAATTGAAGTCAACCATGGATTGAATCCAACCTTGCTCTAAATGAATCTATGGATTTAAGTCAACCTTTGATTGAGGTCGACCTTGGATTGATGTCAAAGATGGATTGAATTCAACCTATGTGTTCAATAGAAATTCCAATTTCAAAATATTAAACTTTTTCAAATATTATTTTTCTTCATTGTATACACTATATGTTTTTTACTTCCATGCTTTGACAATACCAAATACATTTACAAATGTCATTTTACATCTTACATTCATATACCTTTCCCAAATTTTCCATAAATATAACAATTTTTTTATTATTAATTATTTCATGATTATAAATTTTTTCAAAATAGGATTTCTTTATTTTACTTTTTTCTAATAAGTAAATTTGAAATATAAATTATTATTTTTTATTTAATTATTTTTAATATAACTTTCAAATATAAATTTAAGTTGAAATTATTTTAATTTTTTAAAATATAAATTTAATTTAATTTTTTTTTAAATATAAATTTAACTTAATTTTATATAATTTTTTTTCTAATAAGTAAATTTTATTATTAATATTAATTTATTTAATATTTTTTATTTTACATTAACTTACATTTAATAAGAATTTTTTTTTTTAATTTTCTTATTTAATATAATTTAATGTAAATTACATTTTGTTTTACTCATATTTATTTCATTAATTTTAATATCAATTATTTTCTTCTTTATTTCTATTTAATATTATTTATTTCAATTATTTTTAATATCATTTTTTTTTTGGCAAAGTGGTGGAACCTCTTTGACTAGCAAGTTTTCCTTTGGCTAAGTTACCACGAACCAGGGGCATCTAAGCCGTCAAAATCACCCGAGGATCGCACCCGACCTGGACCGCACCAACCCTTAACATAGTTGGATTTTTGGTATCCGCGGGATTAGGACCGACGACCTTTCCACTTAGGGAGGGTCTTAACCAAACCCCGCCACCAACTGTTCTCACGGATAATTATTTTTAATATCATTAATTTTATTTTTAATTTACATTTAATATTTTTTTTTACTTTTATTTTTAATTAACCATTATTTTGCTTTTCTTTAATATCAATTAATTATTTTATTCTAAATTTACCTTATATTTTATTTTACTTATTTTTAATTTTTTACATTTATTTAAATGATTTACTTATTTATTTTTGTTTTATTTCTTTATTTTTTTAATTTACTTTACTTATATTTATTTAATTTAATTTAATTTATTTTTATTTCTTCATTTTATTTTACTTTAGTTTACTTTATTTCCACGTGTTTATTTTTAATTATATTCTAATTCTTTATTTTATTTTACTTAATTTACTTTGCTTTTATTTAATTTTTTTATTTAATTTACTTTACTTTAATTTTATTTAATTTATTTTAATTCATTTTTATTGTAGTATTTCTTGGTTGCGCCGGCTACCCACTAGCAACAACCACATTTTTAAATGTGGTTGATATTCGTCGATCGATGAATATGAACCACTCTTAAATATGTGGTCATGGTTGATATACGCCGATCGGCGAATATCAACCACATTTAAAAATGTGGTTGTTGCTAGTCTAATGGCAGCTGCACATGATTATCATTATTATTCCTAAACATAAAAGACAACATATTTATAAATTAAATGCGATAAAACAATGTTTATCTTCTCATGTGTTATGATTATAGTAATAATATTGACGACTTGTTTGCATACTTATGAAGGGGTTCCTACAGGGTGCCCTTGGGTTTTCACAGATCTGCAAGTAAGGTAATAGAGTAATTCAAGTATTTCAAGAAAAGTTATAAGCTTCAGCTAGTCATCTCTGTTTTTAAGATAGATGTGTGTACTGTTGTGCATGAAGGTGTTGATGGTATGTAATTCTTTATCTTAACTCTTGTAAGTGTAGCTGGAGATATCTTACACTATACTTCTATTGTAACTATTGGTAAAATCATTGGAATTACAATTTATATTAACAGTCTAAATGTTGCGACCAAGGTGAACATGATGTACTTTAGTGAAAAGAATTTAAACCTCGATTATGACGAGCATAAGATATTATCTATTGTTACGACACGTTTGAACAATAAGTGGTATTAGTGAATAATGCCGTAATAGATTATAGTGGGACTTCTTAGAATTTAAATCCTGCCTTGTTTACGTTCAAAATGCAATGTATGATAATGTTTGCTTTATTACGATGCTATGGAGCATAAATAGAAGTTGGTTTTCACAACTATATGACCTATGTCATATGCATCCTGAATACTATATGCTTTTGCAATTCTTAATCTATTATATGAATGCATGGACAAATTATTGATTCATTATGTAAATGTGACATATCTCAAATTGTCACTATACCCTATGTTCCAAATGGATTATTGGTTAGAGATATAATGCATGACCCTTACATGAAATAATCTTAGCATCGATATCATATTGTATGCCTACTATAAGAATGAAAACTAAATGTTGGATTTATAATGCCTCGACCTTATGCGAAAGTGAGACTTAGTATTGGTATTCTAATACGTGATTGTTATATGAATATAACATATCATTTCGAATTGCAATATACGCATATCATGCGAATTGAACTCAACGTTGAAAATAATTATATGTAACCTGGATACTATGCAAATTTATAACATGGTTTGGAACTATATAACATGGTTATAATACAGGGGTATGATTCCGAGATCATGTTGTTGACAATAAATACGATGCTGACAAGAAGTTAATGTTGATACAGGCATGGTCTGGCAAGTGATACGTAAGATCAAGCATTTAACGAAAACCCTGTGTCTTGATAGTGGATTGTCTCATTGGCTCTTACCTGTAACTGGCTCCACGTGATGAAGTTGTAGGAATTGTGGGAACCCTGCTGAGCTATAAGCTCCACCTTGGTGATATGGCATTCCAACTGGGCTTGCTATTAATGAAGTTATTAATAGGTAGGTGATTGTATTTCTGTCTTGGTAATGGCATGGCTTGGCTGGCCAGATCTCGCCCGTTGATCTAATCTGCCTCGATCGTGGAGATCTAAAACCCTAAGGCATTCACTATACCGTTGTTGTTTTCTTTTTGCATTCATTTTGGAGTTTTTCGTTTTTGGGGAGAGGCCGACAGGCCACTGAGAAGTAGGGTTCGACCCTTGGTCGATTCTCTAGTGGCTCTACAACTTCGCACCTTCGGAAATAATGGTGGAAACCTGGTTAAATGTTTGCAAGTTATGAGTATTGAAGCCTGTGGATTTCGTTAAAAAAAAAGAGAGGTTTTCTCCAGGGTTTGATTCGGTCGTCTGAGAAAAATGTAACTGTATTACTGTGTCTGTCACGTTTAGTTGGATGAACTGGAAGCTACAGGCGTAGGACGACGACACCCTACTCTTCGAAGGTAATCCTTCGTGTTTTCTTTATTAACACTGTTGCAATGATTTATAGTTCGTCTCACGTTTTCGTTTTGAAATGAATAATATTGACCTTGTTTTCGATTTTTATGGCAGGTACTGTCTTTGTCGTAAAGTTTACAATGCTGGAGTTTGTTGGCAATGGATGACTCGCTTAACTTCAGTAAGCTCCGGTGGCATAACCCTCCATAGGTTCTCCTAACAGATTTTGGTCGTCGTTGGAGTTGTAACAACTTGTGTTTTCTGGAAATCGTGGTCCAACAGCAGTGTTGTGTTGTTTTTAGTCTACGCATCTGTAGTATGGGTGCCTTTCGGCTTATAAGGTTGATGTAACAATGTTTAGGTTGTATTAACAGTAGTTTGGATTTCTGAGTCAAGTTTGCAACAGTTGTTTTGTTTCGTCTTGTTGGGGTTTCGACCTGAGAACGTAACCTGTGACTTGGTGATTTAAATGTTGAAATGAAGCTTGGTCTCTGCGTTTAATCTTTGATGTAATACAATATGTAGTTTATAGACAAGGTTTTCATACTTCCCTGCTATCGTTTTCTTTTGTGAATCCGTGAACTGTAAAACTTTCAAATGTAAAATGATAAAATGGAAGCCTTGTGATATATGTGATTTAATAAATAATGAAATATTTATATGAACTTGATTTCGTCGTTTTCAGTTCTAATGGAATAGTGTAACAGTCGGCACTGAAACAATTCTTGAATATTTGCAAATGTTTGATTGAAAGGGTATTACCCTTGGTCGAGTGACCAGAATGATGACTGTGATTCAATTTTGATACTAAAATAAAGAAATGAAATGCTAGTTCTATGTTACGTGGGTTTGTAAAGAACTGTTAGGGTTTAGGGTTTTTATACTATATGTTGGAAAACTTTTGCAGAATTAAAATAGACTTTATTTGCTTGTCTATCCTGTATGTTTAGTAAACGATTAAGTAGTGAAAAATAATAATGAACTACAGTAAACTTTTTTGATAAGAAAATATGGAAACATAAACCCTGATTTTAACTTTGAAATGACAGATTAGTTCTGCACAATGATGTTATGAAATTTTCGATGATTTATGTTTCAGGAATGATTTCAGTAATGAGGGTAAATCATAGTAAAATTTTAAGGCGATAAATTTACTATTTAATGAAATAAAAACAGTACTGTAAAGAATACAGTAATTAATACTAATCATTAATAGTAGGAAAACTAACAAAATATACATAGTTGTTCCTTTCATCATCTTGGCAATTTCACTGTCATATCTATCTACCTTAATTCATTCTCTCTACTAGAGTACGATGCCGATCCATTAGCATGGGGAAAAATGTAGAGAACATTCTATTCAATCTTTCATAAATGTATTCAGTACTATTCAGAAACTTATTTAACTTAGAAATAAAAATAATCGTGTCTGTTCAATAATATCTTTGAAAACAGAATTGTAATTATAACAGATAGGAAACTTTTAACAGCATAAAATTTAGGAAGGTAAGTAGAACCTGTAAGTGAAGATAGGGCCAACAAACACCCAAGGAGGCCTTTTCCTCCCAACCTATTCCAGAAGAAGCAACCCAACTGCTGGCTTCTTGTGAACCCCCGAGCCTGATTACTGAACCACTAAGTAGATGGAATCTATGTAGAAGAAAGGCACTCAAAAATTCCTTCAACACTGTAATAACATGCCTTGAGCACTCAACATCAACCTCCTAAAATAACATGCCTTCAGCACTCAGCATCAACCTCCTGAACTCAATATAGTTTGGCAGACTCACAACATGATCAACAACTTAGCATATCCCCTCATCAAATCTCTTGGGTGAAAACACAGCAAAACCCCAAGGTAAATTTCCTCATCAGGAAAAGTGATGAACCTCAGTTCATAATTTGATGGCTATTATATAGACTGCCTAGGTCTTTAGTGGTCAGTTTGGAATAAATGAGCCTCAAGCTCTAGTCCCATCTTTCAGGGCACTATGACCACATTTTAAGGGAGTTGTCCCATACCAACAACTAGTTAGTTGCATCATGATGCTGCCACTTGTCCATTGCCTTCTACCCCAGATTCCATTCCACCTAGTGGATCAGTAACCACTCTTTCAACAGTCCTCTTAGGTGTTTGTCTCCTATTTTATTTATTAAAAAATAAAATATTGTGCAAATTACAGTCATCCTTGGACACCTGTCCAACATAAAACTTTACAATAAAAGTTATCATAATGTTTTCTAACACAAAATGTCTTCTAACAAAAAGAGTATGTTACACCTAGTACCATCTGAAACCCTTTTGTGACAACATCATTAGTGTGACCATTAGTGTGACCCATGGACCCTATCACACATTGACATGGAAAGACCTTATTAGCATTAAATGAAACCAAGGCCCATGCATGAATTTAACAAAGACCGACAACACTCAAATTGTTAATTTGTTACAGTCTAACATAAAGCTATATGTTAGTTACTTGAAAAGATAAGACAGATTAGAAAATGAACAATGCTTTGTGATCCAATCTATCCCTAAATAATTATAAAGATGGTGCTAAACTAACCTAGAAAATTTAAACCTGGACACAATAAAAAGGACATAGACACAATAAAAAGGACTTAATAGAATATTTATTTAGTACATTGTTAATTTGTTACTTCAAAATGGTACTAATATATACAAATGGACTCTCATAACATCATTAATCCTACATCACAATGAAAAGAATCCCTTTAAATGACTAACATGTAAAGCTCTATTGAAATAAAAATACAATTTGATGAAACTTTGAGAAGCTTTTAGAAGTGCGTTGTCTTTCGCAGAAATACGTAACCCATATTTCATTAAAAGTAAATTAAATAGTAAACCTATACTTTAGACATGGAGTGAAGATGGTTTTTTTTTCCAAAAAGAGAGTGAAAAAGTTTTTAATTAGTTATTTGAAATATATATAACAATTAGTTAGTTTTTGTTATTGCAGAGTTAATGTTCCTATAAAGAAGAAATGAAAATACAAATAAAATTTATACCTCAAAAAATTGGAACTTTCTCAATTATAATAATAATACTAATTTTATGAACTATATAAAATCAAATATACATATGTTTAAATTATTGTTACCTATGTTCTAATAATTTAATTTATTTTGCATATTAAAAACTAAGTTCTTCAAGGTTTACCTAAAAAACAATAGTTCAGAAAAAGTTTGACCTATAAAGCTATGCCATTTCTAAATTTAACTAGACTTTGAGTTGTGGAATTTTTTATTAAAGCAATTTTGTATTGGGTCGTTGTGACATGTAATAATAGATTTATAGTAAAAAGTAGTTATCTTTGTATGTATATAGTTTTTAACAATTTATTTTGATAGTATATTCCATCTCAATGTTTGTTTTGTTTTTAAAGTCTACTATTTTATTATGATTTTTGTAGAACTTATCATATTTTTTTGTTATACTCTTGGCATTATTTTTAATAAAATAACAAACAATTTTAAGCACTTATGATGTGGCACATTCTTGTTGGATTTTAGATAGCAGTTTTTTTTTATGGCCATGCTTACCTCTCTATGTAGAGTAACCAAATATCCAAAAGTTTAACATTCATACATCAAACTATAAAATAACAATTTTTATTGAATAATCAATAAACCAAATACAAATTAAGGAATTTTATACAATGTCAAGTGAATGCCCAAATTTGAAGTGTGTATCGTGTAATATGATGCATAATGGAAAAATGAACAAAATTGATGATGTTTTCATGATAGAGTTATATTGAAACAACTTGTTTTTTCAACTTCATCATTTTTTTACTACATTTTTTTTAGTAATTGAATTATTGGTGATTATATGTATTTTTCAAATTTTCTAAAAAACAATACACATATGTCCATCCACAATAAGTAATTTAACATTTTTTTCACATGTCAAAATTTTCTCTATTTGATGTACTTTAAGTTTTTTGTGTTTGTCTAAAGATAACCATAAGAAATGGGTGAGATCAATATGATAATGGTTTCTCATGACACGCTAGTCATAATGCAAACATGAAAACACAACAATCTATTGACTTGGAGGGACAATCAAAGGTACTTTTATTATGAATTTGAATATGGTGTAAGAAGATGAAATGTAAGAAATCAAATTAGCTTCTAGAACATATAAGTTTTATTTATGGATTTCTTGTATTTAAGTATGCTAAATTCATAGTTTTATTAACATTGATATGCTATTTTCCAGGTAAATCATAATGCATATGCTCCTGTTAGTGTAGGAGTTGAGTTCATAAATGATGTAATTTCATTAAATTATTTTGTACAATTATAGAAAATGGATTGTTCTGGTGTATGGATGTCTTTTCAAAATTTATAATGTTAGTTCTTTTTTTTTTTAATTATGAAAGTCATTATACCTATGAATTACAAGTCCATGTGTTAGTGCAGGGTACAATGGTCTTAACATTTAATCAAAAAATATTTTTATTTTTTCTAGATTGTAGCATAGTTAGCCTTTAAGACAAGATATGGGCTCTATTAGAATATTTCTAGCACTAGACTTTAAGCATGTTGGGCCAACAATGACATGTTGAACCACCACAAAGGACCTTTCTAAGAATATCCAGATAGGGATAGATAACATTATGATGTTTTGAACACTAAGCATGGGTCTCTCAACCATAGATATGGTTAGGGGTAGAAACCTAAGCCTTAGGTCCTTAATGAAGCTTCTAGGCATCCAAGGATAAGAATTGCACCTTAAACATTTCAAAGGACCACTTGAGGGAATCCTTTTCTTGTGACTAGGTATACATATTCCATTATCATTTGTTAGTGTGTTGTGTTTGGGTCTTGAGACCTTGTACATGGTCAATGGAGGAGGCCCAAACCTTAGTACCTAAATGAATCTTCTAGACATCGGGCGCTAAGAAGGATGCCTCAACAAATCACACATGGCCTCTCGAGGGTATGATTGGGCTATAGTTGAGGATGTTGATGCCATTCGGTGGTTTTCAATTGTATGTGTCTCACGGCCTTGGAAGTGTTCCATGGAAAAAGGCCATACCTTAGGCACTAAATAAACCATTAAGGCATCAAGAGCCATGAATAATGTCTTGAATCACCACACATGACTTCTCATAGATATCAATGGAACTATGTATGGGCCTTGGGGCCTTGGGCATGGTCAAGGGAGGATACTAGAAACTTAGGACCTAAAGGAATATTCTAGCCATACGGGGCCAAGAAGGTTACCTTGACCAACCTAGCCTCTTGAGGGTATTAGTGGCCTATGATTGAGGATGTCGGTGCCATTAGGGGATTTGAGAAATACATACATGTCTAACACTAGTAAAAAAATGGGTGATAAATGACTAGGTGACCAAAAACGCTGGTCACCAAGTGAAATAAATGACTAGACCACCAAAAACGTTGGTTGCCACAATGTTTTTAAGTGAAATATGACCAAATTTGAGAAATTTTAAGTGATCACAATTAAAAATGACTAAAGTAAATGGCTAATTTAGTTATGGGATAAAAACAATATGACTAATTTAGTCACGGGATAAAAAACATGACTAATTTAGTCATGGGATAAAAAATATGACTAGACAGTCTAAGTTAATAATTATATAAGATGTCCATTGTTAAAATTTACGAAATTATAATTATTTTATAACGATTTCATAAATTTTAATGCTGTAGATGGATTCAGATACCCCCTTAAAAGGGGATCTCTGAATCCATCTACAACGTTAAAATTTACGAAATTTTAAAATTTTATTGTCAAAAATGCAATTATATGAGTTAGAGAGGTATAGATAAAAAAATTTATTATATCCTTTAACCAAATTTGGCCAAAGCGAAATTGTCAATGCACGAGTAGGCTCAAACATAATTCAAATAGACAAGTTGGCTCGAGTAGAAATGATAATATGAATAAATATGTCGACCCAAGAAAATTTGATTTTTCCACGTGATTAGATGAAGGTTTATAGTTGTGGGCTCTTTTTTGAAGCATTCTCTCACATCCCGTATACTCGGGACAAAGCTAATCCAAGGCCCATTCTTGCACCTTTTGATATTCTTTCTCTCTAACTTCTCAATTCCAAATTTTTTATCAATTCTCCTCTTCTTCAACAGGATCAGATTCATATATTGATTTAATTATCCATTTTAAATCCCCAATTACAATTTGTTTGAGGAGCACTGTTAATTACTAGTATGAAAATGGGTAGCCAAAGAAGAACCTGTTAAAATTTGTCGTAAGGCCATTTCATATTTATATACTTATATTCTAGGGTGATGTGCTTATCGTGTCCATACTTTATTTTTCTATTTTCACTTCTGTATACCCCCTTCGACACACTTGTCAAGTTTCATCTTATGTGTTGTCATGTGTCATGTTGTCATGCCATGGAGTTAGTTGTTTCTCGCTATAAGCATCATCATGTCAGGTTGGTTATACCATTGCATTCAAATCATCATGCTGGTCACGTCCATGTTTCATTTGACGAAAACCGTCACCTTTGACCCTTTTGGCAGTCTGTCAAAGTTTCGGCAAGTGCATGTATTTTGAGTCATGATAGCCAAAAATTGTTAATTTATCGTCCTCCATTAATTTGCAATCCGCAACTGTCCATCATGATTATCACTTCGTCTAAGCTTAGAAAGTTGAAAATTACCCCCTTGGCTATCTCCCTACATTTGAAAGCACCAATAACCCCTATTTTGAGAAAAAAAAACTCCCTTCCTTTCAAAAAGAGTCTCTTTTCCTTTTCCCTTTCCTTATTCCCTTTCCCAAAATACTCTTTGTATATATTCCCTTTATAACCTATCCCCTTCCTAATTTTTAATTTAATCTCATTTTCTCCATTAACTTCATTTGTGCTTTTCACACTAACTTTTCACACTAAGAAGCAACAATAGCCTTTGGATATGGATAAATAGTCCTCTAAGGTACTTGACCATCACTTCATTTTCTTCCAAAGGAATACCCATCTTGATGGCTTGCTTCTAGAATTTAAAAGTGTATTCTTGTATGCCTTGTCATTATTTTTTGCAAAGGTAATAGCATTTCATAAGCTATTCCTCTTCATAGCCTATTAATGTTTTTCAAGGTAACATAAAGGCAATCCAAAAATCTAATGTATAGCACTATAGTAGTTATTAATATATTATATAGTTCATATATTAATAAACTATTTAATATACATTAATAATATATTAATATATTATGTAATGTACAATACATGTAATATTATATTAATATATTAATATCATATTACAAAGTATATTAATCTATTATATTATATAGTTTATTAATATACTATGTAATGTAATATATGTAATATTAATATAATATAATTAATATAGGTAATAGAGCGGGTGTGGGTCTATGTAGAGATGCCAAGTAAGATAAATTGTTTCTTTAATTTTGGGGGAAGTTTTTAATTTTTGTGTGGAAACGAGTGAAGGGTTACAACTATCTTGGTTGTTGAATCACAAAACTGTTGTAAATCTATTGATCATCATGGATTTGAAGGCTTTGGTGTTGAAATTTTGTCCAAGAATAGCCATAGTTATATAGGTTTTCTTTAGATCGATCAAAGGAGGTCCATTTTGGTATATATATTATAATGTATGTGAAATATTGTTCCTGAAATATGATGGGTTTGTCTACTCGTAGCTTGATCCGTGAAAGGATGCAGTAGTTGTGGCTCCAAATTCATGGAGTATTGATGAATTAGTATCATTTTCATTACCAGTTCTGGTTTTTGTTTTTCTCAAAGCTCCCTTAAATTGGTAAAACTCTTATCTCTATAAAATATCTGCAACACTTAGATTTCCCCACCCATTGCACCAAATGTTTCTTATAGGCCCATAATGCGCAGGTCCCCTAGTGATGTTCATCAATCTCATTGGGTGTGGGAGCCTTAATATGAACTTTCAAATCACATCAAATCCTGTCAATCTTGAAATATCGAAAAACAATGAAGGCTGGACATCATTAAAATTATGCTTCTAGGGAATTATCTCACAATATCAGCAGGAAGGGGGTTTTATTTCCCACTACATGTACAAATTTGAAGTAATGCATCCCTAAACCAACCACCTATGCACATATCAACCCCATCATCAGTCTTATTATTCAATTTCGAGTATGAATAGCCTTCAAACAGTGGATGACGTACCTTAAATTCGAGCATTGGTTATGCCATTATGAGCATACTTCAGCTTTAGTTCAACAACATTTGATTTTGAAAATTGTTTTTACCAACGTTTGGAGAGTAATCAAATTCATACCAGTAATTGTTCCTTTATAATCAAATTTTTGGGCTCTCCTTTTAGGTTCACATTTCCATCGAGGTTTTGGAATGTGATTCCATGTGTTTCAATTGGGTTATTAATAATTATGTTATCATAATTTAAGTAATGTTAGGTGTAGCATCTAGTACTGATGTGAGTGCATAAAATTCTTATTTATTCTCACTTACCTGGATGGTTCAGATTCAAAGATATTTGAGTTACAATAGTGATGGTTTCATAACTGTTCGGTTTAACCTAATTTTATGAAAGCCCTTGTGGTGAGAGAATGGATATATTTTGAAGTAGGGTTTCATAGTTAGTGTGTTGAACCTTTTATCGAGCTTTATGTGTCGAGAGAAGAAATTGTATTTCATGTTTAATATAGACCGTGCTTAATTGGATCTAAATTCAAGAAAAAAAATTAAGATATTGAACATTATACTGCACAAATTTTACTAGTAGTTGTATAAATACATTGAACAATGAATTATGCATTGGGGGCAATACATGAACATATCAAATCATAGTCCCTTATATTGGTGTTACTTTTCCTCTACATATGGTCTTGAACTGTGGCCCCACTCAGATAGACAGATGGTATCATTGACTTCCACTGTGTAGAGAATTAGCAACAATCTTCTTTCACGAAAGGCCACCACCTATTCCTCCTTATGTTGCAAATATGTGTGCCTCATGCAAATTTCATGTTGTTGTGTGGACTTGAATTTATACCTCTGAGTGCATTAATTTTATTCTGCATATGCCATCTGAGGATGTAGTTACAGTTCAAAAATATTCTTTAACATATTTTTGAGACAGCTATATCAAGATTAGTTAAGCATGATCAACCTATGTCCACCATTATTAGTGAAATTTGAAGGTTGGAGGCATAAGAAAACACAAATATTATGCAAAATGAGCTACGGCTCTTCAATATTTATTGATAGAATGAAGATCAACTAATGCATAATTACTCATGTTAGCTTTATCATGCTTGGAATTGATTTAGGAAAATACAAAACTCTATAGTAAGGCCATTTATAATTTAAGCATGAATGCTTGCTTACTTCATACTAGAATCTTTTGGTATACTATCATTATGATTTTTTGCTTGACCTCCTACAAAAATTGAACCATCATTACCTCTTTCCTTGACACATCTAACTCTTCCTTAATTGAGCATCCCTTCAAAGAAACATTACCACAATCTGCTTCAATATTCCCCAAGTGTGCAAGATCCATAGAATCAAACACCTTCATAGCCTATATTTTGAAGGAAGCATGCTTGGAATTACAGTGCTTTTCAATAGCAGTGTCACCAATTTCGGATGGAACATCTAACACACAATAGAAGCTTCACTAAACATACATATATTCATAAATCTAGACTGTGCATATGATTATTTAATGACCACAGTGCCTTTAACACTGTTCAACTCCTAGTTGACCTATTACATAGAGTGGAAGCATTTTATTAATTTTACCGAGATTGATATTATTGTTTCCCATTAAAACATACCTTCAGTTTTAGTAGGAAATCCTGTTAAATTATGCTTTAATTATGTTTCTAAAGGAACTTCCTGTTGTTGCTTTTCTTGGTTATGATCTAAATACATGGTATTTTTCAATAGGCTATTGCATGCAAATTGTAGATAGAATTGCAGGAATTGAAATTAACGAAACCCCTAGTAAAGGACACGTCAAGGAAGATTCAATTCAACAATAAAACATAGATGCAACAAACAAGGACAATAGAACATGGATGATGGAAAGTAACTGGCATATATGAAAATTAAATATTGCATACAATATTTAGCAAGATATGAGCAACAAAAGAAATTGAACACCAACAATCAGCTAAACCGCCAACAAAGAGCTCATTTCTGTTTCTTTTTCAATCCTTCGTATAATAGTATTTAGTTTAAAAAAACCTGAAATAAATGTTAGCAATAATTCAAATGATCATACCTTCAAGTAAAGTCTTGAAAAATTCAATTAATAATGTTGGCTCTTACTCTTCTCTTTATTTACTTTCATTGACCCAGGTTCTTTGAGGTTCTTTTTAGTCCTTGGTCCAACAAAATCCCCTTCACTGGCCCTTTCGGCATCAACCTGTGAGCAGGTTGAAGTCTCACCCGAAGCGAATATGGGTGGTTATAGAATCAGGTTTCTGTAACCTGGTGACGCACGATTATGTTATGCGAACTGATGTGCACAGCTTACTCAACGTCTACTTTGCAAATCGCTATCAACACATATCTGCGCACTTCATAAATCTCAACAACCTACAAACTTTGTTGAATTGTTGTTACTACGTATTTTCTATGACTACGCATTTACCATACTTAAGACAACTTCACAATGTTCACACATGCATGTTCCACTACTTAACATATCATTCGCACTCACATTCATATGAAAAAACATATATAAGCATAAACATTCATAAAAATTCAATATAACATAGATTCAAACACATAACACAAGTATTTACATGGTTTTCCCCCCAGGTGGGAGCTACCTCAATGGGAACTGTTCTTATATTTCTTGGAAGGGGTTAACAGTTCCAATCCACGCACTCAGCTGCAGACTCTTCTCTACAATAGATCTCTACACACACAACTGCAGCGGTCTTTTTTCGCTCTTATATCTCTCTCATCATAGATCTACAATAATAACCCACTAGATTCTCGCAAAATATAACCCTTCCTTATACAAAATTTCACCTTTTATAGATTGTTCCCTAAGGTCACATCTTTACAATAACTATGGACCAACCCCCATAATACCCTTAAACCCAAAATGGCATGGTTCTCATGTTGACCAAGATTTGTCTTTAATTCGTTGGATCTCTGTTGTCCTTTTGTGCCACTTCCTCTGGCTCTGATGCTTCTCTGACAGTCACAATTTTGACCATGTGGATCTGATGCTACAGTGGTGTGTCCTCTTCACCATTCCGCTTCTTTACACTTTTCTTCTGTAGTTGACAGTCCGTTGCTTCATTCATAACTAATCCAACTACTTCGATGATCCTTAGTACTTCCATTTACTAAGGGGACAGATCCTTATCTTCCGCTTCTCTACGCTCCATACCCTACTCCCAAGAATTGCAGAGTTGTTTCTCCCAAAACTGGTCGATGTTAGGCCTCACCTAACTTTGTACTTTCGCCATCAAAACTTCTTCCACTTGGGCTATGCCCAACAACTAATAGTAGGAACTATGAAATTAAGTGTGGCAAGTCCTATTTACAAAAAACATTGTATGCATACATCACAACACACATCCCATCATAATACAAAAGGATAAGAGTATGAATAGGTACCTGATAATTAGACAACAATAGATACAACCTATAACATAATCCCCTACTACAATGTTGGGACTACTTCTAGAATCCAACATCAAAACCATCTCAAACCCAAAACTCAGAAGGAGACATGCCACAAGTTCCTTCAAGAATACAAGTCAAAAAGTCACATTTATGGCAAACTTCCTAGAAATTAAATATTCACAAAAGCCTTAACATAAACTAATTTTAGTCTCTTGATGGAGGTTCATTGGGCCATACAAAGTCCAAGGCCCATTTGTTAAATGGTTAAAATGGTACTTGGAGTTGTAATGACATATCATTTCTTTTTTTGTGTTTTCACTTCCTTTGGCATTCATCACAATGAGAGACACACTTTAGTATCCTTGTGCAATGTAGGCCAACAATATCATGCTTGTAGGACCTTGTAGGTTGTTCTTTTTTCAATATAATGGCCTCGAAAATAATAATCATGAAATGCATGTAAAATATCGTGAACCTCATCTTGTCTAATACATCTTCTAGTATCTAATATTATTGAAGTTTAAATACGTAGCCATTGATCCATGTATATGTGGCACTTTTTTTGGCAATTTTTCAGTGTTCCCTATAAAAAAAGTATTGAGAAAATATTCCTATAACTAAGTAGTTTTCTATATCAGAAAACCATGAAGAATTTATGTATATTGCAATGAGGTTTTCATTTAGGAAATTTTCATCATAGCTTCATCATATATAATGTTTTCCAGTCTACATAGAAAATCTACAACACCAATCTACTTCTCTAGCTTGTCAAGTATTGTCAAATTAAATTATTATAGTGGTAATTATTATAGTAGGGATTAGGGTGTTCCCTCAATCCATAAATTCATATGCAAAAATGTATATGAAAGTTCCTTGTTATTCCCCTATGGCCTCCTACTAAGGATATTTCTACACATTGAAGACAAACCTTACCAGATTGTTTATGTGGTTGTGTTGACACAAGAATGCAATTTTTACCACTAGATCAACAAATCCAACAATCGATAACTTATTTAGTTGTTAGAATCAAACTTCTAAAAAAAAAATTGTAAACAAACAACAAAAGGATAATATGTGATCCTGAAACAAGTGTTATTTAGATGATCCAATTTAAAAAGAAAAGCCACTTATGAAGTTGTATGAGTGAAACCTTCAACTACAACAATTTTAATCACAAGTGAAATCTTTATTCAACATGAGGGGGTAGTAGGTCCTGATATGAATTCCCACCAATGTTGCAAAAGCATGTTCTACTGAATCACAATTAAACGTTCTCCTTACAATTGAAGCTTTAGTTTATATTTCTTATTACACAAATAAATGAAATATGGTATATTGTAATCATATACTGAAGACAATGGTTGTTGGGTGCCAATTTTTAGGTGTAAAATCTATGCTCATTGTAATATGGGAGATTGAGAGAAATATTGGTCGGTTAAACATCCTTTTAGTTTCCAGAGTATAATTAACACTCATGCTATGCTTTTGAAAATTATTGTGATGTACACAGTGCTTTGGGGGAGAGAGGAAATCAGAAATTGAAAGCATCTGGATGGTGGGGCTAAATAGCACACATGTTTTTTGTGTTGTCTGCAAATTTCTTGATAGCTATCCACATGTATGAAAGCAAACCATATTTTCAAATCTTTGAGTTGCTTCAAGAATACATGTAAACGTTTCCACCATTAATTTCTCTATTGATATTATGTGGTTGTATCTTAGGTATCCCCAAATCCAGTCTTGAGTATCCTGAACTTGTCATTACCTATAGCATGATCGGTTTTTGGAGTAGATGAACTAAACAATGAATATATTAGAGTCAATTTACTTATTTCACAAGTAAATCGTGCATCTAAGATCATATTTACATAGTTGGTAGAGTTAAATAATGCCACATCTTGATTGAAAATACTAACCTGGTTTAGTATATACAATATAGATGAACTTTGTAGATGCAAAATAAAGCTGAAGATGTTGCAACATGTGGTCATGAAACTAATAAGGAAGAGGATACTATTTTTAAGATGGAAGCTACAATTGATTGATGCCTTTTACACCTTATAACAAATTGTTGCAAGCGTGAGTTACCATTTGATACCATATAGTATTTCAAGGTTGTTTTAGTAGACTTTTGATGCATGTTTTGACTTAACTAGAAAAAATGTAACTTTTGTTGCTTAGGAGAAAAACCCGTTAGAGCAATAGAGTTGGCAAGACTATTATCATTTGAAAAGTATTTACAGGGTGCCATAAAACTTGTTAGTTCCATGAAGTTCCCAATGTTGGAAGAACAGTTTAATACTATATTCGAGGTGAGATGGAATTGATTTCTAAGGCACAATGAGAATATGGATTCCTAACAACCAAGAAGTTATGTCTGAGTGCTAAGCTTCCCCATCTCAAAAAAAAAAATTGTATTATTTCTTTAACACCTTTGAACGATGATCCTCTTATAGTTTCTAAAATTTGCATATAAATGATAGTTTGCTAATGCGATTTATATATTTAGCTAAACTTATTTTTTTAGTGTGAACTTTGATTCTATTTAAGGGTGCTAGCTTAATGGAAGACACCTGCCTTATAGGAAGGAAGTTGGTGGTTTGATTCCCTCGTGCCCTATATACATAAATCAATGACTAATTAAAAGACCAGTTAATAGAAATCAATGACTAAATAAATGACTAGTTGACAATAATCAATAACTAAATAAATGACCACTTAACAACAATCAATGACTAAATAAATGGTCAGTTAACAAAATTCAATGACTAAATAAATGACCACTTAACAATAGTCAATGACTAGATCAATGACCAATTAACAACAATCAATGACTAAATAAATGACTAAATGTACTACCAAACAACGATAACTAATGAACAAATAAATGACCAAATAGAAACAATTAATGACCAAATAGTAACAATTAATGACCAAATAAATGACTAAATATATGAACAATGCCTGAATCAATTCAAGTAATTGATGACCAAGTGATAAATGACCAATTTGGTTGGGTGATAAGTGACTGCTAATTTATGACCAGCAGTCATGTGACCAAATTTAGTCATTTATCACCCATTTTTAGTCATTTGTTTTAGTCACTTATCACCCATTTGTACTAGTGTATAAAGACCTTGGGAATGACATTCTAGGGAAGAAGACCATGCCTTAGGAACTAAAGAAACTGTTGAGGCATATAGATCCATAATTAATAATTCCTCAAAGCACCATACATGATTTCTTGTCGGTATCCATGGCACTATGTATGGTTGTTTTGGCCTTGGGACCTTGGACATTGACACATGAGGAGACTTGAACCTTAGGCCCTAAAGGAATCTTGTATCCATCCAGGGCCAAGAAGATTTCCATGACTAACCACAAATAGCCTCTTGAGGGTATCATTGGCATATGATTGAGAATGACATTACCATTAACTGGTTTTGAGCAAAATGTATGTGTCTTAGGCCATTGGGAATTACATTCTATGGAAGATGACCATGCCTTAGGCCCTAAAGAAAAATGTTGAGGCATCCATGTGAAATTGCCCACATAAGATCCAAAGAGATGATGTAAACCTCACAATGAAAGAATTTAGGAAGAAGAGAGAAGCAATAGAACATAGATCCAATAGAGGCAGAATAATTACACACCTTACATTAATCAGAATAGTAACCGGGTAGATATACAATTGCTGAGTATGAGGATTCAAATTCACTAGGTGTAATTCGAATTATCCTTCATGCACAGATCCATAATCAGTGGAGAGTCATCAGTGCCAAACTAGGAGTCTATCTCATCATCATTGAAGTCATCAATGCACAAGTAGTGATCAACCGGGAGTCAAACTGAGTCTAATTGAGTGTGGTTGGTGTAACTGGCACATGGAAGCACTGATATAGTGAAGGAGACTCAGTGGGGGGGCGCTCATGGAGCTAACTGGAGTCAAAACAGTCTATCTAGTCACACTGGAGGTCCAAAAGAGTGATAAGGTCAGTTAGGAGTCAGTTAATCCTTAAATCAAGGAAGAACTGAAGATAACTGAACTAAACTGGACTGGCAGATGAAGAAAGGCGCCCTTCTCATGCAATAACTGAAAAGAGGGCGCACTAAGCTCTAGGAGAGCTAAGACTGATCCGAGAGAAGCTCCTGGGGCTAGTTTGCCAAGGGCTAGGTACTGGTGCTGCAAACCCTAATTGCATGCAAACCCTAATTTTGCATGCAGGACTGAAAATGTCAAAAATGTTAGAAGGACTAGGATGGAGTATAGGAATATCCTAACACGCCCCCTTAATCCATCCTGGGCCCTGGTAACTAGTACCAAAGGTCACCCATACAATCAATGAAATGATAAAAAGAATACTGCCTCAATTTTTCTTTTTTCTTTTTTTTTTTGTTTTTATATTTTTGAATAACTCAAGGAGCCATTGCTCTAAGCAGAAAAGAAGCAAGCTTTCATCAGTGAAAACTTTGCAAAGAGACTTGGTAAGCTAATCCTCTGTAAAGTGCAAATGCAAGTGCTAGAGAATGTGCTGAATGTAGCAAGTCTTTCAGGAACCTTTTTTGTCACTGGAGCGAATGTATCATGATGAGTTTTCCCAAAGAATGGAAGAGTAAACCCCATCATCATGCTGCATCTCTCATGGAGAGGTGGATGGCATAATGCAAGGTTAGCATGCTGCTGAAGTCTAGTAGTTCTGTAAGCAAATAAATCATCAACTGTGTTCTTAGTAGTAGCAAGGACTGTGTGAGAACATATTTCTCTTGAATCTGGACTAAGAATAGGTGTTGGTTCTGAATCTTCTTGAACCATGATCTCAACATCAAAATCTTGATCTTCTTCCTCACTAGAATAGGAGTCACTGGAAGAGAAGTCACTGTGATCTTCATCAGAATCTGAAGGGATAGTTGGAGAGAAGAGCATGAAGTGGGAGAACTAATATGCCTTTGAGACATGATTAGCAATCCCATTCGCTATAACCTTTCCAGTGGAGATTTCTGTAATCTCTATTGTGTCTGGACCAAAAATCACTTGTTTTGGAGATCATGTATGAGTCATTTGATATACTGATAACAAATTAGCTGTAAGAGAAGGAACAAATAAGACATTTTTGAACTTACCATGCTCCATATGAACTGTACCCACACCTTTGGCAGAAATCTGATAGTTGTCTCCCATGTGAATGGTAGGCCCATCTTGGAGATCCAAAGAGGAGAAGGATTCTTCTTGTGCCATTATGTGGTTGGAAGCTCCAGAATCTATGAGGAGAGCTTTTGTCTTTGAAAAAACAGCCATCAATGCATGACAATCATCAGATCCACTTCCAGAATCAGACATCTTTGCTTCTTTTGGAACAACAATTTGGTTTTGTTCAAGAAGCTTGGTTAGAAGATCAATCTCCTTATGCATGCAGGCATGCTCAGGATGGTTTCCTCTCTTGCAGTAGGTACAATTTGGTCTCTTTTGTTTGTCATTCTTGGATCTTGAAGGTTTCTTTCCTTTGCCTTTTTGTCCCCCTTTATCATTCGCTCCACTTGATTCACCAGCCAACAGAGCTAGATCTCTGGAGGTTTTGATGGCACCCATTTGAAACAGTTTGTTCTCTTCTTGAGTGAGAGCCTCAATGAAGTCACTTAAGGTGGGAAACTTCCATCCAGGGATGGACATTCGAACAGAATGAAAGGTAGATACAAAGACAGAAAATTGAGATCCAAGTTTGCTCAATATAGAGAGTATCAATTGCTCATCACTTTTAGTGATGCCACATTGCTTGCAATGCAAAACCAAATACTGAAATTTGGAGAAGAAATCTTGAATGCTCTCAAAATTGCTAGGTTGAAGGGCAACCAATTCATTCTCAAGAATGTAGCCTCTCAGTTCGTCTTGTTTGCCAAAAAGACTCCTCAATTTTATCCATAAATCATATGGAGACTTCAATCCATCAGCATGAAACAATAGATCATCAGATATATGAAGGCATATGAATCCAAAGGCTTCATCCATTTTGTTTAGGTGCTTGACTCTCTTTTCAGCTTGATGTGGTATGGAATCTTTTTCTTCAACTATTCTAGTAAACCCTCTTGATTGCAAGAGTATTATCATCTTCCTCTTCCATTCAAAATAATTGAAAGGAGTGAGAAGTATAGAAGAAGGAGCATTCGAATTGCTCATCTTGATTGCTTGAACAAGTGCAAAATAGAAGCTACTAAATCTGCTGCTGCAACTGCTGGAACTTCAAAATACCTGCAAAAAACTCTCAAGAATGGAGGTAGAATATACTCTCAAGGCTCTAATACCATGTGAAATTTCCCACATAATATCCAAAGAGATGATGTAAACCTCACAATGAAAGAATTTAGGAAGAAGAGAGAAGCAATAGAACATAGATCCAATAGAGGCAGAATAATTACACACCTTACATTAATCAGAATAGTAACCGGGTAAATATACAATTGCTGAGTATGAGGATTCGAATTCACTAGGTGTAATTCGAATTATCCTTCATGCACAGATCCATAATCAATGGAGAGTCATCAGTGCCAAACTAGGAGTCTATCTCATCATCAGTGAAGTCATCAATGCACAAGTAGTGATCAACCGGGAGTCAAACTGAGTCTAACTGAGTGTGGTTGGTGTAACTGGCACATGGAAGCACTGATATAGTGAAGGAGACTCAGTGGGGGGGCGCTCATGGAGCTAACTGGAATCAAAACAGTCTATCTAGTCACACTGGAGGTCCAAAAGAGTGATAAGGTCAGTTAGGAGTCAGTTAATCCTTAAATCAAGGAAGAACTGAAGATAACTGAACTAAACTGGACTGGCAGATGAAGAAAGGCGCCCTTCTCATGCAATAACTGAAAAGAGGGTGCACTAAGCTCTAGGAGAGCTAAGACTGATCCGAGAGAAGCTCCTGGGGCTAGTTTGCCAAGGGCTAGGTGCTGGTGCTGCAAACCCTAATTGCATGCAAACCCTAATTTTGCATGCAGGACTGAAAATGTCAGAAATGTTAGAAGGACTAGGATGGAGTATAGGAATATCCTAACAATCCAAAGCCATGAACAATGCCTCAAAGCACATGCATGACTTGTCGGGGATATCCATGGTAGTATGTGTGGGTTTTGGGCACACGGGGGGTTCACTCAGTGAACTTGTTACATAGCACGATCATTCGCAGGATATTAAAGAATATCCCTAATGTCACTAAATATTGGAAAATGCCTCCTAAAATTGTATTGTTGAACCCCCCTCCCAATATAGCTTTCCAATTAAGAAAACCCTTATTTTCACCAAATATTGTAGGTATCCATTTTTATCAACCCATTTTTAATACCCCCTTTATATCATATTATCAAGGTGTAACAAACATGATCCCTAATGCATCTTAGTATAAGCAAACAATATGCTAATGAAGATAGTAATATAATGCTAACAATGATCCCACTGAGATTGCAGGGGCTACTGATCAATTTGTAGCATTGGATAGTTTAAGACCCAATGAAATAGCAGTGGGGAAGGTAAAATGACCAAGAGGAAACCCGTCAAGAGATCAATGCAACAAAAAATGTAAAAGACAGATAGTCCAATAGTCAGTGCAATGTTTAGAAAAGATGAGAATTACAGATGTTTCAAACCACAACCTACCTATCTACCAATTTTATATCATATAAATACAAATATAGCCATAGAGAGATCATGTTTTCTATAAGATTAATAAATTAAACTCCATAAAAATACAAAATTTAAACCCTTTCGAGGATGGAATTCCCTACCTTCCTATCAAAACAAACATCATTGATGTTTGAACCCAAATGAACATTGAAAACTCTCTCTTACTTTCCAATAACACCATATGATCATGTGCATATCTTGGATTTGGGTCATTCACAAGATTCAGTGAATTGCCTCTACTTCCTCTACATGTATTCTTGCAATCAAGGGAATTAACAACATTTAGTTACCTTTTCTTGGGTTAATATATCTAATTCTTTTTATATTTACAAGAGAGGAAAAAATATCCATTGTTAAGTTTCAATCATGTAATAGATATAAAGATACACAAATGGTGAAACTTATATGATACCATTTCATGGTAATGATAACACATAAGGTATGTAAACAAGGATTTAGATTTTCACCCATGTTCATGTTAGTTCCACTACAATATTAAGAAGGATGCCTTGCATATAAGAATTGAAATTTCAATTATGAATGTGTCAAATATAACTCAATATAACAATTATACTTAACTAGCAATGTGAAAATGTTAAAGATGTCCTAAGTTTGGCCACTAATATACCTTGCGTCAAGTGTGGATCAGTGGTTCGGTCTACACGATATAGTGTCGTCTCCCTACAATGAGCTGAGTGACTCATAGGGGAGAGCAGGGAAAACATACCTCGACTTTCACCTCCTTGGTCACGAGGCACTTCTGATCCGAGTTTTCTTTGAACACTTGATTATAGCAGGATTTTGATAGCACCCTATAAGTCAACAATGCTATGTTTTAAAATATTGCTAATGAAACTAGATTGGTGGGAATTAATGGATGCCTATCCCAATCAATCCTATCTAACTAAAATATTGTTTTGTCCCCTCCTGTGGAGGATTTTAGTTGGTTGGAAATTTACAAAGTTGATTTTAAGGGTCTTGAATTCACTTAGGGAGTGTAAGCGAGGTATTTCACAATTCCCTTCCTTTCTGATTCACCAAGCTCGCAAGAAGTGAGAGGTGAAGAGCATACTTGGAGTGAAAAAGTCTTTAGGTCCCTTAGTGTGTGTCAGTGATGCAAATACATGTAAGGAAAACAAATTGATTGTTGCAAACTAATTAAAAGAGTATAAATTAAATGCAAAATGGAGATCAACTTTTAACTCTAAAATATGCTAAGGGTGCTTTGCAAACAAAGTGCCCATGAAGTAAAAGCGTGCAATGGAGGTATTTCACACTTCTCACCCCTTTCTAATTCACCAAGCTCTACCAATTGCTCACTGCTTTGCGCAAATATCTCCCCTTAGCTAATAGCTTCTTCTTGTTCCTCCTATAACATATGTTCCCTAACTATTATATTTATAAGGTGTGGAATAGTCTCACAAAGAAGGCATACATAGCTTTGGGTGAAAAATAAACATATTATAGACAAATTAGTTCTAGAGAACTATCACATTGCATATTGACATAGAAGGTGATTAAGGGTGTGAGATCCAGGGTGTCTTAGCATCTACTTCACCTCCACAAAATATTTTTTTACAAGGATAAGTTGGGGGCTTTCAAGATAAGTTGTAAAATTTGACAATTAAAAGGAAAATGAGCAAACACGACATAGACAGAGTGAAACAACATGACAAATGAAACAATAAATCAAAGAGGCCTTTGCTAAAACTCATGTAAATTTTAGATAAGGAGAGGTTTTATCCATAACATACTTTCTAGAGGTCACTCAAGTCTATATTGCACATCAATCCATGTAAAAATAAGAAGAGATCGATGGGATAAAATTGGGGTTTTACATTTTCATTCCAATAGTTGGCTTGGACAAAGCTTGTGCTCATGGTTTCCATCTAAAATATTTAGGGTTTCTAAAATATGTTTCATGATTTAGGGACCAAAAACCAAACAAAACAACAAGGTAGAGTCCAAGTGAAACAAAAGATGGAGAGGTCAACCATTCTATCTTCTTGTTTTATTAATCCTCCAAATATTATCAAAGGATTAAAAATATTTTGGCCACATTTTTCCATTTTTTAAAGAATACTAAAAATAAAAAATTAAATTAAACTAGAGCACTACAAAATGAAAAGAAAAATAAATTCACAAGCATTAATGAAAACAAAAATAAAATGCATTAATGAAAAGAAAAATAAATTCACAAGCATTGAGGAATTTAAGTGGTTTTAGGTTTTTATGGTTTAACTTTTTATGGCTTCTTAACGAGGGTTTTATGGTTTTATTTTTTGTCTACTAAGTTCAAATTTGTGGATTTTGGTATAAATTAAAATGAAAAAATGGACATTCCCAAAATAACAAAAAACTTAACAAGTGGTTGGTGAAATAGCCCGAGAATAAGGTGAAGTTGTCCAATGGGTGCATAGGGGCATCTTCCTTGCTTGAGGCTATTCTCTTACAATATTGACATTTCTAACCTTTTAATTTGTCACAACTATGACAATCTAGGAATGATTTTCTTAAAGTTTTTCAAACACATAAATATAATTTTAAAGAAAACCAAGTGATTCCTTACATTTTTTGAAGTCCATCTACTAAAGTGGATGTTAATAACCATCATTATCTTCATCAAAGAATGTTTAAATAAACTTAATCTTCTAAAAGAGGAGGCTTGAAAGTACATAAAATATATAAAGATGCAATGCATTTTCTAAGAGAATTATTGCAAAAAGAAAATACAATTAGAAACTAAGTAGATTTATCACAATGATGATAAATTAAATTAAAAAGAATTAAAATGTTTAAAAATACATAATAATTACCATAATAATAATAAACTAAACTAAGTATCATATATATATATATATATATAGGATAAACCCATCTAAACTATATCATATTTTAAAAAGATGTGTTTAGATTTGGATTTCTCTTCCTCTTTAATAGATAATTAAGATAAATTCTTCTCTAGTGGGGTCTCCTAATTCCACTTAGATTCTTTTAGACAAACAACATACCATTCTTTGATTGATTATGTACTGTATCCTATGATCTTCCAACACAATACATAGCTTGCTTATTTTCCAAAATTACCTTTTTCACAAGCTAAACACAAATGATATTTATGTGATATTCCTACATACGAGGAGGAAATTCCTCAATAGTTTCCATGAGATGGATTTTATCCTACCTTGATGTTTTATAATTGTATATTCTAACTAGTGATCCTTTACTATAGTCTAATTAATTTTTTGTTTCATGCATTGATTTTTTCAAAAAAATATTATCTCTTGCAACAAAATCACCATTATAAAAATCATCTCAAAATTAGTTAGAAATCCTTCATGAATACCAAAAAGATATGATCGACCATCACTACTTTTCATTGATATAATATTTCGTATACTAGATCCTTAAATGGGAATATTTTATTTCCTAATGATTTCATCCTCCATTAAGACATGGAAAAGTGGGGGCTATACATGGGAGACAGAAATGAAGATCACCAAATGGGTCACAATCTGTTATACTAGCTTATAACGTTTCTTTATCACTTCCAACCCGCGACCTTAGACTATAATTACTTTCTTCATGCTAGCAGAATGTGTGATCTTTTTTTTTACTTCAACAGTCACATTGCACTTGAGGTCTACGACTATTCCTATGACCTCATCGGTTGTTCCTCTGCCCTCATTGGCTAGAAGAACGTATTCACCAAAACAAATGACAACAAGGCATGAGCACTTAACATTCCTTTTAAATGATTTTATATCCAATTATCAAAACTTTATTTAAACAAGTTTTTGCCAACTTTCACGAATAACATTCCTTTCTCTAGCACTCAATGGTGATAAATCTGCTATTTCAGCGATGGAAGGATGTAGCAGCTCCTCCAACTCTGCTTTATGCGTCAGCTCCATGGAATCAAAGTAATATCCCTCAATTTCTATTACTTTCAGGAATTTAAAATACAATTCTGATGACTGTGTATGGAATTGTGAAAATGTGTGGTATGACTTTCTAGATATGGAGGAAGGTTGCATTTACGTGATTATAAAAAACTGTAGGATTCACGTTGACAATAGGCATGCGACCACTCATTTGGAAGCTCTTGTGCTAAACTTTGGAAGTTATGTAGTTTATGGCCCCACCTAGCTGGTTAGTGGGTTTCAAATGCTAAAGGCAGGACATAGAATAGAATGAAAAGAAATGTTGTGAATGAGTGTTAGCAATTAAGGTGAGATGAATTCATATAAAAGTTTATTAAGTATTAAACTTAATAAACTTTTTAATGATATATTATTTGTTAATTTTTAATTAAATATTTGAGATTATTTTTAATAATAAATAAAAAATATTTTTAATTTTATTTTGATTGTGTATTATTGTTTCCTCTTTTCCAAGTTTCTCTTCTAACGTTGTAGCTCCCTATTAAATTTATTAAAAGTTGTTTTCTTCATTCTCTTTGCTAAGTTCCTTGGACTATGTTGGTTTTGATTAAATCTCTTTGCTAAGTTCCTCGGACTATTTTGGTTTTGACTAAATGTATTATCTCGGGTCATTGAAATGGAAACATGTTTGAACATGCTTTGTATCTTGATGTAAAACATTGCATATACAACCGAGTTTTATATTTTCAAAGTGAAATTTAGCAAGATTTCTCCATTTTAAAAATTTATAGAAATTTAAATTTTATAGATCTTCCCCTTGTTATTAATGATTAAGAGACAGATAGTCATCTAGTAATCCCTTGAGCGACTCGCTAAAACTATGGTTATGATTTTTTTGTTCCTGGTAGTTGTTTGATTGGATTTCCCTATTGGGCAACACCAGTTCATATCTAATTCATTGAGCAGATATGATCCAGCAATATAGATAATATATATGAGGAATCTTCAGATTTCTGATAGTTTTTCATTGCCAAGGTACATGCTTGTATTTTTGTTTTTCAGATCTGGGATTTAGTGGGGTTTGCAGAGGGTTTAATGTTCCATTTGAAAGAGAGAGCGATGTGGTAAAGGTTGAGACACTACAGGAAGGGTGGACTAGACAGTATCAGCAGATCCTTGCATTGAGGTCGAACTGCCTGGGAATGACAGTCAACACTTGGCACAGCCATAGCCAATATATGAGTATGGAGCACTTGAGGAGATAAACTGGGTGTATCTCAATCTTGTTGGGTTACATAAAGAGGAGAACATCACCGTTTCGGCTGAGGAAGACGCACCCACAGAAGAGGAACTTGTTCCTTTCAACTTTTCTTTGCTGCTACTGCATTTGAGGAAGTCGAGCTTCATTTTCTGAGTATTAATACTTCATCTCTGAGATAAATAATTAATTTGCAGCTGCCCCCACATCAAGGAAGTTGTGATAGCCAGAGAAGGGTGTGTTGGAGTGGGAAGAAATTACCATTGGAAGTTGGGGAGAACACGCAACCCTTGCAGCGGTTCTTACAGTAAAAAAGGGAACACGCCATCACTGTAGACAGTTGAAGTTCTTGCACAAAATACAAAGGAGTCATAAATCTAGAGTTTGCATCCATTGTGGGATGTTTTGAGAAAGAATGGAAGTTGGCCAAACATGGGGAGATGAGAGATACTTTGCTGCGTTTTTTTCCACATTCACCTACAGCAAAGTATTCTTGTGATTGTTGAAAAGATTGGGTAACTACTTGTGAAGGAAAAGCAACTTGGCAACTGTTCAATATCTCTGTCCCTTGCAACCTGGCAGAATTAGAAATTAACGGGGTACCATTCAAGCGTTTTCTCTCATTTCCCAACCAGTACATGATATATAAATGTAAACTGTGCAACTTTACATACTAACTTAACAGAATAAAGCAGAAAGTGAACGATTTCCCAGGCCATTTTCCACCAGGGTCAATAATTTGCTTTTTCAATAAAAAAAGTAATTAATAATGGAATGTCGAGGGTGATTATTCCTTCCATTCCATCCAGCCTTACCTCGTTCTTCTATAGCTCCTTCTTAGCATAGCCAAGATGATGGTTTCAGGGCCAGTATTGATATAAATCAATTTTATTTCCATTTTAGCTCTCTGCAAATGATATTTTAAATGCTGAACCCACTTAACTTCAAAAGTTATGTTTCATTGATTTAATAATGAAATCTCAAAACGTTTATAACTGGGCATGGTGGAAAGAAGGCCAGCCTTAGCTAGATACCAAATCCCACCACCCAAATAGAAAACTATTGTTTCTGAAGAATAAATCACATATAGGCTTCTAGGATCTCTGCGTAGTTCATTCAAGACCCAAAAGGCCCATGATCATCCTAGTTCAAAGCTGCCTTTCCCTTCCTGAACAAGGAGAAGCCCTATTTCGCTAAGTCTAGCAATTTAGCATGCAGCTTAATAAAAGAGATTTGATTTACAAAGAAACTCAACATGCAAACTAATTTATGGAGACTCGCAGCTACATAGGATATAGATACCTGGTAAACTTGCAGTTTGTCGATTCTTCATTTGATTTACAAAGAAACTCAACCAACAAACTAATTTACAGAGATTCACAGCTACATAAGATATAAATACCTGGGAAATTTGCAATCTGTCGATTCTTCAAAGTTTAAACTAGTCTCGTTGTTCCAGGACTCTCCCTAGCTCTATTTTTAGCTTGACAGGGATGTCAGCCACAGGCCCAAAGCAGACTCGGTGAAAGGGGAAAGCAGGTCTGCAGCCATTGTTTGATAATTTTAAATGCAACAGATCGACGGTAGGTGGCAGGCGGCAAGCTTCCGTCCTCTTCACGATTGAGTAAATGTTACATTTATTGTGAGTTGACTTGCCACCTACCATATTATGAATCGATTGAGAAACCATTAGCAATGGACAGCAAAATCGTTTTTGCTGAAATCCTCCTATTTATTGGACATGTGAACAATACTCAATGGAAGAAGGGGAGAGTGCTTGATATAATAAATGGAAGCACCAACAAATTCGGGCTCAACTATAGGTTTATCTTATCGATTACATGTCTTATAGGTTGATCTTTTATCAACTTTATTCAAACTTTACGAGACTATGAGGGTGTGAGTTTATTTCATTTTCACTATAAATATGATTAAGTTTTTAAAAAAAGACATGCCTTATAGATTTATATTTATCAAACTATACCGGTACTATGAGGGTGTGAGTTGATTTCATTTTCACTATAAGTATGATTAAGTTTTTAAAAAAAGACATGCCTTATAGATTTATATTTATCTAACTATACCCAAATGTTTACGGGGACTATAAGGGTGTGAGTAAAGTTACTTATTATTATTATTTTAAATTAATGATTCACTATATTTATATATTATTTTAAATTAATGATTCACTATATTTATGTATTTAAGAGAGGTAATCAATTTTAATTATTAATTAATTAGTTCTTATTAATGAAGAAGTGATTAAATATATTAATTATTTTTATTAAATAAGAATAATTATATTAGACAAATATTTCATTTTTATAATGAAATAAAGTGGTATTGAATTTCAAAGGTATTTACTATTGATCGATAGTGAATTTTTATAAGATTGACCATTAAGATGATAGTGAATGATTCAAGCTAGATTGCGTATGCATAAAAATGTAAAACTTCTTTTGCATCGAATATGTAGTAAGCTTGTGGAGAATCTAAGTTGTGCTTGTATTGAGGTTCAAATTTACTTTGATGTTTGTTTTTCCATTGCAGTTGGAAATTGAGCTACTACTAAATTTTATGCCTTGACATTGTTTGATTCAACCCTTGTTAAGTTTGCACCTACATATAAATATAGAAACTTCTTTTCAATTTGATATGTGATAAACCACCTTACTTAAGTGAGGTGTTAACCTAAATGGACAATGTATGGCAAAGGGGTATCAACTTCTTCTATGTATGCTTAACCTTTATCTCTATGATATGGTCCTAATCTATCAATGCACTAAATTTTGGATTGATGTCAATCTATGGCTCTAGTTATAGTGTAGACTCGTCCAATAATGTTGTGTTATAAAGTCACAGTAGTTCGACATTGAAAATAGGATGAAGTTCCAAGTATGATAATTGATCCAACTAAAATTCATACTTACCAACTGACTTGGTCATGGCATGTGGACCATATCATAGTGTAAACAATTTTTTGTTTGACCTTTGAATCACTCCTTATGATTGTGTAACTAGCTTTGGTCATTACCTTTTTAACAATGGAGTGTGTGGTGTTGATTTTGACATTACTTATATGTGTGTGTCTTTGTGTCATATGCAAGTTACCATGAGTTCATCATTGAACATTATGAACTTACTTAATAAATTTGATTACTTTGTTAGCTCCCTTAATTATTAAATTCAAATTGCTTATAGTAGTTGGCACAAGGTAAGTCACATCAATCATGGTGTGGGTTGGAAGTCAATGCAAACTGTTAATTGGTTAATATGCCCCGTAGAGTTGTGTTAAGATCTATTATATTTTTGCTAAGTATGATTACGTTAGTCTTATTATCCATGTTGAAGGAGAGATATTAATTCAAAAATCAAAATATTAAGGAGATTCCTCTGTGCATGGTGGGGCTAATTTGTTTTGTGTGCATCTCATTCTCTAGATGTGGATCAAACATGGTTAAAGCAAATAACATTAGTAAAAGATAAATGGAATGAATAGAACCATTTAGAAGGAGAAAGGTCAGTATAGTGTAACGGGTCTCAAAAAATAAAAATTTGAGACCTACAAATCTCAACCATCAATGCAGATTCACATTTTTTTTTGGCCAACCATTTTTTTTTTCAAGGGAGATGCCACAAGTTTCACAGATTCCTGATACCCCGGATTTTTTTCAAGGGAGATTCCACTTTAATATATAAATCCAAATATAAGTAACTAAAAACACAAAACAAGGAGCTCTAATTATGTATTTATTTAGGTGTTTTTATACAAATAGTGTAATTAGTTTTGATGGTTGCATACCTCTTACAGGGTGTTTATAGTTATATTGTGTTGATAACCTATTAGATTAGTTCAATCAAATTGAATTGACCAATTTCAAGGTGCATATTATTGAGAGGTCACGGGTTCAAGTCTTGTAGAGTCCCTTTGGGTTAGGAGAACATATTGTACTCCAACGACATTTATTCATGATTTCATTGATGAAATGTGAAGAACCACCTAAAGGGTTTCCTAAAGGATAGTTTCAATCATCACCTCCAAGGCTTGCACCCGGTAACCAACACTTCTCGGGAGGTCACCCATCCAAAGTTTCCACTGATTAAGGGAATTTCAGAGTCCAACATATGATATATCATTTTTGGGATTATATGTGTAGTGTAAGTCATTAATCTAAAACCCTTGTCCTAAGAGTATAGTTGCAACTTAACAACTTTTCATGGGTTTGAATAGTCCACTTAGCCTCATTGCATCTGGTGATTCTCGCAAGGGTGATGAAGTGGTAATGAGACTAGATAAATTAATCACATCGCATCAACCATCACCTCCAAGGCTTTCACCTAGTAACCGGGAGGTCATCCATCCCAATATTCCTCCAAGTCAAGCGTGATTAACTATGTAGTTTTCCCCACAATCAATCCTACTTAGCTTTCTACCCCATTTGCAAAACATTAGCAAGTATTGTTCCTTGTCAACTATTCAATTAGATATCGCTTTTCTATTTTATTTAAGTACTCAACATATTAAGGCTTACATTGTACTGTTGCTTGGTTGAGATGGTGGGTTTAAGACCCCACATTGGATAGGATTTGAAGTTTAACACCTCTTAGGTTATCATATCATAGAAACAACCTTTGTGGCATTAACTACAAACTACTATTTTATGTGGTAACATTACCCAAATGGTTCTCCTCTACCAGAATTCACAATATAACATAACCCTAATCAATCTTCAAAGCATAAGACAAAATTCAATTACGAAACAAGAAAACCAAAAGCCCATGAGATCAAAACAAAACCCACTTCCCAAAAGGGTATTCACATGTAAATATTATCAATTCATGCAATAGACATCACATTAAAATACAACACAAATTATTTTGAACACTAAAGACTAAAGAACATTGAACTAATGAACAAATGATAATCAATCTTGGAATTGTCAAGAAGAGTATATCATTATAGCCTATCAAGACCAGAAAATCCTTATTATAGCATGGCATCATACCTTATATGACATTGTCCATTGCTTTGTTGCATGTTGCACTATCTTATCCTATACAGGAAGGCCCTTACGCCATCTAATATAGTCAATCACTTTCCTATCAATGTTTGCAGGAACACTTGAACCATCTCCAAACTCGTCCAATTCCTCCTTTGTTTTGGGAACAAAAAATGGATCTTGAGGAAGTTCTTCCCAATCACCAAGGATAAGTTAAGGGCTTGCAGCTCTCGATGTCCATCTCCCAATCTCATCTACAAATCCAAAACTTTCAGCAACCAACACATAAGCATGCACAATGAACAATGTTGAACCTTCCCGCATCTCTTATTTCAAGATTCGTGCATGTCTTCGTGCAAGCACAACATACATTGAACCTAAATATTCAGTTGGAGCACTGACCTCACAAAAATACATTGCTTGTACAAGGCTAAGCCTCCCCTCCACCGCTTCTATATGAAATGTAATAAAATATACCCTAAATATTTGTATTGCCATATAACATAATTAATCCCCCTTGGCCCCTTAATACAGGGCAATATATTTTCTCATTTATGTATCATATTCTATTCCCCAATATGAATGGACGTGATAGGATATTGCCTACCAAGTGACCCCCCCGTGTTTGGGCACTTGGGAGAGGTTTGGGGAGGATAACTGAACCTCATGCCCTAAAGGAATCTTCTAGCCATCAAGGTCCAAGAAGGTTTCCTTGGCCAACCACAAATGACCTCCTAAGGGTATCATTAGCCTATGATTGAGGATGTCAGTGCCATTAGCTGGTTTTTTAATAATGGATTGGGTTTGTTATGAGATTGTTACAATTTGTTGTGCAAAATGAGGAATTAAAGGAATATTTTATTATAAGAATGGTCCATGGGAATAACATAAATGAGAAGGCTTATGTAGGTCTTGATCATCATGTAATTCAGTATTCTCTTCCGTCTCTTTTTCATTGCAAGGGTTATAGCTCAATAAGAGAAGGAAAGGGGGAGAAGTTCCAAACCTCACTTGCTTGCAAGGGAAAGGGAGGAATCTTATGTAATCATGGTTTCAATTCTTGAACATGGTAATTTTTAGGGGCGAAATTTTTCCAATTGGCTATGTTTTGGGTTTTTTTTCAAAAACTAAATTCATTATTTGGTCATTTTTACTCTCTAATATCGCTTATATTTACATAAAATATGTTTTTTATTGTAATATTTGCCAAAATTTACAATTTTCAGTAGTAAATTGTATGTTTCATATTTACTTTTGGCCTATCTATCTCTATATATGATTTTTAAATCCAAAAGAATCGCCTAGAATACTATACTTAGGTATACTATTAGAATCCTTAAAAAATACTTTGTTCATGAATAACGTAGATTTGGTATTTTTGAGTTTCATTTTACTTATCCTGTATGGGTTTTATGTGTTTATGAGTATTGTATTACTGTATTGTAGGTTTGGTTTTTGTTCTAGAATTTAATAATAGCTTAGCACATGGAAGCACTAACAAAGGGTATTTTTTTTTTCAAGCTTCAAATATTCAATGGTTAGTTTCAAAAATTAATAAAAAATATAATTTTCCAAAATAAATTTAAAAAAATGTACACACCAATGCATCCTATGTATATCATGTTCATATATATATATATATATATATATATATATATATATAAATTATACATTTAGCATTAAATTATTTTACATGCACATAAGCCACTTGTTAACTTTTACTGAAATTTGCAAGGATACACATTTCATTAAATGCAATTTTAAGACATTAAATGATATCAATATTTTAAAAAATATCATTGAAAAGACAACATAATTCCCTACAATTTTTTTTATTGCATGTCAGAATTCCCAAGGCATAGATGAAGGGATTCAATTTAATAAATGAGTAAAATATTGAATTTTCACAATCACTTTTGGCCAAAAAGTGTTACCCATCTTCATGGATTCACCCTAAATAAAAACAACCTATGGAAGGGAGGAAATCAACTGCCTCCCCACTGTGCTGCTCTAGAACATGTTTACAAGAAAAAAGTGAGTTTCTTTGAACAAATATCAGTTACAAAATTTGGCATGTATGCTTGTAATCTTGCTATTCTACTTGTTATAGAAATGGTGCTATGATTTCTATTTGCAATAAACCAAGTTGAAATTTGTTGTGAATCACTAGGATTGGTTGTGTTAACTATTTGATAACATGACATAGTTCAAGAGTATTGAACCTACTAGAACATGGGATAATTTTTTTTGAAAGGTTCATTGTATACATTTTTTTTTTAATCATGCATTCCAAAGTTGAGTTTAAAGATGATTGAAATGGTTTTAAGTGATGATCCCTCAATCATACACCTTTGCTATGATGTTGTATAAATAAAGGAATTTCTTACCTCTAAACCATTGGACTTGAAATTTCAAACTTGTGGTTGAAAATAACCTGATAAAACTCAATCATCCTTAGTCTAGACTTTGCAATATTCAATCTTGTGAAGGTAGAAAGGGTATCAATGTCTATGTTGTCAACTACTTTTCCTTTTGATTTCCCCTTAGTACTACTATTTCCTCAATGAAATTTCTTTGTAGGATGGATATGTTGATGATATCCCCTCCTTTCTATTATTAAGATTCATATATGGATTTGTCATGCAGACTATTCTTAAAGAATCAATTCAAACATTAACAGATTCAGTTTTTCCAGTGTCCACTACACCAAGGAGGTGGTTTCATGTGAGCACTCGACAAGGACATTAATTCACATTCATCCCATGGGTTGTTACCAAGTAGTTTGTCCCACTTTCATAAGGATGTTGGCACAAGTTTTTCTCTCGAAATCAATTATATATCATGTAAGGACCTAACCAAGTCCTTAGTGAAATATAATTAATACAATATATCAGTTTTTGTCTCAAGGGTTTTTGTTGTATATATCTTTTCTTTCCTAGACTACTTATATGTTCTGTAAAATTTGATGTTCAAGGTGTGAAAGAATTAGTTTTCTATGAATCTTATGCATAGATAAAGCAAATAGAATTATAGGATTTTTTCTTCCTAAAAATTAAGCACGTTCATTCGATTAATTGACATTCAATATAAAAATTTGAACAATGAAATAAAATACATGTAGGAGCTAAGATTTTTCCTTGCAGGTTTAGATCCCAATTTGTCTAGCTCCTATCAACCGGAAAAATTGCTACTAGAAACTCAATTGCCCAAACAAAATTGACACCCTGCCACTAGTAAAGCCTCGTCGGCTGCCTACTTCCAAGAAATGGTGCTTCTTGGACCCCTAAGCCCAAAACCTGAGTACAAAGTCCAACCATTTTAAATTTCTCCCCTCTCCGAAAATTTTAGCCTCCTCTGCTGAATTTTCTTCAATCCAAAAAGATCCCCCCTCCAAAATCCATCCAACTCCTTATCCTCCCTTCCTATTGACTCTCCCCCTCCCCCATTTACTTCCTCATTCACTCCTTAAATGATTTTCCACCTACTATGTCAGTCACATCCCTTCAAAACCATAATTTATATATATATGTTTAACACTTATTTATTATACATCATCTCTTTCAATTCAACCGACATTCCTTTCAACACAATTATATATGATTATAATAAAACTTTAATCAATAGAAAATTTATATTAATTACATACTATTATTGTAAGGCTAAAACATAATTCATTCACCTAGTGCAATGTTCAATGATTACACCTTAGTTATATTTAAAGCTAATTCACAATTATTAATCAAGTTAATAATAACCCTTCTTTAGAGGAAATTTGTCCCTTCTTTCCTAGGATGAGGAGGGTATCTACAATTGTTTCCTCCTCTTTCTCTTCCTCATCATCACTTATCACCCTTCTACAACTAGCTCTGGTCCTGTGAGAAACATAACCATTTTTCTTTGAGAACTTTTCTTTTAAGACCCCTCATTTTGCTATGTTGCTTTTTTTATTGAGGGTTTCTTTTGTGGAGTGGTATGTTCTTCATGAGGGACATGTTCTCTTTTATGAAATAATTGTATTTAAGCTTGGCTAATCTTTAAGAATGTATCCCAATTTAGGGGGGCATATACTCTTGTCATTGTGTCACAAATGATCATTTTAACTAACCCATGGTGGGACAGAGCATCTGCTTTTCCTAGTTGATACTTGATGCTCATCAAGGTTAAGTCTTTAAATAAAAAACATGGAAGACTGATGTTCTGCCCTACCCTCTCCCACCTAAGGTTTCTCAAGAGTTTTAAGATGCGAAAATGGTAGGCATGCACTTGGGCATGCTGACCATCGCAAGTGACATATTTCATGACTATAAGGGACACATCTCCCCATGGGTATGGAAGTAATTATTTATTTATAGTCCCATTTGATTCCTCATATTTCTCTATAAAATGCAAGAATTTCTTCTTTTCCTTTTGGGCCAGCTCTTTATCATCTTTATCCCATCTCATTCCTTTAGGAAGATCGGTAACCCTGCTCAACATATCCTCGTTGAGTTCAATAATAACTCCCCTTACTTTTGTTTGATAGTTATCATCATCAATATTCTTCATTTTGTTAGCAAATTCCTCTATTAATCCCTCATGGTAACCATCTAGTTATTGCAAATACTAGTCCCATCCCACGTCTTGGAAATATTTCAGGGCCTTTGGATTTTTAAACAGCTTGGAATGGTCTGTGGTATATTTCTTAACAAAACCCCTAGTCATTCTGATGATAACCCTCTTTTGACAAGCTACACACAGAGTCTGAAGGATATTTTTAACAATATACAAAGCAACTTTGGGACTTCGAATTACTTGTTCTTTCTCAACTTCTTGATGTTTAGCCTTTGTGTTTCTCGATTCTTAGGGTGCTTCCTTCTCATGGGTTCCTCAAGTGTTGGTTCTTATTTCGGGTGGTGGATTATGATTGTTAACTTTTCTTGTCCTGTTATATTTCCCCTTTCATCATAACTCGGCATGTGATTTTGAATTCACCAACCTCCTCTTCCTGTCATCATTTCCCACTCATCCCTTAGATTCTACTGATTGTCCCATCTATCCTTTTCAATTGAGGTGGATGATGATGGAGGTCATATCCCTTTCATGCATCTCATTGACCCCTTCCAAGATCGCCTACCCACTTGTTTCCTCTAATGTGCCATGTGACACGTATTCATCTGATTTTGGTATGTGCAAAATACTGTCTTTTTCTGGGAAAAGAAAAAAACTACCACGATTGCCGGGAGATCCATTTTCTGTACCTAAACTACCATGACTTCTTTTTGTTTCTACTACTTCTCCCCCCCCCAGATTTATGGTTGATTTCCTCATCAAGTTGGCGAAAAGATGGTACAATTACTAGTTAAAAGAATAACAAAGATCAAATTTAGATACATGGATGAGTAGGTGTACCTTTGACTAACTCACTGCTTGTTATTTTGGTGAGTAGCAATGTTTTTTTTTTCTCTTCGTAGGAGTGTTCCAAATTGTAGATGGCTTGAAGGATGTGTCTTCGTAGTTTCCTGTAGTGGATTAGCATAAACATTCTTATTTCTTTCCCTAGATGCCTCGTAAAATGTTTTCATCTCGGGACATGTTTTCTTTTTTTATTTTATATATATATATATTTTTATATAATTATATATATCTATATCTATATATATATAATAACATTGATAATTATACTGGGTAAGGGAAATGATACCCTAGTATCATGTATAGTTTTGTTGTCTTCAGAGTCTTTGTGAATTCTTCCCCACTAAGAGGTTTCTTATAAAGTTTCAGTCTATGACCATTAACCAATAATGATATTTTATCCTCATCTATGGTTGAGAATTGGACAAATCCATTGTCATAGATAATGTGAACTTGATATGGGCCCAACCATATGGTACTCAAATTTCCTTTAAAGTATTTATACCTTGAGTCGTAGAGTAGGGCCCAGTATCCTTCCTTGAAGTATTTAGTCTTTATGAATTTGTCATGCCATGCATTTCTTTGGTGCTGGACTATTTCCGTATTATGTAAGGCTTGTTGTCTGATTTCATATAATTGATTAAGTTGGACTAGCCTCTCACTCTGTGCTATAGATACGTCCATTTCCATTTCTAATGATGTCCTTAATGTCTTAAGCTCAAATTATACTGGAAGCATTATTGTTTTTCCATATACTAGTTCGTATGGTGTGAATCTTGTAGTAGTATTCCAGGTGGTGTTGTAGGCCCAGGTTGCTTCATGGAGTCTATCTACCCAATATCTCCTGTGAGTTTGCATTGTCTTAGTGAGAATCCTTTATATCTCCATGTTGGTAACTTCTACTTGGCCATTGGCTCGAGGATGGTATGATGTTGATTGTCGATGTTTGACTTTGTTGATTTTGAGGATTCTTTCTATCAAATTTGATGCAAACTGTGTTCCTGTGTCTATGACAAGCTCTCTTGGTGCTCTAAATATGGTGAAAATTTCCTCAGTTAAGAACTTCGCTACTGATTATTCATTTTCCAAGCTCAATTCCTTCACCTGTACCCATTTTGTAAGGTAGTCAGTGCAGACTAGAATGTGATGTTTCATATTTGATGTAGGATCAATGGGTCCAACAAATTCCATCTCCTATTTCTCAAAATGTTCCATTGTAATATGGGGATGGAGTAACATATCATCTCTCTGAATTGGTTTCCCCATTCTCTAACATTCATCACATCGGGAAACATGATTGGCTACATCCTTATGCAAGGTTGGTCAATAGTACCTTGTTTTAAAAACTTTGTATGTTATCCTTTTAGCTGCGTAATGGACACCACATGGTTCATCATGACAAGCATGAAGTATGTCATGAACCTCATATGCCTGCAAGGGCTTAGAGAAGCTCATAAGAGCTTAGAAATACCTGCAGGGGCTAGCAAGATGCCTGCAGTTATCTAGGGTTAAGCCCACAGGGGCTGGAATATGCCCGCAAGGGCTTAGATAAGCTCATAAGAGCTTGGTAATGCCCACAGGGGCTGAAGATGCCCGCAGGAGCTTAAAATGCCCGCAAGGAAGGATGAAGGTGCCTGCAAGGATTGTAGATGCCCATAAGGGCTTAGATTAAGCCCGCTAAAGGCATAAAGAAGCCATCAGGTTGAAAAGAAGAAGAAGCCCACATTAAGAAGGTGAATCCCACGTTTTGGGAGAGATGGATATCGTAGGTGAAGAGAGGAGGAAGCTTGAAGGCCTGGATATGGAAGGCATAGGAAAGTTTAATTAATTAATTAATTAAAATCTGTAATAAGACAGAATGATAAATTAATTAATTAAAATAGAAATAAACAGAGTTATGAATTACAAGTTTATTGAAAAAAATATTCTGAAGAGGTGTGAAGGTGAAAATCCATGAGCATTATTTGAAAAGATGCAATGATTCAAAAGAAAGGTAAAATAATATATAAACAGAATTATGAAGATGAAGAAAGTGTCTATATGGTTTTAGATTGAAGGTTCTGTAAGGAACAAAAATAAAAGAGGATGTTGGGCAATAAAATGAATAGATGAAGCAATAGCATGGGAAGATCAGAGACATTGCTGCAAATCAATCTGAGTATTTGAAGCAGCAAAGAATAGAGGGAAGAAATGATAAAAACAAAAAAGCATGAATGTGTGTTTTTTATGGATATTTGAAGCAGCATTAATATCTAAGGAAGAGACCAGAAAGGTGTGCACATTCAAGTTGAAGAAGTGCATAGTAGAAGAATAGAGAATATATGTTGAAGGTTTTAATGAAGAACTGATGTAATAAAGAGGCCAATGAAGATCTTTGTAGTAGAAAGACCAAGTGAAGAAATCTAGTAGACAGAATTCGAAGAAGGTATGGAAGTTTTATAATATCAAATTAGGGTGGTAGGGTGGTGCTAGGGTAGACTACATGCCTGCAAAGGGGTTGTAGCCTCCTTCCAATAGTGGCTAGTAAATAGGGTGTAGTTGCATCCTTGTCTGTAGGGGCAGGCATAAACTAGGGTGTGGGTTCATCCTTCAATTGTGGCTGAGAAACTTGGGGATGGGTGTCTCCAACAAGTGGTAGCTTGCAAAAACTATTATAAATATAATTTTGTAGTATAGAAAGAGTTGGTGGTTTTCCCAATTGGGATTCCACGATAAAAATTTGTGTTCTATGTATCTTGTTGACTTCATGTTTTGATTAAAGTTTAAATAAGTGGTTTAAATGGTGAAAATTTATCAATACTAATTCAGCCCCCCCCCTCTCAGTATTGACCAGCTTCCAACAACCTTTAGTGTGGATGACGATGAAATCAGCAGGGTATTTCCAAGAGTCCATGGTGACTATAATGTTCTCCAATATGCCATCTAGACTAATTGTAGAAGTATCTGCAAGTTGTAGAATTGTAGCTATCTGTCATAGTAAATGTTGAATGTCCAGTTTTATCATGATATATTTTGTCATTACATTTATGGATGCTCCTAAGTCAATAAGGGTATTGGAAATTGGAATTCCTACTATGTGTACGTCTACTATTGCGCTCCCTAGGTCAACATATTTCGGGTTAATGACTCTCCCCATCATTACTTCTACTAGTTTTCCTATCACGTTAATGGTAAATGGGTCTTTCTTCTTTCTACGTGGCCTCTTTATGCAAGTGTCCTTAGTGTACTGATTGTTGATAGGAATTTCTTTAATAGCCTGTAGGAGTGGTATTTTGACACATCAATTTTTGAGCTCTATTAAAATAGAATTCTCTGGTTTTTGGGGTTTTTGTTAGGAAACCATGTCTTTACTTTGTTAGTATATTGTTGTTGGATGCATATGCTTTGTAAGTCGTCCCGTAGTATTTGTGATCAATAGTTTATGTTATTGTTGTTGGTGCATATGCTTTGTAAGTCGCTCGTAGTATTGTTGATCCATAGTTTGTAGTGGCCCATGGTTTTGACCCATGGTATTGGCGCCTAGACTTAGTATATAAGTGTGTGTTGAGAACTATGAAGGCACTGTGAAGTTATTTGTATTGAGCTTGCTCATAGGAGGTTGCCCCCTCGAAGTGGCTTGTGATCAATATAAAAGTGATTTTGAGTTCTGTCATTTCTGCTATTTCACATATTTTTATTAATTAATTGTTGCGGGTGCATCACATCTAGTATCAAAGCACTTTCTTGGGCTCGCTGGGTGAAATTTCTGCCAAAATTTTTTTTCGCATCTATTACAGGTTCGGATTTGGGAATAATCCATATCCGCTTAACTGTCGGAAGTACTTGGGCATAATCCCTAAAACTCATTGTGAGGAGTACCACAGGAACCCCAAAGTAGCTGGCCCATTGAGAGGACCTGCTAGCGAAAAGGGCAACGACCCCTACCTGATTGACTAGTTCCCACCCGTGAGGTAAACCAAGAGCTGTCGTTTATGGCAAAGCGGTTATCAGTTTTAACTGAGCCGTGGAGTGAGGGGTACTGCCCCAATACGCAAGCCGTCAGACAGCATTGGTGGCTGAGTGAAACCCTTGAACTGTTAGGAAGCCGCACATACCTGGGGTCCATATCTATTTTTAGCTGAACTGTTGTCGATCATTGCTGCGCTATTTTAGATCCAGTCGTTCAGATCCATTTTGCAAGCCGTTCCAGATCCAGCCATTTTCAATCCATTCGGCGCTGTTTCAGATCCCCTCTGAGCCGTAGCCGCTCCAGTCTAAAAAAAAAAGAGTATAAAATTCAGTTTTTTCTCCATATCTCCCTTGTTTTCACTCTGTTTCCCTTGAAATTTTCGGGGAACCCCTATCATCCCATTCTGCATATTTCATTCCTAAGGACCCTATCCCCAATTCCCCTTCCCAAAGCCCGAAATCCCACATTTGTCTATTTTTAGGGTTTGCCATATTTTCCTCAGATTTCACCCAATCACCTTCAAATTTTACCACAGAGTTCCTTTCTGAATTCTGCTTCTTTGTTCCCCTCTGCCAAATTTTCCCATTCTTTCATCCCACTTCTGAAATCCTCATTTTTGCTTCCCTGTCTATTCGACAGTGTCCAAAACCTAGTCAAACCCCAATTACCCTTCAGATTTTTTCCCAAGTCCAGATTTTCCTTTACTAAAGTAGTTTCTGTTTTTGTTTTCCTACCCAGTCAACCGAAAAAAAAAAAAAAAAAAAAAAAAAAAAACTCCTGGTTATGGTTGTCACCCGTGTAGGAGCAAAAACCATGGAGGACGCACTTGCAGCCATCCAAGCCAAACTCCAGGATCTGGATGAAAAATTTCTCGGCCTCCATCTTGAACATTCAGCTATGAACAACAAACGGCAGTCTGAGTCTTCATCAGACAATGGGTTCTCTTCTTCCAGCAATTTCCGTGGTCCGAAGCTTGATTTTCCTCGCTTCAATGGTACCGATCCAACTGGATGGATCTATCGTGCAGAAAAGTATTTCAGTCTGCATAATACTTTTGATGTCAACAAAGTTCCGATGGCATCCTTTCATTTGGAACAGGAAGCTCTTCAATGGTACCGTTGGTACATCAAGGCTCATCCAGAGCCCAAATGGCCAGGCTTTTGCCAGCTCCTTTTGCAATGATTTGGTCCTGGTGCTTTTGATGACTTCACAGGAGCCCTCACTAAACTTCGCCAAATTGGAACTGTGAGAGAGTATCAAACCGAATTTGAGAATCTAGCCAACCACACCAAAGGATTGTCTGATGACTTTTACCGGAGTTGTTTTATCAGTGGTCTAAAGGATGCCATCCGCTCTGAGGTCAAAATGTTCTGTCCCAACAAAATGATGGAAGCCATAGGGTTGGCTAAGTTGGCAGAAGACAAGATTGCAGCCCAACAATGCTCCAATCCCACTTTTGTTCCCTTCCGAAATATGGGTTCTCAACGACCACCTATACCACAGGCTCCTCGACCAACTCCTATCAAGCGTTTGTCTGAAATAGAGATGCAAGCACGCAGAGAAAAGGGGCTTTGCTATAATTGTGATGAGAAATTCACTCAGGGACATAGATGTGTTCAGCAAAAGCTCTATCTCTTGGATGTGGATTCTCCGCCTACCTCTGAAATTGGTGACGAAGATCCAGAAACACTGGATGCTCCGATCGACATTCAGGAACCGCCTATTGACCCTCCGTCTTAGGATGACCAGCCAAAGATATCTCTCCATGCTTTAGCTGGAATCACCACCCCCCAAACAATGCAGGTCAGGGGTTACTTCAAGAAGCTTCCTCTTACAATACTCATTGATTCTAGTAGCACTCATAATTTCATTGACCCTCGGATCGCCAAACAAGCTGATTGTTTTATCCATCCTTGCTCCAACTTTGAAGTCATGGTTGCCAATGGGGGCACCTTACCTTGCAAAGGGAAGTGTTGAAATGTGCATATCTCTATGGGAGATTATACCTTGCACTCTGACATGTTTGCCTTGACCTTAGGTGGATGTGATGTGGTTTTGGGCACTCAATGGCTACGCACACTTGGCCCTATCTTATGGGATTTTGCTGAACTTTGGATGCAGTTTTCCCTCAATGGCCAAAAACACACCTTGACAGGATTACAACCAAGTTCTCTCAGCATCATCAGTTCACATCGCATGGAAAAAATCCTCAAGAAGAATTCACATGGTGTCATCGCTCAGCTCCATTCCATTCAGATGCAACCTTCAGCGGTCTCCACTACTCCTTTGGATCTATAACAAATTCTGGATCGATATATAGGTGTTTTTGCTGAACCAGTGGGATTGCCACCTTCCAAGCTAGAAGACCATCGTATTTAGCTCCTTCCTGGCAACGTTCCTCGCAACATCAGGCCCTATCGCTACCCATTTCACCAAAAAATGGAGATTGAAATGCTCGTTCGGGACTTATTAAAGCAAGGTATTATTCGCCCAAGCACTAGTTCCTTTTCTTCTCCAGATATTCCTGTTTGCAAAAACGATGGGTCATGGTGCCTCTGCATTGACTTCCAAGCACTTAATCACCTCACCATCAAGGATAAGTTTCCAATTCCTGTTGTTGATGAGCTTCTTGATGAGCTTCATGGGGCTCACTTTTTCTCCAAGTTGGATCTTCGTTCTGGGTATCATCAAATTCGGGTTCATGAGGATGATATCCCTAAAACATCTTTCCGCACACATGATGGCCATTATGATTTTTTGGTCATGTCCTTTGGCCTCACTAATGCTCCTTCCACATTCCAGGCATTAATGAATAAAATATTTCGACCCTACTTGCGGAAATTCATTCTGGTATTCTTTGATGATATCCTCATCTACAGTAAAACATGGGATGAACATCTCCAGCATCTGGATCTTGTCATGCAACTTTTCTCTGACCATCATCTCCATGCCAAGCAGTCTAAATGTGTTTTTGGATAGAAGGAAGTTGAGTATCTCGGGCACATTATCTCAGCACAAGGGGTTCGCGTGGATCCTGCCAAAATCGATACCATGAACAATTGGCCGCATCCTCAGACACTCAAGAGCCTTCGTGGTTTTTTGGGGTTGACTGGCTACTACCGCAAGTTTGTCAAGGATTATGGGAATATTGCAGCTCCATTAACTGCTCTATTGAAAAAGGATGCTTTTACATGGACACATGCTGGTCAGTGTGCATTTGACAAACTAAAACAAGCTATGTGTACTACACCTGTTCTAGCTATGCCCAATTTTTCCAAGCCCTTCACTATTGAGAGTGATGCTTGCGGCAATGGACTTGGTGCTGTTCTCCTTCAAGATGAACACCCCATTGCATTCACCAACAAAGCCCTTTCAGGTAAGAAATTAGATGCCTCTGCCTATGAGAAGGAAATGATGGCTATTTTGCATGCAGTACAGAAGTGGCGCCCATACCTATTAGGGAATCATTTCTGCATCAAGACTGATCACCAGAGTCTGAAATATTTCTTGGAACAACGTGTCTCCTCCCCGACACAACAGAAATGGGTTAGCAAATTCATGGGTTATGACTATGAGATCGCTTACAAGAAGGGTAAAGACAATATTGTGGCAGATGCTCTTTCTCGCACATTTGATGCCCAAGGTTCTCTTTCAGCTATTCCTATTCCTATTCCAAATTGGTTGCAATCTGTTCAACAGGGTTATGTCAATGACTCTTCCTTATCCCAAATCATCCAACGCTTGACCAACAACCCTTCTACTGTACCACATTACTCTTGGGATGGTGCTTCTCTGAGATACAAGGGTCGTCTAGTGCTTCCCCAGAGCACAGATCTTCAACAGGCTGTCTTCTATGAACTCCATGATTCTCCATCGGCAAAGCACTCTGGGTTCCTCAAAATGTATGAACGGGCACAGCGTAACTTCTTTTGGCAGGGCATGAAAAGGACAATTCAACATATGGTGGCCGAATGTGATACCTGCCACCGCAATAAGGGTGAAACAACACTCCTTCCAGGATTGCTCGAACCCTTGCCCATACCTACACGGATTTGGACAGATATTTCTATGGATTTCATTGAAGGGCTCCCTAAATCTGGCAGGAAGACAGTGATTCTCGTTGTGGTTGATCGCCTCTCCAAATATAGTCATTTTTGTGCTCTCAGCCATCCCTATACAACCTCTTCAGTCGCTCAAATTTTCCTGAACCAGATCTTTCATCTTCATGGCATCCCTTCTTCCATTGTCTCGAATCATGATGCGACTTTCACCAGTCATTTTTGGACTGAACTATTTCGCCACACTGGCACCAAACTAAAGATGAGTTCAGGGTATCACCCACAAACAGATGGTCAGACTGAAATTATCAATAAATGCTTGGAAACTTATCTTCGTTGCTTCACCTCTGAACAACAACATCAGTGGGAAAAGTGGCTCCCTCTCGCTGAATGGTGGTACAATACCTCTTACCACACTTCCTCTAAAATGACCCCATATGAAGCAGTCTATGGTCAGGCACCTCTAGTTCTTCTTCCATACACCCCCACCAGTTCACCAGTTTAGGAAGTTGACACGGTCCTTCGAAACCGTGATCAGATTCTTCACATTTTGCGGGACAATCTTCACATGGCAAGAAATCGCATGAAGCAACAAGCTGATCAGCACTGTTCTGAGTGCACTTTTCAAGTTGGTGATATGGTTTTTCTTCATCTCCATCCGTACAAGCAGTCCTCCCTGAAACTCAAAGGGCGTCATAAGCTCACTCCAAAGTTCTATGGGCCATATTGGATTCTTCGGAAGATTGGGTCCGTTGCTTATAAATTGGAACTTCCTCCTTCTTCCTGCATTCATCCAGTCTTTCATGTCTCTTGTCTAAAGAACGTTCTTGGCACCAACATCAGTGGACAAACGATTTTACCCGAACTGGATAATGAAGGATCCATCCTTTTGGAGCCGGAGGCCATCCTCAATCAGCGCACTTGTCAGCTTCGCTCTCGCTCTATCACAGAGGTCTTAATTCAGTGGCACAGCATGCAACCAGAAGATGCTACATGGGAACCACTCCTTCAGATTCAACAACAATTTCCACATCTAAAGCCTTGAGGACAAATCTTTTTTTAAGGGGGAGGGGATGTTAGGAACCCATGTCTTTACTTTGTTAGTATATTGTTGTTGGACACATATGCTTTGTAAGTCGTCCCGTAGTATTTGTGATCAATAGTTTATGTTATTGTTGTTGGCGCATATGCTTTGTAAGTCGCCCGTAGTATTGTTGATCCATAGTTTGTAGTGGCCCATGGTTTTGACCCATGGTATTGGCATCTAGACTTAGTATATAAGTGTGTGTTGAGACCTATGAAGGCACCGTGAAGTTATTTGTATTGAGCTTGTTCATAGGAGGTTGCCCCCTCGAAGTGGCCTGTGATCAATATAAAAGTGATTCTGAGTTCTGTCATTTCTGCTATTTCGCATATTTTTATTAATTAATTATTGCAGGTGCATCACAGTTTTTCAGATTGCAGTCTCTTCGGAAAAGATGGAACATGAGACGATGGATTCCCTACATTGGTGTTCTTCTCCTACAAGTTGTTCTTCTGGTGTATGATTTGTTGCGATTGAATGTGGTGGATCTATTCCTGGCTCTTTTGTTGGACGTGTTATAACTTTTTTGAATCGTAGGTTTATTTGATTGACTTGTATAGAATCCAACGAGTACGTTGTGTAGTTATTTATTTCAGTATTATATGCTGGTTGGACTTCTCTGTTATTAGGATTTGGCATCGGTTGAGCTGGTATAGGTTGTCTTGGCGCTTAAGGGTTAAGATATTGACCTTGTCTCTGGTTTGCATTGTTTGGTGGCTACTGATTTGGTCTCCATCCCTGAGAAGGAGGGTTTTGTCCATATTGTGGTGTTTGAGAGTTATGCCATTGAGGTGGCGTCTAGTAGGGTGTAGGATAACTCTGCTGGCCATATGGATTTGTCTAGGGTTGACTCCCATATGCTTGTGGAAATGGTGGTTGATTATAACCTTGTTGAAAATGGGGTTGAGAATATGGTTGGTATGGTTGTTGTCTGGTGGGACAAAGAATTGAAACTATAAAACTGAATTCCTTAGCTCGTTACTTAAATTATCAATCCGGGAGTTCATACAAACTTAGAGGTACCATGCACTGTATATGCAATTGCAAAGGAAATAGCTTGAAAGACTAATTAAGGAATACAGTAAATGTAAAGCAACAACTCAATCTAGGAAAACTTGAAATGCTAATTAAGAAAGACAAGAAATGTAAATCTACAAAAACATGGAAATATAATTTATGAAAGCATAAATCTAATCTATGAAAGCATGAATCTAATTTAAATAAAAGCATGACTCTAATATAGGAAAGCATGACTCTATCATATGAAATCGTGAATATATTTTATGAAAGTAGGAATCTATTCTATGAAAGCAGGAATCTAATCTATGAAAGCATGAATATATTTTATGAAAGAATGAATATAATCTAGGAAAGCATGAATCTATCCTATGAAAGCGTGAATCTATTTTATGAAAGCATGAATCTATTCTATGAAATCATGAATCTAATCTATGAAAGCGTAAATCTATTTTATGAAAGCATGCAAAATTAATCTAATTAAAGAAAGCATGTAAATTCATCTAACTACTTTAATTTCATAAGAACCGAATACACATCAATATGAAATGACTAATCTATTTGTAATAAAAACAATTATGTAAGAAACTACAGTAATGCAACAGGAAACTATAGAAACATTATGGGAAACTACAAGAAAGAAAAACGTACATAATCAAATAAAAAAAACTAAAATACATTAAATGAAATACATACAGGGGTTCTCAGTCCTTCCCTTGAGTTGTACCAACCCAAGGAAGCTCTTGGAACCCCTTCTTAAGAAATTATATTAAAGATGGAACAAAAATAACTTTTATTCATTAAAAGTCTACCATTACAACAAGGAAGCAAAATGCCCTTTACAAATTCTCCTTGACCAACAAGAGAGAAAAAAGGAAATGATAAAAGAAAAATAATAATAGGATATTTCCCTCATGCTATCAGATGCACAATTATTTATACAAGAATAACTAAAAATTGCTTATGCAAATCAACTCCTTGATTTGTGGAAGATGTCCCATTTAACTAGTAATTTGCATGCAAGTTTGTGGGATTGCTTTCCTCTTTAGAAATTTGACTTGGAATCCATGATTTAAACTTGGGATGATGTTGATTCCTTCTTCCATGTGTTGTAATATCGTGAGAATAATCGGCACTTGAGAAAACTATCCATTGAATCAGCTCCTTGATTTAAGGAAAATGTGCTAGTTAACTAGAAATGTGCATGTTGATTTTGTGGGATTGATTCCCCCTTTTAGGAATTCGACTTGGACTCTATGATTTCACCTTTCGATGATCTAGAGTCCTTATTTATGCACTGGAAGATCATGAGAATCAAGAGGGGACATAATCCCTTAAATCTCTCCTACAAACTCTAGTGAATTGATTGAGAGAGATTGAGCTGATTTTTGTAACTTGATCTCTTTCACTTAGCTTTTAGATAATATCCAACCTATAGCTTCATAAAAAATAAATAATACTTTGAAAAATATTATCTCATAAATAAATCAAATGAATAATAAAACTAGGGAACAATACTAAACAATGTCAAGATATTCATTAAAGCAAACACGCATTGGCTTTTAGGAAAAAATGTCATAAAGTTAAATTTATCTTGTCATTTTAATTCCTTATTCCTCCTCATAATTATTTTATGTTCTATTAGATGGGACAAATAATGTTCCCTTTTAGGGGCCCATCATATGCCCCAACTTTAAGATTATGCATGTCCTCATGCAACAAAACAATTCTTGAGAAGTTGGTAACTGTCATGCAAGAGAAAGAAAGTTCCTAGCTGTTGATTGTATTTTTCCTGCAGTATCAAACATGTTGCTTTGTGTCCTCTTTATTTTATTTTTATTTTTTTCTCTTAACCACTTGTACTAGGACTTAAATATGCAAAGTGATGGGCTTGATATCAAACATCGTGCACTTTATTACCGCTTATTTTACCATGACTTGTGTTCCAACAACATGCATTTTATCACAATTGATTTTCTTCATATGCAAATTGAATTTATAAAATATAAAATCTCAAATTTCCTTCCCCCCGACTCTATTTTCGATACCCACATCTAATATTAGCATGATCATAATATATGGAGTCCGAATGAATACAATCCTCAACTCATTTTTCAGTGCCATCAACAATTTTGAAACTTCTTGATATAGCTTTTAGCCTTGCATGTTTGTTTAAATGAATAAATTTACATAGGTTAGTAAGTTACCTAATTTTTCTTACCCTTTGAATGATTTCATGCAGGTTGATCTCTGAGATGATTGAGTGTTGAAGAAATTGGGGTTGGATCTGCATCAAGTGATTTCATGGATGGGATGGCTCACTTGAAAAACTTGGAGGCTCACTTGAAATAATGAGGGTTTCCTCGCTTAAAAGAATGAGGGCCTCCTCACTTGAAATAATTGCAGGCTCACTTGAAAAAATGAGAGTTGGCTCGCTTGAAAGAATGAGGGCTGCCTTGTTTGAAATAATTGCAGGCTCGCTTGAAAAGATGAGAGTTAGATAGCTTGAAATAATTGTAGGCTCTTTTGATTGGATGGGATTTAATTTATTTGAAGGAAAAATGGAGATCTCCAAATTCGGATTTGAGCTCTTGAAAACTCTACCCTTGGAAGACTAGAAAATCCTTCATTTTGTTTCCAATTTTGCTTTTCTGGCTTTCCTGGATGTAGGTCTATAATTGAAATGTTTGACACATTTATACACCTCGATTTTTTATGAAATAGTGCAAGGTCATAAAGGAGGATATCCTCTACATATTGTAAACATTTTAAGTCTTGATTCCATGTCATTAAGGATTAACAATCAAAATACCAACATATGTCAGATTTACCTTTATTTCCCCATCCTTCTTGTAGGTGATTGTATTTAATTTTTTTAAACCACTTATACTCACTTTTTTTTGATGAAATTTTAAGTATATATATAGTAGGATGTTCTCTATTCGGTGTAACAATTTCATAACTTATTTCCAAACCATTAGTGAGCATGAGGAAAACTAATGCATCCATGTAAAAACTACTACTCATTTGTACATGACTGTAATTTAATTTTCTACCCCACTTAAACTGAATATTTTTCAATGAAACTTAATGTATATATATATATATAATCATATTTCACCTACACCATAAATTTATTTCATGCCATGAATTCAACATTTGAGAGGGTAATGAGATGTACACAGTACCTATGTCAGAGCTGTCCTGAAATTTGGCAGCTTTCTGTAATTGACTATAATTGAATTTTTTACCCATATTAAACTTATCCATTTTATATAAAATTGTATGAGATAGAGGAACATGTTATATACACCCTCAAATTTTTTCAAACCTTTATTCCAACTTATGAATGAGCAATGATAAAAATACAATACCTGTGTCAAATCTGTCTTTAAATCTGCAAGCTTTCTGTAGTTGACTGTAATTGAATTTTTAACTCACCTTAAGCTCATCCATTTTTTTATAAAATTGTATGAGGAGATAGAAGAACATGTTATCTACACCTTCGATTTTTTCTGACCTTTATTTCAAACCATCAGAGAGTATGAGTCAAAATATTGCACCCATGTCAAAACTGTTTCTTTAAATCTTCAAGTTGCAAGCCTCTAATATGCATGCATTTGGGAGTAATATTTGGGACATCAGACCATACTGCTTCATTATGCTCAAATTCTATGCTTTTTATTTCTCCTTGGAAAACGAGATTGATAGCTAAATTTGTATGAACATGCTTTGATCCCTTTGTACTTCATAAAATATAAGCTCTAAGCCTTTTCTTACATGACCCATGAGAGCAAAAGTAAGGGGTACCAAGTACAAATTTATTTATTTTTCTCAAAGCAAGGGCGCCATTCTTGGTTTTCACCAATGCTCTGACATGGAGCCATTGTTGGTTTTCACCATGAGTAATATTTTATTTCTATAGACATTTACCCGCCTCAAAGGAGGTTTTCAAGCAAAGACCTGTCCTAGGTGCCTCAAAGAGGTTTTCAACATAGGAATTTTTTATTCTTTCTTCTCTTTTTTTATTCACAAAAACAAATCTACCTACCCTACCCTACTTGAAAAACATTAACTCTTTTCTCAAGTGTAGGAATATTTCCAATGCATCCACTTGCGTATAAGAATCTAAAGTAAACTCATATCCAATTTTGAAAAATATACCTCAACAGATGCCTTGATATGAGAGACCGGTTTCACAAGTGGATAAGGTGCCAAGAAATGTTGAAGATGGGAGTGGTACAGCTTATTGATAATTGCTTGAAACCAAACCTTAATGTAGTTGTGATATTTCTGGATCTTTTTCTCTTTGAAAGCAAGAAATTCCTCAACTTTAGGCTCTAATGTCTACTCCCAATCAAATTTTATCCATGAATATTTGATTTCCTTTGTATGTATGCAAGGCTGGATGAGAGAAAAGCATGGATTTTCATTCTTTTTCACATGCATGAATAGATGGATCAGAAAAACTTCATTTTCATGGATTCCATAATCAACATCATTGAAATATAAATACAAAGGAAATATTTCCTCATCTTCTTTTGGACTTTTCTCATGGATCCCTTCTTTTATGGTTGTTTGGGATGAAGCTCTTTTTTTTTTGGATTTATTGGTGTACAACACAAATTTGAGAAAATCCTTGCAGTAATTCGTCCTCTTTTCTCCCACAATATCTTTAGCATCATGATGGCCATGAATTCCTGCTTAAACACACACTGCAAACTTGGGGGTTTGATACACATAAATCATATGGATGCATGCAAGCTATTTTTATTTATTTTCCAATAAAAATTCAAACTACTCCTAATGCAATTTTAGTACCTCCTCGACAATGGGGTCAAACAGTGGTGGGCCAAATAATTGCAATTATAAACCTGAATCCCTTGGCTCATTACTTAAATTATCAATCAAGGAGTTCATACAAACTTAGAGGTACCATGCACTGTATATGCAATTGCAAAGGAAATAGCTTGAAATACTAATTAAGGAAGACAGTAAATGTAAAGCAACAACTCAATCTAGGAAAACTTGAAATGCTAATTAAGAAAGACAAGAAATGTAAATCTATGAAAACGTGAAAATATAATTTAAGAAAGCATAAATCTAATTTATGAAATCAAAAATCTAATCTATGAAAGCATGAATCTAATCTAGGAAAGCATGAATCTATCCTATGAAAGTGTGAATCTATTCTATGAAAGCAGGAATCTATTCTATGAAAGAATGAATCTAATATATGAACGCGTGAATCTATTTTATGAAAGAATAAATCTAATCTATGAAAGCATGAATCTATTCTATGAAATCATGAATCTAATCTATGAAAGCGTGAATCTATTTTATGAAAGCATGAATCTAACTAAATAAAAGCATGAATATAATCTATGAAAGCATGCAAAATTAATCTAATTAAAGAAAGCATGTAAATTCATCTAACTACTTTAATTTTGTAAGAACTGAATACATAACAATATGAAATGACTAATCCGTTTGTAAGAAAAATGATTACGTGGGAAACTACAGTAATGTAACAGGAAACTACAGAAACGTTACAGGAAACTACATAAACGTTACAGGAAACTACAGGAAAGAGAAACGTACAGAATCAAATGAAACAAACTAAAATAAATTAAATGAAAGACATGCAAGGGTTATTAGTCCTTCCCTTGATTTGTACCAACCTAAGGAAGCTCTTGGAACCCTTGCTTAAGCCAGTATATTAAAGATGGAACAAAAAAAACTTTTCTTCATTAAAAGTATGCCATTACAACAGGGAAGTAAACTTCCCTTTACAAATTCGCCTTGACCAGCAAAAGAGAAAAAAAGGAAATGATAAGAGAAGAATAATAATAGAATATTTCCCGCATGCTATCAGATGCACAATTATTTATACAAGAATAACTAAAAATTTCTCATGCAAATCGGCTCCTTGATTTGTGGAAGATGTCCCAGTTAACTAGTAATCTGCATGCAAGTTGGTGGGATTAATTTCCTCTTTAGAAATTCGACTTGGCCTCCATGATTTCGACTTGGAATGATGTTGAGTCCTTGTTCCATGTGTTAGAATCTCGTGATAATAATCAGCACTTGAGAAAACTGTCCATTCAATCATCTCCTTGATTTAAGGAAAGTGTGCTAGTTAACTAGAAATGTGCATGTTGATTTTGTGGGATTGAATCCCCCTCTTATGAATTCGACTTGGCCTCTATGATTTCACCTTTTGATGATATAGAGTCCTTATTTATGCACTAGAAGCTCATGAGAATCAATAGGGGACATAATCCCTTAAATCTCTCCAATAAACTCTAGTGAATTGATTGAGAGAGTTTGAGCTGATTTTTGTAACTTGATCCCTTTCACTTAGCTTTTAGATAATCTCCCACCTATAGCTTCATCACAAATGAATAATAATTTGAAAAATATTATCTCATAAATAACTCAAATGAATAAGAAAATTACAGAACAATACTCAACATTGTCAAGATATTCATTAAAGCAAACACACATTGGCTTTTAGGAAAAAATGTCATAAAGTTAAATTTATCTTGTCATTTTAATTCCTTATTCCTCCTCATAATTCTTCTATGTTCTATTAGACGGGAAAACTAATGTTCATTTTTAGGGGCTCATCAATGTCCCTGAAAGTTTTGGTATTGAGACTGACTGTAGGGTTATTGGAAATTTCTGTGTAAACCTAGTATCTTGGGACTTATATAACAGAGAGGCTCTGCATGTTCTTGTGGTTCATATAGGTTAGCCTTCAACAATCCTAGGTAATAACAGTTTTCTGTGGAGTTTTTTTCAACACAAATTACACAACATTCTTTTACAACACTGACCTGAGTGAGGTGTAAGGGGCATTCATTCTTCTTGTGCTTTTTTCTGATTTAGTAATACTAGAACCAGAGGGTCTAGTTTGATCAAATGAGAGGTCTCTTCCTCTAGGTTTATTTCCTATGGACTGAGAGTGGTTCCTAAAGATTTGTTTGATATGATCATAATTATTCTGATAGACGTCACCATTTGATAATAAGTTTAGGGTTTCCATATATTCTTATCTTATCCCTCTAAGTAGCACAAGTTTGAGAGATTCATCATCTAAGGTGCATAAATGGGATTTCTTATAACTAAGTTGGAATCATTCTTCATAGTATTCTAATGACTTGTTTGGCCCTTGTTCCATTCTTAAAATTTTATCCCTTGTTTCTCTCGCCTTGCAATAATCCCTATATTTCTCAATTAAAGTTTCCTTCCTATGCTCCCATGTGAAAATACTATTGGGCTCTAAGCTCATGAACCATCTAAGTGTAGAGTCTTTTAATGTCGAAGGAAATAATTTCAACTCTTGGGCATCCATAGTATAATCTTAGGTTTGAAATACCACCTCAAACTCAAAGAGGAAGGTGTAATATCCTGATTTTGACCCCATTGCATTAAAATATAAATGATGTGATATTGTTATAAATTCATGGTGAGGAGATCAAGGCCAAGGCCCCACCATTGATTTAACGATGCATATGGTTTACATGCTAGCCAGGCACAATGGAATTGCAAATATCATGTAAATATGCATTTTAATAAAATACCCACAACTAGCTATGCAATTCAACAAGAGATGGGGGAATGATTTTACAAGGAATTGGGAGGCAAATTTTCAAACCCTTGGAGACAATCAAGTCAATCCAAGTGTCAATGAGAGAACCCATAAAACCCTCAACTACCCATGTTGACTTTTGTACCCAATCATTCGTTTCTCCCAAGAGTTAGGTGAAGTAGTTAATGCCTTGGGGAATGGAGAGGTATGGTTGTCCAAATTTGGGTATGGGCAAGCCACCCTCCATGGAAAATCATGTTGGACTTCTTGGGAAAGAAAGGAGCCACGAAATTGCTCCCCAAGCCATAAACCATCAACCGGTTTTTCTCTCTCACGAGTTTGGAGCTACCTAGGAATTTTTCCCTCACGCTTTTCTTGTGTTTTCTTGTTTTCTAGCTGGGATTCGGGAAGAGGGTGTTTCTGATGTTGTAGAGCTGCTAGGGAAGGGAGTTCGATTTGGGGTTTCATTTAGGCCATTTTGGCCTTTGGAATTCTCATAACCTATCGGAGAAATCATTTTTTCTCCCTGTGTTCAAATTCCCCTTTCCATGGTATGTTTTTGGTGTGCCCACGATTTAGGGAAAACCCATGGCCATCTTGTTTGTAAATCCCATTGTTAAGAATGTGTATCCAAGGCCAATGATTGTGTTTTTTTGTGTGTAGATAGGTTATGTTGGGGTATGGGTTATGGGTATCCACTATTTTGGATTGAGCTTAAGTGCAAGCATCCATAAATGAAGAGGGTTCAGATTTAGCCTGATAAACCTAGCTGTGGGCTGGCTTGGCTTAGATGCAATGTTTATTTGGCTGTGCATGAGCTTGAGTGTCCCCTTTTCCTTGTAGAAATCATGCCCAGCTCGGAGGTGGTCTTTGATTGCTAAAAGAATATAGGTCGGGAAAAGACCTATGGTTGGGTGGAACGTTGCAGCGACATAGCTAGTTGCTTGGGACCATTTCACAATGAAGATAAGTATTTATTCTCTATGTGTATTTACTTCTGCAATGTTTTAATTTGATGATTTTTATTGATATGTTGAATGCATATAAATGTGTGTGAATGATGCTTTATCCCGTTGTGAATGTTTGCTTTGATTTGCATCTGCACACATTTCTTTTTATGAATCTAATGAATTGGGCTGAGTTTATGAAAAATCCCAGAATTTGGTATCATGTTCCCTTCCTTGCATTGGTTCAATGAGAGGGGATGTGACAGAGTGGTATTAGAGAAAATCCTACAACATTGGGCCTATATGGGCCAACTTGAACAACTTGCAAAAGTAAGTATTCTTGTTGCTCAGCACTGATCATTAAGAAAAATTCTAAGTGTTTCTGAGTTTTTTGCCAAGACTGTGTCGGCGAAGATAAGCCAGAAATGCAGAAACAATCGGTGATTTGAGCTGATTCTAGCGATACGTTTCGGTGTGAAATCATTAAATTGGTTGAAAAGACGTGTCAATGAGTTTTGCTGAGATCACAGCGATGCGTCAGCAAAGTTTGTGGAGTTTTGCAATGTGGTTCAATGTGTTTGGTCGAGTTGTCACGATGTGCGCAAAGATATGTTTCAGCGAACCTCGCTGAGTGGCGGCAAGTTTAGCCAAGATGGTCGCGACACGGTCGGAGGAGATCGGTCGGTGAGTTTAGCCGATATGGTATCAACATGGTCAGCGAAGAACGCTGAGTCGCGCTGACCAGAGGGGAAAGGTCGGCATGATTGGTCGGCGCTGATCGGTTGGCGACAAGAGATGAGTCCCCCGAAACGGATCGATGATTGACGAAAATTATGAGTTTTGCTCCAAAACAGAAGCCACAAGGGGGAAATCCCCCTTGACCTCCGTTGTCCCCCTAAGACATTGTCGATGGGATACAATTTTTTCTTGTAAGTGCAGGGAAATTAAGAAAGGTCAAGTTGAACTTGGCCATATTTTTTTCTGAAAGCAATTGGAGTAGTAAGGCAATGTTGATAAAGAGGAAATTTTCTCACCTTAAACTATTTCTATTTATAGCATAAGAATGATATGCTTGGAAAATAGCAATAATGACTGTTATGCACATATGTATATTGAATTGATACTTGGTGGGAAGATCACAACTAATGATTACTTGTGTGCTTGATAGGGAAGCCAAGAAAAGGATCAACTGTGATGTGGAGGATCTCCATGCCATGATGGGAAATTGAAAGGGAGAATCCCTCCACTACCCTCTTGCTATTGTATTTATAATTCTGAAGTTTTCATGCATATAAATTATGGCATAAGAATGATGAAAATGTAAGAGATGAGATAGATGAAATGAATATGCACTAGATGGCATATTAATAAACATTGCACAGTGCATGTGAAAATGTTTGTGGATGTATATGATATTGCATATTGATAAAATGGTGAGGTTTTACATATGCAATGAGCCACTTAAGATAATTATTGTGGTTGCTAATAATTAGTTGTGTTCACATTGGTTGTAGGACCAAAGACAACCAAAGCATGGTTAAAGATTTGGATGATGATTGTCGCATATGACCAACAACCTTATGAAGAAAGGTTGGGGCAACAAATCTATGTTCAAGAGGTTGGAAAAAAGGACTGTGTAGCCTTGGTAAGAGGCCAACTAATCAGGTAACATCAAGCGGTGTTAATGACGGCCATGTAGGTAATGGTTATTTGTGCTTAATTACATGAATGTTGAAAGAGGATTTGGTAAGATCCCTTCAACTATGTTTAAACTATGTTGATTTGGTTTGCATGCGATATCGAGTGCCTGAATGTGAATGTCATACCACCATGGTATGGTGAGGTATAGGGTAGTAAGGACAAGGATCCTTATACCATCTAGCTGTTTTGAATTGTAAATGCATTCATATGAAATTATATCATGCCATTTGTGTATGTTGGTTGAGAGTTTAACAACCAAAGCAAGTAAATACTTATAGTCATGTTGTGGTAGTACATGCCATATGAGATAGTCATGGTTAAGGCTATAATGTGGTTGGAATGGTAATGTTATGGTGTTACACAAGTATCCCATGAACCCCCCTATTGGTGTTAATTTTGGATGAAATCTCTTTTACAACAACCAAGGAGTGCGTGAACTCTTGACGCGTTGTTCGGGTGGAGAAGGGAGGCACCCAAATAGTTAACCAAGTGATTGGGGAGATGGTTGGGTGATGTGTTGAGGAAATATCCATACTTTCCAAAACATCACGGTAAAATTAATAGCATTACCTTGTGGTATTCATGAATTCATGCAAGAAAACATTGAGTGAGTGCACATTAAAATATTATGTAAATGATGTGAATGTGCATGCATATGTGTAGGTGCACATGTTGAGATGCATTATGTGAATGCATGGTTGTGATATATATGTTTCATTGCAATTAGATAATATATAACATGGTGAACTATTGTCAATCCTGAGACCATTTCATGAGCTATTATGAATGCAAGAGAATGACTGCATGAAGAAGGTAGACATGTTGATGGGCTACTAGGATGCTCTGCTGGAAGGACAGAGTTGCATAAAAATAATATGAATTGTGAAGTAATGAGTATTTAAAGTTTATTTAAATTGCATGGATAGTGTGCTCGTGTCTTGCAATTTTATTATGATAATGATGCATATATAGATATATATTTCATTGCATTTAAAATGTTAACGGTTGAAAGTGTTTGAATTATTGAGTGTTATAAATCTGATATCACTTTGGTGACTGTTGTAGCAATGAAAGATTATATGCATAGATACTCACAACATGTTTAGCTTATTGAAGTTTCAGATTTTAGGTAGAAAAGTCTTGCATATGGCAATGAGAATAAGTCCATAGTAAAGTCCGGGATCTACCATGTACAGAAGCCAAAGGTTATGAGAAGGTTCTCATGGTTATGGAATTTAACTTAAGCATGAAACAAATCTGAAAATTTTCTGGTTTAAGTTTATGAGAATAATCTCATGGTTGCAAAATCTAATTTCTGTAGGAAAACAGATTTGTAAATTTCAGATTTGAAATTTTGCTAAGAAATTGTTAATGACTGTTTGGCTTATATAAATTTGTGTATATAAAATTGTGTCAGGAGGACATGATGAAGGTGGATGTTCATGTATGGTAGCAAGTGTAAAACCATAATGGACAGAGTAATACCACTTACGAGAGCCAAAAAATATGAGCATGGCCTCATGGTTAAACAAATCAATTTCTGTAGGAGACAGAATTGTAAATTCATGTTTGAATTTAATTATTAATGCCATTGACTGATTAGGGAAATCAAATTTGAATTTTATTGTTAAATGTTGTCGACTGTTTGGCTATTTGATAAGTGTGCCAGGAAGACACATTGCAGGAAGACCATGTGTGATGGCCTGCAGAATCCAAACTCCATGGGAGGGACCCCATGCTTTAGAAATGGGTTTCGGGTGAAACGCCATAGTAAATTTTGATAATATCCCAGTTGTACTGCATGTTGGAAAACCATGTGAGCAAGATGGTGAAGTTATGCCAAGAAATCATGTGTGGGTTATGGAATGTGAAAAGATTGGGGTGGCAAACCAAAGGACTGTTGACTTAGAGAAGGGAGCCCCCATTCTTCGCAAATGAAGAAAAGATACATCTGTAAAACGAATGAGTATCCTGTGACCCTAACTAAGAATATACATGTTTGGTTATTAAATTTAATATGCAGAGCATGTTTTATTATTTCAGACGGCTTGAGTGTGACTAGGACCTACATGATTCACATGGGAAAGGGATGCATACCTTTTGAATGCTAGGCTATGTTAGGGTTGTCAATATTAACTACACCCTAAGGGAATGGACGCATTCCTGGTGTTTCAATACTTGATAGTGAATGTTCTGAAATATGGTTACAATTTTAGAGCAACAATACTGATGAGCCTGCTTATCCTTCTTGTGCTATCAGCTTACACAGATGCAATTTGGGGTTGCATGTTAAGAGGCAAGGTGAAGCAAGGGTACTCAAGAGGACTATACGGGCATTGGTAACCTTTCCACACTCACACTAAGGGACACTAGAAGGGATGGATAGGCCCGAGGGGTTGTGTAGCAGAAAATAGGTATCATCCTTATGTAGTGCGAGTGGGTATTGTGGAACATGCTAGCCTGCAGTCAAGTGAGTCACCTATGGAGTTCTTGAAGGGAACCAATGGTTTTCATAGGAGAAGGAGGCTGTGGAATAAAGTGAAGGCATCCAATACATATAAGTATTTGTTTATCTTGTAGCTTTTTGCTTATGAATATACATGTGTATATGATTTGGTTATGATTTCCTAAACTCTTGTTTAGAGATAAACCCTATGAAAATAAACTAAACATGTGAATTGATTCAATGTTTGAGTGTAGGTATTGTTGAAATCAAGGATTATGAAGGCATCCTAGGGATGCATGTGGACATGTGACCATCCTAAAGAGATCAGTATGAGCAGTAATGAAAGATAGTGCTAGTGGAACTGTGTGGGTCCTAGCAGCCAAAGGTTCTGTAGGAAACAATAGGGAAGGGTTCCCTAGTTGAAAATTCTTAGACAGACCTTAGACACTAAGTTTCATAACCAAGAAGGGAAATTCAAGCATTCACATTGAAGTGAAAGAGGCTAAGCAGCGTGAAACCACAGTGGTGGTGTGGCTCCAGATTGGAACAATACTAAGAGGGAGAAACTCTTACTCTTTTCTTTCCTTTTTGATTGATGCATTTCAGAAACAGAGGATTGTTGAGTGCATGTCATGGCTGAAAATAGATTGTGTTTAATTGCTTGAAATGAATTGTGAATGCTGAAATAGTAAATTTCCCGTGAAAGGATGAACACGAATGAGTTCATGTGTATATTGGGAAAGCACGAAAAGTGTGGAAGTCTCATGAGTAAAGCATGGACTTTCCATGTCAACTAAGAAAATAATTCACTAAATTTAATATTGTTTTATGCTTGTCCTAATAGGAATTGCCATGATGAATCTCACGGGTGAGAAATTGAAAGCCATTTATTGCAGTTGTTACCATCCAAGTGTTGATAGTGAGCAAGTGAGAGCCAATTGTGCACATTGGCCATGGCAGCAGACCAAAGGCTATGGGATTTGGATGAAAATCTTCCTCAAATAGTTGTCAGGACGGAAAGAAAGATGGCATCCATGAAATTCCAGACTTGTAAATCAGCTGGAAGGTAAATAAAAGGAAGCGATTGTTGTGGAGTAATGCCCGCCTACAGAGATGGAATAGAAAAGCCAGCAAGAACAACTTGTGGAAGCCAAAGGACTTGGTCCTAAACGTTCAAAGTAAAAAGATGAAACGCAGGACAAACCTGCCACACTTTTTTTTTATTTTGGACATGTGTAAAGTGGGTATGTATTCCTAAGTTTCGGAACACTGAGGACAGTGTTATCCCAAGGGGGAGGGGATTGTAATATCCCGATTTTGACCCCATTGCATTAAAATGTAAATGATGTAATATTGTTAAAAATAGTGGTGATGAGCTCAAGGCCAAGGCCCCACCATTGATTTAGTGATGCATATGGTTTACGTGCTAGCCACGCACAATGGAATTGCAAATGTCATGTAAATATGCATTTTAATAAAATACCCACAACTAGCTATGCAATGCAACAAGAGAATGGAGCATGTTTTTACAAGGAATTGGGAGGGAAATATTCAAACCCTTGAAGCCAATAAAGTCAAGCCAAGTGTCAATGAAAGAACTCATAAAACCCTCAACTATCCATGTTGACTTTTGTACCCAATCATTCATTTCTCCCAAGAGTTGGGTGAAGTAGTTAATGCCTTGGGGAATGGAGAGGTATGGCTATCCAAATTTGGGTATGGGAAAGCCACCCTTCATGGAAAATTTTGTTGGACTTCTTGGGCAAGAAAGGAGCCATGAAATTTATCCCCAAGCCATTAACCATCAACCGGTTTTGCTCTCTCACGAGTTTGGAGCTACCTGGGCATTTTCCCCTCACGTTTTTCTTGTGTTTCCTTGTTTTCTAGTTGGGAAAAGGTTGTTTTCGGTGTTGCAAAGATGCTGGGAGGAAGGGAGCTCGATTTGGGGTTTCATTGAGCTCATTTTGGCCTTTGGAATGCTAATAACCTGTGGGAGAAATCGGTTTTTATCCCTGTGGTCGAATTCCTCTTTCCGCAGTCTGTTTTTGGTGTGCCCATGATTTGGGGAAAACCCATGGCCATATTGTTTGTAAATACCATTGTTAAAATGTGTATCCGAGGCCAATGATTTTGTTTTGTTGTGTGTAGATAGATTATGTTGGGTTATGGGTTATGGGTATCCATTTTTTTTGCTTGAGCTTGAGTGTAAGCATCCATCAATGAAGAGGGTCCAGATTTAGCCTGATAAACCCAGCTGTGTACTGGCTTGGATTATATGCAATGTTTATTTGGTTGTGCATGAGCTTGAGTGTCCCCTTTTCCTTTTAGAAATCATGCCCATCTTGGGGGTGGTCTCTGAGTGCTAAAAGAATATAGGCTAGGCAAAGACCTATGGTTGGGTGGAACGTTGCAGCGACAAAGCTAGTTGCTTAGGACCATTTCACAATGAAGATAAGTATTTATTCTCTATGTGTATTTAATTTTGCAACGTTTTAATTTGATGATTGTTATTGATCTGTTGAATGCATATAAATGTGTGTGGATGATGCTTTATTCCGCTGTGCATGTTTGCTTTGATTTGCATCTGCACACATTTCTTTTTATGAATCTAATGAATCGAGTTGAGTTTATGAAAAAGCCCAGAATTTGGTATCATGTTCCCTTCCTTGCATTGGATTGATGGGAGGGGACGTGACAGAAGGTATCAGGGTATTCTAAGGATAATCCATGGAAGTTAGGTAAGGAAGAAGGGTTGATTTTTTTATTTCTGTATTCAACATCAGGAAATCCCCCAATGGGAAAATCATAAATAAGAGGTTGTTCATTTTCCTCTTCAGTATCAGAGTTATGTCCATATGTCATTGTGCCAGATGGATCATTTTTTATTGATCCAAAGAGGCCATGCCTTCTCCTTGGCATATGTTGATGATTAGATCCTTCAGGTGGATCAAGGTTATTATCAATTCGGTTATGGTTTGAAGTTGGATTACGTATGAATCACCCAAACTTGTCCCTATCCCTAGGAATTCATACTATCTTTTCTTTTCTTTTTCTTCTTATCCATTTTTTTGTGTTTATTTTCTTAGGAAATTTATAATAATTTTTAGGATTTTGTATGTTTATTACTACACCCTCTATGCCAAATAATGAAAAATATTGGTAGCTGGTTTATTGGAAAACTTACTTGAAGTAGCACATCTTCTCCTTGCTCACTTTATTGATCCAACTGTAACCTGTATATACTCATAGAAACAACTAACTAATATTGTTAGTTTCCTTGTCGTTTGGAATGCCTCCCCAGCAATGAAAAAAAAAAGGTGATAGGATTAATTAATCAACAACAATATTGTATCCTGTTGGGAAAAGACACCAACAAAGGTGATGTATCTAAACCTTCCCTTTAATCATCAACCCAGGGATCCGTACAAACTTCTGAGGGTCCTGCACAATATGAGAAAATACAAAGAAACTTCTAATGATGCCTAGTAGTATTCTAAAGTAGAAAAAATACAGATAAAAAGAAAAGGGGAAATTCTGATATATGACCTAAGGGTTGCAAGGGACATGGATCCCATCATCTAGTTAGGTACTTATCCCTTTATCAATCGTTTATGGACCAGTTTTAGGACATTCTTCGCCGAGCTTTAGACAAACCTTTTGAGGAACAACTTCTTATCTACCTTCCCATTTACACATTAAGCCTTAGGTATTTAGTTACATCAAAATCTAAGTGAGTATTTAAACAAAATTGGAACTATCATGCTTAACTGAACTCATATAATCAGATACCATGTATTATATGCTAAATTAGATATTGTGAAAATGATAAAAAAGTATTCAAACTGAACTCAAGATGTAGAAATAATCTATTTAACACTACTCTATCAACATATTATAAATTTCCTACAAACTATAATGCATCTACTATGTTCAGTTTTAACCTATCTCATTCATACAAAAGCAATGAGATATAATCTAACTCACATGCCCTTATAAATTCCTATGGATGGGCCCTTACCCATGGCAATACAGGAACACAAAATTACTTAACAAGTTGGGACAAAACAATATTCATTTACTTAAAAATCATTATTTAACATAATATGTCTCAAACTATATGATGTTCTTAACTATGGAAATATAACTGTGCTTAGACAAAAACAGGCCTACCTTGTGAGCTAGGTGATATTGTTTAAATAGATCTATTTGAATGCTATGAACTGCTAGTATCTAAATCATAACTGCATTAGGTGCTCTATGGAGGAAATCGCATAGTGACAATCTAACTAAGCTCAGTCCAGTCCTCAGGGACTAGGCCTCAATCAGATATGTCTTCAGAGTCGTCGAACACTGGAACTGTACTTAGTAAATGCAGCTTATTCTTTTAGATCATGCTTGTCCTGCGCACTAGTCTATACAAAAATACTACAACTTAGGAACTCTTTCGCATTCTTTCGAACTGCACCAACTAACTGTAAGTAAAACTGCTTCTCTTCTATGTCCTTCTTAGCAAAATTGGCTCAATGCCTTAGTTCTGAACTTGTGGCAAAAATGGTACTGCTAATAACCAACCATATTAGTGTCATATGTGTATTTTAAGCTAGAAAGGAAGAATACAACATCCATAATATGCAAATTGAAATACTCTACAAATATAACTAGGATGCATTCATATTTTACCAACTTGGTACCATAATAGCTTCTTTCTGAACCAATTTGATTGATTGGGAAAAGTATTTAGATGTCTTTTCTTACCTATTGATGGGAGCCATCAGGGTTCGTCAATTTAGGATGAGACATCGTTGTTTTGGATTCCAACTTTTAAAAAAATGAGTATAAGGAAGTGTTCCTGCATGTCTTGTCTATATCACCTATTGGATTTTTTACTGCAGTAGGGGGTATTAGACCATCGACATTAGGTAATCTATCATTGGTGTAATCGGTGAGTGTGACACGATGAGGGTTCTCCTTCATCCTTTGACATTTTGAACAACCACAAACTACTAGGGTGCCATACAAAAGTTCCAACTCATAATGAATTACTGTCGATGAACCAGGATGGAGGCTTGAAGATGGCATGTTACAATTGGCAGGATAAAGCGGCTTCCAATTTTCATCCACGAACTACTTGTGGTATCTTGCTCCTAATAAGAGCTTACGACGTTTTGAAACTGGTGTCTTACTCATCTAAACTCGAACCCGAATCATGATCCTGCAATATATAATAAATAGATACTCAAATTCACATAGATAAGTAACATAAATTCAAATAAGTAATAAAAAAAAAACCCTGAACTTATCAGGGATGGAATGGGAGAACTCATTGAACTTTGAACAAGATGGTATGAGATGGAATCTGAAGAATTGGCCATTTGGTACTACAAACTTTTTTTCCTACATTTGAGCTAAATCAACGATCAATATATATATACTATGAAATATTGTAATTGGTGTGGTTAAATAGTAAAAGGACATTTCGTATGAATATATAATTTTAAGTGGACACATAAAAACATAGAATTTGCAAAATAAACCGGTGTGTTTATTCATACATAAACGCATAGGTGCGCTAACATAAACCAAACACACGGGTTCATAACAAATGTAAATGTACCGTTAAAGTATATCCAATAAAGCCCCTGCAGTGGAAAACATCTTCTACATTTGGTAGCGGATATTTCTACATGCATTTTCACGAAAAAAAATCATTCTGGTGTGTTTCATACATATAAGTGCACCAATGCGGCCTAATATTACACGCACTATCATAAGGGTTTTAAAATTATTTGAAAGATGGTGTTTTTTACGTATGTACGTATCGATGCAACTTAATAACTAGCACACCGGCAATGCCGAAAATCAAAATTTAAAAAGAATCACACAAAACCTTTTTTCCCAAAATTAAAAAAAGGCGACAATTTTAAGTTCGAAAAGTAAATCTAAATAGTGTTTAAAATCCAAAAACCTAAATATTAACTCATTGTTTTGTCAAAATTTTCAGGGCAGAGTTCTGAAAGAGAAACTTATGTGGAAGGATTTTGGAGCAACTAGCAGGAGTTATGAGGGTCGATTTTTCTTAGGTATGGTGAATTAAACCAAACCTTGCATGATAGAAATTTCAAGCATGTAAGTATTAATGTAGATCTTATAACTTTATTTAGAGTTTAACTAGATTTAGGAAAAAAAAACTTCATACTTACCTTCAATGTTGCAACCATTCTTTTATCGTTGCTTCTTTTCATTTTATGTGGCCGCAAAATTCTTCATTAGGGTTTAAATCCATCTATTGTGATACAAAATTACAATTTCAACTTTTAGGGATTTTGTATTTACTGAGCTTGTGATTATATATAGAAAGTGTAGGGTGATATGGGTCCACTTTCTTGGTCATGTCAAGTTTTGGGGTTTTTTTAATTAAAAAGGCATGTACATATGGGTGAAAAAATGAAGATGGGTGTCTATTTTGGGGGGTCTCGTGAGAAAATAATTCTGGTTTTTTCATGTTTTTCAACTTTGGGCGAACAAAAGTGATATTTTTGTTTAAAATTTCACTTTGTAGTAAAAAAAAAACTTTTAGAGAATTATGTTAGCTTTATATTCATAATTTTTTCAATTTTTTTTATTGAGATTTGATATATCGATTTCGCAAATGTTTGATAGTGTGTTCTTATAAAATGAAAAGACTACAAAATATTTATGATTTGTTGCGCCGGTAAAATCGTTGTTAGACTTGTTTTTTGCAAAAATAGAAAATGATACAACAATCTACACACAACGTACTAGTGCTTGACTATAAGTTTGTAACCAATGGATCTATATACTAATTATTATTATTTTTTAAGTCGATCAATGGAGAAACTTAGTCGATTTTCAACATCTTTTTTGTTGCGCCACTTTTCTCTCAATTGTCTCTAAAAATAAAAAAATCTACGAACACCCTTTTAAAGTAAACACACCAATTAAGATTTCCACATTTTTTTCAATTTTTTTGGTGGTGTATTTTTAAAGTTATGGATTTTTCTTTTCACCGTTTTTTTAACGAGATGAATCCAAACTCGACACATGTTACGAAAATAAAATATTAAAAATATCAGTTCTTATCTATACACAACAAAATCTATACCCACGTAAAGTAGATTCAATGATGAACCTAATGGTATCAAGTCCGACATTCGTTTTGTAGTGTAAGAGGTTGTTTTTCCCTTCCGAAAATGGAGAAACCTGAAAATTCTGCAGAATCGTGAAGCTTCCATGTCTCAGAGATTATTCGGTCGAATAATTGTTCAGCCAAATAACCTTTTTCCGTAACGACACTGTCAATTACAGCAAAAGTTATTCAGTCGAATAATGAAACGAAAAAAAAAAAAAAAAAAAAAAAAAAAAAAAAAAATAATAATAATAATAATAATAATAATAATAAAAAAAAAAAAAAAAAATTGTCAACCGGATTAAAAAAAAAAAAAAAAAAAAAAAAAAAAAAAAAAAAAAACGTTTTCTATACTCGTATAAATAAACCTAAATTGATTCATTATTTTCGCATGTTTTAACTTCACATATTTCTTATCAAACTATTTTTGAAAGGGTTTTCAAAGAAAGTTTTTTTGCAAAAGGAGGTTTTTACAAGGTATGTTTTTTCTTATTTTTTTCCAAATGGCACATTGAAGGAGTTTTTTTGTAAGGCATTTTTGTAAAGGATTTTTTTTTGTAAGGCATTTTTGTAAAGGAGTTTTTTTCTAAGGCATATTTGCAAGGAGTTTTTTCAAAATATTTCTTTTCTTAGACATGTTTGCAAAGTGGTTTATGCAAAGAATATTTCTTTCCAAGGGTTGTATTTAAAGAGTGTTTATTCCAAAGTATTTTTGCAAAAAAAATGTATTTTTCCTTCTTATTTCTTTGAAAGGGATTTTTTTAAAGAGTTGTTTCGGTAAGGTAATTTACAAATGGTTTTTTTCCAAGGTAATTTTGCACTTCTTATTTCTTTGAAAGGGTTTTTTTCAAATAGTTGTTTTGCTAAGGTATTTTGCAAAGGGTTTTTTTCCAAGGTAGTTTTGTACTTCTTATTTATTTGAAAGGGGTTTTTTTAAATAGTTGTTTTGCCAAGGTATTTTGCAAAGGGTTTTTTTCCAAGGTAATTTTGCACTTCTTATTTCTTTGAAAGGGGTTTTTTCAAAGAGTTGTTTACTCAAAGTATTGTTGCAAATGAGTTATTTCTTTACAAAGGTTTTTTCCAAGATATGTTTACAAATAAGTTTTTTTTCAAAGTATTTTTTCCTACTGGCTTTTTTCCTAGATAGTTTTTTTCAAAGAGGTTTTTTTTTTCCAGTGGTTTTTACAAAGAAGATTTATTTACAAGGTGTTCTTATTATTTTCCAATGGATTTTTTCAAAGGTGATTTATTGTCAAGGAGTTCTTATTTCTTTCCAAGAAGGTTTTTTTCAAAGAAGATTTTTGTTCAAAGAGTTTTTTCAAAGGAAATTTAATTGCAAAGAAATCTTCTTCAAAAGACTCTTACAAGATTTTTATAAGGTGAAGTAAATTTCAGTTCATGTTTTTATAAATTTCGTAAATGTTTTTAAATCTTAATTTATTAATTTATTTATTTTTACTATAAAGTAATGATTCTTTAATTTATCATCTATAGATTAAACAATCATGGACAATAAGAGAAAACGTAAAAAAAAAAGGTGATCGTAAACGTGATGATGATGGTAATAGAGAAAAACAAAAACTCAGATATATTGCCAAAAAACAAAGGGTTGCCGAAATGGAAGAGAGAATTATTGAAGATATAAATACAAATTTACATGATAATATTGAGGAAATGAAAATTGAAAATAGAGTACAAGAAGAACAAATTGAAGTTGAAGAGACAATTGTAGAAGATGTAAATAGTGATTTACATGCTAATGTCGATGAAGTCAATATTGAAGATCAAGTTCAAGATCCAGAAATTGGACCTGGTATATATATATCATATATTTTTCAAATTCATTTTTTTATAATGAATTTTATTTTTGGATATATGTTAAATTAAATTTAACTTGATGTATAGGTATTTTCACCATTGATAATGAAATGTTAGAAGACATTGATTGCGACAAATATGGAGAAAAACTACAAATACATGTTGCACGATATTGTGCTACAAAATTTTATGATGAAGTTCTCAAGGATTACTCAATAGCAAGACAAGCACAAATTTTGAGATGTTTATTAGTGTCCAAGAAGTTAGAAGGTGCTACATCATTATTGGGTATTCACAAGGTAACAAAAGAGTCGAAATTGAAACAAAATGTGATAGAAAATATAGGTGATGCAATAAAAAAATTGAAAAATACAGGAAGAAAGATATCAGTGCTGCACGTAAATCAATTCATACAGCAATTCTTTCAGCTAGTACTAAACAAAAGCGTTTGACAACAGAACTAGCAAAAACAGTTGGAACATCAAGAAAGACATTATACAAACATAGCAAATTTAGAATGTAAATAGATGAAAATAATGAACTTGCTTGCTGCGCAATTATTTGTAGACAACCTTACAAAGATAGAATGGGAGCAGGTGTTAAAGATATTGTACGGGAATATTGGTTGGAACATGCTCGAGTTTCACCAAACTCAAGAGATGTGATACGCAAAAGAATATCACGAAATGTATATGAAAGCCAACCGAAACATATAATGGACATGACACAAGTACAATTGTTCAATAAATTCAAGGAAGATCATTGTAGAATTAATATATCAATCACTACATTTGTGCAACAAAAACCATGGTATGTTAAACCTATTACTATACATGACACATGTTGTTGCCGTTATCATGTGCAATTTCAGTTATATTTAGACACGTTTCTTTAATTTGGTAAAATGTTTTGGACAAATTCACCACCTCCGCCCACAATACGTGAATTCATATCTCAAATTTTATGTGAGAGAAATCACGATGAAGTATTTTATTCAAAGAAATGTGTCAATGGAAAACATTGTCATCATTGTGGAAATCTGGTGCTATTCCACAATAAATATCTTATCGATAATGATCAATCGTTGTCAAATGTAAATGTTGATTGGAGGAGATACGAATACATCAATTATACTACAAGTTCTAGTGATTCACATTCCAAAAGAATTAATTGCTAGAAGATAAGATATGTGTGACAGATTTTCTCAAAAAATTTGAAAGTGAAATTTATAAATACACCCAGCATTCACAAAGCACAATGGCAAGATCTTCAATTCAAATAGTCTCATGAAATTTTTCCACCTGGAACAATTTTGTCCATGGTTGATTTTGCTGAAAACTATACATTTGCTGCACAAAAAGAGATACAGAGTGAATACTATCACTCTGACCAAGTTTCGATATTTGTCCATGTTGTATATAGACATTCTCAACAGGATGTTGATGGCATTGAAAGCACATGTGACAATCGATATGTGATTAAAGAATATTACTTCTATATCAGCAATGATCGTACACCGATACACATTTTGTTCAACATTGTATAGAAAATATTTTCTATGATTCACTGAAAAAACGCGAAGTTAAATTCAATGAACATTGGATATGGTCTGATGGATGTGTGGGTCAATTTAAATCTTCACGATCATTTTTTTGGTTATGTCGACTTCATAAAGCATTGAACATTAAACATCGCTGAAATTTCTTTGAAACTGGACATGGAAAAGGTGAACATGATGGTGCAGGAGCATGCGTAAAAAGAGCACTTCGAAGATGGCAAATGAACTATTCTTCTACACGGTTTCATTCAGCTGCAGAGGTTGTTCAATGGTGTCAATTAAATCTAAGCTATGATTATAATCAATAATCAAAAGATGTGCGCAGGTATGTACACTATTTTTTTAATTTATATTATTTATTGAAATTTAAAAAAATGTACACTAGCATTTAAGTACATGTACACTAACATTAAAAGTTGTTCTTTGTGATTTATCATTTATTGTGTAGGTTTTTTTTGGCTTGTTGGGGTCCAAGATATAAATAGATCAATACCATATGACGCTAGCACCATACATGGGACTAGAGATCTTCACTCTATTCAAACAAAATCATTCCAAAACGTGTTTGCATTTGACAGTAGAAAGCAATCATGCTTTTGTCATATTTGCACTGAAAATGTTGAATCTACAGAAGTTTGTGAAAACATAACAAACAACTACGTAAAATCTTGGAAACACATAGAGATTAATCCAAAAGGAAAAATGCTACTACCAAGTGTAGAAGAATTAGAATCAGAAGAAATAGCAATATCATCTGATGGCGATAGAATTTCAGATCTTGTTAGAGAAGGTAATGAACTTACTTGACTTTTAAGTTGATTGTTCATTCTTGTCCATCGCCTTATATGTATAGTCAATTTAATAGATTTAAAAACGCTAACACCAATTGTAATTTGCGTAGGAGATGTTTTCGCTATGATTGCACCTTTAGACAACAACGAAAATGTGAAATATTATTTGATGCGATGCACTGAAGGAAAGATGAAGTTATTGGAGGACTACAATGACAACGGATTTACATACGAGAGAGGATCCATCATTTTAAAAGGCTATTTTTTTCAACAGACTCATATGACTAAAAATTATGTCTACTTTCAAGATTATGAACCCGATGTTATATGTTGTCAGTATAGTCATTTAGTATGTGCATCTCAAATAAGGTTGGTACAAGTTCCATAAAAAAAGTTAAAAACCAAAAAATGGAAACTGTCCATATGTGACCATGAACGGATAATTGAGTATGGCATTCCATTGCGATGTTTTTAACTATATATCAAAAATGAATTGATCTATGTTTTTGTCCATGTCAATTGTTGTGTACAATATATTTTTTGTCCATGTGTCACAAATGTTGTGTACAATATATTTTTTCATTGAATTTTATGAATATTATCTTGAATGAGAACTAGAATAAGAGTTTAAATGGTTGTATTTTAGCATGCTTAAAAATGAATTCAAAAATTATTTGGTAATGAAATTTTTAATAAAATTTAAAAAAAATTCAAAAATGTTGTAAATTTCAGCTATATGGAATGTTTGTCTTTAATTTGTAATTTCGTAATATAAAGTACTTTATTCGAGTCCCCATATGTCTATTAGACCACTTAAGGGATGAGATAACGGATTTGGCTATCCCCACACTTCGCCCTGAATTTTTGCTTTTGATTGATAAACCAATGAGAAATCACCAAGAAACCTACTAGATTTTGTATTCTTCTAATCCATTGAACATGTTTCTCTAATGTACTTCACCATAAATATGATCCATGAGTTTTTTAAAATAAGTTGTTAATCTATATGGTTTTTAAATAAATGATTGTTGCACAAAGATAATACATCTCTTACATGTAAGTTTACATAACTGAAATCATGGCAAATGGAGATAACGATCATTTGATTTTTAATCACAAACAAGAATTCCTGGATTGTGAAGCTTATGCTAAATTAGAGTAATGATTATTTACAACAAACTGATAAAAATTCATCGAATTGTTGTCTAAAATTCATTGCTCTAACTTAGCATAAACTTCACAATCCGAGAATCCTCACTTGTGATTAAAAAACAAAAAATCATTTATCCCCATTCGCCATGATTTTAGCAGCATTTAGAAATTCATGAACTACAAAGTACCTGAACAATAAACATATAAGAAACATTAGTTAAAATTTGAAATTTACATATGCAACATCATATCAATCAAACGACCAAAAGATTGAAACTTTTATCAAACAATTCATAGATTTTCATTCATAATATTAGAAATTGAACCTATTAAAACTTCATATTTCTATCAAAAATTCCTATCATTCCTAACATTCATTCATTCTTAAATATTCATATCAAGTACAACATTCTTAAACTTCCTAAAACTTTAGTAGCAAATTCATTTTTTAACATTTTAAACTTTGGTAACATCCATTTCTTAACATTTTAAACCTTCTTGACACTTCCCATTCATTCTTATGATTCAACACTTTCTCAACATTCATTCTTTCCATAACATTCATTTTCAACATAACATTGAACATTTTTAACAAATTCAACATTTCCCAACTTTAAATTGCACCTATCAAATGTTCCACACATTTATTCTTAACATTTTAAACATTCAAGTGACTTGATTGCAATTCATTCTTAGGATTCAACACTTTTCCAATATTCATTCTTACCATAACATTCATTCTCAACATAGCATTCATTTTTCACATTCAGCATTTCAATTTTAGATTGCACCTATATCAAAAATTCTAAACATGTTCATTCTTAACATTTTAAACATTCTTGACACCTCCTATTCATTCTTTCCCAACATTCATTCTTACCATAACATTCATTCTCAACATTCAACATTTCCTAACTTTAGATTGCACTTATTAAAAGTTCCAAACATTCATTCTTAACATTTTAAACATTCATGCAAAACATATTCTAAACATTTTACCAAGTGACAAATATGTTAAATAATTAACATGTACTCATATATAATCCAATAGAAAAGTTCATGAACATGTGAGTTCAATGTACATATATGTATAATCAAAAAATATATACCATTGATGTCCAAAACAACTACTATATATATATATATATCAACAAAAACAAGAAAGTTTGGACCACTATCCATCTAGACCACTATCTTCCACTAGGACCTTCCCTTGGACTCAACTCGGCCTGCAAGATGTATAAAAACAAATTATGAATATCATAAATTATTTAAACAATTTTAAACTAAATTAAAAAAATTAAAATATTAAACTTATATATGAAAGAACAATTCAATTATTAAAAAAGTTGTATATCAAATTCTCTGAATGCATGTCCACCACTTTCTTCCACCAGAGTCTTCCCTTTGGCTCCAAAGGATCTAAGAGATCCAAACTACAGCATGTACAAAAGCAATTTATGAATCCAATAAAGTATTGAAACAATTTTAAAATAAATCCAAAAAATATTAAATATTAAACTTATATCAGAAATCAATTCAAGTTAAACAAAATTACCTTGGTGCCAATATCCGCATTCATCAAAGAACCTACATCTTCACCCCCAATTTCCATATGGTCTCTCCCCTAAAATTTAAATTTTGTTAATGAATAAAACATAGTAGAAGCAAAAATAAATTAAGCAATTAACTTAAAACCAAAACAAGAAAATTAAAATCATTAGCTCATAAGAGATGGTAAATCATCTAAAAAGTTCGATTCTAAAGAAACCTGCATGGATAAATCAGATTAACAATAAGATACATTGATATTTATTAAAATTTAAAAAAAAAAAAGATAAAATATCAAGTTCAAACATAAATATTATAATAAATATACCTCTCCAAGACGCTTTTCATTTTGACTAGTGGAGACTCAAAAATTATGTGCATTCAGCATTCTAGAAAATTGTAAACAAAATACATTTGCTTAATGTACTTATTACTATGTAACGAAAAATTGAATTCAAAATGAATAAAAGATCAAATAGATTGTCTTAGCATAATAAAAAAACCTCTCCCATATTCGATGTGTCATTGGATAACACATTTGAAGCTATGTCGCGACAAGACTTGGCATAAGCCCTGAGATCGTCGATGCTTAATCCATCTACCTCATCATTCGTCTTGTAAACAAACTTTTGACGAATAGTAGCATGAGCCCTCTCTCGACCCAATCCCACTTCTACTCCAACAAGAGCTGACGCTAAACAATCACCAACAGAATCCCTCGCAGTTGTCCCAAGTTGGGATGTGGGCTCCATCTCCGATCTTAATGCCACAACCTTGGGTGGGTGAGGTATCTCGGGTGGAGGTCGAAGAGTTGTAGGGTCTCTAAGAGCACTTTTTCGATTATATATTCGACCATTTCCAACTCCATAAAAGTCGGAAGGAATATTAGTATAGTTTGGCTTCATACCTAAAAAAAACTTCGCATAGAAAAATATAACAAAATAATTAGGAACCTCATCGTTCCATGGCAATCGACCATAAGGTGCAAGGAACCGATCATATATTAGATGTGCAATTTGAGGATGCTTGAAATATTGCACTTTCAACATTTTTCGTTTAAGGCCTTCTTTGAAATTAAACATTGAATTGGTCTGTTGTTTGGTCACTCTCTCCTTCACAACCTCCCACTTGTCTAGACCCATAATTTGTTCCCTTCGCCTCTGCATCAAATGAACAAAAGCATTCGCAGTTGGTCCGAGTTCCTCATATGCATCAATGAATTTTTGCAATGACCCCAAAACAATCTCTAGACTTTGTCTGCTCTCTGGAGGGAGATCCAAAGTAGAAAGATCATTGTTCAACCTATCGTAGTGGGATCTACAACTTTCAAGGATATTTTGTTGCACAACACCTTCCCATGGAAGCTCATCAGTTAAATCAGATGGATAAGTTGATATGGGTGTACAACCCTCAGCTAGTGGAACATATGTCGTCCTAGCTCTAGGAGGATATTCAGGACCCTGCTCTGCACCCGCACCTATTCCATCATCTACAATCCTATCTTGATCTTCCTCCCACTCTGTCGAATTACGCACATCTTTTGAACCTCGCTCTGCTTCAAATATAGCCTTAGTCAAGTGTTAACCTTGTCCAAAAATTTGAAACAAACAAAAATACAGATTATACATATATTGAAACATTAATGTTCATACCGATACAAGGTTGAGATCGACGCTCTCCCACAGAAGATAAAAGGGAATCATTTGTACCCCTATCACCTTGTTGGTGATCAGATGACTGTGACCCATACAATAAACTCGAACCCCAAGGTGAATTTGACAACCTTTGATTACCAATTAGGATACCAATTCCCGATGAATGTGATGACCTCCTACGCTTTCTCTTCGAAGACTCCACTCTTTCCATTTGATATGATATCTAAATTTACACAAATGTCAACTCATAACATATTGAAGTTGTACATGTTAATTCTACAGACTTAAAGACATATCTGATAAAGAACTACATACCAAATGTAGGGGTGTCTCAAGTAGTATAAGTGATTTTTTTTTTTGTAAGTCCCTCTCCTAACTCTAGCATAATTAATTAACTGAAATTCCTACCATCACTACTATTGCAACATAAAGATATATTTAATAATCTTTTCTTAATCAGATATAAGATATAATGCAGTTAATTGAAGTAGCATAGTAACCTTACAAATTTTTCATCCATCACATATGATTCCATTATATATCTCAATAAACAAACATCACATGAAATATATATATGAAAGAAAAATAATGAAGGACTTACAACACTATATGACTCTTTATATGTTTTTCAACTCTGTTGAAAATGCTAGCAGCAATGATGTCTTTCCATGTAGAATAATAGTTGTTACATTGAGATATTTTACAGTTTAACTGAATCTAATTTTATATGTTCTACTATCGCTTTTCTTTGTCAATAGTTAGCCATGTATACAGTATTTGTGATAGATCTGTCCAAAGATTCTTCTTCTCACAAGGTGTGGGCAAGAAGCATCCAAGGATCCTAAAAGGATCAGAGTCAGTAACATCAGGTTTAGGACTCAGCTTGGAATCAATGATAAAGCCTAGATATGAAATAGAATCCAGCAAAAAAAATGTTTTTTTTATCTTAGCTTTTAATTGGTGTTATTGGAGGTTATCCAAAATGGTCTACATATGTTGAAGTGTTGAAACTGTTCCTCCCAACTTTTGTTATATCTTAGGATATCATCTAGATAAGCAATTACAATTTTTCAAAGATGTATATGAAGCCTGTCATTGTTGAGTTACATGTTTGTGGTGCATTAGTCAATTCAAAAGGCACTCCCACCCACCCATAAAGGCTACGTTTTGTTTTGAAAGCATTGCTTGAAACGTCTAATGATAAATTTGGTCTCAATGATATCTTCAAGCAACATGAACATAGTTGAAAAACTGTGTGTTCATGAACAGATTTTTTCAACTCTCTGTTCATGAATAGAGTTTAAAAACTCTATGTTCATTAACAGAGTTTAAAAACCGTGTTCATGAACAGAGTTTAAAAACTCTGTGTTCATGAACAGAGTTTAAAAACTCTCTGTTCATGAACAGAGCTTTTAAACTCTCTGTTCATGAACAGAGCTTTTAAACTCTGTTCATGAACATGAACATAAAATTTAATGTAAAAAAAAATTAACAATCTAATTTTAATTATGAATGCAAAAAAAAATTATTTTTTTTTTTAAATAAAATCCTATCATCTAAATGCTTAATAAAATATCTCAAAATCTTAAACATTATTTCAATGACAACTATATTTATTGACAACTTAAAATTTGAGAAAGGAGGCATACCTGTAAACCAAACTCGCAGTCAACAGATTGTCGAACCAAACACGAACACCAATGCCGCACTGGATACGACCACCAACTAGCCGAACGAAAAACATTTCCTACAAACATCAACAAATTATATTAGTAACAGAAAACTATAAAAATACGAAAACGAAAACAAAACGAAACAACTTATCATCAAAACATACCTGAGAAAATGACAAATTATCAACTCTATGCCAAACACCAGAACACCAACACCGCACCGAAGACAACCACCAACTCAACCAACGAATTGACCTGCACACATTACCACATTTCCAGCACACATTAAAAAACGAATCCATATGCATACATTAAAAAACAAATTGGAAAAAAAAAAAATGTAAACGAAACATCTAAACGAATTCTTACCTCAACACTGAAGTCGTTAACTCCACGCGGATCCGTCAGGGAGCGACCGTCCAATGGAAAATGACGAGTTCGGGCTGGTAGATAGTGGGCTCGTCGACGAACAAAGAAGTCGAATGCTGTGGCTTATGGCAAGGCGAAGAGTGGCGAGAAAGCAGGCGAGAAGGCACGTAAGATCGAACGCCAATTGAGAAGGAAAACATGCAGGGTGGTGAACGTCGACAATCCTAGCACAGCTCGACCACGGGCCCACAAGCGAGGTCCAGAAAAATGCTAGCAGAGAATGCCAAACTGCGGATGAGGCCGGGATTTTATGCAGGAAATGTGTTTGTCCGAACAATTATTTGGATGAATACTTATTCGACCAAACAATTATTCGGCCAAATACTTATTCGACAAAACAATTATTCGGCCGAATACTTGTTCGGCCGAATAAACTAACGCACCCAGATATTTTTCCCAGCCGACAGTGCCTCGCACACACTTCAAGGGCCCCCGTTAATCTAAATGGAGAACTGTTACTAGTTATTCGGCCGAATAACCTATGCGTTATTCGGCCAAATAATGACAGTTATTCGGCCGAATAACATTTCTTATTCGGCCGAATAACTTTTATTAATCGACCGAATAACCTCCGCTAAGTCTTTTTTACACTTGTTTCTCACGAAAGTGTTACCCACCTTCACGTTTTCACCCATATCAAATTTGGTGCATTTGTATTAAGGAAACGCATTGGTGCATTCATATAAAGAACGCACCGATTTTGACCCATGTCATATCATATTTAATTATTTTATAAAAACACAAAAGTCGTTTTCATATCCCAGTTCTCTATTCCTAGTGCGTCGCATTTACTGTAATGCACCGGATTTACTATAACGCATCATTTTTTATTATTTTACAAAAACGAAAAAGCTTATTTTAGTATTTCGATTCTCTGATACCGAGGTGACATATTCTTTTTAATGCACCGATGCGGTTTTGTCACTAATGCATCGATGCATGTAATGTATACAAACGCACCGACATTAGATTTATTCTATTTAATATATTTTTTTCGTATTTTGAAGGTCTGTAATTTGTTTGTATAATATATTGATAGCTTCTGTATTTAATAGTACAAGTTTTTTATTGATATAAAATGCATGCTATGAGTTCAATGAACAACAACTTTAATCAACATGATGGGATCACATCGAGAGTTACGAAGAAGACAAGTGCTTGTAATTAATTTTTGTATTTAAATTAATTTATTTGAATTATTTGTAAAGTTAACTAATATACATTGTTTAATGTGTGACATGCAGTGCCAAAAATGAGGAAGCTCGATAAGATTATTAACAAACTAACTCCAGAAGAGCGTAAAACGTTGATGGAAAAGTTGCAGATGGATGAATCGGGTGAATAAAAAATAAGTCAATATGAATTATTTATTGAAATTTGAGTAATAATCTACTTTTAAGAATATTCAATAATATGTTTCAAATAATGTAATTCACATGTGCTAAATGTTATGCATGTACTGACAGCAACAGAAGTTAATTCCATCATAAGAAAAAAAAATTATGGAAGATGCAAATGATGATCAATTGGTCCTTGGCTCATCTGGAGTGGTGTTGGAAGTTAATAGAAGGGAAAAATAATTTTATAATACTATGAGGGATTTAGTGAAAGAACGTGCAGACGTATTTTTCACTTACAATACATAAACCAATCAAATGATTCAAAGAATCAGGTCATATGTAAACTACAAGAGGTGCTCCCAGAGCAATGGTTAATGAGACATGTCAAGCTTGCAATAGAAAAAACATACAACAACAACAAAAGAATCATTCAAAAGGTAATATTCCTAGGAATTCCTATGTAGAATATGTATCTAAAACTATTACAAAGGGTCATTCATTCAATAATTTTAATTTTATCATATTTATTTTTCATATCAACAGAGAAATAGTTTATCGTCATTTTACATTTTCAGGAAGATTATGATAATCCCAAAGGATGAACGAGGTGATATACATAATGTTCTAGTAGGGATGTCCAAGAAAGTGTACAAGGAGATGGTCAAGGAAATGGACATAATTGCATTGTAGGAAGAGCCATCTCAACATAAACGTTTTTCAAATGTATAAAATCATTGGTTTTTAGGTTTATGTTATACATTTAATTAATTAATTCGACATTAAATATTAATTTTCAATTGTTTGTTGTAGAAAAGAAAAGAAAAGAAAATGGAACCTGGTCAGCACACAAGACATGACAACAAGGAAAAAACAGGTTGATAGCAAAGTTTGTGAGTATTTTTTATTTCGTTGTAAGAAATAAACATTTTGTAGTGGTTGCGATTGGTATATTTAATTTTTTAATTTTTTTTCACTGGAAATCCTTGCATGCCTTCAAACATGTGTTAAATACAAAGAGGAGCCATCAAAATAATTGATTGATATTGGTTCAAGCAAGGGTTGCGAGTATATGTTGGCATATCAAAAATTAATTGTGTATTTTGTAAGTCTCTATGTTGTTTTACTTCTCTCATTTTATAATTAATAAAACAACAATTATTTTTTATATTAAATCTATGATTTGTGAAGAGGCATAACACTTGCAGGAAAAGAAGTATGGAGTGGAGCCAATAGAAGACTTGTTGATAGAAGGCATGAGATTTGGTTTTGAGAGAATGTGTATCATTCATGAGTCGATTATTTCTATCGTATGTCGTTTTTCAATTTACATTAGTGTATACTATCTATTTATTTTTCATTCTTCCCACTGGTAATGTAGATACACTCAGTATACTTTATTTTTATGTTTACAGATGGAAGCTGAAGAAGAGGAAAACAATCGATCCAATCAACAAAACATTCACCAAATAACCCAATTGATGCAAGTGGCTCGAGCACCGATAACAATTCCAACGAAGAATGATTCTCTGTATTTAATTTTGATGTTAATGCCAGTTGTTGTAGCTTGTTGTATATTTTGAAATAATTGTTTGTGAAAATCAGACATTCTGTATAATAATGTACTGAACATAGTGTCTGAATTCAAATACAAGTTACCAATAAGTGTAACAATAATTACATGAATGTTGACATTTTGATTATTGTTGTCTCTATGTTATCATATTTTGTATGACAAAGGTAATCTTATTGATATATATAAAATAAACCTTTTTATTCTATTGCATTCTTCAATATTATTATCAAATGTAACATGTGAAATGGTACATTGGTAATTTTTGTTTTCCAAGAAAAAAATGTGTATTTTCATTCAAGATGGAGCAAAAATAAATTATTCACTGCCATACAACAGTCCTAAATGGTAAATTGGTAATTAAATGTATGGATGATTAAATATCACAATATAATCTTGCATCTACGATATAAGAAATTAATCCAAATAAACAATTTCAATAATTAAAATTGAAATGAATTTTACTATAAACAAATATTTCAAATTAAGATGAATAATGGAATTAAAAAAATAAAAAATATAATGTATATATTTGAATAAAATATCAATATCGATTCTTCAAATAATCGTATTATGGTGCATTTAAAATACCATTGCGCCCTGATGCATATATGCTAAACTTGTGCACCAACACGTTTATGACATTGAGCATCAGTGTATTTACATCATTGAGCACCGGCATGTTTATAACATTGAGCACCGGTGTGTTTTATTTTATGAATCACACCGGTGCATGTAGATTGCTTATGCACACCAATGTGTTCTACTATTAAATGCACCAGTGCATGTAGATTGCTTATGCATATCGATGCATTCTACTATTAAATGCACCAGTTCGATTCGTGTACTATTAAGCACTAGTGCATTCTACTTGTTTGAATATTCTCACCATCATTTATATATTTGCATGCATGCATGCATGATGCATGCATCTAGTCATCAGTATGGTAGTCTCCCCAGCACTTGGAGCCTATTTTCAGCCCCCTAGAGCCTGTTTTAAGCCCTCAATAGCCCTCCTACCTATCTAGTGCACCTTGTTTTCCTCAGTTGGATGAAAAATGTGCTCTATTACACCTACTTGGATTCCAACAGTCAGTTGCAGCATTGATTGCCCAGTTCTTGCATTTATTGCTCAGTTTAACTCCGTGTAACTTCCATTTTCCTGTATCGGAGTGCCACTTGACCTACTGGCAGCCTCATGTTCCCTCCTTGGAGTCTCCTTCCCTTGATTTGTGCTCACATGGGTCAGTTAGACTCATTTTACTAATATTTGACTATTTGTGACTACTACCGCTGATTGGGTGATGTCTCCAATGCTATCCAAGCCACACGTTGAGGAGAATTCAAATGACCTTAGGCTAATTCGAATTCATTTGGAAATATTGGTTTTGTATTTAGTTTCACAGTGCCAACTTACAACTGATGTATGATTATACTACAGATTGGACTATTTCTAAGTTTATGAGTGAATATTGATTCAATTCTTCTTCTTTTTATCTGCAATTCTTCAGTGATATTTGTGAGGTTTACTCTAGCTGTGTGATCTATCCTGTAAAATATCACATGAGATCAGATATGGATTCATCTATTCGAATTGTAGCAATAGCAGCAGTTGCAACAATTCATTGAGCAACTGTCTTTCATTGAGCACCAAAAACCTCTGGATTTCCACAGCAATTCCTGGTGCAATTGTCTTGAATTCATTGGAGCAATCCAATGAGGTCTATCCAGGTGTGAAGGATCAAGTCACATGTGCTCATTTTCCTAAGGCAATGTTATCTCGATTTTTAGCAAATCTCCATCAACAATTTCATTTGTTTTGTAGGTTTATTCCATCATTCGAATTCATATTCAATTCGAATTCAACAGCTACCATCGATCTAAAACTAAACTCCTTCAATTATTTCGAATGGGAAGCTAATATGGAAATCTTCATGAAGTCCAAAATCCTTTCTAGAGTATTGAATGGGACTGTAGTCGAACCGACTGGTGCAGTAGAGAAATCAAAGTACCTGGATAAACTTGATGAAGAAGTAGGACTACTACTCCTCAGCATTTCCGAAGACCTCCATTTTCATGTCATTGATCTTACAACTCCTAAAGAATTTTGGGACAAGCTCGAATCTATTTTTGGACAAAAAGATGACTTGAAAGGTGACAAGTTGGAAAATGAGCTTATCTCACTTAACCCTTGCAGTTTCAACTCAATCAATGAGTTTCTTACCAAGTTCAAAAATATGATTTCACAATTGAAAAGATATGGAATAGAGAAAGAAGAGAAGCAACTAATCCTTTCCTAACTATCAAAATTGGGCCCTAACTACTCATTATTTGTCTCTACCTTTTAGAAAACGAAGCTATCCATCCCAAAATGGAAGTTTCCCACTCTTGAATACTTCATCCAATCTCTCACACAAGAGGAAGGAAGTTGATTCACATGGGAATGATCAAACCCAAGATGGATTTATCACTTGCAGTTGCTGAAGTGAAGAGAGAGAATGGAAAATGCAAGAAAAAAGTTTCTGACAGAAATTCAAATGAGAAGAAGTAGAAGGAGGCTCCCTATCAGATAGAAGGGGCTCCGAATTCCAAGAAGGGAAAGCAATCTCACAAGGATAAATCCAAATGTACCTATTGCAATAGAGTATTTCATCCTGAGAGTGCCTGCATGAAGAATACTATAGATCTGATGGCTCAGTTACTTGAAAAGAATAACCTTCTAGTACCTACATGTGATAGGAAGAAAGAAGCTTAACATTTAAGATCCGAGGACAAAGAGAGATTCCATGCTCTCATGGTAGGTGCATCAAAAGAGTCCTCCTTCATCATAGATTTAGGAGCATCAAGACACATGTCTTCCTCCAAATATCTCTTTTATGGTTTCGAATGCACTGTTGGCCCTTCAATCATGTTGGGGAATGATTCTGAGGTCTCCTCTGAGGGGATTGGAAGGATCAACCTTGATCATGGGTACTTCTCATATGTGCTCTATGTTCCTACACTTATTGCCAATCTACCAGATGACCCATACTGGAGAGCCCAAGAGGGTGATCTTCTCTCCAAATGAGGTCGAAATACAAGGCATTGTATTAGGAAATATCATTGCAAAAGGTGTTGCAAACCACCATTCGAAACTCTATGAGTTCTCTCACTTTCTACCTCTCTCCAAATAGTCTACTCTTCACACACATGCAAATGAAGAGAGTAGGCTATGGCATGAAATATTTGGGAATTTCAACTACAAGTACCTGCAAGATATGCACACTCAAGAGATGGTTGAAGGACTACCCAAAATCAAGTTTTACAAGGGAAACTATAAGGGTTGCTTGATGGGAAAGCATCCAGAAAAGAAGTTTGAGAAAGGAAAGGCAAGGAGAGCCTCTCAACCTCTAGATATGATTCATAGTGATGTTGCAGGGCCATTTCCAGATATATCTTTGAACAAGGAAAGGTATATTCTTACTTTTATTAATGATTATTCAAGATTTACATGGGTATACTTTCTCAGATTAAAATCAGAAGTGTTTGGATACTTTAAGTTTTTCAAGTCTTCTGCAGAAAAGTTTTCAGATAGAAAGATCAAGTCTATTCACACTGATAATGGAGGAGAGTATGTCAAGAGTGAATTCCATTCCTTTTGTGCCGATGAAGGCATAGAGATGCAGCATATTGTTCCCTACACACCACAACAAAATGGTGTTGCAGAGCAAAAGAACAGAACATTAAGAGAGATGGAAACCTGCATGCTGAAGTCGAAAGGGTTGCACCCTAGTCTTTGGGAAGAAGCCATCAATTGTGTTTCCTACCGTCAAAACAGATTCCCTCACAAAGGACTGAAAAATATGACTTCTTTCGAAGCATGGATGGGCTACAAACCTGATGTATCCCAACTTAGAGTGTTTGGATCCAAAGCATGGGAAAGGATTCCAATAGAGAAAAGGAGAGCCCTAGATCCACAAAGAAGATAGTGTATACTAGTGGGTTATGCTTTGAGTGCAAAGGCCTACAAGCTTCTTGATCCTTCTACTATGACAACATTCCTTGATAGGAGTGTACAGTTTGAGGAATGGCCACTGCATGATGCCCATCCTGTTGAGCAAGAGAGCTTTCCTGCCACACCACCACTGCTTGATGAGCAAGAGAGCAAAGCTTCAACCCATGAGAGTTCAGATTCTAAATCTGAAAGTGAAGATGATGAAGAGTGAATGCTAGATCCAGATCCACAAGAACCTAAATATCTAGCAATTGACAATGAAGATGAGCGAATGGAAGATCCATATCCAAAAGAACCTGATGATCTACAACTTGCAGATCCTCCTCTTCCTAGATGGGAAGCCACTACTCTTAGATCTTCTGGAGATCTTGTTGGTAATCCACTTGATCAAAGAAGAACCAGATCTGATTTTTAGAATGGAAGGTTTCATCCTTCTCACATTGATCATACACACAGTGATTCATTTCTTGTCGATCGATCCTTCTTTGGTAAAGAAGGTCACTTGCCTCCTTCTGGGGTGAGTGATGCCATGCTACATTAGAATCTTACAGTCTATCTTGAGGGGGGGCTTTCTTCCCACTGGGTTTTCCCTCTTTCCTCACTTTATTTATTTAGATTGTTGTACAGGGTGACCTATGGTCTCAGTTACCAGGGCCCTACTAGTTTTCAGTTACTTCCTCATGGTTTGGCTTACAGGGGGGTTTTGGAATATTCTCACCATCAGTTATGTATTTGCATGCATCCAGTCATCAGTATGGTAATATCCCCAACACCTATAGCCTATTTTCATCCCCCTAGAGTCTGTTTTTAGCCCTTAGTATCCCTCCTACCTACCTAGTGCACTTTTTTTTCCTCACCTAGATGAAAAATGTGCCCTACTACACCTACTTGGATTCCAACAGTCAGTTACAGCATTGATTTCCCAGTTCTTGCATTTATTGCTCAGTTTAATTGCCTGTAGCTTCCATTTTTCTGTATCGGAGTGCCACTTGACCTATTGACAGCCTCCTATGCCCTCCTTGGAGTCTCCTTCCCTTGATTTGTGTTCACATGGCTCAGTTAAACTCAATTAGACTCATTTGACTGATATTTGACTATTTGTGATTACTACCACTGATTTGGTGATGTCTCCAATGCTATCCAAGACACACATTGAGGAGAATTCGAATGACCTTAGGATAATTCGAATTCATTTGATAGTATTGGTTTTGTATTGAGTTTCACAGTGCCAGCTTACAGTTTATCTATGATTATACTACAGATTTCACCATTTCTGAGTTTATGAGTGAATATTGATTCAATTCTTCTTCTTCTTCTCTGCAATTCTTGAGTGAGATTTGTGAGGTTTAATCTAGCTGTGTGATCTATCATCTAAAATATCACACTACTATTAAATGCATTGGTGCATTCATGTCTGAAATGTGCCAGTGCATCCGGATAAATGTACAACACCGTTAAATCTAAATATAATGGAAAAATGTACAGTGCGTATGATATAAAATATCGCACCGGTGCATTTATTTTGTACAGACGCATCGATGCGTATTTAATATACTTATTGACGTGGTGTTCAAGCACTCACGTCAACTAGGATGAATTGGCCCAATCCGAAGGTGTCTAGATTACCCTAAGTCGTTTATATGGACAACCTTGACGGGTTTTACGGCTTTGCTAGCCGAGATTATTACTAACTACCAAAAAAATAACCTAGGAGAAATATACAAAGAAACTAGTATTCTATAGTATATACATAACTGAATCAAAGAAAATCAAAGGTACAAAAGATTTAGGGATCCCAAACTTTCACCAGTTTAATCTGCAGATAAAAAATGACAAGATAACATTAAATGACTAAATTCCTCGAGGGGAAAAATATTTTTTGAGAAAGTAAAATAATATCTCAGATATTAATATAAAATATTAACAATAACACAACTCAAGCCAATTTCAATAAGAATTGTACAGCCATCATAAAAATAAATATGAGAATAAAAATAAATAAAAATATAGATTATTAACTAAAAAAATAAATGAATTGTTCCTCGGCTGAGATCAATCAACAAGATTGGTTGAAATTGATTGATACCAATGAGAATGTGATACAACTCAGTTATCCTAGAAAAAAGAAGAAATTATAGACTTTTAGTGACAACTAAATTGAATTAGTCATTAATCAAACCAAATAACTATTTTAGGTTTTCACAACTAATTAGCATCAAACAATTCATTTATCATTCAAGCATTGCATAGCACATGAGTAAATAATTGTAATTCATTAATAATAATAATAAAAAAATCGCAATTAAAATAATAATTTATCTAACTCATTTGCTAATGAATAAAGCTGATGATTTAAATATCCAAATATGGAATTTAACTAAGCCACTTAAATAATCACAATGCTTAAATAGTATGAAAAGGTGAAAATTGTTACGTAACCAATGATTTCTGACAAACTTCAGATAATCAATAAGTTGTATGATTTAGAATGCAAATATACATAAAAGTAAGATAACATTCATAAATTCAAAGACAAAATAACAGACGCAAAGATGAGAACCGAGACTGAAAATATACAGAAAACTTCGTGTGTATCCACCATAAAAGGTTCGTAAAAAGGGTAGCTACTTAGTCTTAATGAAATCTTTCACCAATCCAAGTCCGAAAAAAAAACCCTTTACAAGTCTACATAATCCTCTTTATAGAGCTAAAAATATCCTCGTGATCCAACATACAAGGAATGATATATGCTCAAAATATAAGATATTATAACAACCTTACTATTCTAAGACATTCCATATTTCCTCTATGATTGATGCCAGCATGACTAAATAAGTCAAAATATCGTACCGGATTCCCAAAATTTGCCACATGGGATCATTTGAGACGATGAGGACCACGTAGCTTCCAAAACGAGGATAAATAAGGGAAGAGGTACCTTAAAAACAAGCATCGGAAATTAATAAAAATAATAATAAAATATAACAAGATGGCTGCAGAATTTTAAGCATGCAGCTATCTCTTATTAAAGAGAAATGATAAATAATAAAAATGCAATGAATTAACTTACTGTGAAAAATGTAACAAATACATAATCAAATGGTTCATGAATCCCCGCATACTTTAAATGATCATAGGCACAATAGATATTAAATCCAGGTCTATGGATGGCAGATTGTTGACGAGATGCATTCAATTCCTAAGTTAATTGATCAATTTGCGTTTGGTACTATTTAACCACAAGATTTTGATTTTTTACCAATTTCTGAATTTTAATTTTACAACCCTATATCTGTTCCGTGAGTGCATCATTCTTGGCAGCGTAGTGAGTTACAAGATATTGTCACCTCTTAGAATCCATTGGGGAATTCACACGGTGTACCTCGACTGTATCTCGAAACTTTGACGAGCGGTCACATAAGGATTGAAAGTTGTTTAACACAAACTAGATGTGAGGAGTGGATTGTACACCTGTAGGTAATTTAAATTGTTTATCTAATTGTTTAACTTCTTGTAACTCCCTTTTAACACCCTTAGTTTCAGGTTGAGGCTCTTAGAAGTCATCCACATCAATGACCGAACGATTGAGTGGTTGTGAGGATCTATTTCATTTAATTCTAGACAACATTCGTGCCTCTTTCTTACCTGTAACATTCCCAATTGGAACACTATCACCTTCAGAGAGAGTTATGAGTGACGAAGTGGGAATATGACTAGGATGAGGAGTTTCAGGAGCAAGTAGATCATCTTTATTTGATCCATGTTTAACTTGTCCAAATGATTTTGTTTTTATCAAAGGAATTTTAGGGGCGGTCATAGAGTCTTTATCTGACACCAACTGAGTATCAATGGATTTATGATCCAAAGATGGTAACTCAAAATTAACATTAGCCTTTATTCTTCCATGTTCTTTACTAGTGATGCCCGAGTGTAAGCAATCGATGGAGTGGCCAAGAAAATTGTTTGACTCTATCATATGAGACCGTTCTGACACATTAAGCATTACTTCATCTTATTTATGTTCATCAAAATCACTATGATTTTGGTCCATGTATTGCTCAATTTGATCCCATTATTCTGAAGCCTGCAAATTATAGCCTTGAAACAAATTCGGATCACCACCTTGAAATTGCACATTGACTTTATTGATTGAATGGTCAAACTTATTATCCCCTTCATGTTTACTATTAATCGGAATATCTTTGGACGACCCACGAATGTTAATTTTGGGGATGCCCTGTGCCTAGGTTTCAAATTTGGTCATGATAGTGGAAGATTGATGGTTGATATCCTAAGATTTTGATCCAATCCGCTAGTAAAAAATTGTGAAGAACCTTGACCTAATTCCTTTGGATAGTCTATGCTATGTTCTACAGTCCGCAAATGATTCGTCTGGAGGTATCCTTGGAATTTATTATGTCTCCTATAAAGCTTAAGGAGAGTTTGAGTGACGTTCAAGCGATCTGAAGTCTGCTCAAGTATATCTGAGAGACTTTAATCAGCTTCACCTACCTGAGGGGGATGATTGCGTGTTTCATTCTCAATATTAAGGCTGAGCAAGGGTTTCAACAACTGCTCCAAATTCTCATCATTCGCAAGCCTCGACAGTATAGGGTTAGATGTAGTGCGGTTTGTGGAGTTGAACTTTGGCTCAATGGGGTAGAAAGACTACAAGAAGGGCCAATTGTTTGGTCATAAGAATTATCATTGTCTTGACTTGGGGATTCTATGAACTCATTTCGAAGGAGGAGGAATTTATCTCACGCGTCGTCCATGGAATTGAGATTGATATCCAAAAGCATTCTGATTAGCCCGAAGTGAATGAGTCTACGCATAGGAGCAATGGGGTATTACTGAACTAAACGAGACATAGTTATGAGACTCATATAAAGGAAAAAGGGAAATTGAGTGGAAAACCAAGAAATACCATCAACAATATCAGATGATAGTGTAAGACCAAAGTGTAACTCCCATCACAAGTGATAAACGGGGTTAGAATAACAGATAACCTCTATCATTTTGGTTTAAATAGTTTTATTGGCATACCTTTCTAATTTTGAATCATGGGACTGCGTTTGAAAAGAAGTCGTGGCCATGGAACCTCCTTTAACAACGTATGCTTTGATCAGTGTTCCCCAGTGAATGGGAGCTCTATTGTTGCAGCTATGAACACCTTATTAAGCTTAAAATCCAAATCAGCCACCTGAAATTTTCAAACAATTGGGAAAATGCCAGGGTTACCAGTTTGTTATGTGGCTGAAACTTGCTAATTAAATCCCACCAACCAATATCTACCAAGGAGAGAAGCGATGGAGGGTCATCTTCGACACACTTTGCATCTTCAAGTTCGGCTCTATTTATGAATCCCATAACCCCTATGACGACGATAGCAACTAATGCGGACATGAAGTTTATAGTGGATGATGTTAAGCTTAATCAAATTAAGAGCACTAAGGAAGATAGCAACAAACCCTTACTGCTAACACTGAAATTGACCACCAAGGCTGAAAGAGGGTAATTCTGGGTAACCACTAACCAATCTTTGGCCTGTTCTACTGACCCAACACAGACAGAGAGGGCTCTCTCTAAAATCTCATGACAAGACTGGAATAATCAAGATTGTCAATAATGAAAAACAAACACCAACATTCATGGCCAAGATATTCAATTACAACAATCATACAGAAGATCAGATTTATGTTTGGAACAAAAATGATTCAAGCACTGTTTGGTTGAAAACATATGAATTTTGTTTGGGCAATGGAGTCATATTTAACAAACTCTAAAACATCATTCACAAAGTTTCTACAAACACATTTACAAGGGCAAGGTAGCAAGCAGCTAGTAGTCAAAGAGATTTAATTTGTGGAATAGAAGAGGAACGAAATAGTCCATCAATGTAAGGCATACCAAGATGAATCCTACATCAACTTTAGTAGAATATGTTGGTGAAATACTTGGAAAAAGCTAAGCAGAGCATAACTTCTATGAATTCCACTTAACCGTTACCCTGATCCAAGCATGAAATAAATAACACAGAATGGAATAACAAAGAGAGAAACACAATTTCATATGGGAAAAAGGAAAATAAAGACTACCAGACCAAGTACACATGAATCCTTGTCAAAATGCAAGCTTCAGCTCTGCAAACTTTATTAAAACAGCTCAAAAACATCTTACAAACTAATCCTCAAAATACCAAAAGCTTTCAAATAAGATTTTTCAACCCTTTCATCATTCTATTACATCGCATATATAGATGCCGAGAGCCCTTTGCTCGAATCATCTAAACCAAAAATGTTTTACAACATAATGACACCTCATCAAAATTTGTTTTCCATAACTGCTTTGAAACAAAAACAGGCAGAGTTGGCCTAACTATTTCTTACATTTGCCGGTATTATCACTGAATGAGATTAACCTTACAGTAAAACAAACATAGTAAAGATAAAAGTTTCAGCCGGCTATCCATTTAGATGCTTCAAAAAATATTACAAATTATATCAAAAATTGAAAATGTCTTATGTGTCTTCGGACCTTTCAAACAATATTTAACAACTCATAAAAATTAGAAAACTACTGTAGCTGGCGGAGAGTATATCTCATATTTGCATATCCATTTACAGCAGCCCAATGCTCAGCTGAAGGGAGGTCGTAATCTGTCATCTCTTTCACCATCACTCGGATTTCAATATGGTCAAAATAGGAGGCTGGAGGAAGCCTTCCGCCAATGGAAATCAATTTGTTCAAGGATTCAAAGTCGTCTTTGATCTTTTCCATTAAAGTTTTGCCTATGAGAAGTTGTTCCATATGTTTGAAATTCGTGTGATCCATTCTTATACCCGAGATCTTCTTTTTGTAAGCGCTTTTAGAGATTAGCTCTAGATTATCATCCCAAAAGGATGGTAGTCCCATTTCATTTAGCTTACCAAATGATCTTTTGAAGTCTGCTACCTGCCTTTTCATATCTTCTGCTTTGGCCTCCACACTTTCCACCTGAGAATACTTTCCCAAAACTCTCAGAGCCGTAGCGATTGTCACGATCCAATTCCCAATGTTTAACCTAATCCTGTCTTCTTCTGACAAATCATTTAAAAAGGAAACAACACTTAATGTTGTTTCTTTGGGTTTTTGAGCTAAAGTTTCTCTCGCGACTACACATCCTGACAAAGCATCCCTGATTATCTTCTCCTTGACTCTTATGAACTCCAAGTATGGCCAAAAACCTTTAGCCTCTTTAAATACCCTTTCCCACACCAAATGTCTACACCCCTGCATAGCAACCTGCCCTACAACTTAGCGAGTGATTTTTTTATTCTACTTAATCGATTCCCTCTGCTTCTCCTGGAGGGCATTTGTCTCCTCCTCCTACTTCTTATTCTCTTCTTCTAGTTTCCGCACTCTTTCCCTTAGCTCCTTGATCTCACTGTCTCTCAGGCTGACATGTTACATAGCCTGTGCTAGATTATTGGTACTGTCTTCATCACCTTGACTCACATTTGTAGGCCGCATGTCCAAACTGGACAAGTTACTTCTTAGATCTTCAAGTTGCTTTTCTAGGCTTATTCTCCTTTTTCCAATTATCTTTCTCTCCAGCAAGCTTCAGTATTTCTGCTTTACAATCATCCAATTCCTTAGATAAAGCCTCCCTTTGTATTTCAAATTGTGTTTCCTCGGGGGCCTTGATCAGCTGGGTGTTAGAGACTTTTTCCTTTTTCTACAGGTTTGAAATTAGCTTTTCTTTATCAGCTAGTAGTTGCTTCGTGGCTTTTCCTCCCTCGTCAACTCCAACCAAGTCAATTTGTAACTTTTTTACATGTTGCTGAAGGGCTCGGTTTTCAAGCTTTTCCTGCTTTAGCTTATTCTTTAACTTCCCTACAGTAACTTCCAAGTTATCACCTCTCAATGCCGCTTTCACAAAATCAACATGGATAAGATCACCAATTTGTTTGTGAAAATGGATCTTGTCAGGTACTGGTATTGTATCCCATCTAAGCTTCATCTTTGTTACTTCGGCTTCTGTCGATACTGCTAAATTTAAAGTGTTATCCTTCTCATCTCTACTGGTTAAGAAGGAAGTCTTAGTTTTGGACAAATTATTGGCTCTCGGCATCAGGTCAAAAAGCTTCTAGGGCAAGACCTGTATATTCCATTTATATTGCTCGCACAGATCAACTTTAGACTGGAATCTACTACTGTTCTCACCTTCTTTAACATCTTGAAACTTGTATTCTCTTATTTGAACTTCAAGGGTTGGAGACCCCTCATTATCCTCTTTTTCATTATCCATCCAGGCAGTCAAATCTTCCTGGGGTGTCCCACCAACCAATTCTTCTTCAGTGAGGGAAATAAATGACTCGACCTGAGTATTTTTACCAAACATCTCAACTTATGTTACCATCCTAGGTCGTTTGTCTTCACCCCCCACTTCAGTATCCATATCCTGAATTTCCTCCAAATCTATTTTTTGGCCCACTTCCCCAGCGTTCGGCACCTGTTGGATATTCATTACCACATCAGACATTACAGGGTCTCTTTCCTGCAAACCTGGAACTTCTTCTACCTCAGGTTCCCATTGTAGTAGGTTCCGTCCCCTGAGTGCCCTTTCTAGCTCCTTGTGTTCAAAAGCCCTTAGGTTACACTCCTTCCTTCTTCTAGAAATGACATGTAGGGGGTCGTATTCAACAGCTACGTCCTTTTTGAACACTAGAAGTCTCATCAATTCCTCTATCTCCGATAAAGCCTCCTTGCTCATCACAATGAAAGGACCTACTTTCAAGGGTATTTTATATCAGTGCCGTTTTTAAACTGCAGGAACAGTCCCTCTTCCAAGCTCAGTTTCTGCCTGATAAATTCCAGGGAAAAGATTCTTAATGTCAGAAAGGAAGGCAAAACATAGGGTTCCTTGACAAAACCATACAGCCTAATGACTGTAGCATCTTTCAAAAGGAACCAGTCTCCGACGGCCACTTCATCCTTTAATTGCATCATTGACTTCATCTCGGGTAGTACTCTCGGCAGTCCCTCCCCAATAATGACTTTATACACAGGGGGTAAAACACAGTTGAAATAATCAAACACATTGTCCAGCAAAGCATTTGTCTCAAGTAAAGGGCGAAAATGCTGATTTTCTGCATTACTGTACAGGATCAGCTTCATAAGCTGTGTCTGGTATCTGAAAAGTCTAGTATTCAGGAATTTTCCCAACTATAAATGCATTCTTTCTGCTAAAAATTCATCAAACCTAAGAGGTGGGATGAGTCCAGTGTCAGACCTTGCTAAACAGATACTAATCTTGAAAAGTAGACTCAATTGGACCTCCGTTACCCATTGGTTAGTATCTAAACCTAAGAATTGAGCCAACAGTGAGAAGACCAACTGGGAATCGTCATCAAAAAGGTTGACGTCAAAGGGGTACGGCTTTTCTATAACTTTGGAGTGAGGTTTCAAACATGTGGCTAGGAAATCTCGACGGCTTTCTGGGGCGATTTGATGAAACAGGGCAACCACAGACTCTTCTGAAAAGCTTTCTGACTCCTGGTATTGTGACTCGAGGACAAAAAATGAATTCTTTACAACAAACGCATCTAAAACACAGACAACTTTAGACCTGGGGGCATCCATGATTACCCTTGTGGACTCGGAATAATTCGTGGAGCACCATGTTACAAACTCGGGGAAAGAGGGTACTTGGTCTAGGAAAAAGAAAATAAAAGACGACCTAAAAACCCCATGTATGTCCAGACCTTGCTCATGCAGAGCATCTAACTTTGTTTTAATTTCAGGGACAGAGAGCTGAATGCATGGGTCAAACACATCCACGTCCCTATCTTCCAGGGCCACCCTAGCTTTATAGCTGGTAGAAGCTTGTTCATCTCCCATCCTATGACTAAAGATTCAACTTTTAAGAGAAAGGATGGTTACAAGGCCCTACTTGTCGGTTTAGAAGCTCTGAACAGGCTACTAGAGGTTCTATCGCCTTCGCCGTCTACCACATGCTGAGGGACCTCTTGACTTTGACAAACTTCGAGAACAAATGTCAACCCTCACGGTTATTTCTTATATATATAACCGTGCTAACATAACTCCTACCCTTCTTTACATGCTGTCCTTTAATCTCCACCATCGGTTTCTCACATTCCTATTCCCTACCATCAAATCGGCTACTTCTTTATCCTTTGATTTGACAGCCTACTCTTTTTTACTGTCAGATCTGATTTTAACTTTTCATCTACGCTGTTCATCTTATCCACACTTCTCCATAAGGAGGCATCGCATGTACCCAAGTGGTCTCTACTACGATTTCTTCCTCTGTGTGATGGGCTTTGAGGCTGACATCTGGTAAGCGGGAAGGAAAGGTTCATCGCATCTGCTATTTCGCTATCCAGCATGCTACTTCTTCATGCGATTAGCTATGAGAGCCGTTGATGTGCCCCCTTTCGCCGTCTGAGCCATGGATCTTTCCACCTGTTCATACCATCGCATGCACCCAATCTTATATATGGCCTTCTATCAATTCTTCTTGAGATATCATCTGCGGCTGACACCTGGCTGGCGGGAAAGGCTCATCGCATTTTCCCTTTTTCCTATCCTCCTCGCAACTTGGTTGTGCGGTATTCCATGTAGGGCCATGGATCCTATCCCCGCACTTAATCGACGGCATAGATCGGTGTGATGTTTAGACTCTCATTATTCGACCGGTAGGCTATAGGTTATAAAGTGTGATTCTCGCCTATTAATACCCACACTTCAACATTTTCCCATCATTTGCACATTTGGTTCTTCTTAAACCCCTTAGCCTTTCCCATTAGCACTTAGCTCAGGAGCATGGAGGATATCTCAGTTTCTCTACCAGGTACATTTTGACCCTCCAACCCTTCCATTCAACTGCATATTGTAAAAAATGTATGGGTGTTAACAACTGGCTCCAACGGGGATGCTATCCTCCTTGCGAGGTAGCAAAGAACTCCGTAGACTAAGTGCCTGATCCATTGGGCGGCTCCTTCAAACCCTAGACTGAGACTTCTTTCTAGTAACTGAGGACTGTACTTGCCGCATATCTAGGCTGAACATTCAAAAATAAAATCATGGCTTCCCTTTCCCGACCTTAGGGCCTTCACTTTCGGGCTTCAAGGCTCTCCAGTTCACCCTAAAACAAAAACTTCATAACAACTGTAAAAATAAAATATGTCTATATATACAAGTTATGGTACATGGGTCGTCTAGCTCCTCTAGGATAGATAGTGCTTTAGGAACCTTCCATTGACCGGTCCTCCAGACCAGGCAGATCCATCCTAATTTTCTAGGATAAAAGAATTTAACCCTCGATTTGTTGCAATAACATATGTCCCCATCCACATATGGTCAAATTTCCCGTGTTTATCTTCTTTGGGGGCGTCCCATTTTAGGACCAAATCATTCACCTGGAATTCATCTTCTTTGGCCTTCTTGTCAAAAGCTTCCTTCATCTTTTCCTGGTGTCCCTGCACTTTGTCATAGGCTTTCGTCCTTAGCTCATGTAGCTCGATTATCTGGCTTATTCTCCTCTACATATGGTTCAGCTCTTCTTCCATTCCCTGCAGCAACTTCATAACCGGCAACCCTAGAGATGCTGGAAAAACCACTTCGGCTCCATATACCAACTGAAAAGGGGACATCCCAATGGCTCTTTTCGTGCTTATTCTATCAGCCCATGGAGCATATCTCAGTTTTGTATGCCAAGCCCTTTTATTCTCTTCCAACAATTTCTTTATGATTCTTACTAAGATTTTGTTGGAGGACTCTGCTAGTCCATTTCCCTGCAGGTAGTATGTTGTAGAGTGGTTCAAACTGATATGGTATTTGTGACAAAAATTAATCATATTCTTATAACAAAAGGCAAGCGCATTACCAGTCACAATTCTTTTGGGGCATCCAAACCTAGTTAGGATGTTATCCTCCAGAAAGTCCATAATAACATTTTCTGTTGCATTCCTGGTAGGTATAGCTTCTATCCATTTGGTAAAGTAATCAGTAGCTGTCAATATCCACCTATGCTTCCCAAAAGAGTTAGGGTTTATTACCCCAATGAAATCTAGTCCCCATTGTTGAAAATGAGCTTCTACCATGACTAGGTGAAGGGGTAGTGAGACAACTTTCCTCTTTCCTTCAAAAATTTGACATTGGTGACAAGCAATAGTTTCTTTATACACATCTGTGAACATGGTAGGCCAATAGAAACCAGCCCTCAAGATCTTATTTACTATTACTTTCCAAGAATGATGTCCGCCATAATCTCCCTTATGAAATTCTTTCTTAGTATGCTTAGCTTCTTCCTCCAGTAGGAAATTTAGAAACACACCTCCGAGGTCTTTCCAGTACAAGAACTTATTCATAATACAGTATTTCGCAGCTTTTAATTTCACAGCCCTAGACCTACTCTTGCTTAATCCTGGAGGATCTTGTAAATTTTGTAACACATAAACACTATCAGCATACTAAGGGGATGCAAAAAAATTCTGGACTTATCTATACTTCAGTGTCTAGCTGCCGCGAATATTCTTCTAAAAAATTCATCTGCAAGGAATCACAATCGGACTTGGTCATCAATTTTGCTAATCCCTGCCCTTTCACCAGTTTTGTAGGTCTTATTTCTAAGTCATATTCTAGTAATACAACAATCCATTTTGCCCTTCTACCTTCAGGATCTGCTTGGGTAAGGATACCTTTCACATCACTATTTGGTACATGGGCAATGATGTGTGAGTGAAGTATGTAAATCCTGAAATCCTTTAGTGATTTGATCAAGGCATAAGCTTGTTTCTCCATGATGTCATATTTCAGCTCTACATCTCTCAACACCCTACTGAAAAAAGCAATTGGTTGTTCTGCATTCTGGTCATTCTTTTGTAATAGCACTCCTGCCACTGTATGCTCAGAAGCATAAGAAAAAATCAAAAAATCTTTAGAAAAATCGGAGTTGGATAATACAGAGGCCTCAGTGATAGCACTCTTTATTCTCTTGAAATAATCTCTAGCTTCCTCCGTCCATTTTATTTGACTTTCCTTTCTTAGCATATTAGTGATACTCATCACAATTTCAGCGAAACTAGGAATGAACCTTCTCAGAAAACCAACTTGTCCAACGAAAGACTACATCTCTCTTTTGCTCCTTGGCTCTCCAACTTTTTGGATGGCACTAACTCTCTCAAGGTCAATCTTGATACCTCCTTTGGATATGATATGCCCCAGGATTTTAGCTTCTTCTAAATCAAAATGAGATTTCTTTGGGTTGAGGGAGATACCATATTTTATGCATTTCTTAAAGACCTGTTCTAGGTGTTTTAGATGCTTGTCATTAGACTTTGAATATACTGTTATGTCGTCCATGTACACCACTACGAACTTATCCTTTTATTCAGCAAAGGCAATGTCCATTGCTCTCTAGAAGGTAGCTCTAGCATTCATCAATCCAAAAGGCATCTTAGCATACATGAAAGTGCCCCATGGAGTGGTAAAAGGAATCTTTTATTGATCTTCTGGACTAAATTTGATCTGATTATACCCAGAGAAACCATCCATCGTAGAAATCCTTTCTGCTCCTACTACCTTCTGCAAGATGTGTTCCATTTTTGGAAAAGGGTAATTATATTTTAAGGAAGCTCTGTTTAAGTTCCTGAAGTCTATACAGATTCTAATCTCTCCATTCTTTTTTCTCACGGGAACTAGGTTTGCTACCCATTGAGAGAATCTCAAAGTGACAATAATCTTTGCGTCAAACAACCTCTTGATCTCTTTTTCTATTACCAGTACCAACTTAGGATTCATTCTCCTCAACTTCTGTTTGAAAAGATTTTACCCAAGCCGAATTGGGATAGAATGCTGGATTATTGAGGTATCATACTCCTTTAACTCTTCATAGCTCCAGGCAAAGGCAGCAGCATATTTTTTCATCAAATCAACATACTGCTCTTTCCTCTTAGTCTCCAACTTTTTAGACAGCTTCACCATCCGAGGTTCCCCAATAGAACCCAAATTCTGATCTTCTATAGTATCCTTGGGAGGTTCGAATTTGGGATTCTTTACCACATTGTTTTGATCAAAGAGCTTTTCTAGAGGTATTAATCCTTTGGGAATATAGTTGCTTTTTAGTTGGACAATGTCTTTGCCTCCCAAAGTATTCTTCCAATCCTTATTTTCATTCTCTTCGCTTTCTGACTGTTCCTGGTCCATCAGACCTTCTACATTCTCATTTTCTGTATCAATCTAAACATTAGCAAACTCATGAGATAGTTCTAAAAATATTTTAATTTGTAGATCATCTTCAAACACTTGCCAATACTTGGAATTGTCTGGGATGGAGGGTCTGTTTATTATTTCGACCTCATATTTTTCTTGGGAAAAAATGGGAGTTTTAAAACCACCAGCAGTAGTGGCCAAGGAGTCTGCTATTTTATTTTCACACCTCGAAATTGCCCAGATCTTATGTTCATCGAAAAAATTTCCAAACATGTCCCAAACTTCGTTTCTATAAGCTCTCATCTTGGGGTGTTTTGCCTAATAACTATCATTTACTTGGTTCACCACCAACTCTGAATCTCCAAATACATGTACTATTTTGGTTCCCAGATCTTTCAGAGCTCTTAGTCCTAAAAGTAGAGCTTCATACTCAGCTACATTGTTTGTACATTCAAATGTCAATTTATAGGATAGGGCTCTAGATTCTTGGTCTGGAGGTATGATCCAAACCCCATCCCCAACTCCATTTTTACTCAGTGACCCATCAAAGTACATCTTCCATAGTCCTTCTTCATTTTTCCGCCTCTCTAATGCCTCATGCCTTGCTGCAAATTCCTTGTTTTCCTCAACTTCATGGAAAAATGGGGGTATAGGATCAGTATGTGGACCATCATTGAAGAGGATGGAGGAACCTATGTCTGTATCCACAACGAATATAGGGTGATTTTCAAGTTTGTCGTCACTGCTGACCACATAAGCCATCCTTTTCTCTCTGTATAACTTCCTATTGCTTCCGAAAAGTGGTATAGTAGCATAAGATAAGTTCATCTGCATGGTTCCTTTTAGCTTTTTTACCTAGGATCTTGATAACATCATCCCAAACTTAGCAGGCAAATCAGCCACTACTATGTCCATCATGATGCTCTTCGTTGGAATCTGGGAAAGGGTTACTACCACATCTTTAATTAGACCTAAACAGGGTACCTTTCTGGAATCAAAAGAATATAGGTCTTTGTAGGGTCTAGTGACTTCTAACCCCAACTGGTCCACCACTGACTTTGGCATCAAGTTGTGTGAAGCCCCAGAATCTATCAAGGCATTTTGTAATAACTTATCATGGATATTCAGACTCAAATAAAAGGGAGGGACTTCTTCATCATCTGGCTTCTCGAGTTTTGAACCAAAGATTATAGTGGGGGCATCATCTGTCAATTCCAACATGTCTTGTGTATTTCCTGCCTGCCCCTTTACTAGGCTATTTATCTCTTCCCTATATTCATTGTTTCTTAACAGCTCATTCAAGGGGATAGAGACCTTTACCTTAGACAGTTCATCCTTCAAGCTGAATATTGAAGTTGGCTTCCCTACTCCAGTGACTTCTGGTTTCCTACCTTCTTTAGAATGCTGCCCCTTATCTTCTGAGATTTTCTGTGCAGGATCCTCTTGTTGTTTTTCTTTTAGATTATCCATATTCTGTTGAGTCTTAGGGGGTTGAATCTGAGTAGAATTCCCTTCAGTTATTGGTATTTCTCTGTTTCTCAACCTCATCTTTCTCTGGATATCATCCACAGCATTCATGTAGCCCATTTGGTACTATTCAGAATCGAATTTTGCAACTTTATCAACATTTCCCTTGGTGAAAAAATCATGCTCCTTTTCAGTCAAATGAACTTCGTGTTCTAGGGTGTCGAAGAGATGTATCTGGTCAGTAGCAAGGTTTTCATGTCCCTCTTCATCTATCAAATTCTCAGGGAAAGGAGGCCTTATCTGGTGATCTTCTTGGTTTCTGGGATTTCTTGGAGGAGGTGGCCTTCTTAAGTTAGGGTTCCTTATCTGATTTTCAGGTTGTTCCCTAACAAGAGGCTTATTTTCCATGGCTAACCTATCCATCAATCTTTCCATAGTTTTCATCATGGTATCAAATTTAGCATCACTAGAAGAGGCTTGGGTTTCTTGCTTCTTCCTATTTGCTTCAGTCTTGCCTTTTATTTTCCCAGAAGCCATCATGTTGGCTTCAACCTCCATGGAATCTTTCAGTATAGCAGGCAGGGAGGCAGATTTTCTTTCTCTTAATGTGCATGAGAAATCTCCATCAAAGGCATCTGCATAGTGGAGCTTTGCAGCGCCTACCGAGGGTTTTAGATCATCAGGAAAAGAATTATATGCCTTCATGAATTTGGCAGAAAACTCATGGACTGATTCAAATCCGCCTTTCTTTAAGTGATTATATTGGGATAAGACTATGGCAAGACTCCCCATTGTTTCCCATCTTTCTAGAAACATTACCTTAAAAGCTATAAAATCTGCTATGGAAGCATTGGGTAGCTGTCTAAACCATTTCTTGGGTTCTCCAAATAGGCTTTGGGAAAACAATCTCATTTTAGCGTCATCATGGTCCACTTCCTCCAGGTCTATGAAATCTTCAAATCTATCAACATGTTGTTTGGTTGACCAATCTCCCTCTCCATTATAAGAGACAACTCTCTTAGCGTAGTTCTGAGGGAGGTCATGCAAAGCAGCAGGCAGGACCAAAGGTGCAAATCTGGCAGCCATGGGTCTAGGTGGATTCTGATCTTGTGGGGAAATATTCTGAGCAAGATCACTGGCTGGGATTGTAGTATGGGCTTGGGGGGCCTGAGAACTGGGTTTATTGCCTTAAACTTTGGCAAGATTTTTAGAATCAAACCACACAGGATCTAAAAGATATGATTCCAAATTATTCAAAGCTTCTTCGCCTAGGCTTAGGTATGATTCAGATTTCGTTCTTGACAAAGGTTTGCATAACAATCTCTAGATCCAATTCCTGAAAAATAGATGCATCCTCTAAAAAAGAAATAGTCTCAATGCTAGGAGCACTAGCCTGATCTTTCACAGTTGTACGTCTGAGTAAACTTTTAGGGTTATCTACTCCTAACAAGATTTCAGGGAAAGGATTACCTCTCATATGGATCTTTCTTGAGGCCAGGATGCCTTTGGATTTTCTTCAATAGTATGTTTTGGCGTACTGATCTTTCTCTAGTGGAGTCGTCTTGAATTGTCTAATCTTTGTAAGTGGAGTTGCCAAGGAAAAATTCTTCAACCTTCTTGAAAATGCAGAAACCTTTGTTTGCCCACAGGGATCTCTCTTGTTCTTTGAAATTCGGACGTATATGTCTTTCTCCCAGGGATTGATAAAACAATCATGCTCCCCGGCAACGGTGCTAATTTGTTAACACCGAAATTGACCCCCAAGGCTGAAAGAGGGTAATTATGGGTAGCCACTAACCAATCTTTGGCCTATGCTACTGACCCAACACAGACAGAGAGGACTCTCTCTAAAATCTCATGAAAAGACTGGAATAATCAAGATTGTCAATAATTAAAAAGAAACACCAGCATTCATGGCCAAGATATTCAATTACAACAATTATACAGAAGATCAGATTTCTGTTTGGAACAAAAATGATTCAAGCACTGTTTGGTTGAAAACATATGAATTTCGTTTAGGCAATGGAGTCATATTTAACAAACTTTGAAACATCATTCACAAAGGTTCAACAAACACATTTACAAGGGCAAGGTAGCAAGCAGCTAGTAGTCAAAGAGATTTAATTTGTGGAAGAGAAGAGGAAAGAAACAGTCCATCAATGTAAAGCATACCAAGATGAATCCTACATCAACTTTAGTAGAATATGTTGGTGAAATACTTGGAAAAAGCTAAGCAGAGCATAACTTCTATGAATTCCACTTAACTATTACCTTGATCCAAGCATGAAAGAAATAACACGGAATGGAATAACAAAGAGAGAAACACAATTTCACATGGGAAAAAGGAAAATACAGACTACCAGACCAATTACACAGGAATCCTTGTCAAAACGCAGGCTTCGGCTCTGCAAACTTTATTAAAACAACTCAAAAACGTCGTACAGACTAATCCTCAAAATACCAAAAGCTTTCAAATAAGATTTTTCAACCCTTTCATCATTATATTACATCACATATATAGATGTCGGGAGCCCTTTGCTCGACTCATCTAAACCAAAAATGTTTTACAATAGAATGACACCTCATCAAAATTTGTTTGCCATAACTGCTTTGAAACAAAAATAGGCAGAGCTGGCCTAACTATTTCTTCCATTTGCTGGTATTATCACTGAATGAGATTAACCTTATAGTAAAAACAAACATAGTAAAGATAAAAGTTCCAGCTGGCTATCCATTTAGCCACTTCAAAAAATATTACAAATTATATCAAAAATTGAGAATGTCTTATGTGTCTTCGGACCTTTCAAACAATATTTAACAACTCATAAAAATTAGACAACTACTGTAGTTGGCGGAGAGTATATCTCATATTTGCATATCCATTTACAGCAACCCAATGCTCAGCTGAAGGGAGGTCGTAATCTGTCATCTCTTTCACCATCACTCGGATTTCAATATGGTCAGAATAGGAGGCTGGTGGAAGCCCTTCGCCAATGGCAATCAATCTGTTCAAGACTTCAAAGTCATCTTCGATCTTTTCCATTAAAGTTTTTCCTATGAGCAGCTGTTCCATATGTTTGAACTTCGTGTGATCCATTCTTATAGCCGAGATCTTCTTTTTGTAAGCGCTTTTAGAGATTAGCTCTAGATTATCATCCCAAAAGGATGGTAGTCCCATTTCATTTAGCTTACCAAATGATCTTCTGAAGTCTGCTACCTACCTTTTCATATCTTCTGCTTTGGCCTCCACGCTTTCCACCTGAGAATACTTTCCCAAAACTATCTTAGCCGCAGCGATTGTCACAATCCGGTTCCCAATGTTTAACCCAATCATTTCTTCTTCTGACAAATCATTTAAAAAGGAAACAACACTTAATGTTGTTTCTTTGGGTTTTCGGGCTAAAGTTTCTCTCGCAACTACACATCCTGACAAAGCATCACTGATTGTCTTCTCCTTGACTCTTATGAATTCCAAGTATGGCCAAAAACCTTCAGCCTCTTTAAATACCCTATCCCACACCAAATGTCTACACCCCTGCATAGAATCCTGCCCTATAACTTGGCGAGTGAGTTTTTTATTCTACTCAATCGATTCCCTATGCTTCTCCCGGAGGGCATTTGTCTCCTCCTCCTACTTCTTATTCTCTTCTTCTAGTTTCCACACTCTTTCACTTAGCTCCTTGATCTCACTGTCTCTTAGGCTGACATGTGATATAGCCTATGCTAGATTATTGGTAATTTCTTCATCACAACCTTGACTCACATTTGTAGGTCGCATGTCCAGACTGGACAAGTTACTTCTTAGATCTTCAAGTTGCTTTTCTAGTCTTATTTTATTCTTTTTCCAATTATCTTTCTCTCTAGCAAGCTTCAGTATTTTTGCTTTACAATCATCTATTTCCTTAGATAAGGCCTCCCTTTGTATTTCAAATTGTGTTTCCTCGGGGGCCTTGATCAGCTGGGTGTTAGAGACTTTTTCCTTTTTCTACAGGTTTGAAATTAGCTTTTCTTTATCAGCTAGTAGTTGCTTCGTGGCTTTTCCTCCCTCGTCAACTCCAACCAAGTCAATTTGTAAATTTTTTACATGTTGCTGAAGGGCTCGGTTTTCAAGCTTTTCATACTTTAGCTGATTCTCTAACTTCCCTACAGTAAATTCCAAGTTATCACCTCTCAATGCTGCTTTCACAAAATCAACATGGATAAGATCACCAATCTGTTTATGAAAATGGATCTTGTTAGGTACTGGTATTGTATCCCATCTGATCTTCATCCTTGTTACTTCGGCTTCTGTCGATACTGCTAAATTTAAAGTGTTATCCTTCTCATCTCTACTGGTTAATAAGGAAGTCTTAGTTTTGGACAAATTACTGGCTCTCGACATCAGGTCAAAAAGATTCTGGACCGAGACCTGTCTATTCTATTTATATTGCTCGTACAGATCAGCTTTAGACTGGAATCTACTGCTATTCTCACCTTCTTTAACATCCTGAAACTTGTATTCTCGTATTTGAACTTCAAGGGTTGGAGACCCCTCATTATCCTCTTTTTCATTATCCATCCAGGCAGTCAAATCTTTTAGGGGTGTCCCACCAACCAATTCTTCTTCAGTGAGGGAAATAAATGACTCAACCTGAGTATTTTCACCAAACACCTCAACTTGTGTTACCATCCTAGGTCGTTTGTCTTCACCCCCCATTTCAGTATCCATATCCTGAATTTCCTCCAAATCTCTTTTCCGGCCCACTTCCCTAGTGTACGGCACCTATTCGATATTCATTACCACATCAGACATCACAGGGTCTCTTTCCTACAAACCTGGAACTTCTTCTGCCTCGGGTTCCCATTGTAGCAGGTTCCATCCCCTGAGTGCCCTTTCTGGCTCCTTGTGTTCAAAATCCCTTAGGTTACACTCCTTCCTTCTTCTAGAAATGACATGCAGGGGGGTCGTATTCAACAGCTACGTCCTTTTTGAACCCTAGAAGTCTCATCAATTCCTCTATCTTCGATAAAGCCTCCTTGCTCTTCACAATGAAAGGACCTAATTTCCAAGGGTATTTTATATCAGTGCCCTTTTTAAACTGCAAGAACAGTCCCTCTTCCAAGCTCAATTTCTGCCTGATAAATTCCAAGGAAAAGATTCTTAATGTCAGAAGGGAAGGCAAAACATAGGGTTCCTTCACAAACCATACAGCCTCATGACTGTAGCATCTTTCAAAAGGAACCAGTCTCCGACGGCCACTTCATCCTTTAATTGCATCATTGACTTCATCTTGGGCAGTACTCTTGGCAGTCCCTCCCCAAAAATGACTTTATACACAGGGGGTAAAACACAGTTGAAATAATCAAACACATTGTCCAGCAAAGCATTTGTCTCAAGTAAAGGGCGAGAATGTGAGCTTTTCGCATTACTGTACAGGATCATCTCATAAGCTGTGTCTGGTATCTGAAAAGTCTAGTATTCAGGAATTTTCCCAACTGTACATGCATTCTTTCTGCTAAAAATTCATCAAACCTAAGAGGTGGGATGAGTCCAATGTCAGACCTTGCTAAACAAATACTAATCCTGAAAAGTAAACTCAGCTGGACCTCCGTTACCCATTGGTCAATATCTAAACCTAAGAATTGAGCCAGCAGTGAGAAGACCAACTGGGAATCGTCATCAAAAAGGTTGACGTCCAAGGGGTATGGCTTTTATGTAACTTCAGAGTGAGGTTTCAGACATGTGGCTAGGAAAGCTCAACGGATTTCTGGGGCAATTTGACGGAACAGGGCAACCACAGACTCTTCTGAAAAGCTTTCCGACTCCTGGTACTGTGACTCGAGGACAAAAAATGAATTCTTTACAACCGACGCATCTAAAACATAGACAACTTTAGACCTGGGGGCATCCATGATTACCCTTGTGGACTTAGATTAATTCGCAGAGCACCATGTTACAAACTCGGGGAAAGAGGGTACTTGGTCTAGGAAAAAGAAAATAAAAGACGACATAAAAACCCCATGTATGTCTAGGTCCTGTTCATGCAGAACATCTAACTTTGTTTTAATTTCAGGGACAGAGAGCTGAATGCATGGGTCAAACACATCTGCATCCCTATCTTCCAGGGCCACCCTAGCTTTATAGCTGGTAGAAGCCTGTTCATCTCCCATCTTATGACTAAAGATTCAACTTTTAAGAGAAAGGACGGTTACAAGGCCCTACCTGTCGGTTTAGAAGCTCTGAACAGGCTACTGGAGGTTCTATCGCCTTTGTCGTCTGCCACACGCCGAGGGACCTCCTAACTCCGACAAACTTCGAGAACAAATGTCAACCCTCACGGTTGTTTCTTATATATATAACCGTGCTAACATAATTCCCGCCCTTCTTTACATGCTATCCTTTAATCTCCACCATCGGTTTCTCACATGCCTATTCCCTACCGTCAGATCGGCTGCTTCTTTATCCTTTGATTTGACAGCCTACTCTTCTTTACCGTCGGATCTGATTTTAACTTTTCATCTACGCCATTCATCTTATCCACACTTCTCCATAAGGCAACATCGCATGTACCCAAGTGGTCCCTACTACGATTTCTTCCTTTGTGCGACGGGCTCTGAGGCTAACATCTGGCAGGAGGGAAAGTTTCATCGCATCTACTATTTCGCTATCCAGTGTGCTACTTCTTAATGTGATTAGCTATGAGAGCTGTTGATGTGCCCCCTTTCACCATCCCAGCCGTGGATCTTTCCACCTGTTCATACCATCGCATGCGCCCGATCTTATATATGGCCTTCTATCTATTATTCTAGTGATATCATCTGCGGCTGACACTTGGCTGGCGGGAAAGGCTCATCACATCTGCCCTTTTTCCTATCCTCCTCACAACTTGGCTGTGGATCCTATCCCCACACTTAATCGACAGCGTAGATCGGTGTGATGTTTAGTCTCTCATTATTGGACCAGCGGACTATAAGTTATAAAGTGTGATTCTCACCTATTAATACCCACACTTGAACATTTTCCCATCATTTGCACATTTGGTTCTTCTTAGACCCCTTAGCCTTTCCCATTAGCACTTAGCTCTGGAGCATGGAGGATATATCGGTTTCTCTACCAGGTACATTTTGACCTTCCATCCCTTCCATTCAACTGCATATTGTAAAAAATATATGGGTGTTAACACTTACCTTAACTCGTGAATGCAGACGATTTAGCGAAGAGCAGTTGTGAGATGAAAATGACAAAGAGAAAGCGCAAGGAGGTGAACTGCAGGATGTTTGTATATTCTAGGATCGTGTGAAATGGTAAAAGATGGTACGAGGAGACTGTAAAGGATGGAATGGGTCATTATGGTAGTGAAAACGGGCCTGTAAAATCATTATTCCGGACCGCCACATGGGTTTCTACGAAATGGAAAGAGCAGTAAGTGTCAGTGTGCATGCCACTAAACGTCCAAGTTAGCTAAAGGTATTAACGATCATAGCAAGATGGAATGACTTCGGTTATGCAATCAGATGACTCACCTTTGTTGATAATTCAATTCAACCTCCAACATACATGCTCGATGGGTAAGGAGTCAAAGTTATTTGTAGTGATATCAAGGTATAGCTCTTCATTTGGTTCTTCTTAGACCCCTTAGCCTTTCCCATTAGCACTTAGCTCTGGAGCATGGAGGATATCTCGGTTTCTCTACTAGGTACATTTTGACCCTCCATCCCTTCCATTCAAATGCATATTGTAAAAAATATATGGGTGTTAACACTTACCTTAACTCATGAATGCAGACGATTTAGTGAAGAGCAGTTGTGAGATGAAAATGACAAAGAGAAAGCGCAAGGAGGTGAACAGCAGGATGTTTGTATATTCCAGGATTGTGCGAAATGGTAAAAGATGGTACGAGGAGAATGTAAAGGATGGAATGGGTCATTATGGTAGTGAAAACGGGCCTGTAAAATCATTATTCCGGACCGCCACATGGGTTTCTACGAAATGGAAAGAGCAATAAGTGTCAGTGTGCATGCCACTAAACGTCCAAGTTAGCTAAAGGTATTAACGATCATAGCAAGGTGGAATGACTTCGGTTATACGATCAAATGACTCACCTTTGTTGATAATTCAATTCAACCTCCAACATACATGCTCGATGGGTAAGGAGTCGAAGTTATTTGTAGTGATATCAAGGTATATGAGGACAAATTTGGCGGTTTGTGTGATCATGAACAACTAGATCTTGACGGGGAGAATAAAAAATGGTTATTTTGAGCTCATACATCAGAGCGTATCATATCATCCTAGGATGAGGGCAACCACACATAAATGGACTAATAGTTTAAATAAAGAATGGTTCATTTCATTGTTAAAGACACTCTAATAATAAATCCACTCAACTTTAATAAAACAATACTCCCATAATAGTATGCAAATGTCATAAACTTTATATTAAATCATGTCGGGAGTACTTGAATAATTTAAATATTGGCTCATAATAAGTTTCTTTATTTTTTAAAAATGAACCATATAAAATAAGATTTATATCAATAAACATAAGTCCACATGTTTAATGTTGATGATCATACCTTCTGATTTAAATTATTGGCTAGTCTTTATGCACCTAACATTTGTCCATCAGCATGGGAAATGAGTACATATATATCGACTACCTTAGATTGTAAAAGATAATATAATCAAGTTAAATAGGGAAATAACCTTTACTTTTAATTTTATAAGGTAATTAATATAAAATCCAATTTCCCATTTATTTCAAGTAACCATGATTTAGGCTCAATGAATAAAACATGATTTGTAGCCTAACCAATGGTGTAGAGCCAATAATTCTATAATGAGTTAAATTGAATCCAAAAAGTGATGGTTCAAGGTGAGAGCTACATAATCGAATGAAATACAAAATAACAAGAAAACATGTTAACCACAGCTCAACCATCTTATGCATGGTAAAATTATGTACCTATTTATCAAAATTAACCTTCATTACCAATTTGTAGAATTACCTGATCGGTGATGCAGAGTTAACTACCCACAAACGCGATCATTTTCATTTTGAAATTCCGTGCTTTCAGTCATGGAATCTGGAAATGAAATGAATTATGAGTGGTATGAAGATTTCTTTGAATTCAACAATTTTAGCTCTACATTATTCTTATCCAAAGTACTCGAAGGGATCATCAAAAACAAACTGAAATGTAGACCAATACCACACCAATCCATTGCTAATTAAATATTTACTGAGAAGCATTTTCACCTTAAAATGAAAACTCTTTCATTTAAAACAGTACACGAAAGAGTTGTTTTCGACGAAGGACAACAATACTCGAGCACTGGCACGACATTGAAATTTGATTCTTTCCAGTGCTTATTCTAGTTGATTGCACTGGTGTGTATGTTCTAATTATAAAGCACATGTGTGTCATAGTTGAAAATGCACTGGTGCGCTTAATTTTTGTTGTGCGCACATGTAAACTAACCTCTGCTAAAACCTCCAGCCATCGAGTATTTGTTAGTTGTAAATTGTATCCATAATGACCTCCATAAAACATCCGCTACCATTAGCGGAGGTCATAGTGGAGGTTTTTTTGATAATTTTTGACAATCTTGTAACATTAAAAACATCCGCTATGACCTCCACTACAGGGCCTTTTCCTTGTACTGTAACCTTTATCCCCTATATTATACATCATAATGGAATATTCATTAAGTAGGAAACTAGAAAAGGAGAGAAGAGAATGAAACCTTCAATGGATAAATATATCCAAATGGATCAAAGGAATCAATCAATCATAGTTTTCAAATGGTATGTTATTGGTGGGGGAAGTGTACACTATTATCATTGAAAGGTTTGAAATAGTTCTTGAACACTATATAAATGCATCAGGAGGAAAAGCTAACAATGATAATAGCAACATATATGATTGGAACATCAAAATCCAATTGTTATACTCCATAGATAGAATTCTAAAGTTCCCAAGCATTGAAGCATGGACCTCATTTAAATATCTGGGAATTCCTTTATCTGTAGGAAATCCCACAATGATGGTTTGGAAAAGTATCATAAACAAGATCAAAATAAAATTCAATCAATTGGGTGCCTAGTGGCTCAATCCAACTAGTAGAATCATGCTAATTAAGTATGTGGTATCTTTCCTTCCTCTATATCAGTGCTTAGTGATGTTAGCTTTGGTGGTTGTAATGAAGAAAATAGCTTGTGAAATACAAAGGTTTCTATAGCAAGGGGGGAATAGTAATGGAAAAAAATCCCATCTGATTAATTGGAATGTTGTAAGAGAACCAATGGAATATGGAGGGATAGGAATTAAAGATACCTATCTCAAGAATACAACAATGGAAGCCAAAATATTGTGGAGATTAATCAATAGAAATTTGGAATGGTGGAAAAAATCCATTACTAAGAAGTATCAAGTTTGAAATAGATAGAGATGCATAGATTCCATTTCAAATGTCAAAAATGGATTTCATTTAGGATATATTCAAAGCAATGGTAAGGCAATCGACATTTGGAATGATGGAATTAATGGGAAACCTCTTAGAGACTAGATTATAACTTAGGGACTTAACAACTTATTTGATATATCCTATTAGTTGATTGTCAACCCATGATGGATTAGTTGGAATATCCAGCCCCTCCCATCACCCCCCTCCCAATTTATTTCATATGAGGAGGATCCCGATGATTAATCTCAAAGGAAGTGCTCCCTTAGATCCACTGGACAAAGATAGATGTGGATGGGGCGATGTTGGGTATACAATGAAGTGGGGAGATATTCTCTAATATTGGACAAGAATATTCCACCAAAGTAAAATCTGCAGAAGCAAATTTAGCAAATGGATGCGCCCCCAAAATCCAATGCCTTATGTTAGGTGATGGCACACAACAAGCTCCTCACTATTGAAAATATAAGCAAAAGGGGTATAAATGGTCGCCCAAGATGTGTTTTTTGCAAAGAAAACATTGAAACTAAAAAACAATTATTCATTGAACTTAAATATTCTAAGCAAATTTGGCATTTGGAATTCCAAGAGTTACACAATAGATGGAGTGTGCTAGAAACCTAGAGATATATCTTCTAACAATGGAAAAATAATTATAAAGGACCCTTAAAAGAAACAATTCTAAATCAAGCATGGACTACGATGTCCAAATTCATATGTTGGAAGATATTGTTGGCAAGAAATAAATCCATATTCTAGCAAGAACTAGCACCTACCAGACACATAGTGGCTAGGGTGAAAGGTCTAATGGAAAAGACAATTAGAAGTAGGGGTTAGAATGGCCATATAGCCCATCTACTAGACACATAAGAAATGGATCAGCTCTTAGAAGTAAGTTTAGGTTATGCACCTTCTAATAATAGTTTGCAAAATAAGCCACCGGGCTCGGGAAATGAAATGTCTTAGGTTCAAATACCCCGAGCTTACATGTGTCCCATGCTTACGGGTTGTGTGGGTGCACCTAGGGGCATAGTGGTAGTAGAAGGGAATTGACCCCATGTCATGCGAGTATGAACCCCACCCTAGTTGTCGATTCCCCTAGTAAAAGAAAAGTTTGCAAAATAAGTAAAAGAAATTATCCTCAAAATTGCCAAATAGGAAGGAAGAGAAAGAGTTCAAAGAATTTCTTTGTTAACAAAAAAAACACAAACTTTTTTTGATGGAGCTTCCAAGAGGAATCAAGGGGTGGTAGGTTCCCAGGGGAATCATCTAAGGTCCTAGAGGAAATCAACAAAACATCTTTTTTGGGGGATTAGGAATGATGAAAAATAATTAGGTGGAGGCCTATGCTCTTCTTCAAAGCATAAAAATGGAAAATGAATCAAATATAAAAACCAATCTTGTCTTTGGAGACTCCTTAATTCTTATTCAATATCTAAATAACAACTCTACGCCAATAGATGACACTCTTGCTAGAATCATTTCAAGCATAAGGAGGGAAACACAAATGTTTGATGAGGTCCAATTCTACCATATTCTAAGAGCTATGAATCCAAAAGCAGACCAAGTAACCAATCAGGAATCTAGGCTTGAAGAAGGCTATATGATAAAAAAATGGGGAGTGTTTATCCAAACCTATTCCTTAAGTTATTCACCATTTCATTCATTTTAGTATGGAAAAGGAACATTGCAAATTCATTTACCCCCACATCTATTAAAGGGATGTACCATTAAACATTTCCCGAACTTCACACATACCTTTGCTTCGTCGACATCAGGTTATTGAAGTCATGGATTATCGATGGGACAATGAATATGGGATTTATGGTTTAGTAGGTTGAGCTTGACAACTACAGTACTGGAAGGTAAGTTGGACTCAGCATTCTCTAGTCTATCTGTCATTTGTTTGCTTGTGCATCGATACTCATAATGGTACTGGGTATAATATTTGTGTGAATTGCGTTTGACCTAGGTGTTTTGAGTCTTTCTTGGATAGCCACCCACTTGCAATTCCTACTACAAGGAATTTGTGTTTAGATTCACATGTTTGGATAGTGAAAATGGCTAATGGGATTTATGGTTCAGCAGGTCAAGCTTGATCGCTTAGTGTATGAAGGTAAGTTAGACTCGACCTGCATGGGGACTCACAATGGAAATGGTTATATAAGATTTGTGTGAATTTTGTTCAACCTAGGTGTTCAAAGTCTCTCTTAGACAACTGCCCACATGCAATTTCTACCACGGGGAATTTGTGTTTAGATTTGCGTGTCGAGACAATGAAAAGTGGTAATTCCAATAGGGGGTTGGTGGGCAATTCCTAAATTCTATGGACCTATTCTTGTTTGGTTTCTTCTAGTTTGAATTGGGGGTTTGGAAACTGCCATTCTAAGTGGGGTCTGTGTTTGTTGTGGGAAACCATGGATGACCATTCCTCCAACTATCATAGAGATATTTAGGAAATTAAAAGGTTTCTGAGGCGGCAAGAGGACTTAATAAGTGATAAGTGAACCTTGATATTCTCAGTTACCATGAAAGCTTATGAATTAAAGCATCAACAGACCTCTCAAAATGCCATAATCATGGAGATTCTAATTGAGCAGAAGAGGCAAATTCAAGACTTAGAAGAGGAAAGTGCCAATCTCAAGGCTATGATGATATCCCTCAACGAGGATTCAACATCCTCAATGGCTAATACGAATACTTCAACATTCAATTCAAGCAAGAATACTCTCTTCACAGCTTTAGGGCTTTAGGAGGGTATGGATATAGACAAACAGGATGGGATGGGATGTTGTAGAAGTGCTTATCCCCCTCGTTGCTTAATTTAGGATTTGAGAGATGACAAAGTCTTGGGATGGGATGTTGTAGAAGTGCTTATCCCCCTCGTTGCTTAATTTAAGATTCGTTGCTTAATTTAAGATTTGAGACGTGACAAAGTCTTATGATAGTTACTTTCGATGACTTCTACATTTCTTAGTGGCAGCGTGCGATGCAAACTGTAGGAATATTGCCACTATTTACTCTTTATATGAAACTGTGCAGGGAACGCACACCTATAAGAGAAAGTCTTATGAAAGTTACTTTCGATGACTTTTACATTTCTGGGTGGCAGCGTGCGATGCAGCTTTGAGGATTATTGGAACAATTAGCGTGATTAAATGAAACTGTCGACGTAACGCACATTTATAAGAGAAAATATTGGTTTTCTTTTGTTAAAATTTGTGTATACGTCACTTGTCAAAGATGGTCGAGAAAGGCCAACATTTTCATTTCTTTGACAACATCTCAGTCAAGACAGATCGAGAAAGGCCAACATTTCAACTTAGGGTTCATGAGTTCTTTGACCACATCTCAATTCAGATCAAAAGTGATTAAACAATCGACTTTTGCCATCATCTCGGTGAATATAAATTTCATGGTTGGCAGGATTTGACCATAATGACTATAACCTTTATCGAGTGCTTTGGAAATTAAAAGTGTAGGATAAACAATAAATATCATAACCATTTTAATTAGATATATTTTTATTTTTCCTTTTTAGTCTTATGGACTTGACTTTTTAGGGTTTGAAAATATTTAATTCTGGTTAAGAGTTGTGGTGAATTATGCAAGTTTTTCAATCGCATTGGATCTACATCAAATATTAAATATAGTATGAATGCTCAAATATTAAATTTAGTATGAATGCTCTTTAACCCAATGAATAAATTGGAGTTGCGAATAAAAATAGATAAGTTTCACAATCAAAAAGCATATTAAGTAGATAAAGCTTTATCATTATAAATTATATCTAAGTTTCTATTAAGAGAGCTATTTTTGACTTTGGATTCTAGTACATTTGTCTTGTCATGTCATCTGATCTCGAGGGAAATTTTGACATTCTGCAACTTCGAGTTTTCATTGTGGGGTAGGTAGGCCTCCTCATCATTGCTCATGTTGAATAAAGACATGTTATGGGAATCTAGAGGTACTTATTAGAAGACAATGTTTAACAGAATATTATTTTATTGTGTTTTAATTGATATATATATATATATAATTAAATATTTTATTGATTTTTTAATATATTTAGTTAATATAAAATTATACTTTATTGTTATATTTTTATAAAAAAAATTAATATGTATATATTTTGATTATTTAAAATGTATTTAAATTCATAAATTCAAAACACATATATATAATCTTGTTAACATGTAGTAGTATTATTTGTTATAAGTATTATTTGTAATGTCTCTCATATATCTATAAGTTTTATCGACAATTTATTTTCATATTTTTATTTATTATTATTATTATTATTATAATCAATTATTAAGTTTTTTTAATCAATATTTGTTAGAAAAAAAGTAAACAATAATAACAATAGAATATATGGTCAATTGAGTGTAGCTCAAGTGGTTGTGGGATGGAGCGTTATCCTACCACCATGTTCTATTTCCGTAAGTGACATCTAGAGCTCATAATGATAATATTGTTGTAATGACTTCATGCCCTTGTTGGCTTGGCCTCGTGCCTTGAAAAATCTAGGTTTTACCACGTAGGTACCATTCTCGAAATGAGGGGAACTACCTAGGTCTGCCCCGGGCTTTATTTCCTGGAAAAAAAAATAATAGAACATGATATTTACATGGAAATGAATAAGTAAAACTGTAGGGTAATGATAGTTTCGATCTTATTATTGTTGTTGTTTTGTAACTAGCAAAATCGATAATTGGCCCAGTATCTTCCTTATGTGACACAAGGTCAACTATGGTCCACTTCCACTATAACATGTAGGCAGAACAACACTACACCATGCACGGTACATAGGGCTACGAGGTTTGAACCAACGACAATGCAGGGAGGGCCTTAACAGTGCAATGCCCTATCACCAACTGATCTACACACCGAGGACTCTTTGAACTTTTATTATTACTCACCAAAAAAATTACAATTTTTTCTTGTACATCAATTCCAGGGATCATTTATCTTTTATAAAATGGATATGAGGGTTCTTAAAGGAGTCGAAATAGACTCGACAGTTCTAGAAATTTTCATCTCAGGGGCTCCTCCCCTGCACCCTTGGGTAGGAGGCCCTAGACACCCTCTTGCGACCTCCCCAATGTGCCTAGTGCATACAAATCGCACATGGGCCTAGTCATGTGCTATGAAGGAAGAATACCATAGATATGGATATTGAACTCATCTCCTAACATTCTCCCACTTGAATTCAATATACATGAAGTTCCTTGCCTCTATTTTGCACCCATGTGCCATTTCCCAATGCTTCCTTCATCACATTTTTAGCAAACCGAGAGAATTTTTGCACCATTCAAAATTATATGTTCTACCTAGCTTTGTAAGCATATATGCAATACTCTCATCAATATAATTATTCTCCAACATGATCCTAACTTCTTCAACCACTTTTCTTATGAAATGATACTTGATATTAGTATGCTTTGTGCAATCATGAAACGATGAATTCATCCCTAAGTGAATAACACTTTGAACTTTGACTATCACAATGAAAAGTAATCTTTTCCTACATTATCTTGAAGTCATTCATGAGTCGCTCTAGCCATACTTCCTCTTTATTGCCATTAGTTGCTGCCACATATTCTGCTTCAATGGTTGATAATGCCACCATTAGCTATAACTTACATGTCCAACTTACAACTTCACCAATAAGACTGAAATTATATCCTGTAGTATAATTTTTTCCATCTCTCTCTCCAGCAAAAATCAGAATATGCAAAACCTTTAATTTCTAGACTTGTTGATCTGTAGCAAATAACAACATCTAAAGTTCCCCTTAAATATATGAGTATCCACTTCACAACATTCTAATCCTCCTTACCAGGACTCCGTAATAACTCACTAACATCTCACAACTTGTTTAACTGCGTATAGCTCAAGTGGTTGTGGGATGGAGTGTTATCCTCCCCACCCAAGTTCTATTCCCATAAGTGACATGTTGCACTCAAAATGAGAACATTGTTGCAATGACATTGTACCCTAATGAATCTAGGGTTGACCCTAGGTACCATCCCTAGTGCTTGGGAGTTTTCCTCGGGTGTTGTTACCAAGAAAAAAAAACTCTCATTGCTTGGGCAATATCTGGTCTATTTCTCACCATGGAAAACATAAGTCTCCCTACTACTAATGAATATGGTACATGAGACATGCTTGTCTTATCTACTTATGTGCTAGGACATTTTGGAAGACAACTTGAAGTGTGCAAAAAGTGGGGCACTTTAATCGGTTTTTCATTTCAAATATCTTATCAAACAAAGATTTAAGATTAATGGTTTTCTTCATGTTGGGGCCTACAACCAACATATCATCAAAATGCAACAAGATAATAAAATTCCCATCATCAAGTATCTTATAATAAGCACAATGGTCAACTTCACTTCTACTGGAACCTTGGATCTTCATGGAGGTGTTAAAAATTTTGTACTACATACTTGGAACCTATTCCAATGCATCCAGATATTTCTTGAAATTGCAAACAAAATTCTTTTTTACTCTTTCTTTGCAGCCCTCAAGTTGATCCATAGAAATCTCTTCTTCCATATCACCATGCATGAAAGCAATTTTTACATCAAGTTGCTCTAGCTCTAAATCCCATGTTTCTACAACCACAAGTAAAAATCTTATAATAGTTAGCTTCATAATTGGAGAGAATATTGCATTAAATTATATACCTGACTTGTGCACATAACCTTTTTCCACAAAGTGAGCTTTATAGTGTTCTAGCAACTCATAATTGTTCTCCTTTACTTTATACACCCACTGGTTTACAACAACCTTTCTTCCTATTGTGATATCCACAAGTTCCCACATTTCATTCTTGTGTAGAGATTTTCTTTATTCATCCATGGATTTCCTCCATTTATCTACATTCATATATTCTCTAGCTTCTTGAAATGAATCGGGTTCACCATCATTAGTCAAAAAAGAAAAAGAAGGATGAAAATCAAGAGAATGCATTTTTGGACACCTCTTGGGACATCTACATCTTCTAAGTCATGGTTGTTGAATTTGTTGCTCTTTATGATGATCATAAGATTCATTTTCATTTGGATATTCACTCATTTCTACTTCAACATGTATAATGTCAAGTGTTTTTTGTTGTTAAATTTTGAGCATTAATTCACAATACTCTAGGATCTTTGCTGAGAGAATAACATATACAGTATATCAATGCATGACAAACACAATATGACAAGCATCACAAGAATAAAAAGCATAAGAAACAAGAGACGCAGAGTTTCCGTGGGGAAAACCCTAAGGTGAAAAACCCCACAACTTCCTCAGAGATAGAGAGAGCAATGACTCTGAGATAGTCTCCTAGTATCAGATGATCCTCCTCCTCACTAGTGCGCCACTTTCTGAGTGAGAGTGAGTTACTTTTCCGAATGAGTAAAATAGAGATCTCCGATCTCTATTTATACTAACCTTTTTTCCCAATGACCTTATGGAGCCGACTTGTCTAGCTAGGTACATCCACATTATAATATATATAATTCAGGGCCGACCCCACATGGTGGTCTAATAACCCATCGACCCCACATGGTGGTCTAATAATCCATCGGCAAGTACACACACTTGCGACACTTGTCAATCCAAATGACGACACTTCCTTATAGAGGAATAACACATCTCTTATAAGGGTACAATAAATATATATAAAATACACAGATGAAATACATTCCGAAGTTACATATACATCAACACTCCCTCTTAACTAGGAAGGTATTTCTCGACATAGATCTGCTAGACAAGTCTTCTTCTCGGGATCATCGTCATCATCATCGTCATTGCTGCTGCTATCTCAACCAATCTCTGACTCTACTCGTCATAGGAAGTTCTACAGAGCCATTCCTTTTTCATACTGGATGTAGGCCCACCACCTGCAGGTCTTCATCATCACTGGCCATACTATGGAATCCTCAGGACTTATTACGTGCGTCACAAAACCTTAAAAGAGTCTCTTGACTAGCAAGAACTCTAAAGAGCATCTGAGGCATTTTTCATCCTGTCCGGATCTCCAGGACTTATTACATGTGACCCCACCACAAAACCTCGCAAGAGCATCCCAGGCTATTACGAGCACGCAGCTCTACCTATAGGATCTCCCAGGGCACGAATTACATGTGGTCATGGCAAAACCTCGCAAGAGCATCCCAATACTGATTACGGGCACACAGCCCAACCTATCAGATCTCCCAGGGAACTGAATTATATGCCATAGGACAAAACCTCGAAAGAGCATCTGCCAGATATCCCAGGGCACCGAATTACATGCCATAGGAAAAACCTCGAAAGACTATCTGCAGATCTCCTAGGGCACCGAATTATATGTCCTCCCAGAGCAAAACCTCGAAAGAGCATTTGCCAGATATCCCAGGGCACCGAATTACATGCTCATCTGCACAACCTGATCCATGGCCATAGAGTATCAACCTGATACTCACCATACATCATCCGGATGTACACATGATCATCCTGATCATCATCACTGCAACATCCTGCTGCATGTCATCTGGAGCAACATCCTGAAGCTCGTCATCCATGATCATCCTGATCATCATCACTGAAACATCATGCTGCATGTCATCTGGAGCAACATCCTGAAGCTCGTCATCCATGATCATCCTGATCATCATCACTGCAACATCCTGCTGCATGTCATCTGGAGAAACATCCTGAAGCTCGTTCACCCATGATCATCCTGATCATATAATGCATCTACCTGATGCATACCAAGTATCTACTTGATACATATCATTATACATGATCCACCTGATCATACAATGTATCCACCTGATACAAATACAAATACATGATACATATCACCATACATGATCTACCTGATCATACAATGTATCCACCTGATACATATACAGATACATGGTCCAAGCATCCAACATGATGCATATACAAAAATACATATACATGATCCAACCGATCATATCCAGCATCCAACATGATGCGTACATACATATAAATGATCCAACTGATCAAATCCAGCATCCAACATGATGCATACATACATATAAATGATCCAACTGATCATATCTAGCATCCAACATGATGCATACATATAAATGATCCAACTGATCATATCAAAGCAGAAACCAAAACATCATCCTGATGCTCATCATCCAGCACTTACATCCACAGCCATGTGAAGGATCCTCCTTCCAACATGCTTGGAATGGCTTCAGCAGATGTGTCCATCACTTCTTCCTCGAAGTGTCCTCGATCTGAAGAATGCCAAGCCTCTCTCTGAAGTACTCGAACTTCACCCTGGCTAGTGGCTTCGTCAGCACATCTGCAATCTGCTCGTCCGTCGCAACATACAGGAGCTTCACAGCTCCTCTCTACACCATATCCCTGATATAGTGATATTTGATCTCTATGTGTTTCGACCTGTCATGAAACACTGGGTTCTCGGACAGCTTCACACAACTCTGGTTATCACAGAAGATACCAGTAGCTTCCAACGGGAGATCAAATAACTCAGACAGTAGCTTCCGTAGCCATACTGCCTCACAACTAGCTGAACAGGCTGCAACATACTCTACCTCAGCTGTACTCAGTGCTACACAAGACTGCTTCTTGCTAAACCAAGAGATCACACCTGATCCCATACTGAAGCAGCACCCAGATGTGCTCTTCCTATCTAAAGCACTGCCAGCCCAATCTGAATCAACATAACCCTGCAGGTTAAACTTTTGATTCGCTTCATACTTGAGCCCATAGTCCACTGTACCCTTCAGGTACCTCAGAACATGCTTTACAGCAACCAGGTGAACACTCCTCGGATCTGTCAGGAACTGACTCAATGTGTTCACTACAAAGCAAATGTCTGGTCTCGTGTTCGTCAGGTACATCAAGGACCCAATCATCTGACGATACATAGAGACATCAACTGGCTCAGATGAAGCATCACATAGAAGCTTCAGATTCGATGCCATAGGTGTGGCCATGGCCTTGCAATCCATCATCCCAAATCTCTTCAGGATATCTACTATGTATTTCCCTTGTCCAAGGAAGATCCCACTTGCACTCTGCCACACCTCCATACCTAGGAAATAGTGCATCATTCTTAAATCTTTCATATCAAATTTAGCAGCAAGCTTCCTCTTAGTATCTGCAATCAGTTTGTCATCTCCTGTTACAAATAAGTCATCCACATACAGGAGTAGGATCACATGATTCCCTTCCTCAACCTTGTAGTAAAGGTTGGAATCTGCTTTACTCTTGGTAAAGCCCAAACTAGATAGGAAATTGTCCATCCTACCATACCAAGTTCTAGGGGCTTGTTTCAAGCCATACAAGGATTTCTTCAATCTGCATACATATGACTCCCTGTAATGTATTTCAAAACCTAGTGGCTGCTCTACATATACTTCCTCTTCAACTACACCATTCAAGAAAGCAGTCTTGACATCCATCTGGTGTATTTTCCATCTCATTGCTGCAGCCAGGGAAAGTACTGTTCTGATGGAAGTATACCTGGCTACAGGTGCAAAAGTTTCTTCATAATCTATTCCCTCTTTCTGAGAGAAGCCACGAGCTACGAATATTTCCTTGTATTTCTCTACACTGCCATCTGTAGCATGCTTGATTTTGTAGATCCATTTGGAAGTCACAACAGACTTCTCTTTAGGTCTTGGGACAACATCCCAAACATCATTCTTCATTATTGATTGGTATTCCTCAACCATGGCATCCTTCCATTCTTTCTTTTCCACTGCTTCTTCATAACTGGAAGGCTCTTTGTTCATAATGTCACAGAGTAAAGCAACATAGCTAGTATGTGATCTGGTTCTCTTATTTGCTCTGTGTTCTTCTTCTGGAATGCCAAATCTTTCTGCATCTTGAATGAGCTCTCTAGCCCATGCAGGTTTCCTCTTGTGAGAGTTATCCTCACGGGGTGGATCTATAGGTTCTTGTGGATCTTCAAACTCACGAACAACTTCTGGAACTCCTTCAGTCATGGTAGTGTCTTGAAATCCGGTTTCCTTAGGTTCTTCATAAACTTCGATAGGTGCCTTCCTTGATTTGATGAATGTTGATTTTTCATCAAATGTTACATCCCTGCTGACATCAATCTTCTTGAACCCTCGAAAGTATATTCTGTAAGCCTTCAAGCTTTCACTGTAACCCACAAAGATACCCTTCTTTCCTGAAGGATCTAGTTTAGTCCTCTTTTCCTTTGGGACATGAGTGTATACTGGACAACCGAATATTCTGAGATGACTGACTTCAGGATTCTTACCAGAAAAGACCTCTTCTAGTGTCTTGTTGTCCAATATCTTGTGGGGTGTTCTATTCTGCACATATACAGCTGTTCTAGTTGCTTCTGCCCACAGATGCATAGGTAGATCCTGGTCATGCAGCATTGCCCTTGCTGCTTCCATGATAGTTCTGTTCTTCCTTTCTGCAACTCCATTCTGTTGAGGATTATATGGAGCAGTCAACTCCCTCTTAATCCTTGAATCACTACAAAGCTTCTTGAAGTCACTTGAGGTGAATTCTCCACCATTGTCGGATCTTAATGTTTTGATCTTCTTGTCAGTTTGATTCTCCATCAAGGTTTTGAATTCCTTGAATTTATCAAACACCTCATCTTTTCTCTTTAAGAAGTATACCCAAGTCTTCCTGGAGAAGTCATCAATAAATGAGACATAGTAAACATACCCACTCAGGGAACTGGATGACATAGGACCACATACATCTGAGTGGATGATTTCTAGGATGTCTTTTGCCTTGCTTTCACTGCTTGGGAAAGCCTTCTTAATATTCTTACCTTTTGCACATCCTTTGCAAACACCTTCAAGTTTGGTCTTGATTTCAGGAAGACCCTCTACTGCCTTGCTTGCAATTGGAAGTGCTCTATAGTGCATATGAGCAAGTCTTCTATGCCAAAGCTCACTTGGCTCCATGGATTCATGTACCATGGCATGTTCAGGTTGTCCCTTCAATTTATACAAACCTCCCTCTTGCTCTCCAATCACTACTGCATCATCTATGTTCTTTCCCTTTGGCCACATTAGGACTTGTCCATCCACAAATGCAACCCTCATACCTTTTGCATCCAATGCAGAGATGGAGAGTAAGTTCTTCTTGAGCCCAGGTACATAAAGGACTTCTTTCATCTTCAAGGATTTTCCAGAATTTAGGTTGTAGGAGGATTCACCACTTCCTTTGATTGGGTATTGATAATCATCCCCAAGTTTCACCTTATGGGGTGATTCATGTTCAGATAGGTTCACAAAAGATTCCTTAAACCCAGTCATGTGTTTGGAAGCCCCACTGTCAATTAACCAATCATTACAACCATGGGAGATAGTACCTGTGAGAGCAGAGATCAGAACATACTCTTCTTCACTTGATGAGTCATCATCACTATCATTTTCTGCCCTAGCCTTCTTCTTTGGGGGTTCATCATCTTCGGCAGCATGAGCATGAAACCTTCTTTTGTTGCCCTTCTTCTTCTTATTGTTTTTATTATCCCTTTTGTTCTTGGGACAATCTGAAGCAAAGTGACCCTTCTCATTGCATGTGAAGCATCTTAGGTCCTTCTTACTCTTTTGATAGGATCTATTGTGGCGAGGGTGCTCCTTCTTGGTTTTGCTTCTTTTGGTGTGAGTTGCAAGAGCTTGATCTTCACCTCCCATCTTTTCCTCACGAGCTATAAGTCTAGCTTCTTCTTGAGAGCATTCTTCCCGCAATCTGTTGAAGGAGATCGGCTTCTTCCTTGCACAAATTCCTTGAATGAAGCAATCCCATGACCTGGGTAGGCCATTTAGAGTGGTCATCACCACTTCACCATTCTCCACCGTTTCATCCACTGCTTCTAGTTGTTCCTTGATCTGGGAGACCCTTGAAAAATAAGATTGAATGGTTTCTCCATTCTGAAACTTTACTCCTTTCAATTGGTTCCGCAGGGTCATCTTCCGATTTATGTTCTTTCCTTCAAATAGCTTGGTCAAAGATTCAAACATCTCCTTGGGTGTCTTAAGAGAAGACACATGGGGTATGAGATGGTCTTTGATGGAATCAGCAATGATTCTCTTTGCCTTGACCAAGTTCTTCTTATGCAATACCTTGGCCTCTTCATCCTCTGGGATAGGGATGTCTTCTTTCACATATGAGTCCAACTCATTCTCTTCCAGGATTAACCCAATCCAATACTTCCAAGCCCGGAAGTTATCAGCTCCTTCAATCTTATCCTCAAGCTTGGTGTGGTGAGACATCTTAAAGAGTACTTCAAATGGAAATAGAAAAGATTTAGATCTTACCACTTGAAATGCTGAAAACTGGATTTGGTCCCGGATTAGGGTTTGTTGGAAAAACCCTAAAAATTCAAAATGTGAATTTCAAATTTCTGAAAGGATAGAAAGATGCGCCTTGATGAGCTGGTCAGCCTGGTGGATTCAGAATTTGAGATCAGCAAAGTTTTGCCCTTCAGAATTGCCTTTGTGTCCTCCCGGGTTCACTAGGGAGAGCCCTGAATTAGGGTTTGAGTTTCCTAGAGATCTACTCAGCCAAAAATCTCGATCCAAAGCTCTAAACTTCGATTTTTGCAAGGAGCTTCTAGTTGTGCCTTCAGATTCCAGAAATTCCTATTTTTTTGGAAACCCTAATGTTTAGGGCCAAATATGAAAATGCTCGGAATTGAATTCTGATTGGACAGATAGATGCGCCTTGATGATTAGAGTCAATCTACTATACTGATTTTCAAAAATCTATGGAGAGAAACCCAATAAACAAGGAACTCAAGCTTTCGTCACTGCAAAATGTCTTCTTCTCAGGTTAGCTCTGATACCATGTTAAATTTTGAGCATTAATTCACAATAATCTAGGATATTTGCTGAGAGAATAACATATAAAGTATATCAATGCATGACAAACACAATATGACAAGCATCACAAGAATCAAAAGCATAAGAGACAAGAGACACAGAGTTTCCGTGGGGAAAACCCTAAGGTGAAAAACCCCACAACTTCCTCAGAGATAGAGAGAGCAATGGCTCAACCAAAGTACAACCAAATAACACTGAGATAGTCTCCTAGTAGCAGATGATCCTCCTCCTCACTAGTGCGCCACTTTCTGAGTGAGAGTGAGTTACTTTTCCAAATGAGTAAAATAGAGATCTCCGATCTCTATTTATACTAACCTTTTTGCCTAGTGACCTTATGGGGCCGACTTGTCTAGCTAGGTACATCCACATTATAATATATATAATTCAGGGCCGACCCCACATGGTGGTATAATAACCCATCGGCAAGTACACACACTTGTGACACTTGTCAATCCACATAACGACACTTCCTTATAGAGGAATAACACATCTCTTATAAGGGTACAATAAATATATATATAATACACAGATGAAATACATTCCGAAGTTACATATACATCAACATTTGTTCCTCCTTCCATCGCATCATTATTCTTTCAAAATAACATTATGGCTAATGATTTCCATGTGTTAAGTAGTATCCCATAGTATATACCACTTTATTGTATTATCATATCCAAGAAACACACATTTCCTTGACTTTGGGTCAAGTTTGGACCTTTTTTCTTCAAGCACATGGGAAAATACATCACAACCAAAGGTACATCAATGAGAGTAATCAACTGGCTTACCACATCAAACCTCCATTGGAATTTATACATTCAACACAATTATAGGTGATCTATTTATAAGATAAGTAGCTATATTAACAATTGTTTCCCATAATCCATTATCCAACCTAGATGTGTTGAGCATGATTCTTGCACATTCCATGTTTGTGTGATTCATTTGCTCAACCACACCATTTTGATATGGAGTATATGGAGCAATATTTTGGTTCTTAATTCCTTCATTTGTACAAAATTTATCAAATTCCAAGGAATACTCTCCTCCATTATCCGATCTGATACATAAATAGACTTTCCCAAATTTTTATCTATTCATGCCTTGAACTCCTTAAATTTCTTAAAGGATTATGACTTATTTTTCATAAAATACACCCACACTCTTCTAGAATAATCATTTATAAAAGTTAGAAAAATACCTCGCACTATTTATAGACTGAGTGGGGGATGACCCAAATATATCATAATGAATAAGTTGCAAAAAACATAACTTTTACTAGAGCTTGTAGTAAATCAAACTCTCTTTTGTTTACCAAAAGTACAGTGCTCACACAAATAAAAATTACAAGACTTAATCTAAAAAAGAATACCACGGTCATGTAGAATTTTCAAACACTTTTTACTTATTGTTGTAGTCCCAAGGTTCATGTGGTTACCATAGATACATTACATGATATAAGAATTAAGAAAGCATACACAATGATACAGATACAAGAGACGAGCTAGATAGAGAGAACACAAGCCTTTATATTAACCAACAAGAGAAGAATACAGTCACAGAACCAATCTAACTAGTACAACAGCTCAATAGCCTATATATATATATCTTGTCAATACAGTTATATAACCGTCTGTCGGTCTAACCGATTGACCCGACCTATACTAGTCAACGCGACATGTCGACATATGCTTTAGAGTGGTCGGGCGGAGGGCCTAGTCGACAGGCCGACCTAGGCCCCTCCAACATCTCCCCCACCTCAAAATATTTCTTCATCCCGAAGAAATGGAGAGATCAAAATACAAAAAGAATCATTAAGACAGTTATGAAGAAGGTAAGCTAGAGCTGGCGACATAGAATATCTATAGACAGGCTTCAAGAATAACTTCGGCAGAAACAGAGAGATGGTGTTGGAACTCTTCCCAGGCGCGCAACAAATTTTGAATGTCGACAGTCAACGTCGTGAGCTTCGACAAGTTTTCCATCTTGTCGTGGGTGGATATAGCCAGTAAATGGATCATGTCGGGTCCAAATGTAGTGATTGTTTCATGGGCAGCAGCAAGTAAGTGTTGAAGTCGAGGTTGAATTTCTTCAAGTTTATTGAGGCCGCAACATGCTTGAGATATCCATTGTGTTTCTTGTTTTTCTAATTTGTCCAGTTTTTTATTTTCCATGATGATCTAACTATCAATTCTTTCAATAAGTGCTTCTTCTGCAGTCAAGCATTGTCGGTGAAGTGTGCCTAACAGTGTCCTTGTCTTTTGCAGTTCTTTGTAGACATCACCATAATGTATATACCAGTTGTTCAGTACTTCGGCAAGTTTTGCTTCTTGAATATCATACTGCTTGAGTAGATTGAGAGCTTATGTAAAAGTTGTAAACTGATTTTCTATGAGGGAAGCTACCTCGACATCCTGGTATTGTTTTTTCTTAAGAAGCTCGGATTGTATCTTTGACACAACAGATTCAAATAGCTAATATGCTCTATCAAGAGGTGATCTCATGTCGAAATTTGATGGAAGTGTGATGACTTGCTGAGCTAACTCTTCACACTTAGTGAGAAACGTAGTCCTTTCTTCCTCTAGCTGGAGTAACTGGTCTTCAGATTCCTATCGGCGATATCTTTGTGCTCTAAAGGCTACATCTTCAAGTAAATCAAGCTCTTCTTGCAATTCCAACTGTGGTTGATAGCTGGTAGTAGCTCCAAATTGATCTAAGTAGACTGAGAGAGTGTTTTTGGATTGACCTTGCTGCACTTGCTGTGTTTGTATATGTTGTTGATTTTCTCTCTCTTTACACTTATTTTCTTTATGTTTCTTCCGGCTGCTTTTCTCTTTTTCTTTGTCTTTACTTAGGATTTGTTGTTCTGGCCCCTTTTCTTTGTTGGCTACTGCTGGATGCATGTCGATGGTTGCTTGTGTGCTAGCAACAACTTGTTCTTCCTAGACTTCTATATATGGTTTTGCTTCTATGGTAGTTGGATTCTCATGTTCAACAGTTCCGACACTTAGTGGAATTTTTGTTGGTACGCTGGATGTATCCATATTGCTTGTACTAATGTCTGGAACATTGGTTTGCTCTGGTGGTTCTGTCATGTCGACTGCAAAATCTTGAGTTGCGGCTGGTTCCTTGGCTTGAGCGGAAGCGGCTTCAACTGCTTCTATCGTGATTTCTTCTTTGTTGTGATGTTGTGTCACCGGACTAGACTTGGATCCGTCGACAGGAAGACTTGACTGACTTGTCGGGAATGATGGTGGGTCGACTGATGTCGTAAGTGGACTCAATGAAGTGGTACTGTCGAACAGACCTGGACCAACTGGACTTTACTCAATTGCAGACTCAACATGGAGAATGACGACTTGGGGGGATTTTTCACTTTGATCGACTGCAGGTCGAGGTGGACTCATTTGTTGTGGTAATGATGTGATTGGGAGAGGGGTATAAACAGTTGTTTGTTTTGAATAAACTAGACCTAAAGGGTCGGGGTTTCTAATATGATGGATATTTTTGTGACCGACAACTTCTGGTACTGTCGATGATAAGGGTAAATTATCGATTTGAATGGTGTCGGGGGGAGATAGGTTAATCGGCACGGTGGCCGGGGTTGCAAAGACTGGTTGTTGAATGACCATCTCGCGCAAGTTGGGACATAGTGTCGGAAGGTTTGCAATAAACGTACTCAAAGTAGCATCTGTTGCATTAACAGGAGCAGGTAATGCTAAAGGAGTGGTTTCTTCTTCTACTGCGGTTGGGGAAGAAGGGGGAGTAGGAATGGTTAGGTCGACATGGGTTTTGACTAGAATTTTTGGTTTTTTAACAATAATTCTAGAAGGCAGGTACTTATCTGTTTCCAAAAATTTTCTGAACTGGTCTTCGACAGGTAATTTATTCTTGGTTGCATCTTCGAGAATCTGAGTTGCGATGTCGTACAATTAGATCTCGTCTTCCTCTGTAGGTTCTTGAAAAGTTACATTTCTTTTTCCTTTCCCTTGAGTCAATATCACCTTGTTCTGTTGGGCTGTAAGCAGTTAAGCTACTACCTTTTGTATATTTTCGTCCGTCAAAATATGTTCTGGATTGTTGGACTCTGTACTACTGTTCGATTGCTCGACAGCTTATGTTGATTCTTTATGTGAAGCCATTGTGAGTGTTAGTACCTTGGGATTAGGTATTGATTCAGGATTATATGTGAAGGTATTCATGTATAACCGACTTTCATATGCTTCTTCCTGTTCCGCATCTGACAAAGGTTCGACATATGTGAAGTCAACTTTTCGGGCCTGGGATGGAATTGCCAGTACTTCATTGGATTGTCGACTCAACTCCGTGAAAATTTCATTTACTGACGGGTAATAGTCGAGGCGTTTACCCTGACCTACTGCACCTTCCATGTACCAAACCGCTGTATCATCCAAAGAAAGTTGGATGTGTGTTGTCGGGGGTATACTTCGTCGAACATTCTGTGGTACTCTCCATCTTGTCACTATTGTTTTTAGGTCTATAAAACATGCTCCCAGCCAAATTTTAACCATCAGTGGACCATGTCGGCTTGCTCCTAGAGTGAAACAACGAAAATTCTCCATAAGGACAATTCGTTCTTGCGAGAAATCCTTGTTTCCTTTTGGGCGCAAGTGGGTCATAGCAATCCATATAAGCACAGATGGGTAACAAATGTTGGTCCCTTTCTCTTGGCACTTGTGGCATGTGTACTTGATTATGTCGGCCAAGAAGTCTTCCCATTTGTATAATTTTCCATGCATATCCATTTTATTAACAGCTTCCAACATGTTGGTCTTCAAATCTGATCCCCTTTTGGTTTGTGAAAGTGCATGCGACACAATTTTGGCAGCATTTTTATAGTTACCATATACAATATGACTCACGGCTATGCCTCGTGAGTTCTTTATAGCAAAAGTATTGACAAATTCATCGACCAAGTCCGCTCCTGAACTTGTCGGTACTATATCTCCCTTATGTGATAAACTGGTTATCTTGTGGATAAGTGCTCCATTGATGTCGATTGGAACATCAAAATAAAGCTTTCCATTGTGATACCTACTAACAATGAATTGTGCGATGATTTCTTTAAGTCCTCCAAAGCTATCCAGTAGTGGGGCCTTCATATATTACAAAATTGTGGTTGTCTGTAGCCGCTGAGCTTCCTCCCTCCAATGGACGTCTGATTCCTTCCCCACTCTTCAATGCCCTTCCACGCTCTCTTCCAAGTGGGTTCTAACGCTTTTGCATTGCGAATCATCTGGAGTCATGTTTCCAATGGTGATTGCTCTTTTTCCAGCTCTCTAACCATTGTCGCAGCGGCCTTGGTAGCTGTTAAGGTTTTCCTCGGGGCCATGGTGGATTCAGGGTTCAAGAATGCGAAAGTTTCTTCAGCAGGGTCAGGGAGCTCTGTATCTTGGAATTCAAGTTCTTGGCAAAAGAGTGTCCAAGAATCCTCGAGCTCTGGATTTATGGTGGAGTTACTCGGCACGGGTGAATAGGACGTAGACGCCTGTATTGATGGTTGATTTGACGGAGGTATTAAATTGGGCTGACATGATATCAACGCCCTATCAGGTGCATTAATTTTGGTGTCGTGGGTATCTTTAGTCTTTATTTATTTGTCATCATGGTGCCGTGATACCTCATTTGTTGTGCTATGTAGAAAGCCTTCTCTAGATAGGTTTTGTCGGTCCGAGCTCCATTGTTTCTTTCGTGCCTGATTTTCCTCTGCAACTTGTCGGCGTTCTTGTCGATGTCTATAATATCGACGGTTATGCTCTGGACTTTTTTCTTTGCTCTTTCCATCCTTATTCTTCCAATCTCTCGTCATTTTTCTTTTGTCACGCTTTGTTGTTTACTTGATTCCTTATAGTACTCTCATTTGGTTACTTCTAAACATTTTTTTTTTAATTTTTATTTTTTTTATTTAATTTTTTTTTCGAATGTTCACGACTTGTACCGTTATAGTCGGGCGTCGTTTACTGCTTTCTTGAAAACATTTCCTTGTAGCGTTTTCATTCAGACTGATCCGTTGGGATTTAATGTTTCGACAATATAGGGTCCCATCCATTATGTATGCAATTTCCTCGGTTTCCCTTTTACTCGACTATTATAGAGGAGTTCCAAGTCTCCAACTAACAGATTCTTCTGTTTGGTATTTCTGTCGTGCCACGCTTTCTGTTGTTGTTTTTGGACTTGTTGATGCTCTATCGCCATCTGTCTAATTTCATCCAGCTTTGACAGTTGTAATAGTCGTTCCTGTCGAGCATCTTTGACATCAATGTGCAATACTGCTGTGATGGTCGGTGCTTGTCGTCGAAAATGTAATGGGACGACTGCTTCTTGTCCATAGACAAGTGAGAAAGGTGTTTGACATATCGTTCTTTTGTATGTTGTTCTGTATGCCCAGAAAACAGCAGGTACTTTTTCATCCCAGTCGTCTTTCTCTGTGTTGCATATTTTTTCCAGTCCTCTTGTAAGTGTTTTATTAAACGACTCTACGGTGCCATTCGACTGAGGGTGGTATGCGGAGCTTATTCTATGATGAACTGCAAATTCCTTGGTCAGTGCTTCGATAGTTTTGCATATAAAATGCGTACTTTGGTCTCTTATTAATGTTAAGGGGCATCCAAAACGTGTTATGATATTTTCATAAATAAACTTAGCGGCAACTTCGCTTGAACATGTTTCGACCGGCTCTACTTCTTCCCACTTGGTGACATATTCGACAGCAATGATGAGATATCAAGCACCTATCCTCCTCCCCACTACTGGAAATGGTCCAATAAAATCAATATCCCAAATCTCAAACGTTCGGCTAGGGTTAATTGGAACCAGTGGCATTTCTATTCTTGGGAGCGGTCAACCCATACGCTGACATCTATCACACTTAGATACAAATTTGCGACAATATTTATGAACTGTCGGCCACCACAGTCCGGATTGCAAAAAATTTCTAGTTGTTATGTATGCATGATAATGTCCTCCCGCTGGTCCAACATGAGCTTCTAAAATTATATCCTGTCATTCATGCTCTAGTGTACATCGACATAATATATCATCCAAGCCAAGTTTATAGAGGAATCCATTGATCGGAGTGTAAGGATCTGCTTTCATCGCCAGGATATTCCTCTTTTTCTCAGTCGTTCCTTCAGGGGCTTTCCCAACCTCGAGGAATTGTGTGATTTTCGCAAGTTATGAAGGGACTGCTTCAATACGAAACAAGTGTGCATCTGGAAAGTCATCTTCGATTCCTGTCGGCTCCTCTCCTGTGTCGACTCTCGACAGGTGGTCTCGTCCGACATTAGCTTTTCCAGGTCGAATAATTACTTCGAATTCAAATTCTTGAAACAGTAATAGCCAGTGACACAACCTCCCATGATGCAATGGTTTATTGACTAAGTATTTTAAAGCTTGATGATCTGTATAAAATACAAAGGGGTTAGCCAATAAATAATGACAGTGTTTCTACAGTGCAAATACCATACCTAATGCTTCTCTTTCGGTCGTGGAGTAATTTATTTCAGCTTTATTTAATTTCCGACTACTAAACGCATTAGGATAATCCATTCCATCTTCTCCAGGTTGTGTTAGAATGGTGCCAACTGTTATTCCAAATGCATCAATATGCACATGAAATGTTTTCAACCAATCTGGAAATCGGAGGATGGGTGCTTCAACCATTTTTCTTTTCAACGTGTTAAATGAGATGTCGCATTCCTCTGCCACCTGTAATCTTGATCATCTTTTAGCAACTCTTTGAGAGGGTAAGTCATATTGGAGTAATGTCTGATGAACTTCATGTAATATCCGGTATGACCCAACAGGATCCGCACTTGTTTTGGATTAACTAGAGGTTTTAGGTCGAGGATAATTTTGATCTTCACATAGTCAACCTTGATTCCTTCTTTGCAAACTACATGGCCTAGTAATATGCCGATGGGTGTCACGAAAATGCACTTTTTAATGTTCAGCGACAACTATATATGCCGACACCGTTCCAACATCAGTCGAAGCCATTTGCAATGATCCTTTAGCATTGAATAGATTGTCCAATCATCAAAGTAAATAGCCATGGTTTTGTAGATATACTCTTGAAATGATTTTACAACAATTCTTGAAAAGACCGCTGGTGCATTCTTCATACCGAAGGGCATGACTTTGTATGTGAATGACTCGAATTCGCACACGAATGTTGTCTTTTTCTGATCTTCCTTTGCAATAGGTAATTGATTGTACCCCAAGAATCCATCCGTGAAAGAGTAGCACTCATGCCCTACAACTTCATTAATAATTTCATCTGCAAAAGGGATTGGAAAGGGGTCTGTGAGTGTTACCTTGTTCAGCTCACGAAAGTCGACACAGATTCTTAGTTGCATCGGATCTTGTTTCTTTGGATGAACAACCATCGAGCTTGCCCACTCTGACTGGTGGATAGGATATATGATTCCTACTGCAAGCATATTATCAATCTCCTTTTTAACAATATCCTTATATTTGTGAGCAAGTTTATAAGGTCTTTTCTTTACTGGCCTGGCATCTGGTTTAATATCAATTTTCATCTCGCCCATCTCCTGCACAAGACCTTTCAAGTCTTTATAATCTCGAGCAAATACATCTTGAAATTATTTGAGGATACTGGAGATTTCTGCTATTTGTTCCTCATTCTAGTAATCGCCAATTCTTGCCATTTTCGATCGGTCATCATTTGAAATATCTACTTCCTTTGTTTTAATCTTCGTGTCCATCCATTTTGGTGCACGACTGTCACTTATCAGCCTTTCAACTTCTTTGATTTGTGTGAATGCTGGTGGAAAATCTTTTTCTGACAACCTTTCAGGTTCGTCTTTTTCGACAATCTCTGTGCTAAAGATTGTTTTTACGGGCTTTGACATGTTGGGGTGGTCCTGTTTCCATTGAAAACTCTTCCCAACTGATTTCTCCGTTTATGTTATAGCAGGTAGTAGGTCGATGCATACTTTGCTGCTTTTCTGCAAGTGCTGAAGTTTCTGTCAGCTGCAGAAATTCTTTGATACTTTTACTTGCTTCGACCAACTTCTCCTCCTGTGGAGAAAAATGGAAATCCTTAATAAAATTTTCCTTTAAATCTTTCCAAATGAAATTTTCTCCTCTCACCTCTTCCATCTTATACCATTTATTGGGTATATCATCAAGTGTTCTGGGGAAGAGGTGAGGCCATGATCTTTCATCTTTATAGCCCAATGTTCTCCATTCTTTTTCACAACAGTCGATGTGGACCTCAAGATTTTGTCCCTGTGTAAACAGATGGATGTCGGCCTTAGTCGCCAGTTTCCTTCCTCCAAACCTTTCTATAAAAAATGTTGATGCAGTATTCCAACTTTGGAGTTTCGACTAATGGGTGTCCCACCATCTCGCAGCTTGACCAGTAAATGTCTCTACAAGACTTTGGAGTCGGCCTTGCTCTCCAACATGTTTTGATACATGTTCGACATGTACAGCAGGTGAATCATGTTCCTTGTATCTTAATGTCGGATTACCTGATTATGCACTTTTGTCTGGAATAAGTGTTGGATATGCCCTCATTTTCAGTTCAAATATCTTCGGTGTATATGATATTGAGAGACACTTCTTTATTTGATTCTTTGAGATGGCTTCCACCGTCCAACATTCCTTCGCATGCAAATCATATTTTTCTATCTACCAGTCATAGAGTTCTGCATCGGAGTTATATCCGAGTGAAACAGGATCTCCAAGGTGAAGTTATCCTTGGTAATTTGGTTCGATACGATCTTCATTATTGTCTATTCGATAAAGTTGTCGAATATCATTATCTACTTATGTCGGTTCCCACCATGGTTCTCCCTGAGATGGGAAGATTGGTACGATAACCTTCTTCCCATTTCCTTTCAACTTGATGCAACTCTTGTCTAAGGAAATTGAAGCCTTCATCTTTCGCCCTTAAGGTTGACCGACCAAGGCTGGGAAAGAACTCGCATCATCCTTGGGATTAATGATCTCAAAATCTACTTTGGTTGTGATGCCTTTAATGGAAGTTTCGACACCTTTCCATACTCCAATCGGCTCAATTAATCCTTGATCTACTAGCTTTAGAAAAATGCTCGATTCCTGCAATTGTGGTCGCTCAAGTTGGTCGCAGGTATCACGAGTCATGATATTCACTTGGGAGCCAAAATCTAATACGACTTGTCGTACATGATATCCATTTATGTCGAGGTTGACCAATGGGTCAGCATCATTTTTATCTTTTTTATTTAGTCGAAAAATGTTTTTAGTTTGTATTTGCTCGACGTGTTTATATTTCAATTTATGCAACAGGTCAATCATTTTCCCTATAGCTTCATCATTTGAAATTAATCTGAACAATTCATTGAGAACTTCCTACCGTTTTTCTTCACTATCTTCATGTGCTACTAAGTCACAACATATGTCGGATTCATTTTTGTACACAGATTTTTGTTTCATAGGATTTGGGTAATCCTCTTTATCTACAATTTTACTTATCTGTGGCTTATCTTGACCAATGTGAGTACCTTGCCTAGTTACAATTTGCAAGTTTTTTGTATGAAGCACATCATTTTTGGATACACAAGATAAGACATGAAGATTCTTTTTATTATTTATTTTCTCAATCATGGTAGGGCAATCCTCTAAAAAGTGATCGCCTACCCCACACTTTATACAAAATTTAAGATCAGTTCTTTACTTATAGGGGCATTCTGCATGCCGATGATCCTTGCCGAGACATGTGAAACACAAACCAAGTCGATTAGGTCGAACTCCATGACCACCACCGCCACGACCACGACTCTGGTATCCTCCGCGCCTATTGTAGCCATCATATCGGTGATCATACCGACGGTCGTTATACCTTGGGTATCTGTCGTTCTTGTTTTGATTGTATCGGTTATTTCTTCCATCATTTCTCTCAAACCTGTCACTTCCTTTATTTCTGTCATGATGCTGCTCGACAGAGTTTGTCTGGTACACTGCATGGTAATTTTGCCGATTTTTCAGGTTCAGATGACATTCTTCAATCGCATGCGTATTGACTTCACAAATTTGACACCATTTTTCCTTCCTATTTTTCATATTGTATGGACAATCATTTGTGGTGTGTGATTCATACTCTTTGCACAGATCGCAAAAGCACCTGGATTGGATGAGTTTAACTTCTTGTCGCTGATCCTGAATTCGATAAGAGTCTTTGGTATGTCCTGAAGTTCGACATGTTGTACACCATAATTCTAGTCCTTTCAGAGTTATATTTCTGATAGCTTGCTCCATACTTTCAAGACGTTCGTAAACATGTCTATCCATGGATACTAGAGGATATTTGTCATCCATTTCAATCTCTAGTGCAACCTTTAATGCCTCTACATAAGTATTAACACTTTGTCGACGGACATGTATTCTGATTTTATTTATAACACCGTCAATAAACCATTTGATTAGTAGCTTTTCTTCGATCTCATAGTCTAATTTTCTCAGGAGGTCTTTAAACCTCTTGTCATACTCCTTGACAGTTTCTGTCGGCTTCTAGACTATCATCTTCATTCGTTCGGCTGCCAGGTATGTCGTGTCTTTGATCATGAAAAAGGCCAAAAATATTTGTTTAATTTGTGCCTTGGTTGCATTTGGTGACTTTGCTATATACCCCATATACCATGTCAATGCTCTTTTTCTCAGCGAACCAACAAACTGAGCAACCTGTCTTTCTTCGCTGGTGATTTGATTGGTTGTCCATATCTCTTCGCACACAAACTAGTGTCTTAACATGTCTTCATCACCTTCATAGAATGGAAGGTGTGTTGTTGAATGTGACATGTCTACTGGTGTATTATTTTGAGAATTTGATGGTGGTGTAGGTGGATTATTTCCACAACCAGAACTTGGTGCTTCGTTAGCTTGAATTAGTTGTCTATCTGGGATGGGTTCTTGTTCTTCAGAACCAGTAACTAGAACTTCTTCTGTTTCGTCGGGTCTGTCTTCTTCTACCACTTCTGTCGAAATCCAATTAAAGTTTTGCTCGAACAAGATTTTGCTGAATCTCATACTTTTCGATGTACTCGACGAGTCACTCAAATTTGGTATTGGCAAGGGGGGTGCTTCTTCATGATCTGAGTATACTAGATGAAAACTTCTATTTGAAAATTTGGGTTGAAATGATAACCAATTTCCTTCTTCCGGCCGATGAATCAATAATCTATTGATATCATTACCTTCTTCACTTGAACGACTCCAACTTCTCGACTGACCAACATGGAGACCAAGATTTTCCTCGACAATTTCTTGCACTCGAACACTTTTTATTAAATGAAATGGAGAAGGAGGTGTTACCGTTTCAGGTATCTGAACTTGGAGAGCTCTACCACGCTCTATCCACAAGTCTTCATCCATCGACAACAGGTCTTCTTCGACACCCCGATCATCGCGGGCTCGGCTTGACTCTGGCAGATTTCCCTCTACATATGTCACGACATTTGATCTTCGCGTTCTCCGAAGCGCAATTTCTTGCTCCCGCAACTCTTCACACCGCTGCCTCCTCTTTTCTCTTTTAATTTTATGGATATCTGGGGTGCTTTTATGACTCAAGAGTCTTTCTTTGTCAGATTTCTATCCACTGTTGGCCATGTCATCTTGTCATATGTGGTTTTTCATCAAACTAGGTACATCAGAACATGCTTCGTCACCCCCCCAATGCCAGCCCGAAGTTTTCTAAATTAATGGGGAAGTATAGACCATCATTTGTTCAAGAAGAATTCCCATTTGCGCTCCTTTACAAATCTTTCCCACTTACGTTCTTTCTCCTTCCAATTAGAGTTCGGAAGGGGAGGGAGCAGCAACGGTCGTGTCTCGGCAATATGTGCAAATTGATCAGAATTTTGAACAATAAGGTCGGTAGAGAACACAGAAATTGATCAGCTAATTCGGTGAAGAACTTTCTTCTCACTTCGTCAATAGAGACATGGTCTTCAATCGCCTGCTCTTCACAGAAATCATTTGCAATATTTTCGCACCACTCTGACAGATTCGTATGTCCTCCGTTGATCAACTTCGACAACAACTTACTCTCTGCTTCATCAACTGGTCTTTTCATCCAAAATCTTCTTCAAGGTGGTCGGTACGGACTCTACACATGGGTCTCGGAGAAGAATCGATCTCTCGCTTGGCTAATAGTTAGCTTGTTCCATCACACATAGTTCTGCAGATAATTCACGATTTTCTTCTCCCACCAATCTCTAATCTCATGTTTTGAAATCATAGTTCATGCTGCTATTTTGTCAATGCATCAACTGACAACAGAACCAGATCTTTTATTCCAAGGTTCATGTGGTTACCATAGATACATTACATGATATAAGCAAGCATACACAATGATATGGATACAAGAGACGAGACAGATAGAGGGAACACAAGCCTTTATATTAACCAGCAAAAGCAGAATACAGTCACAGAACCAATCTAACTAGTACATCGGCTCAAAATCCTATATATATATATATATATATATATATATATATATATATATATATATATATATATATATATATATATATATATATATATATATATATATATATATATATATCTTGTCAATACAGTTGTATAACCGTCTGTTGGTCTAACTGACCTACCCGACCTATACTAGTCGACGTGACATGTCGACATATGCTTCAGAGTGGTCAGGCGGAGGGCCTAGTCGACAGGCCGACCTAGGCCCCTCCAACACTTATATGTCAAAGTCATTGATTCCACAACATTAGTGCATCCAGAACATTCCCTGAGTTTGTTGTTGCTACATGATTTGTAACTATATCACCACACAAACGAAACAAGGTCCCATCAAATTCTACCACTAGGTATCATTTGGTAATTTTGCAATGGTTTGTCACCAAAGGCAATATAATATCCCAATTTATACATCATCTTGATTGACAACAAATTCTTCTATAGATCAAGTAGATGTCATACATCACATTAGTTCCTTACTCTACCATCATCCAACCTTATCCTAATGTTCCCTCTTCCCACAATTTCTAAAGGATGATCATAGCCCAAGTAGACCATCCCACCACTATAGGGTGGATATTTGATAAACCAGTCTCTATGGAGAGACGAGTCGAAAAACGCACCTAAGTTAGAAACCCAAGGATATAAAAGAGAAATGACGTTACTAAGAAAAAAAACCTCACATGCTATATTTTCTTTTGAATCTGTTGTCCTAGCCTCAGCTAATGGTTGATCTATATTTTCATCATTTTTTTCTTTCTTTAGATTCCAATAGTCCTTCCTTGAGTGCTCTAGTTTCCCAAATTCCAGAAATTCCCTTTCATCTTGCATCCTCTAGACTTAGATCAAGACTGTGATCTACCTTGTTGACCCATTTTGCTAGATCAACCTCTCACAAATAGGGCTTCACTGGTATAGGGATCCATATATTATTTTCACTTCGACTCTTCTCCCAGTGCAATGTATGATTTCTCACACATACATGCAAAAAAAAACCTGCAAAGGAGTTGTGAAATAATTTGTAGCATTTCAAAATGAGAAGTAAAATAAATCTAATCTAAACTAATAATATTCATTCTAAAAAATGCATGCAAACATAGATCAAATGGCCATTAAAAGAGAGGCACATCATGTAAAAGAATGTGGTTTCTTAAATATATATTTAAATAATCAAGTGATATGCACACACCTTGGTGCCATCTATTAAGAGTAGTGGGCCTCCACAGCTAATCCAAGGGAAGGTTCATTTGTATCCTTGTAGCCCCAATCACTAGCTAGGTGTCCAATGAGAACTCTCTTTGTGGTGAAATTTGAAATGAGAATGTGGTTTCTTTCTCTTTCTAATGAGAATTCGATAGTGTGACAACGCTTTTTCAAATGGAAGAATGGATGTGAAATTGTGACCATGAGGGCTTCTTTTATATGCACAAGAGTGGTAAAAAATAAGATCTAGATCCAATGTATATATATGCTCTCTATTCCATTCATTTCTTGTTGGAAAGGTTAGTGTTTTAGAGGTTATATCTATTATTAATTTCGACCATGTCAATTTTATGTGTCCACTTTTAGCCACTACTTCACTTGGGGAAGTGTGAAATGATGAATTTTGACCAAAATTATGCTTTTGGGACCAAGTCATGAGTTTTTAGGTGAAAGTTGTGACCAGGGTCTTGTTTTTTGAATGAAGTGTGACCCTTTAGTTTTGGTCAATTTTTGGGTTTGAATTTTAGTTTTTTGGTCATTTGGTCATTTTCTCAAGTCATATGGATGAGATGGGGTGGAAAATGATGCTAATAGTAATAGTTATGATGTAATATGGTGATGAAACTAAAGTGGGTGAGAAAATTTTGGTCGTTAACAATTTTCCCATTATTTGTGAGGTCAATAGCTCATTGTATGACCAAAATACATCATAAGTATTTCATAATTTAAATAGGAAATGGGAAGGCACCAATGGAAAGAGACTAGGATGGGTCCAAAAAGAAATCCCTTTCCTAAGGGGCTATAGAGGCCTATACCTGCAAAGAACTCATAGAGATGAGGTGTATATAATATCAAATATAAACAAGGTGGGAATCCCCATGATCGTATCAATGTATCAAAGTAATCCAGGATCCATAATAAGAGGGATCTGATTAATACATGAAAATGAAAGGCAAACACCTTATAACAGAGGTTTTTATGGAGGTTTTAGTGTTACAAGATTGGAAAAATTATCCAAAATACCTCCACTAAAACCTCCACATATGGTAATAAATGTTTTGGTAGAGGTTGTAACATAAATTTAGAATAACTAAAAACATATTTTGGCGACCGAAGGCTTTAGTAGATGTTTTTCTTCAATGCGATTACATAGGTAAAATGCACCGGTGCATTCCTTAACAATACGCACCAGGACATTTATTAAATATTTTACACCAATGCTTTACATTTAAATGACAACTAGTGCATTTATTTAAATGAGCCATGGTAGTGCTTTATTATAAATTACAAAATGATGTGTTAAAATATGCACCGACCCATACGTAACAATACACACCAGGTCATATTTATTAAATATTTTACATAAACGCTTTCCATTTATATGGTGCACCAATGCATTTAGTTAGATGCACCTTACAAGTGCCACTAGTACAAAAAGAGAAATTAGTGACTAAAAAAATGACGAAAATTCGCATATAAATGACTATTTTTTAGTCAGTGACTAATAGTAGATAATTTCCAATATCTTATAGTTCGACTAACTTAGTCGTATTTAACTTAGCAATTAATTCGTTTCCTTATTTAGTCATATATTTGTTCATTGATTTAGTCATTAATTGCCATAATTAATGACCAAATATACGACTAAATAAACTACTAGATGATAAATCAAGGAAACATATTAGTTACTAATCTAAATACGACTAAAAGTTAGTCACACTATAAGATACTGGAAATTAGCTACTAATAGTCGTGTATATGCGAATTTTAGTCACAAATTTATGATAGGGCATGGAGGAATCGAACCACCAACCTCCTTTCTGTAAGGCAGGTGATCTTCCATTGAGCTAGTACCATTTAAGAAATATGGTATAAATATGGGTCTAACATAAATATGTCATCGACTAATTAAAAGTATTACAAGAGCATTCCAATTGGAAAAATGATCTAAAATTTGGGAAAGGCACCAAACTCACCTTCTTGCAATTTATTGGTATGTGTTTGTAATGGTGAAATAAAAATTATTCATTGCAAGAATATCAACAGTGAATTGGCAAGAGAAATGATACTTTTCATCGAAATTTTTCCAATTTAGGTCTGAATTGGCATATTTGGTCTTTTCCAATGCATGTACTATGTTGCATTCATACAAGGGTTAGTAAAATAGTTAATATTGTTTCATGATTTTTTTTATTAAAATATTAGGCAGGAAAGTAGCATCTACTATTATTGTTAAGTGCATTGTGGTCAGGAACTAACACCTAAATGATCATGAGTTTGTTTGTAACCAATGAAGCCACTAGATTCCCATCATTGTAATTCCCAATAATTAGGCCTAGTTTCCCTTGCAACACTTCAATTATTTCATTTGTTGCATCCTGAATATATCTAAATAACAATTCCATAGATGAGAAAACTAGGTATTCAACATAACATGAGGAAAATGGTAGCTACATACTATTGAACTTAAATAAAATGTAATGCATAACATTTTAAGCTTAAAAATATTTATATGTTGAAGTGAAAGCTTTCAATAGTTTGAGAAAGTTTTGCATTTAATTGTTTTCCATCTAGGGAGTTGTGTGCATAATGGAAAAATATAAATGGAAAATCCAGGAAAAAAACTCTAATAGGCATGGGAATTGCCTCTACAAACTTTTCAAGATAAGGCCAAACATTAAATCTAGAAACCCAACATCGTAGAACAACTTTCTTTATTTTGAAGGGTATGCACAATATATGTGAATATTGTGTACTTATAAAATCCTCAAATTTTTGGTTGCATTTAGTCCCTTGGTGCTTAGGGATAAGATGAGTCACCTAAAATACATGAAAATGATCAAATCAAGGTACACAATTATGCAGTCACAAATAGATCTAGTCGATTTGGAGTTTACAAAAAAAATCTACCTTTGCATTCTATTGCCAAATGAAAAAATTATTTTCTAAATGCTAAAAGTAAAAACTAATACATTATGATAGTACGCAATGGCATCTTACCACAAGGATTCAAGGTGCAATTTCTATTCCTTGTTGTTCAATTCTACTAAGAAACTCTTCTTCCAGTGCTTTAACTTGATCCAATATGTACACAACCTATGTTTGGAAGAATAATAAGATGAAGCTCTTAACGTAGGATACAGACTGTTTTTGGTCTCATGGTGCATTCCTTTATATCTCTACATTTTGTAGTGCTTTAATATGAAGAAAGAAATTATTGGAAACCAAATAAATAGGATCATTGAATCATTTTCAATAAAAAAAAATTCAAAATAGAATGGTTTTCATGTGAACTAACAAACCAAAAGAAACTATAATTGTCATGAAAATTATATGAAGAAAATGTTTTATAAAAGAAAACAGAAGCTAAAAATTACATGTCCACCAATGTTTGGACTCTGGTAATCCCAAAACATCTTCTTGGATGAAATAGCCATGAGGTGAGAATATTACCATGTTGAATACATTGGGAATTTTTCCTAAAAACGTCTCCAAAGCAATTGCATCAGGTTCCTGCAAAACCTCCAAGAGTAAATGCACCGTGTCAAGTGTATTATGTGCATTATTTCCCCATCCTTTCTCTAGTCCAATGCCCTATAAACTATCCAGTTATAACAATGGAACTTTTTATCCAAATAAGAATGTTGAGTTTACTTAGCATTCAATTGATAATATTTAACTAATCTTGGCTAGTTACTTCCAATAAGAACTGTGCAATAAGCAAAGAATCTAATGGTACAAATGCAAGCTTAAGAAGATATTTGGTCTTTATCAAAACCAATATTCCAAAAATGATATATGCCCTTGTTGGAAGCTCAAGGATTCCATTACCTGTGTTAAATTATTCATATGGCACATCCTTTCAGAGATCAGGAAAGATTTCCGCTGCCTTTCCCAAGGCTGTTTGAAGTTGGAAAATGGTATATATCATATCATACCATAAATTTCCGCCAATCAAGTGAAATGAATTAAATAAAACAATGCATACACTAAGAATTCAAATGATAGAAACACTAAACCATGGTCAATGAGAGAAACACTAGATGTGCAACTTCCCAAGATTTGAAGTGATTTGAACAAAGTAAGAATTCAAAAGAAATCTTAAATCAATTGAGTATGCAGAGGATTTATAATGTCCTGTTCCTTCCCACCGTTAGTGAGATTGGCATTAATATCAAATTTGAGCTAATACTTCAATTACTCAAATTTTGAGTAATTCCTTTTTCAATTGTAGGGAAGCAAGAGGAAAAACAAACTGATTCTACTACTAATGGAAGCTCGTGTCTACCCCAATCTGCTGCCTATAGAGAGAAATTGATTTGTGTTTATGCTCTTAGCCATATAAACTACTCAAAGATGTTGAATTAGACTTGAAATTTTCACATGTGCTTGATCTTTTACCTCAATAATGTTCTCCAGATATGTATGTGGAGGTCGGGTCCTTGATGTTGGCCCAAATAAAGTTTGATTGCTATAACTTAATTCTATATTGGCTGGGATTTTGAAACATATTTTAGCAGAATCTAAATGTGGTTTTGCTAAAAAATACTATATGCATTGTTTTATTAATGCCTAAATTCAAGAGTATCCCCCAATGCCTCAAAATATGTGAAAGATGATAAGAGAGTGCTCCATCTCCTAAAGGGGACAATAGCTAGGAGAATGTTAAATCACCATCAAAAGTATCCATATCATCTAAAGAGATCATATACCAAGCTCTAAATCATATCATAAAATGGAAATGCCATGTATGATACTACCATAGGCACCATTAATAAAATTACACTCACCCTTCAAGAGGATTCTCCATTAATAAGAAGCCTCTCAAACGGGCACACAACAAATACAGTTTCATTGGTTCCTATGCAACGGTATGTTGATGGTGGAGGCACAATTAATGAGGGTGCAGAAAAGGAACATTGTTTTATTGGCTTTAAGTCATGCATGCATGAACTATATTTAGTTTGATTTAGGAAGAAGCACCTTAGGCATGAATGAGGTTATAAAAAATTCAAAAAATAAGTAGAAAATGGTACATGATAATCACACAAAAAACATATCTCAAGCATAAATCGACTTTTGTACCTGAAGTATTGCATTTATATCATTATCATAATCAGTTTGTACCCTTTCCTCAGGTCTAGGAGAAACATTATTTGAAGCAAGATCTTCCTTAAATTGTTGTTGTTGCTTTCTGACATCATTAAATTCCTCAGAATTGCCATCTTCTTTAGATATCCATTTTGTCTGTTTTTTTGTTTTTCTTCTCTGATTACTTTCCGACATGTTGGGGAAACCTTCTGCACCTTCTCATCCCCATATGGATCAACATAATTCATATATGCAGAAGAGGAATTTTGATTTGTAACAGGACCAGCAATATCCTCTCTCACATTAACTCTATTTTTTTCAACCATACTTGAAAACCCACTTTCCTCTCTGCTAGTAAAGGCATAAATCGACAACAAACTAGAAGGATGCCTTCCAAATTATTCATATTGATTGTAATATTTTGGATTGTCCATAGACCTTCTACCAACATCTTCATTTTCTACAGTTTGATTATATTCAGAAAATTGCCTTACATCCTCCATAGGCAAAGGCGGGGATGAAGACGAATCCTTAGGAGGCAGATCTAAACTACTTGCACTTTGATCTTTTTTCAAATTACTTCTCTTTGAAATCCCTTTAACCTTGTAGTAAAACCACCATTTTCAACATTGAATTGTTTCAGCACATTATAAATGAGAAGAGCTAAACTAAAAATGTTATGGTTGTTGGTCAAAGCAGTGACATTGCAATCATGGAATATCCCTAAAGAGAAAAAAAATAGACCTATATGCATATCTCAACGTATTAAGTGTATGCTCACAAGAACCCAAATTAGGGAAATGCCTGATATCATAACCGTCCGTGAGTTCCCTACAAAGGAATCATGAAGCACTTTTTTCATCTTTCTTCCTTGAAATGGAATATGGATTTGGTCATTATCCAAGGCCCGTATACACTCTTTTAGAGCCATAAAGATCTTGTTTATTTCTGCTCCCTCCATCCTATAGAAGCATCACAAAAATCAATCAATAAATGTAAGGATTCAAGCACAAGGGAAAGAAACCACCACAAATTCATTAAAAGAACAACCAAATTAAATCAAATTCATCCAAACCTCGTTTGGCGATCATTGTATGTTGTGTCTTCCCCACGTTCACTTCCAGCAAGGTCAATAAATGATAGCTTCCCAACTATTCTACCACCCTTTGACTCTTTCCTTTCACCATGCTTCTTAATTGTAAGTTGCAAGATAGCATGATACGTCGATGACTCTTCATTAGCTCAAGTCGAACCTGTGCTTCGAGATCCATTCCATTTCTCAATATACTCCTTCACACATTGTATGTCTGAGACTTCAAATTCTTGTAAACCAATAATGCAAACTTGTTGTTTGGCATCCTCCCTCATACACAATTTCCTGATGAATTTTACGATAGACAAGGAATTAGTGATCCATTCATATATTCGTATATTGGAACATTTCAGATTCTTTGAAGCAAGAGATACCACTCATAAATGTATTGTACTTAGACATGAGATAATCATCCAATAAAGTTGTAATGTATCCAAGTATCCATTAGGAAATTCACAAAATAACATACAAATTCATATACATGTGTGAATAAAAAATTATTGAATAATAAATGGTTGAAACACAGAGCATTTGCAGGGAGACATAAAGGTCGAGGCAGTGTAAAATTCCACATCAGGGAGAGGACCAACAATTGGCAACAAAATTGGGGAAGCAATTCACAAAATTCTAAAGGTTATTCTTGAGCAACTTTTGTGGTCACTACAAATAACCTTTAGAATTAGTACAAAATTCTAAACGTTATTTATGTTATAAAAAACAAAGAAAGTCCAAGAAGATCATAAATATTATATGCTATTCCTTATCATCCTCCTCTTCTTCAAGCTCTTCAGACTTGTCCTATTAGAAGAATACATGATAGAACAATTAATGTTACACTTAAATAATGAGATCAAGAACCAACATGATATTCCTACTTTAGCCTCCACAATCAACCTAGTTTTCTTATAAATGTAACTTCACATCTGGTGGCATGATAATGGAAAATCAAGAAAATGGTTTCAAATCTTACAATGGCCTCCTCATCCTCAAAACCCTTATCTTCCTCTTGAGTACATTTGCAAGAAACAATCAATGCAATGAAAGCTATTGAACTATACTACCAATTAAATAGAGTAAATAGTTCAAGAGTGCCCATGGGAAAACCAAGTTTTAGGAAATATAAGGAAGAAATATTTCACCTTCTGCAATAGGAAACATATTATATGTGAAACACGGGGAAAATAAATACATTTTATTGCAAAACATGTCGAGCTGCCTCGTCTTTCTAAATGTTCAAAGTTTAAAAACATAAGACTTACCTCATCTTTGTTTTTCTCTTCCACTTCAATAGCTTCCTTTTCAACCTATTGAAATGCAATTTTCACATATTAAAAGTGGGATGACCTTCATACCCAAAAAAATATAATAAAGAAACAAATCAAGTAGTTTCCAATAAACCCACTTACATCTTTGTGTTTTCCCCATGTCTCCTCTGCCAACTTCTTTACATACTCAAGATCGTCACATACTAAAATTTTGTCAAACAATGTTCCTGATTTAACCTGTAATTACATCCAAGGAACATTCATTATATGAAAACAATTTATAACAGTAGATAAATAGGCATCAAATTGACCTATCATATACCTGCCATTACTCAATTCCCAAGTATTTTAGACTAGGGTAAACATAGAAATCTGGATCATCCTTGAAATATTCTTACAGTGTATCCCAAATATATAAAAAAAAATTATAAGAAACAACTCAAAATACATAGACAATGGTCAATGTCAATCAAATTGTTGATGAAAATAATTCATTAGTTTACCTGGATTGTCAATCATTAGTGTAACCCATTTTCCCTAGTAGTTTAGATTCTTGATTTTCTACCAAAGACAATTGATGTAGCATCATAAGGAAGCACAGTTAAGGATGTTGGCACGGGTCTAGAGCGCACAAGTGCAGAACCCCCAAGCGGCGAAAGGTTCATCAACATGAACAAAGGACCGGTCACGAAGTATAAAAGAGCTGATATATGCGGAGTATTTAGTTAAGTTAGTTAGTAATGGGTCATTTGGACCATTTTTTAACGGCCAAGTGAGCCTATAAATAGAAGTATGATTGTAAGCCTAAGGGAATCTATCTTTTGTTTGCATCTATATTCTGTTCACATCTATCTTTTTTCTAATGTTTTTTAACGATCGATTGGAGCATCTATCTAGTTTTGGTCTATTCGATCGCAACGATTGTTCTGAGTTTGTAATGGTTCTGTGATGTATGAGACAAGTTGATAAATAATGGGAATGATTGATATATTTATTTTTCGGTGCCTCTTTGTATTGTTTGAGTATCGTAGTGTTTGATGTTTTCATTGAGATCACAGTTGATGTTTTCGTAGTTATGTTATGTACCGCAGATTGCTTGAACATGCTTTGATAATTTGTTTAATTTGTTAACTATGAGATGGTAATGTGATCAATATGAATGAGAATAATGGTTAATAGGTTGATAATATGAATTTCTCATGCGAATGAAAATCTCTGGCTTATGTTGCGAATGAGTGTGATATAATGCATGTCTTATCACAACATAGGAAACTTGGTTCCTGCAGCCTCCTTAGGCATCTCGGGTGAGACTTCACTCGCTCTGAGGGTGTTGCTGGAAAGGGTAAAACCTTTATGGGCCGATGTTTAAGGGAGTTTGGGTCGATGTTTGTTGACAGCAGTGCGAAGTGAACCCCTGTCGACAGGACTATGTAAATAAAGGGTATAGAAAAATGAGCAAAAAATGAAATACAAAAGGAATTTTTTATAATAGTTTGCTTCAAACACATTTGGCTTCCAGGGTCCTTTGTACTCTAGATTTGGAATGGTTGGATCTTTCCACCCACCATTCTCCTCATCATTCATCTTTTAGCTATAAAAATTAAAACTAAATCAGTAAAGCAGTGCCAAATTAAGATAATTTTTCATTGCACACCTAAACCATGTTCAAATCACTAGATTTACAAATATGATGTGCATGTGTGACTATGTATGTGTGTGTGTGTGTGTGTGTGAGAGAGAGAGAGAGAGAGAGATTGAATGAAACAACTTAACGGATTATAATATGTTGTTTGAAGATTTTTAGATTAACATTCCTGTAGATGAGAAAATGAAAATTATATGTATAAAATCCACTTAACTAGGATGATTGATACTAATGAGAAACAACATTACATCAGAAAATCTATATGTATAGTCATCCAATCTTAGTGGGATAAAATTAATGAGTACATGATATCTTAACTCTTCAACGTTGGCTATGGTAGAACAAGTTTTTCTCAAGTGTAATGCCTTCCTTTTCAATGAAGGACTTGCTTATCTATAAAATGACCGAAGAAGACTTATTTTGCAATTAAGATGTACACTTTAGCTAAATCAAGATGGGATTATCAAAGTGAAATCTGGCCAATCATGCAATGGCATATTCCATTTTTTAGACAACTATTACTCCATGTAATACCCTGCACTATGGTCTCAGAGGATGTGAATGCTACCCATTTCCTATTGTATTCAACCAAAAATAAAAACAATTGTTGTTATTTGAATATCTGCTCTTTGTACTAAATTCAGATGGATGGAACCACTTCAACTAATATTTAATGTGAGGTGGGTTAGCTGAAAGGAAAAAGACATTGTGTATTAACCTTAGGAATCATAACATTTTTCTTCATGATCAAGCCAACATCTGGAAGAAATATTTCACCTTTTGCAATAGAAAACATATTATATGTGAAACACGGGGAAAATAAATATATTTTATTGCAAAACATGCCGATCTGCCTCATCTTTCTAAATGTTCAAAGTTTAAAAACATAAGACTTACCTCATATTTGTTTTTCTCTTCCACTTCAAAAGCTTCCTTTTCAGCCTATTGGAATGCAATTTTCACATATGAAAAGTGGGATGACCTTCATACCCAAACAAATATAATAAAGAAACAAATCATGTAGTTTCCAAGAAACCCACTTACATAGTTGTGTTTTCCCCATGTCTCCTCTGCCAAATTCTTTACATACTTAGGATCATCGCATACTAAAATTATGTCAAATAATGTTCCTGATTTAAACTTTAATTACATCCAAGGAACATTCATTATATGAAAACAATTTATAACAGTGGATAAACATCGAGCAAATTGACCTATCATATACCTGCCATTACTCAATTCCCAAGTATTTTAGACTAGGGTAAACGTAGAAATCTGGATCATCCTTGAAATATGCTTACAGTTTATCCCAAATAAAAAAAGAAATAATTTATAAAAAACAACTCAAAATACATAGACAATGGTCAATGTCAATAAAATTGTTGATGAAATCCTTCCTCCTCTCTTCCTTGAATCCCACATATCCCAAAATGAAAACTCTATCATCTCCTCAATTTTCAAAGGGAGGCCACCATAATATGCCTTTTGCAGACTTGGCTCGGATGATTTTTTATAATTTACATCCCAAATCCAAGGCTACAAGTTTTATTCTTCAACATTAATAGTCAAAGGGAATTCACGATAATATTTGAATTTTCTTTCCTTTGAGCGTTCTTTATAATTTTAAGTTCTTGACGAAGTCTTTTTTTTATTGACATTATCTCCATCATCACCATATTCTAAAGTTATATTCTCTGTATTTGGAAAAACATCATTAGATATTATTTTCTAAAACGTTTTAAAAGGCATGTTGGTGTTTTAATTATTGTCATTCTTCTCATTGTTTTCATCTTTGCATGACTGGATGACATTGTCCAATGATATTGTAGATGCTGAGGTGGTTAAGTTATATTCAGTAGTTGGTGTACCTTGAGAATTTAAATAAAATTATGCCATGACTGCATTTCAGTAAGGTGTTATTTCATTTATGAACTTATTATTTCCTTCATCCATGTTTTGCTTGATTTCCTCTTGGTTTTGCATGATTTAATATAAACACCTCTTTAATTTGTCCATCCCTCGCTATGTCCTAAAGATGCATTTCTATGAAGCTCTAACTGGATTTCTTGTAGAGGTCGAGTGGTGTATAGTAATGATCTCTACAAATTGAAAATATGTTACATGGATTCTAGAAAGTGAAAGGGGATGAACTTATAAAATACTACCATACATAAAATCAAATTGACTGATGCAAAATGGTACCTTAATCATGTTTTCATTATCATAAGATAAAATATAAAAATGCATGAGCATAATCATAACAGTAGGCCAAACACTACTTTATTATTAAACATACTCATCAAACATAAAGAAATGGGAATGGAAAGCATAAATCCAAGAATTTATTCAACATTGGAGAAGATATAAACTAAAATGGAACCAACATAACATTGCTTCAATATTATACCTTCATCAATGGAAAAACGTCCTACTGGTCATTATTACAAAATAAACCCAACAGTTGTTCACATACAATAGTGGCACCAATTGGGGACTATGAAATCTCAGTCCCGGGCCTTATTTCTTCCCTCTCCCATAGTATGTAACTTGAATCATGCTTACAAAGAAAGAAAGAAAAAATGAGCAAGGAAGAAAGAATGAAAACAATGTTACAGATCCCTCTACCTCAATCCCAAAGAAACTATTATATAAAGAGGAATCTATTCTAGTAGTTGTACTATCTATTATTCATCTCAAGTCTTGATACTAAGCTCTCTTCTTATATACTTGATTTTCATGCTACTAGTACTAACTAATCCCCACTTTGTTATGGCTTTAATAATATGATTAAGGGCATCACTCTCCCTTGATGCTGCAAAAATAGGAGCCACATGACATAAATAACTGAAAATGGTTATTTACTACTTTCACCCCCTTCCTCCTTTAGAGACACTTTCCTTTGAGGTTTGGTAATGTGGTTTCATCTATGATGAAGCTGGTTGTGAAGGTGGCATGACTGTCCTAGCAGCACTTGAGATAAGGTTCACACATTTTGTGGTACATCTTGTTGTGGGGATTTGGTGGCATAATCATAAAAATACTTAGGTTTCACCATCCCTCATCACTCACCATTCTCCCACCTTTAAAAATATTGAAATATGGGTTGACTTATGTCTTCTCTGTATGATCTATGGGGGTTAGGGAGTATATGAGGTGCTTCATGAGATTCCAAGTAGATGAAGGATGAAGCTGATTGAAAACCTCTATAGATGAAGGAATGGTCCCTTTATCCAACCTGAGCCCTGGATATTTGGAGTTTTCAATATTTCATTGCTTACTTATGGAGCATGCAAGGTCATCTTATCACCCCACGAGTAAGGGGAGCCATTGGATACTATATTCTCCATGTCCCCCATAAATTTTATGATGTAGGATTCTACTACTCTAGCTTGCCCATTTGTAGTATTCCAATTTCAAAGCTTGGTGGTGTAGATGTCGGTGTCCATTGAAATAGAGGTTCTATCCCTAATCCCCAGTAGACCGATTCCATGGGAGGGAATGGCATTCAGGACCGTATTTAATTTTTGTCCATTCCTATGCCTCATATCCTTCTGAATATAACATGGATACTTTTTAACTTGTTTACGTAAACCATAAAATTATACGTACAATTTCTACAGGTTTGTTGAAACAGAATTTGTCAACAAAAAAGAAACTGAAGCATTTATGCAATATTTTCTACCAAAAAAAAACATGAAAAGAATGAATTTCATTTTTCTACCTACTCACCATATGTCCACAACCAAATTCCATATCTCTATAATTGGTCAAACAAATAGGTCAAGCCTAAATGAAAGATAAAACATAATTTTCAAAACATCATACAGTTCCATTACTAGAATTAAAATTGCATCAAGTTGTACATTCACAAAAAAACACCCTTAGATCATTTACAATGAACATACTGCAACAGAACTGGAAATATCGACATGTGAATGGCGTTCTAAACACAATCCTAATGGGGAATTCTCTGTAGAAGTGTTGCTATATGTAAAGCCATAGATCTCTTCACATTCCAAATTAGGGGAGTTGGTAGCACCAAAATACTATCCAATTTCCTGTCAAAATGTTATTTGTCCCGTAACAAATAAATGACTATTAGAAGGCCAAAACCTATACTTCACCTCAAGATATGGAATATTGGAAACTTTGTCAACCAAATCAAGTTTGAAACCAATGGAATATCGAGCAAAGGTTTCGACATTGATTCCACTCGATAGTAATGGAGTAAAGAGTATTCAATGTAAAATAGAAAGAGAGCTTATTTTGTTTGTATATATCATCACCACCTGTTGATAGAATGAGAAACCCTAAAATCCAAACCCTACGATAAATATGAAGCTGCCATGGTTCAAATTCAAAGGTTGTTCTTTCGAGAATTTTATGTTTTGTTGATTATAGAACATTACAAATTACCACACATGTTTGATAGATCATAAAAGGAAATGCAAATACAATGACTCAATATGTGTTCAAATCCCAGGAAGTGCCATAAAGGTACTACCAATATAGGGGTAAATTTTGTGCAGTCTTTATAAGTTTGTGCAATATCTTGCGAATAATAGAAAGCATAACATATTTTCCATCAAAATGCATCAAATCCCACCAAAACTAATCCTATTTAGTCCATGACAATTTAACAAAATTTATATATCTAGAAGTGATTAATTCATTTAACCCAATCCCTAAACCTCCACAATGCACATGCATAAAAAACGACACACAAAATGAAAAAAAAGGGATGAAACAATAAACCCACCACTAAAACATCGTTGGTGTAGCTTCCCATGAATTTTGCAAGCCTTTTTTAATGACCTCTAGCAAAAATGCAATGCCATCACTCTAAAGGTATGGAGAAGGTCCAACCATTTAGCTAATAGGAAGAGGCCTCCATACCTTGTTCCCCTATACTTTTCCCAAAATATGGGTAGTAAGGAAGTTTCATTCTCTTAATAATATGTTTTACTTTTAAACGTTTTAGATTATAGTTAAATTTTATAATAAGGAATTTTTTTTTAAATAGTAAATTTATTCTTAAAAATATTAGAAAACAAAATGGAAAATGGAAAATATTATTTAAGGGAAAATGGATTATAAAAATATATAGAGTTTAAAGGGAAAGGGAAAATCTTTAATAATTTTTTAAACTGGAGGACATTGGTTATTTTGCACAAATACATGTCAGGGGATATTATCGATATTTCTAGACATAGACAAAGTGATAAAATTGACGATAGTCCCGATTGGAAATTTTATCGATGGATGCAAAAAATGGTGGATTTTAACTAACAAGACACAATTTACTCCAACTTGTCAAAACTTTGACTGACTGCTGAAAGGGTCAAACAGTGACGGTTTTGGCCAAACAAAATTTGAGCATGATCAACATGATGAGATGAACACAATGGTACCAAGTAACTAACATGACAATGACCAGATGAAAAGACGACAAATCCCCATAACTTGACGCAACCATGACATGGTAACAGAGAAAATGTAACTTGGTGGACCTGCCGAAGGGGTCATATGACAATGAAAATGGAGAAAAAAGATATGGACACGACAAGCACATCGAACTGGATGTGACATTATAGGAAGAATGATCTTGCAACAAACTTTAATTTGGTTGTCCTAATCATCATGTTCTGACTCTTCAGAACAAGTCGATGTTGAGCATCAACATCTTTTAAAAGGGTCTTTGAATCCATCTATACTGTTAAAATTTTCAAAATTGTACAAATTCATTGTTAAAATTGTAGTTTATCATTGCCCAGCTGACACAACTAAAATGACTAACATAAACGACTGTTTCATATTCTTAGTCGATGTTAGCTAGTCATATTTTTATTCATGTGACTAAATTAGTCGTTTATGTTAGTTATTTTTATTTTAGTCACTTGTTATCTACTCGTATATTTTATCCTGTGACTAAATTAGTCATTTATCTTAGTTGTTTTAGTTGGATCACTTAAAATTGCTGAATTTTGGTCGTTTATCCCTTGAAAAAACAGTGGTGACTAAATTTTTTAGTCGCCGAGTCACTTATATCTCATTTTGTACTAGTGTGATTTATAAAAAATAACACACCAGTGCACCAATAATATATAATATCCCGGATACTCTATAACTTAAAGAGAAATAGTGCATTCAAATTAAATGTCATATACATTGACATGACAAGTCAGTTGTTATTAATGCATTGTTGCATCGGGGTGTATTATCGTTCATATCGCATCGGTAAGTAGGATGAAAATAAACACACAATAATTGTTTGTGATGTGTCTTTACTAAAAGAAGCACCAGCGTGATTGTCAATACAAGCACCAGGTAGTCTATTTCATAGCGGAGCGATGGTGAGGCTTATTGGTTTAAAAGTACTGAAGAACATTTTTTGAAAAAAATCAATATCATGAATGAATTATGTATGCCATGTACCATACATTCAGTTCATTTAATTTTTATTTTTATAAAGTCCATTAATCATCATGATATGAAATAAATTTTATAATAATATTGATAGTTTAATTTTGATTATTTTGTTTGGATATAATGATTGTATTAATGTCTTATACCATCGGATTACACATATGTTCATTGTAATATTTAATCATCCATATATTTAATCAACAATGTGACATTTTACAACATTGGATAGTGAAATATAATACAAAACTCATTTTATTATATATGAATAAGAGACCTTTCATTATACAAAATGGGAAAACAAAAAGGTCCACATTAGCCAAAATGTCAATATGTAATTGTTGCACTTATTGGTAACCAATTGGGACAATATGTCCAGTACATTAAACCATTTTTTTCATAGAATATCGTTGTAAAACATACAACTTGCATTACATCCAATTATATATATTGATCATCATTCTTCACTCGAACTGTTGTCAATGCTTGACATACTTTCATGGTGTCTCATTTCTTCATCACTTGCAGATGATATTGTACTTGGGTTATTTGGACGAATTTTTTGTTGATTGGCTCAATTTCGTTCCTCCTTGTCATGTTCCATCTACAAACATAAACATAAAGTGTAATGAGTATATCTACATCGATGGGAATAATGCAAAAAAAATCATATACATGATTATGTAAATCGAAAAGCATACCATTACAACAAGTGATTCACAAATGATATCATTTCAAATCCATTCCTCATGCAATCTCTCAACAAATCTTTTGTTGTCTCCACTCCATACTTTGTTTCCTACAAATTTTAAATGTTGTGACAAATCATAAATTTAATATAAAGGTTTCTTGTCGTTATATTAATTATAAAATGAGAGAAGTGAAAAAGAAAGCTACATACAAATTGCACAATTAGCTTTTGATACTGCAACATATACTCACAACCCATACTTAACCCAATGCCAATCAATTCTTTGGATGGCTCTTATTTGTATTTTAGCACCTGTTAGAAGACATCCAAGGATGAGTGTAAAATAATTAAAATATAAAGATCACAACAAATATGAAATTTTAAGTAAGAAAAAAAAAAGTTCTCACAAACTTTGCAATCAACCATTTTCTTCCTTGTCATTTTGTCTTATGTGCTAAATGGGTTCCATTTTGTTTTCTTGTCTGCAATAAAATAATTGAAAATTAGTATTTCATGCAATAATTAAATTCTATGTACATAAAAGAAAAAATATATGATTACATACATTTGATGCAAGTTGTTGTTGGTATGGCTCCTCTTGCGATGCAATTATGTTCATTCCTTTAACTATCTCCTTGTACACTTTTTTGGACATCCCTACCAAAAATTTTCACATATCACCTTGTTCATTTTCTATGATTTTCAAAATCTTCCTAAAAAATGAAAATCATAAAAAAATATTTTATATTGATATGAAAGTAAATATATATATCCAAAATATTAATTCCTAATTATTTGTAGTAGTATATACATATTAGAGAAAAATATGTTTAGGAATAATACTTTTTAAATGATTATTTTTTGTTAATGTGTGATTTTTCTATTGTAAGTCTAATAGGTATCACTGATCATTGTTCTGGAAGCACTTCCTATAGTTTATATATAACCTGATTCTTGGACTCTTGCATTCATTCTTTTATTGTAAGTGGAAAGTACATCTATATGTTATGTCCACTATATCCCTTATAGTTTTATAAAATTACCCCCTCCCCCCTTTCATTAACTTCCAACGCCACTCCAGATGAACTAAGGACCAACTCATCATCATTTACATCCTCCATATTTTTTATCTTCCTAAGACGACATTCCCTTCCCTTGTTGTAGGTCCCTGCACAACACTCAACAAATGTGAAATAGATTGTTTGAAACATGTTAGAAAATATTCTTATGAGGTACATTATTATTGAAAATTCAAAGAATTTATTTTTGTTGATTTCATTTTGATTCACCCAATTCATCGCTTTGCAACTTTTCCATCAAATTTTTACACTCTTTTGCACTTATATTGCCAACAATTTTATTAAGTTACTTCAATGTTTTTATTTGCATGACACAATTTAACCAATATACATCATTTAAACCCACTAATAATTCAAATATATTAATTTTATACTAAAATTTCAAAGAACTTACCTTGCTGTATTTTTCAGATGTGCTCACATTGTGCTCATTGCAACAAGTTCTTTTCCCTGAAATTTTATCAAACATATATTCTATTAATAAATGCCCCACATCATTAAATAGAGAAACTATTAAATCATTTTCACAAATAAATTAAAAAAAAGAATTAGCTAAAAACATTTTATGGTTAATCGTTGCATTTTGGACATAAATAAGCATTGGTGATTTATAATTCTAGAAACACACTGGTGCGTCAAATACATACATATGCACCTATATAGTGTGGCAAGTTTTAAGAAATGACTTAATTTTCATCAATGTGTTTAATTTTAGAGATTCATTGCATATAATATGTATGGATTGCATTGATACATAGAAAAATTTGAACCCAACATCCGACGACATATATGTCTGAATTTCGACATCACTCCATCGACCATCCGACAAACCTTTCATTTTTTAAACGTAGGAGAAACTTCGATGGATATTCGATAGCAACAAGCTCTCTTCGGATATCCGACACTAAAATGTTGATTAACTGACACAAATATTTTAATATAAACGTCGCATAACCAACCAAATTGTTGTCAGATATCCGACATAAGTTACATAGGGAAAGGTCGTATATCTGACCAATAATACGTTAGATATCCGACAATGTTTACATTAGTATCGGTTTAATATATGACAAAGGAGGCGTCAAAGTTGCAACAGATGTAACCACATATAGATGAAAAAGTTCGACGACATTTTCCGTCGGAGGTATGGCAACATCATCGGATTTACTGGAGGTGTCGTCGGATATGCGACGTAATTGGAGAATTTTAAAAAAAACTACTATTTCCAAACGAGGTTCACCTGGGACCACTAGTTCATGTAACAATGATATTGATAAGATGAAAAGGTCAACACTACAAATATTCCATTGAACCTAAAATGCCATATCCTAGACATATAATTATCTAACATGCCATAACTTAAACCCATAAGCACTGCTCCATGCCTCAAATATCCTAACCATGTAGATAAACTCTAGATATGAATACCAATGAGATCAATAATGAGGGAAGAGTCCCTATGAATTCCCTTCTCACCATTGATTGTAGTATAGAAAACTAAGCAAGGAAATTCCTTCTCATTCCCAATACAACTCTCAGCTTCTATGGAAATTGCAACGAAAACCTTAATATCAGTGCCATTGCCACTCCAACATTCATAAAAAAACTTCATTTGTCCCTTGTTACAGCATGAGAAATGGACACAAACATATGACAAGATTTAAGATTTTGTAATTTCTAGACAAGTTTGATTCAAGCAAATGGTTTGAAAAGCTGCTGCAAACATAAATCTCGAGAGAAAAGATTGTCTGCAAAGAATATATGAATTATGGAAAAATATATACCTAAGCTCCAACAAGGAACCATTTTCTACAAATATAATAAATAATAAAGTAATAAACAATACTACCCATTTCAATGGTTTAGATAGGACACGAGCCTAGTGTAAATTTGTCACTAAGGGATTTCTTCCCACTAGAATTTAGGTTATAATACAGACAATATAAAACAATATCGTTATGTTATGTTTTGATCCAAAAATTCAAAATAATACTCCAAAAAAATCTCGTTCCTGCGTGCCAATATCTATCTAAGGGATTTAGTTCAGAATGTGTGCTAAATTGTACCACTTATCTTTCCAATATTCTTGAAAGATAATCAAACATGTTACAATAGTTGAGCTAGGTATTCATTGCATTAAGAATTTTTAAAACATGTACCATTATAAAAGAATGCTCTCTATTCAAGAAGTTGGTAGTTCAATACATAACCATCAATTGCCAATCCTTGTGTTGTTATTATTACAGAAAAACTACCTCAATTATATTTTAATTTCACATTGCATCAACAACGTTTAGAAAATGATTGTGTTTCAATTGTTCCATGAGTGCTACTTTTTTATGTTGATGTATTTGTAACTTCGAAATATATTCACTTGTATATTGTATGTATTACATTTGTACTTTATTGTATCCCCAACGGAGATGTATTATTCATCCGATTGGAAGTGTCGTCATGTGTATTTGTAAGTGTCGCAAGTTATATTGTAAGTGTCGTAACTTATACTTGATGGGTTATTAGACCACCTTGATGGGGTAGGCCCTGTATGAGTCATGTGGGTTAAAGGGTTATTAGACCACCCTAGTGGGGGTCGGCCCAGTCAACATTATGTTAAGTGGTTAATTTGGGGCCGACCTAGTTAGAGTTAAAAGACAAGTGAAGTAGTGTATAAATAGAGACTGTGTCTCTCTCATTTTACACATTCTCTCATTCACTCACTTCACGTTAGTGAGAGAGAGGAGGAGTGAGCAAAATTGGAGGAGGATCATGCTGCTGAAGATATCTATCTCTTGGGTTTGATCATGGTGATCATTGTATTGATGCTTATTCTATCTCTGAGGAAGTTGCGGGCTTTTTCACCTCCTTGGTTTTCCCCAGTGAAATGTTTTGTCTCTTGTCTCTTGTCTCTTATGCTTGATATGTTGTACATGTTGTTCTTTAAGTTAAAATCCTAGATCTATTGAATTAAATGATGAAAAAATAACATGGTATCAGAGATATCCTGAAGGAAGCCATGGTATGGCATTTATGACACTTGTTGCACTTGGGACAAATTGGAAGCTAGGGCTTGATATAGCAAAAACCAGTCATCATGGAACTTTCACTATAAATACATTTTGGAGAAGGTTCAACTTCTGAAACTTCTACAGGTCGTAGATAACATCCCCATGTACCTTGTGTCTGAAGCACAGAATCTAATTCGCTGTACTTTGTGATTTATGGTCCGTATAAGTTAGGGTTTCTGCCTCTTCTAGATCTTAGTCATAAACAGGTGACCTAGGAAAAAAGATCACAACTTGGGCTAGGAAGATCCAAATGAAATTCTGTAAAAAGTGGCAGTAAGGGCACAAATTTTAGTTTCACAGGTCCGATTTTCAGAGGCCGAAGTCTAACCAGTCGTGGCACTCCGTACAAGTTCGCTATCCTGTTTTATCCCATAAACAAGTCACATTGCGACATTTGGCATATCTCTCTCTCAGAGAATCCATTTGAGGTCAGACCTGTGGAGTTGGAAAGAAGATAGGTCAGGATACCACAGGCCTAAGTTTCAGACCCTGTGGATCCAAAATTTCTGAGTTACACCAGAAACAATAAGGCACATTTTTCTATGAAATAGAATTGGATTCTGAGCATTCTCATTTTTGGCTTGTCACTGCTGTGGGAAATTAGGGCTTTTGGCAGAAGTGGGATTTTGGAGTGATCTCAGCATAGGATTTCTCTCCTCGGCAAAATCAAAATTTAGAGACCAATATCAAAGTTTTTGGTTGGGCAGAACCCCGGGCATCATCAAACCCTAGTTCGGGATTTTTATCAGAAAGGTGGAAAATAAAGGTTTCTGCAAAAGTTGAAATTTTTGGAATCTAAGACCACGGCTGGAAGATCCTCAGAAAAATCAAATCTTAGGGTACAAGTTCAAACTTTTTTTTTGGGAAGAAGACCGGGCTTTATCAAACCCTAGTTCGGGATCCTGTCAAGAAGATCCGGAAGTTTCAAAGGCAATTTTGAGGGGTCAAATTTTGCAGTTTTCAAAATTGAAGTATACCAGCTTGATCAGCTCAGCAAGGCACATATTTCCATCCATTCAGAAGTTTGAAATTCAAAATTTGAATTTTCAGGGTTTATTTGACAAACCCTAATCCTGCTCCAGATCCAGTCTTAGCAAATCAAAGTGGATTGGGTTAATCCTAGAAGAGAATGAATTGGACACCTGCATAAGTGAAGAAGTTCCAGTTCCAGAGGGATATGAAGCTAAGGCCTTACATAAGAATGCTACAAGAAATCTTGACAGGTATGACTTGAGGAGATACAGGTATGTTTTTGAAATATGTTCATGATTAAGGTTATTATATGTTTGTCTTCATATTATTGAGGTTAGTACAATATTGATTAATTTTATACTTGTCTTATCACCCTAGTAAAAGTATGAATGCATGTGAATGATAGAAGACATTCATTAATTAGGGTTATGACACTTATGATTGTACTAATGCACTGTGGTATTGTATGAGGATGATGTTGTCCACTAACATGAAAGGTACAAATCAAGTTCTAGATCAAGAACATATGACCATGGTGACATGAAGACAAAGACTCATGGATCACATAGAAGCTCTACTTATGAGGTATGTATAATTTGGTTCTACAATGGTTAACTTATGAGTTATGCAGGTTACTAAGCACAAGTCATTGAAGAGAACAAGAAGAAATTGTTTGGGTATGTTAGACATAACTAGCTAACATGATATTCGAGGTATGTTTTTTTCCTATATCAAGTTAGAATCCTACCTTGTGTTAGGATCTTATACTTTTGTATGAATGATAATGATTATTCTTGAAAGTTAGAAGTTTAAGTAATCAAGGGTTTATTCATATTATGTTTCTTACTTTGATTGATGATATGACTAACCAGTAGAGTCCTATGGTCAAATAAGAACATGCATGAGTAAAAGAAGTCTTCTCTGAAACCTTGAATACTAACGCTTATTACCTATGTATGAAATGATCATGACCATACATATTTAAGATTATTTAGAATCATAATATTTTGATAGTATTGAGATTATACTAATGAATGTATGACTATGTATGAGATCTTGAGGATGACACAATCATGACACCAGTGCACACTTAAGCAATCATAGTGGTCCACGATGGATATAAGTTCAAAGACAGATAATCCAGGAAGCAAAGATCAAGAGGGAGCTCACTCTAGTAGTTCCTACAAGGAAGCAAAGATTGAGAGGGAGTCCACCCAACAACCAAACAAAGATAAGTATTTGAATTGTCATTTCTTGTATATATAAATGATGTTGTTCAATCATGTACATATTTATGTTCCTAGATTTAGGATGTATATTATGCATATTAGAAAATTTGCATTAATGAACAAGATAATACTAATATGCAAGTAATGGGTAAGTGGCCTATGGTACTGTACAACATTCCATTGCTACTTATCTAGAATAAAACCTCTTTGCTGACATGTTGGGAGTTGTGCACACTCTTAACAATGTTCTGGTAGAGATGGAAGGCATCTAGAAAGTTACGGGATATGGATAAATGTTGTATTGAAGCACTGGCTAAGATAATTGCACGACTGTATGACATATATTCTTATGTGTAAGATTTTTTTTCTGAAAACTATGAGAAGTTTCTAATCATGCAATTCAATTTGACTTGTAAGAAAGATCGTGTACAATCACCTACAAAAGAAGGACTACAACATTTGTTCTAGCAACGAAGTTCAAAGAAAACTATCTATTAAAGAATCTGAAGTTCCCACAATTCGGGATGCAGTAATGGAAGAATGCCATGATCGAGGAATACCAGTCGATCATAAGGAACGATGTCTTGGATGTGGTCCTGAGACCAGAGGGGAAGTCTGTTCTGACTTCCAAGTGGATCTATAAGATCAAGCATGCTGCAGATGGCAGCATATAGAAATACAAGGAAAGGTTTGTGGCTCGTGGATTCTCCCAGAAAGAGGGGATAGATTATCAAGAGACTTTTGCTCCTGTAGCCAGACACACTTCCATCAGAACAATACTTGCTCTGGCTGCATTGATGAAGTGGAAGATATACCAGATGGATATGGTGTAGTCGAAGAGGAAGTGTATGTGAAGCAGCCACTTGGTTTTGAGACACATGACAGGGAGTCATATGTGTGTAGATTGAAGAAAGCCTTGTATGGATTGAAGCAAGCTCCTAGGACTTGGTATGGTAGATAAACATCTTCCTATCCAGTTTGGGCTTTACCAAGAGTAAAGCGGATTCCAACCTTTACTACAAGGTTGAGGAAGGAAATCCAGTGATACTCCTATTGTATGTGGATGGCCTGTTTGTGACAGGGGAGGATAGATTGATTGCTGACACGAAGAGGAAGCTTGCTACCGAGTTCGAGATGAAGGACTTGGGCATGATGCATTACTTTCAGGCATGGAGGTGTGGCAAAGTGCAGATAGAATCTTCCTTGGACAAGGAAAGTATGCAGTAGAGATCCTAAAGAGGTTCGGGATGATGGACTGCAAGGCCATGGCCACACCTATGGCATCGAACCTGAAGCTTCTGTGTGATGCTTCATATGAGCAGGTTGATGTCACAGTGTATCGTCAGATGATTGGGTCCTTGATGTACTTAACAAACACGAGACCAGATATTTGCTTTGCGGTGAACACATTAAGCCAGTTCCTGACGGATCCGAGAGGTGTTCACCTGGTTGTTGTAAAGCATATTCTGAGGTACCTGAAGGGTACGATCGATTTTGGGCTCAAGTATGATATGAATCAAAATTTTAACCTAGAGTGTTGATGTATTTGTAACTTCGGAATGTATTTCATATATGTATATTGTATTCCTATAGAGATATTATTTCTCTATACGGAAGTGTTTGTATTCCTATAGAGATGTTATTATTCCTCTATACGAAAGTGTCGTCATTTATATTGTAAGTGTCGTAACTTATGCTTGATGGGTTATTAGACCACCTTGTTGGGGTCGGACCTGTATAAGTCATGTGGGTTAAAGGGTTATTATACCACCCTATTGGGGGTTGGTCGGCCCTGTCAGCATTATGTTATGTGGTTAAGTTAAGGCCAACCTAGTAAAGGGTATTAGGCAAGTCAATTCAAGTATAAATAGAGTGCAGGAGGCACTCTATTTGATCATTCAATTCTCACACATACTCTCATTGGAGAGTGGCGCACTTATGGAGGAGGAGAAGCTGCTACTAGAGAAGACTATCTCTTGTACTTGGGTTGTATCATTGCTCTATCTATCTCTGAGGAATTTGCGGGGTTTTTCACCTTATTGGTTTTCCCCGATGAAACTCTGTGTCTCTTGTGTGCTTGCATTATTGTAGGTACCCCCTTTTCGGGGTCCCCTCAAAAAAAAAACTTCCAGTACGATTTTTCAGAAAAAGATATAGAAGCCACAGATCTAGTTCATGAATGCCAATATATAAAACTATATTCTCATATTTATTCATTCTCAAAAAGATTTAGCAAAATAATTAAAATAAAAATACTTCAAACCTGTTTTCGACGGTTGGTCCAGCGAATTGATGGAGTCCTCGAAGTGGTTTCCACACGATCCAATCCAATCTCCTGACGAAGTACCGAGTGACCCCTTAGTTGAACACCCTACCGTATCGAGGCTAATCTTCTTCACCTAAAACCCCCGATCTAATGGGGTCGTAAGAACACACTTAGCTAGCCTCCCGAAATGATCTCCCAATCCCCGTTCCAGTTATTCCCAACTCCAAGGATCATAACATAATCCAATATTATGATGACCATCCAGCATTAGGGAGCAAGAGATGTCTTTCTCTCCTTCTCCTCCCTCATTATATAGCAAAAGCATGTGTGCCATGTGTCTGTCCATGCACATATTTAATTTAATTTATTATTTTAATTTCCAATATTCTCATACACATGGGTCTTCTTAATGCCTTTAATGTGCACCTAAATCCCTAAATCAATGGGAATTAGGTGTAGAAGAGTTCTACTTCTCTTTTGGTTCTCATTTAGTTTACTTAACAATCTTTTACTTAGATTTATTGCTTTCTACTTTTCTTTCTTTTCATAATATCAAGATTGAATTAAAAGATGACTCTTTTTACTAAAAGTGTAATCTATTTTAAATTTCCTCTTTATAAAATAATTTAAATGAATAATAAAATTAATTAAAGTAAAATCTTGAATAATAATAAAAGAAAAACAATTCTTTTATTAATGATCTAGTTCAATCCTTTCTCAAAATAATGAAGTCAATTAAATAAAATCTTTAATAGAATGATTTAAAAATAATAAAATCCATTAAAATCTTTAAATAAAAATAATTCTCTTATTATTAATCTTTTTCAATCAGCATAATTAATCTAATTTAATATTGAATAAAATCAATCTCTTCAATTCTTTTTCTAGTTAATAAAATCAATTAAAATGAATAATTCAAATTAATAAAATCAAATAAAAATAAAATCTTGAATAGAATTATTCAAATTAAAAATGGAACAAAATAAAGTATTTCTTAAATCTTATGTGAATTTTTCATTTATACCATTGATTAATTTTCTTCCTCTCGTTCTTGTCTAGGTACCTCTTCGGCGGGCCCTTCTGACAGTTTCATTTCTTCCTTCTTATGGGGAGTACTGCATAGCGACCGGGAATCGTTACCGCGATCTCTCAACTATGCTCCTTGGAGACTAAGGGGTGTTGAGGGATAAGGCTCTCCTTATTGCGCGCCCCTCAACTCATCGTACGCGACCAAATTATTATGGCCTTCCCGTACGGCATACGCTTCCTCGGGTGAGCTAAAACGGCTTCACCCGTGCGTGGATTGCTAATCCAGGGTCGACAGTCAGTCGTCGTACCCCTATGTGTTCTTTCCATTCTTACGACCCCTATAATTTCATTGTGGGTCAGTCGGTAAATCATCTTACCTACCACTGCACACACACACACTCAAGCACACATTAGTAGCGTTGCACTATGAAATATTTCATCATCCGTCATAATATCTCAGTCAGTCGAGCATATATTTCATTCATCCTTTTCTCTCAATTAGTAAATCATATCTATCATTCATCATTCTATCTCAATCAGTCAAGCATATGTAACATTCAGTCATCTTATCTCAATCAATCGAGCATATCTAACATTTAGTCATTCTATCTCAATCAGTCGAGTATATTTAACATTCATTTGTTCTGCCTCAATCAGTCGAGCATATGTAACATTCAGTTATCCTATCTCAATCAGTCGAGCATGTCTAACATTTAGTCATTCTATCTCAATCAATCGAGCATATCTAACATTTATTAAGTAAAGGAATAGTTTCTATAACTGTCGTTCAAGCATTTTCAAAGTAAATTCAAATGGTTCGTGTTTTACTTAGCCGGTTCATTTCAAAACTAGTACCTCATTATTCTAAACAGTTAAGGTACCGAGGCGGGCATTACATACACCCCCTCTTATTAAAACGTCGTCCCGAAGTTAAGTCTCATGTGCTTCCACGGTGAGTTTTCACTTCCTTTTCACATTCATTTCTTCAATATATCCATAATTGATAATAAAATTTCATTTCTTCTTTTCTACCCTCATATAAGTATAAACCGCATAATTGGTAATATAACTAAAACGTATATTTCGTAGTGTTGCAATCCCCACAGCTGTTCTCCCTTGACATCGCTAATTGTAACCGGGATTGAAATCGTCTACGACAAATTCCTTCCATTCAGCAAAACTATTAAGTACATCATTTACGAAAATCCTTAAAGCACTGACACATTTTCAACATAAGGGATAAAATATTCAATCCCAATTTATCCATTTTCTATAGTTACGTATAACTATCATATATTTTAAACAGTATCTGAATTTCAAAATAAGAGTTAACCCTTCCAATTTCTATTATGCAATACACCCATTCATAAACTAATCTTACATACAACCTCTCTCTTCTCATAAACCAAGGTACAATTAAATACTGGAGGGCCATTTAAAAAGTATAATCTCAATTTTATAAACAAAGTTACGTAAGGCTTTCTTCTCTTCCTTACTCAAGATCCTATAATTCAACGTAAGTATAACTTCGCTCTTTTCACAATCCAAAGCATGATTACAACTAGTAGTGCATACCCATGAAGTCATAGTATTGATTTACAAAATAAGCATTTACAACCAATTGATAAAATTCTTGACGCAAAACCCTTCATCAAAAAGTATACAAACCCTGAATGCAATTCAATCTTACATATTAGCCAATTTAGAGGAGAATAATTCTAACCTGTTCAAGAAGCTGGGAGTATCCTTACCGAAGGAGAAGAAGTAAAACCGCAGCTCTAAATTTCCCTCGTCAATCTCCATTCATCGCTCATCGTAAGTCACAATCTCCCATTATTAAACATTATATATATTCATTCCTTCTTGATAATAAATCATAAGCATCCCACCTTCAAAATTATCTAAGCACTTCTTTCTTTAAATTCATATATGGTCATTACTCGTCATTTATCATTAAATACATCCACAATAACCATGTTTTACATTCTATTTGAACATAATCTATTTAATTCAATAGTGTAAGAGTCATTCTCAAAAAGATTTAAAAAGACATTATATTGATACACAATACATGTATATAATAAAGAGATTCATATATCCCTATCGTCATTGAATTTTAGTTTTCTCCAATAATCAAGGCTATAAGCACAAGTGGTTAAATTCATCAGCTCCTATATTATCTAGTACGGTTACAATACACCCTCAGGAACTTAATCGTAACTTCGTCTCATATCAATCCAATAATACATTCCATAATTGTCAGTCCCAACAGGATTTCCTATATCTCTTATTCGTTCACGAGGGTCTACGAAGTTCAAATTTCCAACAAGCTGCATTGCGTCAATAGCCACCCAATAATTTATCAACATAACTAATCCAAGCAAGGTTTCAAATCTATTAGGTTATCCTCCCTTCCAGTCGAGAAGGTAAACATCATAAAATATTTAGTAAGATATAATAAAAATTTTAACAAATCAAGAGAGACCCTCAAATAGTCTAAAACCAAATTCCATAAGACTACTTCCAAAACGATGTTTTGACAATGTTGGTTCTCAATTTGATAGGATTCGAGTCGTCGAAATTTAGTGACTTAGTCGAACACACTGAAGTTTAATTCTTAGTCATTTAATTAGTAACATCTCATCCAATTCGATGAGCTTATCACATCCTTACCTCATTTCACCATTTCCATTGTCATAAGACTCTTCGACATACTCATCGAGTCGCACATTTCGTTTTACTAAAATCATCTTTATTTTACCAATTCGATATTAAGATTAAATTTCAAGTTCATGGACCTTAGTTTTCATAAATATGTTCAATTTAAAACTAAACTTTATACAAAAGTGATTAAACACATGTCATATATATATATATAAAAAGAAAAGAAATCATAAATATTATTAACCCAGTATCTCATCAACTTCTATATTCATATTGAAGTATGCAAACCTTTGTAACATATATATATGGAACTCTCCACAAAATATAATACTAATATACATATATAATGTTTTCATAAATGTGTTCAATTTAAAACGAAACTTCATACAAAAGTGATTAACCACGTGTCACAGCCCCCTTTTTTTTTTTTTACTATATAATTATGCATCCATTTTATATTACTTTTCCGGAATCGAATAATTAATACTCTGTCCAAGGCTTACGACTGCAATAGTTGCATGCCCAAGGCTTAATTAGTCAAATATGCCAAACTAAATTCGTAGGAGTACTCTCCGATAACTGCGGTAATTTACGGTAAACAGAACTCTGACTTTACTACGAGTAGGTATAACAAAATAAAGGTGTATTATTGCAAATGCAAAAATATCGCCATAATTGTAACAATAAATGATCTCTAAAGCAGGTCAAGTCAACAGAGATATTAGGCGAGCAACAGAGTTTAGTAAGAACACATAAATACACTGCTCGACTAGCCTGTCATGACCGAGAGTGAAAATTAAATAAAATATTGCTCCATCTTTCAAATCACAAGAAAGAGATTAAAATTCCTTCATTATATTTTAAGTAAAGCAATTTATAACTTAAATTCCTTCCCTACAATCATAAGAGGAACGGTTAAGGTTATAAATGTTCATTTCTTTCTGGAATGATTAATAAAATAATCATCTCTATCTCCTATGAGTGAAGTAATTATTAATGTAAAATATATATATATATATATATATATATCCATTTCAATCTACGATTAAAGAACAATTAAATGTTTTCATTCTCAACTACTATAAGCGAAATAATGTATGAGTGCAACAATTCATAAAATAAGTATTCATTTTATTCTCCTATAAGCGAAATAAACAAAGGTATATCCATTCGTTTAGTAGATTATAAAAGCTTAATCTTCTCTATTTATTTCCAACAACTATAAGCGAAACAAACTATGATCTAATTATTCACGTCAATCACTACAAGTGAAACAGTTGTTACTATATGTATTCAATTTATTTTTATAAACGATCAAAGTGCAATGAAAAAGATAAGTGAAAATTAATTCCAGAACAGAGAGTGGGCATAGGATTTGAACCAAGCTCCAACAATTTATTCGTTATCATATCGCTGCTAGTTCACGTACTGCACATAACTAAAAGATCTCTATTGTTGATACCCACAATCACCGTGGAGTTTAAAGAGACAATAAATTAAAATCAGGGATAATGATCTCTTAAAATTAGGAGGCCAGATCTGGAATTTACACTGTTTCCAAGCGACAAAGAAAAGAAAGCTCACTATGAGTCGATCTCACAGAGGGACAAATATTACGCTGTAGAGATGCTGAGTTTGGAAACAATGATACGCAAGGTGAGAGAAAAAAAAAACAATACAGGATCAACATTCAAATATAATGCTATCTAGAGTATCCAGATCTCGAACTTGTTAATAAAAGAAAAGTTACACAACGAGCATCCCACGAATTCAACTTCAACGGAAAACAAAATAAACACTTAATAAAATAAAAATTCACGCATTTGAAAGAGGGATATTGAAAACGATACCCAATTTATCAACAATAATCTAATACCACTCAGGGTTGTCATAGTGTGGGAAAAGAGCTCCAGAATCAAATGTTTTATGCAGAAATAATTAATATTGTTTGTTGTTCTGATTTTTCAAAGTATACAGGTTCTGTACTTATGAATACACAGTCTGGTTTTTGAGTGTTAACAGTCTTTTCTGTTTTGAGAGTGTTTTTTTTTTTTTTTGTAATATGTTGTAATACAAACAAATATTTAGGATTAAATATATTTTATCTTAAGCTTGCTCAAGAAATGCAATACCAAGTTTACTGGATCCGTCATCCTACAGATTTTGGGAAGACATTGACCATAAGTGCAGAGGTTTCTTTGTATTGTAGATCAATACCAACTATAGGGCAGGATTAGGAAGATCGTGCGCAACTAAGGAATTGTTGCGAATCATGTTATCTTTACTTTCAACCATCTCCTCTAGGGCAAGTGCAGAGATCTGTTTCTAGAAATACATTATAAAATAAAATATAAAATCAAATACCTGGAAATAAGAAGTAACAAAATCGATATAATTTGGGCATTCTTCGAAATGCAGAGATCACCTAATGAGTCCGGTTATCTCAAGGCTCGACCTCGCTCTGATACCAAATGTAGGGACCCTCTTTTCGGGGTCCCCTAAAAAAAAAACTTCCAATACGATTTTTCAGAAAAAGATATAGAAGCCACAAATCTAGTTCATGAATGTCAATATATAAAACTATATTCTCATATTTATTCATTCTCAAAAAGATTTAGCAAAATAATTAAAATAAAAATAATTCAAACCTGTTTTCGACGGTTGGTCCAGCGAATCGATGGAGTCCTCGAAGTGGTTTCCCCGCGATCCAATCCAATGTCTTGACGAAGTACCGAGTGACCCCTCGGTTGACCACTTTACCGTATCGAGGCTAATCTTCTTCACCTCGAACCCCCGAGCTAATGGGGTCGTAAGAACACACTTAGCTAGTCTCCCGAAAGGATCTCCCAATCCCGGTTCCAGCTATTCCCAACTCCAAGGATCATAACATAATCCGATATTATGATGACCATCCAGCATTAGGGAGCAAGAGATGTCTTTCTCTCCTTCTCCTCCCTCATTATATAGCAAAAGCATGTGTGCCATGTGTCTGTCCATGCACATATTTAATTTAATTTATTATTTTAATTTTCAATATTCTGAGACACATGTGTCTTCTTAATGTCTTTAATGTGCACCTAAATCCCTAAATCAGTGGGAATTAGGTGTAGAAGAGTTCTACTTCTCTTTTGGTTCTCATTTAGTTTACTTAACAATCTTTTAGTTAGACTTATTGCTTTCTACTTTTCTTTCTTTTCCTAATATCAAGATTGAATTAAAAGATGATTCTTTTTACTAAAAGTGTAATCTATTTTAAATTTCCTCTTTATAAAATAATTTAAATGAATAATAAAATTAATTAAAGTAAAATCTTGAATAATAATAAAAGAAAAACAATTCTTTTATTAATGATCTAATTCTATCCTTTCTCAAAATAATGAAGTCAATTAAATAGAATCTTTAATAGAATGATTTAAAAATAATAAAATCCATTAAAATATTTGAATAAAAATAATTCTCGTATTATTAATCTTTTTCAATCAGTATAATTAATCAAATTTAATATTGAATAAAATCAATCTCTTCAATTCTTTTTCAAGTTAATAAAATCAATTAAAATGAATAATTCAAATTAATGAAATCAAATAAAAATAAAATCTTGAATAGAATTATTCAAATTAAAAATGGAACAAAATAAAGTATTTCTTAAATCTTATGTGAAGTTTTCATTTATACCATTGATTAATTTCCTTCCTCTCGTTCTTGTCTAGGTACCTCTTCGGCGGGCCCTTCTGACAGTTTCATTTCTTCCTTCTTATGGGGAGTATTGGGTAGCGACCCGGAATCGTTACCGCGATCTCTCAACTACGCTCCTTGGAGACTAAGGGGTGTTGAGGGATGAGGCTCTCCTTATTGCGCGCCCCTCAACTCATCGTACGTGACCAAATCATTATGGCCTTGGCCGTACGGCATACGCTTCCCCGAGTGAGCTTAAACGGCTTCACCCGTGCGTGGATTGCTAATCCAGGGTCGACAGTCAGTCGTCGTACCCCTATGTGTTCTTTCCGTTCTTACGACCCCTATAATTCCATTTTGGGTCAGTCGGTAAATCATCCTACCCGCCATTGCACACACACACACTCAAGCGCACATTAGTAGCACTGCACTATGAAATATTTCATCATCCATCATAATATCTCAGTCAGTCGAGCATATATTTCATTCATCATTTTCTCTCAATCAGTAAATCATATCTATCATTCATCATTCTATCTCAATCAGTGGAGCATATTTAACATTCAGTCATCTTATCTCAATCAATCGAGCATATCTGACATTTAGTCATTCTATCTCAATCAGTCGAGTATATCTAACATTCAGTCGTTCTACCTCAATCAGTCGAGCATATGTACATTCAGTCATCCTATCTCAATCAATCGAGCATGTCTAACATTTAGTCATTCTATCTCAATCAGTCGAGCATATCTAACATTTATTAAGTAAAGGAATAGTTTCTATAACTGTCGTTCAAGCATTTTCAAAGTAAATTCAAATGGTTCGTGTTTTACCTAGCCGGTTCATTTCAAAACTAGTACCTCATTATTCTAAACAGTTAAGGTACCGAGGTGGGCATTACAATTATTGTGTCCATGATTGATATGTCGTAGATATGTTGTACATGTTATTCTCTCAGTTAAGATCCTAGATCATATTGAAATTCTGAAAAACTAACATGGTATCAGAGCTAGCATGAAAGAAGGCATGGTATGGCATTTATGACACTTGTTGCACTTGCGAAGCTAGGGCTTGATATAGAAAAAACCAGTCATCGTAGCACTTTCTCTATAAATTCATTTCGGCAAGGTTTCAGGATCTGAAGATTTTACAGGTCAAAGATATGATCCCCATGTACCTTGTGTCCAAAGGAGAGTCTCTAATTCGTTGTACTTTGTGAGTTATGATATGTATAATCTAGGGTTTCTGCCTCTTCCAGATCTCAGTCATAAACCGGTGACCTAGGAAAAAAGGTCATAACTTGGGATTGGAAGCTCCAAATCAAATTTCGTAAAAAGTGACAGGTAGGGAATGGACCATACTTTCTCAGGTATGTTTTTCAGAGGACGAAACTGAACCAGTGACACATGGCACGCCGTACAAGTTCGCTCTCATGTTTTATCCCATAAACAGGTCACGTTGTGGCACTTGGCATAACTCTCTCTCAGAGAATCCAATTGAGGTCAGACCTATGGGGTTGGAATGATGACAGATCAGGATACCACAGGCAGAATTTTTAGACCCTGTAGATCTGAAATTTTGGAGTTACAACAGAAACAATCAGGTGCATATTTCTGTCAAAACAGAATTGGATTTTGAGCACCTCATTCATGGCTCCGGGAATTTAGGGTTTCGGAGAATGTGGAATTTGTTGATGTATATGTAACTTCAAAATGTATTTCATATATGTATATTGTACTCCTGTAGAGATAGTATTATTCCTCTATACGAAAGTGTTTGTATTCCTATAGAGATGTTATTATTGCTCTATACGGAAGTGTCGTCATTTATATTGTAAGTGTCATAACTTATACTTGATGGGTTATTAGACCAACTTGTTGGGATGTTACCGGACAATCCACTTGGGTGGACACGAGCAGGATCTCCCTAGCTCAATGCGAGTCTAGAACAAATAGAACAGACTATAAACACGTTTCCTAGATCTACTTAAGGATCAAGTACTAGATGTCTTACCTCTTTGATTCGCTATCATTTCTCCCGAATGTTGCTCCACGTCCCATGGTCGTCAGATCCAAGCTGCAAGACCTGTCAAGACACAAAAGCAAGAGAAACGAGTAAAGAGCATCTATACAATAAGAGATCTATGTAAACAGTTAAGCAAGTAAACAACACAACATCATCACACATAAGAACGATATTGGTGGAAAGCATTTGTACTACTGTAAATAGAGGAGTACATGATAGAGATATAGGACTACAACCAGAGACTTAACATAGCAGCCCTTCTCCGAACAAGCCAATTGCCATGCCCTTCCAAGGAAGCATGAATTCTCCAAGAGGTGAGTGAAGGTGTCTTAAGAGATATTTCCCCAGCATTAAAGATGATAGGATTCCTCCTAAGATAGATTTCACCAACATGTAGATACCATAGTCTTCCTCCCTTTGGTATGGGAGTGAGCCTCACTTATATAGGACTAAGTGGATAGGGTAGGTTGAGAGATGGTAGGAGAGATATAGGGGATCTTCCCAAAGGGTTAGGGGTCAAGTACCAGCTCTCCTAGAGGTCAGGGATAAGCCCCCAAATGAGCAAGTTTCGAGAAAGATCTCGAATAAGTTATTTTTTCCCATTAATAGACCTCATCGAACCCTACAGTGGAGCAGACTGCGACGTCGCATGTTGCTAGTGTGAAACCTGTGACGACCTCTCAGAATTTTGCAGGATTGAGTACAAATCCTCCCAGATGAATACTTGGTCCAGGTGACTTCATGGATGTATACACTGAATCTGATGATGAGTAGATTTTAAGTGTAACAAAATGCCCCCCAAAGCATGAAGTTGTTAAGAATGTACAGGTGAAGTGCTTTGATAGAAATAATGGCAAAAGACTTGTCGGATGAAGGACGTTGCTGCAGTACAACTGACTCTGAACAGATAATCTCATATGAGGTACAACATGGCTGCCGACCAATACATTGCAAATCCATGGTAGTAATGACCGACTGAACACAATCATGGCTACTAGATACAAGCGTAGATCCATGATGAGATGATAACACAGACACGACCAATACAAAAGTGGATCCATGTAATATGACTCAATACAAACTCCATCACAACCTGGGTAAAACATGACTCCCCAAGGTCTTCAAGTTGAACCCGCAATGATACGAATCTATCCATGTGATTACAAATTTCTTGACGTCAAACATGGTAGAAACAACTTGATTACCGGTCATTGATGTAAACCATTAACAAGTGCGAGGGATATCACTATTATTGTCAATGATTCCCAAGGTATCACAGTACATATCATCGAGCGCGAATAAACGATTTGAAGTCGAACGCAAGATGAAATCTTCCAATCAAGAGTCAATGATATAAACTCATGATGAAAACAAGGTAACCTGCTATTGAGGCATGCAGGGCCAAGGTACTTGATTGGTTTCTAGATTCAATCCTTGGATGATGAGTTGAAGTCGACAAGGTTGAATCCGTCGAAGGAGGGCCATGATGAATCCCCCATCAATCGACACGAAACACAACAAAATATGTGTAGAGTGGATCGGATGGTACAACAACATGTAAGACTGACTCAAAGTAACAACGACATGACGACGTGTGTACTGACTGTAGATGATAAATAGTGGACGTGTTCTTGAACATGGGCATGGAATGACTTGGCAATATTGACATGAGAATGACGCAAACTTCTAATGCAACTAGTGGTGGAAGCTTTCTCCGATGACTCAGAGGAGTAATAGGACTCAGAAAGTAAGTAGGGACTCATAGACAAACAGATGACCCAAGTACTGTATGCAAATGCAGATGAGTGCCATGTTTAAGAACAACTGTATACTGCCACTAGGGTATGTAACACAAACACTTTCCTTTTTTCCCATCATAAATGATGAGTGCCTCATGTGTTTTTTACAAGCTTGATGAGGGTAACCAGATGCTCGGTATAGCTCATCTCATAGATGAGTCCAATCCCAAATATTTTTCGAACCTAGGATAGGAGGGGTTCGTCCCATGATGGGCCCTTCAATGTGAAAATTTAACAAGTCCATAGAAGGTAAACTCGGTCGTCATTTCATGTTTAGAGAGTCTGAAAAGAACTAAAGAAGACTCCAACGGTCCTTTTTTGTAAAGTTATCGTCATCGCCCGAAAAAGGGTAAAACAATGCAAGAGGGGACTCTTCCAGTCATGATTGGCTGGAGTATTCCTTTTTCGTGATTAGTGTCTCTTGGTCTGAAAAAGGGGTAAATTACCACCAGGAAGACGACCATTCAAATACTTTAACAAGTGTGAATGCGACAAGTTCACTTAGCGATCTTTTCAATTTTAGGGAGTCTGAAAAGAGCTTAACTATGGACTCCAGGGGGTGTCCTTTTTCGTGGAAGTTTAACGAGCCCGGAAAAGTGATAAATCATAACTCGGTACTTGTTCTCATGGTTGGGTGAGTACGAGAACAAACGAAGAGTAAACTTATCCTCATGCAATAATTACGACTAACTAAAAATAATAATGACAAAACATTGAAAGGGGTATTCATACCTATAGTTACCGTTGGTAACGCGAGAAACGGCACAAAAGACCACTTTACGACTCCTGTACACTAGAAAAAGTGTCAAATAACCCCAAATATAATGACAAACGGTCGAAACTATAGTAAATGGCCCAAAAGCATCAAAATATTTGAAAAGGAATATTCCATTCTATTTATAAATAGAAATATGGGCCAAAAATAGAAACATTGTTCAAATTGTCAATTTGGGTGGAGAAGTACCAATTTGGAGCCAAAACTTCCTTTGCCAATTTCGGGAGCTACAATCCGCCATTTCACCAGTCGTCTAGACTAGGTAGGCCTAAATCTCAGCCAGCAATCTTTGTAGTGGTTTACTTTTTGCATTTTTGTTCATTTTTTGAGTTTTTGGGTGGTTTGTGGATGGGCCATTGCACCCTCGGCTCATCGCAAGTGGCCCTTTCGGGACTTGCAATGAGTTCGGGTCGTCGCAAGCCTCGAAAACAAGACCTGCGACGGCGAAAACCCAAATCCCAAACACAAAAACTAATTCAAAAAATGAGCTTGTGAATGCTGAGGAAGGTCCTAACAGGGTTTAATTGCCCCTTTTGGCAGGTTTCAAGCAAGCAAAAATGGTATTGGAGTGGCGGGAGAGAGAACATGAAGTGGAAGATGAGCAAGCTGCAAATGATCCACAATGTGTGGCTGCTTTGAGAAACTGCGGTTTGCTCAAATTCTTCGAGATACAGGGGATGAGAGCCCAGATCCCGTTCTTAACACACATGCTCCAGAGTTGGGATGCGGCCCAACAATACTTTGTGATAGGTGAGCATATCCTCACGATTGACATTGAGGATATCTACTTTCTGACCGGTTTGTCCCGAAGAGGGGACGCTGTAAAACTCACTGGGACACGGGCCAGTGATCGTACAGTTGAGGACATGGTCTCGCAGCACTACATAGCTTCTTCTCGTCCTTCCAGTGGGAAGATACTCATCAGAGATGTGGTGAGTCGTCCATTGTGGACCATACTGCTCACTATTACTAGGGTGGCGGGTAGCCAAGCTCCACATACGGCTACTTGGACTCAGATGTTGTATGCGGAAGACTGTATGTCTCCCATGGTTTTCTATTGGTGCGAGGATCTCCTCGCCAACATCCGAGCTTAGCTGACCAAGTGTCGACACGGGGAGCTCAATCAGTTTGGATACGGATCAATCATAGTATCATTCCTCTTGGAGCGGGTTCCTCTCTTGCGCTCGCAAGTGGTACTAGATGACAAGGATCTGAGAGATCCTCACATGCTCAGGTGGGCAGAGGTGATGACCCGCCATGGTGGGGGTCCCATCATCAGTTTTGGTCCTGAGTTCTTTAGCTGGCTGGAAGGCCAGTTACTTATGGTCGAGGACTTCCCATACGGTGGCACGGACTTTCGAGAGGATCCTGACTTGGTGCTGCCAGAGAGTGCAGCATGGGGTGATATCGGTAAGAACAAAACCCTTGTACTTTTAGTTTTGTATATTATATCATTTTTTTGATGTAGTGCTGACAAGTATGTAATATGTGTGTGCAGATGTGGGCCCCGTGCGACCAGTAGGTCTCTCCCTTCCGGTGAGGAGAGATAGAGGTGGGGAAGTAGTCGTTCATGCAGGTGCTCATCCTGCCATCGAGGAGATGGAGGAGGTATACAAGAACCTATCTGGGTTGACTGTGGAGGTACCAGAGCCAGCCATTGATGACCTACCGAGGCCCATTCAGAGGTTTGGAGTTGGAGCATCTGTGCGCTTCAACTCCTTACTCCACAAGGTGGCTCGTACTGTGGACTGCTTTCTCACCCAGCGTCAGAGAGCTGTCAGAGGCAGGGGTGGTGTACGGGTCAAGCGTCCAGCCTGATTGCACTTTTATACTTGTACTGAGAGCTTAGAGGCCTCATATTTTGTACTTACTGAAAGCTATGATGCTTTAGATTTTTGTAGAGACTCACTGAAAGCCATCGTGCTTCAGATTTTGTACCAGCACTACTTTTGAGCGATTTATATATATATACATTATCGACGATTTATACATTATGTGTTCTTCAAATGATTAATGATGTGATCTTGTTCATATGTTTTCTTTTGTACATTATATTTACATGTTGTGAATGCTTTTAGATATTATGAATGTTATGTGTGTGCAATGTACCAATCCAAAATGAAATTGGCCATCGAGTCAGCAACTGTATTTAACTCTCGTGGAATGTGTAGGTATTGAACAGATTCAAATGACCTTTCCAGGAGATGTACTCGTCTGAAGAGACGGAGTAAGATGGGATCATGGATGGTGTATTTCCGGTTCAGATGGGAAACTACTAATTGAGAATCCATGTGGATGACAATGTGGTTCATACCCAAGGAAATGGCATTAACTAGGGTTCCGATTACTACCTGATATTCTGCGGCATTGTTGGTCGCGAACCCTAGGCAACTTCCTCCTGAGCTAATGAGCTCACCTGTTGGAGAATATAGTACCCAAGCTGCCGAAGCAAGGTGACGGGTATGCCAGCTGGCACCATCCGCGGATCCATAATACGTTTCCATCTGCACATGCAAACAAAACATGGTATAAGAAGTGGAAACAAGATCAAAAATACACTCAAAAAGAAATGCGTCACACCACACAAAAACACAAAAACATGCCATGTACAGTATATACAAGAAAGTTTATGCATGAGAGATCAAGCGTAGTATCTCTTCACGTAAATCCCATTGCGGGGTTCACCCAAAGAGATTCCGTCATAATCTTCAAGCTCGTAGGCACCTTTTTCCAACACACGTTTTATAACATAGGGTCCATGCCACATGGACTCGAACTTCCCAGCTCCTAGTTTATCATGCTTCTGGTCGTAAGTGAGGACCAGGTCACCCTCATTGAAGATACGAGGTTCGACTGACTTATCGTACTGGGATTTGATGCATCTCTTATGTGCTTCATTAGCAAGAGCGACATCTCGGCGGGACTCGTCAAGTTTTGCTAGGTGCAAGAGACGTATTTCCTCAGTAGTAGTGTTAGGAAGAAGTTCGACCGCGAGCTGTAAGGGAGTGAAGCCTGTGGCGGTTTTGATGGTAGTTTGGTAGGCCCATAATGCTGAAAAGAGCATGTTATGCCAGTTTGACTTATGTTTCCCTACCATCCTTTGGACCATAGTTTTCAAGACCTTGTTAATTGCCTCGACCTATCCATTGGATTGCGGGTATTAGGGTGTTGAGTTTTCATGGCGAAAACCCAACCTGTCGCTCAATTCATCAACCATATGGTTCTGAAAATGAGAACCATGATCAGTAATTATGGCCTGTGGAACTCCAAACCATGCTATCACATGATTAAACATGAAGAGTATGGCGGTTTTGCCGTCGTTTTGATATGTAGGCATAGCTTCGGCCCACTTTGTGAAGTAATCCACAGCTACAATGATGTAACTATGACCCTCGGCCGAGGTAGGCTTACAGTGCATAAAATCAATGCCCCATTTTGCAAATGGGCCAACGGCAATAACCATATGTAGTGGGGCGGGATGAGTGCGCTTCTTCGTATGGAAGTGTTGGCAAGGAGGACATTGTTTGACGACCTCAATACAATCTTTGAAGATAGTAGGCCAGAAATATCCTGCGCGCAAAATCTTCTGGGCTGTAGCCATCCCAGAGAGATGACCACCACATGCCCCAGCGTGACAGTCATTCAGAACGTGTTCATCCTCATCATGAGTGAGACAACGTCGAAGAATTGAATCGACGCCATGACGATACAAAGTATCATTGATGATTAAATAGTACTTTGCATGGTGACAAATCTTACGACGGTCGTTGCGAGAAATTTGAGGAGCGAAGCGTTGGGTTTGAAGATATAACAATATATCTCCATACTAGGGGTCAGTCGTACTGATGAGAAACAATGATTCATCCGGAAAGGAGTCATTGTGCTCAACTTCTACATCAGAACGGGGAAGGTCACAAATAAGCTCGGCAAACACCAAAGACTTCTTAGACTTGGCTTTCTCGAAAAGAAGATCGAATTCTTGCAGTATCACAATCCAGCATAAACACTTGCCCCCAAGCACCTGACGTGTCAGTACGTGGTACATGGGGTTTGAGTCGGCAATGATGGTGGTGGTGCGGAGGAAAATGTAGTGACGGAACTTCTGGATGGCAATGACTGCCACGAAAGCAAGTTTTTTGACATGTGAGTATCTAGTTTCAGCGTCAGCTAGACCCTTACTTGCATAGTATATCACATGTTCCTGAGCTTTTTGATCCTCCTGTACAAAACCATAGTGATAGTGGTAGCAGAAGCAGCGAGATATAAGATGTAATCTCGATAATAATTAGGCAGTTGGAGCACGGGGGCATGCATGATAGCATGTTTGATACCGTTGAAGGATTTTTGAGCTTGATCGTCCCAAATGAATGGGACGTCCTTCTTAAGCAGTCTCATATAGCCCTGAGTCTTCTCCGCGAAATTACAAACAAAATGTCGTAAACAAGTCGCCTTCCCTTGGAGACTTTGAAGTTCTGTCACATCAGTCGGAGATGGTAGGTTGATGATGGCCTCCACCTTTAAGGGATCAATGCGGATCCCATCCTTTGAAACGATAAATCCTAAGAGGCGTCCGGACTCAATGAAAAAGATACACTTATGAGGATTCAGACGGATATTGTACCCTCTGCATCTGAGGAAAATGGCCATCAGATGATCAATGTGGAACTCGCGCTGCTTTGAATGAGCAGGGAGATCGTCCAAGTAGGGTTCCACAAAGTCCCTAATATCGTGGAAGGCATACGACATAGCCCACTGAAACATGGCACCAGCATTTTTAAGGCCAAATGGGAGCTTGCAATAAGCGAATGCACCCCATGGGCAAATGAAAGTCGTCTTATGTTGGTCGGTTGGGTTGATCTCAATTTGGTTGTAACCAAAAAAGCCATCCATGAATGAGAAGATGACGCTTTCGGCACAGTTGTCAATGATCTGGTCAATGAAGGGCGTCGGGTAGTTGTCTTTCGGACAAGCCCAATTAAGGTCTCGATAATCAACACAAATGTGAATGGTGCCCTGATTTTTGTTCACAGGAACGACGTTTGAGACCCAATCCGTCAATGGGACAGGATATATAAAGCCAGCCTTTAAGAGCTTTTCAATTTCTGCCTTTATTGCCGCAGTCTTCAGGGGGTGTACCAATCGCAACTTTTGGCGGACAGGTTTGATGTCGGGATAGGTTTTTATTTCATGAGAAACAATCGCGGGGTCTATCCTAGGCATCTCCTCATAGGACCAAGCAAAGACGTCTAGAAATTGCTTGAACAAGGCCGTGCTAACAGTGATTTCTTCAGGGGAACACTTCTAGCCTATGCGAATGTGTTCCACTATACCAAGTTTCACCGAGATGTCTACCGAGGTGGTTGGCTCAATGTTGGCCAAGTTGCCCTCCGTGTCCGTAAGACATGTAAGGATGGGGGACTGAGGGGATGGGTAGATATCCGGCGAAAAGAGGGTATGAATGTTGTTCTTTATGTACTCCAAAGGAGGAAGAAAAGATGACCTATGATGGAGATCATCCCACGGACTGTCGTCAACATTCATTACTTCCATGATGGACTTGCCTGAATGAAAAGTCTGAAGTAAGAGATCAGGTAGAGAGGACGTCTGTCATAGAGAACAAGAGGGGGAGGCCATGGTTAAATGGCCCTCCGATGCTGCTTGGATAGCTTTGTAAATGCATTCAGCGGGTGAAAGAGGCATCATGTTTCCAAGCAGGTGTGTTGTGGCTTCATCCAGTACAAGCCAAGCATCGTTTGAGTGAGATAAAATCCTAGTGGAGATCATGTTCACCGTAGCAACATAATTAGCGGGGTCCGCGGCTGGAAAAATGCCCATGAGAGATGAATCTTTCAAAAGGCCAACCCCTACACTCTCATACTATTTTGACATCTGTCCAATGGAAGGAACATGGTCACCAGGATGAGTAGTGGTGTCCGGTGTACAAAAATCTAACTGGTCGATAGTAACAATTCGTCCTTGGTGGGGGAATTGTACTATGCAGAAGACTAAAGAGGCTACCGCCTGCATGGTATAAAACCAATTGCGACCGAGCAGGAGATTATAATCTAACAGAGCCGAGACCACTTCCACGTTAATGGTTACGGTCTTTCCGCCCAACTCAACTGCAAGAGCTTGTAAGAGCCCATGAGGTTGAAAGCCACGTCCGTCAAATGCTTTCAATGTGGTAGGAGAACGATTCAATTTGGGGGAGCCAATGGCTCTCCAACATGCGATCGACATGACAGAAGTGGAGGCACCTTCATCTAGAAGAGTGTGATGGATAATCTCCCAGCAACGTTCGCAGAAACTTGGAATGCGAGCTGGTGTGAGAGCCTCGACTTAAGGTTGTCAAGTCGAAACATGATGGTATTCGACGAATCCGGGTCAATTGCACCAATGGATGCAAGGAGAGTTTTGCATTGATTAGGACAATTCTGCAAAACTTCCAGGGTAAACATGGTGCAAGGAGCTTGTGCCAAGTCCTCGACGATATTGTAATTTTGTGTCGCTCGAGCATTAGGATTGAAAACTGCTTTTCGAATCGTACTCTTGGGCGGACGCAATATCGAATCTAAGGAGGGTCTCTCGATGGTGAGAGAATTCGATGGTACAGTGACATCAGTTATAGAGTCGGAAGCTTTTTCAGCATTACTTCCGGTGGGTTCCTTCGAAGGGACCGTGTCGTAAGATCGCGAGCGAGTATTTAAATTGATTGTCTCGTTATGCAACATGAGAACATGTGCGGTATTGGATGATTCCCCCTGGGGTGAGGGGGTTTGAGAAATCATCTGTTGGTTCTGAGCAGGAAACGGATCGTTGAGGACTGCGAGAGTTGGTTTACCCTTAAGAAACTTTTGCACTTCGTCTCTATGGGATCACTCCTTGGAGAAATGGTCATCTCCGCACAGTAAACAAGGATATTTCAGTTTTCGTTTCTGCTTGGTATCTTCGAGAGTGCTCTTAGGTTCCTGCTGGGTAGAAGAATTTTTGGGTTTCCCCTTGTTCTTCTTCTTACCGTTGAACTTCTGAGATGAATCTGATTGAATAGAATTCACCTCTTCAGTTACAACAGGAGTAGTGGACGTGGCGGTGTTGTGGCCAGCCGGAGTCGGGTTGGATGATCCAACAGTGCTAGCAGCAGGCTGGGTGTTAAGGGAACCAATGATCCCATTAGTTTGGGGTCCCTCATGTGGTTTCGTAGTATCATTAACGTCCCGGGGTGCGTCAGGAAAAATATTGAACAAAGTGTCGGACTGAGTGTAGACCAAGTCTAGCAGATGGGCACTCGCAATGGCTTGTTCTTCGGTGACAGCACCTCGCATGGTAACATCTTTTGCTATGGTGGGAATGAGCGATTTAGTAAACTAGTCTGCTAGGAGCTGATCTGGAATGGGAGCTTTAATGAGACGTCGTCTCCTTCGCCACTCGTGGATATGATCCGAAATGTGAGTGGTGGTATTCTGATGGAGCAAGTTTAAAAGCTCAGTACCAGTCTCATACCGTATAGGCGGCTGGAAATGCATCAAAAAGTTCATAGCAAGAGAGCCAAAATCAGGAAAAGAGTGCAGTGGAAACTCAATGTACCACTTGGCAGCCAAACCGATGAGAGTCCTTTGGAACAATCTATGACGAATTGAATCGTCCATTAAGGAATTCGATGAACACCATAAGTGGTATGTCAGCACGTGGTTCTTGGGGTCTTCACCTGGCTTGCTGTCAAACTTGGGGATATCAGATGGAAGTTTCACCGGAATCGGTGGCCAATTAGATCCATGGTAAATATGATCGTTGGTTAAATGAGAGAGGTCAGGTAGGTCCAAAGTAGCCAGAAAGGGCAACTATGGATTAGGCTGCGTGTATTGATAATATGGGTATGGCGTGTAAGGACTGAACTGACCGTAAGGTGTACCAGGATAAAACTGACCGTAGGGGGGTGTGCCGCCCATACCGTAAGGAGGTCCTCCACCATAAGGTGGTCCATTCAAATAAGGTGGGGGTCCACCTCCACCTCCGGGAGGGGGTGGAGGTTCGCCGCCACCACCGGGAGGAGGTGGGGGTCCATAACCGCAATAAGGTGGCCCACCACCGTCCCCGCCTAGAGGGGTTGGTGGACCACTTCCGCCACCAGAAGGATGGGGGCCTCCACCGCCTCCACTGCCGGAAGGATGGGGGTCTCCACTGCCACCGCCACCACCGTAGTAATTAGGTCCTCCACTACCTCCGCTTGGAGGAGGTGGTGGACCACCTCCGCCACCTGAAGGGAAATGTCCTCCTCCACCATGATAAGGTGGTCCCCCACCGCCTTCGCCTGGAGGGGGTGGTGGACCATTCCCGCCACCGCCCGGGGGGTGGGGGATGTTGTAGGTAAAATGAGGTGGGACTCCACCGATGTTGGGTGGAGGTTCGCCGCCTCTAGCAGAAGGTGGGGGAGGACCGATCGGGGGTGATGGTACTTCATGGATAGTCGGTTGGGGTCCGTGTTGCAACACAGGTTGTTTCCCCCATAGAGTGTATGGATTCCCGGGATAAGGTATCCCGTATGGCATGTTTTCGGGATTAGGTTGGCCGGCATAGGGTTAATGAAACCTAGATGCGCTTGACTCCATGAGGGTTGAGTTACATTTAACGGCCCTCCAACATGAGATAATCCCATGGTGGACGATCTAGCGGGTTGGGACGGTCCAACGGAAGGCCCGTTGGGGTTTCCTTCGCCTATGTTCTGGTTAGGAAACGAGGGTTGCCCCCAGCCACAGCAGGATAACCACTATTTGAAGGGTGAACCAACATACGTTGTTGACTAGCTACCGTAGTAATAACATTACCAATAAGGTAACCTGGGGGAACGGAGTACCCTCCCCTCGAATTTTGAGGTGGGGGAGGAACTGGTAAAGTAACTGTGGTAGTGACGGGTGTGTGGGACTGTTGTCCTTCCACCAGTTGGTTCGCTTGAGGTGCAGGACTGGACTCTTGTGAGGGTTGACTAGTCTCATTAGTGGTCATGTGGTGGGGTGATCCGAAAGATATCGGATGAACTGGGATGGTCCCGTCGTCAATTCTTATTTGGAAATGACGATTATGGAACTCTTTAGAGTGTCATTCGAGACTTTGTCTTTGAAGCCCATCACCTTTAATATGTAACTGTTCCAAACATTCATGGATGGGGCCAAAAATCTCGACAGGGTCAGGCCTATAGTGAGGCCTAGTGAACTCTGGAGTAGTCCAGTTAGGTGGGGATGAGATGGAAAAATGAGCCACTGGGTGGTCTGCAGAAGATGTCCAATAAGCTGTTGTAGGGTCGTCCTGGGGTCGGTTTATCCATTCCAATGATCCAGGTTCTCTCAGGATGAAGGGAGGAAGGTCATGTGAAGTGGGGATGTGTGCTTCTTCATCCTGCATGGGATGAGAGGCAGGTGAACCTAGTGGAAACAAAAGTCCGCCAACATTCAAAGTGGGGTTTCCTACTGCGGTAACTACGACCGCGTTACACTAATCCATTCTTATCCTCGAAATAACCTCCGGATTAAGGGGATATTCGGGTGGCAATTTCAAGATCCTACGGGACCTTCTCCAGGGAAAATCCGCTAGAGTATCAGGAAAATCAGCCAAAAAAGGCCGAAACAGCGTTTCTCCTAAGGGTATGCTAAAAGAAAAGCAGTCCAAAAAAAACCTACTCAAACTAAGGCAACAAGCAAACTTATGTGACAAAGTGGATTCAAAAGTCTGGAACCTCACGAGATTATCAAGGCATCGCAAACCGCGATATACTGCAGGGTCCAACAATATGACGCGACAAGGAGGATTGGGACCGTACCCTTGCCTGCATACCCGATTACCTAGACAGTACGTGCATGCTAATCTTCCCGAGTGCTGTTCTCGGTGTATTGCTTTGCCAAGATGGCCAAATGGTTAACTCGGTTAGTTTCAGGAATCCTAATGGTGTCTCCCAATATACGCAAGGTACGTGGGAGCTCAAATCTGTAGTGGTGTTGTCTAATGCACAGCTGTTGGCACGAGACCTTCCGATATACGTTTCGAGTACGTGATACACCCTTCGATATACGCCAAGTACGGATTATGGTACTTGGTGGGTACGTGAAGGAGCTCGATATACTGATGTATGTGGAAGACTACAATACCCCCGGACTACAGTGCTGGCAAGTAACGACAGCTGCCACGCTTAACGACGCCGGAACATGTCTCTAACTTACACACAAGTTGCTAAAAATTTTACCTAGTTCTACCTTTAATTTTATCTTGGACGGTTAGGTGAATGCATGAGGTGAGTACATAATCGAAAACATAATGCAAGCCCTAGCTACATGCACAAAATATTCTTTTCTTTCGATGAATTCTACCTATGGTAAGGAGAAAGCTTTTTCTTTCCAATGGTATTGCCAAACAAACTCAATGCAACACAATCTCAATTCAAACAATTTTGACAATAAAAGTACTATTTTCTTTTTCAACGAAACACGCAAACATACACAACACTACTATCCAAATCAAAGCATTTTTTCTTTTCTTTTTTCTTTTCAAAGTAAAATGACCCTAAGTGATGAAAAGAGAGTATTCTGAAATGAAATATGCAAGCCTTTCAATTTCAATTTCAATGATTCTAAAAGCAACAAAAGTTAAAAATGCATCTATCTTTCCTTAGCATGGAATCAATTTTGCAAAAATCGAAGTGTACTTTGAGCCTTTCAAGAAAAGGAGCAATTCATAATTCGATAAAAACACAATAGATCATACATTCATTCAACTTTTCCAAAATATAAACAAGAATTTTTCCAATGCACAACGACCTTTCTTCAATAATTTTTTGAGAAACAATGGGAAAGAAGCACTTTTAATATTTTCAATGGATGCATCAAAGGATAGACTTGATAACAACTTTGCTTTCAGATTCAAATGACTGAAAATAAAACACTACTTGCAGCACTCATACACTCAGAAAACTCAAGAAAATACAAGCACTCAACCAAGCTAAAAGACACACTTAACTCAAAATCAAGCAGCAGCAAGCAAACTAAGCAAGCAAAGCTCAAAACAGAAGTAGGTGAGGTTTGGAAATTGATCCAATGTACTGATCAGATCAGGGGTGGAAGGAAGTGAATGCAAGAGTGAATAGATGAAGGTGGAGGAGACAAAGGTATCCACCACTACCGGTTTCAAGCTTGTCCAAAACGGAACCCAAAATCAATCCAAATGAAACCAAACTCTCAACACACAAATCAGAAATGGGGTCTCTGGCTGGATCTTGCAGCACAGAGAGAGTTCACACATCAGACCAAGACTCAAACTGTTAGATGAGGGGATGGATGCATGTATGCCAACTTTTGGTAGATCAGCGCACTCTGGATTCACACACAGTGCGGCGTCGCAGTTTACCTTCATGGGAGGTGTGACGATGTCGTAGTATACTAATGCAAAGGCTGCGACGAGTGACTAACAGGTGAAGAACAGGAGCTCATAATGACATAGTGTCACTTTGTTTTCACTGCCCAGGTGCGACAGGCGAGTTTTGGATTCAAAAATGAATCAGATTTCTCAATGATGAGCCACAAATAGACTTGGAACTGAGTTGTATAGACTCAGAGGAAGAAGATCAGGACCTTCAATGTGAAGATCTGACAATGGAATCAATCCTAAGAAGTGAAATGGAAAAGAATGATAACAAGGCTTGTGTGAAGTAATCAACTGAAAATGACTCTCAGATTTAAAGACTTCTAAACAAAACGAACACTACTCCCCAGTATGGTCACCAAATTTGTTGCCGGACAATCCACTCGGGCGGACACGAGTAGGATCTCCCTAGCTCAGTGCGAGTCTAGAACAAATAGAACAGACTACAAACACATTTCCTAGATCTACTTAAGGATCAAGTACTAGATGTCTTACCTCTTTGATTCGCTATCCTTTCTCCCGAATGTTGCTCCACGTCCCATGGTCGTGAGATCCAAGCTGCAAGACCTATCAAGACACAAAAGCAAGAGAAACGAGTAAAGAGCATCTATACAATAAGAGATCTATGTAAATAGTTAAGCAGGTAAAAAACACAACATCATCACACATAATAACGATATTGGTGGAAAGCATTTGTATTACTGTAAATAGAGGAGTACATGATAGAGATATAGGACTACAACCAGAGACTTAACGTAGCAGCCCTTCTCCAAACAAGCCAATTGCCATGCCCTTCCAAGGAAGCATGAATTATCCAAGAGGTGAGTGAAGGTGTCTTAAGAGATATTTCCCCGGCATGTAAAGATGATAGGCTTCCTCCTAAGATAGATTTCACCAACATGTAGATACCATAGTCTTCCTCCCTTTGGTATGGGAGTGAGCCTCACTTATATAGGACTAAGTGGATAGGGTAGGTTGAGAGATGGTAGGAGAGATATAGGGGATCTTCCCAAAGGGTTAGGGGTCGAGTACCAACTCTCCTAGAGGTCAGGGATAAGCCCCCAAATGAGCAAGTTTCGAGAAGGATCTTGAATAAGCTATTTTTTTCCATTAACAGACCTCGTCGCACCCTACAGTGGAGCAGACTACGACGTCGCATGTTGCTAGTGTGCAACCTGCGATGACCTCTCAGAAGTTTGCAGTATTGAGTGCAAATCCTCCCAGATGAATACTTGGTCCAGGTGACTTCATGGATGTATACACTGAATCTGATGATGAGTAGATTTTAGGTGTAACATGGGGTCGGCCCTATATAAGTCATGTGGGTCGAACGGTTATTAGACCACCCTATTAGGGGTCGGCCATGTGGGTCAAAGGGTTATTAGACCACCCTATTGGGTGTCGGCCCAGTCAACATTGTGTTATGTGGTTAACTTGAGGCCGACCTAGTAAAGGTTATTAGGAAAGTCAAGTCAAGTATAAATAAAGTGCGGGAGGCACTCTATTTGATTATTCTATTCTCTCACACACTCTTTGGAGAGTGGCGCACTTGTGGAGGAGGAGAAGATGCTGCTAGGAGATGTCTATCTCTTATGCTTGGGTTGTATCATTTCTCTATCTATCTCTGAGGAAGTTATTGGGGTTTTTTACCTTTATGGTTTTCCCAAAGTAAACTCTGTGTCTCTTATGTGCTTGCATTATTGTGTCCATGATTGATATGATGTAGATATGTTGTACATGTTGTTCTCTCAGTTAAGATCCTAGATCATATTGAAGTAAATTCTGAAAAACTAACATGGTATCAGAGCTAGCCTGAAAGAAGGCATGGTATGGCATGTATGACACTTGTTGCACTTGCGATGCTAGGGCTTGATATAGCAAAAACCAGCCATCGTAGCACTTTCGCTATAAATCCATTTTGGCGAATTGTTCAGATCTGAAAATTTTACAAGGCGAATATCATATCCCCATGTACCTTGTGTCCAAAGGAAAACTTCTAATTCGTTGTACTTTGTGTTTTATGATCTATACAATCTAGGGTTTCTGCCTCTTCCATATCTGAGTCATAAACAGGTGACCTAGGAAAAAAGGTCATAACTTGGCCTAGGAAGCTCCAAATGAAATTTCATAAAAAGTGACAAGTAGTGAATGGACTGTACTTTCTCAGGTAGATTTTTCAGAGGCCGAAACTGAACCAGTGACACGTGGCACGCCGTACAATTTCATTCTCTTGTTTTATCCCATCAACAAGTCACGTTACGACACTTGGCATAACTCTCTCTCAGAGAATCCATTTGAGGTCAGACCTATGGGGTTGGAAAGATGACAGGTCAGGTTACCACAAGAAAAAATTTCAGACCCTGTGGATTGGAAAGTTCGGAGTTACACCAGAAACAATTAGGTGCATATTTCTGTCAAAACATAATTATTTTTTAGCACCTTCATTCATGGCTCTGGGAATTAGGGTTTTGGAGAAAGTTGGTATTTTTGTAATCGGAGACCACAGCTGAATGCTACTCATCAAAATCAAAATTTAGAGACCAAGATCAAATTTTTTGGTTGGGTAGAAGGTCGGGCTTGATCAAACCCTAGTTCAGGACTTTGATCGAAAAAGTGGAAAATTAGGGCTTCTGCAAAAGTTGGAATTTTTTAAGTCTGTGACCACGGCTGGAAGCTCCTTAGAAAAATAAAAGTTTAGAGCTTTGGATCGAACCTTTTGGTTGGGCAGAAGGGTGGGATTTATCAAACCCTAGTTCGAGATCCTGTCCAGAAGATCCGGAAGTCTCAAAGGCAATTTTGAGGGGTGAAACTTTGCAGTTTTCAAATTCTGAGTATACTGGCGTGATCAGCTCATCAAGGCGCATTTTTCTATCCTTTCAGAAGTTTGAATTTTTAGGGTTTCTCTGAAAAACTCTAATCCAGCTCTGGATCCAGTTCCTGCAAATCAAGTGGATTGGGTTAATCCTAGAAGAGAATGGATTGGTCACCTACATAAGTGAAGAAGGTCTTGTTTCAGAGGGAGATGAGGCTAAGGCCTTACATAAGAAGATTACAAGCAATCTCAACAGGTATGACTTATCCAGGTATGTTTCAAGATTTGTTCATGATTAAGTTTATGGTATGTTTGTCTTCATATTATTACGGTTAGTACAATCTATATTAAATTTAGACTTGGCGTATCACCTCAATAAAATTATGAATGCATGATAGAAGATATTCATTGATTAGGGTGTTGACACTTATGATTGTACTAATGCATTGTGGTGTTGTATGAGGTTTATGTTGTCCGCTAACATGAAAGGTACACCAAGAAAGACAAATCATGTTCTAGTTCAAGAACATATGATCATGGTGACATGAAGACAAAGATTCATCCATTGTCATGGATCACTTAGAAGATCTATTTACGAGGTATGTATAACTTGGTTCTATAATGGTTAACCTATGAGATATGCAGGTTACTAGCACAAGTCATTGAAGAGAACAAGAAGACATCATGTGAGTATGTTAGACATAACTAGCTAAAATACTAATCCAGGTATGTTTTTCCTATATCAAGTTAGAATCCTACCTTGTGATAGGATCTCTTATATAAGTATACATGGCATGATTGATAATGATTATTCATAGGTTTGAATAATCATGGGTGTATACATATTATGTTTCTTACCTTAATTGATGATATGACTAACCAGAAGAGTCATGAAAGTATAGGTTTGAGTAATCACGGGTTTGGGCATATTATGTTTCTTACTTTAATTTATGATATGACTAACCATAAGAGTCCTTGAATACTAATGCTTATTATTTCTGTTTGAAATGATCATGACTATACATGCTTAATATTATTGTGTTTTGATAGTATTGAGAATATACTAATAAATGTATGATTATGTATGAGATCTCGAGGATATCACAATAATGATACTTGTAAGCATGCATAGTGATCGAGTATGGATATAAGTTCAAGGACAGGTAATCCAGGAAGCAAAGATCAAGAGGGAGCACACTCCAGTAGTCTCTGCAAGGATGCAGATATTCAAAGGGAGTTGACCACTTCTCACAATCCACATCAGAATGGAGTTCAAGAAAGGAAGCAAAGACTGAGAGGGAGTCAACCCAACAAACAAACAAAGATAAGTATTTGAATTATCATTTCTTGCATATTTGATTGTTTAAATAATAATGTTCAATGATGTATATACTAATGTTCCTAGAATTAGGTTGTGTATTTTGGCATATTAGAATAATTGCATTAATGAATAGCATACTACTAATATGCATGTAATGGGTAAGTGGCCTATGGCACTATACAACATTCCATTTATACTTATCTAGAATGAAACCTCTTTGCTGACATGTTGAGAGTAGTGCAAAACTCTTAACAATGTTCTGGTAGAGATTGGAAGGCATCTAGAAAGTTACAGGATATGGATGAATGTTGTATTGAAGCATTGGCTAAAATAATTGCATGACTGTATGACATATTTCTTTATGTGTAAAAATTTGTTCTGAAAACTATGAGAAGTTTTTAATCATGCAATTTAACTTGTTTTGTAGGAAAGATCGTATACGAGCACCTACAAAAGAAGGACTACAACATTTGTTTCAGCAACAAAGTTATCTATTAAAGATACTGAATATATTGAAGTTCCCAGGATTCGGGAACTATGCCATGATCGAGGAGTACCAGTCGATCATGAAGAATGATGTTTGGGATGTGGTCCAAGACCTGAAAGGAAGTCTGTTGTGACTTCCAAATGGATCTATAAAATCAAGCATGTTGCAGATGGTAGCATGGAGAAATACAAAGCGAGATTTGTAGCTCGTGGCTTCTCACAGAAAGAAGGAATTGACTATGAAGAAACTTTTGCTCCTGTATCCAGATACACTTCCATTAGATCAGTACTTGCTTTGGCTGCAGTGATGAAATGGAAGATACACCAGATGGATGTCAAGACTGATTTCTTGAATGGTGTAGTCGAGGAGGGAGTGTATGTGGAGCAGCCACTTGGTTTTGAGACACATGACAGGAAGTCATATGTGTGCAAGTTGAAGAAAGCCTTGTATGGCTTGAAGCAAGCTCCTAGGACTTGGTATGGTAGGATGGACAGTTTCCTATCTAGTTTGGGCTTTACCAAGAGTAAAGCGGATTCCAACCTTTACTACAAGGTTGAGGAAGGCAATCCAGTGATACTACTTTTGTATGTGGATGACCTATTTGTAACAGGAAAGGATAGATTGATTGCTGACACGCAGCGGAAGCTTGTTGCCAAGTTCGAGATGAAGAACTTGGAGCTGATGCACCTTTGTTTTTTTGGCATAGAGATGTGGCAGAGTGCAGATGGAATCTTCCTTGGAGAAGGGAAGTATGTAGTAGAGATCCTGAAGAGGTTTGGGATGATGGACTGCAAGGCTATGGCCACACCTATGGCATTGAACCTGAAGCTTTTGTGCGATGCTTCATCTTATCTGGTTGATGTCACTATGTATCGTCAGATGATTGGGTCCTTGATATACCTGACGAACACAAGACCAGATATCTGCTTTGCGGTGAACACCTTGAGCCAGTATTTGATAGATCTGAGATATGTTCACCTGATGGCTTCAAAGCACATTCTGAGGTACCTGAGGGGTACAGTTGACTATGGGCTCAAGTATGATGCGAATCAAAAGTTTAACCTGCAGGGTTATGTTGATTCAGATTGGGCAGGCAGTGTTGCAGATAGGAAGAGCACTTCTGGGTGCTGCTTCAGTATGGGATCAGGTGTCATCTCTTGATTTGGTAGGAAGCAGTACTGCATAGCACTAAGTACAGCCGAGGCAGAGTATGTTGCAGCATGTTCAGCTAGTTGTGAGGAAGTATGGCTCCAGAAGCTACTGTATGAGTTATTTGATCTCCCGCTGGAGGCTACTGGTATCTTTTGTGACAACCAGAGTTGTGTGAAGCTGTCTGAGAACCCGGTGTTCCACGACAGGTCGAAACACATTGAGATCAAATATCACTATATCAAGGATATGGTGCAGAGAGGAGCAGTTAAGCTCCTATACATTGTGACGGATGAGCAGATTGCAGATGTACTGACGAAACCACTAGCCAGAGTGAAGTTCGAGTACTTCAGAGAGAGGCTTGGTGTTCTTCAAATCGACGACACTTCGAGGAAGAAATGATGGACACATCTGCTGGAGCCATTCCAAGCATGGTGAGAGGAGGATCCTTCCCATGGCTGTGGATGTAAGCACTAGATTATGAGCATCAGGACGATGCTCCAGTTACTGTATTTGTATATGCATCAGTCGGATGATATGATCAGTTTGGTCATGTATTTGTATATGCATCATGTTGGATGATCTGATCAATTTGATCATGTATTTGTATATGTATCAGGTGGATACTTGTATGATCAGGTAGATCATGTATTTGTATATGTATCAGGTGGATACTTGTATGATCAGGTAGATCATGTATTTGTATATGTATCAGGTGGATACTTGTATGATCAGGTAGATCATGTATTTGTATCAGGTGGATACTTGTATGATCAGGTAGATCATGTACTTATGTATGTATCAAGTGGATGCATTATGTATATCAGATGGATGCATTTGTATGATCAGGTATATCATGTATGATGACATGTATCAGGTAGATACTTTGTATGCATCAGATGGATATACTGTTTGATCAGGATGATCACAGATGACGAGCTTCAGGATGTTGCTCCAGATGATATGTATCAGGTTGATGCTATGATGATGATCAGGTTGATCATGTGATGATGTATATCAGGATGATGTATGGTGAGTATCGGTTTGATACTCTATGGTCGTGGACAGGTTGTGTAGGTAGCATAGAAAAGGTCCTTTAAAATACAGACAGGTAGAGCGGTGTGCTCATAACATCCTAGGATGCTCTATCGAGATCCATACAGGTAGAGCGGTGTGCTCGTAATAGCCTGGGATGCTCTGAGTAGGTTTTGCTACAGTTTCGCATAGAAAAGATCCTTTAAAATCCAGACAGGTAGACTGGTGTGCTCGTAACATCCTGGGATGCTCTATCGAGATCCAGACAGGTAGAGCGTTTTGCTCGTAACATCCTGGGATGCTCTGAGTAGGTTTTGCGAAAGTTCACATAGAAAAGATCCTTTAAATCCGGACAGGTAGAGCGGTGTGCTCGTAACAGCCTGGGATGCTCTATCGAGATCCAGACAGGTAGAGCGGTTTGCTCGTAACATCCTGGGATGCTCTGAGTAGGTTTTGTGAAGGTCAACATGTAAAAGATCCTGGGATATCTGATAGGTTGAGCAATGTGCTCGTAATCAATCCTAGGATGCTCTTTCGAGGTTTTGTTGAGGCACATAATCAGTCCTAGGGATTCCACAGTATGGCCAGTGATGATGAAGACCTGCAGGTGGTGGGCCTACATCCAGTATGAAAAAGGACTGGCTTTGTAGAACTTCCTATGACAAGTAGATTCAGAGATTGATTGAGATAGCAGCAGCAGTAACGATGACGATTATCCAATGACGATGATCCAGAGAAGAAGACTTGTGCTAGAAGACCTGTGTTGAGAAATACCTTCCTAGTTAAGAGGGAGTGTTGATGTATATGTAACTTCGGAATGTATTTCATATATGTATATTGTATTCCTATAGAGATGTTATTATTCCTCTATACGGAAGTGTCGTCATTTATATTGTAAGTGTCGTAACTTATACTTGATGGGTTATTAAACCACCTTGTTGGGTTCGGCCCTGTATAAGTCATGTGGGTCAAAGGGTTATTAGACCACCCTATTGGGGATCGGCCATGTGGGTCAAAGGGTTATTAGACCACCCTATTGGGTGTCGACCCAGTCAGCATTGTGTTATGTGGTTAAGTTGAGGTCAACCTAATAAAGGTTATTGGGCAAGTCAAGTCAAGTATAAATAGAGTGCGGGAGGCACTCTATTTGATTATTCTATTCTCTCACACAGTCTTTGGAGAGTGGCGCACTTGTGGAGGAGGAGAAGCTACTGCTAGGAGATGTCTATCTCTTATGCTTGGGTTGTATCATTGCTCTATCTATCTCTGAGGAAGTTATTCGGGTTTTTCACCTTTATGGTTTTCCCCAAGTAAACTCTGTGTCTCTTATGTGCTTGCATTATTGTGTCCATGATTGATATGCTGTAGATATGTTGTACATGTTGTTCTCTCAGTTAAGATCCTAGATCAAATTGAAGTAAATTCTGAAAAAATAACAGAATTTTTTGTATCGGAGACCACGGCTGGATGCTCCTCATCAAAATCGAAATTTAGAGACCAACATCGAATTTTTTGGTTGGGAAGAAGGTCGGGCTTGATCAAACCCTAGTTCGAGACTTTGATCGGAAAGGTGAAAAATTAGGGCTTCTGCAAAAATGGGAATTTTTAAAATCTATGACCATGGCTGGAAACTCCTTGGAAAAATCAAAGTTTAGAGCTTTGGATCAAACTATTTGGTTGGGTGAAGCTCCGGGAAACTCAAACCCTAATTCAGGTTCCCCCCTAGTGAATATGGAAGATTGAAAAGCAAATTTGAGGGGTGAAACTTTGCTTGATCAACTCATCAAGGCGCATCTTTCTATCCTTTCAGAAGTTTGAAATTTAAAGTTTGAATTTTTAGGGTTTCTTTGACAAACCCTAATCCAGCTCCAGATTCAGTTTCTGCAATTCAAGTGGATTGGGTTAATCCTAGAAGAGAATGGATTGGTCACCTGCATAAGTGAATAAGTTCCAGTTTCAGAGGGAGATGAGTCTAAGGCCTTACATAAGAAGATTACAAGCAATCTCGACAGGTATGACTTATCCAGGTATGTTTCGAGATCTGTTCATGATTAAGTTTATGATATGTTTGTCTTCATTAAGGTTAGTACAATCTTGATTAACTTTAGATTTGTCGTATCACCTTAATAAAATTATGAATCCAGATATTCATTGATTAGGGTTTTGACACTTATGATTGTACTAATGCATTGTGGTGTTGTATGAGGTTGATGTTGTCCGCTAACATAAAAGGCACATCAAGAAAGACAAATCATGTTCTAGTTCAAGAACATATGACCATGTTGACATGACGACAAAGATTCATCCATTGTCATGGATCACATAGAAGATCTATTTACGAGGTATGTATAACTTAGTTCTATAATGATTAACCTATGAGATATACAGGTTACTAGCACAAGTCATTGAAGAGAACAAGAAGACATTGCTAGACATAACTAGCAAATATGATAACCAGGTATGTTTTTCCTATATCAAGTTAGAATCCTACCTTGTGTTAGGATCTTATACTATTGTATGGTTGATAATGATTATTCATGAAGTTAGAAATGTAGGTAATCAAGGGTTTATGCATATTATGTCTCTTACCTTGATTGATGATATGACTAACCAGAAAAGTCCTTTGGTCAAATAAGAATATGCATGAGTAAAAGAAGTATTCCCTGAAACCTTGAATACTAATGTTTATTATCTGTGTTTGAAATGATCATGACTATACATGTTTAAGATTATTGTGTTTTGATAGTATTGAGATTATACTAATGAATGTATGTATGAGACCTCGAGGATAACACAATGATGATACTAGTAAGTATGCATAAGTGATCGAGGATGGATATAAGTTCAAGGACAGGTAATCGAGGAAGCAAAGATCAAGAGGGAGCACACTCCAGTAGTTCCTACAAGGAAGCAAATATTGAGAGGGATTCCACCCTACAAACCAAACATAGATAAGTGTTTGAATTGTCATTTCTTGCATATATGTTTGTTTAAATAATATTGTTCAATGATGTATATGCTTATGTTCCTAGACTTAGGGTGTCTATTATGCATATTAGAATAATTGCATTAATGAACAGTATACTACTAATATGCATGTGATGGGTAAGTGGCCTATGGCACTGTACAACATTCCATTGCTACTTATCTAGAATGAAACCTCTTTGCTGACATGTTGGGAGTTGTGCACACTCTTAACAATGTTCTGGTAGAGATTGGAATGCATCTACAAAGTTACGGGATATGGATAAATGTTGTATTGAAGCATTGGCTAAGATAATTGCATGACTGTATGACATATTTATTTATGTGTAAAAATTTGTTCTGAAAACTATGAGATGTTTTCTAATCATGCAATTTAACTTGTTTTGTAGATCGTATACCATCACCTACAAAAGAAGGACTACAACATTTGTTCAAACAACAAATTTATCTATTGAAGATATTAAAGATATTGAAGTTCCTAGGATTCAGGAAGAATGCCATGATCTGTTAAATATTGTAACTTCAAATAATATTATATTTGTACTTTATTATTCCGGAGATGATTCATTCCTCCGTGAAGATCTTATTGTATATCCGGAGATGTTTATTCCTCCGTCGGAATGTGGTAACTCGGGTTATTAGACTTCCCTAGTGGGGGTCGGCCCTAAATGTGTTATGTGGGTCAAAGGGTTATTAGACCACCCTAGAGGGGTCGGCCCAGTTAGTTGTAGTGGGTTATTTAACCTATTGGTTAAATACGAGCCTACTTGTACTTGTGTAAAATACATATCAAAGTAGTGTATAAATAGAGGAGGTGTGTTCCTCATTATACACACTCACTCATTCAAGGGAGGCGCACCTATTGGAGGAGAGGTCTGCTACAGTGGAGAAGGAGATCATGTCTTTGGTTTGCATCTTTGTATATTGCTGGTCATCTATATTGAGGAAGCTTTACTGGGTTTTCTACCCCATGAGGGTTTCCCAGGATAAATCTGTGTCTCTTGTGTTTATGCTATGCTTGTTGTTTCTTCAGTGATCCTGTATATGCTATTATTGTGAAATGGAATGTAATGCTGCTATTTTCTGTCTTAGCATATTGAATTTTAACATGGTATCAGAGCTAACCTGAAGGAAGACAAGGTATGGCACTAAAGACACTTGCTTTACTTACGACAATTTGAAGGTTAGGGTTTTACATAGCAAAAACCAGTCATCGTAGCACTTTCGCTATAAATCCGTTTTGGCGAAGTTTTCGGATCTGAAATTGTTACAGGACGAAGCTAAGATCTCCAGGTACCTTGTGTCCAAAGGACAACCTCTAATTCGTTGTACTTTGTGATTTATGATCTGTACAATATAGGGTTTCTGCCTCTTCCAGATCTGAGTCAAAATCAGGTGACCTTGGGAAAAAGGTCATAACTTGGGCTAGGAAGATCCAAATGAAATTTCGTGAAAAGTGACAGGTAGTACACAGACTGTACTATCTCAGAAAACTTTTTCAGAGGCCGAAGTTGAACCAGTGACACGTGGCACGCCGTACAAGTTCGCTCTCCTGTATTATCCCATAAACAGGTCACGTTGCGACACTTGGCATAACTCTCTCTCAGAGAATCCAATTGAGGTCAGACCTGTCAGGATGGAAAGATAACAGGCCGAGCTAGCTCAGAAAAAATTTTCAGAGGCCGAAGGTCAAACAGTGACACGTGGCACGCCGTACAAGTTCGCTCTCCTGTATTTGCCCAAAACAGGTCACGTTGCGACATTTGGCATAACTCTCTCTCAGAACATCCAATTGAGGTCAGACCTGTCAGGATGGAAAGCTAACAGGTCAGGCTATCTCAGAAAACTTTTTCAGACCCTGTGGATCAAAAATTTCGGAGTTACACCAGAAACAATCAGGTACATATTTCTGTCAAAACAGAATTATTTTTTGGTACCTTCATTCATGGCTTCCGAAATTTAGGGCTTTGAAGAAAGTTGGAATTTTTGTAATCGGAGACCACGGCTGGATGCTACTCATCAAAATAGAAATTTAGAGACCAATATCAGAATTTTTGGTTGGGCAGAAGGCCGGGCTTGATTAGACCCTAGTTCGGGACTTTGATCAGAAAAGTGGAAAATTAGGGCTTCTGTAAAAATAGGAATTTTTGAAATCTGTGACCACGGCTGGAAGCTCCTCAGAAAAATAGAAGCTTAGAGCTTTGGTTCAAACTTTTTGATGGGGCAAAAGAGTGGGCTTCATCAAACCCCAGTTCAGGGTCACGTCCAGTGAATCCGAAAGTTTCAAAGGCAAAATTGAGGAGTAAAACTTTGCAGTTTTCAAATTCTAAATATATCAGTTTGATCAGCTCATCAAGGCGCATATTTCTATCCTTTCGGAAGTCTGAAATTCAAAGTTTGAATTTTTGGGGTTTCTCTGACAAACCCATATCCAGCTCCAGGTCCAGTTCTTGCAAATCAAGTGGATAGGGTTAATCCTAGAAGAAGATAGATTGGTCACCTACATAAGTGAAGGAGTTCATGTTTCAGAGGGAGATGAGGCTAAGGCTTTACATAAGGAGATTACAAGCGATCTCGATAGGTATGACTCATCGAGGTATGTTTTGAGATTTGTTCATGATTAAGTTTATGGTATGTTTGTCTTCATGATTATTACAGTTAGTACAATCTTGATTTTAGATTTGTTGTATCACCTTAACAAAATTATGAATGCATGATAGAAGATATTCATTGGTTAGGGTGTTGACACTTATGATTGTACTAATGCATTATGGTGTTGTGTGAGGTTGAGGTTGTCTGCTAACAAGATACAGGTACATCACAAAAGACAAATCAGGCTTCATGACCATGAAAACATGAAGACAAAGACTCATCCATAATCTTTGTTCTACTTACGAGGTATGTATGACTTTGTTATATTATGCTTAACCTATGAGACATGCAGGTTCTAGCTCAGGATCTCTAAATCATTGAAGAGGTTGTTTAGGTATGTTGTACATAACCAAGTAGGTATAATAATCCAGGTATGTTTCCCATGAATCTTACCTTGTGTTAGGATCCCTTATATAAGTATACTTGGAATGATTGGTTATGCTCATTCATAAAGTTAGTAACCAAGGGATTATGCATATTATATCTCTTATCAATGATACGCATGAGTAAAAGAAGACTTCCCTGAAATCTTGAATACTAATGTTTATTAACTATAATCATGACTATACGTTTTCAAGATTATTTAGTACTATAATGTTTTGATAGCATTTAGAATATACTAATGAGTGTATGTTTGTATATGAGATCATGAGGATGACTCTTGAGCATGCACAGTGGTACAGAATGAATAGAAGTTCAAAAGACATACAGAAGATCAAGCGGGAGGCAGCCACACAAACATAAAAGATAAGTATTTGAGTTGCTATTTGAAATAGTAATGATATTGCCTGCATGCATATTTGTATTCCTAGAATATATAATGCTGAGTGTAAACATTCATAGAGCATTGAACAGTATACAACTAATGTGCATATGCTTGGACAAACATTCCATTGTTGCTTGTCTAGAATGAAACCTCTTTGCTGACATGCTGAGAGTTGTGCACACTCTCGATAGTATGTTCTGGTAGAGATGGAAGGCATCTAGATAGCCACTGTATGCATACAGGATATGGGAAAGTGTTGTGCCAAAGTAATGGTCAAAATAGTTGCATCACTATGTAAATGATATCTGTATGCATAATGGGTTATCTTTTGATGATTATGAAGTATTACTAATCATGTACTTAATTTTGATTTGTAGGAAAGGTCATGAAGAATGATGGACACCGTTCAAGTGGTGGATGTTCAAACAAGAAGATTTACAAATCAAACAAAATATAGAAGGCTCATGGCTAGAAGATTCTCTTAGAAAGGGGAAGAGAATCATGACAAGATGTTTGCTCCAAGTATGGTGTAATTAAAGAAGAGGTATGAATCAGGTTCTGTATAGGTACCTAGGATCGATAATAATTTAAGCTTAATGATCACCATGGGTGATGTGGATCTCAACCTTTGCTACAAGGTTGAATATGATACACATATGACATGGATGCAAGAAGGAACTCACCACAGAGTTCGAATGATATTGAGGCTCATATCAGTAGACCCATCTAACGAGAGATGGCACAGATAGATATGCAGAAGATCATTCAATGCAGAAATGAAAAATGAAAGATCTCAATTTGATGCTTTACTTCCTAGGTCTGGAAGTATGGCAAGGCTCAGAAGGAATATTTATCAATCAGGGAAAGTATGATGAGAAATATGACTTGAGGTGTTGGAATGGCCACTCTTATGGATTCCAGCTTGAAGCCGTTAGGGGATAACTCATCAGAGTTAGTGGATATAACTCTGTACAGTCAAATTATTGGGTCTTTGATATATCTAACATATACTAGGTTAGATATATGCTCTGTTATGAACACCTTGAGTTAGTATCTAGTGGAAACTAGATGTGTTTACCTGATAGTTGCAAAGTATGTGATGAGGCACATAAAGGACACGATAGAATTTGATCTATGCTATCTTGAAGATCATGACTTCAGATGGCTATTCAGATTCTGTTTGGGCAGGAAGTGTATCAGACAAGAAGAACACCTCGAGAGGATGTTATTGTCTGGGATTAGCCATGATCTCGTGGTTTAGCTGGAAGCAGTCTAGTGTGACTCTCAGCACAAGCGGAATATATGGCTGCTTGCTCTGCTAGTTGTGAAGAAGTTTGGCTTTAGGATTGTTTGACTTAGAGTTAGAACCAACTGAGATCCTATGTGATAATTAGAGTTGTATCAAGATGACATAGAATCTAGTGTTCCATGATAAGTCAAAGAACATAGGGAACTAACAAGATATGTCACAGAAATGAACTCTAAAAGTTTGAATTTGTAACAGGTTACCATTGTACTAACCAAGCCCCTACGTCAAGTGAAGAAGTTACCAACCAAACCTCTGTCTCGAGTGAAGTTTGAATACTTCCGAGACAAGCTTGGTGTAGTTCAAAAGGACCGTCCTCGAAAGGGGGAGTAGTATAGTCACTACTGATGAGATTGTCTCATCAAACAACAAGGTCGTTGATGAGGTAACCTGTTCTCTACACCCAGTTACTTAGAAATATTTAGATTTAGGACTCTTATACTTAGAATACTTAGCTTTACTTATACATGCTTTTGATGATAGATGTATTGGTGAGAATACATGCTAGATGTATACATGTTTTGGTGTGATGTATACATGTTTAGATGTATTAGTAAGAATACATGCTAGTTGTGATGTATACATGTTCTGATGTGATGTGTACATGTTTTGATTTGTGATGTATACATGTTCTGATGTGATGTGTACATGTTTTGATTAGTGATGTATACATGTTTTGTTGTACACATGTTTTGATGTGATGTGTACATGTGTTGATTAAGTGATGTATACATGTTTTGATGTACACATGTCTTGATGTGATGTATACATGTTTTGATGTGATATATGATTGTACCTGTATGGATGAGAAAAGAGTTGAGGGGATTGGATCATCCCTGGACTTTCAGTCCTAAAGAGAGCCGTAGACGTGAGGTCTCCGAGAATGAAGTCCTTAGTGGACAGTTGAGGGGATTGGATCATCCCTGGACTTTCAGTCCTAAAGAGAGCCGTAGACGTGAGGTCTCCGAGAATGAAGTCCTTAGTGGACAGTTGAGGGGATTGGATCATCCCTGGACTTTCAGTCCTAAAGAGAACCGTAGACGTAAGGTCTCCGAGAATGAAGTCCTTAGTGGACAGTTGAGGGGATTGGATCATCCCTGGACTTTCAGTCCTAAAGAGAACCATAGACGTAAGGTCTCCGAGAATGAAGTCCTTAGTGGACAGTTGAGGGGATTGGATCATCCCTGGACTTTCAGTCCTAAAGAGAACCGTAGACGTGAGGTCTCCGAGAATGAAGTCCTTGGTGGACTTGAGGGGATTGGATCATCCCTGGACTCTCAGTCCTAAAGAGAGCCGTAGACGTGAGGTCTCCGAGAATAGAAGATAGGACTGCATCGTCCCTGGACCTTAGTTCAAAATGTACGTGATGGGGATTGCATCATCCCGGAACTGATAGTTCAAAATGTACGTGATGGGGATTGCATCATCCCGGAACTGATAGTTCAAAATGTACGTGATGGGGATTGCATCATCCCGGAACTGATAGTTCAAAATGTACGTGATGGGGATTGCATCATCCCGGAACTGATAGTTCAAAATGTACGTGATGGGGATTGCATCATCCCGGAACTGGTAGTTCAAAATGTACGTGATGGGGATTGCATCATCCCGGAACTGATAGTTCAAAATGTACGTGATGGGGATTGCATCATCCCGGAACTGGTAGTTCAAAATGTACGTGATGGGGATTGCATCATCCCGGAACTGATAGTTCAAAATGTACGTGATGGGGATTGCATCATCCCGGAACTGATAGTTCAAAATGTACGTGATGGGGATTGCATCATCCCGGAACTGATAGTTCAAAATGTACGTGAAGGGGATTGTATCATCCCCGGACTTCGGTCCCTGAATTGATCCGTAGACGAATGGTCTCCGAGAAAGTGATGGTATTAATGATGTGGTTACTTGTATCGGTAGGATACTTGTATTGATGATGTGGTTACTTGTATCGGTAGGATACTTGTATTGATGATGTGGTTACTTGTATCGGTAGGATACTTGTATTGATGATGTGGTTACTCGTATCGGTAGGATACTTGTATTGATGATGTGGTTACTTGTATCGGTAGGATACTTGTATTGATGATGTGGTTACTTGTATCGGTAGGATACTTGTACTGATGATGTGGTTACTTGTATCGGTAGGATACTTGTACTGATGATGTGGTTACTTGTATCGGTAGGATACTTGTACTGATGATGTGGTTACTTGTATCGGTAGGATACTTGTATTGATGATGTGGTTACTTGTATCGGTAGGATACTTGTACTAATGATGTGGATACTTGTATTGTTATGGATACCTGTATTGATGACGATGCTGATGATCGTGTGATGACGATGCTGATGATCGTGTGATGACGATGCTGCTGATCGTGTGATGAAGATGTTGATGTTGTTGTAGTTGTTCGAGTGCTGCAGAAGATAAAGACTCAGTACTGAAGATGTTGATGTTCCAGTATTGAAGATGTTCCAGTAACTGCTTGAGTTACTGATGATGTTGAGAAAGCTTCCAATGATTTATAGATGTATCATGTATGATGTTGATGACTCCTTGCTCGTGCAGATACTGTTATAATATCCTTCTCGTTAAGGGGGAGTGTTAAATATTGTAACTTCAAAGAATATTATATTTGTACTTTATTATTCCGGAGATGATTCATTCCTCCGTGAAGATCTTATTGTATATCCGGAGATGTTTATTCCTCCGTCGGAATGTGGTAACTCGGGTTATTAGACTTCCCTAGTGGGGGTCGGCCCTAAATGTGTTATGTGGGTCAAAGGGTTATTAGACCACCCTAGAGGGGTCGGCCCAATTAGTTGTAGTGGGTTATTTAACCTATTGGTTAAATACGAGCCTACTTGTACTTGTGTAAAATACATATCAAAGTAGTGTATAAATAGAGGAGGTGTGTTCCTCATTATACACACTCACTCATTCAAGGGAGGCGCACCTATTGGAGGAGAGGTCTGCTACAGTGGAGAAGGAGATCATGTCTTTGGTTTGCATCTTTGTATATTGTTGGTCATCTATATTGAGGAAGCTTTACTGGGTTTTCTACCCCATGAGGGTTTCCCAGGATAAATCTGTGTCTCTTGTGTTTATGCTATGCTTGTTGTTTCTTCAGTGATCCTGTATATGCTATTATTGTGAAATGGAATGTAATGCTGCTATTTTCTGTCTTAGCATATTGAATTTTAACATGATCGAGGAGTACCAGTCGATCATGAAAAATGATGTTTGGGATGCAGTCCGAAGACTTGAAGGGAATTCTATTGTGACTTCCAAGTGGATCTATAAGATCAAGCATGCTGCAGATGGTAGCATAGAAAAATACAAAGCAAGGTTTGTAGCTCGTGGCTTCTCTCAAAAAGAGGGAATAGACTATGAAGAGACTTTTGCACCTGTAGCCAGATACACTTCCATCAGATCAGTACTTGCTCTGGCTGCAGTGATGAAATGGAAGATACACCAGATGGATGTCAAGATAGCTTTCTTGAATGGTGTAGTCGAGGAGGAAGTGTATGTGGAGTAGCCACTTGGTTTTGAGACACATGAGAGAGATTCATATGTGTGCAGGTTGAAGAAAGCCTTGTATGGCTTGAAGCAAGCTCCTAGGACTTGGTATGGTGTAGGATAAACAGATTTCTATCCAGTTTGGGCTTTACCAAGAGTAAAGCAGATTCCAACCTTTACTACAAGGTTGAGAAAGGAAATCCAGTGATACTACTCTTGTATGTGGATGACCTATTTGTTACAGGTGAGGATAGATTGATTGTCGACATTAAGAGGAAACTTGTTGCCGAGTTCGAGATGAAGGACTTGGGGATGATGCACTATTTTCTAGGCATGGAGGTGTGCAGAGTGCATATGGAATCTTCCTTGGACAAGGGAAGTATGCAGTAGAGATCCTGAAGAGGTTCGGGATGATGTACTACAAGGCCATGGCCACACCTATGGCATCAAACTTGAAGCTTCTGTGTGATGCTTCATCTGATCCAGTTGATGTCATTGTGTATCATCAGATGATTGGGTCCTTGATGTACCTGATGAACACGAGACAAGATATTTGCTTTGCAATGAACACATTGAGCCAGTTCCTGACGGATCCCAGAGGTGTTCACTTGGTTGATGTAAAGCATATTCTGAGGTACTTGAAGGGTACAATTGATTATGGGATCAAGTATGATGCGAATCAAAAGTTTAACCTGCGGGGTTATGTTGATTCAGACTGGGCAGGCAATGCTGCAGATAGGAAGAGCACTTCTGGGTGCTGCTTCAGTATGGGATCAGGTGCGATCTCTTGTTTTAACAGGAAGCAGTCCTGCGTAGCACTGAGTACAGCCAAGGCAGAGTATGTTGCAGCTTGTTCGGCTAGTTGTGAGGCAATATGGCTCCGGAAGCTACTGTCTGAGTTATTTGATCTCCAGTTGGATGCTACTGGTATCTTTTGTGACAACCAGAGTTGTGTGAAGCTTTCTGAGAACCCAGTGTTTCATGATAGGTCGAAGCACATTGAGATCAAATATAACTATATCAGGGATATGGTGCAGAGAGGAGAAGTGAAGCTCCTGTATGTTGCGATGGATGAGCAGGTTGCAGATGTGTTGACGAAACCACTAGCCAAAGTGAATTTTGAGTACTTCAGAGAGAGCTTGGTGTTCTTCAGGTTGACAACACTTCGAGGAAGAAGTGATGGACACATTTGCAGGATCCATTCCAAGCATGGTGAGAGGAGGATCCTTCCCATGGCTGTGGATATAAGCATTGTGTGATTAGTATCAGGACGATGCTCCAGTTAATGCTATGTATGCATCATGTTGGATGCTTGTTATGATCAGTTGGATCATGTATTTATATATGCATCATGTTGGATGCTTGATATGATCAGTTGGATCATGTATTTGTATATGCATCATGTTGGATGATTGATATGAATAGTTGGATCATGTATTTGTAAATGCATCATGTTGGATGCTTAATATGATCAGGTGGATCATGCATTTGTGTATGCATCATGTTGGATGCTTGATATGATCAGTTGGATCATGGATTTGTATATGTATTAGGTGGATACATTGTATGATTAGGTGGATCATGTATATGTATATGTATCAGGTGGATACATTGTATGATCAGGTGGATCATGTATTTGTGTATGTATCAGGAGGATACATTGTATGATCAGGTAAATCATGTATGATGATATGTATCAGGTAGATACATTGTATGATCAGGTAGATCATGTATGATTATATGTATCAGGAAGATACATTGTATGATCAGGTAGATCATGTATGATGATATGCATCAGGATGATGTTATGATGATGATCAAGATGATCATGGATGACGAGCTTCAGGATGTTGCTCTAGATGATATGCATCAGGATGATGTTATGATGATGATTAGGTTGATCATGTGATGATGTACATCAGGATGATGTATGGTGAGTATCAGGTTGATACTTCGTGGTCGTGGATAGGTTGTGCAAGGGTAGCATGTAATAAGTCCTAGAGATCTGGACAGGTTGTGCTAGTCACATAAAAGGCCTCAGATGCTCTTTAGAGATCTTGCTTGGCAAGACACTCTTTTAAGGTTTTGCTAGACAACATGTAATACGTCTTGGAGATCTGGACAGGTTGTGCTAGTCACATAAAAGGCCTCATATGCTCTTTAGAGATCTTGCTTGGCAAGACACTCTTTTAAGGTTTTGTGCTAGGGGTCACATGTCATAAGTCCTGGAGATCCGGACAGGTTGTGCTAGACACGTAAAAGGCCTCGGATGCTCTTTAGAGATATTTCTAGGCAAGACACTCTTTTAAGGTTTTGTGACTATCACATGTAAAAGATCTTGGGAGATCCGATAGGTTGAGCTGTGTGCTCATAAAATGCCCGGGATGCTCTTTCGAGGTTTTGTTGACGCACGTAATTAGTCCTAAGGATTCCACAGTATGGCCAGTGATGATGAAGACCTACAAGTGGTGGGCCTACATCCAGTATGAAAAAGGACTGGCTCTGTAGAACTTCCTATGACGAGTAGTTCAGAGATTGATTGAGATAGCAGCAGCAGATTCGATGATGAGGATCCAGTGACAATGATCCAGAGAAGAAGACTTGTGCTAGAAGACCTGTGTCAAGAAATACCTTCTTAGTTAAGAGGGATTGTTGATGTATTTGTAACTTTGGAATGTATTTCATATATGTATATTGTATTCCTATATAGATATTATTTCTCTATACATAAGTGTTTGTATTCCTATAGAGATGTTATTATTCCTCTATGCGGAACTGTCATCATTTATATTGTAAGTGTCGTAACTTATACTTGATGGGTTATTAGACCACCTTGTTGGGGTCGGCCCTGTATAAGTCATGTGGGTTAAAGGGTTATTAGACCACCCTATTGGGGGTTGGCCCTGTCAGCATTATGTTATGTGGTTAAGTTAAGGCCGACCTAGTAAAGGTTATTAGGCAAGTCAAGTCAAGTATAAATAGAGTGCGGGAGGTACGCTATTTGATCATTCAATTCTCACACATACTCTCATTAGAGAGTGGCGCACTTGTGGAGGAGGAGAAGCTGCTACTAGAGAAGACTGTCTCTTGTACTTGGGTTGTATCATTGCTCTATCTATCTCTGAGGAATTTGTGGGGTTTTTCACCTTCTTGGTTTTCCACGGTGAAACTCTATGTCTCTTATGTGATTGCATTATTGTGTCCATGATTGATATGCTGTAGATATGTTGTACATGTTATTCTCTCATTTAAGATCCTAGATCAGATTGAAATTCTGAAAAACTAACATGGATGGTTATGTTGATTCAGATTGGGCAGGCAGTGTTGCAGATAGGAAGAGCACTTCGGGGTGCTACTTCAGTATGAGATCATGTGTGATCTCTTAGTTTAGCAGGAACCAGTCTCGCGTAGCACTAAGTATAGCCGAAGCATAGTATGTCGCAGCTTGTTCGACCAGTTGTGGGGCAGTATGGCTGAGGAAGATACTGTCTGGGTTATTTGATCTCCCGTTGGATGCTACCTGTATCTTCTGTGACAACCAAAGTTGTGTGAATTTGTCTCAGAACCCGGTGTTCCATGACAGGTCGAAGCACATCGAGATCAAATATCACTATATCAGGGATATGGTGCAGAGAGGAGCAGTGAAGCTCCTGTATGTTGCGACGGATGAGCATATTGCAGATGTGTTGACTAAACCACTAGCCAGGGTGAAGTTTGAATACTTCAAAGAGAGGCTTGGTGTTCTTCAAATAGAATATACTTCGAGGAAGAAGTGATGGACACATTTGCAGGAGCCATTCCAAGCATGGTGATAGGAGGGTCCTTCCCATGGCTGTGGATGTAAGCGTTGTACGATGAGCATCAGGATGATGCTCTGGATGATGTTCTGCATGATATTGATCAGGATGATCATATGCATCAGGTGGATGCTTTACATGATCAGGTGGATCATGTGTGATGATATGCATCAGGTGGATGCTTTACATGATCAGTTGGATCATGAGTGATGATATGCATCAAGACGATGCTATGATGATCAAGATGATCATATGTGATGAGTATCAGGACGATGCTCCAAATGATATGCATCAGGACGATGCTATGATGATCAATATGATCATATGTGATGAGTATCAGGATGATACTCCAGATGATATGCGTCAATACGATGCTGTGACAATGATCAGGATGATCATGTGATGATAATGTTCATCAGGGTGATGTACTATATGATGATGATCAGTATGATCATGAGTATGAGGTTGATACTCCGTGGTCGTGGATAGGTTGTGCGTGTAGCATAGAAAAGATCCTGGGAGATCCTATAGTTTGAGCTAGGATGCTCTTTCGAGGTTTTTCTACTAGAGGCATGTAATCAGCCCTGGAGATTCTATAGTCTGTGCTAGGATGCTCTTTAGAGTTCTTGCAGGTTGCAAGACACTCTTTAAAGTATTTTCCTAACCACATGTAATCATCCCTGGAGATCCTATAGTCTGTGCTAGGATTCTATTTAGAGTTCTTGCAGGATGCAGGACACTCTTTTAAGGTTTTGTGGTGGGGGTCACATGTAATCATCCCTGGAGATCCAATAGGTTGAGAAGGAAGCTCGTAATCAATCCTGGGATGCTCTTTAGAGTTCTTATAGGTTGCAAGACACTCTTTTAAGGTTTTGTGACAGTCAACATGTAAAATATCCTGGGAGATCCAATAGTCTGAGCTAGGATGCTCTTTCGAGGTTTTGTTGATGCACGTAATAAGTCCTGAGGATTCCATAGTATGGCCAGTGATGATGAAGACCTGCAGGAGGCTAGGCCTATAACCAGCATGAAAAAGGGTTGGCTCTGTAGAACTTACTATGACGAGAAGAATACAGAGATATCCCAGTGATCGAGATGTCGAGTACAACAGCAGTAATGATGATGATGCTCTGTGATCCAGTGACAATGATCCAACTCCAGAATTGAAGACTTGTGCATATATGTATTGATGACTTGTGTCTAGAGAATACCTTCCTAGTTAAGAGGGAGTGTTGTTGTATTTGAAACTTCGAAAGATATTCACTTGTATATTGTATGTATTACATTTGTACTTTATTGTATCCCCAATAGAGATGTATTATTCCTCTGATTAGAAGTGTCGTCATTTGTATTTGTAAGTGTCGCAAGTTATATTGTAAGTGTCGTAACTTATACTTGATGGGTTATTAGACCATCTTGATGGGGTCGGCCCTGTATGAGTCATGTGGGTTAAAGGGTTATTAGACCACCCTAGTTGGGGTCGGCCTAGTCAACATTATGTTAAGTGGTTAAGTTGGGGCCGACCTAGTTAGAGTTAAAAGACAAGTGAAGTAGTGTATAAATAGAGAGTGTGTCTCTCTCATTTTACACATTCTCTCATTCACTCACTTCGCATTAGTGAGAGAGAGGAGGAGTGCACACAAGTGGAGGAGGAGCATGTTGTTGAAGATATCTATCTCTTGGATTTGATCATGGTGATCCTTGTATTGATGCTTATTCTATCTCTGAGGAAGTTGCGGGGTTTTTCACCTTCTTGGTTTTCCCCGGTGAAATGTTTTGTGTGTGATGAACCTGCAATAATTAATTAATGCAAATGCATGAGATATCAGAAATAATAGAACTCAGAATCACTTTTATATTGATCAAGGGCCACTTCGAGGGGGCAACCTCCTTTGAGCAAGCTCAATACAATTAACTTCACGATGCCTTCAATGACCTCAACACACACTTATATACTAAGTCTATGCTCAATACTATGAGTCAAAACCATGGGACATATAATACTACGAGACGACTTACAAAGCATATGCGTCCAATACTATGGGTCAATACCATGGACTAATATAAACTATGGATCAACAAATACTACGGGATGACTTACAAAGCATATGCGTCCAACAACAATATACTAACAAAGTAAAGAGAAGGGTTGACGCGGGTTCCTAACATCCCCTCTCCCTTAGAAAAAGCTTTGTCCTCAAAGCTTTGGTTGGGGAAATTGATGCAGAATCTGAATGAATGGTTCCTCGGTAGCATCCTCGGGTTGCATTTTGGGCCACTGACGCCTTTGGAGTTTTAGGGAGGATTGCTTGGAATGCTATAGACGAAGAAGAACCATATCAACTACGTGAAAAGTGTGCTCAAAATGGTGCTGATCGGCTTGTTGTTGCAGTCGAATTCTGGCCATGTGAAGATTGTCCTGCAGAATGAGAAGAATCTAATCGCGGTTTCGAAGAATCGAGTCAATTGCCTGAACTGGGGAGCTGCTAAGGGTGTATGGAAGAAGAACCGGCGGTGTCTGTCCATAGACTGCTTCATATGGTGTGCTTGTAGATGTGGTATTGTACCACCAGAGCGCTTCTAAGAAATCCATAGAAATAGTTGGCCAAATATGTGTAGGGATGGGCAAGGGTTTGAGCAGTCCCGAAAGGAGTGTCGTTTTACTCTTGTTGACCTGGAAAGTATCACAGTCAACCACCATCTGCTGAATTATCATTTTTAGTCCCTGCCAAAGGAAGTTACATTGTTCCCAGTCATACATTTTGAAGAACCCAGAGTGCCCTGTTAATGAAGAAGCATGGAGTTCATAGAAGAGATAGCCCTGGTGAACATATTGCAACCAATTTGGAACAAGCAGAGAAATAGATGTAAGAGAAACTGGGCCATCAATTGTGCGAGAAGGAGCATCTACCACCATATTGTCCTTACCCTTATTGTAAGTGATCGCATAGGGATAACCCATGAGTTGGATAACCCATTTTAGGTGTGTTAGGGAGGAGACCCATTGTTCCAGAAAATTTTCCAGACCCTGGAGATCAGTCTTGATGCAGAAATAATTCCCTAATAGGTATGGCTGCCACTTCTGTACTGCATGCAAAATAGCCATCATTTCCTGCTGAGAGGTAGATGCAGCTAAATTCTTACCGGAAAGGTCTCTTGAAGGAAGCAAGCTCATTGGTTCAACAAATACACCTGCATATATATCCAAGGAAGTAGTGGAGACTGTTGATGGGTGCATCTGAATGGAATGGAGCTGAGCAATGACACCATGCGAATTCTTCTTAAGGATTTTTTCCAAGCGATGTGAACTGATGATGCAGAGATACCCTGGTTGTAAGCCCATAAATTTGTGTTGTGCCCCATTGACTGAAAACTGCATCCAAAGTTCAGCAAAATCCCATAAGATGGGGCCAAGTGTGCGTAACTATTGAACGCCCAAAACCACATCACATCCACCTAAGGACAAGGAAAACATGTCAGAGCGCAGGTTATAATCTTCCATAGAGATACGCACATTGTGACACTTCCCCTTGCAAGGTAAGGTGCCCCCATTAGCAACCATGAATTCAAAGTGGGAGCAAGGATGGACAAAACAATCAGCTTGTTTGGCAATCCGAGGGTCAATGAAGTTATGAGTGCTACCAGAATCAATGAGTATGGTAAGAGGGAGCTTCTTGAAGTATCCCCTAACCCGCATTGTTTGTGGGGTGGTGACGCCGATTACAGCATGGAGAGAGATCTCGGGTGGGTCATCCTGAGATGGGGTGTCAACAGGTGGGTGCTGAATGTTAACCTGATTATCTATTGTATCTAGAACTTTTTCACCAAGTTCAGAGGCAGGCGGAGAATCCACATCTAAGAGATAGAGCTTTTGTTGAACACATCTATGTCCCCGAGTGAATTTCTCATCACAATTATAACAAAGCCATTTTTCTCGGCGTGCCTACATCTCTGTTTCAAACAAATGCTTGATAGGAGTTGGTCGAGGAGAAGGTGTGATGGGAGGTCGTTGGGAACCCATATTTCTGAAGGGAACAAAGGTGGGTTTGGAGCATTGTTGAGCTACAATCTTGTCCTTGGCCAGCTTATCCAACCCTAGGACTTCCATCATTGTGTTGGGATAGAACATTTTGACCTCTGAGTGGATTTCATCCTTGATACCACTGATAAAACAACTCCTGTAGAATTCATCAGACAATCCTTCTGTGTGATTGGCTAGTTTCTCAAATTCCGTCTGATACTCTCTCACTGTGCCAGTTTGGTGAAGTTTAATGAGTGCTCCGGTGAAGTCGTCAAAAGCACTAGGACCAAATCGTGACAAAAGGAGTTGGCAAAAATCTGTCCAGTTTGGCTCAGGATGAGCTTTGATGTACGAACGGTACCATTGAAGGGCTTCCTGTTCCAAATGAAAGGATGCAAGTGGAACTTTCTGGACATCAAAAGTATTATGCAAACTGAAATATTGTTCTGCTCAGTATATCCATCCAGTCGGATTAGTACCATTGAAGCGAGGAAAATCAAGCTTTGGCCCACGAAATTGCTAGAAGAAGAGAACCCGGTGGCTGCAAAAGATTCTGGCTGTCGGTTATTGTTCATGGCTGAATGCTGAAGATGGGGGCTGAGAAATTTTTCATCCAGATCTTGGAGTTTGGTTTGGATGGCTGCAAGTGCTTCTTCCCTGTTTTTTGCTCCTGCGCGGGTGACAACCACAATCAGGAGTTTTTTTTTTTTTTTGGGGGGGGGGGGAATGGATAGAAAAACACAAACAAAAGCTTATTTAGTAAAGAAAAATTTGGATTTGGGAAAAACTCGGATTGGTAATTGGGGTTTGACTAGGATTTGGACACTTTCTGATGGACAAGGAGGCAAGAAATGGGGATTTCAGAAGCGGCGTGAAAGAAAGGGAAAATTTGGCAAAGAGGGACAAAGAAGCAGAATTAGGAAAGGAACTCTGTGGTAAAATTTGAAGGTGATTGGGTGAAATCCGAGGAAGTTATGGCAAACCCTAAAAATAGACAAATGTGGGATTTCGGGCTTTGGGAAGTGGAATTGGGGGTAGGGTCCTCAGGAATGAAATATGCAGAATGGGAGTACAGGGGTTCTCGGGAAATTTCAAGGGAAACAGAGTGAAAACAAGGGAGATATGGAGAAAAAACTGATTTTTTTTTCCAGAATGGAGCGGCTACTACTCTAAAGAGATGTGAAACAGATAGATCTGCAACGGCCCGGAAGTGAGCGGAAACAGAGGGATCTGAAATGGCACCGGATGGATCAAAAACGGCTGGATCTGAAATAGATCTGAAACGGCTTTCAGAATGGATCTGAACGGCTGGATCTAAAATAGATCTAAAACGGTTGGATTTGAAACGGCGCATTAGTGATCGGCAATAGTTCAGCTGAAAATAGATATGGACCCCAGGTATGTGCAAATTCCTAACAGTTCAGGGGTTTCACTCGGCCACCAATGCTATCTGACGGCTTGCGTATTGGGGCAGTACCCCTCACTCCATGGCTCAGGTAAAACTGATAACCGCTTTGCCACAAACGACAGCTCTTGGTTTACCTCACGGGTGGGAACTAGTCAATCAGGTAGGGGTCGTTGCCCTTTTCGCTGGCAGGTCCTCTCAATGGGCCAACTACTTCGGGGTTCCTGTGGTACTCCTCACAATGAGTTTTAGGGCTTATGCCCAAGTACTTCCCACAGTTAAGCGAATAGGGTTTATTCCCAAATTCAAACCTGCAACAGATGCGAAAAAAAATTTGGTAGAAATTTCACCCAGCGAGCCCAAGAAAGTGCTCTGATACCAAATGTGATGAACCTGCAATAATTAATTAATGCAAATACACAAGATATCAGAAATAATAGAACTCAAAATCACTTTTATATTGATCATGGGCCACTTCGAGGGAGCAACCTCCTTTGAGCAAGCTCAATACAATTAACTTCACGGTGCCTTCAATGACCTCAACACACACTTATATACTAAGTCTATGCTCAATACTATGAGTCAAAACCATGGGACATATAATACTACGAGACGACTTACAAAGCATATGCATCCAATATTATGGGTCAATACCATGGGCTAATATAAACTATGGATCAACAAATACTACGGGACGACTTACAAAGCATATGCGTCCAACAACAATATACTAACAAAGTAAAGAGAAGGGTTGACACGGGTTCCTAACATTGTGTTCTTGTCTCTTATGCTTGATATGCTATACATGTTGTTCTTTCAGTTAAGATCATAGATCTATTGAATTAAATGATGAAAAAATAACATTTTCTTTTACATGATCTTCATAAATTATGTTAAATAGATATCTCTATAAAAGCAAAGTCCAACAAACAAATTCTGAGACAAATAGTAGCATCAATACTCTATATTGTGAGGATGTATCTACAATTATATGGTCTCACCATGAAAAATGTGCCAACCTGTGGCTCATATTAGATATAAAATTCATTGCCTTATTACAACATTTTTATTTTGGATTTTAAAACAAACCGAGGTTATATTATTTATAAAATATTGAACAAAGAGGAGCCATGTATGTAGCATGTTCCCTGAATGGAAAATACTAAATTGCAATTTCTCTATAAATTAAAAATAGATCGAATTCTTAGGAAGCGACGTCCTACTTACAAATGGATATACAACTAAAGAGGGTAAGACAACACAAAAGGGTCTAGAGCCAAAACAAACTTAGTATGAAAATCTCAATCTGAACTAAACTAAATTTGGTAGAAGATTTGATATCTTTATATGGCTTCTTTTTCTTGTAATTTTGAAATCTTGGTTTATCCTCTAGATTCCATCTTAAAATATTTCGTCATATGTTTCTTGTTTTAAGTTTCAGGACTGAAATTCTCCTTGCTTATGTCCATGGTTTGTTTTTCCTTAAGTATTGATTCTTTCAATTTATTTGCATTTTTTTTCTTCTTTTCAGGATGTGAAGATGCATCCTTTATGGAATTACTACTTTCTGAAGCAATTAACTCCTTCCTGCTTAAAGTTGGCATCCTGGGGATTCTCTATATGATTTTCTTCTAGTCTCTAGACAATGAATTCTTTGATCATTTTTATGTTGTTTGAAGACATATTATCTCTAAGGCCTAGGCTATTAGACTCCCTCTCTTTAATATGTGTCATTTTTTAGTTGTGCTAATATTTTTTGTTCATCTATAGACCTCCTAAAAACTAATACTATAATGATCAATTTTCATAGTTGAAGCTTCTATCTTTTTCTCAATAACTTTTTGGAAATCCTTTTTTGAGAACTAGAAATTACGCACCCTTATTGGGGAAGTCCTCTGCATATAAAGGAACTATTCTCATAGTCCAAGAATTTGATTTTAGAAGGAAGGTGCCTAAAAATTCCACACTTATATTATCATTTAGAGTCATTTAGACCCTTACTGGGGTCCAATTCCACCCAACTGGCATACTAAGTTTGGTTTGTAAACTGAGATAAATTTTGTAATATAGTTCAATATTTGTACCACTACACCAATGCCTATAAATGAAAGGGAATATTTTTGAAGCCTTACCTAAACAAGAACATATTAGAGGACCAAAATTAGGGTGTCAAGACTAAAGTTAATCTCACTAATGGATTTCCATGGACTCACATTCCAAAAAAAATCATTTAAACCTAGTATTGTTGATATAGAATTAATTGCTCCATGGTTTGTATTGATATCTATATTTATTCAACACAACACGTTGTTTTATGACCCAATATCACATTATGGAGTTATAATCAAGTTGTATTGGTATTAGAAGAGATGTGTCATTGGTAATTGGAATTTTTCCCATAATAACCTTCCTACAACCATAACCTAGGACCTAGTTAGACTTAGCATTAGTGACATGGCTAGTTTTTATGATGGGTTTGAAGGATAAAACATCATTGGATAGGTTTAGGAATTAGTTTTTGTTTTATTATTGGCCATATCATTCTCAATTATAAGTTGCAACACATTGAAAGGTAGGCTATGATACAAGGTTAAGAACAACTTATATCCCTTTTAGTTGAAAGGGACCATGGTTGTCACATTTTGAAAATATCTCTTCCTTCCATTTTCATAATGGTTTATATTGTTCTCTAATCCCTCTAGATACTTTGGAAATACTTTGAGTAGTGCCATAAAATTCCAATATCCATAAGCTAGTACCTAGTTAGGGTTAACATTATTGACACAATTAATTTGTATGATAGATTCCAAGGCTAAAACATTATTGGCTAGGTTTAGGATTTATTTTTTTGTTCTATTATTAGCCATATAATTCTCCATTATGAGCTGCAACACATTGAAAGGTAGGTTGTGATCCAAGGTTAAGTACAAGTTATATCCCTTTTAGTTGAAAGGAACCTTGGTTGTCAGATTTTCCCCATATGTAAGAGTACCATAATTTGTTTAAGTGGGAAGGTTTCACTCAACTTTAAGGAGGACCTTGGTTGATTTGTGTCATTTTTGGGTTCCTCCATTGGTGATAAAAAATATGGTGTAGTAAAATCCTTGTAGAGAATGATATTTACTTTGGGACATTGTAGTCAAATCATGGCACAGTATATTTAGTGGCCATATTCAGTTATATTACCAATGCTCTTAAATCCCCCAAAAGAAATCAGATTTCGTTAGCATAAGTTACATGCCTAAATATTACAAATAAAAAGAGTTGATATGTTTCATTTGTTTCCTTGGGTTTTTTCTAGATCCAAACACTTTAACATGACTGTTAAATAGTATTGGATTCATATAAATAATCACCATGCTATCTCTGTTATTTGAAAAATATAATAAAAATCAACCTTCAAAACAAAACAAAACTTCTGAATTTATCATCCTCCTTAGTTACTAAGAATTTCTACTACTTTAGCATTATGCCGATCTAATGAATCCTGAAGAGAACCTAGGGGAAAAAATTCACATTGGGCATACTGTTGCATCAACTGATCAACTAACACCAAATCCACTATTTCTTCAACCATAGGTACAAATCTACTACCAATAAATAATGTTAATTTTCCGATAATTTCATTCCATTATCATTCAGGATCACTAAGAAAATAACATGTACAACATATCAATCATAGACACAAAAGCAATCACACAAGAGACACAGAGTTTCACCGGGGAAAACCAAGAAGGTGAAAAACCCCGCAACTTCCTCAGAGATAGAATAAACCCAAATACAAGATCACAAGGATCAAACCCAATAAGATGTCTCTAGCAGATGCTCCTCCTCCTCCACATGTGTGCCACTTTCTCTCTTAGCTATGCAAGCTTGAGAAGTGAGTGAATGAATAGAATGAGAGATACAACCTCTCTATTAATACACTGACTTAACCTGCCAAGAATCCAACAGGGCCGACTTGCTACTCAAGTCTAATAGCCCAACCACATGACCTAACTAGGGCCGACCCCACACTAGTGGTCTAATAACCCATCAATACAAATTGTGACACTTACAATGTAACTTGCGACACTTGCAAATACAAATGACGACACTTCCAATCAGAGGAATAAGACATCTCTGTTGGATATAAAATAAAGTACAAATGTAATATACAAGTGAATATCTTTCGAAGTTACAAATACATCAACACTCCCTCTTAACTAGGAAGGTATTCTGAACACAGGTCATCAATACATATTGGTGCAAGTCTTCAATTCTAGAAATGGATCATCATCACTGGATCACGGAGCATCATCATCATCACTACTGCTGTACTCGACATCTCGATCACTGGGCTATCTCATAATTCTTCTCGTCATAGGAATTTCTACAGAGCCAACCCTTTTTCATGTTGGTTGTAGGCCTAGCCTCATGTAGGTCTTCATCATCACTGGCCATACTGTGGAATCCTCGGGACTTATTACGTGCGTCAACAAAACCTAGCTCAGACTATAGGATCTTTTACATGTTGACTGTCACAAAGCCTTAAAAGAGTGTCTTGCAACCTGCAAGATCTCTAAAGAGCATCCCAAGACTGATTAAGATCTTACTACTCAACCTATCGAATCTCCAGGGCTGATTACATGTGACTCTCACCACAAAACCTTAAAAGAGTGTCCTGCATCCTGCAAGAACTCTACAGAGCATCCCAGGACTGATTACGAGCTTACTGCTCAACCTATCGGATCTCCAGGGCTGATTACATGTGGTTAGGAAAAACCTTTCAAGACTGTCTTGCAACCTGCAAGAACTCTACAGAGCATCCCAAGACTGATTACGAGCTTACTGCTCAACCTATCGGATCTCCAAGGCTGATTACGTGCCTCTTGTAGAAAAACCTCGAAAGAGCATCCTAGCTCAGACTATAGGATCTCCCAGGATCTTTTCTATGCTAAATGCACAACCTGTCCACGGCCACAGAGTATCAACCTGATACTCACCATACATCATCCTGATGTACATGATCATCCTGATCATCATCATAGCATCGTCCTGATGCATATCATCCAGAGCATCATCCTGATACTCATCACACATGATCATCCTTGTAATGTCCCCCATTTTGACCCTTGTAATATTTTGGGCTATAATGTAAATAATGTATGCATATTATGTATGATTCCTAGTGTGGAGCTCAAGGCCAAGGCCCCGCTAGTGAACACTCGATCTAGAAGAGGCAAGTATTTGAAATTATGCTACCCATGTGCTAGTGAACCATGGGAATTGTAACTATGCATCTTAATATAAATGCCCACAACTAGCTATGCAATGCAACAAGAGATGGGGGCATGATATTACAAGGAATTGGGAGGAGGATATTCAAACCCTTGAGCCAATTGAGTCAAGCCAAGTGTCAATGAGAGAACCCATGAACCCTCAACTACCCATGTTGACTTTTGTACCCAATCATTGATTTCTCCCAAGAGTTGGTTGAGGTAGTTAATGCCTTGGGGAATGGGAGGTATGGCTGTCCAAATTTGAGTATGGGCAAGCCACCCTGCATGGAAAAACGTGTTTGGATTCTTGGGCAAGAAAAGAGCCATGAATTGCTCCCCAATCCATTACCCATCAACCCACTTTGCTCTCCCACGAGTTTAGAGCTTCCTGGGAATTTCCCTCCATGAATTTCCTGTGTTTACCTTAGTCTTCCTAGCTGGGAAGGGCGTTTTTGTTGTGGCTAACAATGGGGAAGAGAGGGGAAATGATTTGGGGTTTAATTGAGGCCGTTTTGGCCCACTGAATGCTCATACATCTGTGGGAGAAATCAGTTTTCTTCCCTAGGGTTGATTCCCTCTTCCCACAATCCGTTTTTGGTGTGCCCATGTTTTGGGGAAAACCCATAGACCCTGTTCTGTGAATCCATGGTTGAATTGTGTATCCATGCCAGTTTTCAGCTACTATGTGTAAAAGAATGTTGGGGTTGAGATGGGTATCCATTGCTTTGGCCGTGCAGGGTTTGAGAGTCCCAAGTTCCTTGTAGATATCATGCCCAGCTCGGGGGTGGTCTCTGAGTGCTGAAATAATACAGGATGAGCAGAGACCTACGGTTGGGAGGAACATTGCAGCGACATAGCTAGTTGTTTGGGACAATTGCACAACAAAGATAAGTGTTTTTCTGCCTATGTGTTTTCTCTCTACAGTGTTTAAATTAATGGTTGTTATCGATGTGATTGAATGCATATGAAAAATGTGTGTGGATGAGTTATTTCCGCTGTGCATGTTTGCTTGTTTTCCATCTGCACACATCAATTTTATGGTTGTGAATCTAATGAATATGGCTGAGTTTATGAAAAGCCCCATAGAATGGCATCAGGTTCTTTGGGTCCAAGGGTGGGGACATTACATTTGGTATCAGAGCGTGGGTTGCAACATTTGGGCCTTCATGGGCTACCTATCACAGCTTGCAGGGGTAAGTATGCTTCCTACTCATTATAGACCATTAAGAAAAAAATTTCAAACTTTCAAATTTTCAAAAAAATTTCTATGTGTTTTCAAAAAATTTCTAAGTCTGTATCGAGAAGAACTTATGAGTTTTTGCCGAAATGGTCGACCGAAAATTTGTAAGTTTGCCAAACCGGAAGAACTCGGTGAGTTCGTTCGCAACAGCGGCGAAACTCAGCAAGTTCGTCTGCAATGGCGGAAAAAGTTGGTGGGTTTCCGCCGCAATGTCGGAAGGAATTGGTGAGTTTCCGCCGCAGTGACGGAAGGAAAAGCTGAGTTTTCGACTCGAAGAACTCAACAAGTTTGTCCGCAACGACGGAAGAACTCAGTGAGTTGGTCCGCAACGATGGAAGGACTCGGCGAGTTGGTCCGAAAAATTTTCTAAGTGTCTTTCGGCGGAAGAACTCGGCAAGTTCATCCGCAACGGCGGAAAAAGTTGGCAAGTTTGTGCCGCAATGGCGAAAAAGGTTGGTGATTCTGCCGCAATGTCGGAGGAAACTAGCGAGTTTGCGCCGCAATGTCAAGAGGAAAATATGAGTTCGCCAACTGGAAGAACTCGACGAGTTCGTCCGCAACGGCGGCGAAGCTCAGCGAGTTCGTCCGCAACGGCGGCGAAGCTCAGCGAGTTCGTCCGCAACGGCGGCGAAGCTCAGCGAGTTCGTTCGCAACGGCGGAGAAAGAGAATGACGAATTCCACCGAAACAGAGAATTTCAACAGTTTTTCAGTGAAATTTGCAGGTGCCCGAAAGAGAAAAATTCCATGGAACTTATGCGCCAGATTGCGCGAAATCAAAGGATTTACAAAAAAAAAAAACGACGGCACTACCCTCGACCCACCCTGCAGTGGCGCAAGGAAGCCATAAGGGGGCAAGCCCCCTTGACCCCCATCGTCCCTCAGAGATAGTCGTTGAAAGTATGAAATGCATTCTTGGGATGAAAAGCAGGAATTGCATGAGAGGTTTGTGGAAGCCTTATTAAAGGTAATTGGCTGTGATATGCATTGCAGAAGAGCAATGGGAGCAGCGAGGCAATGTTGATAAGAGGGAAGCTTCTCACCTTGACTATTTCTGTTATAGCATAGGAATTGCATGCTTGCAAAGTAGCAACTAAGAATGTTTTACATTTGTATTAAATTGCTACTTGGTGAGAAATGACAGCTAATGATACCTTGTGTGCATGGTAGAGAGCCCATGAAACTGGATCAGCTATGATGTGGAAGAGGAAATTCCATGCTATTATGAGGAAATTGGAAAGGGGGGATTCCTTGACTCCTCTCTTACTATTGTTTTTGTATTTTACAAGTTTTATATGCATAAAATCTATGGCATAGGAATGCTAAAAATGCAAAGGATCATATAGATGAAGTAAACATGCACTAGTTGGCATATTAATAGATATTGCATAGTGCATACGAAGGTGTTTATGCATGAGCATGATGTTGCATATGGGTGAAAAGGTAGTGAAGTTACACATGCAGTATTCCATTAAAGGTATTACCTATGGTTGACGACAATTAATGTTTTGATCAAATCATAGAAGCATGATTGAAAATGCAAGAGATTGGATAAATGAGATAAATATGCACTAGATGGCATGTGAATAAACATTGCACAGTGCATGTGAACATGTTTGTGCATGTATATGATATTGCATATTGATAAAATAGTGACGTTTTACATATGCAATGAACCACTTAAGATAATTATTGTGGTTTCTAATAAATAGATGTGTTCGCATTGGTTGTAGGACCAAAGAAAACCGAAGCATGGCTAAAGATGTGGATGATGATTGTTGCATATGACCAACAACCTTATGAAGAAAGGATGGTGCAACAAATCTATGATCATGAGGTTGGAAAAAGGACTGTAAAGCCTTGGTAAGAGGTCAACTGATCAGGTAACATCAAACGATGTTAATGACAGCCATGAAGGTAATAGATATTTGTGTTTAAGTGCATGGATGTTGAAAGAGGATTTGGTAAGATCCCTTCAACTATGTTTAAACTATGTTGATTTTGTCTACATGTGGTATTAAGTGCTTGAATGTGAATGTAAACCTACCAAGTATGGTAAGGTGTGGGTAAGTGAAGACAGTGAGCCTTACACCCTATAGTTTCTTAGAAACCTCGATGCATTCATATGAAATTATATCATGCCATTTGGATAGGATGGGTGTTGAGTTTAACAACCAAAACAAGTGATGACTTATGGTCTTGTTGTGAGTGTATGCCATATGAGATAGTCATGGTTAGGCCATAATATGTTGGAATGCATAGTCTTCATGGATTAATGCGAGGTTGCATTAAAAGGATGTGCATTAGAATATTCTATACAATCTTGTGTTTATGCATTGAATGGATGCACATTAAAGGATTATGTAAATGTTGTGAATGTGCATGTGTATGTGTGAGTGCACATGTTGAGATGCATTGTGTGAATGCATGGTTGGGGTGTATGTTTCATTGCAATTAGACAATAGATGAAATGGTGAACTATTGATAACCCCGAGACCATTTCATGAGCTCCTATGAATGCAGGAAAAGGATTGCACGAAGAAGGTAGACATGTTGATGGGCTACCAGAGTGCTCTGGGGAAGGATAGAGATTGCATGGAATGTGAAGTAATGAGTACTTACAATTTATTTAAATTGCATGGATAGTGTACCCATGTCTTTCAATTTTATTTATGATAACGATGCATATATAGATATATACATATATTTCATTGCATTTCAAATGTTGACAGCTAAAGGTGTTTGAATTATTGAGGGTTATAATTCTGAGATCACTTCAGTGACTGTTGTAGCAATGAAAGGATTATATGCATAGATACTCACAACATGTTTGGCTGATTGAATTTTCAAATTTCAGGTAGATTGTTTTGGGCATTGCAAATGTGGGTAAGTCCATGATGAAGATTGGAATCTACCATGAGCAAGAGCCAAACGATATGAGAACAGACTCATGGCTAAGAAAACCAATTTCTGTAGAGAACATAATTGAAAATTCATACTTGAATTTAATTATTAATGCCATTGAATGATTATTGTTAAATGCTGCTAACTATTTGGCTATTTGATAAATGTGCCAGGAAGACACATTGCAGGAAGACCATGTGTGATGACCTGCAGAAGCCAAACTCCATGGGAAGGACCCCATGCTTTGGAAATGGGTTTCGGGTGAAACACCATTTCATATTTTAAGAATGACATCTCAGCTGAGCTGTATGATTGAAAACCATGAGAGTGAGATGGTAAAGCTACACCAAGAAGGCATGTGTGGTTTATGGAACGTAGAAAGATTGGGGTGGCAAACCGAAGAGCTATTGACTCAGAGAAGGGATCCCCCATTCTTCACAAATGAAGAAAAGATACATCTGCAAAATGAATGAGTATTCTGTGACCCTAGATAAGAACATGCGTGTCTAAATTATTAGGGTTAATATGCAAAGCATTATCTACTTTATTTATATCATTTCAGACTGCTTAAGTATGATTAGGGCCTACATGGCTCACATTAGAAAAGGGGGTGTACACCTTTTCTGGTGCCCGAGTCATGATAGGGTTGTTAATATTGACTACACCCTAAGGGAATGAACGCATTCCTGGTGTTTCAATACTTGATAGTGAATGTTATGGAATGTGGTTACGATTTTGAGAAGCAATACTAATAAGCTTGCTTATCCTTCTTGTGTTGTCAGCCTACACAGATGCCAATTGGTACTGCACATTAAGAGGCAAAGTGAAGAAGGGTACGCAGAAGGAATGTATAGGAATTGGTAACCTTTCTATGCTCACACTAAATAATACTAGAAGGAATGGACAAACCCAGGGAGCTGTGAAGTGAAAAGGGGTATCATCCTTATGTGAGTGGGGCCATGTTAAACTGCAGTCAAGAAAGTCACCTATAAAGTTCCTAAAAGGAACCACCGATTTGCACAAGAGAAGGAGTGGTGTCCTTGTATGAATGAAGAGTTGATGTGTGTGTGAAGGGTTATGGTGCAAGAAGGTGTGGTGACATTGGTGAAGGCATAAAATATCTATTGGGTCAGCATTAGGAGGGCGGGCGCCAAGACTGACTGAAAATCCTGAGATGACTATTGGGTCAGCAGTAGGAGGGCGGGCGCCAAGACTGACTGAAAACCCTGAGATGCCTATGGCTCCATAATAGAGCCTTGACCTATAATGGTCAGGTGGCGTAGTTTCCTTCCATTGGTCGATGACCCAGACGAATGTGCTGGATCGGCACTAGAGAGGGCCAACCAGGTATGGGACTGGTTGGGCACCACCAAATGCTTCGTAATCCAGCCGATGGGGAGTTGTACTGGTTAAGCATTAACTACATCCAAGTCCATAGGCGATTCCAAGGCTTGCAAAGCGAAGCAGGACCCTGTGGACCATAGGGGAAACGCACAATACAGATAAGTATTCATTTTCATTTATGTCTTGTTTGGAATAATGAAGATTTTAGGTATAAGTCTTCTAACAGCTAGGCTGATACACTATTGTTTCTTTGTTGGAAACCTTGGTCATTGTAGGAAGGCAAGACCCTGAAAGACTATAAATTGTTGGTAAATCCAGAGGGTAAATGAGTGGGCGATATAAATTGCTGGTAAATCCAGAGAGTAAATGAGTAGGCGATATAAATTGCTGGTAAATCCAGAGAGTAAATGAGTGGGCGATATAAATTATTGAGAAATCCAGGGAGTAGTTGGTTGAACACTATAAAGTTCTTGATAAGTCCAGAGAGTGACTAGTTGGGAATTAACTACTTGATATGGTAAAGCAGCGTGTACGCTAGCCCGACACCCCTTAAACAATTGATAAAACTGGTCGGAGCACTGGCCTAGCATATTGCTAAAGGAAATTATTGATAAACCCAGTAGGCGTACTGGCATGGCATTGCCTATTCGAATAATTGTGGAGTAGCCTACGTGCTGGCCCAACATTCATAATTATGTCCACGGGAAATCCAAGGCTTGCAAAGAAAAGAAGGATCTCGTGGAATAAAGTGAAGACATCCAATAGAGATAAGTATTTGGTTACCTTGCAGCTTCTTGCTTATGAATATACGTGTGTATATGATTTGGTTATGATTTTCTAAACTCTTGTTTAGAGATAAACCCTAAGAAAATGAACTAAACATGTGAATTGATTCAATGTTTGAGTGTAGGTATTGCTGGAATCAAGGATTATGAAGGCATCCTAGAGATGCAGATGGACATGTGACCATCCTAAAGAGCTCAGTATGAGCAGTAATGAAAGATGGTGCTAGTGGACATGAGTGGGTCATAGTAGCCAAAGGTTCTTTGGGCAACTATGGAGAAGGGTTCCTAGTTGAAAATCCTTAGATAGGCCTTAGACACTAAGTGTCATAGCCAAGAAAGGAAAGTCAAAGCATTCACATTGAAGTGAAAGAGACTAAGGAGCATGAAAACACAGCGATGGTGTAGCTCCATAATAGAACAAGACTAAGAGGGAGAAAATCCTACTCTTCTCTTTCCTTTCGATTGATGCATTTATAAAACAAAAGATTGTTGAGTGCATGTCATGGCTGAAAATAGATTGTGTTTAATTGCTTGAGATGAATTGTGAATGCTGAAATAGTAAATTTCCTGTGAAAGAATGAACATGAATGAGTTCATGTGTATGTTGGAAAGCATGAAAGTGTGGAAGTCCCATAATAAAGCGTGGACATTCCATGTCAATTGGGAAAATAATTGACTAATTTTAATGTTTATGTTATGCTTGTCCTAACAAGGGATTTCCATGATGAATTTCACAGGTAAGAAAGTGAAACAATTGGTTGCAGTCGGCACAAGAAAGTGTTGCTAGTAAGCAAAGTGTGGTCAGTTGTTTCCATTGACCATGGCAGCAGACCGAGGGCTATTAGAGTTAGCTGAAAGTCTTCTTCAAACAATTGCCAGTACCCAATAAAATCTTGGAGAGATGCTCAAGTTGCAGAGGCAACAGAATGAGATGAACCACAAGGTTTTGCAGGATTCTATTCGCCTGCAAAAAGAGGTAAAAAGCATTTTGGGAGCAATCAGTAAGGGAAAGGAAAGTGGATCCATGAAGAAGCATTCATCCAATCGGCCAATTAAGAAACGTTCCAGGTGGGAAGACTCAAAGGAATTTGAGCAGGAAAAGGTAAAGCAGCCAGTGAAATGCTGGGGATGTGGAGGAAATTATTGCCTCCGCAACTGCCCAACAATGGAACATCAAGAGGGTAGCCGCCATAAATTTTCCAGACTTGTAGATCAGCGGGAAGGTAAAGAAAGGGAAGGGATTGTTTTGGAACAATGCCCTCATGCAGAGCTAGAAGGTCCCAGCCAGCGGGAGCAGTTTGTGAAGGCCAAAGGACTTGGTCCTGAAAACCTAAGAAAAGGCTGAAATGCAGGACAGACCTGCCACATTTTGTGAATTTTGGACATGTATATAGCGTGTATGTTTTCCTAGGTATTGGAACACCAAGGGCGGTGTTATTCCAAGGGGAGGGGAATGTAATGTCCCCCATTTTGACCCTTGTAATATTTTGGGCTATAATGTAAATAATGTATGCATATTATGTATGATTCCTAGTGTGGAGCTCAAGGCCAAGGCCCCGCTAGTGAACGCTCGATCTAGAAGAGGCAAGTATTTGAAATTATGCTACCCATGTGCTAGTGAACCATGGGAATTGTAACTATGCATCTTAATATAAATGCCCACAACTAGCTATGCAATGCAACAAGAGATGGGGGCATGATATTACAAGGAATTGGGAGGAGGATATTCAAACCCTTGAGCCAATTGAGTCAAGCCAAGTGTCAATGAGAGAACCCATGAACCCTCAACTACCCATGTTGACTTTTGTACCCAATCATTGATTTCTCCCAAGAGTTGGTTGAGGTAGTTAATGCCTTGGGGAATGGGAGGTATGGCTGTCCAAATTCGAGTATGGGCAAGGCACCCTGCATGGAAAAATGTGTTTGGATTCTTGGGCAAGAAAAGAGCCATGAATTACTCCCCAATCCATTACCCATCAACCAGCTTTGCTCTCCCATGAGTTTAGAGCTTCCTAGGCATTTCCCTCCATGAATTTCCTATGTTTACCTTCGTTTTCCTAGTTGGGAAGGGCATTTTTGTTCTGGCTAACAGTGGGGTAGAGAGGGGAAATGATTTGGGGTTTAATTGAGGCCGTTTTGGCCCACTGAATGCTCATACATCTGTGGGAGAAATCAGTTTTCTTCCCTAGGGTTGATTCCCTCTTCCCACAATCCGTTTTTGGTGTGCCCACGTTTTGGGGAAAACCCATAGACCCTGTTCTGTGAATCCATGGTTGAATTGTGTATCCATGCCAGTTTTGAGCTACTATGTGTAAAAGAATGTTGGGGTTGAGATGGGTATCCATTGCTTTGGCCGTGCAGGGTTTGAGAGTCCCAAGTTCCTTGTAGATATCATGCCCAGCTCGGGGGTGGTCTCTGAGTGTTGAAATAATACAGGCTGGGCAGAGACCTACGGTTGGGAGGAACGTTTGCAGCAACATAGCTAGTTGTTTGGGACAATTGCACAACAAAGATAAGTGTTTTTCTGCCTATGTTTTTTTCCTTTGTAGTGTTTAAATTAATGGTTGTTATCAATGTGATTGAATGCATATGAAAAATGTGTGTGGATGAGTTATTTCCGTTGTGCATGTTTGCTTGTTTTCCATCTGCACACATCAATTTTATGGTTGTGAATCTAATGAATATGGCTGAGTTTATGAAAACCCCCATAGAATGGCATCAGGTTCCCTTCTATGCATTGGGTCCAAGGGTGGGGACGTTACAATCCTTATCATCGTCACTGCATCGTCCTGATGCATGTGATCATACATGATCCAACTGATCATACAAAGCATCCACCTGATGCATATACATATACATGATCCAACTGATCATACAAAGAATCCAGCTGATGCATATACATATACATGATCCAATTGATCATACAAAGCATCCACCTGATGCATATACATATACATGATCCAACTGATCATACAAAGCATCCACCTGATACATATACATATACATGATCCAACTGATCATACAAAGCATCCACCTGATGCATATCCAAAGTAGTAACTAGAGCATCGTCCTGATGCTCATCATACAGCGCTTACATCCACAGCCATGGGAAGGATCCTCCTCTCACCATGCTTGGAATGGCTCCTGCAAATGTGTCCCATCACTTCTTCCTCGAAGTATCTTCAATCTGAAGAACACCAAGCCTCTCTCTAAAGTACTCAAACTTCACTCTGGCTAGTGGTTTCGTCAACACATCTGCAACCTGCTCATCCGTCGCAACATACAGGAGCATCACTGCTCCTCTCTACACCATATCCCTGATATAGTGATATTTTATCTTGATGTGCTTCGAACTGTCATGGAACACCGGGTTCTCTGTCAACTTCACACAACTCTGGTTGTCACAATAGATACAGGTAGCATCCAATGGGAGATCAAATAACTCAGACCGTAGCTTTCTAAGCCATACGGCCTCACAACTGGCCGAACAAGCTGCAACATACTCTGCTTCGGCTGTACTCAGTGCTACGCAGTACTGCTTCCTGCTAAACCAAGAGATCACACATGATCCCATACTGAAGCAGCACCCAGAAGTGCTCTTCCTATTTGCAGCACTGCCTTCCCAATCTGAATCAACATAACCCTCCAGGTTAAACTTTTGATTCACATCATACTTGAGCCCATAATCAATTGTGCCCTTCGGGTACCTCGGAATATGATTTACAACAACCAGCTGAACACCTCTAGGATCCATCAGGAACTGGCTCAATGTGTTCACCACAAAGCAAATATCTCGTCTCGTGTTCGTCAGATACATCAAGGATCCAATCATCTGACGATACACCGTGACATCAACCGAATCAAATGAAGCATCACACAAAAGCTTCAGGTTCGATGTCATATGTGTGGCCATGGCCTTGCAGTCCATCATCCCAAACCGCTTCAGGATCTCTACTGCATACTTCCCTTGTCCAAGGAAGATTCTATCTGCACTCTGCCACACCTCTATGCCTATAAACTAATGCATCATCCCCAAGTCCTTCATCTCGAACTCGGCAGCAAGCTTCCTCTTCGTATCAGCAATCAATCTATCCTCACTTGTAACAAACAGGTCATCAACATACAATAGTAGTATCATTGGATTGCCTTCCTCAACCTTGTAGTAAAGGTTGGAATCTGCTTTACTCTTAATAAATCCCAAACTGGATAGAAAGTTGTCTATCCTACCATACCAAGTCCTAGGAGCTTGCTTCAAGCCATACAAGGATTTCTTCAACCTGCACACATATGACTCCCTGTCATGTGTCTCAAAACCAAGTGGCTGCTCCACATACACTTCCTCTTCGACTACACCATTCAAGAAAGTTGTCTTGACATCCATCTAGTGTATCTTCCATTTCATCACTGCAGCCAGAGAAAGTACTATTCTGATGGAAGTGTATATGGCTACAGGGGCAAAGTCTCTTCATAATCTATTCCCTATTTCTAGGAGAAGCCACGAGCTACAAAACTCGCCTTGTATTTCTCTATGCCACCATCTGCAGCATGCTTGATCTTATAGATCCACTTGGAGGTCACAACAGACTTCCCTTTAGGTCTTGGGACCACATCCCAAACATCATTCTTCATGATCGATTGGTATTCCTCGACCATGGCATCCTTCCATTCTTTCTTTTTCGCTGCTTCTTCATAACTGGAAGGTTCTTTGTTCATAATGTCACAGAGCAAGGCAACATAGTTGGTGTGTGACCTTGTCCTTTTTCTTTCTCTATGTTCTTCTTCTGGAATACCATACCTTTCTGCATCTTGGATGAGCTCTCTAGCCCATGCAGGTTTCCTTTTGTGAGAGTTCTTCTCACGGGGTAGATTTACAAGTTCTTATGGATCTTCAACTTCACGATCTTCTTTTGGAATTGCTTCATTCATAGTGGTGTCTTGAATTCTGGTTACCCTTGGTTATTCATTGTCTTCAACAGGTGTCTCCCTTGATTTGATGTATGTTGAGCCTTCATCAAATGTTACATCCCTGCTGATGTCAATCTTCTTGAACCCTGGAAAGTAGATTCTGTATGCCTTCGAGCTTTCACTGTAACCCACAAAGATGCCCTTCTTTCCTGAAGGATCTAGCTTTGTCCTCTTTTCCTTTGGAATGTGAGTGTATACTGGACAACCAAATATCGTGAGATGGCTAACTTCAGGTTTCTTACCAGAGAAGACTTCTTCTGGTGTCTTGTTGTCAAGTATCTTATGAGGTGTTCTATTCTGCACATATACAATTGTCCTAGTTGCTTCTTCCAATAGATGCATAGGCAGATCTTGGTCATGAAGCATTGCCCGTGTTGCTTCCATGATAGTCCTATTCTTCCTTTCTGCAACTCCATTTTGTTGTGGATTGTAGGGAGCAGTCAACTCCCTCTTGATCCCTGAATCACTGCATAGCTTCTTGAAATCACCTGAAGTGAATTCTCTGCCATTGTTGGATCTGAAGGTCTTGATCTTCTTATCAGTTTTATTTTCTATCAAGGCTTTGAATTCCTTGAATTTATCAAACACTTCATCTTTATTCTTCAAGAAGTAAACCCAAGTCTTCCTAGAGAAATCATCAATGAAAGAAACATAGTATACATACCCACTTAGAGAACTGGATGACATTGGACCGCATACATCGGAGTGGATAATTTCCAAGATTCCTTTTGCTTTGCTTTCACTGCTTGGAAATGCCTTCTTTGCGTTCTTTCCTTTTGCACATCCTTTTCAAATACCTTCATGCTTTGACTGGATTTCAGGAAGACCCTCTACTGCTTTGCTTGCTATTGGAAGTGCTCTATAGTGCACATGAGCAAGCCTTCTATGCCAAAGTTCACTTGGCTCCATGGATTCATGCACCATGGCATGTTCAGGTTGCCCCTTCAATTTGTATAATCCTCCCTCTTGCTCTCCAATCACTACTGCATCATCTAGTGTCTTACCCTTTGGCCACATGAGTACTTGGCCATCTATAAATGCAACTCTCATTCCCTTTGCATCTAAAGATGATATGGAGAGAAGATTATTCTTGAGTCCAGGTACATATAGAACATCTTGCATCTTCAAGGACTTCCCAGAGTCTAACTTGTAAGAGGCTTCACCACTTCCTTTTATAGGATATTGATAGTTATCCCCAAGTTTCACCTTATGGGGTGACTCATGTTCAGATACATCTACAAAGGATTCTTTAAATCCTGTCATGTGTTTGGAAGCACCACTATCAATAAGCCAATCATCACATCCATGTGAGATAGTACCTGTGAGAGTAGAGATCAGCACATATTCTTCCTCACTTGAAGAGTCTTCACTTTCTGCCATATTTTTCTTCTTGGGAGGTTCATCATCCTCAGCAGCATGAGCATGATGCCTCTACTTGATGTTCTTCTTCTTGTAGTCTTTTCTCTTCTTGGGACAATCTGAAGCAAAGTGTCCTTTCTCATCACAATTGAAGCATCGAACTTGAGAGAGATCTTTCTTCTTATGATGGAAGTGAGAATTTTTCTTGTTGTGAGATTTCTCCCTCTTAAACTTACTTCCCTTAGTGTGTGCTGTGAGGGCTTGATCTTCACTTCCCATCTTTTCTTCTCGGGCCACAAGCCTAGCTTCTTCTTGTGAACATTCCTCCCATATTCTACTGAAAGAAATCAATTTCTTTCTTGCACATATTCCTTGGATGAAGGAGTCCCATGACCTAGGTAGGTCATTCAAAGTGGTCATGACAATTTCTCCATTCTCCACTACTTCATCCACAGCTTCAAGTTGTTCCTTAATTTGAGAGACCTTTAAAAAGTAGGATTGGATGGTCTCTCCATTCTGGATCTTTACCCCTTTCAATTGGTTCCACAAATTCATCTTCTGATTTATGTTCTTTCCTTCAAACAACTTAGTCAAAGAGTCAAACATCCTTAGGTGTCTTTAGGGAAGACACATGGGGTATGAGATGGTCCTTAATAGAATCAGCAATTATTCTCTTGGCTTTGACCAAGTTCTTCTTGTGTAAGGCCGTAGCCTCATCTCCCTTTGGAGCTGGAACCTCTTTTTTTATGTAGTTATCCAACTCATTTTCTTCTAGGATTAACCCAATCCTATACTTCCAGGCTCGGAAGTTATCATCCCCTTCAAGCTTATCCTCAAGCTTGGTGTGGTGATACATTTTAATGAGAAACTCAAATGGAAATAAAAGATTTAGGTCTTACCACTTGATTTGCTGAAAACTAGATCTGGAGCTGGATTAGGGTTTGTCAGAGAAACCCTAAAAATTCAAACTTTGAATTTCAAACTTATGAAAGGATAGAAAGATGCGCCTTGATGAGCTGGTCAAGCTGGTATATTCAAATTTTGAGATCTGCAAAATTTGACCCCTCAAAATTGCCTTTGAAACTTCTGGATTCACTCGACAGGACCCCGAACTAGGGTTTGATAAAGCCCACCCTTCTGCCCAACCAAAAAGTTCGATCCAATGCTCTAAAATTCAATTTTCTTGACAAGTATCTAGTCGTGGATTCAGATTCCAAAAATTCCAACTTTTTTCGAAACCCTAATTTCCCGCAGCAAAGATTAGGTCAAAACTGAAAATGCTTGGAATTGAATTCTGTCTCAACAGAAAGATGCGCCCTTGCAAGGAGAGTCAATCTAGCCTCTTGCCTTTGATGATCTATGGAGAGAAACCCAAATATTAAGAAGCCTTAGCTTCCACAGCTGCACAGTGCCTTCTTCTTAGTTCAACTCTGATACCATGTTAATTTTCCGATAATTTCATTCCATTATCATTCAGGATCACTAAGAGAATAACATGTACAACATATCAATCATAGACACAAAAGCAATCACACAAGAGACACAAAGTTTCACCGGGGAAAACCAAGAAGGTGAAAAACCCCGCAACTTCCTCAGAGATAGAATAAAACCAAATACAAGATCACAAGGATCAAACCCAATAAGATGTCTCTAGCAGATGCTCCTCCTCCTCCACATGTGCGCCACTTATCTCTTAGCTATACGAGCTTGATAAGTGAGTGAATGAATAGAATGAGAGACACAACCTCTCTATTTATACACTGACTTGACCTGCCAATAATCCAACAAGGCCGACTTGCTAATCAATTCTAATAACCCAACCACATGACCTAACTAGGGCCGACCCCACACTGGTGGTCTAATAACCCATCAATACAAATGATGACACTTACAATGTAACTTGCAACACTTGCAAATACAAATGACGACACTTCCAATCAAAGGAATAAGACATCTCTGTTGGATATACAATAAAGTACAAATGTAATATACAAGTGAATATCTTCCGAATTTACAAATACATCAACAAATAAACAACTTCAAAATGCATAACAAAAGCAACAAAAATGATTTTGTTTGAAATAAGAATGTTGTAGGTCAGTTCAAGGTACTTTTCAGGTAACTATTGTGCAGGTTGTTAAATCTTGAACCCAACCTTACTTGATGTCTAGCCACAATATTCAATTAAGAAAAACACTTCCATGCTACATTATTCAAGCAATCATTGCGTTCAATTTGAAATTTGTGAAAAGGAAGCACACCTGTAGGGACTACAGATGGATCATGTCGACCACGTGTTTGGAGTTCAGTCCCCTCTCTGTTTCTGGTGACAACCATTTTTTTACTCTGAGAATGTACATAAAACATAGGTTAATATATGAATTTGTAAGGATGTTAATGAAATCCCAACTTTATCTTCGTAAAGCATCCAATCAAAATCCTATAACAAATTAAAACAAAACTATTAAGATTATGTTCCCAAATAGGATGTTTTGGAATAATGAGGCATATGGATCCAACAAATACCACATATTCATTTCATACCAGACTCTTGAAAGTTAATTTGGATAGATTTTTTAATACAATAATTCTTAAATGGATTCTATTTTAGGAAACAACAGTATATACTTGAAAGTTGAGAGATGCAAACTTTGGTTATATTCTTCGAACCAAATAAGGGGTGAGGCTGAAAATATTGTCTACATCTAATTGATTGCTTTACAAGTGAATAAACATATGCACTGAACATTAATAAAATTAATAGTGAATAAGAGTAGGTAAATACTTGAGAGGAATTATCTATCTCCATACAATTCAATGGAGCCCTTAGGGGAAGAACACGGTATAAAGCATTTTACAATTGACCATCTAGACATAGTTGGATAAGGATGAACCATCATAATCATGTAATATCTAGTATGTGAAAACCTATCTAGTTTTGGAAAGACTATATATTGTATAGGATATTGTATAGGGTAGGCTTTATTGGTGATAAATGGACCTATTGTCGACAAGAGCACTAACGCGAAGACCTTGAGCATGGTGAGATGCTTTGTTTGGAGGACTTGGAGATTGATGTGATGTCATGATTGATGGAGTTTGGAGAGATGCCTTTCTTGGGAACGTGATGTGATGATGTACTTAGATGTTCACTTCTGTGATACAGATGACGAAGCAGCCAACTTTGGTTGGCATTGACTTCTTATAGCTAGGGGGATTTATTGGGATGAAATTTCCTTCTTGTTGTTTTGAAAGACAAGTATTTTGGTCGGTGAACCTACGAGTGGTTATTTAATGGTGAAACCATTTTGTGCTTGATATGAGCACTTGCATGTTTGAAGGATTTGATGGGTTGAAACCTAGCTGATCTTGCGATCATAATAGTGTGGTCTCACTTATGATAGGTACTGAAGCTACTTCATTGATGGCAGGTATAAATACCTCATTGAGCTCCTCTTTGTTTCGAGAATAATTTAACGCTCTCTACTGAACAGGTCCAACCACGTGAAGATGGAAGCTCTTATGGACCCTTCCCCCCCTCACATCACTCTCAATTTCCCATACCCAATGCATGTACTTGAAAAAAAAATTATATGGAAACATGCAGATTTCATCATAAAGAAAAATTTACCATTCATTCAATAAAAGGTAACATTCATTAAACCATTCATTCATTCAGTAGGAGAAAAATTATGCATGACATTATATTATCAAAAATAAGTACACATAGTGTTTCTTCAGACACTTCTTTTTAGGTTTTTTTCTATTGACAAAATTTGCAAGAAACTCATCTTATGGAACTTGTTTTTCAGTTCTTGGGGCTTCATCAACCTTTCGTGATGTCTTCCTCAACCTTTCGTGATGTCTTCCTAGTAGAGTACTCGCGACATTGATGTTGCAACAAGGGGTCCGGATTTGCTGCAATAATGTGAAAATGTTACATTGATATCTTCTAATATTATAATGACAAGTACTTCATTTTAAAAAAACATTACAAATGTGTTTTTTTACCTGTTGTGGCCACATCATGTACTTCATATACCTGTCTAGGCTCATCTTGTACAGTGTGACCCTCTACATGCTCTGCAGTTGAAACATGGAAAAGTACAATTAATATTCACCATATTCAATGCAATATTTAAAATTGTAGCATATGAATAAATTCATTACCAGGATTCGAAGCATGATCTTCGATTGGTTGTTCTCCATCCTCGACATTAAGTGGATTGTTGCTTTCCTGCTCAAAACAAAGTCAATATTTTATGGAAAATATTTATAACGAATATATTGCACAAGTAATAAATCTTCATTAAACTATATTATTTTATATACCTGTGTGCAAGATGGATCACCAGAAGACTGTGTTTTCCCAGACAAGCTTTTTCAGCATTCAACAACAGATCCAAAGTCGTGCTAGAATCCAAGCTTCAAGTCTTCCTCAGTGGGTACTTCCTTGAATCGATTGGCCTACATATTTGCATAACATCATGAATTTACCTTTTGCAGTGCAATAAAACGAAAAATAATTTGCAATTTATAGTTTGGATGAAATATTGGTTTTTCGATACTTACAATTCATGCCACCAAATTCGAATAACCACCAGGCCCAAGCTTATGCTGACCAATTTTTTCTTGTCTTTCCTTTGTGACCTTTGATGTATCTGACAACCTATGAAAGTGTTGAAATACGTTAGATGTTTCAAATTTGATCTAAAAATAATAATAATAAGTTTTAGAATTACATTATGGAAAGTATTGCATACCTTCCTATGCCCGGTGGTAGCTTTCCTTCTTTTCTCAAAACCCTCTCCTTTCCATATTCCACTAAGGATTTCCACTCTCTTCTTGGAATCATTGGATGGTACTCATACCTAGGGTTCCTTTCTAGATGAACCCTATATTGGTCCCTCACAATATTCATATGTTTTCCAGCCTTCTTTAGGACCTCGGCTCGATTAAAGGTCTCGTTTCCGAACAGGCCAACCAAGCGATTAGTGAGATCATATTTTAAATTTTTACTTTGTTTATCCCACCTTGTGCGGATGGTGGGCCCAAATATCTCCAATGACTAAACATTTATTATTTTTATTAAAAACATCATTTCCTACAAAATGATCATGCCATAAGTAGTTGAAAAACAATGTTTTATCAGTATATTACAACCAAATTATAAACACTAACCTTAACAATGTATAAATACCTAGGATCTTCTCTATATTTTATGGAACAAGCTCTTATTCCACCAAAAATGTGGTTTGTATTGTACCCGTGCTAGTGACACGTGAATATTGAGGAAATGTTGCTTCAGCAATATCAATACTAGCAGTCGCTGCATCAACCCCTTCTTCTGCACGATCTGGCGTGCGCCCGTCACTAGCGGGTGCACTCACAGCTGGCCTCAGGGATGCCACAGAACGTGTTTCTGATTGTTCAGTTGACAACAATGACACATGATATGAACGCATAGTCATTTTCTCATGTGACGACTCTCCACAAGCGTCACTAGTGCCAACACCGCCGTGATCACTAGTGTGTGGGAGAAAAAAATCCTGTAAATACAAACCATATTTTATTTCACCATCATATACAAGTAAAAATTATAAAATACTAAATGAATTTATATTCTAATTCAAGATTCCACAACTTACTTTCAAGGCCTGAGATATCTTTACCAAAACATCAACCTTTTCTCTAATATCTTTTGTCTACGGCTGAATGAATAGCAGACGAAGGATATCCTCGTTAAGTTTTTTTAAGGTCTTCTCTATCATCTTAGTTGGGTCTAGAGAAGATCCAATGTCATCATCACGCATCATCTCATCCACATCAAAATCTATTGATTGCTCTGACACTAGATCATACGCCGAATCAATAGTCTGCAACAAAAATATATAAAACATTACTAACGTGAAAGAAATAGACTGAGGAAAAACAAATATTAAAAAAACATATCGATCATGATAGATTCCTAAAATTACAATTAGGTATACTTGATACCTGGATGCTGGTGTCATTTGATCCACAACTGGGGACTTTCCCCGATCATCCCCCTGCCAAAAAAATGTAGAAAACATTATCATAATGAAACCAATATACACACGAAAAAGACATAACAAAAAAACATGATGCTCATATTTTATTTGTACAATTACAATGAATTATACATGTTTCCTTGAGGATCATCTACTCATCTAATCAATGGTCGGGGGCCTTCCCTGATCAACACCCTACAACAAAAACGCAAAAAAAATTATTTAAACGAAACCAAAATATTCACGAAAAAAACATAATAAGGAAACATATTGATGTATTTAAATTGTACAATTACAATCAGGTATACTTGTTTCCTCGAGGCTACTGTCGTCTGATTAATATCCAAGTGGTTTCCCCGATCAACAATCTGCAAAAAATATATAGATAACATTATCTAAACGAATCGAATATACTCATGAAAAAATACAACAACAAAAAACTTTTTGTTCATATTTATTTTTATACAATTACATCGATGTATACCTGCTGCCTCGAGGCTGGTATGGTCTCATCTACCGCTAGGGAGGTTCCCCGATCAGCACCCTGAAACAAAAACATAGATAAAATTATCTAAATGAAATCAAAATACTCACAGAAAAAACATAATAAGAAAACATATTGATGTATTTAAATTGTACAATTACAATCAGGTGTACCTGTTGCCCCGAGGCTGTTGTCGTCTAATCAACATGCGGGTGATTTCCCCGATCAACACTATGCATCAAATATATAGATAATATTATCTAAATGAAACTAATATACTCATGAAAAAACACAACAAATATATATATAACATTATCTAAATTAAAAATATGTATACATGTTGCCTCAAGGATGTTGTACTCCTCTGACTAGTTGCTAGGGAGATGCCCCGATCACTACCCTACAAAGTAAATATAGAAAATTTTAATGAAATTATAACAATAGACTAATGAAAAATCCATAAGATGTTAAATTCATTAATAAAAGGTTGGGGAAATTGTTAGATGTACCACTCCCATAGTAATCGTGTTTGTATCTATTCGATTCTTATTGTAATTAATAAGTAACTCTTCCCCTGCAGCTATTGATTTAATGGCACATACAAAAACACAGTTTCCTTCACGCCCCTCAAATATGCAATTGGGTTTCTTAATTGTAGACCCTGGTTGTGTACTGTTTATAAACCCTGCAATATTCCCTGTAGCTTTTGGCCTTTCATCAATGTACAACGTTGCTCCTTTATTTTGATCCTTGTCTTTCAGCTGTAATAATTTGTTGACAATCCATATCTACACATACTTCGTGTATATTGGACCAGTTTCATCCAATCTTTATAGTTGTAAAAGGGTCCAACGTACTCCATCAATTTAGTAAACCTGTCGTAACCGACCTTTATGCCATCCATGCAAAACAACCCCAAACCATGTAATGACGATGGTGCAATTCGATATATCCTCTCGTTCACACAAAATATATGTTTAGTTGAGGAAGATCCTTGGGTACCCATTGTTTCACTAGATGTTTGTACCTCAAGGGCACCTAGATGTCGCCTATTTTCTCATCATCATAGGAACATGAACCCCCTTTAGCGAGAAAAAATTCCATACGTTTATGGAATTTTCTTCTGATCTTTTGACATCTAGTTGATATAACTCTTGTTTACCTACTGGATGTCTCACTTTCCTCTATTCTTCCTAAAATTTCCTCGCTCGAAGAAGATAGATCTTCCAAATACATGTTTGGTTCTACCTGCACCATGGGAAAAAATTTCAAATAGGACCTTTTTGGGTATGCATAATTTCACATTAGAAAATTACAAGGAATTAAGGCATTCATTTTCCACTATCATCATACATAGTTACCATGCATCCCCCAAGCTTGAAAATGCATTTGTTAATTAGTAAAGGAATTTTCCTTTAATTGTCTTGCATGTTCAAAATTGGAAAAAATGACCAAAATTAATTTTTGAATGCCTCAAGTTTGTAGAAGAAGGAATCGTCAAAATTTAGAGCCTATGGGGTGATAAACTATGTGAGACATACTTAAAAATATAATGGAATATGCTTTGAGATTTGGATATAAAAAAGTGGACATAAACTAATGGAATATGATTTGAGATTTGGATATAAAAAAGTGGAAATGTAGAGAGTTCAAGTATGTCTAGTAGAAGACTCGACAATTTTCAACTCCCATTTTTAACTTTCCTACATAGAATTCCTTATATTTTGGCAACTATGTAAAAATAAAGTGAAATTGGGGAAAATGGAAAATTTTGTAGACCTGTAATTCATAGATCATAATGAAATGGAGAAACTTGGAAATGTGGAAAGATGAGAACCCTAGGATAATTCACCTCCCTTCCTGCAAACTCCATTGAAAGATATTGTACTAGGAGTAGTGTGTGTTGACCCTCAAATTCCATGTGCAATTTGAGATATCCATGAGGCATGATGAATCTCAGATTGTAGTAAATTGGGTTTATGGAGGCATATTTGAAAGGGGTGTCTAAAAAAGTTGGTTTAGAATACCCACGCAAATCCCTATATAAAGTCTATGTGGAAAAATAGAGATTCCTAATTCCTAATTCAAGCCTAGGATTCAGAAGAAAGGTAAGACTATCTGACGGATGAACCCATAGAGTAAATGACTGAACCTCTACTTCAACACATTCATACAAAGCTACTTTGGCAAACCAACGATGTCGAAACACTAAATCTAGGGCCCTGTTTATCAAATTTCCCAAATTGAAAAACTGATGGATCGCCAAACCAATACGATCAATGAAGAATTCCATTAACCCACCTGAGTGAGTCACATAAACTAGCAGAGGTTCAAAATACCAGCAAGGAGTAAGTTCAAACATGTGTAGCCTTAATCCGATGATGTGATCTATGTCCTACTTCCATATGATATCCATGGCAGTGGCTTCATGTGTCATCTTGGGACATTTAAGTCGCATGCAAATGAATTTGAAGGGTTTATACCCAAGGGATTACATGAAATCCAACCACCCCATTTTTTAAATAACCCCTTCATGAAGACGAGAGGCTCTGTTGGAGTTCAAGTTTGCTTCTATGTTGAGAACACTCTAGATGTGGATAATCTGGACATATTCAAACCATAAGATCTTTTTTTTATTCGTTTAATGAGAATGGTCAATTTATCATCATTTGAGACCTTGTCATGGTTCATAAAGTGAACAATGATAAAGGAGTCTCCAATGACTCGAAGACGCATGATGATCATGGGAGAAACTCAATATATGAGGAAGTTCAATTGATGATGGAAGCTTAGACTTCTTAAATTTATAGACATTTCTATTGATGATCGAAGCTCACACTTCTTAAATTTATAGAAATTTTTTTGTTTGGAATAACATTGCAAATCCACATGGATATGTTTACTAGCCTAATATGCATGGATATATTTCAAATTTTATCATAGGTTGTGTTCTTTATAGCACTAGTAACCCAAATTTTATCATAGGTTTTGTTCTTTCGTAAACTTTTCAACTAGGTTGACATTCTCAAACAACTACTTTAATTCCATAATCTTCCGAGAGAATAAATCATGCATGTTTTCTTCAAATAGGAAACCTAGATCCAATCATAATCCTCCAAATAAAGAAATAACACGAGCTCTCCCAACAAAGAAACCTTCCAAATCCTCAAATGCATGGCTTAGATTCAATGACAACATATAAGTAAGCTTGGATGGTACATTCATCCTCCTTAATCATTCCTAAATTTGACTTGTAGGTCCACATAACTAATATTCTCACCTCATGTTGAAGAAGGTTCGATGGGGAAGCTCTAGTCAACTTAATATTCTTATTAGTTTTCAAATAATACACACATAAGACAAACCTCCTCTTGGTTTTGTAACATACTCTTGAGTTCATTGATATGTTTTACATTTTCTCTTAATACTCTGGCATATGTTTGGATATAGGAACTCTTTAAAATAAAAATTACAACATAGAAAATTATCATTGGCAATTTAAGGCAGAAAATGGGTTATGATCATTAACAATGCAAATTTAATGTGTTGGAACCAATTTGTGGAGGGTACTATGATTTGCTTGGACACATCACCAAAATTCACTAAAGTAGTTATTAGGGAGAATATAGAAGTCTTCCTTATTAGTCAGGGTCACCCCCTTTATTGGATGAATTATTAATGGAAGCTCATAAGACCTGCATAGATCATTCATCATTTCAACAATCCCTTTGGTACAAAACTCTCTTGTTGATCAATAGAAGTGGATAATGGCCAAGTTTGGAAAAAACATCAATCTTGGAGTCATCTCAGTCTTTTGTTTACCAAGAAGATTAAAATTGTTGATAGAATCCTTGCTATGGGAAAAATTTATTACTCATGTATTTATAGGTTAGAGTGCAAGCAGTGGAGGGAGGTGCCCCTTGGAAAATATTATTTGATCACCAAATTTAGCATGCTTAATAGATTGGTAATCCCATATTTGATTTATGTGTAGAATCCAGTGTGAAACTACTTTTCATGCAGAAGTTAGAACCATTCCATGTTACCCTAAGAGAATCAAGGCTCTTTAAGTAGGGATTGACTTTGCTAGTTAAATTCAAGTTGATTTTTTTTCCACGAGATGTGGAATCCCTCCCTATTCGAGCATAGGCTCATATCCTCACATTTTTTTCCATTCTAGGAACAAAACTTCCTTTTGGACACCCTTCCTACAAGGACACAGTCTCATACAATTACTTTTTTGGCCTTTCTAAGAAGTGAACTTCCACATCCTTGTGTTGTCAGATTATTGTAACACTTTTTGTTCCATGAAGTAATGTATGTTGCATTTATCAAAAAATATATGTATATAAGCCACAAGCAATTACAATATAACCAAATATAGTAAATAATTATCTTTATGAAGTTGTGCACATGGAAACCCACTACATAGAAGTTATACTCCTCCCAACCACAAGTATCTATTAAACTTATCAAAACATGATATGTAGATTTGCACTCACTGATATTGATAATTTCAACATGGTATTAGAACACATTATTTGAAATCTCCCAAGGTCAAGGTATGGATAAGGTTGTTTCTTGTAAGAGGGAGTTGTCAAAGGATTTAAGTGGGTGTTATTCCTAGAAAACTCCAAATATTGGAGAGATGCATGTGTGATATAGGCACAAGAACCTGTGAAGGGTTTGTGGGTGTGAGATCCATCAAACTCCAATAAATGGGGTGTTTCTTAACCCAAAGAGAGGTGATGTTCACTTAGGGGGAAAATGCAAAGCAAGCATGGTGTGATGCCATGATGAAGTATTGTTCCATAGTTGATGTATTAAATGCAAATCATGTATGATAGGATGCCATGATGGAGTGCGCTTTATCTTGGTAGTAGAACACACCAAGCGGTTATGGTAGGATTCCATTTGGGGTATTGTTTCAAAACTTTATAAGGAATCAATGGATGTAATGCTTGTGCATAATGCAATTTTTCCACTGCAAAGGAATCTATGCATCCTTTCTCTGCCACATGTGTATGTGTTAGAAAGACTTTGTAATCTATGATTGGTGTATTTCACTTAAAATCTATTAATTGAGTGTAATCTATTTCACTTAAAATCTATTAATTGAGTGTAATCTATTTCACTTAAAATTCCCAATAATCAAGACTAGTGCTATACAATCCCCTATGCAACTTGATCCTTGCCTAATGATGTAAGAGAATACTATGCTAAACTCCAAATGATAAAGATTTCCCCTTTCCAAATATGGTGATGATTGAACATGGATCAAAGCTAATTGCTTGCAATATGCCTCATACCCTCCAAATAGTAGATGTTTTATCCAAGTCATAGAACATAGTATTTTACCTTCCTAAAGGAAAATGGATTCACTATGGTTATACCACTATTTCAATTATTAAATAACCAAGAACATAAATGAGAAATTATCCTTTTCAAATAGAAAGATTCGACCAATAGAATGGTATTGCTTTCCTTCGATGGCTGCAAATAGAGGGAAAAATCTTAAAAATTTGAGATCTTAATGCATCATTTGGACCATTGTATCATGATATTAATAGTGAGTGATGAGGCTAATTGAGGTGCAAATATGAGTTGTTGGAACAATACCCAAAAAGGAGGTGAGGTACATCAATGGAAAGGGTCTTGGAGTTGATTTCTTTTAAAGGTTAAAAAAAACAGAGCATGAGGCTGCCTATAAAGTGATACTATAGTACAACACTTAGATCACCATTTGATTCCTTGAATGTTGAACTTGTTTAACAATCGTACTAAAGAGCAAGTTTGGGATGAAAAATCAAATTTGTTGAGATCTATTTAGATCATCCACAAGGTATGCATTTTCTCTTCATAATGATGCAAATATTGTTGATGTATATGTAACTTCGGAATGTATTTCACCCATGTATTTCATATATGTATTTTGCACTCCTATAGAGATGGCATTATTCCTCTATACGGAAGTGTTTGTATTCCTATAGAGATGTTATTATTCCTCTATACAGAAGCGTCGTCATTTATATTGTAAGTGTCGTAACTTATACTTGATGGGTTATTAGACCACCTTGTTGGGGTCATCCCTGTATAAGTCATGTGGGTCAAAGAGTTATTAGACCACCAATTGTGGGGTCGGCCCGGATTAAGTTAACCATGGGTTAAGCTAGACATGTAGGCCCCATTAGTTTACTGGGCAGGACAGGCAAGTATAAATAGAGATCGGGAGATCTCTATTTGATCATTCATTCACACAATTCTCTCATTCGGAAAGTGGCGCACTTATGAGGAGGAGGCTCTGCTGCTAGGAGAAGACTATCTCTTGTATTCTGGTTGTATCATTGCTCTATCTATCTCTGAGGAAGTTATTGGGGTTTTTCACCTTTATGGTTTTCCCCAAGTAAACTCTGTGTCTCTTGTGTGCTTGCATTATTGTGTCTATGATTGATATGCTGTAGATTTGCTGTACATGTTATTCTCTCAGTTAAGATCCTAGATCAAATTGAAGTAAATTCTGAAAATTTAACATGGTATCAGAGCTAGCCTGAAAGAAGGCATGATATGGCATGTATGACACCTTTTGCACTTACGATGCTAGGGCTTGATATAGCAAAAACCAGTCATCGTAGAACTTTCGCTATAAATCCATTTTGGCGAAGTTTTCGGATCTAAAACTTTTACAGGTCGAAGATCAGATCCCCATGTACCTTGTGTCCAACGGCCAACCTCTAATTCGTTATACTTTATGATTTATGATCTTTACAGTATAGGGTTTCTGCCTCTTCCAGATCTGAGTCAAAAACAGGTGACCTTGGAAAAAAGGTCATAACTTGGGCTAGGAAGCTCCAAATGGAATTTCGTAAAAAGTGACAGGTAGTACACAGACTGTACTATATCAAGAAACATTTTTTAGAGGCTGAAGTTGAACCAGTGACACGTGGCACATAGTACAAGTTCACTATCCTGTATTATCCCATAAACAGGTCACGTTGCGACACTTGGCATAACTCTCTCTCAGAAACTCCAATTGAGGTCAAACCTGTCGGGATGGAAAGATGACAGGTCAAGCTACCATAAAAAAAAATTTTATACCCTTTGGATCGAAAAGTGAAGATTTACACTAGAAACAATCAGGTAAATATCTCTGTCAAAACAGAATTATTTTTGAGCACCTTCATTCATGGCTTCCGGAATTTAGGGTTTCGGAGAAAGTTGGAATTCTTGTAATCAGAGACCACGGCTGAATGCTACTCATAAAAATTGAAATTTAGATACCAAGATCAGAATTTTTGGTTGGGAAGAAGGCCAAGCTTGAGCAGACCCTAGTTCGGGACTTTGATCAGAAAAGTGGAAAATTAGGGCTTCTGTAAAAATGGGAATTTTTGAAATCTGTGACCACGGCTGGAAGCTCCTCAGAAAAATAGAATCTTAGAGCTTTGGATCAAACCTTTTGATTGGGCAGAAGAGTGGGCTTCATCAAACCCCAGTTCAGGGTCACGTCTAGTGAATCCAGAAGTTTCAAAGGCAAAATTGAGGAGTGAAACTTTGCAGTTTTCAAATTCTGAATATACCAGTTTGATCAGCTCATCAAGGCACATATTTTTATCCTTTCGGAAGTTTGAAATTCAAAGTTTGAATTTTTGGGGTTTCTCTAACAAACCCTAATACAACTCCAGATCCAGTTCCTGCAAATCAAGTGTATTGGTTTAATCCTAGAAGAGGATGGATTGGTCACCTGCATAAGTGAAGAAGTTCCTGTTTCAGAGGGAGATGAGGCTAAGGCCTTACATAAGAAGATTACAAGCAATCTCGACAAGTATGACTCATCCAGGTATGTCTCAAGATTTGTTCATGATTAAGTTTATGATATGTTTGTCTTCATGTTATTATGGTTAGAACAATCTTGATTTTAGACTTGTCGTATCACCTTAACAAAATTATGAATGCATGCATTAGGGTGTTGACACTTATGATTGTACTAATGCATTATGGTGTTGTATGAGGTTTATGTTGTCCGCTAACATGAAAGGTACACCAAGAAAGACAAATCATGTTCTATTTCAAGAACATATGATCATGATGACATGAAGACAAAGATTCATCCATTGTCATGGATCACTTAGAAAATCTACTTACGAGGTATGTATAACTCGGTTCTACAATGGATAACTTATGAGACATGCAGGTTACTAGCACAAGTCATTGAAGAGAACCAGAAGACATTATGCGGGTATGTTAGACATAACTAGCTAGCATGCAAATCCAGGTACGTTTTTCCTATATCAAGCTAGAATCCTACCTTGTGTTAGGATCTTATACTGTTGTGTTGTTGATAATGATTATTCATGAAGTCATAGGTTTGAATAGTCATGGTTGTGTGCATATTATGCTTCTTACCATAATTGATGATATGACTAACCAGAAGAATCATGAAGGTATAGGTTTGAGTAGTCACGGGTTTAGGCATATTATGTTTCTTACTTTAATTTATGATATGACTAACCATACGAGTCCTATATAAACCTTGAAATGCTTATTATTTCTGTTTGAAATGATCATGACTATACATGCTTAAGATTGTTGTGTTTTGATAGTATTAAGAATATACTAATGAATGTATGATTATGTATGAGACCTCAATGATAACACAATGATGATACTAATAAGCATGCATAGTGATTAAGGATGGATATAAGTTCAAGGACAGGAAATCCAGGAAGCAAAGATCAAGAGGGAGGACACTCTAGTTGTTCTTGCAAGGAAGCAAAGATCAAGAAGGAGCACACTTCAGTAGTTTCTGCAAGGATGCGGATATTCAGAGGGAGTTGACCACTTCTCACAATCCACATCAGAATGGAGTTGCAAAAAAGAAGCAAAGACTGAGAGGGAGTCAACCCAACAAACAAACAAAGATAAGTATTTGAATTGTCATTACTTGAATATTTTATTGTTTAAATAATACTGTTCAATAATGTATATATTGATGTTCCTAGAATTAGGTTGTGTATTATGCATATTAGAATAGTTGCATTGATGAACACTATACTACTAATATACATGGGTAAGTGGCCTATGGCACTGTACAACATTCCATTGCTACTTATCTAGAATGAAACCTCTTTGCTGACATGTTGGGAGTTGTGCACACTCTTAACAATGTTCTGGTAGAGATTGGAAGGCATCTAGAAAGTTACGGGATATGGATAAATGTTGTATTGAAGCATTGGCTAAGATAATTGCATGACTGTATGACATATTTCTTAATGTGTAAGAATTTGTTCTGAAAACTATGAGTTGTTTTCTAATCATGCAATTTAACTTGTTGTGTAGGAAAGATCGTATACCATCACCTACAAAAGAAGGACTACAACATTTGTTCAACAACAAAGTTATCTCTTGGAAATATTGAAGATATTGAAGTTCCCAGGATCTGGGAAGATTGCCATGATCTAGGAGTACCAGTAAATCATGAAGATATTTGGGATGCAATCCCAAGACCTGAAGGGGAGTCTGTAGTGACTTCCAAGAGGATCTACAAGATCAAGCATGCTGCAGGTGGTAGCATAGAGACTTTTGCTCTTGTATCCAGATACACTTCCATTAGATCAGTACTTGCTTTGGCTGCAGTGATGAAGTGGAAGATACACCAGATGGATTTCAAGACAGCTTTCTTGAATGGTGTAGTTGAAGAAGAAGTGTATGTGGAGCAGCCACTTGGTTCTGAGACACATGACAGGGAGTCATATATGTGCAGAACTTGGTATGGTAGACAGCTTTCTATCCAATTTTGGATTTACCAAGAGTAAAGCAGATTCCAACCTTTACTACAAGGTTGAGGAAGGAAATCCAGTGATACTACTTTTGTATGTGGATGACCTGTTTGTTACAGGTGAGGATAGATTGATTGCCGACACGCAGCGGAAGCTTGCTGCCAAGTTAGAGATGAAGAACTTGGGTATGATGCACTACTTTCTTGGTATGGAGGTGTGGCAAAGTGCAGATGGAATCTTCCTTGGAGAAGGGAAGTATGCAGTAGAGATCCTGAATAGATTCGGGATGATGGACTGCGAGGCTATGGCATCGAACCTGAAGCTTATGTGTGATGCTTCATCTGAATTGGTTGATGTCACTATGTATCGTCAGATGATTGGGTCCTCTATGTATCTGACGAACATGAGACCAGATATCTACTTTGCGGTGAACACATTGAGCCAGTTCCTGACGGATCCGAGGAGTGTTCACCTGGTTGCTGTAAACCATATTCTGAGGTACCTAAAGGGTACAGTTGATTATGGGCTCAAGTATGATGCGAATCAAAAGTTTAACCTGCAGGTTTATGTTGATTCAGATTGGGCAGGCAGTGCTGTAGATAGGAAGAGCACTTCTGGGTGCTACTTCAGTATGGGATCAGGTGTGATCTCTTCGTTTAGTAGGAAGCAGTCCTGCGTAGCACTGAGTACAGCCAAAGCAGAATAGGTTGCGACAGATGAGCAGGTTGCAGATGTATTGACCAAGCCGTTGGCCGGAGTGCAATTTGAGTACTTCAGAGAGAGGCTTGGTGCACTTCAAATCGAGGTTCCTTCGAAAGGGAAGTGATGAGTCTGGAAGATGCAGATACACATGAGCTTTTCTGACATGGTTGATGTGTTCTCCCATGGTCGTGATGTAATTGTTGATCCATTCTCACATGGTGGTAGATGTGTTCTCCCATGGTGTAGATGTAAGCGTTGAAGCCATTTTTCACATGGTGGTAGATTTGTTCTCCCATGGTGAAAAAGTAAGGGCTGGAGCCTTCCCCGAATGGTGGTAGATGTGTTCTCCCAAGTCGGTGGTGTAAGTGCCGGATGATGTGCATCTGGGTTGTGCTTCGTGGACGATGAGATGATCTGAAGAAGACGATGCTATGATGATCAGGAGGATCATGGATGATGAGCATCAGGACGATGCTCCAGTTATTGCTCTATATGTATATGTACGCATCATGTTGGATGTTGGATATGATCAGTTGGATCATTTATATATATATGTATGTACGCATCATGTTTGATGCTGACTATGATCAGTTGGATCATTTGTATGTATTTTTGTATATGCATCATGTTGGATGCTTGGACCATGTATCTGTATATGTATCAGGTGGATACATTGTATGATCAGGTAGATCATGTATGTTGATATGTATCAGGTATGATCAAGTGGATCATGTATTTGTATCTGTATCAGGTGGATACATTGTATGATCAAGTGGATCATGTATGATGATATGTATCAGGTAGATACTTGGTATGCATCAGGTAGATGCAGTGTATGATCAAGATGATCATAGATGAGGAGCTTCAGGATGTTGCTCCAGATGATATGTACCAGGACGGTACAGTGATGATGATCAGTATGATCATGAGCATCAGGATGATGCTTCGTGCGATGATGATCCGTTGGATCATGAGTATCAGGTTGATACTTGGAGGTCAGAGATGATATGTGGCAAGTTGTGCAAATAGCATGTAATCAGTCCTCAGATATCTGATAGGTTGAGCTGTGTGCTGGTAATCAGTCCTAGGATGAGGTATTGCTATGTAGTATGTAATCAGTCCTCAGATATCCAATAGGTTGAGTTGTGTTCTCGTAATAAGTCCTGGGATGAGGTATTACTACGGAGACATGTAATTAGTCCTGGAGATCCGATAGGTTGAGCTGTGTGCTCATAATAAGTCCTGGGATGCTCTTTAGAGATCTTGCCGGTCGTGTTGCGGCACATAAATGTTCCTGGGATGCTCTTTAAAGGTATTGTCTATTCACATGTAATCAGTCCTGGAGATCCGAGAGGTTGAGCTGTGTGCTCGTAATAAGTCCTGGAATGCTCTTTAGAGATCTTGCCGGTCGTGTTGCGGCACATAAACGTTCCTGGGATGCTCTTTAAAGGTATTGTGAAGGAGATGCATGTAATCAATCCTGGGAGATCTTGCCGGTCATGCTTAGGCACATAAATGTTCCTGGGATGCTATTTCCGGTATTGCATCTGCACATAAAATTAGTCCTGATAGACCACCTCTATCAGACCATTCGCACAGATGATGAAGACCTGCAGGTGGTGGGCCTACATCCAGTATGAAAAAGGACTGGCTCTGTAGAACTTCCTATGACGAGTAGATTCAGAGATTGATTCAGATAGCAGCAGCAATGACAATGACAATGATTCGAGGATGATGATTCGCTGATGATGATCCAAAGAAGAAGACTTGTGCTAGCAGACCTGTGTCAAGAAATACCTTCCTAGTTAAGAGGGAGTGTTGATGTATATGTAACTTCGGAATGTATTTCACCCATGTATTTCATATATGTATTTTGCACTCCTATAGAGATGGCATTATTCCTCTATATCGAAGTGTTTGTATTCCTATAGAGATGTTATTATTCCTCTATACGGAAGCATCGTCATTTATATTGTAAGTGTCGTAACTTATACTTGATGGGTTATTAGACCACCTTGTTGGGGTCGGCCCTATATAAGTCATGTGGGTCAAAGGGTTATTAGACCACCAAGTGTGGGATCGGCCCGGATTAAGTTAACCATGGGTTAAGCTAGACATGTAGGCCCCATTAGTTTATTGGGCAGGACAAGCAAGTATAAATAGAGATCGGGAGTTCTCTATTTGATCTTTCATTCACACACTTCTCTCATTCGGAAAGTGGCGCACTTATGAGGAGGAGGCTCTGCTGCTAGGAGAAGACTATCTCTTGTATTCTGGTTGTATCATTGCTCTATCTATCTCTGAGGAAGTTATTGGGGTTTTTCACCTTTATGGTTTTCCCCAAGTAAACTCTGTGTCTCTTGTGTGCTTGCATTATTGTGTCCATGATTGATATGCTATAGATTTGTTGTACATGTTGTTCTCTCAGTTAAGATCCTAGATCAGATTGAAGTAAATTCTGAAAATTTAACAAATATCAATCCAATGTTATCAGTTAAGACCAAATTTATAAGTGTTATGACAGTTTGTTTGGAGGACCGTTTTGATTGTTCACCTTTACCTTTTTTCTTACAATGACCATATTTCAAATATAGGATAAGAGCACAAAAGAGAAAATGAACTTTTCAGATCAACAATATGTGGAGTGATATCCAAGGCTTATAAGGAAAACAACAATAGTATAGGCCTATAGGTTAGTGGTCTCTTTCAAGTCACGAAACAGAGTATTAGGTTCCCTATTGTTCCATTCTCAATTAACCTTCAATATATGATTTTTTAGAATGAAATTTAAGATGGATAGAAGTCCTTCTTAGATTAATAAAATAAACCACCAAATAGGTTTCAATGTGCAAAATGCGAGTATAAGCCCATGAGAGGGGAAATACAAGGATTCTAGAGATAGAACCTTTATTCCTTAAGGTTTCTTAGTAAAGGTATTATATTACCACCTTTCTTTGCCAAATTTCCTCACATGTTATCACCCAAGAAATATGTGGTCTCATGCAAGCCTAAGGTATATCAATTTCAATTTCATGCATGGAATTCTAAGATATATGAATTCTAATTTGAAGAAAGCAAGCTTCCACCTAGATTTTTTCTTCACATTCAATACTTTTCTTATTGAATTGTATGTGATATTTTTGTTAATAACCTCAGAGAAATCGAAATGGAATCTGTGAGTGAACCTGTGAGTGAAATTGGGAAAGGGAAGTAGTTATGATTCCTTGTGTGATTGAGAAAATATAATCCAATTTGATCCCAAACTACCAATCCAAGAGCCCAATTACCCAAATTTGATCCCAAACTACTAATTCAACAACCCTATGAGTAATCGAAAAGAAAAAAAAAGAAAAAAAACATTTTTCCTTTACCCACAATGGTACATTGGAGGGGGGTGAGTTTCTTGAGGAACTAGATAGTAGAGAAGGGAAATTATGGGCCTTGTGTCATGTATGGTTTTTGGGAAAGGAATTTTGGTTGACTGAAGGTTGGGTGAACCTGTAAATGCACACTAGCACAAACCCATCTAACCCTTTTGGCTTGAATCTAGATATATCTTCCCCATAAGAATTTTGTCCTTGAAGCCTCGAGTGGCATATGGGATTATTGCTATTCTTTTTTAACTCGATTTGAGATAAAACATGCCTACATGCATTTGTGTGTTGTTAATTCATCTACCCTCAAGTTGCTTACTTAAAATAACTTGGGAGTAGTATGGGGATAACATCTATTTGGAGAATGTTGCATCGACCTATGCTCCTGATGGCCACCAAATTAAAACCCCAAATTCAAACCCGTTTACGAAATTCAAACCCCAAATGCAGAGATACAATCCTTTTGTTTTCTACCAATATGATGAAGGGTTGTACTTACTGATGTCATTGTGGGTCTTCGACGATGAAAGTCCATCTACTTGTTCAGTCTCCTCCCTATCTTGTTGTTTTTTCTATGGGGTCGGTCTTCTCCTTTGCGGGCCTCCTTTGTTGCAACATCAATCTCCTTAGACAGATTCAGGCTACAGTATCTTCTCCTTTGCCCCCCTTTGTTGTGGTGTCAATCTCCTTTGACAGGCTCAGACTAGATGGCAACGACTTCCACCTTAGACAGGGGTTGTGAATGAGACAGGGTTCATGAATGAGCTGATTGATGGGAGCGTGGAGCTCGATTTGGTAAATTTTTTATTATTTTATTATTTTTTATCTTTTATAATGAAATATATTTTAATATTTTGTTTTATATATATTTATATATTTTGTTATATATATATATGATTATTATTATTATTATTAATATATTATATATTATATTTTAATATATTATATTAAATTCCTCAAAACATTACAAAACCCTCTAGAAATGACCTTTGTCCATGAGTGGGATATGGGTACCATTAAAAGGTTTTGCACAAACGTGATGGGTCTTGGGTCTTTGGCCCAAAGTGAAACTTATAGGGAACTTGTCTCTAAACTAGGCCTCAAACCACTAGATAAACCCAAATCATTTCCCTTTTGGTGGGATATGGGCATCAAGATAATTCTACATATTGGACATGAGAGTTGGGACCTTAACCATGGTTAATGGAGGAAAATACGGGTAGTAGGATCCAAAATACTCTTCTGGAGGATATAGTAATGAAACCTTGAACCACTACACAAACCCTCTGGATGGAATATTTGACATTTGAATGAGGTAAGGGATCCATTAGAAATTTTTAGAGACATGGATGGGTGTATGGACCTTTACCATGGTCATTGGAGAAAACAAAGTGTCTTAGGACCTGAATGAGGCTTTTATGGATCATGGGCCATGGAAAAATATTTGAACACTAGGCCCTTTAGAGAATATATTTGATCTTTGATTGGGATATGGGTGCCATTAGGAATTTTTTTGTACCAAGAATGGGTCCTGGGGTCTTAACCATGGTAAGGAGAGGAAGTAAAAAAAATTAAGTTCTATATAAATCTTTTAAGGATCTAGACAATGAATGTGGTCAAAGCACCACATATGACATATGAAAGGGATCTTTGACATTTGAGTGGGATATGGAAGCCAATAAGAGGTTTTGAATTATAAGGAATAGATATTGGGGTCTTGACCATGGTTGAGCAAGGAAGAAAATGGCCACATAACCTAAATATAGCTTCTGGGGATTATGGGACAAAAGGAGGTCTTGAGCCACTACATATTCCCTTTAGAGGAGATCTTTAGCCACTAAGTGGGATATAGCCACCATTAGGAGATCTTATTCACCGAGGATGGTTCTTAGGGCATTAACCATGGTCATATGGGAAGCAGTACAAGGATTTCCATATTACATGCTTCTTGAGACAATATTCATGGTCTAAGTATGAAAACTAATGCCTTAGGGACTAAAATATGCTTTTATGGCTCACGGACCATGCATAGGATTTGAAACCACAACACAGGCCTTGTAAATGGAATATTTAGTCCACTAGGGAATGGTCTCAAGGCCCCAACCATGCTTCAAGGAACACCACTAGTGTCTTAGCACCTAAATGGTACTTTTAGGGCTTGTGGAACATGCATGGAGACCCTATAAAGGAAATATTTAGCAGATTAATCTAGAATGGGCACCATTATGAGGTTTGATGCATTAGGATGGGTCTCAGGTTCCTATAAAAGGATTTTTATCTTTGAGTGTCAATTGTTGACCATATCAAGGTTTTGCGCGTTAGGGATGGCTATCAAGGCCCTCACAATAGTCTTAGGATTGAAAACAATGATTCTAAACATTGGCTAGTCAATTTTTATTCTTTGGAAAATAGAATAAAAATGTATAGAAATGTCAAAATTTTATAACAATAAATATGTAGATCTCTCTAAGATATTTTCAACATTCCAAAGATCATGAAAAACAAAGGTCAAGGTAAAAATTTATAACAAAATGACCATCTTTGAAACACCGAATTTGAGAAGTTTTTGTATTTATTTATATATTTTAATAATGTGCACATGTTATGGAATGCACATGTATTATTCCCACATGGCATTCTTTAATGCATGTATTGTAAAAATATATCCTAATTTTAAAAATATAGACATCTTTTGTTTGTGCTGTAACATTTTATCGTCTTACCTATTAAAGAATTGAAATGCCACAATAATATAGACTATAATCCAAAATCTAAAAGAAATGGTTGATATGTTAAGGCCCTCAAACCTTGCACTAAAGATTTACCTCATAATTTTAGGGCTATGTTGACTTTCTTAATTAAAAAAATATAAAACTGACATTAAAAATTGAAAAAGTAATAGTGCACGAGAGCAAATTGTTCTCTATAGTTGTATAAATTATTTTAAGGAAATTTCATCATTTATTTACTCAGCTATTGCATTGAGTCAAACACATGCACTTCTTTTTTTAGGAAACGTAAAATACATTTTTTATAAAAACTAGAATTTTAGTGTCATAAAAAATTTCCATAAATAAAAACTATATATTCTGGAATATAATTTGATTTCCTATATTTCATATTCTTACACCATATTCAAATTAGTTGTGAAAGTGCCTCAAATCATCCCTTGAAGTAAACATGTTATTGTTTTTCAATGTTTACATTGCCATTAACGCATCATGAGAGACCATCATTAGCTTGCACTCACGTATTCACAATTTTTTTTTCTTTTTAAATATAAAAAGATATAATTTTATGGTTTACCATACATTACAAATATAAAATATTGAAACTTTATATTTGATTTCATCCTAAGTAGATTTATACTATATCTCCACTCTATTGATTTTATGTCAAGGATGATTTCTTAAGAAGATAGTTCCAAGTTCAATTTCGATGGTGATATATTAATATTCACTAATTATATTCATTTCATATAATTCATTTGATTCTTCATGGTTTGTAATTCAAACCCCACTAATTGGGTAACCCAAATGGAACAATATTTCTCTCTCCAAAGCATTATTGATGACTTGGTGAAAATTAGAGTGGGTGTGTTATACTTGGATAGGTAATCTTGGCAATGGTGGAAATAACATAAGAAATTCTATGGAGGGTACCTTGCCTGGATATATTACGTGAATACCATCTATGTTTGCTTCTAAATATATACTCGTTATTTGGGATAGTTAACCGAGTTACAACAAACATGTATAGTTGAAAACATTATAGAATCTTTCGATAAATTAGTAATCTACACAAAGGGAATGACTAATTCCTTTTTCAAAGAATGTTTTATATGTGTTCTAAAAGAGGAGATTAAAACATAGGTCTCGATGTCTCACCCCACTACTTGGTTGGAGGCCTCTAAAAAACCTAGAGAAGTGTCGATAATGGTCAATGCACATGCTAAAAGGCCCCCTTTTATTCATCGACCGCATCTTGTTGTAATTTGGGGCCTTGGTTATAGCCTCCCCAAAGGACACAATATTAGGTGATTGAAACAAGTAAAACGAGGTCAAACTGAATCCAATTGCATGTCAACAAGATCTAGATGGGGTTCACTATGGATTTAATGGATACAATGAACATGTATTAAGGGTGATACAAGAATTATGTCTACAAATATTTTCCATAACATCTGATTTAGAACAAAATATTATCAATGAAGTCACAAGTACGAATTTGTGTGCATATAGAGGCCGAGGATGTGTGTTGCAACTTATGCCATACATAGACTAGACATCCATAATTGAAATTGGAAAAATGAGGGCTCATTGGAAATATTATACACAAAAATATAGTGTTTCCAGTCATGTTTGAGTCTGGAAACCTTCCCACACTGTCAATGCATGCGTCTAGTCTAGCCATGCCAAATTTCAGTCCATACAAGCACAAATTGAACAAATTTGAATGTTGGCCCTGTGCAGTACATTAATTAATCTTTAAGTTTTGTTTTTTATTGTCAAATTTTTTGTGTTAGCCATGTTTGAGTCTGGAACCCTCCCACACCCACAATGCATGCGTCTAGTCTAACCATGCCAAATTTCAGTCCATACAAGCACACATTGATTTCAACATTGGCCCCGTGTAGTACATTAATTAATCTATAGGTTTGGTTTTTTATTGTTGAATTGTTTGTGTAAGTCATGTTTGATTCTAGAAAACATCCCACCCCATCAATGCATGCGTCTGGTCTAACCATGCCAAATTTCAGTCCATACAAGCACAAATTGAAAAAAAATCAACGTTGGCCCCGTGCAGTACATGATCAAGCACGCCATTTGGGTTAGAATGATAATTGTGGATTGCCTTACTGAGCTTCTCTTTGTTTCAAGAATAATTTAATATTCTCTACTAAACAGGGCCAACCATGTGAAGGTGGAAGCTCATCTAACCCCCCCCCCCTCACGTCACTCTCAATCCCCCATAACCCGACAAAATCTATGTACAAAAAAATAATTTATTGTGTTTTTTGTCATACTTAAGAAGCAATGTCTCTAATTATAATATTCCAACATACAAGAAAATGGAAAAAACACTAAGAAACAATTAATTTATACATACTAATAAAATTCAATAATTCTTCGCAATATTAAATCAAAATGTATAGAGTAGATATATTAAGTCATAGCTCATACACTTCAATGGACTTCATCATCTTCTTCATCCAAGTCATCATCTGTATCATCCGATCCAGATTCAAAATTATAAGGATTGGCCATATCATCGTTGTCATTAATGTCAGTTTCGATCATCATGTCATCGTCGATATCATCTTCATGGACACTGTCTGCTACATCATCTGATTCAACTAATTCTTCGACATCTTCCTCTGGAACATGATCATCTAACTCATGTTGATCATATTCAAGATCATCTTCTTCTTCAATACCCTCTTCATTTCCTTCCTCTACATTATACTTTACTGGTCTTCCCCTTGGATCGTGTCTCACAACAAATGACCAACCCCCTCTACCTAGAACCTCAAAGTAAAATACTTGTTCACATTGGATTGGAAGAACATAGGGCTCTGTTCCTGGCTCAAACAACCTCGTATTAACCATGGTAAATCTATTATCATGTTCAATAATAGTTTTATCGGGATCACGTTGATTTAATCGTAACTTGTACCATTTGAAAACGAACAGAACTACGTTGAAGGAGTTAAATTCACACTGGACAATATGTTCCAAATACCATAGTCTCGATTTTCTGAGAGTTATAGATGTCTGTCACTTCTAGAGGAAACATTGGTCACCTCAAAGACTCCAAATATCCCACAATGTGATGTTTTCTTCGTTTCATTGAACATTTTGGTGTGAAATTTACAACCATTGCACCACATAGCCTTATGGTTTTTTACCTACAACAAGCCATACACATAAATATTACATCATGAATTGGTGATTAAGTGCATGTTTATGCCTTGCAGGGAAAACAATCAATGTGTACATCAATATATTTGCAAAAAAAAAATAGTATGGATGATTAATATGATTGCCTGCTTATCTTTTAAACCATATGCTAAATCGATTTCCCTTTGTGGAAGATTGGTATCTCCACTGGGATGAGATGATTTAACTAATGAAGCCACACCTTCCCATGATATTCCATGACCAGATTGATCACATCGTTCAATCCATACCTTCATCCAATTAAGCTTTGTTGCGATGTATTAATGAAGTGCATCCCACTCTCGACCAACTACTTGATGAAAATAAAATTAAAATTCAATACAAATGTATATTCACTTAAAACAGTATACACTTTTTGTTGTTGCATATTGAATATTAAAAATAAAATAAGTATGATATATACATAAAAATCAACAACCAAATGTACTATATTAATTAATCTCCACTATCTAATAATTACCTTTCACCTTCCTCGATCTACCTTTCCCCTTCAGGTACCCCCCTTCGAAATTGTTATTGGAGTCTGGATCACAAATGCGACCTAAATTGAGCTTTGACGCTAATTTAGGGAGATATTCACTAATATACATCATGTTTCGGTATACCATATATCCCTCCACCATAGAACCCTCAAGACGTGCTCGTTGTCTAACCAAACCCTTCAAAAATTTCAAGTGCCTCTCAACCATCCACATGGACCTTGAGTGTACAAGTCCACACAACTCAATCTCCTCAACTTGGTGTGTGAGGTAGTGTTCTTGTGCATTGAAAAATGCCGAAGGTAGATGCTTCTGCATTTCACACATGAGACGAGGAATTTCTCTCCTCCAATACTTTATATATTCTTTATGGATTTCTTTAGATGACAACCATCTACAAGTGATGCAAACCAATCACAATATTTAACCAAAAAAGCATTATATTACATAACAATTAGTGCACAAATGTCAAATATAAGTTCCACAATGAATTCAAAAAACCCTAAGTGCATGCAAAAAATCGCTAATTACCTCATGTATTTCCCAAGATTATATATAACTTGTTTGACATTGTTGTCGAAGTTGTCCAGGAGAGATAGAGGTAGAACATACTGTAACAATATACAAATTGTTTCATTTTTTTATACAAAAAGTAGACAAAAAATACCAACACTATGCACTAGAATAAAAAATATAGCAAGTATATGCATACCATAATAATTACCTTGATAAAGATATGCTAATCATGCGTTTTCACCCCTGCAAAATCGCCTTTCTTTGTTATGATATTCGTCACGTTCGAACAAAATCCGGTGGGAAATTTAATTTTCCGCATGACTTATTTTACAACATTACTTTGTTGCTCCGTTAACAACCATGGAAGTGATTTTATATTAATTTGGTCTCTGTTGCTATGTAATTGAATGGCATCTTTCATTACATGGTTGGATTCTTGAATGTCATTGCAAATTTTGACAATTTTTTCTTTGTCACTCCTTCCATCCAATATTCACCATAATGTTTCAATCACATTCTTTCTGATATGCATTGTATCAAACAGATGAGCAATTTGTAGGTGCTCATAGTAGGGAAACCTACTGAATTGTTTAGGATAACTTTTCATTCCTCGTGGAAGACCATTAATGCCTTCATGATCACGACGGCCATCATGAAACATAGTTTATAAAGAAATTACAGAAATCTATTCCAATTATAGTAAACAACACACAATAAAAAAAAAATCATAACATTTCATATATGATGTTAGATAGACAATTTGATCTGTACGTACCTTGACGATTTCTATTATATTGCAACTTCCTTAGGTGAGGTGTCATTCTCTGCGGTTTTAATGCAGTCTCTTTATTCCCATTGAATAGATGTTTTTCGGTAGTTCGATACCTATGATTCTTAGAGAGGAAGTGCTTATACTCATCAAACACCTCATTTCCTAAACTTTTTGAACAACGAGATTTGATCTTAGGACCACAAACTTGACATGTAAATTTTCCCTTTGTCTAAAGACCTAGATAAAGAGATGGATTAACTATGTCAATTATAATTATATATAAAATGAATGGATTATTTAAAAAAATATTCGGGCATAATATATCAACTAGTTCATAAAAATAAATGCAATTAAAGTGGAACTTATAATTACAAACCACAAAAGTGGGTTAACCCTGGGGCATCGTGTATTGTCCATACAAGCATTGCATGGAATTGAATTTTCCTTTGTCATATTGGTCTAGATACATCATACATAGTGATGTCATTCCATAACTTTAGTAGCTCACCAATAAGAGGTTCGATATATACATTCATATATTTAACTTGGTACTTGCCTGATTGATTTGAACATATAAAATATATAATTATTACAACCATTTATATATATAAACCATACACAAGAGAAAAATAAAAAATATATATACGACATTATGCAACAAAATACGACAAATGAGATGCCACTACATTAAAAAAAATGTTGTAGACACATACCTTGAATAATCATTGCCAACATTATGTGCTCCCTCTTTATTGACAACCATGGAGGAATGTTATTGTTTATAACAAAAATAGGCCACACCGAGTAAATGGATCTCATCTCTGCAAATGGATTAACACCATCTGCTGCCAAAGAAATCCTAATATTACAGGGTTCTTCTTTAAAGTGAGGCCATTTTCCCTCCATATCTTTAAATGCAGAACCATCTGCAGGCATTCGAATAATGTCATCTTGACTTCTGTTCCATGCATGGTAATCCATAAATTGCGCTATGTTTTTGCACCTAAACATTCGTTGCAAACGTGGAATAATGGGAATATAATGAAGAACCTTGCGAGGACCCTTTTTGGTTACTTGATCTATTCGATATCTATTGATATGACATTCCTGACATTCTGTTTCAAATTCATGTTGATTATAATATATAACATGGTCATTGGGGCATGCATCAATTGCTTCATATTGCATTCCAATTTCTTTCATGATGGCAGATAAATATCAATATGTGTGAGGTAAAATATTTGAGGGTGGTAACAAAAATCCAGCTATCAAGCTACAACAAATTAAAATAAAAAACTAGTTAATATAATATATAAATAATATTAATGAAACACATTTCATCCGTATTAATTTTACTTATGAATTAACAATAAAATTATTAGACAAACAATGATAACCTTTAGCGCGATCATAGATATGTGATGGAATATATTACATACCTTAACATCCGTGTGACTGATGTGTTTGAAAGACCATTCATAACCTTCAAGTTCATTATCAACAATATAGCAGAGAGAAGATTTGTGTTGGCGCCCTCATAAAAGGGTTCGTATGCCTTCTCAAGAAGAGTTAAATCATGAACATCATCAAAGTCATAATTTTCATGATCATCATCATATTCATCCATTCTAACATTAAATGTATCATGAATCAATGTATTTGTACCATCATCTTCAACTATGTTATCAGTATGATCATCTTCTTCAAAATGATCATTAACTTGTTCTCCATTATTCATAGCTCCATATTCCTCTAGTAATTGTTCTGAAAGCACATCCTCTGGGCGATATGTTGTAGGAGGTATTTCCTTTATAATTACATGAAACCATCAATAGATATTAGTTAATATAAGAAATATTAAAATGATACATACATTTACAAAAACGATCAATATAAAGACATATATGATGCAAAACTTACCAATGGACAATATTCATGTCCCCCCTCAGCGTGTCCATGTTCCCTACAATGTATTATGGATAATGTGATATTTATTCTTCTCCTTTTAAAGCCCCTGCATTGACTACATGGACAATAACATTTCCCATCACCCTTTCTATTCAGTCCGTCCCACAATCTAGCAAGCAATTGTTGATTTTGTTCGTCTGGATCAGGAATATTGTTATGTGACATTTTCTCATAAAGAGCTTGACTGAAGATTATCGATCTTAAAAAATCAAGCTCCACACTTCACTACTTTTTATCACAGTAACAATTGAGATAATTGTGTATTTTTGTACGGAAAACAGTCTATGCGAAGAATATAATTTCCGCAAACCATCGGTTGTATAGCCAAGATGTCAGAATGTTTCTATAATTTATAGTTTCTAAAATTCACACCTCGTCGAAGATCCAACGATATTATCATAGTTACCATTATAATATATACATTTTATATCCAACGACACTCGTCGCATAAATGACGACCGTTGAATATTCGACAACTGCAAATATCAATTTAAAAAAAAAAAGCAAAATTCGTAATTTTAAAGATGAAATCCGACGACACGGTCAATTTCGACGGATTTTATCGTCGGATTTTGGGGTCAAATTTTGTTGTGATAAACCCATTAACTTGTTTTTAAATAATTAACATTAAATAAATGCACTCTTTATCGAAGCACACAACTATGTAACTTTGTTCAATACACACCGAAAAAACAATAGTGTTTTTTTTTAAACAGGCAGAGACAAGTTTTGGAAGCATATTAAAAAAATTAACATTAAAACGATGTTATTTTTAGTGTAGTGCACTAGTGCATTAATATGTATATCGCACATAGAAAAGTGGTAGTGTTTAAAAAAAAATTGACAAGGCCAACAAGTTTCAACATCAAATGGTCAAGTCCCACTAGTGCGGTTGGTATTCAAGGGGTTCCATGTGGTACGCTTCCTAGGGTTCGAAACTTAGCGGTGGTAGCAGGAGACACCAAAAAAATTCATCCATGCTATGGATTGGTGTGGCTCGGGATGGGTGCGATCTTTGGGTGATTTTGACATGTTAGATGCCCCTGGGTCATGGTTCCTTATACCACATGACACTCCCCCAAGTTAAGGAGATTTGTGTAAACAAAAAAAACGTTTCAACATCAAATGCAATTAATAGACCCATTGCAATAGATGCCTCATATATAAAATTCCAAACACATCAAACATACAATCTATGCAAAGAAAAACTCCCATTGAGAAATAGAAAAGAGGATTAAAATATAATGATAAATTTTGTAGCCATATAAAACAAAAGGGAAGAAATATGAAAACAAGGGTTTGATGCATTAAACGTAACAAGTAAAAATATTTTTTTTTCTTTTTTTCTTTTTTAAGAATATACTGTAAATATTATTAAGAAAGATTTATTAATATATTTTTAGTATATTATTTTTTCAAGAATATACTATAAAGGTTTATAATATCTCTACTTGGGAGGAGCACATTTCAAATCTCATACAAGGGTTAGAGACTCTAAAAAAGCATCAGCTACTAACTAATTCAAGAAATGTGATTTCGCTCAGTAGTTAGTGTTGTATTTGGGGTATGTGATCACTGGAGGAGAACTTAAGATAGACCCTACAAAGATGGATTCCATTATAAAAGGGTTAATACCTACTAATTCCACTAAATTTAGGAGCTTTGTTGGGGTAGTACAGTACCTACAAAATTTTATCACTTCCTTTTCAATAGTATTTGCACCACTCCACACCATAATAGTAAGCGATAAGGGTTTTCAGTGGGGAAAGAATCAATAGAAATATTTCGATGATCTAAAACAAAATATTAGTCAAGCACTAATTCTGACATTTCCTAACTTGAAAAATGCTTTCGAAGTGGAGATAGATGCAAATGGGTATGCCATGGGAGCAGTTTTGATGGAAGGAGGTAAGTCGGTATGCTATCATTCTGATATGTTTCATGGGGGAGTCTTCAACTACCCTACCTATGATAAGAAACTCTATGCCCTGGCTCAAGCTGTTAAGAAGTGGAAGCACTATATGATGGGAAAGGAAACAATTATCCATAGAGATCACCAACCACTACCATATTTCCAATCCTAGAGTAAGATACAACAAACCATACATTACAAGCAGTTAGGTTTTTGCAATAGTTTCATCTAGTCGTCAAGTATAAGAAGGGAAGAACTAATAAATTGGAATACATGCTTTCAAGGCCACCCACATCCAATATTATAGCTTTAGGAACTCTTATATGCACATACCCATGATGCATACAGAAGATGAGGACATCAAGGAGTTGTTTCAACAGTTATAGGACCAATTTCATGTAGAAGAAGGTAACAATAAGGTTGAATATCATCTCAAGAATGGGTTACTCTACAAGCTAGACAATCTTTGCTTTCCTAAAGGTGAAATATTTCATTTTATGAGAGAGGCACACAAGGTCCTCCAAAGTTGTAGGAAATTATAGTTTTGGGAAGATAGTTGCTAACTTACAAAGGTATGTGTATTGGACTAGAATGCAAGAATATGTAGCTTAGTATATTAGAGGATTCATACTTTGTTGTACCAGCAAACCCAGTAATAGAAAGCAAGGTCTATACCATCCCTTATACCCACTCGACCTTGGGAAAGCATTTCCATGGATTTTGTAGGTGGGTTACCAACCAATAGGAAGGGACATGAATATTTAATTATGGTAGTTGACAAATTCAACAAGATGTGCATTCTTATGCCTTTTAAAAAGACCATCAAAAGACAATAATAATGTACATGTTCTTTCAGAAGGTCTAGGTGTGCTTTTGGATACCAAGGAGAATCATGTCATATAGGGATACCATATTTCTCAATTCCTTTTTGGATACACTTTGGGATAAGGTGGACACTAAGCTGAAGATATCTACAACATATCATCCACAGACATATGGAAAAGCATAAGTAGTCAACATGACTTTGATGTATCTTTTGAGGGGTTACAATTATAAGCATTCGAAGACTTGGGATCAAAATCTGATATCTATTCAACACTCTTATAATATAGCAAACCACACTCCCATTGGTAGGTCCCATTTTGAAACTTGTTTTGGATATATGCAACCTTCACATATAGATGTTGTATATGGACAATAAGGGGGGGTGAGGGAAGACACCACAAATGAAGCATTAAGAGCTAAAAAATTCATTGATAAGATCAAGTAAATCCATTTTCAAGTACATGAGACATTAAATAAGTCACATGAAAAGTACAAGGCTGGACATGACCAACACAAGGTTGAGAAATAATTCAAAGTAGGGGATAAAGTTTGGTTACAACTAAACAAGGAAAGACTAAAGGGTCCTAGTAAGAATATAAAAGCTCTACGGTATGGCCCTTTTGAGGTATTAGTGAAGGTTGGAGATAACTCCTGCAAACTCAGTCTACCCCCATGCACGCATATTTACTCAATGGTGAATGTGGAAACTTTCAAACTCTTTGAGCCTTCCATGTTAGATTAGGAGGAGGAGCAGGTCTTACCTACCATAGAGTATTTAGCACCTGATTCTCAAGCACAGTTGGAAAAAGAAATAGTTTTAGAGAAGAAATACAGAACTACCAAACATGGGTAATATGAACTTTGGAAAATTGGGTTGAAAGGACAACTTCCAGGAAAGGATAAATGGTACTCTAGGGAGAAGGTAGAGGAAATGTTTCCTCATGATCTCATTTAGTAAAATATTTTGGGGACCAAAATCCTCCCAAAATGGGGAGGTATGATCTGAATTGGATCAATATATAATTTGTCATCTATTTTGTTGATTTCTAGGTGGAACAATTGGAGTGACTTCTCTTGTAGGGACAATTTTAGGGATAGTTCTTACTTTGCAGATTTTGGATGTAGAGCCTTCTAAGGCCCATTTGAGGGATTGAATTATGTTTCTTGGGGTCAAAAATTTGTGTGATTGACTGACATATCCTCAACGTTATTCTACACTATGAGACTTTTCCAACAGTACAAGAATCACCTTGATTAGATTCCATATGAGGAATTTATGCCTCCCACATGTTGACCTATCTAGTTGACCACCATGGTACTGAGTGGCTTCAACGTCAACTCTCATTACCCACACATGTGGAGCTAGTCATGTGTGGACTTTCAAGAATATTCTAGAGGGTCCAAAACCTTAACCCTAATAAAGAGTTGAGACATGTCCAAACCCAAAAATTAACCCTAGAGGATTATTTGGATATGTTAAATACCGGATCATTAAGAGGAAAATGGGTTCTGCTTCTAATGATGTTATTGTATTATTCCATAGCTGAGCAACAATAAGGGAGTGGATATTAGAGCATAACATAGGAAGTAGGAGACCATGTAGCAGTCATGCATGCCACATTATGAGAGGTAACTCCACAATGAGTATATGTATTTGCATTTCATTATGGAGAAGAAAAGAGAAAGGAATAGTCCTCACTTCTAGATGTGTGTTTCCCCATAGTGGGTTTTCCCATGGTATGTATTGTGTTATTTGTGTAGATGGGTTATTTTTTCTCTAGTTATTTTCATTTCAATTCCATTTTATTTACCATTCCATGGAATTAAGTTGTAAGATTTATTGTGACAAGTTGTTACAATGGAATATCCATGGCAGTTTACAGATCAACTATGCACAAATATGTTCAAATGAAGTTGAATATGCATATGTTGTTGCCAATGTGCCTTTTACCTATTCAAAAACATATTTGTTAATAGTCGATACAATATATTTATTTTCATAAATAATAAGGGTTTTGAAAATAATGGATACATATATATATATTTTTACTTACAATATTCATCAAGTCAACTAATTTTTCCAATTCTTGTACTGTTTATGTTTTCAATTATGTAAAAAATGTGGATTGTATTGTCCAAAATGTATTTTCTTTTGTATTCTTTTTCTTTGTTGTATTATTGAATAGAATTCTAGGGAATTCTCCTTTCTTAATCATTGTTCCATTAAGATGAAAAAATATGCAAATGTTTCGAATAATCGGAGCTTATGTAAATGGATTTAGAATGTTATGGTTTTTAATCGATAAAATAAATACATTTCATAGAAAAATAACTAAAGATGAAATATACTATAAATACGATCTTATATTTCCTTTGACACCGTTTGTGTATTGCATTCCCATTTTTTCTAGCTGTGACGTTGCTACAAATGGTCCAATAGGGTATAAGTATATTTTCTATGAGAGTTATTTGATTGTTTGGTTTGGTTTGAAATTTTACTTATTGCATATCATAGAGATTGTTTCTATATGTCGTACTTGATTCATGTATGGATATAACACGATCACAATTCCAAGGTCATAGTTTGTTTTGAGCAATGTTTTGAAGTTCATAATGGATATTCCATTACCTGGTAGGATCTTTAGTTCATGGCATCAAACAAGGTGTGTAGGAAGAGTCAATATAAATAGCATCATACGTCTATCATTAGTCATATCGGCATGCAAAATTTGTCGTGATGCCAATGTTCTTTGTCTAAGTATGTAATATATACAATCATGATGTCAGCAGTGAAAATTTGTCCAGTTCTACCATTGTGCAAGTCCTCAATTGATACTATGCGTGGGGATTATAATCTAGGAGTGTTTAGCATAAGCATTAATCATATGATGAGAAAGATATTAATACTTTTATTGGTTATATAATAAAGGAACATAGGCATACCTCTTTAGTTGTTTTTGTTTTGTTGTTTATGGTGTCTCACTTGTGCTCTTTGTCATTTCCTTTGAGCTGAAAATAATAGTTGTATATAATATTGAATTAGATGATCATATTTACATTTCAAATGTCAAAAGGACATATTCCATATATACTGACCCTTGTGATGTTGATTTTTTTGTTTGTTTGTGATCCTTTACTACTGATGCTTTTTCACTTGTCCAAATCTTCTTGATTTCGACATTCCAACAAAGTTTCCAATTCGTTAGGTGATAGAGAAAAGAATTTGAATTTAATATGGCTATGAATTATATGCCTTGTTGTAATCCCAGGGTTCACATAGTTATCACAGATACATTACATAATATAAGCAAGCATACACAATGATACAGATATAAGAGACGAGACAGATAGAGAGAATAGTCTTTGTATTAACCGACAAGAGCAGAACACAATGATAGAATCAATCTCTACTACTCTATCGGCTCACCAGCATAGATATATATATGTGCAGATACAGTTACATAATCGTCTGTCGGTTTATCCAACCGACCCGACCCATACTAGTCGACGCGACTTGTCGACATATGTTGCAAAATGGTCGAGCGGAGGGCCTAGTCGACAGGCCGACCTAGGCCCCTCCAACATCTCCCCCACCTCAAAATCTTTCTTCGTCCCGAAGAACTGGAGAGATCACAACTGCAAAAAATGAATTACAGAAACAGTTATGTCAAAGAAATGCTAGAGTCAATAACATCAGGAATCTGGAGACAGGCTTCAATGATAACTTCAGCAGAGACAGAGAGATGGTGCTGGAACTCTTCCCAAGTGCGTAGCAGATTCTGGATGTCGACAGTCAGAGTTGTGAGTTTCGACAGATTTTCCATCTTGTCGTGAGTGGATGTAGCCTGCAAATGGATCATGTCGGGGCAAAATGTGTTAATTGTGTTGTCGACAGTAGCAAGTAACTGATTGATTCAAGGCTAAATTTCTTCAAGTTTGTTGAGACCTCCTCGGGCCTGTGACATCCACTGAACTTCTTGTTTTTCTAACTTATCTAATTGCTTGTTCTCCATGATGATCTAGTTATCAATTTTTTCGATAAGGGCTTCATTTGCGGTCAAGCGCTGGTGCTGAAGCTTGCTTAGCAATGCTCTTGTTTTCTGAAGATTTTTGTAGACATCCCCATAGTAGACATACCAATTATTGAGAACTGTGGCAAGTTTTTCTGCTTGAATAGCATACTACTTGAGTGCTTTGGAGGCTTCTGAAAAGGCTGTAAACTGATTTGTCATGAGGGAAGCTACCTCAATAGCCTAATCTTGTTGTTTCTTGAGAAGCTCAGATTGTAGCATCGACACGACAGATTCCAGTAACTGGTATGCTTTGTCTAGAGGTGGTGTCATGTCGGAACTAGCTGGAAGCGGGATAACTTGTTGAGCTAATTTTTCACACTTAGCAAGAAATGTAATCCGTTTGTTCTATAGCTGCAGTAATTGATCTTCTGATTCCTGTTGGCAACATCTTTGCGCTCTGAAAATTGCATCTTCAAGTAAATCGAGTTCTGCTTGGGAGGCCAACTATGGCTGATAGCTTGTAGCAACTCCAAATTGATCTAAATATACAAAAGGAATATTTTATGATTGTCCATGTTGTGTTTGCTGCATTTGCAGTTGCTGCTGCAATTCTCTTTCTTTACGTTTCTTCTCTTTGTGTTTCTTTCAGCTACTTTTCTCTTTTTCTTTGTTTATGGTTTGTTGTTCTATCCCCTTATCTTTTTCGACTGTTGATGGATGATTGTCGATGACTACTTGTGTGTTGATAGTAGCCTGTTCTGCCTGACTGTGTGTACTAGGTACTGCTGTTGTAATGACTGGATTGTCATGTTCTGTTGCTTCGGCCCTTAATGGATTTGCTGATGATGTGCTAGAGACTTCCATATTGCTTATATTAGTAACTGGAGTATTTGTATGTTCTGATGGTCATGTCGTGTCGGCTGCAGCTTCTCGAGTCTTGACTGGTTCCGTGACTTTTTCTGCTTCTATCGTGTTTGCTTCTTTGTTGATATGCTGTGAAATTGGACTAGACTTGGATCCTTCGACAGGGGAACTCGACTGGTTCACTGGGAATGATGGTAGATCGGCGGATGTCGAAATTAGACTTGGTGAAATGGAACTGTCGAATGGATCCAAACTAACTAAACTAGACTCGACGTGGGAATTGACAACTTGGGATTTTTCCTTGCTAATGGTTTTTGCTTGAATTGGACTCGTTTGTTGTGGTAGTGATTCGACTGGAAGAGGAGTGAAGACACCTGTTTGTTGTGCATATATTGGATCTGATGGATCAGGATTTCTAATATGGGGGTTGTCTTGTGACCAACAATTTCTGGGATGGGTAATGGCAAAAGTGAACTTCTTGTTTGAATGTTGTCGGAAGGAGCTAAGTTAACTGGGACAGTAGACGAAGAGGCAAAAATGGGTTGTTGGATGACCATCTCGCGCCAGTTAGGGCAGAATATCGGAATGTTTGCAATGAATGTATTCAAAGTTGTGTCTTCTGTGACAGGAGGAGCAGGTAATGCTAAAAGACTGTTTTCTTCTTCTACTGTAGTTGGGGAATGGGGGGGGACTGGATGGTTAGATCAACATCAGGTGCGACTGAAATTTTGGGTCTCTTAACAATGATTTGGGAAGATGGATACTTATCTTTTTCTAAGAACTTTCTGAATTGCTCTTCAACTGGCAGTTTATTCTTGCATGCATCTTCGAGGATTTGGGTAGCACTGTCGTATAGCTCGATTTCATTTGTCATCGACGGTTCTTGAATTGTTACTTGTCTTTTCCCTTTCCCTTTTGTCGATATTACTCTGTTCTGTCGAGCTGTGACGATTTCGGCTGCTACCTTCTGGATATTATCGTCTGTCAAAAGATGTTCTGGATTGTCGGATTCTATGTCGTTGTTCGACTGCTCTCTGGCTTCTATGTTCGGATTCTGGGTGAGTGCTAACATCTTGGTGCTAGGTGTCGGCTCGGGCTGATAGCTGAAAGTGCTCATGTACAACCGACTTTCTTATGCTTCTTCTTGTTCCATGTCGGATAGAGGTTCAACATGTTTGAAGTTGGTTTTCATGGCTTCTGCCGGGATAGGTATTACTCAATTAGATTGACGGCTTAATTCTGAAAAGATTTCACTTACTGAGGGATAATAGTCGAACCGTTTTGCTGGACCTGCTGCTCCTTCCATGTACCATACTGTTGTGTTGTCCAAAGATAGTTTGATGTGCGTTGTCGGGGGCATACTTCGACGGACGTTCTGTGGTACCCTCCATCTTGTTGCTATTTCTTTAAGGTCAGTAAACCATGCTTCAAACCAAAGCTTGACTGTTGTAGGTCCATTTCGGCTTGCTCCAGGTGCAAAGCAGTGGAAATTTTCCATAAGGACGAGTCAGACTTCAGCAAAATCTTTGTTTCCTTTTGGTCGAAAATGGGTCATGGCAATCCAAATGAGTACAGATGGGTAGCGGATGCTAGCTCCCTCGTCCTGGCACTTATGGCATGTATATTTGAGAATGTCAGCCAAATAATCTTCCCAGTTGGATACCTTGTTGTTCATAGCCATATTTTTAACAGCTTCTAGCATTTCGGGCTTCAGGTCTAAACCTCTACCTGTCCTTGAAAGTGCATGTGATACAATCTTAGCGGTAGTTTTGTAATTGCCAAAAACAATCTGACTCGCGACTATACCCCGTGAATTCTTTCCAGCAAGAGAATCAACAAACTCATCAACCAAGTCGGCACCTGAACTTGTTGGTATAGCATCTCCTTTATGTGAAAGGCCAATAATTTTATGGATAATTTCACCATTGATTTCGACTGGAATATCAAGGTAAAGCTTGCCGTTGTGGTATCTGCTAACGATGAACTGTGCAATGACTTCCTTCAATCCTCCAAAATTATCCAGTAAATGTGCCTTCAGGTAGTGCAGGATTGTAGCTGTCTGCAACTGTTTTGCTTCCTCCCTCCAGTGACCGCTTGACTCCTTTCCCCAATCTTCAACACTTCTCCATGCTTTCTTTCAAGTGGGTTCCAGTGCCTTTGCATTCCGAATCAACTGGAGTCTAGTTTCCAGTGGTGTCTGTTCTTTCTCCAATTCTCTAACTGATGTTGCGGCGGCTCTGCTAGCGGTTAAAGTTTTTTGGGGAGCCATGGCGGATTCAAGGTGAGAGGTTGTGAGAATGGTTTCAGCTGAGTCAGGGAATTCTGTTTCTTGGAGTTCAAGTTCTCGGCAGAAGAGTAACCAAGAATCCTCAAGCTCCGTATTTATGGTGGAATTACTCAGCACGGGCGAACGAGACGTAGAGGCCTGTATTAATGGCTGATGTGATGGGGTTATTAAATTAGGCTGGCCGGATATCGGCGCTTCATCAAGTGCATTACTTTTGGCAGTGCGATTATCTTTAGCCTTTATTGCTTTGTCATCATGGTGCTGCGACATCGCGTTCATTGTGTTAGGTCGACATGCTTCTCTATTAATGTTTGGTCGGTCGGAGCTCCAATACTTCTGTCGTGTCGGATTTTCTTCTGTAAACCGTCGATGTTCTTGTCGGTGTCTGTAATATCGACAGTTGTGCGTCAGACTTCTTTCTCTGCTGTTTCCTTGCTTCCTCTGCCATTCTCTCGTCATTTCTGCTTTTTTCCATGATCTGCTATATTTGGTTGATTGCTTTATAGTACTCTCGTTCGATTATTTTTAACAGGTTTTTTTATTTTTTTTCAAATTCATGTTCATGATTTATACCTTTTAAGTCGGGCGTCGTTTATGACTTTCTTGAAAATATTTCCTTGTCATGTTTGTAGTTGGACTAATCCATTAGGATTTAACTTTTCGATGATGTAGGGTCCCATCCATTCTGTATGCAATTTTTTTGGTTTCCCTTTTACTCTACTATTATATAGGAGTGCTAAATCTCCAACTGACAGATTCTTTTGTTTGATATTTCTATCATGCCATGCTTTCTGTTGTTGTTTTTGCACTCTCTGATGTTCTAATGCCAACTATCGACTTTCATCCAGCTTCGACAACTGTAATAGCCATTCGTGTCGAGTATCTTCGATGTCGATATGTAGAGCTGTTGCAATGGTCGGTGCTTGTCGTCGAAAATGTAACGGAACGACGGCCTCTTGCCCATAGACAAGTGAGAATGGTGTCTATCTTGTCGTTTTCTTATATGTTGTTCTATATGCCCAAAGGATAGTAGGTATTTTATCGTCTCAGTCATCTTTTTCTATGTTGCATATTTTCATCAGTCCTTTTGTAAGTGTTTTATTGAATGATTCTACTGCATCGTTCGACTGAAGGTGATATGCTGTGCTTATTCTATGATCAACTACAAATTCCTTAGTCAATGCTTTAATGGTTTTACATACAAAGTGTGTACCTTGGTCACTTATCAATGTTATGGGGCATCCAAAGCGTGTTATGATGTTTTCATAAATGAATTTAGCAGCAACTTCACTTGAACATGTTTCGACTGGTTCTGCTTCTGCCCACTTGGTAATGTATTCGACAACAATAATAATATACCGAGCACCTGTTTGTCTTCCCACTACTGGATATGGTCCAATAAAATCAATAGCCCATATTTCAAATGTTTGGCTAAGGTTAATTGGGAACAATGGCATTTATGCTCTTGGTAGTGGTCGGCCCATGCACTGACATTTATCACACTTAGATACAAACTCTCGACAATCTTTATGAACTGTTTTCCACCATAGTCCTGCCTGTAGGATTTTTCTGGCTGTTATATCTGCATGATAATGTGCTCCCGTTGGTCCAGCATGGGCTTCTGTAATTATATCCTGTTGTTCATGCTCAAGTGCACATCGGCGTAATATATCGTCCAGGCCGAGTTTATAAAGGAAATCGTTGATCAAAGTGTAGGGGGCTGCTTTCATTGCTAATATCTTCCTCTTTTTCTCATTCGTTCCCTCAGGAGCTTACCCATTTTCCAGAAATTGTGTAATCTCCATAAGTTCTGAAGGTACTGCTTCAATGCGAAACAAGTGTGCGTCTGGTATCTTCAATTCCTGTCGATTCCTCTCCTGTGTCGATTCTCAACAGGTGGTCTGGTCCGACATTAACTTTTCCAGGTCGGATGATTACTTCAAATTCAAATTCATGAAACAGTAATAACCAGCGACATAATCTCCCGTGATGTAATGGCTTATTAACTAAGTATTTTAAAGCTTGGTGATCTGTATAAAATACAAAGGGATTAGCCAATAAATAATGGCGGTATTTCTTAAGGGAAAATACCATACCTAATGCTTCTCTTTCGGTCGTAGAATAGTTTCTTTCAACTTTATTCAATTTCCAACTGCTTAATGCATTAGGATAATCCATGTTATCATCTCCGGGTTGTGTTAGGATGGCTCCTACTGCTATTTCGGATGCATCAATATGTACATGAAACTTCTTTGACCAATCTAGAAATCGAAGAATCGGTGCTTCAACCATTTTTCTTTTCAATGTGTTGAATGAAATGTCGCATTCCTCTGTCCATTTATAATCTCGATCTTCTTTTAGCAATTCTTCCATAGGATAAGTCAACTGATAAATTTCCTGTAATTCCTAGTATGACCTAACAGGATTCGTACTTGTTTCGGATTTACCAGAGGCTTTAGGTTGAGAATAATTTTGATCTTCACGTAGTCAACCTTAATACCTTCTTTGCACACGACATGGCCAAGTAATATGCCGATAGGTGTCGCGAAGATGCACTTTTAATGTTCAGAGATAGTTGTATCTGTCAACATCTTTCCAACATTAGTCTGAGCCATTTGCAGTGATCTTTCAGCATTGTATAAATTGTCCAATCATCAAAGTATACAACCATGGTTTTGTAAATATATTCTTGGAATACTTTGACGACAATTCTTGAGAAGACCGTAGGTGCGTTCTTCAAACCGAAAGGCATAACTTTATATGCAAATGACCCAAATTCGCACACGAATGTTGTCTTTTTCTGGTCTTCTTTTGCTATAGGTACTTGGTTGTACCCCGAGAATCCATCCATGAAAGAATAGCACTCGTGCCCTGCAACTTCGTTGATGATTTCATCTGCAAACGGTGTAGGGAAGGGATCTGTTAGTGTCACCTTGTTCAGCTCCCGAAATTCGACACAGATTCTCAGTTGAGTCGGATCTTGTTTCTTTGGCTGAACGACCATTGGGTTTGCCCATTTTGGCTGGTCAATAGGATATATGATTCCTGCAGCAAGCATGTTATCGATCTCCTTTTTGACAATATCCTTATATTTGTGAGCAAGTTTGTAGGGTCTCTTCTTCACGGGTCTGGCATCAGGTTTAATATCAATTTTCATCTCGCCCATTTCCTTTACAAGCCCTTTCAAATCTTTATAGTCTCAAGCAAAAATGTCTTGAAATTCTTTGAGAATACTGGAAATTTCTGCTCTTTGTTCCTCATTCCAATAGTCGCCAATTTTTGCCATTTTTGGTCGATCGTCTTTTGAAATATCTACTTCCTTTATTTTAATCTTTGCGTCCATCCATTCTGGTGCATGGCTGTTACTTATCTGTCTTTCACCTTCTTTGATTTGTGTGAAAGTTGGTGGGAAGTCTTTTTCTAATAATCTTTCAAATTCATCTTTTTCTACGATCTCTATACTTAAGATTGTTCTTACGGGCTTTGACACACTGGGATGATCCTTTCTCCATTGAAAACTTTTCCCTACCGACATCTCTGTTTCTAGGCTCAGTCTTGTCGAGTGTTGTTTTTCTGTCATCTTTATATTGTAGCAATTTTTAGGTGGGTGCACATTCTCTTGTTCGTTTCCAAGTGTTAAAGTTTCTGTTGGCTGTAAAAATTCTTTGATGCTTTTACTTGCTTCGATCAATCTCTCATCCTGTGGAGAAAACTGGAAATCCTTAATAAAATTTTCTTTTAGATCTTTCCAAAGGAAAGTTTCTCCTCTTACTTCTTCCATCTTGTACCACTTGTTAGGTAGATCGTCGAGTGTTCTGGGAAAGAGGTGAGGCCATTTTCTTTCATCTTTATAGCCTAATTTTCTCCATTCTTTTTCGCAACAGTCAATGTGAGCTTCGGGGTTTTGTCCTTGTGTAAACAAGGGAATGTCAGCTTGAGTTGTCCAGTTTCTTCCTCCAAACCTTTCTATGAAAGATGTTGATGCAGTATTCCAATTTTGAAGTTTCGACTGATGAGTGTCCCACCATCTCGTAGCTTGACCAATAAATATCTCTACCAAACTTTGTAGACGGCCTTGCTCTCCGACATGTTTTGATACATGTTCAACATGTACGTCAGGTAAGTCACGTTGTTTATATCTTAATGTCGAGCTACCATATTGTACATTTTTAACTGGAACAAGTGTTGGATATGCTCGCGTTTTTCGTTCAAAAATATTATGTGTGTAAGATACAGAAAGACACTTCTTTATTTGTTTCTTTGAAATGGCTTCCACAGTCCAGCATTCTTTTGCATGCAAATCATAATTCTCTATTTGCCAGTCATAGAGTTCTGCATCGGAATTGTAACCGAGCGAGATAGGATCTCCGAGATGAAGTTCTCCTTGGTTGTTTGTCTCAATGCGATCTTCATTATTGTATATTCAGTAAAGCTGTCGGATATCATTATCGACTTCTGTAGGTTCTGACCACGGTTCTCCCTATGATGGGAAGATTGGCACGATAACCTTCTGGCCATTACCTTTTAGCTTGATGCGGATTTTGTCCAAAGAAATTGAAGCCTTCATCTTCCGTCCCCATGGACGAACAACCAAAACAGGGAAGGAGCTTGCATCATCTTTTGGTGTGATAATTTCAAAATCTATAAATGTCGTGATACCTTTAATGGAAGTTTCGACTCCTTTCCATACTCCAATCGGCTCAATTAATCCTTGATCTGTGAGCTTTAAGTAGATGCCTGATTCCTGTAATTGAGGTCGACCAAGTTGGTCCCAAGTATCGCGAGTCATGATATTCACTTGGGATCCAAAATCAAGTACACCCTGTCGTACATGGTATCCATTTATGTTGAGTTCGACTAATGGGTCGGCATCATTTTTCTCTTTTTGTTTTAGTCGGCAAATGTTTTTAGTTTGTCTTTGCTCGACGTGTTTTAATTTATGCAACAAATCAATCATTTTTCTTACAGCTTCTTCATTTGAAATTAATTTGAGCAATTCATTAAGATCATCTTCATGTGTTGCTAAATCATGAAGTATGTCAAACGCATCTTTGTACACAGATTTTTGTTTTATAGGATTTGGATAATCCTCCTTATTGACAATTCTAGTTATTTGAGGTTTATCTTGACCAATATGAGTACCTTGCCTTGTTACAATTTGCAAGTTTTTTGTTCGAAGCACATCATTTTTTTGAACACAAGATAAAACATAAACATTTTTTTTATTATTTATTTTCTCGATCATGGTAGGGCAATCCTCTAAATAGTGATCGCCTACCCCACACTTTGTACAAAATCTGAGATCAGTTCTTTCCTTATAAGGGCATTATGCGTGTCGATGATTCTCACTGAAGCATGTAAAGCATGCACCAGGTCGACCATATCGAAAGCCTCGACCTCCACTGCCACAACCGCGACTCTGATATCCACCACGTCTATTGTAGCCATTATATCGCCAATCGTTCCGTCGATCATTATACCTTGGGTATCTATCATTCATGTTTTAATTGTACTGGTTATTTCTTCCATCATTTCTCCCGAATCTGTCATTTGCTGGATTTTTGTCTTGGTTCTACTCGACAGAATTTGCTTGGTACACTGCATGGTAATTTTTCCGATTTTTCAGGTTCAAATGACATTCTTCGATTGAATGTGTGTTTACTTCACAAATTTGACACCATCTTGCCTTCTTATTTTTCAGATTGTATGGGCAATCATTTGTGGTATGTAAATCATATTCTTTGCATAAATCGCAGAAACATCTCGATTGGATGAGTTTTAAATCTTGTTGCCGATCATCATTTCGACAAGAATCTTTGGTATGTCCTAAGGTTCGACAAGTTGTACACCATAACTCTGGTCCTTTTAACGTCATATTTCTGATAGCTTGCTCCATACTTTCAAGTCGTTCGTTGACATGTCTATCCATGGATATTAGAGGGTATTCATCATCCATTTCAATTTCTAGTGCTACTCTTAGTGCATCCGCATATGTATTGACATTTTGTCGACGGACATGTATTTTGATTTTATTGATTAGACCAGCAATAAACCATTTGATTAATAGCTTTTCTTCAATTTCATAGTCTAATTTGCTCAGGAGGTCTTTAAACCTCTTGTCGTACTCCTTGACAGTTTCTGTCGACTTTTGGACTGTTGTCTTCAGTCGTTCTGCTGCCAGGTATGTCACATCTTCAATCATAAGGAAGGCCAAAAAGCTTTGTTTGATTTGTGCTTTTGTTGCATTTGGTGTTTTTCCTATGTACCCCATGTACCAAGTCAGTGCTCTCTTTCTTAATGAACCAACAAATTGAGCAATTTGTCTATCTTCATTGGTAATTTGATTAGCTGTCCAGATTGCTTCGCACACAAACCAATGTCTTCTTGGGTCTTCGTCTCCTTCGTAGAACGGAAGGTGTGATGTAGTGTGCGCCATGTCTGCTATTGTATTATTCTGAGAAGTTGATGGAGGTGTGGGTGGATTATTTCCACAATCAAAACTTGGTGCTTCGTTAGTATGAATTAGCTATCTTTCTGGACTTGGTTCTCTGTCTCCAGAATCAATGATTGTATCTCCTTCAATGTCGCTAGATCTGCCTTTGTTAATTAGTTCTGTTGAAATCCAGTTAAAGTTTTTCTCAAACGGGATTTCGCTAAATCTCGGACTTTCCGACGTGCTTGTCGAGTCGCTCAAATTTGGTATTGGCCGGGGGGGTGCTTCCTCATGCTCTGTGTACACTAGATGAAAACTTCTATTTGAGAATTCGGGTTGAAAAGATATCCAATTCCCTTCTTCCGGCCGATGAATCAATAGTCTATTGATATCATCGCCTTCTATACTTCGACGACTCCAAAATCCCGACTGACCGGCATGGAGACTAATATTTTCTTCAACAATTTCTTCCACCCGAACGCTTTCTGTTAAACGAAATGGAGACGGAGTGCTACCATTTCTGGTATTTGAACTTGGAGAACTCTACCACGCTCTATCCACAAGTCTTCATCCATTGGCGATAGTTCTTCTTCAACATCCCGATTATCGCGGGCTTGACTTGATTCTGGAAGGTTCTCTTCTGCATCTGTCGCAACATTTGATCCTTGCGTCTTCCGGAGCGCAATTGCCTGCTCCCGCAACTCTTCACGTCACTGCCTCCTTTTTTCTCTTTCAATTTGTGAATATCTGGGGTGCTTTTATGACTTAAGAGTCTGTCTTTGTCAGATTTTTTTCCACTGCTGGTCATGTCGTTTGTCATATGTCAAGTTTCATCAAACTAGGTACATTAGAGCATGCTTTATCACCCCCCCAATGCCGGTTCGACGGTTTCTAGGCTATTAGGGAAGTGTAGACCATCACTTGTTCACATAGTTATCACAGGTACATTACATAATATAAGCAAGCATACACAATGATACAGATACAAGAGACGAGACAGATAGAGAGAATAGTCTTTGTATTAACCAGCAAGAGCAGAACACAATGATAGAATCAATCTCTACTACTCTATCGGCTCACCAGCCTAGATATATATATGTGCAGATACAGTTACATAACCATCTGTCGGTTTATCCAACCGACCCGACGCATACTAGTCGACGCAACTTGTCAACATATGCTGCAGAATGGTCAGGCAGAGCGCCTAGTCGACAGGCCGACCTAGGCCCCTCCAACATGCCTTTTGGAGCCATCATGTTGAATTTATTCTGGTGTGTGCCTCGCCATGTTTTCTTCTTCATTTATATTGGTTTTTCTTATTTTGGTATTTGTATTGTTCTATGTTATAATGGATGATATGAAAATACATAGGAACATAAACAAATTTACAGATGGAAATATCTAGAAAAAAGTTTAAAATTTAAGCATATTTACCTTTTAGTATATTTTTCCATGTTTTCATTGTGAAATTCAAGATCATGGAGCTAAGATTACCTCACAGTGAAAAGAATAAGAAGAAAATATGTTTAACAGTGAAAATGGCAGTGAAATGAGCAGTAAAATTGAACAAGTAACAAAACTCATTTTGGAGCAGAATAATTTCTAATGATCCATTAATCAGTATAGTCAACAATGATGTTACAATAGAGAGAATTCAAATCCCATAGGAGAATTTGAGTCTCAGTGATTCAAGCATAGGAATTGTCACTTCAATCAGTGCTCTGAAAGTCCCGAACTTAGTTAAACTCAACCAAATCTCAATTAACTAACCAAAAGGGGTTCATTAGTGATTTTTTCATGCAAATCACTCACAAAAGGGTGCATGAGACCAAAAACAGTGGCTATCGGAGCATAAACCCCCCACAAGAGTCATCTAACCCAAGTGGACTAAACTGGAACACTGTGTTGGCTCCTAAAATGTAGGGACCTAACTCACATGGTCCTAAAATGATGCATGCATGGCGCATTAGGTGGAAAATGGATCCTGGATGAAATTTGCACACTACTAGTGGGGAATGACATCATCAACTACTAGGAAAAATGAAATAATGCTAAGTAGGACAAGGATGGAGTATTAAATATCCTAACACCCCCCCTTAATCCAAACTTGGAAATCCTGGGCCCTCATTGCTGAGACCAAAGTTCACCTGTACAATCAAATAAATGATGAAAAGAAAATAACTATCCATGAAACAAGGTAATGGGGAAAACCTCATGGGAAAAACCATCCCTAAAAAATAGGATAGCAGGAAGCTCAAACAGATTTCACACCAAGTAGAGATCTGAGATAAACAAATCTCTTCTGAGTGAAAAACTTTGTGAATATGTCTGCAATCATCTCCTCTGTAGGACAATAATGCAGTGAGATGATCATGTTTTGCACTAGCTCCCTGATGTGGTGCACGTGAACCTCAACATGTTTGGTCCTTTGCTTCTGAACTGAGTAACTGGAGATCCTAATGGAACTTTGATTATCACAAAAAAGGTCTACTGAAGGAGAAGTGCGAATGCCCAGCTTTGTCAAGATCCCATGCAACCAAACTTCATGAATAGTTTCATTCATAGCCCCTCTATACTTTTCCTCTGCTGAAGAAAGTGTGAGTGTTGCTTGCTTCTTGATTGACCAGCAGATTGGTCCTAATCCCAACATGAATACATACCTTGAAGTAGATTTCATGTCTCCAGCCCATTTTGAGTCAGTGAAACCAACCAGATCTAGCTGAGCACCAGTAGAATAATGAATACCAAACTCTCTCGTACCCTACACATAGTGCAAGATCCTCTTAGCCACTTTCCAATGCAACTCATGTGGCTCCTGCATGTACCTAGCCACAACACCAACAACATATGATAGATCTGGTCTCGAATGTGTCAAGTATAACAAGCTACCAATCAGATGTCTGTAAAGAGTGTTTTCAACCAAAGGAGTAGAACCCCCTTCTTCCAATCTAATGCCATATAGGAAGGGAAAATATGTGGCTTTGCAATCAGCCATATGGAACTTTGTGAGTAAATCAAATGCATACCTTGACTATGAAATCATGATCCCTGAAGCATTTTGAGTTACTTCAAGACCAATGAATTGTTTTGATAGTCCTAGATATGTCATAGTGAATGCTTTGTTCAAGGAAGACTTGATTTTCTTCAACCCATTATCATATCCATCAATGATGATCAAGTCATCCACATAAAAAACAATCAACAACAGACATCCTCCCTCCTGTTGCGTGTAAACATTGCAATTAGATTTGCATCTCTCAAACTTTTGTGACAATAAGAAGGAATCCATCTTGGCATACCATGCCCTTGGGGATTTTTTGAGAAAATACACTGATATCCTCAGTCTTCATACCAAGGAAGGATCATCAGTGTACCCCTCAGGATGTTTCATGTAGATCTCTTCTTCTAAGTCACCATGCAAGAAGGCACTATTTACATCCATATGATGTACCTCCCATGCATTCGAAGCTACAAATGCCAAAACAACCATTATTGAATCCATTATTGTTACAGAAGTGAATGTCTCATTGTAGTATAGTCCCTGAACTTGTGAGTACCCCTTTGCAACCAACCAAGCCTTGTACTCGGTTGTAGATCCATCAGATGCAGGATTTGTTTGTAGATCCATTTGCACTGAACTAGTTTCCTCCCTGGGGGAAGAGAGACAAGATCATGTGTCTCATTTTTCTGGATTGACTCAAATTATTCACCATGGCTTCCTTCCATCTCGAATCATGGTAATCCTCTTTGTAATATTGTGGATCATACCCCACCCTCATGAAGCACCTCTCAGTGAGAAGTGGATCTATATGGAAACGTGCAATGTTTGCATCTTGGTATTGAGATCTCGTTCTTTTATAGTCAAATGGATATCCAGAAATGTCCCCATCTGCCTCAATAATATTTTGAGCCCATTTAGGCTTTGGATTGGGAGTAGGTGTTGGATTTGGATCTAGATATGCTAGATCTTCATACTCAATATCTAGATCTGAATCATATTGGTATTCTTCTTCGGAATCTAAATGTGAATCACATGTAGAGACATCATTAGGATCAAATGGAGTACGTAAATCAGTTATACCTTGTTCTTCAACTAGTTGTAGATCATGCAATGGATCCTCATTGAATTGAACACTCCTTTTAATGAAGCATCTTTTAGTTGCAATCTCCATCAGTTTGTAAGCCTTTGCATCTTCTGCATATCCAAGAAGGATGCTTTCACTACTTTAAGGTTGAAGTGATTTTCTCTTGTCGGAGGGGATTATGGCCCGTGCCTTGGATCCAAAATCCCTCAGATGAGAGACATCAGGTTTGTGTCCCTTCAATGCTTCAACTGGAGTGACCCCATCAACATATTTTTGGGGTACCCTATTCTAAATGTATGTGCCAGAGTTCACTTCTTTTTCCCAGAGATTTGATGGGAGATATCTTGATTCAAGCAAGAAGGTATACATCTCTTTTAATGACCTATTCTTCCTCTCTGCTACACCATTTTCTTGTGGTGTGTATGGGACAGAATGTTGCATTTGAATACCTTCGAAAGAACACACCTGCTGCAACTCCTTCTTGATGTACTCCCCTCCATTATCTGATCTGAGTGCCTTGATATTCCTTCCAACAGTATTCTCAAATAAGGATTTGAAAATTTTGAAGATTTCGAATACCTCATATTTTTGTTTGAGAAAGTAGATCCAACATAACCTAGAATAGTCATCAATGAAGGTCATAAGGTATTTGGATCCATTCATTGAAGCAGTGGGAATCGGTCCTAAAACATCATTATGAATCAGATCAAGTATGGAAGAAGCTTTCTTTTCCTTCCCAACATCATACTTTCACTCTGGGTTCTTCCCTACCAAGAAACCTTTGCAAATTCCTTGAGAGAACTTTATGTACAACAAACCTTCATCCATCTCTTCCTTGTGAAACTGTTAGCTAGAAGCTTGCATATGCTTCTGCTAAATGAAGGTGCTCTCGATACTGATGGTTTAAGGCTAACCACCATCTCTGGAGCTCAATCGAACATAGCTCTTCACAAGATCGCTTGTTCCGGCTCGCTTGCACTCACTCGCTTGTTACTAACGGTCTTCATTCCCCCCTGTCAGGAACAATGTGAGGAGAGGAGAGTATCATGGTGTAACAACTAGACACAAAACACATGAGTACTCTATGTCATGGTTCCCTTATGTCTAAGGGTCTCTATCACTGAATCTGTCCTCTGAAACTGGATGTGGATCATGCTTGTTTGATCTCACTTACTTGTAGAGAGCCAGGGCTACTTGTTGTTAGATGGAGGCTTCGAAACTTGACACCTGTCATCATGTTCCCCCCTGTCAGGTACAAAGTGAGGAGAAGAAGATGTCTCAACTGCAAGATGTGTCAATACTCGTGAATGAACTCTTCGGTATGACTTATAAATATTCTTGGTTGTTGATGTCCATTGCCAAGAAGCGATCCACCCATAGTGAATCTTATCTCTTGCAGGTTTCTTCAAATTGAAGCATATGTCTGATGAGTGTGTATGCTTTCCACAATGCTTACAAGGGTGAAGATCAAAACAATGGTATTTCATGTGGCCAACTCGATCACAGTGTTGGCATGTCGAACTCTGAATTGATGTGGATGAAGATGGACTCTCGTGGATGAATCCAACACTCTAAAACTGGATGGGCTTGGAGAAATCAGGAATGTGAACTGTCACTTCCCCGTCGTATCCAAGACCGGTTCTATGCTTTTTATGGATGATCTCTTCCCAAGGTCTGATGATGGGCTTGGAAGGAGCAAGCAGAGCCTTTGCATGCATTTCTTCATCTTCATTTTCTTTCACTTCTGATGGGGTGCCACTAATTTGCTTATGTGCTTCTGGAGTGGCATCAATATGTGCAAGCTGCAGAACATAATCATAAAGAGGATTGTTCTGAACGTGAACAAGTTCAGAATGCCTTTCTTCTCATATGAACTGCAACTCAAGCTGTAGGAAATCACGAGTGTCTTGTGAATCTTTTACAGAATCTCGAATGTGAGTGAGAGTGCTCTTGTCGATCATGACAGTGTTGTCAACAGAGGAAAGAAGTAGAGTGTTCAGTAACTCTACAAGGCCATTTAATATCGCCATTGAAAACTCACTCAAATACAAAAGGGCTTCTTGCAATTCCACCCTTTTACAACAAGACTCAAAAACTAAGATTCTGAGCTCAAATGATGAAGGGTGTCGGGTTCAACCGAAAGTGCACCCAAGTACAATGCAGCTTAAGAATTTGCAGGTGAACTTCAAAAAACACAATTAAAAATGTTGAATCTGAATGCTGACTTGGTCTTCAGAAGAGTTATTTACCTGAGTTCTTGATGATCTGCTTTTCTTGTTTCTTCTTCTGGAACAGCTGAACCAACACGTTGCAGCTGAACCAACACGTTGCAAGCTGAGTTTTTTAATGTGGATATGTAGTAATATCTCTATATCCATACAAACTCCACTCAGAAAAGCTTCACGAATTTTGGCATCGTAACAGACTCGCGGCTTCCAATACAAAGAGCAGTCTCGAAACATCTATGCCACACGCACAGGTCGCAGTGCTCAATTTGCAAGCTGGGGGAGAACCAACTAAACCGCAGATTATCAATGTAAACGGCAGTCACAGGTCTCAAATTATTACTGCAAACTTAAATTTCAAGATTCTGAGTTTTAATGATCATATGCGGTTAGCCTTCAACGATTAATATAGTATGACAATTTCAATCTGCTCAATATACAAAGTGGCGATTCATATTCAAGCGTGAATTGCTATGCATGCCCTTCAAAGAAATTGCCAGTTAAGAGGTCACACACAAACTTGGAAAATTTTCATGGGAACTGGGTCGCAGTAGCTCCAATCTATTCTTTTATTTGCACACCTTCCAGCTGAAACCAACAACGTAGCTCATAGAATGCTCCTTCACGCACAGCTCCTTCACTCGTGGTATTGGATCCACAGTTATATCCTTCACGCAATTACATATAGCTTCAAATAAGAGGTCACAACTCGCCCCTCCTTTGTCTCCACGATGAGAATCGATGCAAGCAGTCAATAGCTCGATATCCTTCAATAGCAGCAATGGTACATTCAAAACGCGAATGACTATGCAGCTTCAAAGCATATCAAGGTCGCAGTCTTAGTAGCTCCACTTCCAAGGGGATTGCAACTCCAAAGGAAATTCTCAGCTCTTCAACTCCGTCTGAGGTTTTCGGTTCTTCTTCCACTCAGTCAATAATTCAGACTTGATGGGCTCTTCTTGTGACTTCTATAACGACTCTCTTCAACAATTCTGTCGTTTGATTGGATCATAAAACGGCTCCAACGCTTGAACACAGATAGTGCAAACACCTCGACCGTTGAGAGAAATGCACCATGCACCAGCAAATACTTCACTGCATAAGCTCTAATATTTGAAATGTAGGGAGAGATCACGACTGTGTGTGGTTTTGCAGAGATCCTGGTGCTAATTACTGCGTTATTGCAACAATAATCTTTAAAAAAAATGGTAGAGAAAACTTGTACCAATATACAGCTCCACGCAACTCGATATGGACGACTTCACGATCTGGCAGCTACTCGACGTGATGGATGCAAACGCAACACTCACCACAGTGCTATGTCTCAAGATCGCAGTGTTGAACGAGGTAGAGGCTCTCGCCTGGAGGCACCAAATTGTAGCTTTTCTTTTGTGATCTCACAACCCTAGAGATCTCATCTCTGACGACGGACTCGCAGCTCGGGAGAGTTGCACCAATAAACAATTTTCTGAGAGTCAGGTCTCATTTCATTGGCAGCCATTGGATGGGGTCACATGCATTCAACGCAGAGATGATTCAACTCATTGGTTGTGTGAGGAGAAGTTGCGGCTCCAGAAGAACCTCACGTGCCTTGGAATGATCTCGCGCAGCAGTGTGAATGATGCTCACACGCAGCATCTCCAGAGATGGCAGCTCAGAGCTTGCGGAGATGGAGGTCGAGCTTACACGCACCACAGATGGTAATTCATCAACGCAGCTTCACGTGGATGGAAATTCACTTGGGTCGCAGCTATTCCCAGGTCACATCTCTTCCACAATGGTCGCAGCTATGCACAGGAAATGTCTTCGCGGGAACTTCTTTGGTGGACAGCTCGCACAAAAATGGTAGCTCGTCACTCTGGAAGAAGATGAGGTCGCTTCCCATGGAAGAGGTCGCACTAATCAATAGTAGTGACCGCAGCCACAATACTCCGTAACTCCAATAGAGGGATGGCAGCTCCAAGTAAGTCGAGGTCACACAGATGAAGTTCACGCAGAAACGAAACTCGTGCAGATATAGCTCACGCAGAAGGAGGTCGCAGCTCGGGCTCTCAACGGGAAGAAATTAGGGTTTTTCAGGTCTGGAAAATTCGAAGGAGAAGGAGCTGGCAAGTATGTAGGAGGGCAGGTCTGGGTACAGGCGGCAGGGTCATAAAAGCTCAGCACAAGCAGAGGATTCACAACAGCTCTGATACCATTGTTAGGTTGCCCAATGGGAAAATGAGCAGATTGGCTTACACACACAGCCAAATAAAAAACACAAAGACAAATAAAATGGCGTGAAAGCGCAATAAATTTCATTAAGATATGCACATATAAATACAATAATATGTGACCCTTTGGATTCGTATTCCAAATAATCTCTTGGACTCCCAAGATGAGTGTTAGTCTCCCAACCTCACAGATTAGTTTCCAACAACTTGAAGTTTAGGTGTCTGAATATTTCATTCCATAGTCTGCTTGCCTTATTTGCATGAGTCAAGAGAGCACTTTGATGTGAATATGGCAGGAATCAAGGGAACTCATATATCTTGGAGGAATGGTTTCAACTCCTTTGGCTATCAACTTCCTAGATGAGACCTCTGCAACCTCAACTGTGTCAGGTCCACATACTACTTTCTTTGGTGAACCTCTGTGTGACATCTAATAAACATACAACAAATTGGCTTCTAGAGAAGGAACTTATAGCACATTGTTGAAATTTCCATGCTCAAGTTGTATTGTGCACTTTCCTTCAATAGAAATTTGAGAATCATCTCCCATGTGAATACTAGGACCATCTGCACGATCAAGAGAAGAAAATGGCTCTCTAGAGGAAAGCATGTGGTTGGAGGATCCATAATATATGAGGAAGGATTTAGATTGAATTAATCATGCCTTCAATGGATGGCATCTATCATGATCATCATTCTTGCTTCCTGAATTATCCCCCCTTGCACCTTCTAGAAGAGCAATGTGGTTTTGTTCAAGAAATTTGGCCATTTTATCTATGGTTTTCTTCATACATGAACTCTCTAGATGGTTTCCTTTCTTATAGCACGTGCACTTGGTTTTCTCAAACTTCTTTTGCTTATCCTTCTTGGAGTTGGAGGCTTCTTCTCAGGGATTAAGCTTCTCCTTTGACTTGTCTCCAAAATGCTTCTTTTCCTTCCCTTTGTGCTTCCCCTTTGCATTCACACTTTTTGAATCTCCAGCCACAAGAGCCTAATTCTTTGAGGATTTGAGGGAGCCCATTTGAATTAGCTTGCATTGTTCTTGGATGAGAGATTCAGTGAATACATCTAAGGATGGCATTTTTCAACAAGGGATTGACAATCTCCCTGAATGGAAGGTAGAAACAAAGATGGAAAACTCTGGACCAATCTTGCTTAGAATGGATAGCACCCGTTGCTCAACCTTCTTCTCAATGCCACATTGCTTTCATTACATGACCAAATATTTGAATTTAGAAAAGAATTTCTGAATAGTTTTGAAACTGTTGAGTTGAAGAGAAATCAACTCATTCTCCAGAATATGGCCCCTTAGCTCATCTTGTTTTCCGAAGAGGGTCTCCAACTTCAACTAAACCTCTCTTGGAGTCTTCAATCGATCGAGGTGGAAGAGTAGATCTTTGGAAATATGAATACACATGAAACAAGATGCTTCATCCAATATATTCAGATACTTGGCCTTCTCAACAACTGCTTGAGTTTTGACCTCCATAAATCCCATTGTGACCCTGTATAGTGACTTGTTGTGCAACACCATCTGCATATCATCCCTCCAATAAATATAATTGAAGGGTGTCAGGATTCTAAGAGACAAGGGAGCATTCAAATTCTCCATTAGAGCTGCTGGAGCGAATACAATGTGAAACTGTTGCTCTGAAGAACCTACAAAAACCTTTCAATTTTGGAGGTAAATTATGATAGTTAATCTACTGAGCACTACTATAGGACACTAGGAACTTTTTTTTTATCCTTCACACCTGGATAGACCTGAAATTATTTCTCAAATGAATTCAATGCAATGGCACCAGGATTTGTTGTGGAAATATGAAGGCTTCTGGTTCTCTAGAGTAATTATCTGCTCAACCTAAACTCTCTGAATGGCTCTAATACCATGTGAAATTCAAGATCATGGAGCTAATATTACTTCACAGTGAAAAGAATAAGCAGAAAATATGTTCAACAGTGAAAATGGCAGTGAAATGAGTAGTCAAATTCAATAAGTAACACAACTCAGTTTGGAGCAGAATAATGTCTAATGATCCATTAATCAATATAGTCAACAATGATGTTACAATAGATAGGATTTGAATCCCATAGGATAATTCGAGTCTCAGTGAGTCTAGGATAGGAATTGTCACCTCAATCAATGCTCTAGAAGTCCCAAACTTAGTTAAAATCAACCAAATCTCGGTTAACTGAAGACACAATCAGTTAAATGACCAAAAGGAGCGCATTAGTGATTTTTTCTTGCAAATCATTCAGAAAAAGGGTGCATGAGACTACAAACAGTGGCTATCGGAGCATAAACCCACCACAAGAGTCAGCTAACTTACGTGGACTGAACTAGAACACTGAGTTGGCTCCTAAAATGTAAGGAACTGACTTAAGTGATCCTAAAATGATGCATGCAGGGTGCATTAGGTGGAAAATGGATCCTGGATAACATTTGCACACTACTAGGGGGAAATGACATCATCAACTACTAGGAAAAAAATAATGCTAAGTAGGACAAGGATGGAGTATTAAATATCCTAACATGCATGATATATGCAAGTATATAAAAATTAGATATACATACAGTTAGATTTTACTAGAATGCAATGGAAAATATGAAATAAATTATTGTAGAGTAAAATGATACACTATACTAACCTTTTGAACATTGTGATATATCTTGTTAATTCAATACAAGAAATATGAGAATTTAAAAATAGAGAAGAATATGAAAATATGTGTATATGCATTATGATTTGTGTGCATTAAATTGTCAAGAACAAGACAAATTGTATCATGATCACTCTAATATGTATCTAATATACAAATTATATAATGTTGATTGGCCATGTTTGACCATACATGGTTAATAAGTGACTTTGATACATGACTTGCCCTTGTCTAGGAGGCGAAAATTGTAATTGTGCATGTAGTTTTCTAGTGTTTTTGTTTCATTATTTCTTTGAGACATGTCGATATTGAAATCGTCTAAGATGCTTATGCTTTGATTCAATTGTATATTGGATAATGATTTTGTAAGAATATTGTTTACATTGGTCAAGGTTGCATGTGGCGTGGAATATATGTTTAGAATTGAAATTTGTAATCCATGACAATTACTTTTGCAATTGTGGCCTCAACATTTTGTTCTTCAAAGTGCACATATTCTAAAATGGTTATATTCTTTTTGAACATGTCATAATCCCATGTTTTGAATAGTTTGATATGCAATTGAAGCTTGGCAGTTGTTCAGTTGACGTAGACTATGTAATATATGTCTCTTGCTACAAGCATAAAATGTCGCATTCCATTATATCATAGTCATTTAGTATGTCATTACTATACATATGCAAGTTGTGTGTGTGTTTAGAGAAATCATCAAGATGTTTGAATCTGCTTGTATGGATTGGGGATCATGTTCTAGTTTCCACTTTGCAATGCTTTGTAGACGTTGCATCTTAGTATCAATTTTCTATTTCACTTTGAAATTACCTTTTGTAAGGGCATTTAGAAAATATAGTCGTTCTACGCTTATTATATGAGAAAATATTGTATAAACTAATCCATGTATGTGTATCCTAGTAGGGTCAAATGCAACACCATATAGTGTTAATCCTTGTGATATACGTATTGTGTGTGTGCATGCAAGTTGAACCAGAAATTGTTTGCAAACTTTCAATTGACTTGTTTTTTCCAATTCTTGGTATTGGTTTTGCTATTTGCGAAATAGGTATCCAATATTGGGAGATGTGGACTATATTAAGAGATCAATATGTTAGCTTGACAATGTCCAAATTTTGGATCATAGAACTTAATCCATATCACATCAAGTTTATCTATCCTAATATAGGCTTTCATTATTCGATCTGCACCATTGACAAGGCCATCTTGTGAGTCATAGTTGCCAACATATATTTAAACTAGCATATACAATTTTATGACAAGTTGCGAGGGTAGAGTATCCATATGTAGATGGTAAGGTGGATTTCCATGGCTTTCTTCTTCCTCATCAATTGCATTGATTACAATTTCCTCACCAAGGATAGGCAATAACATATTTTTGTTACGTGTTGCAACATCTTTATTCTTGTAAAAGAGATCATAAGAAAAGGTTGGATCATTTGGTGCAAGTCACATGAAATTTGTATTCAAATATGCCAAATCACTATCAGTTTGTGCATTTGTACACATCCTATTCAAAATAGTAATGAATTTTTGATTTGTTTGGTGCATTGTAATATGCAATTCATAGAATTTAATATTTTCGTTCCAAAAGTCATGAGTTATTATTTGTTTATTTATTGTAGGTTTTTCAAATATGATGGAATCTTTTATGGGTTGAACTTGATAAATATCACCACAAAATATCATATCAATGTTTCCAAAGCATTTGGTTTGTACATATTTTAAGTTTCTCAATATATTGTCATTGAAATCTAATTATCAACTTCCAATCAAAGAAGCATCATCTATGTAAACAAGTTGTAATTCTTGGTACAGTTTTGATGAATTGTCCAACATTTCATTGCTAAGTGGGAGAAAGTTGGACTTGTTGACTGGATTGTTGTTCCACCTGCATTATATTCAGTTTTACTATTGTATGCCAGTATCAAACCTTTTGGTTTCAAGGGATCAACAATATTATATGTATCATAAATCCGTATGAGCAGTTGGAAGATTGATTTTTCTATGAATGTTTTGATTGTTCCTGCTACACCAATAAGGAACAAGTACAATGGAATGTATATTTCCTTATGTTTTTTAGTACAATTTACTTGACAATTGCCTACTATTCTTTGTTGATCATCTTCTAATTTTGTAGTAATCTTGATTTTCTAAAAGAAATGGGTAATTTGTTACTTAAAATCCAAGATTAATGGACTTTTAGATTGGAACACTGAAGCCATTGAAAATCTATTTGTAAATCATATTCTTCACAATAGCTTCTATTTTTTCTCCTTTTATCATTGTATCAGAGTTGTTCATAAAACTATAATTTGTTTGCTCCATGAAATTTTCCAAATCACCCCATAATGGATTGATATTATATGTAAATTTTGCTTCATTGATTTATATTGTATTTGCGTGGTAACTATATGCAACTTTCCATGTTGGCAATCTTTATTTAAATGTATCTTCATTGTTTTGAAATGAAACATGTAGTAGTAGTTTCTCCCTACAATAGTTTTTATAGTTATGTGTTTGTTTTATTTGACAAATCAGATCACAATTGGTTTCTTTCTTTTTGATATATGTGTACCATATTTCGTGTAGTTTGATACAAATTATAACAGGAAAATATGTATAATAGCACATGGGTGCTCAATGTAATAATCAATAATAGAGTGCCACGTCACATTTTTTTTTTAATTGTCGAGCTATTGTTTTAAGAAGAACGTTGTCTTAAGCATAAATCTCCATTCATTTAATGAATATGTGTTTGTAAATATGCATTCCCTTGAAGTACAACTTAGTGGTGAAGAAAGTGTTATATGAATTACTTGTTGAGATTACATATGTTGAAGGTTAGTAGTGTATTCCCAAGTATATGTATCATTTGGATAGCATTGATTTTTCTTTTTTCATGTTCAATACATAGTTTTCTAAATGTATTTGTCATTGACCTATCAACTTTGGTCATATATAAACTACAATATCATGTCATTGTATATGCACTCAGTATGTATTGGGAATCTATATTTGCATTCCATAAACTTGGCATATCAACTACAAAACTATTGTTCCAAATATGTGAAGGTTTTCAGCTCGAAAAAATCGTTGGTTGTTTTATATGACATTGTATTGCTTGAATGTTATCACTTTCTGTTAGATCCATTTCATTCAAGAAGCCTTCAAAACATGTTGGATTTTCATATTGTTTCTTATCTATAACTATGAACAATGACTTTGATTTTCCACTTAGTATTTCACTCACTAAACTAATTGGATCAAGGAATCTTGTCCTTTTAATTGGGGGCATGGGAAAGTTGTATCCGATGTGAATTCTTCTTTTTGCAACTTCTTGTATGTAAATGGTTGTGTAGTTTGGTAAGATTTGGATCCAAGTGATCTATGTCACAAGTTATGTAATTGCCCAAAGGCTTCTCAATGTTCGAGTTACAACCTCGTCCAGATACTGGAGCGCCTTCTATCCATATTAGACCATTTTCAAGTTCACTTCCTCTATTTTGGAAATCTGTCACAAAGTAATAATCCAATATTTTTCTAAAGAATCTTTCATCATGACATATCAACTATTTTATAACATTGATTCTATGTCTATAGTAACGAATGCATGTGACAGTTGGATATTTTCTTATAAGATAATCAATATCAAAGTCCTCTATAGTATCAATGTGTTATCTTTTTTTTCTTTTGCTATACAACTCAGTCAATGTATCTACTATTGGACTACATTGATGCTCTGCACTCATGAAGGTAACAAATAAATTCAAGGGTCCTAATTGTCGTATCATTGATCCGGATTGTGAAAGGAATGAGATGGAAAATATGCAAGTAAATGAGGAAAAATAATGTAAAGAGAATAATATGGCACAAAACTAACTCTTATTTAAATGAGAAAAATCTAAAGAACTACATCATGAATGGATGACCTCCTTTACAAATGAGAGGCCCATTTATATAGTACTTACGTGGTGCCTCGTAGGAGCCATGTCTTTTCATTATTTCATTGTTACTTGTTTTATTTGTTCAAATACCATGGGTTACAAAAAAACCATGGGTTGCAAAAACTATGCATATGGATTTTCTCCACTCTATTATTATTATTATTATTTTCTCCCACCAAATACCATGGGTGTATACCATGGTTTACCAAAAACATGGGATCCATGGGCTCCTATATTCCCAATGGTAAAAAGAAACAATTACCATGGTGATTCGGTGAAAAAGGTGGGTGGCCACTAATTTTCACTTGGATTAATCCTCCCCCATTAGGAATCAACGGTCCCCATTGTGTCAAGTTCCCTTGTCAGATGGGGAAACTTCTATAGAATTTTGGCTCCTGGTGAGACACTTGCCTTGGTGAATAAGTTACCATGCTTTCATGACTTGTTGGAAAGTGCCTTCCATTTGTGTATCCATGATTTGATCAATTATATCCTTCTCAAGGAAGTCGGAGTTGAGTTTTGCAAGGGCCAAGTGCTTAGATACCTCTGAGGTTTCCAATAGAGGCAAAAAATATGGGTGAAGGAGCACCACATTGAAGATTGGATGTAGGCCAAGGAATGAGGGAATATTTAACTCAAAAGCATTCTTACCTACAACCTTGGTGATGGTGTAAGGCCAATATCTAAGGGGTCAAAGCTTTCGATGGGTTCTTGCAAGGCACTCTTTCTGCAAATGTATCCAAGACTTATTACCAACTTGAAACTTGTGTGGAACTCGATGTTGGTCATGTCACCATTTGTACTTAGCATGGGATTTATACAAGATTCCATGGACTTGTTGGAGGATGTGCAGAGTCCTTTAAACAAATTTGGTTGCACAATATGCCTCGGTCTAAAACATTATTTCCTCATTCTCCGAAAGGGGGAATCTGTAGATTTGACCATTGGGTAAGGGAGAAATGGGCACCAAGTCAATGGAATACTTGGAATTATAGTGCAGAGGCACCCCCGTAGGTAAAGAAAAAATATATTTGTGCTCCTCTACCATCTTATCAACCTACTTCAATTGTATAGCAAGGTATTGGGTCAGGCTTGTAGTGGTGGCAGTGAATTTCTGTTCACCTTCTGATTGGATCGTGAAGAGGCTAAACTTTGTGCTCTGAGAGATTACTTTGCAGCATTTTTTTGCCGAGATCAATGAAGTGGCAATAGTGAGAACTACCTCTGGTACCGCATAGAAATGACCTTCTAGAGTAACATTGACACTCCAGGGTCGAGACTCATAAACAACGTGACGTTTCCACATATATGATTGTCCTAAAAGAACATCACAAACTGTGAGTGGAGCAACATCACACATCACCTCATCTCTTAAGGGATTGATGTCGTAGGACATGTGACATTGCCAATTGATATCAAGGTCTTTTAACTGTAGTTGTCAACAACAAAATGCAGTGGGGTCCCCTCATACCCACATCTGTGAATGGAAGAGGCACTCCCCCTCCTCAAGCTCCTCTAGTTATTTTGGTTGGATTGTTGTGGTCGTGATGGTAGCTGTGGGTTCTACATTGATGATATGTTTCCCTTTATTGTGTTCAGAATCAAAGTTTGATTCGGGTTCTAATTATTTTTCTTTGATTTCGGCCACTAATGACTGCTTAGAGTGACATTCATTAGTGTTTAGAATTAACTTTTTTGGAACTCACACTACTTCATGGTGTCCTTCGACTTCCCATCACCTTCTTAGTCGATGGATTGGACTGATTTTCTTGAGAATGACTCTCTATTCTTTGTTCTTTGTTTGAGTTAGGGTTTCCTTTGCCATGCTTCTGTTGTGGCTTATTTGAAAATATGAACTCTTGCTTACTCTGCTACTTAAATTTATGCTTGATTTTGATTGTATATCAATAAGTAGCTCCAGTGAGGAGATGTCCAAGAAATCCATCTTTGTTTAAATGTACTTGTGTAGACCACTGTGGTAGTTCAAAACCAAGTGTTGCTTGGATTCCTTAATACCCATCTTTGAGCGCAATGTATGAAATATGTCGGTGTACTTCAGCACCATCTGGTCTCTCTCATGCTGCAAAGTCATCCATTTCGTGTATTGGTCATCATAGTTTCTGACAAGGTAGAACTCCTCCTTGAGGGCATCAATAAAGAATCCATAGGTGTGTTCTCTCTCGAATGGAATAGATTCATTCGTGGTGTACCTATCCTAGTAACCTTCCCACCAAGCTCTAACATGGGAAGGGCCTTAAATAGTGCAAAGGTGATATTTTCACCATCGATTTTTTTTTTGGACATAATAATAACCTTTTAGTAGATTCAACCATTTTTCTAGAGCATATGCATCTATCTTGCCTTAAAATAAGGGGATATCAAAATTGGCTTGTACCTTGAAAGGCATCACACCTCCAAAATGGTTGTTTGACAAAAATGCCTCCGTTGTTGGTAGTCATCAAAGGATTTGAGAGAAGTTATCCATCATCTTGTTCCTCTATCAAGCGAGGATTTTTTAGAGCAATGTTTTGAAAGGATCTCATGCTCCATCATCTCTCTTTTCTTCCACCATGGGAGGTCACTTAGGTTGGAGAGAGTGATCACCATCAAGCAAAACTAGCTTGACACCCAACTCTCTATACCTTGACCTCCTCAGGGACATGCACTAAGAATAACTAGGATAAGACTACTCCGATACCACTGATTCGAATTGTGAAAGGAACGAAATGGAAAACAGGCAAGTAAAAGTGGAAAAATAAAGTGAAGAGAATAATATGGAACAAAACTAACTCTTATTTAAATGAGAAAAATCTATAGAACTGCATCATGAATGGATGATGTCTGATACTCTAACCACTAGAGCTTCTTTCACCGTTTCTTCCCATCCTGGCCTTGTTTTCAGCATCTTTACAGTGATAGAGTTTAATCTTTTCATTGCATGATCATTCTCAGGAAGCGTTGATCCATCCATGAAAGGTTGATAAACAACATGATATTCATAAATAATTACTTGTCATGCTTTCCTAGAGTTACTGAATTGTGATTAGGACACGGTCTTGAAGGCAGAACAAGCCCCTTAGGAAAAATTGTGTGAAAGAATTATGCACACTGAATATCACAGTTATTATCATCCTTCAAAGGTATAAATCTATGATTCTGTTGATTCATTCTACTGTTGTAACTACTATTGGGCACTAAGGCATCTAGAGACAATAGAATGATAAAAACCCACCCTGCCCTTGCCTTGCACTCCATCTTCCAACTGATACAGTGACAGGAATCAATAGTATATTGAATAAAATAGCAAGAATGCATATAGTTTGAAACCTAAAGAGAAGAATACACTACCAACCATGTTCAGTTGACTTTAGCTTGATTTCTTTATAATGTAATACTCCATTTTGACCCTTAGGATATATTAGCTTTTAATGTAAATATTGTATACATGTGATGTATGTTTTCCTAGCGTGGAGCTCAAGGCCCAGGCCCCGCTAGTGGAAGCTTGAATTTTATTTAAAAGGCAAGTATTAGATATTATGTTACCCATGTGCTATTTAGCCATGGAACATTGTAAAAATGATGTAAATAAACATCATGCAATAAAATACCACAATTGGCTATGGAAGCAACTAATGAGAAGGGGCCATGTGTATCCACTAGGGAGTGGTGAAGGGGATGTGGGATTGAACCATAGGTTTCCAAATGTCACCTTGAGAACCCATTTGACTTTCCTTGCTGGCATTTAATTCTGTGTAAAAAGTTGTTGAAGAAATCAGTCTATGGCTTCAATCGAGCATGGGCAACCCAAAAATTCGTATGACAAGGTATGGGCTCTGTTTCCTTGACCCACAAGTCACTCTACCTCAGGGGAATGGGTCCTTCCTCATTCCCATTCCATTTTTGAACATCCTAGCATCAATTTTCATCCATTACGAATTCCCAGCAGTGAGCAAAACCAGAAATCGCAACTTTGCAAGAACCCACGTTTTGAAGTGCCATAAACGCCCAGAATTTGGCATTGACAGTAAAATCCAATGGGGGATCCATAGATATGAACCTTGGGGTGAATTTGAGCGTATTAGATACCCCTAAATCCGTAGAAAAGCCCAGTTTTTATAGCCCAGAAGTCCAGTGACGAGATTGAGTATTTTGATGACAGAGTTGTGAGAAATCCAAGTGTGAATGACTGAACAGAGGATTGGATTGCTTGAATTTAGCTTGAGATGTTTGTAGCTCTGTGGTTGAGCTCACTGGCTTAGCATCCTCCTTATTTGTCTTTTGTATGCTTAATAAACCCAACTGTGTGTTGGCTTAGCATAGTTGTTGAGTGAAACCATGGCTGTGAGTGAGCCCATCTAATTTCTCCTTAGTGGATACACAACCCAACTCGGGGGTGATCTCTCAGTTAAAAGAATATAGGCTGGACAGAGATCTATGGTTGGGTGGAACGTTGTTCTCACATAGCCAGTTGTTTGGACAGCTTTAGCTCAAAGATAAGTGTTCTCTGTGTTTAAATTATATGCATTCTGTGTTTTGCAATGTATTATTTTTGAATGATAAGTATTCATGTTAATGGAATTGATATGAAGTCTGTGCATAACATGAGAATGGGATGGATTCTCTGCCTGTTGATTTATCATTTGTTTGAGATAAATATGCTGATGCATTTCAGTTTGTGTGTTAATATGAGTTTTAATTCCATTGTGTTTATTTGAAGAATGAGTCTGCACACAGAAGTTTTTAATTTATAATGAATTTGTGCATAATGTATGGGGCCAAAATCGTTAAGTAAGCCCGACATGTTTGATCATGTTTCCTTCCTTGCAATGGATTGATGGAAGGGGACGTGACAGAGTGGTATCATAGCCCATGTTGCAGCACTGGGGCTGCTTGGGCCAAACTATGAGTTACAGGCAGGTAACAGAATGTTTTAACATGGTATTGGTGAAGTTGGGGGTGTCATTTTAGAATGGAAAAATGGCAATATCAGAGTTCTCAAATGGGGTAGAGGACCAACCAGGTGCATAGAGATCTGCAAGATATTTCCAACGGTACCAGACTCGCCTCATTTGTCCAAGGGACGAAGGAATTATGAACCCCGGAAGTTGTAGGGCCAGAGGTGTTCCAAGGTTGCGGATTTCAGATTTTGAGAACGCAAAGTTTTGAAAAAGTGTGTTCCGGTTTCCGCAATCCCGAACCCGCAATTTCGGGTTTCGGGTTTCGGGTTGCGGGTTACGGGATGGTTACATTTCCGTGACCGCGACTTGACATTCCGAAACCGCAATTTCGGGTTGCGGGATGGTTACATTTCCGTGACCACGACTTGACTTTCCGAAACCGCAATTTTGGGTTTCGGGTTTCGGGTTGCGGGATGGTTACATTTCCGTGACCCCAACTTGACTTTTGCACCCGCAATTTCAGGTTGCGGGATGCGGGTTGTGGGGTGGAAAAAAAAAAAAAGTATAGAGCCCGAAAATTGATTTTTGGATGACAGGAGCATGCGAGATCAAAATTTGATGAGTCCAATGGTATTCTGAGGCCATTAAAGGAAGCCATGAATGAACCAGTGAGGATCCCGAGCTCATTATGCCCCAATTTGGCATAAATTTGGGATTAATGGCTTTTACAAATCGGTGTCCCGACGCTTCACAGAAAGTCGGATTGAGCCGAAACTGATATGGAGCGGTCATGGAGCAGACACAGTGTTAATTTTGGAGTTTTTGAGCCAAACTCCAAAGGATGTGGAGTCGAAGTGAGTGTGAAGACCAAAAAGCACTATTTCGGGCCACTTTTTGGAGATTTTGAAAGCTTGTAGTGGATGAAAGTGACCCTGTAATTAGGATTCAAGAAATTTACTGAACTCAACATTTCTTTTCTCATGAAAACAGACTTTTTCCGTTAGACAGAGATTTCTTAGAAATGCAATGTTTGGGAAATAGCCAATTTTGGCCCAAAATTTGAACTTTTGGAAAAATGTGAAAAGTGGACAGTAGTCAAACCCATAATTTAATAAAAGATGAATGGTGCATCGGAACAGAGATCCGCAAGTTGCTAAGTGTTCCTTGTTATGTGGACTAACTTCTTCCGGTAGAAAAGTTCTCCTGAATCTTTCTAGATTTACTTCTACAGGTGGTTGAAGTTGGCAGTTCATGATATTTTACAACTGTGTAAAAGTGCAGAATTTTTGGTAAAAGTTTGTCATTTTTGAAGTAATGTAATTACTACACCTGAAGTCAGAATGGAGCACGTGTATAGGCATTGGAAAGCTTATCCAGCAGGGAACAATTTTGCATAGTCAGAATTTGAAGAGGTTATCATACCTCATAGTTATGCAGAGCAGAAAAGTGCCAGTGGCTGTTTTGACAAAGATTGTTGTCAATATGGACAATTCCTAGAATTGCATGCCTGGAAGTAGCGTAGACCATGAAAGCGAAACAACTATGATGTGGAAGAGGAAGTTCATGCAAAGATGAGGGATTGGAAAGGGAGAATACCTTAACCCCTATCTTGCTAACTGTATTTACATTTTATAAGCTTTATGTACATAAAACTATGGCATGGGAATGCTGAAAATGCAGAGATTAGATGGATGGCATGAATATGTACTAGTTGGCATATTCATAAGCAATGCACAGTGCATGAGAATATTTTTTTGCACGCATATGATATTACATATTGGTAAAAGTAGTGGGATTTTACATATACAATGAATCACTAATGGTAAATATTGTGGTTGATAACCACTATTGGTGTTGGTATTGGTGGAAGGATCAAATACAACAGGAGCATGGCTGAAGATGTTGTTGCGTGTGACCAGCAACCTTATGAAGAAAAGGATAAGGCAACAAATCCATGATCAAGAAGTTGGTGGGTGAATTCTGCAATCTTCTATAAGAGACCAACTAATAAGGTAACATCAAGGGTGTAAATGGGAGCCATGCAGGTAATGGTTTATGGTTTAGTTATGATGATTGCATAAGTGTTGAAAGGGGATTGGGTAAGAATCCATTGAACCATATTTAGTAGTCATAAAATGGTATGCATTCAGAGTTGAAATGCATTGACGTGAATGCCATACTGCCATAGTGTGCTGGAGCATGGAGCGGTGAAGGCAAGAGGCCTCATACCATGTGACTGTTTAGAAATTTAGACTACATTCATATAAAAATATATCATGTCGTGTGTATGTTGGTTATGAGTTTAATAACCAAAGCAAGTGAGGACTGGTGCTCCTGATTATGGTAATGCATCCTATATGAGGTAGTCATGGTTAGGCCATAATATGTTTGAATGCATAGTATTCATGAATCAATACAAGGTAGCATTGAGTGGATATGCATTAAGAGATTTTATAAATCTTGTAGTTATGCATTGAGTGGATGTATATGAAAAGTTTGAGCAAATGTTGTAAATGTGCATGCATAAGTGTGGGTGCACATGTCGTGATGCATTGCATGACTGCATAGGGATGGTGCGTGTGTTATTGCAAACTAAATAATGAATGAGATGATGAATTGATGATAATTCTAGGATCATTTCATGGGTTGTTATGAATGCAGAATAGTAAGTGCATGAAGAGGGTAGTCATGATTGATGGGCTGCTGGAATGCTCTGTGGAAGGGAAGAGTTGTATAAATGATATGACTGTGAAATAATCAGTATCTAAAGTTTCATTTAAATTGCATAAATGATGTGAATGTACCTTGAAATTTTAGTATGATAATGATTCACATGAAGTGAATGAGTTTTGGTGATATTAATATATTAACAGCTGGAAGTGTTTGAATTCTGGAGTGTTATAATTCTAAAAATGCTTCAGTGATCATTGCAGCAATGAAATATTATATGCATAGATACTCACAACATGTTTGGCTGATTGAAAGTTTCAGATTCCAGGTAGAAATGTCTTGCGTATGGCAGTGAAAGTAAGACCATAATAAAGACCGAACTCTACCATGTGCAAAAGCCAAAGGTTATGAGAAGGTTCTCATGGTTGTGAAATTTAACTTATGCATGAAACAGATCTGAAAATATTATGATTTAAGTTTATGAGAATAATATCCTAGTTGTAAATCAGATTTCTGTAGGGAACAGATTTGAAAATTTTCGATTTAGAGCTTATGAGAAGAAATCTCATGGTTGAGAACTCTAAGTTCTGTTAGAAAGAAGGATTGTAAATCTCGGACTTGTAAATCTCATATTTGTAAATCTAGGATTTGGAATTTTGCTAATGAATGACTAATGACTATTTGGCTTATATGAATTGTGTCAGGAGGACAGGTTGTAAGTGGATGTTCATGTATGGCAGCAGACATAAGACCATAATGGGAAAAGTGATACCACTTACAAGAGCCAAGCAATATGAGGATAGCCTCATAGCTAAGAAAATCAATTTCTGTAGTAGACAGAGTTGCAAATTCATATTGAATTTAATTATTAATGCCATTGATTGGTTATGGAACAATCAGATTTGAATTTTATTGTTAAATGTTGCTGACTGTTTGGCTATTTAATAAGTGTGTCAGGAAGACACATTGCAGTAAGACCATGAGAGAGGGCTTGCAGAAGCCAAACTTTGGGAAGGATCCCATATCTTGGAAATGGGTTTCGGGTGAAATGCCATTGGATATTTTGATAATATCCCACCTTCACTGCATGATTGGTAAGTAATATGAGTGAGATGGTAAAAATTATGTCAGTAAGACATATGAGGGTTATGTAACCTCAAAAGGAACTGGGATGGCAAACCGAGGGACTGTCACCTCAGAGAAGGAGCCCCCATTCCTCATTAATGAAGAAGACTACATCTGCAAATGGATAAGTGTTTTGTGACCCTAGCTAAGAATATGCATGTCTAATTGTTAGAGTCAATATGCAAAGCATGTTTTGATTTTATTTCCATTATGGCAGATTGCTTGAGTATGAGTAGGGCCTACATGGCTCACATCAAAAAGGGGTGCACACTTTTCTGATGTTGGGTTATGACATGACTGTCAATATTGACTACACCCTAAGGGAATGGACGCATTCCCGATGTTTCAATGTTGGATAGTGAACGTTATGAAATGTGTTTACAGTTTTAGAGCAGCAGTACTGATGAGCTTTCTTATCCTTCTTGTGCCATCAGCTTACACATGAAATTTGATGATTGCACGATAAACGACAAAGTGAAGAAAGGGTACTCAAGAGGACTGTATGAGCAATGGTAACCTTGGTGCAGTATGAGTGGGTATTGTGGGGCCATGCTAGTCTACAGTCAAGAAAGTCACCTAAAGAGTTCCTAAAGGGAACCGCTAATTTGCACAAGAGAAGGAGTGCCATCCTTGTGTGGGTGAAGAATTGTTATGCGCATGAAGGGTTGTGACACGTGTGAAAGGCTGATGCATGCCTAAGGCCGAGTAGTAAAGCCTTGACCTATAATGGTCGGTGGCGCAGTTTCCTTCCATTGGCTAATGACCCAGACAGATGTGTTGGCTTGGCAATGGAGAGGGCCAACCAGGGATGGGACTGGTTGGGCACCACCAAATGCTTGGTAAATCTAGTCGGCATGAAGGTGTACTGGTTGGGCATTAATTATTTGATGTTTTGGAGCAGCCTACGTGCTGGCCAAACATCCCAGTCCGCAAGAGGATCCCAAGGCTTGTAAAGAAAAAGCAGGACCCTGTGGACCAGAGAGGAAACGCATAATACAGATAAGTATTCATTTTCATTTATTTCTTATTTGGAATAATGAAGATTTCAGGTATAAGTCTTCTAGCAGCTAAGTTGATACACTGTTGTTTCTTGGTTGGAGATGCATAATACAGGAAGCAAGGACCCTAAAAGAACTATAAATTGCTTAGTAAATCCAAAGAGTGGTTGGTTGAGCATTAACTATTTGATGTTGTGGAGCAGCCTGTGTGCTGGCCGAACATCCAAGATTATTTGATGTTGTGGAGCAGCCTGCGTGCTGGCCGAACATCCAAGTCCATAGGCGATCCCATGGCTTGCAAAGCAAAGCAGGACCCTGTGGACCAGATAGGAAATGCACAATACAGATAAGTATTTGGTTATCTTGCAGCTTCTTGCTTATGAATATACATGTGTATATGATTTGGTTATAATTTCTTAAACTCTTGTTTAGAAATAAACCCTATGAAAATAAACTAAACATGTGAATTGATTCAATGTTTGAGTGTAGGTGTTGTTGGAAGCAAGGACTATGAAGGCATCCTAGCGATGCATGTGGACATGTAACCGTCCTAAAGAGCTCAGCATGAGCAATAATGAAATATGGTGCTAGTGGGACCATGTGGGTCATAGCAGCCAAGAGTTGTAGACAAACCATGTGGAGGGACTCCATGGTTGAGAGGTCTGGAATAGACCATAGACACTAAGTGTCATAGCCAAGAAGGGCTGGTCAAACATTCACGTTAAAGTGAAAGAGGCTAGGAGCATGAAAACCACAGTGGTGGTTTGGGTTCCAGAATGGAACAAGACTAAGAGAAGAAGACTCTTACTGCTCTCTCTTTCCTTTTTTATTGATGCATTTATAAAAACAGAAAATTGTTGAATGCATGTATGGCAGAAAGTAGAGTGTGTTTATTTGTTTGAAATAAATTGTGAATGCTGAAGTAATTAATTCCCTGTGAAAGAATGGACATGAATGAGCTCATGTGCCTATTGGGAAAGCATGAAAAGTATGAAAGTCTCATGGATAAAGCATGGACTACCCATGTTAATTGGGCAATTAGTTGACTGATTTTAATGTTTCTATTATGCTTGGCCTAACAGAAATTGCAATGATGTATTTCACAGGTGAGAAGTGGAATTTAATTGGTTGTAGCTGTTACAAAACAGTGGTACTAGCGAGAAAAGAGTGGCCTGATGTGTACATTGGCCATATAAACAAATCAAAAGCTATTGGATTTGGCTAAAAATCTTCTTCAAACAATTGCCAAGACCCAAGAAAATCTTGGAGAACTGCTCAAGCTACAAAAGCAGCAGAATGAGATGAACCATAAGGTTTTGCAGGACTCTGTTTGTTTGCAAAGACAAGTAAAAATAATTATGGAAACAATCGACTGAGGAAAGGATAATGGATCAATGAGGAGACATTCATCCAATCAATCCACTAAGAAACGTTCCAGGTGGGAAGACTCAAAGGAAATTGAGCAGGAAAAGATAAAGCAGCCAGTGAAATGTTGGAAATGTGGGGGAAATCATTGCCGCCGCAACTGCCCAACAAAGGAATATCAAGAGGGTAGCAACCATAAAGCTTTCAGACTTGTGGATGAGCTGGAAGGTCAGAACCATTAGGAGCAGTTTGTGGAAGCCAAAGGACTTGGTCCTGAAAGTTCAAGGTAAATGATAGAATGCAGGGCAGATTTGCAAATTTTTGAAAATTTTGGATGTGTAAATTATATATGTATTCCTAAGTATTGGAACACCGAGGATGGTGTTATTCTAAGGGGGAGGGGATTGTAATACCCCATTTTGACCCTTAGGATATATTAGCTTTTAATGTAAATATTGTACACACGTGATGTATGTTTTCCTAGTATACATGTGATGTATGTTTTCCTAGCGTGGAGCTCAAGGCCAAGGCCCCGCTAGTGGAAGCTCGTATTTTATTTAAAAGGCAAGTATTAGATATTATGTTACCCATGACATGCTATTTAGCCATGGAATATTGTAAAAATGATGTAAATAAATATCATGCAATAAAATACCACAACTCGCTATGGAAGCAACTAATGAGAAGGGGCCATGTGTATCCACTAGGGAGTGGTGAGGGGGATGTGGGATTGAACCATAGGTTTCCAAATGTCACCTTGAGAACCCATTTGACTTTCCTCGCTGGCATTTAATTATGTGTAAGAAGTTGTTGAAGAAATCAGTCAATGGCTTCAATGGAGCATGGGCAACCCAAAAATTCGTATGGCAGGGTATGGGCTCTGTTTCCTTGACCCACAAGTCACTCTACCTCAGGGGAATGGGTCCTTCCTCATTCTCATTCCCTTGTTGAACATCCCAGCATCAATTTTCATCCATTACGAATTCCCAGCAGTGAGAAAACCAAAAATCGCAACTTTGCAATAACCCACGTTTTGAAGTGCCATAAACGCCTAGAATTTGGTACTGACAGTAAAATCCAATGGGGGATCCATAGATATGAACCTTGGGGCAAATTTGAGAGTATTAGATACCCCGAAATCCGTAGAAAAGCCCAGTTTTTACAGCCTAGAAGTCCAGTGACGGGATTGAGTATTTTGATGACAGAGTTGTGAGAAATCGAAGTGTGAATGACTGAACAGAGGATTGGATTGCTTGAATTTAGCCTGAGATGTCTGTAGCTCTGTGGTTGAGCTCACTGGCTTAGCATCCTCCTCATTTGTCTTTTGTATGCTTGATAAACCCAACTGTGTGTTGGCTTAGCATAGTTGTTCAATGAAACCATGGCTGTGAGTGAGCCCATCTAGTTTCTCCTTAGTGGATACACAACCTAGCTCGAGGGTGATCTCTCAGCTGAAACAATATAGGCTGGACAGAGATCTATGGTTGGGTGGAACGTTGCTCTCACATAGCCAATTGTTTGGACAGCTTCAGCTCAAAGATAAGTGTTCTTTGTGTTTAAATTATATGCATTCTGTGTTTTGCAATGTATTAATTTTGAATGATAATTATTCATGTTAATGGAATTGATATGAAGTATGTGGATAGCATGAGAATGGGATGGATTCTCTGCCTGTTGATTTATCATTTTCTTGGGATAAATATGCTGATGCATTTCAGTTTGTGTGTGTTAATATGAGTTTTAATTCCGTTGTGTTTATATGAAGTATGAGTCTGCACGCAGAAGTTTTTAATTTATAATGAATTTGTGCATAATGTATGGGGCTGAAATCGTTAAGTAAGCCCGGCATGTTTGATAATGTTTCCTTCCTTGCAATGGATTGATGGAAGGGGACGTGACATATAACAATATGAATGTAAATTTATTTGCAATCGACATGTGATAAGAGGCCATTAATGCCATCAATCCTTGCTTCCATCCATATCCTAAAATAAGCATACTGGACGCAACTGAAGCGACTACTTTTTAAGGATGGAATACAAATTTCAATTGACAGTCTTGAAATTAAGAACAATTGTCTATTTCTTTGAACAATTTCCCATTCACTCCAATTTTTATATTGAATTTGTGTTGCTTTCAAATCCCATCAAAGAATTGTCAAGGAAATTATTGTTTCAGAATCTTTACAGCATACTAAGCGTGTAAGCTTCTCTTTCTATAGACAGATAGTCTATGTTGTTGCGGTAGATGCATTATAATTTATGCAGTAAACCTGAATTTTCCTTGTTTTTCTTTACTTCCTCTTGTTAAAGTCATATGTTTGTGAATATGCAATTCTTCTGAATTTTTGTCTATGAAATATAATTGAGTGGTTTTTTCGAGCGTAGGATAAGGCTTAACTAAAACGCCCCGCTTTTCCGGCCAAATTTGGATGGAAACCGGCCAAATTTCTTGCTGGAAATTGTTATTTCCATAATATTGCAATTTCAGCAACTATAATTGTCATTCTTAGACTAAATGCCTTATTTTAAAACTACCCAGATTGCTGAAATTGCGATTTGAACAGTCAAAATTGCCATTTCAACTATTCCCACACTGCCGAATTCCGACGAGTCTAGGGCATTTTAGTTAGGCCTTATAATGCTCCTAATATTAAATTCGCTTTAAATGTTTCCATATTTTGGCATTTTTCACTGTTCCAATTATTTGGTTTTATTCATTGTTAGATTATAATAATAACAATAAATCTTGTAAAGAAATGAATTTTTTGAATTAATATTATTATTGTTTTTAAATCTTTGATACATATTATATTATGATTATTTAATAAGACTATTAAACTGTAAGTGAGTGTTTTTCATTATTAGCGGGAATGGCCAATGAAAGAGAAAGAGGGATTGATTTATGAAAGATAAAGATCAAGAAATGGAAAATTACTCTTGATATCTTTTCTTAGACACATTAATTTACAATCTTTGGATATTATTTACTATTTAGATATAATTTTTTTGAGTATCCATTTAAAATGATTTTGTTCCTACCATGTATTCTATCTATTTCTGGTTCACTGAATTCTATATAAGAGATGATAGAATAGAAATGAGAGAATAATCCATAAATTGAAAAATAATGTATTTTTTAAGTATAAAAAATTATCACATAAATATATTACATTCTAATTTAGTATTAATTTATTGAGTAATTTGTTACAATTGCCCTTTAAATCACAGGGTTCAAATATCTATATAATGCTCTTCAATGATGAAGATGCTTGTTCAGAAATTTCATGAACATTCATAATTGAGATTGTCAAGTCAATCTAAGATCATTTATAACCCCATTGTAGTATTTGTGCAAAAGCAAATCTTAGTGATACAAGTCGTTCTTCACGTTCTGATAGCGTTGCCACTGTTGGCAATGGCATATTACAATTAATTTGTCCAGGAGTTGCAAATTGCAGAAATTTTCCATTTTGAAGTGATCTTTTGCAATTTTATTAACAAATGTCACTGTTTGTCAAACTTAGATATTTGTTTTCTACATCTTGCATCATATATTTCATGTTTTTTCCAAAGTGTAATTGTTCACAAATCGATCATTTGTTTTTAGGCATATCTTGAATTTGTTTCATATAAATTATTCTTGACATTTTATTCTTATGATGAACATGTCCACTCATATAATTAGTTTCAATATTTTTATTTGCAGATAAAATTTGTTTCAATCTATGATATCTAATTTTTTTACTATTATTAAGTATTGCTGTTGCATTGATAGAATATACACTACAAACATGATCATGTTCCTCTATTACATGTTTACTAATTAAGTTGTTATTGCATTTACCTATTGTACATAGTGATTGTTTCAACTTTTGACAACTAACCTTAGTTGGCCCTTTTTGCTCCTCCATCATCACGCATCTCACATGTACGATTATCATTTGATAATATTATTGTGTCCAAACAAAATCCATGGTACACGTTCATTTATTTTATTACATGCTCTCTAAGTAATTTGTCATTACTATTATTCTATGTATTCACTGTTTGCTCTAATGTATGATAATTGAGCTTACACTTTTTAGTTGAACATGTTGTGTCTAAACAATGTGCATGGTACACATGTTCATGGCTTTGTATTACATGCTCATTAAGTAATTTGTTTTAATGTATGATAATTGAGATTAATTTTTTAATTAAACATATTGTTGATTAAGATAATGTACACGGCATTTGTCATCACCTTTTTGTTTTTCTATTTGTTTAATATTATGGTTATTCATACTTATTCGTGATTTATCACAATGCAAATGGTATTTGTAATCATGTTTTATTTTAATCAATGACTCATAATGAATGTGCAATGTATCTATTTCAAATGATATTAAATCATATGTTTCATTACAATTTGAACCAATCGAATAAGAAGTTGGTTATGCTTTTAGTATTGGAGCATCATATTTGAATATTTGCTTTGAATATGATCGATATACATTCCAAGCAAAATGGTCCACCCTCTATCTTTCTTTGTTCATATGACATTACCATATTTATAAGATATCCTTGACAATATGTGATCATTGCCATATTATGTATAATATCGCTTGATAGGTGTTTGTTGCAAACAATGTAATGCATTTTGGTTGCCACTCATAATTGCATTTCAAAATGATTATGCAATGTATGGTCTCAAGGATCATACATCGAAGTTTATTGTTATCAAATAGTATATTATACTAAACATGCTATCTCCATGGTTTGATGTATTTGTTGTTGGTTTTTGTAACAGGTGTGAATGCATATCATGTGCGATGCATTTTGAATGATGTTTAAGGTCTTTACACACCAGTGACAAGTAAGTGTTAGATGCTTTGAAATTGCACCTTGTGAACATTTTGTAGAGTAGGGGATCATAGTGGCCACTAATAGGATTTTCATCATGGAACAAGATGCAATGGATTTGTATTTGCACTTCCATTGAATAGAAAATACCTAGTATTCCTAGTTAGTGACCAAATCCAATTGATGCATTTAACCACTTGGCTAACCAACGTATGCAAAATGTATCTCCCCATAGTCGCCTTTCAATTTCATTTAGATTTATAGATGCAAACAATCACATTTTGTAAAGAATGAACCAACATCATGAATGCCTTGCAATTGGTATAGGAATTTAGGGGCTAATTCACATTGATACAATTCTAGTGCTTCTATATTCCCATTTTCTATACATCACAAGAAGTGATCTATTAATACATTTCACAGTTCGATTGATGAATAGTGAAAATGCAATCAGTCTTGAAATGCATCAAATAGACAATATCATGAGGTATATGAAAATGCATGTAACCTTAAAAGGATTTATATGTTAAGACATCTTCCATGCTGGCATTTACAATGCATTTCTCTTTATAATTCTAAACATCTACTTCTTTTTCCATTTTATGATTTGTGTTGTTCAAAATATTTCTAAATTATGTTTCTTTATACAAGACAATAACACAACAATGATTCAAATTTAAAGATGCCTACCTTTTTTTGGTTGTTTCTTCATGTTTTATTTTTTCTATAGTATATTCCTCATTTTCATATGATTTATACAAATGTAACTTCCACCTCGATATAGTTTATTCCCGAAAAAACAATACAATTATAATAAGTATAAATTTCCTTTTTCAATCCATATATTTTAAAACTTCATAAGTAACAGTAGAAATAATAAAAAATGTATGAGTCCTTTCAAATTTAAAGTATATATGTATAGCTCAAAAAAATATCACATCAATATTTGGCTTGCAAAGTCAAATAGATTTCATAATGATTGATATGTGATAGTCCTTTTGATGCCATGAAAAAATTTGGAACCACTAGCTACATAATCCTCATTATGTTCTAACCCTAAGAAAGCATGCCTTAAAATGTAAGGTCAATGAATAAGTATTTTAAAGTTGTTCGCTTTATTAGTTTTAAGAAAATTCAAGTATCTATTTTTTTTGGTTAAATGTGCAAACCAAGGAGAACGAAAATTGGTTACTAGTTTTTGGTAGTTTTCATATGTAAATATTCTAAAACAAAGTAAAATGATATCCATTGGAATTAACTGAAAATCATTTCAAATTTCAAGAATGATTGGAAAAGAAAATTTCCAAGCATACACTTGAAATCAATCGTAAAACATGTCAATTGTCATAGTATTTGAAAATCAATCGTAAAACATGTTAATTGTCATAGTATTTGAAAAACAAATGGAGAAAAGGATCTACAAGCATATGCTTGGAATCAATAACTCTAGGAAATATAGAAGTATAGTGCAAACTATATATATATACAAGGTGATCTATGTATCAATATCATATAAGATATTGATTAGAAGCCGAGACTTCGAACCAGCATCCAAGCACAACATAATGAATAGATAGTAAATAGATAGATATTGAGTCAAACATTCAACTCTTTTATTCCTTCTTGGATTATATATTTATACAATAAATGAAGTTGTTAGAGCAGTTACATCCTCTTTAACTACTCATTCGTTAGGTGTAAAATACATATTCTTACTTAATCTCTTTTTAATACATTTATGATGACTAAAGGCCTAAAGCCCCTTCCAACATCTCCCCCACCCCAAAACTCTTCTTCATCTCGAAGAAGTATGCAAGAACAACCGTGACCTGTGACTCTTTATCCTCCATCTTCAATTTGACAGTATCCAGTTGAAGCCTCACCGTTTAATCATCTGAATGGAATTCATCTCCATTAGCCCAAACCTGAGATATTTTGGCTCTTCTTTATGTACCATTTCTCTTCCTTCAACTTCCAAGGTCACAACCCAAGAAATGCTTATGAATTTTTGCACCGAAGGGCTCAATATATTCAAGTGTTCTCGCATCATCATCTTTATCATGAAGCTCTTTCTGTGTGGTGTCAGATGTCTCTTGCTTGAATGCCTTCGACATCTTCTTCTACCGTGAGGTCAAGTGGGGACCAATATAACGCCGAGAGTAAGCGAGCTGACTCTCTGCTACAAAACCTACTGGGACATCAAGGAACTAAGGAAAGTCCTCCCCTCTCCTAGATAGCCTAATGATGAAATAAATATCCTCCTCAATGGGATGGAACCACTGATCGAGACCAATGCAAAATGCATGTCTCCTGTGATCCCAATGATGTATCAACTATGCCAAGAAAGCAGAGTTCCCCTTAAGGGATGTAGCCTCCTGATAGAACTTCAGGAGGCCTATAACCATCAAAATTTCTCGTGTATGATCGGTGATGGGGATCTCTCTCCCTCTCTCTAGCCTCCCACTCATGCACAAAGTTGTATGGGTCAAATCATGCCTACTGCTCCTAGGCCGCCTCTCACCATTGACATCTCTGATACACATATAACATCGATCAATATCATAAATAGGCATAAAAATACATTAAATATTTCATTAAATGAGCATGTTATTTATTGACATCATATACTAATTTTTTTCTCAAAATAAATAAATTTGACAAGCGGCATGCCTAAATAACAGTCATGCACCGTTGGCGGTGCTTTTAGAACAAAAGAGCACGTGAACAGTGTGCTTGAATACTTAAGCGCACCAGTGGGCATGGTAATATTTTTATCTATGTTTTGCTTGCCGATGCGTCCATCATGAGGAAGACCGGTGCATTGTAGAGCCATGATCGCATTGTACACAATGCACACATCTTAATGAGCGCACCATAGTAGGTGCAACACTTTGCAGGTTTAATATTTCTTTTGAGAAAAATGGTGCTCTTGGACCACACGCGCACCAATTAATAGAGCTCACTGTTAGCTGTTTTATAATTTTTTAAATGGTAGATGATGGTGTGCTCATTAAACATCAGTGCATCAAAAACGATGCACAAATGTTCATAAACCACACCGTCAAAGTCCTTTGTGAGTTTTTTTTTTTTAAATTTTATGCTTTAATGGTGCACCAGTTATAAGTCAGTGCACCGAGAAATCGGTGCGACGAGTTTAACGTAGCGCACCATTAAACGTTTTGTTTTCTTTGGAATTTTTAAAGTTTTCCACAACTTAATCGATGCATTGTGGACATGTCATTGCACTGTAAATGGTGCATACGAGTACTTAGAGCACACCGTAGCTGCCCTTGGTGCATTTAAATTTTTTAGATGATAACGGTGCGCCATTTACACATTAGTGCACTTTGACATCGATGTGGAATGCTTAATGGACCACACCGCTTAACTAATGAATTTTTTTAAATTACGTTTGGTCTGTGGCGCGCTTGGCACACATCAGAGTACCGAACAACCAATGCGGTGCAGTTTTCAAATTGTACCATTAAATGTTTTGTCTTTTTCACTTTTTTAAATTTTGTACCCACAAAATCGGTGCATTGTGGATACGTCATTGCATCGTAAATCGTGTGTAATTGTTAGTAGAGCACATTGTAGGCGCCCTTGATGAGATCAGAAATTAGTATGTAATAGCGGTGTGTCGGCTACACATCAACGTATCGTGACATTGGTGAGGACAAGCTAATTAACCGCACAACTTAACGTTATGAAGTTTTTTCGAAATTACGCTTAGTTATGCGGTGTGTTTGGCACACATTAGCGCGTCGTGTCGACGCTGCGCATAAGTTTAGTATATGCACTCGTTTATGTTGATATTTTTTTTAAACCCAATTTTACAGTGCGTTATGAAATTATAGCACACCGTGTTCGCGGTGCGTGCCCATCCTAAATGCACTACGCATAGTGCACCATGTAAATTTACAAGTTGCACTGTGTGCGGTATTAGTCAAACGGCTTGAACGCATCGCGCAAGGTTTTTTGTTTTTGTTTTTGTTTTTTAATTTAGGAAAAAAATGTTACTTTTCAAATTTAATCCGCAAAAATATTAAATTATGAAGTAATAAAGAATTTACCTAGACATTTGCGTGTCACAGAGGCATGGTTGCGATGTATATCAAATTTGAAATTTTGCCCACCATTTAGCAAAATTAAAAATCCAGTCAATAACCAACAGATGTGAGCAATGTTTCAATGTGGAGCATGAATGTCAAGACGTTTGAGTAGGGGATGTATGGCATTAGTGTTGTAAGGCTCAAAAGCGTTATAAATGTGGTCAGAATGATTTTTGCATGCGGTAATTTTTTTATTAAACCCTGTTTTGGTGCGCTCAACACTATAACGCATCGATGCAATTAATTATATATAACACACTGAGAATAAAAATTTAAAAAAAATATATATATATAGTTCGTTGTTTTAAATTCATAATTTGTAACCCTAATGTGGTGCGGCTTATGCTATACCACCCTGGTGCAGTTCATTAAACTAACCACACCGATGATGGAATTTATAATAAAAAATATATAGTAATCTGGTGCTCTTAACTATCTGTTCACCCTACTTTGGTGCTTTCAAGATCGTGGTGCCCCAGTGTGCTTTGTTCAATTAAACGCACAACTTGTAAAATTTTATTTTAAATATTAAACCTTATTACGCTACGCTATAAACTATAATGCACCGGTGCGGTTGACTATATAGAATGCACCACTAATAAAAAATGAAAATAAAAAATAATATAGTATGTGGTTTTAAATTCAAAATTTTTAAACCCTAATGCAGTGCAGATTAGGATATACTGCCTGGGGCGGAGGATAAGAAGAATGACACTGTTGTTTGAAATTAAAAAATAATAAAATATAGTAATCCGGTGCTCTTGCGTATTTCTTCACCCTACTTCGGTGCTTTCAACTACATGGCGCCCCGATGTGCTTTGTTAATATAAACATACCGTTTGCGAAAATTAATTTTTTTCCTGCTCAATGGTGTTTTTGGCCGCGGTTCCATATGATTTCTTTGCAGCACCAGTGTGTTGTTGTTGTGTATGAGTCGATGCATTCTTATGTATAAATGCACCAAAAACAACATCCACTAAATCTCTTCCCACTCGCCTCCGCTAGTGACCTCTGCTATAAACAACTATTTAGGCTCTTTTTAAAGTAGCATCCGCTATATCCTCCGCAAAAACGCCTTTTCCTTGTAGTGTGAACCATTCAAATTCATCACGAGGGTGTGACGAAGTAGCCATTTTACTACCCTAATGACTTTGAATCGCCAAGGGGTCTCTTTAGAAGCGCAAGGTGAGGAGTTTGCTTTGATTATGGATAGGTTTTAGGTTCTTATTTGTGTGCACACGTGTATTCTGATAAAAATTACAATACTAAATGTAAATGCAAAGAAATGAATAACCATTAAAGTGTCAAGTACTTGTAAAATTGATATTCTTCCCATACCTACAATGTTCTTTAACCTTTAAGCATTTATCATGATAATTAGTATAGTTAGGATAGTCAATAACTCATAAGAAAAATGAAGCTACCTATAAAACTTACAAAAAGTCAAATGTTGCTAAAAAACTAAATTTAGAAGGGGTTGCAAGAGTTTCAATTCTAATAGTGGTGTGATTAGGGCAGTTGTGTGAGTTACCAAACTTTCTAAAAGTGTGAGTCATTTGAAAGTAATTTGGAAACCTGTGTATGAGTTTTAAAATTCGACGTTTCGGGCTAAATAACGTAGCCCATCCTCAAGAAGAAATAAATCTTGAAGAAATATAAAGCCCTCATAGCCTATTAATAATGATTTCATTATGAGCTCAGCAAAACCTTTGTAAGAGTCGGTGAGAGAAATTATTTATAAAATTATATTTTTTATAAAATTATATTTTTTAAAAAATTATATATATATTTTTAGAGGTGATGATCTTTTATAGATTTTAATTATTTTTAATGGTAATTAATAAATGTCATTTTTATATTATTAATTATATGTATATATTATAGGATGAATTAGGTAGATATATGTATGTAAATTTGAAAATTGTATGTAAATTTTTTATTAGATAGAAGTAGTTAGTATATTATTTAAAAAAATTTAAATTATGTAGAACGTTGAATTTTTTTAAATTATGTAGAATGTTGAGAATTTTTTATTAAATATGTAGAAGTGTTTAAATAGATGTATATATATTTGTGATTAGTTTTAGATTAATATAATAGCGATTCCAAGCAACTATATATTAGTGGTCAATGGAGTTTTAATAATTAATTAATTAATTAAATTATAATTTATTTATAATTTAAATAATAGTAAAAATTTTAATTAAGAAGTTGAAAGATTTTAACTACTAACGCTATGCTTAGATGTTTTAATTCTAGTTTGGTTAATGACAGGGGCCCATGAGCTGCTCAAGGTCCATCCATCATCTCGATTGAGATTGTTAGGGTTTTTAGCAATTTCAATAGCTTCGCGGACACGTCGTTTGGTGTAATGGTCAATGTTGCTAATGACTTTTTCTTTTTCTATGCAAATATGGTGTTTAGGGCGTGTGAGTGCTCTGCTAGGGAAGATTTCTTTAATCTTCCATGACAGATATCTGCACTATGTTCTTTTAGTCTAGTGTAAATAGAGCGACCTGTTTCACCGATGTAGACTTTACCACAGGCACACGGGATTAGATAGACTCCTTTACCCTTTTTTGGATCAGATTGGTCTTTTGCATGGTCTAAAGTTTACCTATTGTATTTGGAGGAGAGAAAGCTACCCTTATTAATCTTTTTTGTAAGATATTCGTGATTTTGTCCGTGGTGCCCTGAATGTAAGGAAGAGAGATGGTTTTACAAAGTAATTCATACTCTCCTTTTTAGAATCTACGATTAAGGTTTGGGGCACAATGTGTCAATAACGAGCGAGAGGTACCGACGTCATTTTGGTGATGGTGGTGGTAGATAAAAACAACATGATGTCATGCGTTGGCTTTGAATTAAGCATAGTAAATGTCAATTTTAGTGGTGATAAACAAAAAGTTGCAATTATATAGGATGAGACTAGAATTGAGCTTAAGGGAGTAGTGAAGTAAATTTTATTGAATTGAATCCATGGTTACACCTACTGCTCACCCTCAAGACCTTAGTTGAGATTATGCATGGAATGAAAACCCAAACTAGGGGGGTACAATGTTTGATTGGCATGTGTGGATCATAATGTCTACATATGTGTTAAATAGAAATGTCAAAATAAGTTGTAATGCAGCTCTTTTTAACATTATAACATTATCCCCCCTAGTTGGTACGCTATCACAATATTCATGACTTCCTACTCGGGAATAACGCACCTTGCCACCTAAACGCACGAGAATCCAGGCGTGCACATGGATGTTATAGCCTACATCAATCTTGGCCTGATCATTATGGTGATTCAATGTGTCGATCGTGTGGAGAGTGTTGTTGTTATGGTTCATGGTATAGTTGAAGGGGAGCAAAGTTATGGCATGGCAATTCATCCAATAAATGCACCATCCTTGTAATCGGTGGTAGGAAATACAGAGTTGATGATGTTGAAATGTGGTGGTTAGTTAAACAACGTAGGTTTAGTCCTGTGACATTACCTTCTCTAGATTTGTTGGAAGTTTGATGTGAGAACACAATCTCCCTTGAAACTAGGTGTGAGTATTCATCTCCACAGAATGTCGCGCATAAGGGAACGAGGGAGAGTGAGCATAGGTAGTTGGTATTAGCGTCATGGAGGCGCTCAACATGGTGTTTTGGCTCTGTTCGCTGGTGAAATTGAGATTGGAGGTGATGTTTAGTCTGAAAGAGGTGTTCAGTATGCTTGCGGTGCTTGCTCTGAAGGTGATGCCCCTTCCCAAGTGAAGCTCAGTTGGGAGATGTTGCTTGGTTTGAGGGTGGTGTTCAATTTCCTAGAGGTGTTGAGTTAGCTGGGGATATTTGTCCTAAAGACATGGTCCTACCAGTCGAAGGGGGTTATTCCCAACATGTTGGTGTGGCTTTTTCTTACGCTTTAACTTAGTTTGGTGGTGTCATTTTGTATGGCAGTGGTGAGTCGCAGTGTGGGGAAGATGCTCAGCTGATTAAGGGTGACATTTTGTTTAGTAGTCCCAGGTCTCAACTTGGGGGTGTCACATATCAATTTGATAAGGGTGAATCTCACCAATGGGGGTGTCATGTTGTTTGGTCTAAAGATGGAGCCCCTTAGGCGAAGAGTCGGCCTTATTGATAGTGGAGGTGCTCACTTCGTAGAGGTTCCTCAACATGGGGTTGATGCCCAATATGGAGGTACTCAAGATGTCGTAGTGGAGGGAGGAAACCTTCCATCAAATCGCCCGAAAAATCAGTTTGTGGAAATCCAACAGCGTGAAAGGGCAGGGGGAATTCGCTTGGCAGAGGAACATGTAAGTCTTATCTTCGAGGTTAGAGGTGAGGTTGCATACTTGAGATTCAGGATTGAGTAGCTCGATCACAAGGTCGATTTGGTTATGGAATTATGCACCCAGTTAATGAGGCATAACACGACCGAGAGATTACCTCTCAGGTGGTGAGAAACCTAGATATTCCTATCCCCTCGGAACAACTTATGGATGACCTAGCTTATTAGCCAAACATTTCAGGAAGGATGTTCAATCATCATAGTCTTGCAGTCCTAGTTTCTTGTTCTATTTTCAGTGATCCACCTAGTAGTTGGAATTATTGTCGGATGCCAACATCGACTTCGACAAGTTCAGCGACTTCGACAAGTTCATCAACTTCAACGACTTCGACAAGTTCATCGACTTCGACATGCATCGTCGACATTTGAGACTGATGAACTACGACATATTGTCTCTCTGTCTTCTATTCGACCGTAATGGTTGAACTTCTGAAACCGTTCTAACTTCTCTTGTAACTGAACGTAACGGGCAGACAACCCAAGCATTCTCAGCACTCTATTTAAGCATGTAAAATATTGTAATATAGGGAGAGAAGAATCAATAAATAACATAGTGAAAATAAATAAGAGATTAGTTCGCATTCCTGCATATTGTATGTGTGTGTATGTTTATGTGCGTATTGTATTTCCTGCTTTGCTTATTATTATGCTTCCTCCATAACAATACTGATTCATTCAATCGAGTTGTTGTCCCCGTCGTGCACCTGGGCGCATACGGATCATTGGTATTAGAGCTTCATTCAAAGCTTTGTTCGTGCTTAAGTTGTGCGTAGACACTTCCATCAAAGTTACCTGACTTATGCTTGTTCAAACACGCTCGCAAACTCAACAATCCAAGCAGACACTACCTTCAAAGATGACAGGAGAAACATACAGTAGGCATGCAATTGACGAGAAAGAGCAACTCATAGAGCAAACACTGGCTCGATAATGAACTGAAATGTTCACCCAGTTCAATGAGATTCTCACGTGATTTGTTTCGACATCAGGAGGAATTCTGACAAGATCTAACTCCAAAAAAATCAGTCCATTCAAGGTGCAAATGAATTTGGACATACCGAATCTAGAAGGAAAGATTGACGTGGAATCCGTCGACAATTGGGTAAAACAATTGTAATCCTATTACTCTATGAATCAACTCTCAGAAACTGAAAATATCACCATTGCATCCTTAAAGATGTCAACATCTGTGCACTGCTAGTGGGAGAACCTATCGACAAAGATGGAGAAAAGTGGAGACCCCATAGAGACATGGGAGAAATTTTTTGAATATGTCCGAAAGGAGTTCTACCCTCCCAAGTACATTGAACAACAGTATAAGAAGTGGCAGCAACTAAGGCAATTGAAAGACCAGTCCGTACAGAGCTTGTTGGCAGGCGGTTAGGTGGGTCATTATCGCAGTACCGCGAGTGCTGCGATACCGTGAAAGGCGGAAAATGGAGCACAAATGATGATATTTTATGCAAGTTTTGGTCAGTTTTGTACCGCGGTATGCGGGTTTTTGGGTCATTTGGACCACAATAGTTAGATTTTGGGTCAATGTCGATTAGGAAGTTGTTAGTAAGTGGACAAGCAATGTAAAGGTGAAAGCCTATATATAGACATAGATTTATATGTGGTAAATCATCCTATTGTGTATCTGAGATCTGGAGATATCTGTGAGATCGGTATTTTTGTGAAGTATGAACAGAAGACTGAACATTTTGTATCTAGGTTTTCGCGGAGTTAATATGATGTGACGGAGCCGTTTTACGGAATTCCCGTGTTTCTTTTGTTCATCTATGGTAATGCATGTTGCGATATGAATCTATGAATAATGCGATATTTCCTTGCTGCAATTAATGCTTTACTGTTATATCTGTTGCGATGATGAATGATTCTATTGAATGATGCTATGGATATAAATGATGTTTGAATTAAATGCATAGATCTGTTTCTGAAATGTTGCAATAAGTTAAGTAATTGAGCCGCAACCATCCTCCTTCATTCGGCGGAAACATGGTTCCATCAACTCTCCCTTGAACATCTCGAGTGAGACCTCATCTGTTCCGCAGGTGTTGCTGGACGGGGTAAAACATGTCTGGGCCGATGCTCAGGGAGATCGCGGTGGTTTGGGTGTCAACAGTGAGTGGAACCCCTGTCGACTGGGTTGGAGTCAACAAATGGTTCCGTTGTCGGGACCCGACGCAAAGTGAAAGGAGGATATGTTGTGGCATCCGATGCAATCGGAGATACAAGACTGGTTTGATTAGAAGTTGCAAGAATTTGCTAAAAAAGAAAGTCAAAACTCTCGGTTGATGGTAGATCAGTGGGTGGAAAGATATATTCACGACGGTCCGCACGAATATTTTTTCTGCAAGTTCCCAGTCATCTTGTATGAGTGGTTGGCGAAGTTGACCTTTAAGAAGAGGAACTTCCAAGGTGGTGAGCCGATGACCTGGACCCCAGAGTTGATCCAGGAGCTGCAGGAAGTCGACAACAAGGTGTCGCGAGCTGTCGAAGTTTGGATTGATAGCATATTGGAAGGCTATATCATTGAATTTGCGGTCAATACGAACAAATATTATAGTGAAGCTGAAAGATATTTCTTCCGCGGACCATGGGGAAGGTTTCTGTTGTCGCTCCAACTGTCTATTAAGATGCTTATTTGTGAGAAGGGTATATTGAATATGCATCTGGATTAGTAAACAACCTGATGGGCGGAGGCTATGGGTACCGCGATAGCAGGAGGGTGGTACATGGAATGATAAGGGGTAGATGGGTGTAGGTCATGACGAGACTGTGAGTGAAGCCGAGGAAGAGAGTGGTCTTACAAGGGGAGGAGCAAGGTTTCGACAGGAAAAGAGGTAGAGGACAGGAGAAGGTCTTGCTGCGATCGAACCGCAAGGCCGTGAAGGAAGACCACACGGGACAAAGTGACCTCACAGTCCAGACAAGGACAACCAGGCTACCACTAGGATAGAGGCAGGACCAAACCCCAGCAGCAACGTGCCCACACCTCCGCTCACTATCTGTCAACCAGTAAGAAACACAACCTCGACACCACCGTGCCAACAAAACTTGATTGCTAGTAGTTCAGCGACTACAGGAAGGAAGCCCATAATGGCGGGCGAGGATACAAAGTGGCGGGCGAGGATACAAAGTTACCGTTGTTCCATGGAAACGAAACAGACAATCCTGAACAATACTGATTCTTATGTGAGGCAGTATGGACCGTAAAGCAGATTACTGATGATGATGCTAAGAAAGGACAGTTAGCGACAAATCTGCGAGGTCACGCATTAGACTGGTTTATGAAGTTTGTTCTAGTCCCTATAGGAACTCTGGAGAAGACGCTAGACGATATCAAGAAAGGATTGATTGCAGAATTCAAGAAACCCAAGTCTGAAGCACAATATATTACAGAACTAAAAGAGATTAAGCAGTATCCCAATGAAATGGTGTGGGACTTTGACCAACGATTCAAGATGTTGATGGCGAGGGTCAGTTTCAGAATGAGCACTGTCCAACACAAGGAATGGTCCATCGCAACATTGCTCCCACACATTCGATTACAGCTGATGCAACAGAACATTACAACACCAAGTGAAGCTCTGGAGATTGCAATGCGGTTGGAAGCTTCGCCGATTGGTGAAAACGCAGCTGGGATGTCGCAGATTCAGACACAGCTGGCTAACCTGACCATACAGCTACAAGATCTTAAGAAGGGCAAGGAACAACGAGAAGAAGTCTGGTGTACGCGATGTCGAGGAGAAGGGCATACTACGGATAATTTCCCAGACTTCCGCAATTATCTGGTTTCAGGAGCACCGAATCCATTGAGTGGCGGTGGCATGCCATGGTGTCGCGTATGTCAAGTATATGGGCACCGCCATGACGAATTTCAATACATGCAGAAAATGGTCACAAAACCGATGAATCTATATTGTACATTCTACAAATCGATGGGACACAAAGATAAAGATTGTCGTGCATATGGGTTGCTTCAGGAGCGAACGTACGATGCATTCTATGTGAAGGATGACCAGCATGCTATACAATAACCCCAACCGCAACCGTAGGTAGCCCAACCGCTACCTCAACTGCAAGTGTAGTTTGTACCGCAGCAGCAACCACAGCAGTTTATGCCGCAATATGCTCCAATGCAAATGGCTCCACAGCAGCCACAGTACATTCAACAACCACAGTATGCGTAGCAAGGGCAAGGCATGCAACCAACTCCCATGCAACAATAGTTCAATCAACCGCAGTACCAACAGCAGGGTGGATTCCGGGGAGGATTCTGGGGCGGACGTGGCAGAGGATTTGGTCGCGGAGGAGGAGGAGGTCGTGGACCTATTCAGTGCTATCACTGTGCGGTATGGGGACATTACTAGCGAGATTGCCCACTATTGCAGACGCAGTGTATGTTTTGTTTTGTTACAGACCATATTGTAGAAAATTGCCCACAATTGATTGCGCGATGGCAAGCAGGGAACGTTCCACAATTGTAGAATCAGAATCAGGCGCAACAGCCCATGCAAAATCAAGTGCAGCAACCGGCACAGAACCAGAACCAACGTCCAAATCAAAATGTTGCCCAGAACGTGAACCAACCGGGGAATCCGTCGCTAAACCAGAATCAAGGTGCGATTGTTGCGACAATTTCTGCAGAGCCAAGGCCACAAGATGTGGCTGTCGCAGTTATCACTCTGGGATGTGCAACAACGGGAGAGGATAGCCTGCATCCACTTATTCAGTTAGCAGGCCAGAAGAAGGTGTCGTTTGATATTGATTCCGAGCACGATGCATTCTTCTAGGCGCGATGGGCGATGGAAAAGGCTCAAGGTAAGGCCATCGTCTGTGACATGCCCCCTGTCTTTGATGCCACTTCAGAGGCAGGTCCATCCGCACAGTCTGGAACCTTGCAGAAAATTTTTGAGAGTTGTTTATTGTTGGCAAGGGATCCCGCTACTCTTGTTGAGATTGAGGGGCTGTTGCAGCGACCGGCCAAGGGACGGCAAGAGTTCGCGGTAAACTCCTTATAGCGACTGAAGACAGGTAAGGAGATGCGCATGAACATACAAATTGGGGACTATGACGTTGATTCAGTTATTCTAGATCTTGGTTTGGATGTTAACATCTTAACCAAGTAGGCATGGCAGAAAATGGGGAGCCCCCCATTGAGCTAGTCTCCTGTCCAGCTCCGACTAGCTAATCACGCCAAGGTGACACCAATTGGGAGAGTTCCATGCCTGGTGGTGGACAATGAGGGAATGAAGACTTATGCTGACTTTGATGTCATCGAAGTAGTTGAAGGGGGAAGCTCTTATCCCGCGTTGCTGGAGATTGGATGGGATAACAACAGTGGCACAGTAATCAATTTTAAGAGGCAGATGATGACTTTTGAAAACCGCGATCTCAGAGTTATAGCTCCGTTGGATCTGGCTGAAGGACGTAGATACATTGAACCAGTGAAGGACGAAGATCTCAGTGGATGGGACCACGCATTCAATATTTCAGAAGATTATATTCATCCGACTGCCAACAGTGAGCTGGGATGGCGCAACGATAGCTATGCGTCTTCCGACTCTGACGACGCTTTAGAACATTGGCATAATCACTTGCATGAGGTGTCGCTCCGCAACTGTGGGCTAATCAAGCAATCATTGTGTCGCGTTTTGATTGAAACGGTTACACTACCAGTATATGAAGGGATGCCTGGCTTATCTAACTTTCTGGTGATGTTCGAGGATAAAGTTTCAGAACCACAGCGACTGCTGGCATTGGAGGAAGCACTAAAGGGTGCTCCAGCATGCTGGTGGGCGACACATAAGAAATTGATCGTAGGCTGGCCGCAATGTCGACGTTTGATGACGGTTCGTTTTGACGATACCGAGGTTTACCACACAAGGAAATATGATGGTCGGACTAATCTTGGCAGTCATTTGATGGAATGTTAGACCTTGTGGGCATCGCGACCAAGAGATGAGTGGGTCCATGCCTTTGTCCATACTTTGGACGAAATGTCACGATCGTGGTATACTTTAGCTGAATTCCGGGGAGAAATTACTACTTGGTTGGAGTTGAGAGTTTGTTTTACTCATACATTTAGTTTCGCAAATCCCAACCCGGATGTCCATAACACATTGCAGCTCATCCGCGATGTGGTTCTGAAGGTTGTTCCAGTGGCATATCCTGCGGATCCGCATACGCACTACCAGATGCAATCCATGATGGAATGTTATAATATCATTGGTGGATCAGAAGACGGTGATGATCCGCAGAATGTCAATATTCTAGAATCTAAAGGAAGTCGCAATAATGTAGCACCTGATGCGCCAAGTGATCCGATCAGTCAACCGTTGAAGCTTCGTAAAGTCAATATTGGGACGGAGGCCAATCCCAAGTTCATGAATGTTGGGGATTATTGGGATGATGGGATGATGGGAAAGGTCACCGACTTGCTGCATGAATTCCAAGACTTGTTTCCGACTAAGTTTTCTGAGATGAAGGGTATTTTGGGCGATCTGGGGGAAATGAAGATCCCATTGAAACCAGATGCTAAACCAATTCGGCAGCGACCCTACCGACTGAATCCATGCCATAAGGAGAGGGTCAAGGTAGAACTTGATCGAATGTTGGATGCTGGTATTATTGAACTGGTTGAAGAGTCAGAATTGATCAGTCCTATAGTGGTGCAGGACAAGAAGACTGGTGAAGTGCGCATTTGTGTCGATTTGCAAAAGTTGAATGATGCATGCTTACATGATCCCTTTCCCACCCTGTTTACTGATGAGGTGCTCGAAGGTGTGGGTGGCCAGGAGATGTATTCGTTCACAGATGGATTCTCTGGCTATCATCAGATCTGCATCACAAAGGAAGACCACCACAAGACAACTTTTGTAACATAATCGGGTTGTTTTCAATACACGGTAATGTTGTTTGGGTTAAAGAATGCACCTGTGATATTCTCGCGGGTTGTTGTTTCCGCGTTCAAGGATTTCATTCAGAAGTTTTTGCAGGTATACATGGATGACTGGACAGTCTATGGTTTGATCAGCGATCATCTGGAAAACCTACGATTGATGTTGGAGCGCTGTCGATAGCATCAGATATCACTGAACTTGAAGAAGTGCATTTTCTGTGCACCATTTGGCATGCTGCTGGGTCACATTGTGTGCAAGTAGGGGTTGTTAGTCGATCCAACAAGGATTGCGCTTATTTTGAGCTTAACACCACCGACTAACGTTAAGCAGTTGAGAGTGACGTTGGGACACACCGAGTATTATCACAAGTTCATCAGGGGGTATGCAGCGATCACCGCCCCTATGGAGAAGTTATTGAAGAAAGATGCGGTATTTCAATGGAGCGCTGAATGTCAAGATAGTTTTGAGACACTGAAGGCTAAAATGGCTTCGGCGTCGATCCTGGTATTTTCGGACTGGAGTAAGGAATTTCATGTCCATGTCAACGCATCATCGATTGCGCTGGGAGTGGTGCTTGCCCAGCTAGGAGAAGGGGATCTAGATCACCCCATTGCTTTCACAAGTTGGAAGTTGTCATCAACAGAAAGGAACTATACCACTATAGAGAGGGAAGGCCTGGCGATGGTCTATGCGCTGCAGAAGTTTTGATACTACTTATTGGGAGGACACTTTAAGATGTTCACGAACCATTTTTCCTTAAAGTACCTAGTCAATAAGCCTATGTTGGGGGGGAAGATATGTCGGTGGCTACTTCTTTTTCAAGAGTTCGATTTTGAAGTGATTGTGAAGCCAGGATGGTTGAATGTTGGACCTAACCATCTATCGCAGATCGAGACAGGAGAGGAGCCAACCAACATTGAAGACGGGTTGCCTGATGCGCAACTCTTTAAGGTTGAGGTAGTTGATGGCTACTATGAAGAAATCATTAAGTTTCTGGCAATAAGTACTGCACCCAAGGACTTCACCATTAGTCAAAAGAAGCAATTAGTGGTCAAGGCTGCAGATTTCCAGCTAATTGTAGGCAAGTTATACAAATTAGGTTCCGATGAGATATTGCGGCGTTGTGTTTTGCCTCATAAGCAAGGGCAGATCTTGTCAGAAGCGCATGTAGGAGTGGTTGGGGGGCATTATGGCAGTCAGGCGACTGCCGGGAAGGTACTTCAGGCGGGGCTTTGGTGGCCCACGCTCCACAACGATGCGACAGAATATGCGCGGGCCTGCGATGTTTGTCAGAGAACCGGGAAGCCATCTAGGAGGGATGAGATGCCACTGATGCCTCAACTGACACTACAGCCATTTGACAAATGGGCAGTGGATTTCGTGGGACCAATCAACTCACCTGGGAAGCGCACTGGTGCAAGATACATCATCATGGTGACAGATTATTTGACAAGATGGGCGGAGGCTACACCAGTCGTTGATTGTTCCACGGCCACAGCCGCGCGGTTCCTGTTCAACAATATTGTCACTAGATTCGGCTGCCCAAAGATCTTGTTGAGTGATCAAGGCAGCCACTTTCTCAATCGCACCATCAGCGCATTGACGGAGGAACTGTAGATACATCACAAGAAGAGTACACCGTATCATCCGCAAGCAAATGGCACGGTGGAAGCTTTCAACAAGATATTGGAACATGCACTAACAAAGGTGTGTAATGCGAACCACGATGACTGGGATCTGAAAGTCCCAACAATTTTGTGGGCATATCGCTCCACGTCTAAAAGGTTGACGAGCCAGACACCATTCAAGCTGGTGTATGGACAAGAAGTGATTATGCCTATGGAGTACATCGTTCCGAGTCTGCGCATAGCGGCAACAATAGGTATGGATGTTGCAGCGGCATTAGAAGCACGTCTAGCGTAGTTAGTCCAATTGGAAGAAGATCACTTTATTGTAGGATTCCACTAGAGTGTGGAGAAGGATCGCCATAAGGCTTGGCATGATCGCCACATAAAAAACAAACAGTTTCAACAAGATCACTTGGTACTGTTGTATGACAGCAAGTTTATGAAACACCCAGGGAAATTGCAGATGCATTGGCTTGGTCCATATTGCATTAGTCGCATAAATTCAGGAGGAGCAGTACAGTTGCAACAGTTAGACGGAACGATGCTCCCCAAGTTAATCAATGGTAGCAAGTTGAAGCCCTACAGGTTGGGCTTGGAGTAGCGCGATGCCTGAGTCGCATCGAAGAAAAAAAAATGCAGGTTGATTGGTGGCAGGATGGCGCACCGACAGGGACAAAATGCGTAGGCAAGAAGGCTTGTGTCACAAGTTAGGAGCGGTCCACAACAGTGGCAGGATCGCGAGTGGGTAAAATCAGAAATAAATGCCGAAAGTTGAAGACAGTTAATTAACGGTGCTCGTTTGAATGATGGGCATTAATGGCGGATCCGAACAATCGGCTGACAGGATCGATGACAGATTTGGGTCATTAATATAGGATTTGGTCCGAGTTAATGCAGGATTCAGTTATGATTATGAGGGATTGGGTTGGGCGCTATAAGAACGGGCCGAAGTTGGTCGGAAGGTCCCATTTGTGACAAGTAAGTTCAGTTGCTAGTTGAGGAATTGTGCAAGGTTGAGTTGTGTTACAGAGTTTAGTTGGGCTGTGTTGAGCGAGTTTCGGGTTGAGCAAGGCCGAGCCATTTGTTGGCATTACGGGAATTGAGCACGGCATGCCAAGAGAACCGGAGACGGTGGAGATTTCAAGTGAAGCCGAGTCACCCCTCATCCCTGCTCCTATCGAAGAAGAGGTCAATCTCGTGGATGAAGTTGCTAACATGCCGATGGGATCATTCTCCGTGGTGTGCCAAAAGAGAGGAGGGACGCAGCTTAGCTCAGAGTGGCCTCAAAAGTGGCACACCCGTTCCACTGCCCAAGTGCCGGAAGGCATCCCTGCGGAGAGCCCATCGAGCTCGGGGGTTGTGGAATCCATAGTCCGTGCAGGTGTTTTTGCCGCGGATATCCTAGGCTACCGACCTCCATGTCGAGCTAGGGTGCAGCCGAGGAAGGTCACTAAGAACCAGTGGCATCAAATACGGATGTCGGTAATCCCTCCAAGAATGAGTTATACAACCGACATTGTACCGACATTGATGCAGCTGCGGTATGATGATCACGACTTGCTGGCACTAGAGGATGTTATGATGGAGCCCTTTAAGCCATGAGAAGCGGGGCAGACTGGCCCGATGCCACGCATTCCACATGGCTGGGCATCTGGTTTGGTGAAGTCCGAGTTGTTGGGCTTGATCTACATGCCACATTTCAAGCGATTGATAGAAGCCAATGCCTGCGTCAAATAGTTGTTGGCTTGCTTTCATGGCGGGGTGATATGGTTGGATAGGCAGGTCACCGTGACGGTGGACCTGATTGTCGATATCACCGGCTTTCCAAAGGATGGGGTCAACCCATCGCAGTACTTTCAGGGGAAGAACAACGACAAAATGCTAGCGACAAGGTTGCGGAAGGAGTACAAAATGCAGAAAGACGGACGGGCTTATCGCTTGGACACTATCAACGAGCCCGCAGTCAAGATTGGGGCGCGCATCTTGGCTACCAAAATCCTACAGAACACTCGACCCAATCAAGGAATCTCTAGGGTTGTCGCCTGCGTGGAGCTATGTGCAGTAGGCGTGCAGATGAACTGGTCCCTGTTTTTACTTAATCAGTTGACGGAGGATGCGCAGGCGGCCCAAGCAGGACAGCGATCATTCACTTACAGCTGGCTATTGATCTTAGTCGCGTTGGTCACCTAGATGGAACCCAACGATTATCAAGGCATGGAGGTGGATGCGGTGGAAGAACGCAAGGGAATGCGATACCAAAATCTGTGGTGGGTACAGGAGCCGGAGCGACTCAAGGATTGTGCCATGCAGTTTTGGATGTATTGGGAAGTGCTGCAGGCGACTGCTGAGTGGATTCTGCGGTTGACTCAGGCCACTGTTGAGAAGTATAAGGGGATTTCCAGGTTCGCGATCGGCCCACATAGTATCTACATGCAAGTGCGCCGCGATACAGATAGGCAGTGGTTGTAGACCCCCTATAAGTTAACAGATGAAGACTTGGATCCCATCATCGACAACTGGTCGGTTGAATGGCGCGTACCAGTTATTTAGGAGGAGAAGTCTACGAGGATACCATCCGATGTGCCAACCATGGACGAACTGCATCATATGTCAGATGAGGAATCATCGCAGACCCCTACGGATGATGAACGTAAGCTTGAAGAAGGCAGAACAAAAGGGCACCAGGATCATGGGACAATTAGTGGGATGCCCCTATCGTCGGAGGTGCAGTTAGGTCGACTAATATTAGCAATCACTAATGCATCCACCACAGTGGCTAGAACAATGACGGTAAAGGTGGATGAAGGTTTCCATGCGCTCACTGCTCGTCTGTATTCCTTGTGCGGTATGGTTTTGAAGAAGGCACCAGAAGGAGCATCGGTGAAGCCAGTTGGCATAATCGGCACCAAGACGCGGGTCAAGAATGTTGATATTTCCCTAACTGCGATTGTAACTGACGATGAGGCTTTAAAAGCCTTGCTGCAGCCGTTAGAGAAAGTGACCATCAATGTCAATGCACTGCCAGTAAAAGCGTTGACAACTATGCAGGCGGTTGCCAATCGGGAGATGGCAGACAGGATGCACGAGATCAATGATAAGTGTCTGCGATTGCAGGAGAGCGAGGCAGCTGCGAAGGAAGCGATCACAAAGTTAACAGGGAGGGTTTCTATAGTGCGACAGGCTGTGGACGAGTTGGAAGAGGACATCAAGAAAGAATGAGCTGAGAAGGCTCGAGTGATTGAAGCGTTAAAGCAGGCACAGGATCGCCTCATTGTGGAGAAGGCTACCTTATGGGATCAAAACGTGTGGATAGAGACGGCTGTTGCTGAGGCCTGTCATCATGTGCCAGAGCCCACCACTGAGTCTGACGTGATTCAACACATGCAACGACTTGGGGATGTCATTTCCCAGCTGTGGCATGACAATAAGGAGTTAACAGCACTGGTACACCCTGGCACACCCCAAGCGCAGGTGGACGATCACAAAGGTGCTATTGAGGAGGCAACAACACAGATGGAGGAGCTGGAAATGACAGCGACAAAACTCACATCCGACACTGTATAGTTTTGGGGATGAATTGGTCAGGACGAACAGATTGAACAATTAACCAAGCTTCGACAGGAGGCGGAGGGGCAGTTGGCGACACTAAAGACAACGATGCATACTATGCCGCCAATGGAGCAGGTCGCCAAGTCTGTGGACTTAAAAGAGTTGCAACAGTGCATCACCAAGGTCGACAAGCGTCAGAAGAAGCACACTGCGCAGCTAGAGGAGTTCCAGGAAATTGGCGGTCAGTTTATGACTAAAGGTGGTGAAGTACTCTAGGATGTACAGGAAGGTCGCCAACAAGTTGCAGCGAAGCTGAGTGAGCATCCATCTCCCCAGGATGTGATTGAAAGTCAGGTGGTGGCTATGGCGGCAAAGGAGCAGGTCACGGTAGTCGCTCAACAATACGAAGATTTCCGGGTCAAGACCACCGAGTACACCATGTCCTGCTGATGTGGCTCGAGGGTGAACCACAGGATTGTGTTGGGGGCTTGTTGGCAAGCGGTTAGGTGGGTCATTATCGTAGTACCGCGAGTGCTGTGATACCGCGAAATGCGGAAAATGGAGCACAAATGATGATATTTTATGCAAGTTTTGGTCAGTTTTGTACCGTAGTATGCGGGTTTTTGGGTCATTTGGACCATAATAGTTAGATTTTGGGTCAATGTCGGTTAGGAAGTTGTTAGCAAGTGGACAAGCAATGTAAAGGCGAAAGCCTATATATAGACATAGATTTATATGTGGTAAATCATCCTATTGTGTATCTGAGATCTGGAGATATCTGTGAGATCTGTATTTTTGCGGAGTATGAATGGAAGACTGAACATTTTATATCTGGGTTTTCATGGAGTTAATATGATGTGATAGAGCCGTTTTGCGGAATTCCTGTGTTTCTTTTGTTCATCTGTGGTAATGCATGTTGCGATATGAATCTATGAATACTGCGATGTTTCCTTGCTGCAATTAATGCTTTACTGTTATATCTGTTGTGATGATGAATGATTCTGTTGAATGATGCTATGGATATAAATGATGTTTGAATTAAATGCATAGATCTGTTTATCAAATGTTTCAATAAGTTAAGTAATTGAGCCGCAACCATCTTCCTTCATTCGGCGGAAACATGGTTCCGTTAACTCTCCCTTGAACATCTAGGGTGAGACCTCATCTGCTCCGCAGGTTTTGCTGGACGGGATAAACTTGTCTGGGTCGGTGCTGAGGGAGATCGCGGTGGTTTGGGTGTCGACAGTGAGTGGAACCCCTGTTGACTGGGTTGGAGTCAACAGAGTTACACCGACGAGTTCTACCGACTAATGGCTAGGCTTAACGCTTAAGAAGAAGAGAAATTGCTTGTTCTAAAGTATGTCAGCGTATTGTCCCCGTACATTCAACATGAGATGGAGTTTCTGACTGTCAATATGCTTGTAGATGCATTCCACTATGCTAGTAAGCTTGAAGCCAAACAGAAAGGAAAAGCACGCTTCGCGACCAAGCCGACAGGACGACCACCCGACAAGAAGGCACCAACCGACTTCGACAAGTCAATATCTTCTCATCCAACTCCGCCAAAGCAAGATCATGACAAAAAGCATTCTCAGAAAGACAAAAGGGAACGTAGCAAACAACCCCCTACCGAGAAATGGTGTGATTACCACAGTTCATCATGGCATGATACGTTTGAATGCAAAGCTTGAAAGACATTTTTGGAAAAAGTGTCGACATCCAACTTGTTCAAAAAAAATCTAGTAGAATTTGACCCAGAAGCAACGACCCATTTGACATCGACATCGACCACTCCAGCAGCCTCGACTATCGTCGACGAGGAGGAACAAGAGCGCCTATTCCATACACAGATATGGGTTCAAAACAATCTATTGCATCTGATTGTGGATAATGGTAGCCAGAAGAACTTTGTTTATGAAGATATTGTGAATAAACTAGGTCTTGTTATCATTCCACATCATCAGCCTTATAACATCGGTTGGATGAAGGATGGACAGGAGCTAAGGATCACCCGACAATGCAAAATCACCTACTTCATTAATCCTTTTGAAGATGAAGTACTCTGCGACGTGGCACCGCTCTCCGTAGCCGACGCCTTGTTTGGGAAACCTTACTTATGGGATCGACATGGAAGTTACCAATCATGACCTCAGAAGGTGATTGTCAAAATTCAGAACCAATGGTATGGCATACCAGAGTGACGACCTACGCCAACGGTTGCAATGATATCTGCTAAACAGACGAAGAAGCTCATTAACCATGCTCAGAAGTTCACATTGATCATGATTAAGCCACAACATTCCAGGGAGATTGCAACAACCAATCGACTCACTAACCAGTGCAGCTCCTGACAGAAGCAGCAGATCGACAATATTCTTGATGAGTACCAGAACCTATTCCAAGAGCCAGACGGAGTACCTCTACATTTCCAGGTAAAACACTCTATTGAACTTGCTCCTGGTTCTTCATTACCTAACGTATTTGTTTACAGAAGATCCATTATCCAAAATGAAGAGCTTCGCAGACAAATTCAAGATTTCATCAACAAAGGTCATATACAACCTAGCTCCTCTCCTCGTGGAAGTCTAGTCGTCCTCATTCCAAAGAAAGATGGGACTTAGCACATGTGCATCGACTATTGGGCCCTCAACAAAATTTTGGTAAAAAATAGATACCCTCTGCCACTAATAGACGAGCTCATCGACTGTCTGAAAGGTGCTAAATTATTTACTAAGCTTGACCTCAAGTCGAGATATCATCAGATTCCAATCAAGCCCGTAGATGTATGGAAAAATGCTTTCAAGACCAAGGAAGGATTGTTTGAATGGTTAGTCATGCCTTTTGGCTTAACCAATGCACCTGCGACCTTCATGCGGTATATGGATAACATTCTTCGACCTTTCATCAGCAAATGTGTCATTGTCTACCTCGACGATATATTGATTTTCAGTCGATCATGGAAGAACATGTTGGACAATTTCGACAAGTCCTCGACACTCTCCGACAACATCGACTCTACTTGAACATGGAGAAATGTTCCTTTGCGATGAACATAATCAAATATTTGTGGTATGTAATTGACTCTACAAGCATTCACATCGATCCAGACAAAGTGCAAATCCTTAAAGAGTGGCCCATTCCTCAAAGCATTCATGAACTAAGAAGTTTTCTGGGTTTGGTGAATTTTTATCGACGATTCATACTCGGCTTCAGTCACATAGCCTGCCCTTTGAATCAGTTGACCAAGGGAAATGGAAAAACTGTCTTCAAATGGACATCGACACAACAAGAAGCTTTCGAGCAGCTCAAACACAAGCTTTGTACTGCACCAGTACTTGTGTTCCCTGATTTTCATCAGCCCTTTGAGATTGAGACGGACGCATTGGACTATGCCTTCGGTGCACTGATCACTTAGTCGGGTCACCCAGTCGCTTTTCATTCCGAAACTTTTAACAACACTGTTAGAAGATATTCGACGTATGAAAAAGAACTGTACGCCATTGTTCAAACTCTTAAGCAATGGAGACATTATATTCTTGGCAAGGAGACGATCATTCTCATTGACCACAAGCCTTTACAGTTCGCTCCGTCCCATTTGAAGTTACAAACAACTCGACAACTCAAGTGGATTAATTACCTGCAACAATTTTAGTTGGTAATTAAGTATCGAAAAGGTAAAGCCAATGTCACCGTCGATTGTCTGAGTCGACCACCCATTACTCTCCTTCTTATAGTGATGAGTATGCAAGGTTATGACACCACCACTTGGCCTCAGTTGTACCAATAAGACAACGAATTTTCATCAGTCTATCAACAAATTCAGATCGACAATTCGTCGACCTCCGACTATTTCTTGAAAGACACCTTGCTATACAAGCTTGGACAACTTTGTGTACCAATAGGTGAGCATCGACAACAACTCATTTGGGACGCGCACTACAACATGACTGTAGGACACTTTGGAGTAGCAAAGACCCTTGCTATTCTCCAAAAGTATTTCTTTTGGCCTTCACTTAAACCTGACGTCAACAAGTACATTCGGTCATGCGTGGTTTGTGCCATTCCTAAACCGCCTAATCAATGACAGGGATTGTACACACCTTTGCCAGTTCCTAGTCGACCATGGGAATCTATTTCTATGGACTACTTGACGGGATATCCTACTACCAAACATCAGCATGATGCAATCTTAGTAGTAGTCGACAGATTTTCCAAGATGGCCATTCTCATTCCATGCAAGAAGACTACGACAACGCAGCAGACCGCTCAACTCTTCTTTGAACATGTATGGAAACATTATGGTTTACCGACAACCATTATTTCCGACAGAGATGCCAGATTTGTCAGCATCTTTTGGAAGACTCTTTAGCAACATCTCGCTACAAGACTCTCCTTATCGATAGCTTTCAATCCTCAGACAGAGGGATAGACGGATAGACGGAAGTTGTGAATTGCTTGGTAGTACAACTTCTTCGTGTGTACAACCACAAGCATCGATGGACATGGGATGAAATTCTTCCATATATACAACACAACTACAATCGTGCTCAACACAGCTCTATGGGCAAGAGTCCATTTGAGATTTGTTATGGATTTCAACCCTCAGCGCCTATTGAATTGATTGGTTCCTCAACATTATCGAATGATGCCAACTATAACCAACGAGAAGTTGACAAAGCATTGAATTTTCGAGATCAAATTTGTGACATCCAGAAACAAGCATATGAACTGTTGCATTGAGTTAATGCGAAAGCTAAGGCCTGACACGATAAGCATTGTATCCCTCATTCATTTCAAATTAGGGATTAGGTCTGGTTGCATCTCAAGAAGGAACGCTTCACTGGTACATATAAGAAGCTGAAGCCTTTGCGATATGGTCTGTACATTATTCTTGAACAGATTGGAAAAAACGCTTTCCATCTCGACATTCCTTCATGCCTGGGTCTACATCCAGTATTTAATGTGGATCTACTTTGACCATACCATGAACCACTGTTGGAACAGAACGACTTGCAGGCAGCAGAACCCGAAGACATCCATCTAGATGTTCAGGAGCCTCTTCCTTGTGACACCATTGTGGGACGACGAGTACGCCATACAAGGACGGACACAATTTCCTTGTTTCAGGTGGCCAAAGCCGAACAGATCCCAGCACAAGGAAAATGGTACTCTACTACTGAACTGACCAACAAGTTTCCTCATCTGTACGAGCAAACAATGGGGACCATTGTTTCTTAAGGAAGGAGGTATGATCCACCTAGCAGTTGGCATTATTGTCGGATGCCAACATCGACTTCGATAAGTTCAACGACTTCGAAAAGTTCATCGACTTCGACAAGTTCAACGACTTCGACAAGTTCAACGACTTTGACAAGTTCATCAACTTCGACATGCATCATCGACATTTGCGATTGACGAACTACGACAGATTGTTTCTCGGTCTTCCAATCGACCGTAACGGTTGAACTTTTGAAACCGTTCTAACTTCTCTTGTAACTGAACGTAACGGGCAGACAACCCAAGCATTCTCAACATTCTATTTAAGCATGTAAAATATTGTAATATAGGGAGAGAAGAATCAAGAAGTAATAGAGTGAAAATAAAGAAGAGATTAGTTCGCATTCCTGCATATTGTCTGTGTGTGTATGTTTATGTGCATAGTGTATTTCCTGCTTTGCTTATTATTATGCTTCTGCCATAACAATACCGATTCATTCAATCGAATTGTTGTCCCCGTCGTGCACCTGGGCGTGTACAGATCATTCAGTTTAGTTGCTTATAGTCTGTCTTATCGTTCTAGTAAGAACAACACATTTTTAGTTTTTGACCCCTTACGGGATGAACATATTTTGAACTTTACTTGGGCTTGGGATGGTTTCTAGTGTTGGCAACCCAAGCTTGAGAAGACTCTGCATGTAAATATTTGGCTTATAGAAAGGTAATACAAATATCTTGCCTACAAAAAAAAACATTAAAACATTATTCAATGGCATCACGCATTGATTCAATATGATTATTTGTGGTCTCGAGTTGTTTGAAATTTCCTTTAGTACATAGAAAATTAGATGGTAAGAATATTCTCATAAAATTCGATGACTTATAACATGATTTTGCATATGTGCCCTCTGCAAATTTAATTGGTGTAGATATTTTTTATACTTTACTTCATTTACGTAGCTAGAAATTGCCTTGTATGATTGTAGAGCTAGAAACAATATTGACATTAGTTGTGGAGGTAGAACCACTCCCTATATTGGTTGGGGAGGAAGAAGTGACCATTATGTCAACTCAAGAGTGAGGAATAATCTCTATATTGACTGGGACGTAAGAAGTGACTCCAAATTGGCATCGAACGAGATAGAAACTTAGATTGTTGCATTTGGATTTATTGTATTTGTTGGGTAGGTGGAAGTGACAATTGTGTATTGAGCCCCATAATTAGAAGTGAAGGTGAGAGTACTACTTACCTAGTAGGTCTCTCTAGTGGTTATGAAGTAGAAGTTGACTCCTCTTTTTTTTCTACCTGCTTATATAACGAAACCACTATCTACGAACTCCTACCCATTTCTACCAAAAAGCCAAGGAAACAATGGTTATGGATGTTATGCTTTGTGGAAAAAAACTTCAAAATAACTTGGCAATGTTTTTTTTGGCTATATTTGTGTAAACAATTATGGTTCCAAGACGTAAATTGGAGCACAACTTTAATAGATTAGATTAATTAAGTTATGGGTGTAGATGCTTTAACATAAATGAAGCAAATAATGAGTGAGATCCACAAGGTAAATTAGAGTGTTGTTGTGATTGTATTATTATGTCAATGTTTTGTAATGCTGTGTGAAAGAGAGCGCGAGATAGAAAAGAGAATGACTAACTATTTGCTCGCTTGCTTTATGATGTGCTTCGTATCATACACAACATGCACATGAACGCATTTTAGTTACAAGATCAAGATTCAATTGTTGAAGGCATTAATGTTTTGTAATTGTTGATGAATGTTTGTCTTCTTAGCAAACTGTGTGTTGCTGTTAGTATGCATGTATGGTGGTTTTGGTGATCACTGGCATCCTTGATGCATGCATAAATCTTGGACTTGAAGTGTTGGATGCAAAAGTGTAGATGCCGAATGTGAAGTATGTGCATATGTGCTATAATGCACATGTGGTATTTGGGTAAGTGCGTGAGTGTTAAAATGTGCATGTGGAACGTTGACTATGCACGCAAGATGTTGAATGTGCACCCATGACACTAAGCGTGCACATTGGTGCTAAAATGTGTGTGCATAGGGTTTGGGAGTAGGCACACATATGGTGTTATGCGCATCTAACATTATTACAGTTTTAGGGCATTACCACTCGACATTGTTCGTTAATTGTGATTGAAGGTCACTAGAGGCATTGCTCCTTAACTCCACAAAAATGAATGAGAGCCAAGCATGACATGGTTGGATGAGATTGATGTTGAGAATACTACTTTCTAACACATAGAAAGATGTACATACTTTTTTATTATTTATTTATTTTTATGTGTAACCAAGTACCTCACCCTCTAGGCCATAACCAAGGGTAAAATATTCCTCATAATTCACAAAAAAACCTCAATCAACAATTGGTTCATAAAGAGCGAACTCGTCAAAAACAAGATTTGAACCCAAGAGAGAAGAATACTATTATTCCTCTCAACTACCTAAACTAAATCCAATTCACATATACATCAAATACCTGTAATTGTACTCATATCAAAGAAACACATTCCAAATAAACATTTCACTCAACATAAGATGTAAAAAACTAAAAACTAAAAACTAAAAAATGAAAAATAAGTTGATCTGTTTCCTCATCTTTTGAGTGGTTGAGAGTTAAAGTTCAATTTAGTACTCCGTGGTTATCCAAACTAATTTAATGAAGTTTACCTTTCAAAACAATTCATATGTTGTAAGATTTTGAATTCAATACGAATATCGAAACTAATTTGATAAAATTTATATGACTAGCACAACCACTTAACTTGTGGTCGGTGAACTTTGATAGGTTACAAGTCAGCTAGATGTTATCACTCACCTTCTTCTAGTTAAACAAGTTGTCTCAAGGAAGTGCGTTATCTATGCATCGACTGAGACTTATCCATGCAACAACTACGAGTTATACATGCATCAACTACCACTTATTTTTTATATTCTTTTTTCTTTTTATAATTGTTTATTTCAAAATTTGAACGATTGCCATAAAATTAATCTGGATAGTACACTTGTCTCATCCTCGTGCAATCTAAAAAAAGCATAAGTGATAGTCCATCCTAAAATTCTAAGATATAAACAACTATCCTGTAATGATGTATGAAGTGTACACTAAATAAAATGTTTGAAAATAATTCAAGTTTATAGTTAGTTACATCGATAGGCGTTTTTATTTTAGAATTTGGGGTGGACTGTGACCTATGTTTTTCTGGAATTGTACGAGGATGAGACAAGTGTACTCTCCAGATTGAATCTATGGCAGTCGTTCAAAATTCGAAATAAACAATTATAAAAAGAAAAGAATTTAAAAAATAATTGGTAGCTGATGAGTGGATAACTGGTAGCAGATGCATGGATAACTTGTAGCTGATGAATGGATAACCAACCGTTCATGGCAGATAATTAGAAGAATGTGAGAGAAAAAAATAATTGATGGTTATGCATGAATGCATGGATGACGGGAAGTTCGTGGCAGAAAACAGGACGAAGGCATGGCGATAACAACTATGTATGTGGGAGATTACAACTATGCATGGAGACTAACTAATAGATATTAGTTATGTTTTCAATATTTATACCCATAGGTGTTTATATTTTAGAATTTGGGGTGGACTAACACCTATGCTTTTCTTAGATTGCACAAGTATGAGACAAGTGTACTATCCAAATTGATTCTATGAGAGTCATTCCAAATTCAAAATAAACAATTATAAAAAAATATAAAAAATAACAGGTAATTGATGCATTCAATATAACTCTTAAATGATGCATGGATAACAAACGATTCGTGACAGACAACCCCTTTAACTAGAAAAAGGCAAGAACAAGTATTCGTGACACTTAACTTGTGCCCTATAGATGTTACCAACCACAAATTAAGTGGCTATGCTAATTTAATTTCCAAAAATCCTCCAAATACGAGTAACATCTACACTTTTGAAATAGCTGATTTTTAATAATGTGATATAAAACCTTTGGTAAATATTTAATAACTGTTCATCTCCAATCCACCGTCCAAATTATATTTAAACTTTAAACCTTGCCACCATACTAGAAATATTAATACTTTTTCATAAACAAATTTTTAATAATGTGATATAAAACCTTTGGTAAATATTTAATAACTGTTCATCTCCAATCCACCGTCCAAATTATATTTAAACCCTAAACCTTGCCACCATACTAGAAATATTAATACTTTTTCATAAACAAAACATTATATTTAAACCCTAACCCTAGCCACCATACCCAACACTAACGGAGTCTCACACTTTGAACCAAAACCCTAATCGAATAACAAAGGCATCCCTTTCTTCGTCAATAACGCCGCTTCTTCCTCACACCCCCTTTGCCTGAGCTGCAAGAGCCCAAAAGGTTCCAAAGGTCCGTGTTTCTCTTAGGCTGCTCGTTCCTCGCACCCCTTGCTAAAGTTGCGAGAGCCCGTCAGGTTTCAGACGTCTGCATCTTGAGTACATTTCGTGCGCGGGTAAGTGTTCTTCTGCCTTCGAAGATTTTTAGTTCGAGCTGCGATGTGGATCCCTTTCTTAAAGTCTATATGGGTTCTGGAGATGTGTGGTTTTTTTTGGTAGGAGCGACTCCTACCAGCATAGGTCCCTTGGCTTAACCTATTCCTGCACCTCATCTTCTTAGAAGTGTTCATTGCTGGCAGTCCCTGACCAGATGGATATCTTTCCCTGATCTCCCCACCTTTGTGTTAGGTTGCATCATGGCGAGGTGTGTGATTACTTTCCTCCGAATGTGCTGCTGATATTGGAGTTCTCTGTTTCGTAGATTCCGTATTGGTTTCTGCTTTACCGATGTCCACATTATTGCTGCCAAGAGGCCTTCCTAATCTTGCTCATATACACAAAGAAGGTCCAACACAGATTGGGATGAAAAATGTTCTCTCCTGCTGTAAAAAACTGAACCTTTGTTTACTGCTTGAACCCCCTCCCACTCTCACTCTTTTCCATCTGCTCCACGTGGGATCAAATGGTATATATCAGAGTTTTTTGCAAATACCTTCAACCAGACGCTGATTGTGAAGAAAACCGCTATTCGCCCTTATTGCTCATATTTTTATCTGCCTCTTTTGAACGGCAAGCCTTAAACACATCTCAGATTTTGTTGAAATATTGAAGCGAAAGATTATCTATGCTGTAAATTTGTCACATTTCAAACAGAAAACCTGTTACTTCAATATTTAATGAAATAAATTTTGCCCATCTCATCAACATCCCTGTTTTTCACATCAACATCTAACTGAAAACGTTTCATAGTGTACATTTGGAAGTTTTTGAAGCGTCAGTGGGACGGCAATCTGACAACCACCACAATAGCTATCAATAAGAAAGTCTCTACGCGATTAGCTGTCTGCCGTCTCATAAGATTATTATCTTTCGCCTGGAAAAGGGAGAAAGCTAGGTCCCTTTTCAGTACACAAGGCTATTAATCGATGGTTCTATAATTTTTCCCGGCTATTAAGAAGCGCAGAGACAGTTAAAGTCTTCGGTTGAGTGAGGGGAAGGCCGGTGGTTCAGATTTGGGCCCGTTTGTCCATTTCAAGGAAACTCGGATCTCTGGAAAGTGAAAAGAAATTATAGTAGTGACTGCCGGATTCAAATCCCTGACTTGATTCCATTGTGTAAACAAAAATAGAGAGCGATAAGTTTAAAAAGAGTCTCCAGAAAGTCTGCTCCGGACACACATCTGCTTTTGATAAATTAAAAGTCATTTCAAGCGAACTGCTAGTGAAGCGTAATACAAATATAAACATCAATTTAATTCGAGATCTATTTAGTGATGGATTATAGTTTTATTAAATTTTATTATATAATTTTAATATATTTTAAAGGTTATAAAGAAAAGATAAACATAATTGTTCTTAAAAAAGTTGAAAAAATTTAGATATTAGTTTTCTATTTTATTTATTTATTTTATATTTGAATTAATTGCACCTAGAGTAGTGAGGTAACCCACTACGGGGAGATGTTGTCACATAACTTAGCGTTATGTATCAAAAATAAAAAGTAATAAAAAAATTCTTATCGGCTCATAAAATAAAAATTTAAAACCAAATAAAAAGTAACTAAAACAATCTATTGTGAGCTAATCAAATAAAAATTTAAAACCAAATAAAAAGTTCTTAAAAAATCCATGTTGGCTCATAAAATTAAAATTTAAAAACCAGCATAAATCTATCTTATACCGAGATCTATCAAGCACCACCAAGAGGGATCTCTGTGCTTGATAGATCTCGATATAAGATAGATCTATGCTGGTTATAAATAAAATCGATGTTGCTGTTGTTGGCGTTATATATTTTATTAAAATCACAGATAAAAGGATTAACATAATTTGTTTTTAGGAAAATTAGTAAGAAATCTAATTATATTTTAGTAAATATAGAAAAATATTCCAAACCACACAGATTTAATGTGTAATTAACGTTTTTAGGCTATTTGGGAAGGGACGTGAAAAGGGTACTGTAAAATACTGTCTACTAGTTTTTAAAATTAAATTATAATTACAAAATATTTAGAGAATGTATCATTTTACATGTAAGACAAATTATGATGTTTTTGTGACATTGATTCCAACTGATTCCAATGGATTTATGAAAACTATTTCTAATTCTTATACCATTTTAAACAATCTATCATTTTAAACTCTGAAATATATTTATCCATATCCCAGATCTGTGTCCACAACTCTGATTTCAATAGGATTGGATTGCTATGGCTAACATTATGCCACTGCACCTAAATCCTATGCAAGAACATCTGAACTATATTTAACCATATTCCATTAAACAATTGTACCTAAATCCTACGTCTTAGCCATAAACAAACTATATTTATCCATATCCCATCCTAGTTTTATCTAAACCGTAGCACTTGATTATTCTGATATTAAAGAGATTATTCTGATATTAAAGCTTGTCAAAAATTAAGACCGCTCAATCCAAGTAATAAGCTTACCACAACTGCCCCATATTTGATGATTAAGTATTCCTAAAAAACATTAATCAGTAGGGATGGAATTTTAATTTTACTTGTTCCAAATGAAATTTTGATGATGATTACTCTTTTATGTATTATTTTTTATTTCAAGTCTTGCAAATTTATACAGTGTTATTTTTCTTTTGTTATATGCAAATGCACTGAAATGTAAATTACAACGGTAGTGATCTGTTGCCCCATAAAACTTTATTTTCTCATTAATTTTTGGCACTATATCATTGTAAATCTCCTTTAAGTCTTTCTCAATGCTGATTTATAAGTACTACATTGGATTTGGCATTTATGTGTATCGAGACCATTGACTTGTACAAAATTATATGATCAAAACTTAAAACTTAGATTTCTTCTTTAATTTTTGTATAGCTTAACTGGATGAGATCATCACCTTGATTTTTTTTCAATTTTTTGAAGTGTAAAGGTGGATGAGATCATCACCTTGAATTTTTGTTTCAGTTTTTTCAAGTGTATAGCTGGATAGGAGTTTGTGATGATTGATGGACAATAATTTATTATGATAATTGATGTTACCAAATAGATAAATTGTAGTCAAAACCCCTAAACCTTGATTTAGAAACCCCTAAATTGTTAGTACAGGTTTGTTAAGGATTCCTAACTTACAAATTGATAACATTACACCTTTTTTTTCCAAGAAAAATTGCATTTATATTCATTGGATGCATTTTATATTTAGTGCAATGATAATGCTTAGAGATTTATATTTTGTATTTGTTGATTATTCATCTTCCATTTGATCACAAAGGAGGAATTATGAAAACTTGTACCGACATAGTTCGTTGATTCTCTTAGAGAAAGAAATCCTTGTCAGTGCACAAAGAGCCATCTATTCATTGTAATTGTTTGAGCCTTGATCCCATAGAGGCTTTGAATTCGTAAAAATGAGAGTTTTTTTTATGTAAACTAATCCTCCAAATCCACATGTTTGTTTTTTGGCCCTTATAGATTTGTCAATAAATAGTTGATTTTTTTGCTTTGTTCGTTTTCGATAGTTGACATAGAGTTAATACCTGAGCAATTATCTGGGACAAGGGAATAAAACTTTGCTTAAAGAGTAGGGCATTTTGGGCTAGATAGATACCCCACAACACCAAAACAAGAATTGCTTTGTAAACATTTAAATTGTGATGCTAGAACCAAATGCTTTAACCCTGCTTTATGCTTTCACCAAACCATCGTCTGGTTCCTTAGAGTTTGGAGGATTGACAAATAAGAAGCCAAACTTGACATATGTAAAGACAAAGAATTGACATGTGATCATTGGTGTCATTAGTTTTTGCATGAAACACACATATCGGTGCCCTAATTTCTCTTGTTTTTGCATGACATACAAGGTGAGTACCATGTCGCATAATGCCAAACTACATATGGTGAATGACCTTTTTTTTGGTGTCTTCAACTTTCAGAGTTTGCCCCCACCACCATTTAGCTTTTGGCGCCTCTGTAGATTGCATGAATCAATATCCCAGTTTTGCATTGTAATAACCCTTTGTGTTGTTCATTGGAATCAGTGGCTAGAAAGTTCCACCTCCTACAGGTTCTTCTAAAAAAATCTAAGATTTCTACACCTTTGCACATGCTCTCTTGAAGCGACAGAATGTTGGGCTTTTCCATCTCTGTAAGTCTAGTTGAGGCAATTTTTTTAGGGCATTGCCTAAACCCCCCTAGCATTAATGGAAAGAATTTTAATGATTCACCTTACGTTAGGGGTCGATTTGCTTTAAGAACCTCGGTAATGGGTCGTTGATGACCTTGTCTAATTTATTTTAATGCCTAGACTCTTGCATGAAAGAGTAACGAATTCCTACCATCCTGGGAGTTAACAACATCCTTACATTGGTTTGATACTAAACCCCTTGACGCTAGCTCGACAAAGTCATGTTTTTTCAGGTGTAGATCATACCTACTTTTGCCTTTATCTCCCACTAAGGACGACGAATGTTTGGCTTGTTCTCTCAAACAATCAAGGGAAGAATTTTAACCTATAGGTGGCTTGGATTGTCCCTAGTAGACCCCTGACAAAAGACCTCACCAACTCTATGACATTTTTTTACACATTTTGTAAGTAACATAGCTTCTTCAAGCTTTCAGCTGGAGTTGGCTAGAGGTTTGATTCTTTAGGATGCAAAGATTGACAAGTAGACTTCGAGAAAAGAGTAGACTTACCTATCTCATCCATTATGGCTAGGGGAGGACTCCTATTATTGGCCTTTGGTGTGTTATCCATTGTGGTAGTAGTCGTGGCTTTCTTCTTGAGGGTACCATTTGTCTCCAAAGAGTGATGAGGGTATGGGATTGGCATTTAATCAAGCACATCAACATCTCTATATGTACCTTGATGTTGGTGGTGCTTATTGTTGAACTCCTCTATCATGACTTTAACAAAAATGTATTCTTCACTCAAGAAAAGTTTCTTTTACCTTATTTCAACACTTGGATTAGGAAGTTTCATCAAAATTGTAGGGTGTTGACTAATGTCCTTGGAGGACCAACTTCGAAATTCAAGGTACAGGCAAGGGCTAGAGCATAGAGGGGGCAGAGGGGGCAGAGGGTGCTATTATTGAATAGGATCCCAATATAGGCAATGATTTTTATACGTAATTATTTGTTGTAGCATGAAGTTTTTTGGACTCTATAGGCCATTTAGTATCTTTGTTTATGTATTTTGGGCTAGATATGGATTGCACTTGATGTTTTTATAGTTGTATGCACCCTTTCCATATACATGAGAAACTTTGCATATTTGAGCATAATATGTTTGGATTCATATATATGCACATGAATACACATCTACAGTGAAAATGATTTAAATTATATATATTATATATATTTCATATTATATATATATATATAGTACCCCCGTCGTACCCAAGTCCTTTGTTTCAAAAAGTGGTCGCCCTGTCCCTGCACCCATACCTGCCCCCCTACCCAAGTTTCCTGGCAACTTAGGCTTACGGAAATCTGAGTTCATCATCCTATCCTATCCCTCAGGGTGCAATAGTATTGGACTTGGCACTGAAGAATGTTTGCTTGGTTGTATGTCTGTCCTTGTATGGTTTCTTGTCAGTACAGGTGAAGTTGAAGTCTCTTTGTGCAGTGTTTTAGTCCAACCTAGAGAAGGTACCCATGAGCATGTCATCTACAACATTAATAAAAATCTGTCAGGGCCATCACTGAAGTATGACCATGATGAGAAGTTGGCCATAGATGTAGTTCAGTTGGTTCAGAAACTATGGCACTATATCCTTATTCAATGTATATATATATACACACACAGTTGCTGCTGTGTTGGGATGTAGATGTGTTGCATGCTGTTTCTGAAGATGAGGTTTCCAATCCCAGACATTCCATCCATAAACATAAACTAATTGTTCAATACAAATTACAATATTTGAAAAATGTGGGTCGGAATGGTTGCTAGTGTGCACTACATATAGAAAGATAAATGCTAGATTTGAAATGTGAATGGTGTAATAATGTAGTCACAGATATGCTTGGTGATGTGCTAGACGGAGGGCCTGGTTGCAGTGTAATCATGGGTGTTGTTAGCAGGTTGTTATGTCTAAATAGTTTCCTTTTCATGAGAGCTTAAAAAGCTATATGGAAGCCTAGTTCCAAAGTTTTTACAGAACTTTCAACATTTCTAGGTTGACAGATCTCCTGTGTCCTTGTAGCTGGCTGATTTTACTAGAGATGCCTAATCTCCCTCTCATATGACATCTGTGACTCTGGCCTTAAACTTCCATACCATCTCTAGTTGCTTCTAAGATATGTTCTAAAAATATTTGATAAAGAATATTAGCTGGATCTGTAATATGTATTTTGACTACCAACAGTATGGTTTATGCTTGTTAACTCCCGTGTTTGTACTGAAACATTTTCTATGCCGTATGTTCAATCACTGTGTTGATTGCACCGAGAGGAGTGAGGTGCTCTACAGCCCAGTATGGGGGAGATGATGTAATGTTCCTACCTAACAAAATAATTAAAAAAAATTAAAAAAATTCATGTCGGCTCATAAAATAAAAAATTATAGAAAATATTTAAAAAAAATCCATGTTGGCTCATAAAATAAAAAATTATGAAAAAGTAATTAAAAAAATCGATGTTTGTTTATAAAATAAAAACTTAAAACTTAAACCCGGATCTATCAACCAAGAGAGATCAAATTTGTTGAGTTCAAATTAAAAAAAAATTACACCTCAAGAAATTGGATCTCTTTTGGTGCTTGATAAATCCGGGTTTAAGATGGATCTATGCTGGTATATAGCTTTCAATCCATACTAAAAGATTTCTTTTTACCCCATGGCTGTACACCATTTAATTTATCTTTCTCATGTTATTTACAAAACTCATCAGCAACTTTTATGAATTAGTAAAATACAATTGAACTGCAAATACTGGTGAGTAATGTGAGATGGTTTTCATTTTTCTCTCAGTGATAATGGCATCCTTCAAATTGTAGTAGTATGTTTTCTTTGTTTTCTGCATATGCCTAGTTTTTCTTATATAGATTTACGTGGTTTTAATTTAACCATATCTATTTTGTTCTCCAGGTTTCAGGTGCTCATTGGTATTCTTTCGATTTGACTGAGAAGAGTTCTGGTTTATATAAAAGTTAGACAAAATGGTAAGATATGTAATGTTCTGAATGTTTTACTCCACATGCTGCATCTGTGAGAATTTTCCCTGAAGTTAGTTTTTTGAAAGAAATTTTTGTTTACATTGAAGAAACTGCTTTGAATATCTTTATTTTTTTTTTTCTGTTTTTGTTTAATTAACCATGTATACAGGAGCTGTATCCATGGTAAATTTCTGATTATTCAAATTAGTTTGGATATGGTTCGACAACCTGGGGAATTTACCATGTATACAGACACTGTTACATGGTAAAGTTTTCGGTAGTCAAAGTATGTAGATATGGATTGACTGCGTCATCTGTTTTTAGCACCAGAAAATTCACTTAATCTGGTGATGATATCATGGGGAGGGGGTAGTTTATTTGTTTAAAGTTATTCCATATGCTAGATCTCCTCACCAATTCTCAAGTATGGTTCTCTTTTTGTTAAGTTCTCTGACCAATTTGCAATTCTGCCATCCTTTTGTGTGTTTGCAGGTGAAGTTCACAGCTGAAGAGCTTCGTAAGATTATGGACAGGAAACATAACATCCGAAATATGTCTGTTATTGCCCATGTTGACCATGGTATTAGTCTCTCTTGGCTTTGCTTGTTTCTCTTTGTTGTGACTTGCATGTTAGGTTTCAGCACATGACTGATTATGTCCTTGGTGCTTTGTTGTGTTGCAGGAAAATCCACTCTCACCGATTCTTTGGTAGCAGCAGCTGGTATCATTGCTCAAGAAGTTGCTGGAGATGTTAGGATGACTGATACTCGTGCAGATGAAGCTGAACGTGGCATCACCATCAAGTCAACTGGAATCTCGTTGTATTATGTGATGGAGGATGCAGCTGTGAAAAATTTCACGGGAGATAGAGAAGGACATGAATATTTGATAAATCTGATTGATTCTCCAGGGCACGTTGACTTCTCTTCAGAGGTTACAGCAGCTCTGCGAATCACAGATGGTGCACTGGTTGTGGTAGATTGCATTGAAGGAGTTTGTGTCCAAACTGAAACTGTTCTTCGTCAAGCTCTTGGAGAAAGAATCAGGCCAGTTCTGACAGTGAACAAGATGGACAGGTGCTTTCTTGAGTTACAGGTTGATGGAGAGGAAGCTTACCAAACTTTTTCACGTGTCATTGAAAACGCGAATGTGATTATGGCTACTTATGAAGATCCTCTACTTGGTGATTGCCAAGTTTATCCTGAAAAAGGTACAGTTGCATTCTCGGCAGGTCTGCATGGGTGGGCATTCACTTTGACAAATTTTGCAAAAATGTATGCTTCAAAGTTTGGAGTCGATGAAGGAAAGATGATGGAGAGGTTGTGGGGAGAGAACTTTTTTGATCCAGCTACCAAGAAATGGACAACCAAGAATACAGGTTCAGGAACCTGCAAAAGAGGATTTGTTCAATTTATATATGAGCCTATTAAGCAAATCATCAATATTTGTATGAATGATCAAAAGGATAAGCTGTGGCCCATGTTACAAAAATTGGGAGTTGTGATGAAGAGTGAAGAGAAGGACCTGGTTGCAAAGGCGCTCATGAAGCGTGTCATGCAAACCTGGCTACCTGCAAGTAGTGCTTTACTTGAAATGATGATTTTCCATCTTCCTTCTCCATCGAAGGCACAGAGATATCGTGTGGAAAACTTGTATGAAGGACCTCTTGATGATATTTATGCAACTGCAATTAGAAACTGTGATCCCGAAGGACCACTGATGTTGTATGTTTCAAAAATGATTCCGGCCCAGGACAAAGGACGTTTCTTTGCCTTTGGCCGTGTTTTTGCTGGGAGAGTGGCAACAGGTATGAAGGTAAGGATCATGGGCCCCAACTATGTGCCAGGTCAGAAAAAGGATTTATATACAAAGAGTGTTCAAAGGACTGTGATATGGATGGGAAAGAGACAAGAATCTGTTGAGGATGTGCCTTGTGGAAATACAGTGGCTATGGTTGGGTTAGACCAGTTCATAACCAAAAATGCTACCTTAACAAATGAGAAGGAGGTTGATGCCCATCCGATCAGAGCAATGAAGTTCTCTGTCTCCCCTGTTGTACGTGTAGCTGTGCAGTGTAAGGTGGCTTCTGACCTTCCAAAACTTGTTGAAGGCCTGAAGCGTCTTGCTAAGTCAGATCCTATGGTTGTTTGTACAATTGAGGAATCTGGAGAACATATTATAGCAGGTGCAGGAGAGCTTCATCTTGAGATTTGCTTAAAAGATCTCCAAGACGATTTTATGGGAGGAGCTGAGATTGTTGTTTCTGATCCTGTTGTCTCATTTAGAGAAACTGTTTTGGAGAAATCATGCCGCACTGTGATGAGTAAGTCTCCTAACAAGCACAACAGGCTTTACTTTGAAGCGAGACCTTTGGAAGATGGTCTTGCGGAAGCAATTGATGACGGTCGCATTGGCCCGAAGGATGATCCAAAGGCTCGTGCAAAAATCCTTTCTGAGGAGTTTGGATGGGACAAAGATTTGGCTAAGAAGATCTGGTGTTTTGGGCCCGAAACCACTGGTCCCAATCTGGTGGTGGATATGTGTAAGGGAGTTCAGTACTTGAATGAAATTAAAGATTCTGTGGTTGCTGCATTCCAATGGGCATCCAAGGAAGGTGCTCTTGCAGAAGAAAACATGCGTGGTATTTGCTTTGAGGTTTGTGATGTGGTTTTGCATACTGATGCAATCCATAGAGGAGGTGGCCAGGTTATCCCAACAGCCAGAAGGGTCATGTATGCATCTCAGCTTACTGCCAAACCAAGGTTGCTTGAACCTGTATATCTTGTCGAGATTCAGGCTCCTGAGCAGGCCCTTGGTGGTATTTATGGTGTGCTGAACCAGAAGAGAGGTCATGTATTTGAGGAAATGCAGAGGCCAGGAACTCCACTATATAACATCAAGGCATATCTGCCAGTTGTTGAGTCGTTTGGATTCTCAAGTACTCTCCGTGCTGCAACTTCAGGCCAGGCTTTCCCTCAATGTGTGTTTGACCATTGGGATATGATGGGATCTGATCCATTGGAATCTGGTTCCCAAGCTGGGCAGCTTGTGACTGATATCCGCAAGAGGAAGGGTCTTAAGGAGAGTATGACTCCCTTGTCAGAGTTCGAAGACAAGCTGTAAAGCTTTGCGATGTTTGCCTGCTCGATGGTGTCAAGAGTGAGGAACCTCCCGAGTATTAAAACACAATTTTGTGTGGTAGGACTACTTAAATTTATGCTACTAAGGTATTTTTGTGATATTTTTTACTTTAGAGATAAAAGTTGACTCTCAAGAATTGTTTATTAGTCTTATGAAATTGCTGAATGACAAGCTGTATCACATTCAATTCCTTATTTATGATAAGGTAATGTTTAGTTTCTAGTTATTTCTTCATTATGGTTTGCCTGAGTTGATTCTAGTTCATGTTACAGATCTTATATTTTTGTGCAGTATATGCTGTTAGAAACTGTAAAAAAATATTTTGCCAGTGCCATTATGCATCTGGCTTTAGGGTATGTGAGCTTCAGGGTACATTGAATTTTGTGACTGGAGTCTCAGGTAGAGGAAGAGCTGCCAGAGTGGTCTTTAGGGGCTGGTAGGGTTTCTCAGTTGCATATGCCATCTGCCACAATGCTTGATGTCATTGCTGCTGAGGACTGGTGCGATGGATAGCCACCAGGGAATAATTATTAGGGATCGGTGTTTCAGCGGAGCAAATTGGGGAAGAGTTTGTCACTCTGGAATGTGCTTCCCCAGAGGTTCAAAGCTGAAGCTGCTGAGGAATAAGAAGCCAACAGAAAACATGTTCTGAATTTCTTTATAAAGCTCCAGAGCTAGTGTTTATAGTAGTTAACCCTCTTCTTTTATTCCACAAGTACACTCTTCAGCTGACTAATTGATACAGTTTGACTCGTTGAGCTGATTAGCTGATACAGTGTGAAGTGTGAAGAAGTGTCTTTCCGAGTTTTATATAATATTCCAGTTAAACTTCTTTCTAGTCTTCTCTTAGATCTAGGAAGCTTCTAGTAATTAAATTCATCCTGCTAGGCTGTTTTGTATTGAACTCTCATGGTGGCCCTCGGCTGGTGAAGTCGTTTGTTTTCAGTATGCTCATGGTTGTTGGCTCTGCCAATCATCCCATCTGATCAGGCTTTATCTGTGGTAGATGTAGGTCTAGATCTGGATTGTTGAGATCATTTATGAAGAAGAGTAGCCTGTATGCAGAACTTGTTGCAGTGACAAATCTACGTTGTTGTTGGAGAGATTGCGAAATTCCGTTTAAAATTGCAGCCTTTGTGTTAGGGTAGGTTTTAGAAAGTCGTGACTGTTTAGAAATTGCAGCTTTTGTGAATAGGGAGCTGTTAGAACCTTGGCTTAGAAAAACATGCAATCCTTGAGGCCTCCTTAGCCACTGTTTGAATCATAAATCCCCGAGATACATTTCCTCGATAATTTTAAATATCGTATAGATTTTAAAGAGGAAAGGGTGAGCGAAGAGCCAGGGGCTAATCTAAGCATTTAGAGAAAGACAAAACAACAAAAGTGACAAAGAGGGACGTGAAGATTTTAAGAGGTGCTAGACAATCTGCCAACTAAGTTAGCGAAGAATAAATAGTGCTGATCATGAGAGCCACTTGACCATTTATTGGAAGTGTTGGTGCATCGGCTGCAAGCTGAGAATATACGTGTGATGTCACAAACTGAGTGTAGTTTATGTACATTGACATTAATGAGATTGAATAGACCTATTGTCTTAATGCATCGTGTTCTCCAAGTAAACATGCTTTGTTTATGTCACAAATTTGATATGCTTTGAGATATTAGTGTTTTTGGTCTAAAATAAGTTATTTTATCAGTCGTGGGAGGAGGTGCACTGTATTGCAATGCTTCTGTTACATTCATAATAAGGGCAGCCTAAGTGCAGGAGGTGTACCTTCCAGCCTAAATGCACGAAGTTTACCTTTAGGGAACAGCCCTATTGTTAACAGAAGGATCTGTTACTAAAATTAAGAAAATGAAATCTTAACATTTCATGGCTGATGTCAAAAAGAAATTGCAAAAAATAAAAATAAAACTGATAAATTCTTCTTAATCTAGATTTTTAAATATCTAACCTAGCATTCACACCTTTTGCTTAATACTGGGTTATAACAAATAATCGTCTCAAACATCCAAGCAAACACAAATGCAATCTTACACTTATCTCAACATGGGCACAAAATAAATGTCCAGTCTTAGATTTTATATCTATATTGTATAGACAACAATTTATTCCTATATTGTATAGACAACAATTTATTCTTTGTACATGCTCGTGAGTTTTTGAGTTTTTTATTAATGAGCTAGAAAAACTCACAGTTTCAGGTCCATCAGGGTATCACTGGCATTGCCCTATAGAAATATCAATTTGCACAATTTGCACTTCTCACTTAAACTTGAGTTGCATACTTGAGTTGTATGCACACCAGTATAGATCCAACTTAAACCCGGATTTATTAAGCACTAAGAGGGATCCAATTTCTCGAGGAAGAAATTATTTTTATCTTAAATTTTTAACATGCCAAGAGAAAATGACACCTCAAGAAATTTGATCCACTTGGTCATGCTGGTTTTGTTATTACTTTTTAATTTTATAAGCTGACATGGTTTTTTTAATTATTTTTGATTTGGTAAGATGGTGTTCTGATACATGACAACTTCTTCCCCATACTGAGCTGTAGAGCACCTCGCTACCCTCGATGCAACTAGTTTTTGGCAACATTAATACAAAGCTTGTAAAGAAAAGAAAAAATGCAGAGGCATCAGTACAGAAGAGGTCTCGTGCAAAACAATAAGATGGACTATTCAGATGGGTGTTTACAATTTACAAAGGTTTCCCATCACCATCACAAATGATTGAGACTCGAGTATTCAGATGGGTGTTTACAATTTACAAAGGTTTCCCATCACCATCACAAATGATTGAGACTCGTATTCTGCCACAGTATGCCCACCTTTCTGCAGAATGGCTATTGCATACCTGAGATGGATCAATCATTCTACATTTTCTATGACATGAAGAAACTGAGAAAACTAATTCATCTGACTTAATTGATGCACCAATACCAAGATTTTACATAATTTGACTTGACCTTTGTCTTTGATAGCTTCAATAACTTCAACTTTGTTTGAACTTTTAACTAATTCATCTGACTTAATTGATGCACCAATACCAAGATTTTACATAATTGGACTTGACCTTTGTCTTTGACAGCTTCAGTAACTTCTAACTTTGTTTGAACTTTTAACTAATTCATCTCAATAACTTTAACTTTGTTTGAACTTTTTACTTTGATTCAAACTCGACTTCAAAAATAACTTAACTTTGCCAACCACATCAATTTTAACTTTTACTCCACAACCTTACTTGAGACTCTTTAACATTCAACAAGCTCTGAATCACATACTCTATTTTTGGACTCGTTCAATTTTAACTTACATTCACAACCTTTATACATTCAAACAAGCTCTCAATTATATACTCTATATTTGGACTCATCGATATGAGGTCTTTGTACTCATCATATTTTCCCACTCATTTGACATAAAGAACTTTATACTCATTTGGCATATGAAGTCTTCAACTTATCAATCATACACAAGAATAACCGGGGTTTATGAGAAAAATAACCGGGGTTTATGAGAAGAACGGGAGACAGCTTAGTAGAAACGATCAATGGCATACATGGACTAGAGGCGTACAATTCTTCTGAAACGTGAAGCTTTCTAGTATTGAATAAAAATTGCCATGCCTGCTTTTGCTCCTGCTATTGTCTTGCAGCACCAATTGTTGCATGCATATTTTCATGCATCTCGCCAATAATACAAAATGCTGTGCTGTCTTTGTCTTAGATAACTGACAGTTGTGCCAGACGAGATCGAAATTCTCATTCTTCTGTAGGTAAAAGTTCTCTTGCTTATGTACTCTCTTTCCATATACCTCACCCGCATGCATATCATTAGTTTCTTTTGCACGTGAGAGCATTTTCCACTCAACTCTTCAACCTTTGGCAAAATGTTTGTGCCACTTTTTGCTGCCTCTTGGCACGTTGAACCACATCCTCTCTACGATATGCTTCTGCCCTCGAGGAGTGAGTTAATCCTTCAAATTACTACCATGACTGTTGCAAACGTTAAGTTGGTGTTATATAATCTTGTGTATCTGCCTACAAGATAAAATTTTCTGCATCAAGGTTTCTTACCTCAAGCAAATGACCCTTTTACCGAACGATGAGGAAGGAATGGCTAGAAATTCATCCTTCTTCTTACATGACCTGATCAAGGCACTAACCATGGTGCCATCTGATCAAGGCAGTAACCATAATACCATATATTTTCATTGTTTAATTGTTTGACAAAATCTTATTCTTGCATGACCTGAGCACTAACCATAATGCCATGTATTTCCATTGTGCAATTGTTTAACTTGAAACTAAGCAACGAAAAGCTCTACTCTCCCTCTCTATAGGATAGAAGGGCAGGGTAGAGGACGGTTCTCCACCATAGAAAGCTTGTATAGTGTTATTTCCTTTTCAAACATACAACATATACAATTGATTTTTAAAGGGCATTGCCAGGTTTCTGAGCTCCGAGTCTGACCCTGCAGCTTGTCGATCCACCAACCAAGACCTTCTTAGTCACATGAGTTATTGTATAGTTCAATGATCTGATCCATGCTTGAGTAACAATGAATGGTACAATCAGATCATGATCACCACTGTCATGACATCAAAGCTAGCTAAATTTGATGGTGAACACTTCGTGCATGGCAATTGTATCAGAAGAAAGCCTTATTGGCAATCACAAGAAACTATGAATGTAAACAACTATATTTGTATGAATGGACATGTAGACTAAAGCGCGGTAGCCTCTCCTGGTTGGATTGCTATGATGTTCAACTACGAACATCGTTGTTATATTGAAAGCTAGGTGTGCACCTTTTCCTGTTTCCAGTTATCTCCTACAGAAGATACAAGATAAAAGAACATCCGCCATAAACTCTCATTTTGTTATAGAACAAATAAATATGCACTTTCACATGAAAGGAAGAAGAATAAGGAGGAATAAAATTAACGCGGACATGTCCATGTCCATTCACTCCAGGAGCAAACCATTTCACCTTAAAGAGCAAAAGCGGACTAATTGCTTGGAAGTTATGGGGCAAAACACACACATCGAACTGTAATATTAGAATTAAATTTATGAAATGAGAACATTGAAATAAAATGCATTGTTTAAAAAATAAATTTAAAATTTGAAAAATAAGAATAAAACATAAAACTCTTATAAATAATCTTATTGCAATGCATTCATGATAAATCAATTATATTCAAAGTCAAAATGAATGTGAAATGAGAACATTTTAATAAAATGCATTGTTTAAAAAATAAATTTAAAATTTGAAAAATAAGAATAAAACATAAAACTCTTATAAATAATCTTATTGCAATGCATTCATAATAAATCAATTATATTCAAAGTCAAAATGAATGTAAATAGAATTTTTATTGCATTTCATTCGTAATAAATAAACTAAATTTATAATTATTTTTGGTAATGGAGTTTCAAACCAGTGATCTTATTATGCAAAGAGTGTCTTAGTAGTACACCCATTCAGCTATCAAACTGGTGATTTTAAGCAAGGAGTGTCTTAGTAGTACACCCATTCAGCTATCAAACTGGTGATTTTAAGCAAGGAGTGTCCTAGTAGTACACCCATCCAGCTATCTATTATTCTACGTACTGTGCTAAATTGTGCTAAATTCATAATAAATTAAGATGAATAACTTGAATCAATTAAATTTAAAATCAAAATAAATGTAAACAGAATATTATTGCATTATATTCTCATAATAAATCAACTAAATTCATAATAAATTAAGATGAATAACTCGAAAGTAGGACAAACTTCTAAAGAAAAATGTTTTGATTTTGATCCCAATGAAAATAGAATATTGTATTCAATTAAAACAAACATCATCATTGTATAGTGTGAGCATTGAGGGTGTGAGCACGAAGAGGTTCGAACGGGGATGGAGCTGGAGGGTTTGATCGTGTGCTTAAGGTTTATGCTAAACAGGGTTGAGAGTTTGGGTAGGTTTTCTGCAGTGAGGGTGGCATTTTGAAACATCTTGGAGTCTAGCTAGCCGCCCGACTAGCTCTAGTACCAATCAAGGCATCAAAAAGTGGAAAAACATATTTTGCTTCAGTGTTTGCTTACCCTAACTTTGCAGAGCTTACTCTCTTTTTGGCAGGTTTAGGGTTTTTTTGGCTGATCCCTCCACTATTCTAGCCGTTGTTGGGTGGGTGTGTGGTTCTCAACTGGCAGCCTACTTTTATTGCAGGGTCACATCTGTCCTGATGTGATGGATTCCGAGCCCCCCATCAATGTACACGTAGATAACTTTGGCCCGGATATTTCGAATGCAGTGAAGGTTCCAGATTATTCGAATGCAGTGAATGGTGTGGGTTTTGCACTTAAGGGCTCCGAGGCTCCAGAGAGGAATGGTTCAAGTAATAAGGTCATAAATCCACTGGTTGGTGTTGTTGCTTGGAATAAGAGAAGGCTTAAAAATTTCAAGGCACAGGAGTAAGCTGCGATTTATACATTGGACCCGGGAGTTAATTTGGGCATGTTAGAACCTCTTTTGCGTAGAGGAGTGGTTGGTAGGATAGAAGGTACCAAACTCTCCTAGACTGAACTGGTGGAATGGGTCAATCTACACTGTACCCTTATCTTTGGTTTACCCCCTCAAACTAGTTTGTTATCTCGCGGCTAGGTTGCTTTCATCTTCCCAAATGAAGATCTTATTCAATCGATTCTTGAACAGGCCTGGCTGGTTAAGGATGGCTCCATGATTATGAAGAGATGGCATGTCAATTTCAATCCAAATACTGAACATATGAAGTTTCGACACTTGTGGGTGCTACTCCCTGGTTTTCCTTTTGAGCTTTGGATGCCCAATGTGTTTGAAGGGCTGGGTAATTTATTGGGGAGGTTCATAAGATTGGAAAAAAACCTTATTTTTGGCATAAATAAGAAGATGGCATCAATGCTGGTGGAGTCCAATGTTACAAAAGGCTTACCTGTAGCTGTGGACATTATATGGAGAGATAAGGTTTACAAATAGAAATTGGATTATAAAAATATCCCCTTCTGCTGTTTTTACTGTCGTTGCACGGGACATGTGAAGGTGAAATGTCCTTAGTTATTAAAAAAGGAAGTCTCCAAAGCTCTGGAGTCGTCTGATACTACGGTCAACCTCACCAGTCCGGTAAAGGATTTTTCTTCTATGCCAGGTATGTCTTGTGATGAACCCTCTGTAATTTATAAAGGGGTTACACAAGCGGAGTTGGACTTCTACCTTTCTATGGAGAAAGCTCTAGATATACAACTTTCAAAGTCTAAACCCTTGGCTAGAAGTTTAATTAATGACTTGAATTTGGCGGATGTATGTTAAGAAGAGGTTTTACCCATTTGTCCAAACCCTGGGAACTCTGTAGAAATCACTCCTGATGTGCCCCTGGACCACTGTACTGAACCTCCTGTGGATGTATCTACCTTAAATAGAGCTGGGACATTGGAATCTTCCAAAACTTGCAAGAATTCGACCCCTTTTTTGGAAAAGGCGGGCCCTAATTCTTTTTCTAGTGCTTTGTTCTCCATGTCGGGTATTGATGGTTCTCCTTTAGAGATCTTTGCTGTGAATCCCAAACCCATTGATGAATTGGTCATACCGTCAATCCTGTGTATGAATGTGACAATTCGTAGAAAAAAGAAATTTAAAGAGAAGGATATTGGAGATACTTTCATCCCATTGTCTGAGCGATTGGAGAAAGTGGGTTCTGTGTTAAGTACAGTGGATCCTTCCACCCCTGGGATTCTTAGAGCAGATGTGTCCTCGTAGAGAGTGACCTAATGTCAAATCTCTCTTTTAACATCCGTGGTATTGGTGGGGTTACTAACGCTAGGATCTTATTTGAGAGAATAACAAGCACAGTATATCTTATTTTGAGCATTAATTCAATATGATCTAGGATCTTATTTGAGAGAATAACAAGCACAGTATATCAATCACAAGAGACAATCGCAAGAGACAATAGACACAGAGTTTCCTTGGGGAAAACCAAGAAGGTGAAAAACTCCAATAACTTCCTCAGAGATAGATAGAGCAATGATACAATAACCCAAGCATAAGAGAATTCAGGGTAATTTTTATGGGCGAAATTTCGCCAATTGGCTATTTTTTAGCACTTTTTTCAAAAAATAAATTCGCTATTTGGTCATTTTTAGACTTTAATATCGCCTATATTTACATAAAATGTGTTTTTTTATCATAATATTCGCCAAAATTTACACGTTTCAGTAGTAAATTGTATGTTTCATATTTAATATTCGCCTGCCTATCTATATACATGTTTTTATCAATCCAAAATAATCGCCTACGATACTATACTCAAGTATAATATTATAATTCTTAAAAAACACCCTGTAAGAGATAGACTCCTAGCAGCTTCTCCTCCTCCACTAGTGCGCATCACTCAATGAGAGAGATGGATGAATAAGTGAATGATCAAATAGAGTGTCACCCACACTCTATTTATACACAACTTGACTTGCCTTTTAACTCTAACTAGGTTGGCCCCAACTTAACCACTTAACATAATACTAACTGGGTCGACCCCACTAGGGTGGTCTAATAACCCTTTAACCCACAAGACTCATACGGGGCCGACTCCATCAAGGTGGTCTAATAACCCATTAAGTATAAGTTACGACACTTGTAAATACAAATGACGACACTTCCGTACAGAGGAATAATAACCTCTCTGTAGGGGTACAATATACATATATGAAATACATTCCGAAGTTACATATACATCAACACTCCCTCTTAACTAGGAAGGTATTTCTCGACACAGGTTTTCTAGCACAAGTCTTCTTCTATGGATCATCAGATCATCGTCAACGTATCATCGTCATCGTCACCGCTGCTAACTCAATCAATCTCCAATCTACTCGTCATAGGAAGTTCTACAGAGCCAGCCCTTTTTCATGCTGGTTGTAGGCCTAGCCTCCATGTAGGTCTTCATCATCTCTGCGAGCAAGCCATCAAGTAAGTACACCTCAGGACTGATTACACTGCCTCTGCAAAACCTGCAAGATCTCCCAGGACTGATTACACTGCCTCTGCAAAACCTGCAAGAGCATCTCAGGACTGATTATATGCCTCTGCAAAACTTGTGTACCATACTGTCACCTCATCGTCTTCAGATCACCTCATAGTCCATGGAGCACAACCCAGATGCACATCACACAACACTAACATTCACCGACATGGGAAGACACACTTCAACTATCCGTGAAAGGATCAACACTTATATCTACGCCATGGGAAGATACACTTCAACCATGCGAGAATGGCATCGCACTTATATTCATAGCCATGGGAAGACACACTTCAACCATGCTAGGAATGGCACAACACTTATATCGCAGCCATGGGAAGACACACTTCAACCATGATCGAATGGCACAACTCTTACATCAATGACCATGGGAAGACACACTTCAACCATGTCGGAATGTCCCCAGCCCTTATATCTGCACCATGGGAGGACACCCCTACCACCATGTGAGAATGGCTCATGTGCATCTGTATCTCCAAACTCATCACTTTCCTTTGGAAGGAATCTCGATCTGAAGTACACCAAGCCTCTCTCTGAAGTACTCAAACTTCACTTTGGCCAGTGACTTGGTCAACACATCGGCTATCTGCTCGTCCGTTGCAACATATAGGAGCTTCACTGCTCCTCTCTGCACCATATCCTTGATATAGTGATATTTGATTTCAATGTGCTTCGACCTATCATGGAACACTGGGTTCTCATACAACTTCACACAACTCTGGTTGTCACAGAAGATACAGGTAGCATCCAACGGGAGATCAAATAACTCAGACAGTAGCTTCCTAAGCCATACTGCCTCACAACTAGCCGAACAAGCTGCAACATACTTTGCTTCGGCTGTACTCAGTGCCACACAGGATTGCTTCCTGCTAAACCAAGAGATCATACCGGATCCCATACTGAAGCAGCACCCCGAAGTGCTCTTCCGATCAATGGCACTGCCTGCCCAATCTGAATCAACATGACCCTCTAGGTTAAACTTTTGATTCGCATCATACTTGTGTAAAGAACCTGCAATAATTAATGAATGAAAATACACGAGATATTAGAAATAATAGAACTCAGAATCACTTTTATATTGATCACGGGCCACTTCGAGGGGGCAATCTCCTTTGAGGAAGCTCAATACAATTAACTTCACGGTGCCTTAAATGACCTCAACACACACTTATATACTAAGTCTATGCCCAATACTATGAATCAAAACCATGGGAAATATAATACTACGGGACGACTTACAAAGCATATGCATCCAATACTATGGGCTAGTATAAACTATGGATCAACAAATACTACGGGACGACTTACAAAGTATATGCGTCCAACACAATATACTAACATAGTAAAGAGAAGGGTTGACACAGGTTCCTAACATCCCCTCTCCCTTAGAAAAAGATTTGTCCTCAAAGCTTTGGTTGGGGAAAATGCTGCAGAATCTAAAGGAGTGGTTCCCCGGTAGCATCCTTGGGTTGCATTTTGGTCCACTGACGCCTTTGGAGTGTCAGGGAGGATTGTTTGGAAGGTTGTAGACGAAGAAGAATCATATCAACTGCATAAAAAGTGCGCTCAGAATGGTGCTGATTGGCTTGTTGTTGCAGTCGAATTTTGGCCATGTGAAGATTGTCCTGCAGAATGAGAAGAATCTGATCGCGGTTTCGAAGAATCGAGTCAATTGCCTGAACTGGGGAGCTGCTAAGGGTGTATGGAAGAAGAATTAGCGGTGTATGTCCATAGACTGCTTCATATGGTGTCCTTGTAGATGTGGTATTGTACCACCAGAGCGCTTCTAAGAAATCCATAGAAATAGTTGGCCAAATCTGTGTAGGGATGGGCAAGGGTTTGAGCAGTCCCGAAAGGAGTGTCGTTTCACCCTTGTTGACCTGGAAAGTATCACAGTCAGCCACCATATGTTGAATTGTCATTTTCAGTCCCTGCCAAAAGAAGTTACATTGTTCCCGATCATACATTTTGAAGAACCCAGAGTGCCCTGCTGATGAAGAAGCATGGAGTTCATAGAAGAGATAGCCCTGTTGAACATATTGCAACAAATTTGGAACAAGCAGAGAAAGAGCTGTAAGAAAAACTGGGTCATCAATTGTGCGAGAATGAGCATCTGCCACCATATTGTCCTTACCCTTCTTGTAAGTGGTCGCATAGGGATAACCCATGAGCTGGATAACCCATTTCAGGTGTGTTGGGGAGGAGACCCATTGTTCCAGGAAATTTTCCAGACCCTGGAGATTAGTCTTGATGCTGAAATAATTCCCTAATAGGTATGGCTGCCACTTCTGTACTGCATGCAAAATAGCCATCATTTCCTGCTGAGAGGTAGATGCGGCTAAATTTTTACCGGAAAGGTCTCTTGAAGGCAGCAAGCTCATTGGTTCAGCAAAGACACCGGCATATCTATCCAAGGAAGTAGTGGAGACTGTTGATGGGTGCATCTGAATGGAATGGAGCTGAGCGATGACACCATGTGAATTCTTCTTAAGGATTTTTTCCAGGCGATGTGAACTGATGATGCAAAGAGACCCTGGTTGTAATCCCATTAATTTGTGTTGTGCCCCATTGACTGAAAACTGCATCCAAAGTTCAGCAAAATGCCATAAGATGGGGCCAAGTGTGCATAACCATTGAACGCCCAAAACCACATCACATCCGCCTAAGGACAAGGCAAACATGTCAGAGTGCAGGTTATAATCTTCCAGAGATATTCGCACATTGTGACACTTCCCCTTGCAAGGTAAGGTGCCCCCATTGGCAACCATGACTTCAAAGTTGGAGCAAGGGTGGATAAAACAATCAGCCTGTTTGGTGATCCGAGGGTCAATGAAGTTATGTGTGCTGCCAGAATCAATGAGTATTGTAAGAGAGAACTTCTTGAAGTATCCCTTGACCCACATTGTTTGGGGGGTGGTGACGTCGGATAAAGCATTGAGAGATATTTCTTGTTGGTCTTCCTGAGATGGGGGGTCAAGAGGCAACTCTTGAATGTCGACCTGATCATCCATTGTATATGGAGCTTCTTCACCAATTTTAGAGGCTGGCGGAGAATCCATATCCAAGAGATAGAGCTTTTGTTGAACACATTTATGTCCCCGAGTGAATTTCTCATCACAATTATAACAGAGCCCTTTTTCTCTGCGTGTCTGCATCTTTGTTTCAAACAAATGCTTGATAGGAGTTGGTCGAGGAGCTGGCGGGATGGGAGGTCGTTGAGAAACCATATTTTGGAAGGGAACAAAAGAGGGTTTGGAGTGTTGTTGGGTTGCAAGCTTGTCTTCTGCTAACTTAGCCAACCCTAGGACTTCCATCATTGTGTTGGGACAAAACATTTTAACCTCTGACCAGATTTCATCATTAAGACCACTGATAAAACAATTCCTGTAGAATTCATCAGACAATCCTTCTGTGTGATTGGCTAGTTTCTCAAATTCTGTCTGATACTCTCTTACAGTGCCACTTTGACGAAGTTTAGTGAGTGCTCCTGTGAAGTCGTCAAAAGCACTAGGACCAAATCGTGACAAAAGGAGTTGGCAAAAATCTGTCCATTTTGGCTCAGGATGAGCTTTGATGTACCAACGGTACCATTGAAGGGCTTCCTGTTCCAAATGAAAAGATGCAAGTGGAACTTTCTGGACATCAAAAGTATTATGTAGACTGAAATAGTGTTCTGCTCGGTATATCCATCCAGTCAGATCAGTACCATTGAAGCGAGAAAAATCAAGCTTCGGCCCAGGAAAATTGCTGGAAGAAGAGAACCCATTGGCTGTAGAAGATTCTTGCTGTCGATTATTGTTCATGGCTGAATGCTGAAGATGGAGACTGAGAAATTTTTCATCCAGATCTTGGAGTTTGGTTTGGATGGCTGCAAGTGCTTCCTCCATGGTTTTTACTCCTGCGTGGGTGACAACCATAACTAGGAGATTTTTATTTTATTTGGAATGGATAAAAAAACACAAACAAAAGCTGCTTTAGTAAAGGAAAATTTGGATTTGGTAAAAACTTGGAGTGGTAATTGGGGTTTGAATAGGTTTTAGACACTTTCTCACGGATAGGGAGGCAAAAAATGGGGATTTCAGAAGCGGGGTGAAAGAATGAGAAAATTTGGTAGAGAGGGACAAAGAAGCAGAATTAGGAAAGGAACATGGTGGCAAAATTTGAAGGCGTTTGGGTGAAAATTGAAGGAGTTATGGCAAACCCTAAAAATAGACAAATGTGGGATTTCTGGTCTTGGGAAGTGGAATTTGGGATAGGGTCTTCAGGAATGAAATATGCAGAATGGAATTGCAGGGACGTCAGTGAAGTTTCAGGGAAAACAGAGTTGAAACAAGGGAGATATGGCCGAAAAACAGAATTTTATGGATCTGCAACGGCGCGGAAGGGATCGAAAACGGTTGGATCTGAAATGACGATTGGATCTGGAACGACTTTCAGAATAGACCTGAAACGGTTGAATCTAGAGCGGAAGTGATCGGCAACAGTTCAGCTGAAAATAGATATGGACCCCAATGGGTATGTGCGGCTTTCTATTGGTTCAAGGGATTCACTCGGCCACGAATGCTGTCTGACGGCTTGCATATTGGGGCAGTACCCCTCACTCCACGGCTCAAGTAAAACTGATGACCGCTTTGCCACAAACGACAACTCTTGGTTTACCTCACGGGTGGGAACTAGTCAATCAGGTAGGGGTCGTTGCCCTTTTCGCTGGTAGGTCCTCTCAATGGGCCAACTACTTTGGGGTTCCTGTGGTACTCCTCACAATGAGTTTTAGGGCTTATGCCCAAGTACTTCCCACAGTTAAGCGGATAGGGGTTATTCCCAGATCCGAACTTGTAACAGATGTGAAAAAAAAATTTGGTAGAAATTCCACCCAACGAGCCCAAGAAAGTGCTCTGATACCAGATGTGAAGAACCTGCAATAATTAATTAATGCAAATACACGAGATATTAGAAATAATAGAACTCATAATCACTTTTATATTGATCATGGGCCACTTTGAGGGGGAAACCTCCTTTGAGCAAGCTCAATACAATTAACTTCACGGTGCCTTAAATGACCTCAACACACACTTATATACTAAGTCTATGCCCAATACTATGAGTCAAAACCATGGGAGATATAATACTACGGGACGAATTACAAAGCATATGCATCCAATACTATGGGTCAATACTATGGGCTAGTATAAACTATGGATCAACAAATACTACGGGACGACTTACAAAGCATATGCGTCCAACACAATATACTAACATAGTAAAGAGAAGGGTTGACATGGGTTCCTAACAACTTGAGCCCATAATCAACCGTACCCTTCAGGTACCTCAGAATATTCTTTACAGCAACCATGTGAACACTTCTCGGATCCTTCAGGAACTGGCTCAATGTGTTCACAGCAAAGCAAATATCTGGTCTCGTGTTCGTCAGGTACATGAAGGACCCAATCATTTGATGATACACCGTGACATCAACCGGCTCAAATGAAGCATCACACAGAAGCTTCAGGTTCGATGCCATAGGTGTGGTCATGGCCTTGCAGTCCATCATCCCGAACCTCTTCAGAATCTCTACTGCATACTTCCCTTGTCCAAGGAAGATCCCATCTGCACTCTACCACACCTCCATGCTTAGAAAGTATTGCATCATACCCAAGTCCTTCATCTCGAACTCGGTAGCAAGCTTCCTCTTCGTGTCGGCAATCAATACATCCTCACCTGTCACAAACAGGTCATCCACATACAATAGTAGTATCCCTGGATTGCCTTCCTCAACCTTGTAGTAAAGGTTGGAATCCACTTTACCCTTAGTAAATCCCAAACTGGATAGGAAGCTATCCATCTTGCCGTACTAGGTCCTGGGTGCCTGTTTTAAACCATACAGGGCTTTCTTCAGTTTGCACACGAGTTCCTCTGTCATGTGTAATACCCCAATTTTGACCCTTATGAAATATTGGCTTCTAATGTAAATATTGTATACATGCGTTGTATGTTTCTCTAGCGTGGAGCTCAAGGCCAATGTCAAAAGCCGAAATTTCTGAAAAATTTAAAATTTTTATTTGTAACAATAAATGTTAACTAGGTAGTATTTCTGATATTGTTTTAATTTAAATAACTAACATAATCTGTTTAAAGACTCTGTCTTCTTAAAAACTTTGATTTCGGTGATTGTAATTAATGACTGTTTTATTTTGAACCGCAAGGGAAGAGCTAGTCGTAGTTGACTGGCTTACTTAGCTTACGAGCTAATGCATATGTCGTCTTTTGTTTCTCAGGTGCGCCAGTGAAGTAAGGATCACTGTATGTTAAACTTGGTGAGCATCAATACTCCCTGTACTTTAAAACTTAATGATCGTCATGATATTTCTTATTCAGCTAGTATCGTCAGGTGTTACGAAGATTTACATTGTCTTAGTTATAATTATGTTTTTATGATTATTATGCTATGTTACTGCTGTAACTAACAATGAAACAATTGTTATATCATAATTATTGGCTGTATCAAGTGTCTTTGCATCATGTGACCTGTTGTCAATTTAATACCGGTAACTACTGTTTTGTTCGTGCATTGATAATGCGAGTTGAGAAGGTGACGCCTCTAGCGTTGTTTCAATTATAATCCTATGCATCGAAGTCCAATGTCTACTTAGAGTTTAACTTATGTTACCTGACTGTGCCTTGATTTTAACTACCTTACGATGTGAACCTGTAGATGAAACTCTATTTCAACATCTTAATAATAGATGTTTATTATTCAAATTGTTACTGTTAACAATAGTATTGGTAGCAAATCTGATGATAGTATATAATGGCAATGTACATATTGTCATAAAGACTTGGTAACATTTCAAGTATTAAATAACGAGGCATTTTCATTTGAAGGTTGACTACCTTAGTACTTATATGAACATAGAAATGTAATATGCCCATGGCATTAATCTATGGCTTGGTTTTAATTTATATATATAATATAATGATTGTGCAATAATCATAATATTCCCATACATTGGCAAACTTTATATTCAATATAGTGTTATGGTTGTATTTATCATACTAGGCCATAGAGAAACTCTAGGGTTGAAGTTGACCACTACCTTGTGTAATGGGACATGCTAATGACATTAACCTATGCCCTGGTTTCATTGTAAATGTGCATTATCTTGATTTTGTCATAGTCCTAATGTTTTTCCCATACCATGGATAAGATTTATAACCAATAATATGTTAAGGTATTATCCACCATATTAAGTTATTGAACTATCCAAATTTGATGTTGACTAACCCTTATTTATATCATTGTAGGGTTATACATCTCATGTGCTTGGAATTATCAACGGTTCGGTTGTTAAGGCATGCACTATATGCCAAATGATTGTATTTCATATTATAATTCCATACGTTGGAGTTTGACTTGTATCCACGCAATGATTTTTGCAATCGATGAATAATGATTTGGTTGGCAATGGAACTATATGGTCTCGACCCATATTACGTTGATTTATTTGAATGCTACGTGGTTAACTCTCCTCCACGCAGTTGGTGATATATAATCTGTTATTGAAAACCCTACCAGGTTATTGTAGTTGCCTTCGGGCTCGGGTCCTAAGGATGGAACCCTCCATGTATGAGTTTCGTAGTGAGGCACTGTAACAGGGTGCAACGTGTTGTGGTTCTGGTCTCGTGGTTTCATTCTGTAGTAGATTAAGTACTCGGCTCTGGTGATATCATCTGCTATTGTTTCTTCATTTAGTGGTCTCGTTGTTTCATCCTTTGTTAAGTCCCCGATATTTACAGTCCATCGCTTGTGCTGTGTGGATATGGGACAGGGTTTTGCTATTGTTTTTAATGTTATGAGAGGATTGATGCACTGGGTTTTTGGATGTGCTTCTTGACTGGTTCTATACCAGCATGAGGGTTTCGTCTGCAAGGGTTGTCTGTCGCGGCTGTCATTAGAAAAGTTATGAGGGTGTGCTTTGCTCCTTCAACCGACGAGGGTGATGGGGTTTCGGTGCCTGCGTCCACTGGTGGCTTCCAGATTATCCACGACTACATTGCTCAGGTAATGAATAACCGTATTTTCACGATTTCTATTTTGCAAGCAGGTGTAGATTTTCCTATTATTTAAATTCTCGGCCTCAACAGTGTATTAACATCTCTCTGCATTGAATGTGCAGGTCACGCGGCTCTGAAGGTGTACAGGGTTCTATCTTCAACGCTCTCATCCGGGTAAGCCTGGTTATCCACGGCTGTCTCTTCCTTTGCTGGTTTAAGTGGTTAGGGTTGTGTCAAGGAGAAAACTCCTGTGTAGTGAGGTCGTTTGACGACTTGATGTTAATAGGTACAGTCATGTGTATGGAGTTGTTCTGTTTGAATTAAAAGGGGTTGAACCCTGTTTTGTTTATGGAGAGCCATTCACGGCCAAGACTTATGAGGCCAGGGTTTCGGTTATTGTACTTTGTATTGGCTGAGCATGGGGTTCTAACCTCGCTGTATGAGATTTAAGCTTCATATAATACTGGGCCTGATATGGCCGTGTTTCATTTTCGTGTTTTGTTAAAATATTACAATGTTTTTAAAAAGTATGGATAGATGTATTCTTCGGTACCTGCAATGGATGATAACTCTGTTTAATGAAACCCTATAATTGTTTTCTGCGTTTTACTTTGATTTGAAATGTTAAATAAAAGATGGTGAAAGTTTATCAACTGTGATTGCAACAGTTAATAGCATAGGGTTATTCTGGCAAATTGGGGTTTTGTTTCGTGTTCACTGCATATGTATGGTATTGTTAACTCGATAGCAACTGGGAATGAATTATAACAAATGTTTATTTTGATTCTTGTATAGTTATTATATGGAACTGTGGGTAGAATAATATATACATAGAAACTAAATATAAAGAACCGTAGGTTCTGTCTGCCATATAAGGCATTCTTTCATTTGTTTTCAGTTTGTAGAAGGAATAATGTAAAGCTAAGGCTGTGTAGAGTTTGTGGACTACTCCCAGGGAGACATTTATACTGAATAAATATTATTACTGTGTATAATTTAAAATGGTTTGTAACAACCAATGATGGTTACGTTCGTCGACAGTTTCTCTGTTGTATTAATACGTTTGTTTTATTTAAAACTACTCTATTAATTCTATTATAATAAGCATGGCTAATGTATTATAATACTAGGTTGCAGAAAATAATAATCTACAGTTTCTATGTGTTTGTGTTTGACTACTGTGTAGATAATTAAGATTATGTGGAAGCTGGTAACAATGAAATATTGTTACAGTCACCCCTTTAGTCAATCGATAGCTGTAACACCTGTTCTGAGTATAAACAATATATTAGGATGAGTTTTGTTTATCTGTTAACTCGATATAAGAATGACCTGAAACTAAAGTTGACTGCAATATGCAATACATATATATATACAAGCAGATTATTTTGATAGGAAATATCTCCAGGGAAAAACTAAGGTTTTTCTATATTTGTTCTTATGATTGTTAATAGCTATAAATCTGGAATATCTACTGTTTAACATTTCTGTCTATTATTTAACTAATAATAAGAATTCTAGAATATGCATAAACATGGTATTTGTTAACTGTAACAGTAACAACTAGGTTCTGTATAATATAAATACTCCATTTAAATAAAAATAGGAATTTTCTACAACATCTGCATTCTGAAATTTATACTAAAAGAAAGTACAGAGACTGATTTACTGAAGTTGAAAACAGTCAAAACATAGCTGTGCTAGACTATCTCATATGAAACTAAATTAAACCAACAACAGGAAGAGTGACAGAACCTGTAACTATGGTAGACAATAACAGCAATGGGAGGCTGTTCCTCCCTACCAATTCCTGGAGAGTGCCCAGACAACACTTCTCAGGACCCCCGAGCTTGCTCTGGTCTAACTGGCTGGAATCTAAGTACGACCAATAATTCCCTCAGCCAAAACAGCTATACTGGAACCAAGTTACTGCAACTTCCTGCTCAAAACACTTCCTTACTATTTTCCCACTTCCTCAATGGGACTTCTGAATAGCATTCACCTGAATGTATTCTCCCTCTAGAACAATTGCTGAACCCCCAGCTTAGTTCATTGAGTAGTATTTAAAAGATTGCCTAGGTCTTAGTTGGGCTAACTGTCATTAATGAGCCACCTGCTCAGATTCCACTTTCTTGGGGAATCATGACCCCAAAATATAGGGAAGTTGCCACCTGCAACTCAGGAAGTGTTTGAGGATGCTGCCACTTGTCTTTTGTCCTTCCACCTAATTCCATCCACCAGTTAGACCAGTAACTTCTTTTAACAGCTCTCCCATGCTGTTGTCTCCATAATTTATTTATTAATAATAATTATTCAGAATTTACATTCCATTTCTGGAGACTCTGCTGAGTCATCCCTTCCTACTTAGCATTAAATTTAACATAATGTTCTCAGGAAATATTAAAATAATTACATTATTTTAATAAAATTGGGGTATGTGACATACACACCCCCTTAAAATGTAACATCGTCCTCGATGTTACTTATTCTTCTTCTTCAGCTATCTGCTGGAATAGATGGGGATATGCTTCCCGCATCTTACTTTCCAGCTCCCAGGTAGATTCTTCAGGACTAAGGTGCTTCCATTGCACCTTCACTTGTCCAATTATCCGGTTCCGTAGAGTAATTTCCCTCCTCCCGAGGATACAATCCGGTTCTACCAGAACTTCCCCTTCTGGTTCTACCTGTACAATGTTCCAATCAATAACATGAGTAGCATCATGAACATACTTTTTCAAAACAGAGATATGAAAAACATTGTGTACTTTTAAATTTGGCGGTAATGCTAACTGATAAGCAACTTGACCAATTCTAGCTAAAATTTCAAATGGACCACAGTAACGTGGTGCTAATTTTGCACAACTTCCTAATCTTAGGGAGCTTTTCTTTGGTCTTACCTTGATGAACACATGTTCACCTACCTGGAACTCTTTAGGAGTTCTTTTCAAATCTGCTTGACTCTTTTGCCGATCCTGGGCAACCTTCAAGTTTTCCTGCACTTGTTTCACAATCTGTTCCATTTCTTTCAATAAATCAGGTCCTAACACTAATCTATCTACTGGATTACTCCAAGAGATAGGAGTGTTGCATTTTCGTCCATACAAAACCTCAAAAGGACTAAACTTAGCTGATGATTGATAGCTATTATTGTATGCAAATTCAGCTAAGTGTAAATAATCCTCCCACTTACCTGGTTGATCTTTAACATACATCCTTAACAGATCTTCTAGTATTTGATTAACTCTTTCTGTTTGTCCGTCAGTCTGAGGATGGAAAGAGGTGCTGAAATTCAAAGTGGTGTTTAATCCTTTGAACAAGGATCTCCAAAAATTTCCTGTGAATTTAGGATCCCTGTCTGATATAATAACTTTTGGAATACCGTGTAACCGAAAAATCTATTTTAGAAAGATATCTGCTATGTTTGCAGCCTTGTATGTGGTTTTAACAGGAATAAAATGTGCTGATTTACTTAATTTGTCTACCACTACCATAATCGAATCATTCTGATGTTGATTTTTGGGTAAACCCGTAATGAAATCCAGGCTGATTATTTCCCATTTCCAGCTAGGAATAGGTAAAGGTTGCAGCAATCCAGCTGGATGTTGGTGTTCTGTTTTTACTTGTTGGCAGTCCAAACACTTAGCTAAATATTCAGCAGTTTCAGATTTCATGTTAGGCCAAAAATATTCTTTTCTCAACATAGTGATAGTCTTTTGATAGCCAGGATGCCCGGAATAAGGGGTTTTATGTATTTCGTCTAAAATTAACAGCTTAACTGTAGGTGCATTAGGGATATACAGCCTGTCTTTAAACAGCAAAAATCCGTTTTCGTTTAAACTATACCCTTTTATCAGACTTTCTGTGGGGTGTTCTTTGGCTGTAATTTGTAAATGTTGATACTTTTCGTCTAATTTTATCCCTTCAGCCAGCTGTTCCTTTAAATCAGAGGTATAAGTGCTGCTAGCTGATATAAAATTCAGTTTTGCATTCCTGCTCAAGGCATCAGCCACCTTATTTTCCTTCCCTTTTATGTGTTGGATTTCAAAATCGTATTCACTTAGGAATGCCAGCCATCTGGCTTGTCTTGCATTTAAATTTGGCTGGTCTAAAAGGTATTTCAGACCTTTATTATCTGTTAGTAAGGTAAATTTTCTGCCTATTAGGTGGTGTCGCCACATCTTTAAAGCATGAATTACAGCAGCTAATTCTAGGTCATAAGTGGCATAATTCTTTTCATGGATTTTCAGCTTCCTAGATTCGTAAGCAATGACATGTCCTTCTTGAGTCAGCACTCCGCCTAAGCCATCATTACAAGCGTCTGTGCAAACTATAAAATCTTTATTTGGGTCCGCTATTCTAAGAATAGGTGTAGTTGTCAATAAGGTCTTAAGTTTCTTGAAACTTTCTTCACATTTCGCATTCCAATCAAACTTCTTGCCTTTCTTCTGCAAAGAAGTGATTGGATTGGCTATTTTTGAAAAGCCTTCAATAAACCTCCGGTAGTAACCGGTAATTCCCATGAAAGATCTAACGTCCGTCACATCTTTAGGTACTGGCCATTCTTCAATCGCCCGAATCTTTTCGGGATCCACTGAAATCCCTTCCTTAGTGACTACATGTCCTAAGTACTGGATTTCATCTTTGTAGAAGTCACATTTACTAAATTTCGCAAAAAGTTGTTGTTCTCTCAGTTCTTGTAAAACGATACGTAAGTGTTCTTTATGTTCCTCCTCGCTCTTAGAATAGACTAAAATGTCGTCGATAAATACAACAACAAATTTATCTAAGTACTTGTGCATTATGTTGTTCATTAAGCACATGAAAACAGCTGGGGCATTAGTAAGTCCAAATGGCATTACGACAAATTCGTAATGTCCGTACCTTGTTCTAAAGGCTGTTTTGAAAATGTCTTCTTCTTTAATTCTTACCTGATGATAACCCGATCTCAGATCGATCTTAGAGAATACCGTAGCGCCACGTAGTTGATCAAACAGATCATCAATACGAGGTAACGGATACCTGTTTTTGATCGTCATCTTGTTTAGTTGACGATAATCTATGCAAAGTCGCATAGTTCCGTCCTTCTTTTTAACGAAAATAACTGGTGCTCCCCAAGGGGATACACTGGGTCGGATATAGTTCTTATCTATTAACTCCTTCAACTGAGTTTTCAACTCGTTAAGCTCCAAAATATTCATACGGTACGGGGCTTTTGAACTGGGAACAGCACCTGGTACCAGTTCAATTGTAAAGTCAAGCTCTCTCTTGGGAGGCAATTCTGGGATTTCTTCAGGAAAAACGTCAATAAAATCATTGACGACAGGAATGTTATCTACTGTTTTCTGGTTGTTTTCAGACTTATCGGTCTCGTCTGAAATAGTTACAGCATAGGTCTTGCACCCTTTCCTGACTGCTCTTTTAAGTTGTAATGCAGAAATTTGCCTAACTACTGTTTTCCTAGGGATACCCCTAACAGTTACAGGCTGTCCACTACTGTTTATACACCTAAAAGTTTTGTCAAAACAGTTTAAAACGACCCTATGTTGTTCCAACCAGTCCATTCCGATAAGTATGTCATAAGAGCCAAGTGGTAAAACGTTCAATTTAACTGTAGTTCTAAAATCATTCATGCCTAAGATGCATTCTTTTACATAACAGTTTACTTTCTTCTTAGCCCCAGTAGCTAATTGTACAGACCAAGAATTATCAAACCTTTCAACAGTCAAATTACATTTTTCTACCAGTTGAGGTGAAATATAACTAAGACTAGCACCTGGATCTATTAATATAGTAACTGGGGTTTTGTTAATCATACCTCCTACTTCCACCATGGAAGTTTGGTAGTCAGCCTGGCGGTTTTCCAACGCTGCATTGATTCGGGGCATAGTTCCTGCAAAATCTCCAACTGTCATTTCATCTTGAACAGTATGAATATTGCTGACTTGTTTCTTTCTGTTTGGGCAGACTGAAGCATAATGTGGCCCATTACATTCCCAGCACTTGACAGGTTCTTTTCGCTCAAAATTTTTGGTGTAGTTTCCATGGTTATTAGGAGTCTCTTTGCTGTTTTTGTAATTGTTTGAATGGCTGACAGCTCCATTTTTGTTTCCTTGGAAACTTTTACTATTAAAGTGGTTCCCGTTTTTGCCATTCTTGAAACTTTTATGGGGAACAAATTCCTTTTTCTTGTACTCGATCAGATTGCTGTTCTTTTTGGCTTTCCAGCTGGCTATCCCCTCTTTCTTTTTATTCTGTTCGTAACAGAAATTTGCCTTGCGCATAGCTTCTTCCAGTGTTTTGGGGTTGTCATATTCAATTCTGTCCTTGATATGATAAGGCAGGCAACTAAGAAACCGCTGTATTTTTGGTTTCTCTTCGACAAAATACGGTACATAACGCAACAGACTTAAAAATTTATTGTTTAAGTCCTTCATCGTCATAGATCCGAGTTTTAGTTCATAAAATTCTTTAGCCCTTTCTTCATAATACTGCTCGGACAGAAATTTCTTCTTGAAATACCTTTTAAAGGTACTCCAATTAACTTCTCTTTCTTTGATCCCTTTGACCCTTTTCAGGTCTTGCCACCATATGTCCGCCTTTCCCGAGAGGTTGTAGATGGCCATTCGTGCCTTTAGCTGATTTGAGTAGTTATAGATCTGAAAATATTTTCTCATCCCGGATAACCAGGATTCTGCCTCTTCTCCAGTTTCAGCTTCTCCATTGAAAGTTGGGGGCTTTATCTTCTTAAACTCCCCGGAAATCTCTTCATAAGGCCTGTACTTTTTCCTTCGGTTGTGCATCTCAGCTTCACTGCTGTCACTGCTAGTGTGATAACTGGGTTGTCCCTTTCTTTCCTCAGATGAGGAACTGCTGTCGGATTTAGTTGGTTTTGTCCTTTTTGACCCTCTTGGATGATTAACTTCTTCTGAGTCAGCTGGTTTGCTCCTTCCGTCAGTCTGAAATTTTTCCATCAATAGCTGATTTAGCTGTTCCTGAGTCTTTAGAATTCTTTCATTATCCCTCTTAACTGTTTCCATTTCTGTCTTTAATCCTCTTATGGTCTGCATCAGCTCAATGGTGTGAGCAGTTTCTTCTTCTGTCTCAAGTTCTTTTGACATCTGTCTTGTCACAGCATTGGGAGATTCCTCCTCAGCATATTCTCCCAGTTTTTCCATACCTGTCTGTAAAATTCAGAAAAGAAAATTTTTCTGTTCTGTTCATGAAACCGAAATATATGTTAGTAAAATAAAATAAAAAAAAAAATCTTCTTTTATGGTCACTGTTGCGGAAGTTTTGTGGAGTCACATCCAAGCCTAGTGTCTGAACCATGCTCTGATACCACATGTCAAAAGCCGAAATTTCTGAAAAATTTAAAAATTTTATTTGTAACAATAAATGTTAACTAGGTAGTATTTCTGATATTGTTTTAATTTAAATAACTAACATAATCTGTTTAAAGACTCTGTCTTCTTAAAAACTTTGATTTCGGTGATTGTAATTAATGACTGTTTTATTTTGAACCGCAAGGGAAGAGCTAGTCGTAGTTGACTGGCTTACTTAGCTTACGAGCTAATGCATATGTCGTCTTTTGTTTCTCAGGTGCGCCAGTGAAGTAAGGATCACTGTATGTTAAACTTGGTGAGCATCAATACTCCCTGTACTTTAAAACTTAATGATCGTCATGATATTTCTTATTCAGCTAGTATCGTCAGGTGTTACGAAGATTTACATTGTCTTAGTTATAATTATGTTTTTATGATTATTATGCTATGTTACTGCTGTAACTAACAATGAAACAATTGTTATATCATAATTATTGGCTGTATCAAGTGTCTTTGCATCATGTGACCTGTTGTCAATTTAATACCGGTAACTACTGTTTTGTTCGTGCATTGATAATGCGAGTTGAGAAGGTGACGCCTCTAGCGTTGTTTCAATTATAATCCTATGCATCGAAGTCCAATGTCTACTTAGAGTTTAACTTATGTTACCTGACTGTGCCTTGATTTTAACTACCTTACGATGTGAACCTGTAGATGAAACTCTATTTCAACATCTTAATAATAGATGTTTATTATTCAAATTGTTACTGTTAACAATAGTATTGGTAGCAAATCTGATGATAGTATATAATGGCAATGTACATATTGTCATAAAGACTTGGTAACATTTCAAGTATTAAATAACGAGGCATTTTCATTTGAAGGTTGACTACCTTAGTACTTATATGAACATAGAAATGTAATATGCCCATGGCATTAATCTATGGCTTGGTTTTAATTTATATATATAATATAATGATTGTGCAATAATCATAATATTCCCATACATTGGCAAACTTTATATTCAATATAGTGTTATGGTTGTATTTATCATACTAGGCCATAGAGAAACTCTAGGGTTGAAGTTGACCACTACCTTGTGTAATGGGACATGCTAATGACATTAACCTATGCCCTGGTTTCATTGTAAATGTGCATTATCTTGATTTTGTCATAGTCCTAATGTTTTTCCCATACCATGGATAAGATTTATAACCAATAATATGTTAAGGTATTATCCACCATATTAAGTTATTGAACTATCCAAATTTGATGTTGACTAACCCTTATTTATATCATTGTAGGGTTATACATCTCATGTGCTTGGAATTATCAACGGTTCGGTTGTTAAGGCATGCACTATATGCCAAATGATTGTATTTCATATTATAATTCCATACGTTGGAGTTTGACTTGTATCCACGCAATGATTTTTGCAATCGATGAATAATGATTTGGTTGGCAATGGAACTATATGGTATCGACCCATATTACGTTGATTTATTTGAATGCTACGTGGTTAACTCTCCTCCACGCAGTTGGTGATATATAATCTGTTATTGAAAACCCTACCAGGTTATTGTAGTTGCCTTCGGGCTCGGGTCCTAAGGATGGAACCCTCCATGTATGAGTTTCGTAGTGAGGCACTGTAACAGGGTGCAACGTGTTGTGGTTCTGGTCTCGTGGTTTCATTCTGTAGTAGATTAAGTACTCGACTCTGGTGATATCATCTGCTATTGTTTCTTCATTTAGTGGTCTCGTTGTTTCATCCTTTGTTAAGTCCCCGATATTTACAGTCCATCGCTTGTGCTGTGTGGATATGGGACAGGGTTTTGCTATTGTTTTTAATGTTATGAGAGGATTGATGCACTGGGTTTTTGGATGTGCTTCTTGACTGGTTCTATACCAGCGTGAGGGTTTCGTCTGCAAGGGTTGTCTGTCGCGGCTGTCATTAGAAAAGTTATGAGGGTGTGCTTTGCTCCTTCAACCGACGAGGGTGATGGGGTTTCGGTGCCTGCTTCCACTGGTGGCTTCCAGATTATCCACGGCTACATTGCTCAGGTAATGAATAACCGTATTTTCACGATTTCTATTTTGCAAGCAGGTGTAGATTTTCCTATTATTTAAATTCTCGGCCTCAACAGTGTATTAACATCTCTCTGCATTGAATGTGCAGGTCACGCGGCTCTGAAGGTGTACAGGGTTCTATCTTCAACGCTCTCATCCGGGTAAGCCTGGTTATCCACGGCTGTCTCTTCCTTTGCTGGTTTAAGTGGTTAGGGTTGTGTCAAGGAGAAAACTCCTGTGTAGTGAGGTCGTTTGACGACTTGATGTTAATAGGTACAGTCATGTGTATGGAGTTGTTCTGTTTGAATTAAAAGGGGTTGAACCCTGTTTTGTTTATGGAGAGCCATTCACGGCCAAGACTTATGAGGCCAGGGTTTCGGTTATTGTACTTTGTATTGGCTGAGCATGGGGTTCTAACCTCGCTGTATGAGATTTAAGCTTCATATAATACTGGGCCTGATATGGCCGTGTTTCATTTTCGTGTTTTGTTAAAATATTACAATTTTTTTAAAAAGTATGGATAGATGTATTCTTCGGTACCTGCAATGGATGATAACTCTGTTTAATGAAACCCTATAATTGTTTTCTGCGTTTTACTTTGATTTGAAATGTTAAATAAAAGATGGTGAAAGTTTATCAACTGTGACTGCAACAGTTAATAGCATAGGGTTATTCTGGCAAATTGGGGTTTTGTTTCGTGTTCACTGCATATGTATGGTATTGTTAACTCGATAGCAACTGGGAATGAATTATAACAAATGTTTATTTTGATTCTTGTATAGTTATTATATGGAACTGTGGGTAGAATAATATATACATAGAAACTAAATATAAAGAACCGTAGGTTCTGTCTGCCATATAAGGCATTCTTTCATTTGTTTTCAGTTTGTAGAAGGAATAATGTAAAGCTACGGCTGTGTAGAGTTTGTGGACTACTCCCAGGGAGACATTTATACTGAATAAATATTATTACTGTGTATAATTTAAAATGGTTTGTAACAACCAATGATGGTTACGTTCGTCGACAGTTTCTCTGTTGTATTAATACGTTTGTTTTATTTAAAACTACTCTATTAATTCTATTATAATAAGCATGGCTAATGTATTATAATACTAGGTTGCAGAAAATAATAATCTACAGTTTCTATGTGTTTGTGTTTGACTACTGTGTAGATAATTAAGATTATGTGGAAGCTGGTAACAATGAAATATTGTTACAGTCACCCCTTTAGTCAATCGATAGCTGTAACACCTGTTCTGAGTATAAACAATATATTAGGATGAGTTTTGTTTATCTGTTAACTCGATATAAGAATGACCTGAAACTAAAGTTGACTGCAATATGCAATACATATATATATACAAGCAGATTATTTTGATAGGAAATATCTCCAGGGAAAAACTAAGGTTTTTCTATATTTGTTCTTATGATTGTTAATAGCTATAAATCTGGAATATCTACTGTTTAACATTTCTGTCTATTATTTAACTAATAATAAGAATTCTAGAATATGCATAAACATGGTATTTGTTAACTGTAACAGTAACAACTAGGTTCTGTATAAGATAAATACTCCATTTAAATAAAAATAGGAATTTTCTACAACATCTGCATTCTGAAATTTATACTAAAAGAAAGTACAGAGACTGATTTACTGAAGTTGAAAACAGTCAAAACATAGCTGTGCTAGACTATCTCATATGAAACTAAATTAAATCAACAACAGGAAGAGTGACAGAACCTGTAACTATGGTAGACAATAACAGCAATGGGAGGCTGTTCCTCCCTACCAATTCCTGGAGAGTGCCCAGACAGCACTTCTCAGGACCCCCGAGCTTGCTCTGGTCTAACTGGCTGGAATCTAAGTACGGCCAATAATTCCCTCAGCCAAAACAGCTATACTGGAACCAAGTTACTGCAACTTCCTGCTCAAAACACTTCCTTACTATTTTCCCACTTCCTCAATGGGACTTCTGAATAGCATTCACCTGAATGTATTCTCCCTCTAGAACAATTGCTGAACCCCCAGCTCAGTTCATTGAGTAGTATTTAAAAGATTGCCTAGGTCTTAGTTGGGCTAACTGTCATTAATGAGCCACCTACTCAGATTCCACTTTCTTGGGGAATCATGACCCCAAAATATAGGGAAGTTGCCACCTGCAACTCAGGAAGTGTTTGAGGATGCTGCCACTTGTCTTTTGTCCTTCCACCTAATTCCATCCACCAGTTAGACCAGTAACCTCTTTTAACAGCTCTCCCATGCTGTTGTCTCCATAATTTATTTATTAATAATAATTATTCAGAATTTACATTCCATTTCTGGAGACTCTGCTGAGTCATCCCTTCCTACTTAGCATTAAATTTAACATAATGTTCTCAGGAAATATTAAAATAATTACATTATTTTAATAAAATTGGGGTATGTGACAGCCAAGGTCCCGTTAGTGTATGTTTGGATTTTATTTAAAACAAGCAAGTGTTTGATATTTTGATACCCATGTGTTTTTAAGCCATGGAATATTGTAAATGGATGTAAATGTTAATATTTCAATAAAATACTAAAACTGGCTATGGAAGCAACCAATGAGAAGGGGCCATATGTATCCACTAGGGAGTGGTGAAGGGGTTATGGAATTGAGCCATAAGCTTCCAAATGTCATTGTGAGAACCCATTTGACTTTCCTTGATGGCATTTATTTCTGTTTTAAGGAAGTAGTTGAAGATTTCAGTCCATGGATTCAATGGAGCATGGGTAGCCCAGAAATTCGTATGGCAGAGTATGGGCTCTGTTTTCTTGTACCACAAGTCACTCTACCTCATGGGAGTTGCTTCTTCCTCATCTCCATTCCATTGTGGAAGGAACTAACATCATTTTCCATCAAAAAACGAATTGCCAGTAGTGAAAAAAACTAGAAATTGCAACTTTGAAAGAACCCACGTTTTGAAGAACAAAAAACGTCCAGATTTAGTATTTAACAGTAAAATCCAATGGGGGATCCATAAATATGAACCTTGGGGCGAATTTGAGAGGGTTAGATACCCCGAAATCCATTGGAAAACATAGTTTTTATAGTCTATAAAACCAGTGATGGGACTGAGATATTTGATGAACAAAATTGTGAGAAATCCAATTGTGAATGACTGAGCAGAGGTTGGGTTTGCTTGATAAACCCAGTGAAGGCTAGAATCTCAAGGATTAGCAGCTGGACCTTTCTATGCCCACCCTGAAGAGCACTGGAGGGAAGGGACGTCTGAGGGACTGTGCAGCAGAGAAGGGGACCTTCCTTGTGTTGGGTGTGGTAGGTAATGTGGGTGCCTTCACTGCTGAATTCATTTGAAATGCCTGTAACTTTGTGGTTGAGCTCACTGGCTTAGAATTTCCTTCCTTTATCTTTCATATGCTTGATAAACCCAACTGTGTGTTGGCTTAGCATAGTTGTTGAGTGAAATCATGGCTGTGAGTGAGCCCAGCTAGTTCCTCCTTAGTGGATACACAACCCAGCTCGGGGGTGATCTTTCAGCTGAAAGAATACAAGTTGGACAAAGATCTATGGTTGGGTGAAACGTTTTTGTTTGGACAACCTCATCTTCAAGATAAGTGTTCTCTATGGTTTAATTTATATGCATTCTGTGTTTTACAATGTGTTAATTCTGAATGACAAATATTCATGTTAATTGAATTGATATGAAGCTTGTGCATAGCATGAGAATGGGGTGGATTTTCTGCCTGTTGATTCATCAATGGCTTGAGGTAAATATGTTGATGCATGTTTGTTGTGTGTGTGCAATTATGTATTTTATTTCCGCTGTGTAATTTAATTGTGCATTATATTTAAATGAGAAAATTTTACCATTATGGCTTTGGGGAAGAATTAGACACTCCATGTTACAGTCATGTTCCCTCCCTCTTGCATTTGATTGTTGGAAGGGGACGTGACAGAGTGGTATCAGAGCCCAGCTTGCAGCATTGGGGCTGCTTGGGCCAAACTCTGAGTTACAGGCAAGTAACAGAATGGTTTTAATGCAGTATTGGTGAAGTTGGGGTGACATTTTCGATTGGAAAAATGATAGGGTTAGATTTCTTAGGTGTGGGAGAGGATCACACTATTGCATAGAGCTCTCCAACAGCTTTCCAACGGTACCAGACTCGTCCCATTTGGCTAAGGGACGAGGGAGTTATGAACCCCAGAAGTTACAGGAAACACGGGTGTTTTCGCAGTTTCGGGATGTCGGGTTTCGGGTTTCGGGAACACGAATTATCAAAATTTGCGTTTGGATTTCCGAAATCCCGAACCCATAATTTTCGGCTTTCGGGATATCGGGTTTCGGGTTGCGGGAACGCAAAGTTGTGAAATTGCGCGTTCTGGTTTCCGCAATCCCGAACTCGCAATTTTGGGTTTCGGGTTGCGGGATGGTTACATCCTCGTGACTGCAACTTGACCCCCCGAACCCGCAATTTTTGGGTTGCGGGTTGCGGGATGGTTACATCCTCGTGACCGTAACTTGACCCCCCGAACCAGCAATTTCGGATTTCGGGTTACGGGATGGTTACATCCCCATGACCGCAACTTGACCCCCCGAACTCGCAATTTCGGGTTTCGGGTTGCGGGATGGTTACATCCCCGTGACCGCAACTTGACCCCCCGAACCCGCAATGTCGGGTTGCGGCCTTTGTGTGGTGGGATAAAAAAAAAAGTAAAAAAAAATAGAGCCTGAAAATTGATTTTTGGATTACAGGAGCATGCAAAGTCGGAATTGGATGAGGTCAGTGGCATTTTGAGGCCATTGATGAAGGCCATGAATGAACTAGTGAGGATCCCGATCCCATTATGCTCCAATTGGGCATAAATTTGAGATTAATGGCTTTCACAAATCGGTGTCCCGACGCTTGACAGAAGGTCGGATTGGGCCGAAATTGATATGGGGCAGTCATGGAGCAGGCACGGTGTTAAGTTTGGAGTTTTGGAGCAAAAAACCAAAGGATGTGGAGTCGGGGTGTGCAAGAAGGCCAAAAATCATTATTCCGGGCCACGTTTTTGGAATTTGGAAAAGCTTGCAGTGGTTGAAAGTGACTCTATAATTCGGAATGAAGAAAATTACTGAACTCAACATTTCATATTCTTAGTAAACAAGACATATTCCATTAGACAGAGATTTCCCAAAAGTGCACCGTTTGGGAAATGGCCATTTTTGGTCCAAAATTTGAAATTTTGGAAAAATGTGAAAAGTGGAAAACAGTCAAACCTAGAATTTTATAGAAGATGAATGCTACTTCGGAACGGAGATCCGCGAGTTGCTGAACGTTCCTTGTTATATAGACTAACTTCTCCCGATAGAAAAGTTTTCATGATTCATTGTAGATTTTCTTCCACAGGTGGCTGAAGTTGGAATTCGAGATCAAAATACAACTCTGTAAAAATGTGCAGAATTATTGGTAAAAGTTGTCATTTTTGAAGTGATGTAGTTCCCACACCTGATGTCAGAATGGAGCAAGTGGACAGGAATTGGAAAGCTTATCCAAACAGGGAACAATGGTGCATAGGCATAATTTGAATGGGGACATCAGACATCATAGATAATTAGAGTAGAAAAGTGCTAGTGACTGTTTTGTCAAATTGTTGACAATATGGACAATTTCCAGAATTGTATGAATGGGCAAAAGAAATGAATGCATAACAACTATGTGAATTATTTCATGAGTTGATTATGTTAAATATTGATTGTTGTATATTTCTAGATGCATTCTTATGATGTCTAACAAATATTTTCATAATGCACAGTGCTTGTAGCTCATAAAATTAATAATTGTAGCAGAGGTAGCATACAGGAAAAATGGTGACCATAAATGATGCTCAAGATCCTTATGAGCATGAAGAAGACGTCATAGGAGAAAATGTGCATGAAGAGAATGCTGAGACTGAATCCAATGGGAGAAGGGAGCAGGTGACTCCTCAGAATTTGGTTGAAACCATGGTGAGCTTCAACGAAAGATTGATGAAGGCTCAAGAAGAACAACACCAACTCAATGCTGCTATCTTGCAAAGTCTCACTGATATGAAATAGATGATAAACCTTGGGTCGAACCCAAGCAATGCAGGGGAAGAAAGAAGAGAGGCAGAGAGTCGCTCTAGAGGTCGTTCAAAAAATATGACTCCAAGCCCAAGGAAAAGTTTTGTGAGCAAGAAGCATAGAACACCTTCCTCTAGATCTTCTTCTAGCAAATCATGTGACTCCAGAGGTTCTCAAAGAAGTCCAAGGCATATGCCCAGGAGATTTGATGGAAGAAAGAAGTTCAAAGGCATCCCACAGGGAGACTTCAGGAAGGCAAGGCCTCCCACATTTGATGGAGAAGGAAAGACTGGCCAAGAGGCAGAGGCATGGCTTCTTGGAATGAAGAAATATTTCAGAATTCAAGACTACTTAGGAAATGAGAAAGCCAGAATTGCCATTTACAATCTAAATGGCAGAGCTTCAATTTGGTGGGACAATCTCTTGCAAGTGAAAGGAATTAGTGAGAGGAAGATCAGTTGGGAGAGATTCAAGAAGTGCTTCAAGGAAAAATACCTTTCTGCTAGGTATTATGACAGTAAAAGAAATGAGTTCAATGAACTCAGGTTGGGACAAAAATCTATGAAAGTGCATGTTCATAAGTTTTTGGAATTGTTGAGGTATGTGGATTACATTAAAGATGAGAGGATAAAAATCCAATGTTTCCTTGGGAGTCTACCTCAAAGTTTCAAAGACAGGATTGAGTTTGTTAATCCACCAAGTCTTGATGAAGCCATTAGAATAGCAATGCATTGCTATGAGCAGAATAAAGGAAAAACAGAGGTTAACCCACCATGGAAAGGGAAGCTAAGAGGGAGGTTTGACCAAAAGAAGAGTGGTTTCAAGCCACCATTCAAAAGTCATCCTAGAACCTTTTCACAAGGGAAGCAAGCAAGGGGTGGATTCAAACCAACAGTAGCAGCATACAAAGCATCAAAGGGACCACTTCAGGTTTGGGGATGTGGAGAAAACCACATGTTGAAGGACTGTTCACATCGGAAGGATAATCCCCGAAGGTTGCACAACTTAAAGGGAGCAGCTACAGTGGAGGACATGGCAAGGGCAGCGCCTCGAATTTATGTAGCATTGGACAACCATCAAGCAGACCATCAATCATCGGTGGTGGAAGTTGAAGGTAAGATTGCTAAGCAATCTATTTTTGTTTTGATTGATCCAGGATCTACTCATAGTTATGTTTCTCCAGAAGTGGTTGAAGATTGTTCTCTTAGAAAAGTGAAGCACAATAAATCTTGGCTACTTCAATTAGCCACAGGGACCAAGAGGAAAGTAAGTGAAGTAGTGGTGAAGTGCCCCATAGAATTGAATGGACTCCACACACATGCAGATTTAAATGTGCTACCTTTAGGATCTTATGATGCCTTGATTGGCATGGATTGGTTGGAAAAAACATAGAGCCAAATTGGACTGTTATGAGAAAGCACTTGAATGTATTGATGAAGAGGGAAGGCCAATATTGGTAAGAGGAATTCCCAAGCAAGTTTCAGTAAGGCAGATTTCAGCCCTACAGTTGAAAAAGTTTTATAAGAGGGGTTGTCAATTATATGCAGTTCATATGTTAGATTCGTCAGAGGACAAAGGACCAAGGATTGAAGACTTTCCAATCTTGAAAGAGTTCCAAGATGTATTTCCGGATGAAGTGCCGGGACTACCACCAAAGAGAGATATTGATTTTACTATCGATCTTGTTCCAGGGGAAACACCGAATTCCAAAGCTCCTTATAGAATGAGTACACCGGAGTCGGTAGAGTTGAAGATGCAACTGCAAGAATTAATGGACAAAAGGTATATCAGACCAAGTGTGTCTCCTTGGGGAGCATCGGTTTTATTTGTCAAGAAGAAAGATGGGACTTTAAGACTATGTATTGATTACAGGTAGCTAAATAAAGTGACAGTCAAGAACAAGTATCCATTGCCAAGAATTGATGACTTGTTTGATCAAATGAAAGAAGCTAAAGTGTTTTCCAAGATTGACTTGAGGTCCGACTACCATCAAGCGAGAATTAAAGAAGAAGACATTCACAAGACGACTTTCAGAACTAGATATGGTCATTATGAGTTCATTGTGGTGCCATTTGGTCTTACCAATGAACCTGCCACATTCATGTGTCTCATGAATAGTGTGTTCAACAAATATTTGGATAAGTTTGTGATTGTGTTCTTGGATGACATTCTTGTCTATTCAAGGAATGAAGAAGAACATGAGGAACATCTAAGAATGGTGTTACAAGTCCGTAGAGAGCATCAGTTGTATTCCAAGTTAAGCAAGTGTGAGTTTTACTAAAAGAGGATTCAATATTTGGGTCATGTCATTTCGGAAGAAGGAATTGCAGTGGATCCGGAGAAGATTATTTTCATCATGGATTGGTCAACTTCAAGAAATGTTTCAGATGTTAGATATTTTATGGGCCTTGCTGGTTACTACATAAGGTTTATTGAAGGCTTCTCCAGGATATATCATCCGATCACTTCATTGCAAAGAAAGAACATCAAGTTTATATGGTCTGAAAAATGTGAGAAAAGTTTTCAGAAGTTAAAAGAGTTACTTACCAACGCTCCTGTTTTGAAGATAGCAGATCCAAATAAAGATTTCGTAGTGTGCATAGATGCTTACATTGAAGGGATAGGTGGAGTGCTCATGCAAGAAGGAGTTGTGATTTGCTATGAGTCAAGGAAATTAAAAGAGCATGAAAAAAAATTATGCCACACATAATTTAGAATTAGCAGCCATAGTGCATGCTCTCAAGATGTGGAGACATTATTTGATGGGAAGAAGATTCAAGCTTAGAACCGATCACATGAGCTTAAAGTATTTGTTTGATCAACCAAACTTGAAAGCTAGGCAAGCTAGATGGATGGAGTTTTTTTGTGAATTTGATTTTGAAATTAAACATGTAAAAGGGAAGGAGAATAAGGTTGCAGATGCTCTTAGCAGAAAATTTCATGTTGCAGTAGTAAGTATGCGCAAGTCAGATTTGAAGACAAGAGTTATTGAAGCCCAAAATGATGATGAAAATTGCCTTCAAATTAAAGAGAAGTTGTAGCAAGGTAATGTGGATGAAAAGTGTGCGGAATATCAACTTGGTGAAGACAATATCCTCATCTATAAAGATAGGTTGTACATTCCAAATAATGCAGATTTGAAGAAGCTAGTGATAGATGAAATACATCAGATGCCATACTTTGGACATCTAGGATATCAGAAGACTATAACAGCAGCAGGAAAGCAATACTTTTGGCATGGTATGAAGAAGGACATAGCTGAGTATATTGCTAGGTGTCAAAAGTGCTAGCAGGTCAAGGCAGAACACCAACATCCAGTAGGATTGTTGCAGCCCTTACCCATTCCGGAATGGAAGTGGGAAGTGATCTTTATGGATTTTATAACAGGTCTTCCCATGACAGTGAAGAAGCATGATTTAATCATGGTTGTGGTGGACAAGCTATCAAAGGTAGCTCACTTTATTCCAGTCAAGTCCACTCACAAGGCTAATGACATTGCAAACATCTTCATGAGAGAGATATTCAGATTGCATGGATTGCCTAAGGCAATAATTTCTGATCGTGATACAAAGTTCACTTCCAATTTCTGGAAGGGATTATTTCATGAATTTGGAACTAAATTGAATTTCAGTACAACATATCATCCTCAAATAGATGGCCAAACTGAGAGGGTGAATCAGGTTCTTGAAGACATGCTGGGAATGTATGTGATGGATAAACCATCTAAGTGGGAGGATTACCTACACTTGGTAGAATTTGCATACAATAATGGACATCATGCATCCTTGGGGATGAGTCCATTCGAGGCATTGTATGGAAAGGGATGCAGGACTCCAGTGAATTGGGACAACCTGGTGAACAGGGTAGTACTTGGACCAGAGATGATCAAGGAAATGGAACAAGAAGTTGCTAAGATCAGACAAAATTTAAAGGCAGCTCAGGACATGCATAAGAGTTATGCAGACTTGAAAAGAGTGCATAAGGAATTTCAGATTGGGGATCATGTTTATTTGAGAGTGAAACCAAGGAAAAGTTCTCTCAAGTTGGGGAGTTGTGCCAAGTTGTCACCAAGATATTGTGGGCCATTTAAAGTCCTTGATAGGATAGGTCCAGTTGCATATAGAATTGCATTTCCTGCTAACATAAAAACTCATAATGTTTTTCATGTATTTTTGTTTAAGAAGTATGTACATGATCCTAATCAGATGATTGATTGGAATGTGATATAGGTGGAACCCGAGGGAGAGTTCCAAGTAGAGCCTATGCACATCCTCGACAAGAAGGTCATTTTGCTCCGGAACAGATCCATCGGGCAAGTAAAGGTCCAATGGGAGCACCTTAGCCCCGATGAGGATACATGGGAGCTGGAGGATGCCATGAGAGAGTCATTTCCATTTTTGTTCAGTTTTGAGAACACCGAGGACGGTGTTGTTCTAAGGGGGAGGGGAATGTAATACCCCAATTTTGACCCTTATGAAATATTGGCTTCTAATGTAAATATTGTATACATGCGTTGTATGTTTCCCTAGCGTGGAGCTCAAGGCCAAGGCCTCGCTAGTGTATGTTTGGATTTTATTTAAAACAAGCAAGTATTTGATATTTTTATACCCATGTGCTATTAAGCTATGGAATATTGTAAATGGATGTAAATGTTAATATTTCAATAAAATACCAAAACTGGCTATGGAAGCAACCAATTAGAAGGGGCCATGTGTATCCACTAGGGAGTGGTGAGGCGGTTGTGGGATTGAGCCATAAGCTTCCAAATGTCATTGTGAGAATCCATTTGATTTTCCTTGATGACATTTATTTCTGTTGTAAGGAAGTGGTTGAAGATTTCAATCCATGGCTTCAATGGAGCATGGACAGCCCAGAAATTCGTATGGCAGAGTATAGGCTCTGTTTTCTTATACCACAAGTCACTCTACCTCATGGGAGTTGCTTATTCTTCATCCCCATTCCATTGTGGAAGGAACCAGCATCATTTTCCATCCAAAAACGAATTGCTAGCAGTGAGAAAAATCAGAAATCGCAACTTTGAAAGAACCCACGTTTTGAAGAGCCAAAAACGCCCAGATTTAGTATTTAACAGTAAAATACAATGGGGGATCCATAGATATGAACCTTGGGGAAAATTTGAGAGGGTTAGATACCCCGAAATCCATTGAAAAACCCAGTTTTTATAGTCTATAAAACCAGTGACGGGACTGAGATATTTGATGAGCAGAATTGTGAGAAATCCAATTGTGAATGACTGAGCAGAGGTTGTGTTTGCTTGATAAACCCAGTGAAGGCTAGAATCTCAAGGATTAGCATCTGGACCTTTCTATTCCCACCCTGAAGAGCATTGGAGGAAATGGACGCCTGAGGGATTGTGCAGCAGAGAAGGGGACCTTCCTTGTATTGGGTGTGGTAGGTAATGTGGGTGTCTTCACTGCTGAATTCATTTGAGATGTCTGTAACTCTGTGGTTGAGCTCACTGCTTATCATTTTCCTCCTTTGTCTTTCATATGCTTGATAAAATCAACTGTGCTGGCTTAGCATAGTTGTTGAGTGAAATCATGGATGTGAGTGAGCCCAACTAGTTCCTCCTTAGTAGATACACAACCTAGCTCGGGGGTGATCTCTCAGCTGAAAGAATACAAGCTGGACAGAGATCTATGGTTGGGTGGAACGTTGTTTTCACATAGCCAATTGTTTGGACAACCTCATCTTCAAGATAAATGTTCTCTGTGGTTTAATTTATATGTGTTTTACAATGTGTTAATTCTGAATGACAAATATTCATGTTAATTTAATTGATATGAAGCTTGTGCATAACATGAGAATGGGGTGGATTCTCTGCCTGTTGATTCATCAATGGATTGAGATAAATATGCTGATGTATGTCTGTTGTGTGTGTGCAAATGTATTTTATTTCAGCTGTGTAATTTAATTGTGCATTTGATTTAAATGACAAAATTTTACCATTATGGCTTTGGGGAAGAATTAGACACCCCATGTTACAGTCATGTTCCCTCCCTCTTGCATTGGATTGATGGAAGGGGACGTGACATCATGTGTCTCAAACCCGAGTGGCTGCTTCATATACACTTTCCTCTTCGACTACACCATTCAAGAAAGCTGTCTTGACATCCATCTGGTGTATCTTCCACTTCATTACTGCAGCAATAACAAGTACTGATATAATGGAAGTGTACCTGGCCACAGGTGCAAAGGTCTCTTCATAATCAATCCCTTCTTTCTAGGAGAAGCCACAAGCTACAAACATTGCTTTATATTTCTCTATGCTACCATCTGCAGCATACTTAATCTTATAGATCCACTTGGAAGTCACAACAGACTTCTCTTCAGGTTTTGGGACCACATCCCAAACATCTTTCTTCATGATCAATTGGTATTCCTTGATCATGGCATTCTTCCATTACTGCATCCCGTATCCTGGGAGCTTCATATTTCTTCAATAGATAGATTTCTTTAAACTTCGTTGCTGGAACAAATGTTGTAGTCCTTCTTTTGTAGGTGATTGTACACGATCTTTCCTACAAGTCAAATTCAATTGCATGATTAGAAACTTCTCATAGTTTACAGAACAAAGTATTACACATAAAGACATATGTCATACAACCATGCAATTATCTTAGCCAATGCTTCGATACAACATTTATCCATATCCCGTAACTTTATAGATGCCTTCCAACTCTACCAGAACATTGTTAAAAGTGTGCAAACATGTCAGCAAAGAGGTTTCATTCCAGATAAGTAGCAATGGAATGTTGTACAGTGCCATAGGCCACTTACCCATCACATGCATATTAGTAGTATACTGTTCATTAATGCGATTATTCTAATATGCATAATACACAACCTAAGTCTAGGAACATAAGCATATACATCATTGAATAACATTATTTAAACAAACAGAATATACAAGAAATGACAATTCAAATCCTTATCTTTGTTTGTTTGTTGGGTGGAATCCCTCTGAATCTTTGCTTCCTTGCAGGAGCTGCTGGAGTCTGACTTTGAAGTAGCTTCTACTACTCCTTTCTGTTGTGGATTGTAAGGAGTGGTCAACTCCCTCTTAATCCCTGAATTACTGCATAACTTCTTGAAGTCCCTTGAAGTGAATTCTCCGCCATTGTCGGATCTAAAGATCTTGATCTCCTTATTAGTTTGATTTTCTATTAAGGATTTGAATTCCTTGAACTTGTCAAAACACTTCATCTTTGATTGGATTTCAGGAAGACCTTCTATTGCTTTGCTTGCAATTGGTAGTGCATATGTGAAATCCTTTTGTGCCAAAATTCATTTGGCTCCATGGATTTATGTACCATGGCTCATTCAGTTTATCCCTTTAGCTTGTATAATCCTCCCTCTTGCTCTCCAATCACCACTGCATCATCTATAGTTTTACCCTTTGGCCACATAAGGACTTGGCCATCTATAAATGCAACCCTCATGCCTTTTGCATCCAATGCAGATATGGAGAGTAGGTTCTTCTTGAGACCTGGAACATATAGTACATCTTTCATTTTCATAGACTTTTCAGAGTCTAGCTTATAGGAGGCATCACCACTTCCTTTTATGGGATACTGGTAGTCATCCCCAAGTTTCACCTTGTGGGGTGATTCATGTTCAGATATATTCATAAAGGATTCCTTGAATCCTGTCATAGGTTTGGAAGTCCCACTGTCTATAAGCTAATCATTGCTCCCATGAGTAATGGTACCAATGAGAGCAGAAATTAAAACATACTCTTCATCACTTGAAGAGTCTTCACTTTCTTCTCTAGTCTTCTTCCTAGGAGGTTCATCATCCTCAGTAGTATGAGCATGATGTCTTTTCTTGTTGTTCTTCTTTTTGTTCTTAGGACAATTTCTGGAAATGTGTCCCCTTTCATCACAAGTATAGCAACGGACATATGACATGTTCCTTTGAGATATGAAATCACCCTTCTAATGGTGATGTCTTTCTTTCTTATCATGGTGGTGAGTCTTCTTGTTTCTTGGAGTGTGCTGTGAGAGCTTGGTATTCATTCCCCATCTTCTCTTCTCGAGCTACAATTTGAGATTCTTCTTGTGAGCATTCTTCCCACAGCCTACTGAATGTGATAAGTTTCCTCCTAGCACAAATTCCTTGGATGAAGGAATCCCATGACCTAGGAAGGCCATTAAGAGTGGTCATTACCACTTCTCCATTCTCTATATCTTCTCCCACAACTTCAAGTTGTTCTTTTATCTCGGAGACCCTTGAGAAATAAGACTACATGGTCTCCGCATTCTGGATCTTGATATTCTTCAATTGATTTCTCAAGGTCATCTTTCGATTTATGTTCTAATTCCCTTCAAATAGCTTGGTCAAGGAATCAAACATCTCCTTAGGTGTCTTCAGAGATGACACATGTGGTATGAGATGGTCTTTGATAGAATCAACAATGATCATATTAGCCTTGACCAAGTTTCTCTCGTGTAAGGTCTTAGCCTCTTCTCCCTCTGGGACAAGGATCTCTTCACTTATGTAAGTGTTCAGCTCATTCTCTTCCAGGATTAACCCAATCTTATACTTCCATGCTCAGAATTTATCAGCCCCTTCAAGCTTATCCTCAAGCTTGGTGTGGTGAGACATCTTAAAGATTACTTCAAATGGAAATAGAAATATTTAGGTCTTACCACTTGATTTGCTGAAAACTGGAACTGGTGCTGGATTAGGGTTTGTCAGAGAAACCCTAAAAATTCAAACTTCTGAAAGGATATAGAAAGACGCACCTTGATGAGCTGATCAAGCTGGTATACTCATAATTTGAAAACTGCAAAGTTTCACCCCTCAAAATTGCCTTTTAGATTTCTGGATTCACCAAAGAGGACCCTGAATTAGGGTTTGACTTTCCCGTAGCTTCACCCAACCAAAAATTTTGATCCAAAGCTCTAAAATTCAATTTTTCCAAGGAGCTTCCAACTGTGGTCTCATATTTCAGAAATTCCAACTTTTGCAGAAACCCTAATTTTTGGATTCACTGGACAGGACCCCAAACTAGTGTTTGATTTTCCTAGAGTTTTACCCAACCAAAAAGTTTGATCAAAAGCTCTAAACTTTGATTTTTCCTAGGATCTTCCAGCCGTGGTCATGCAATTCAGAAATTCCAATTTTTGCAGAAACCCTAATTTTTAGGTAAAAAACGGAAAGTGCTTTAAATTGAATTCTGTTTCAACAGAAAGATGCGTCTGGCTGAGGAGAGTCAATCTAGCCTCCTACCTTTCAAGATCTGTGGAGAGAAACGCAAAAAACAAGAAGCCCTAGCTTCCGCAACTGCACATTGTCTTCTTCTTAGGTTAGCTCTGATACCATGTTAGATTTTGAGCATTAATTCAATATGATCTAGGATCTTATTTGAGAGAATAACAAGCACAATATATCAATCACAAGAGACAATAGACACAAAGTTTCCTTGGGGAAAACCAAGAAGGTGAAAAACCTCAATAACTTCCTCAGAGATAGATAGAGCAATGATACAATAACCCAAGCATAAGAGATATACTCTTAGCAGCTTCTCCTCCTTCACTAGTGCGCATCACTCAATGAGAGAGATAGATGAATAAATGAATGATCAAATAGAGTGGCACCCTCACTCTATTTATACAGAACTTGACTTTCCTTTTAACTCTAACTAGGTCAGCCCCAACTTAACCACTTAACATAATACTAACTGGGTCGACCCCACTAGGGTGGTTTAATAACCCTTTAACCCACAAGACTCATACAGGGCTGAATCCATCAAGGTGGTCTAATAACCCATCAAGTATAAGTTAAGACACTTGTAAATACAAATGACGACACTTCCGTATAGAGGAATAATAACCTCTCTGTAGGGGTACAATATACATATATGAAATATATTCCGAAGTTACATATACATCAACAATTATCATTTGAAAAGATGGAAATCCTTGTCTCTGCCAAAGAAGTATGGTGGGTGGAACATAAAAAATATATTTTGGTTTAATATTGCTTTATCAATGAAGAGCCTGTGGCGTGGTTTGCTAGGGAATAATTTTTGGTCCAAGATACTTCATGTTAAATATATTAAGGTGGATATTTTGAGTTGGATAAGGAATCCTCCTGTAGATGTCTGTAATGCCTCGTTTATCTGGAAAGGTTTGTTCGGGTAAACAGGGTACTACCAAAGGACCGAACACCAAGAGAAACCACTTCACACAAACAGATCACAGATCAACACACCGATGTTTTGACGTGGTTTAAACCCTCTTGAGGGAAACACTCCACGGCCCTGGCCAAATAACTTCTACGGGACAATTTATTATGCAAAGAAAGAAAGTTACAAATGAGCTTCTCATAATCGATCAACTAAACAATGACCCTCCATGCTCTTTAAATAGAGATCATGGACCAATCGGGTGTTAAGCCACGGATCAAGGTTAGGTTTGATCTAAGAGAAGTTGAGCCGTCGGATCACTCTATGTCGGAAACATATCATGACCGTCGGATTAAGTATTTACAAATGCATACTAAAGAAACACACTATCCCTAACGGATATATTACACAAGTTAATCTTAACTAACTCCTAAGTGTCTAAATATCCTAACATGCCCCCTTAAGAACAACTTGGGATAGGATTGAAGGATTTACAAAAGTGACACTATTAGGAGAAGGAAGGAGGCATTAGAGCCTATACCCCCTTAATGACAAGTTCCTGAACTCCTAACATAGATCGAAGTTTAGAAAACTTCGCTTCTTAAGAGACTTGGTGAAGATGTCTGCAACTTGATCATTTGTAGGGCAAAAGAGCACTTCAAGAACACGATCATGAACAAGATTTTTGATGAAGTGCATATGTAGCTCAATGTGTTTGCTGCGTTGATGTAGAACTGGATCTTTGGAAAGCTTGATGGCACTTTGATTGTCGCACCAAAGTGGAGTAGGCTGCTGATGCTCGAATCCAAACTCTGAAAGGATCTGTCGAAGCCATAAAGCTTCCTCACTGGCATTAACTGCTGCTCGATATTCTGCCTCTGCTGAAGAAAGAGAAAGAGCTTGTTGTTTCTTACAAGCCCAAGTAATAGGTCCAGATCCCAGACTGAAAACATAACCTGCAGTAGACTTTCGATCATCAGGATCACCGGCCCAATCTGAATCAGTGAAACCAACCAACAAAGGTTTCCCCCCTGTACTATAATGAATCCCAAACTGAATTGTACCTCGAATATATCGAAGTATTCTTTTAGCTGCTTTCCAGTGACTTTCATGAGGTGTCTGCATATAACGGGCAACTCGACCAACGACAAAGGAAAGGTCAGGACGGGAATGAGTCAAGTATAAGAGACTACCAACAAGCTGACGATACAAGGTGGCATCGACTTCAGGTGAAGTACAAGTGGCAGAAAGTTTGACTCCAGACTGGAAGGGAGAAGGGGCTGGTGTACAATCTTCCATGTGAAAGCGACGAAGAAGGTCACAAGCATACTTAGACTGAGAAAGAAAGATTCCTTCTTTGGTTTGCAGGACTTGGAGACCAAGAAAATAATGCAAATGTCCTAAGTCTGACATTTCAAAATTTTGTTTAAGACTGGATTTCACATGGGTTATAAGCTTAGGGTCACTACCAGTATGAATAAGGTCATCAACATATAGAACAAGTATGGTGAGATGGTTTCCTACTTTCTTGGTATAGACATTGGGGTCAGAATGGCATCTAGAAAAACCAGTGTCAAGGAGAAAGTTATCCATTTTGGCATACCAAGCTCTAGGAGCTTGCTTAAGGCCATATAAGGATTTCTTAAGGCGGCAGACAAGGCTAGAGTTATTCTGAACATATCCAGGAGGTTGTTCCATGTAAATTTTCTCCTATAAATCACCATGTAAGAAGGCAGACTTGACATCCATTTGATGGACTTCCCAGTTGTGTAAGGATGCAAGGGAAAGAACAAGGCGGATGGAGTTCATTTTTGCGACAAGAGCAAAAGTTTCATTGTAGTCAATCCCTTCAACTTGGGAAAAACCTTTGGCAACTAACCTTGCCTTAAGTCTTTCAACACTTCCATCTGATGCATACTTAGTTCTGTAGACCCATTTACATCTGACAAGTTTTCTTCCTTTTGGAAGAGGTACAAGATCCCAAGTATCGTTCGCCATTAAGGAACGATATTCTTCATCCATGGCTGCATCCCAATCTGGATTCCCTAAAGCTTCTACAAAAGTTTCTGGATCATGATTCTTGGAAACTTGAGCCAAAAGAGAAGAGGCTCGCTGAAACTGAGAACGTGTTCGACGTTGATCTCTAGGATCACCGGTAAGATCACCAGCTACTTCACATGTTGAACGGACCCATCGAGGAAGCACTTGTGCTGGTGCAACTGGAGGAACATGAGCAAGCGGAGGTGGATTTTCATCCTCACTGTCATCATCAGAAACTGGAGTTGGAAACCTGTCAAGGAAGTTGGAAGAAGAAGAAGAAAAAGGCACAAACGCCGAATCAGGCTCGCAGGCCAAAGATGGCATAATCGCTGAGTTAGGTTCGCAGGCTAAGAGATTTTCATCAAATTTAACATCTCTTCTAATGATTATATCATGAGAATGTGGTTGAAGAAGTCTATAACCTTTTACATCTTCAGAATATCCAACAAATATACACTTTTCACTTTTAGGCTGCAATGCTTTCCTTTTTTCATCCGGAATGTGAGCCCATGCTTCACTACCAAACACACGAAAGTGACTTACATCATGTTTAGTTTTACTCCATGCTTCTTCCGGTGTTATACCTTGTAATGCTTTTGTGGGGGTGCGATTAACTATGTAATTTGCACAATTTATGGCTTCAGCCCAAAATTGAAGACTTAGTCCCTTAGATTGGATCATACAATTAGCCATTTATTTTAAAGTGCGGTTCTTCCGCTCAGCTACACCATTTTGTTGTGGTGTATATGGAACAGTGTGCTGTTGTTGGATGCCTTGTTTAGTGCAGAAAGTAGTGAACTGTTTGTTAACATATTCTCCTCCATTGTCAGATCTTAACTTAATAATTTGATGACCAGATTGTTTTTCAACAAGGGCCTTGTAGGCCAAGAACATGTTAAATACTTCGCTCTTAAGTTTTAGGAAATAAACCCAAGTGCGTCTGGTGTAATCATCAATGAAAGTTAAGAAATATTGGTAACCAGAAAAGGAAGCAGATGGAAGAGGACCACACAAGTCACTATGCACAAGCTCCAAGGGAACCGAGGCGTGCCAAGAGGCACATTTGTCAAAACTGTCCCGATGATGTTTTCCGAGTACACAACCGGAGCAAACACCATCCCTGCAAGATACCATCGGAAGACCTGTCACCATATTTTCTTTACATAATTGTTGCAATGAGCGATAATTTAAGTGACCAAATCGCTCATGCCAAAGTTTGCTCAAGTTATCACTATGAGCAACAAAAACTGAAGGGAAAGGTGATGACCCAAAGTTGTTAAACTTGTACAACCTGGTAATATCATCAACAATTCCGGTAGCTAGGACCTGTTGAGGATCTTTAAAATCCTTGATTACAACTTGGTGAGGTGTAAAGGTCACAGTTTTACCTTCACCAGAATGAGTGATCTAATAGACTTATAACAAATTGCAGGAAATTCTTGGAACACATAGTACATCACTAAACTGACCATTATCTATTGGAACTGTTCCAGCTCCTACAACACTTAGAGATCTATCATCACTAACAAATATTTGTTTGGTGTTACATTCATGCATAGTAGAAAATATGGCTTGATCCTTAGCCATATGATAAGATGCTCCAGAATCAATGAGCCATTCATTTGAAGTAGAAGAAGAAGATGCATTATAAGAATAACCAGAAGCACAAAGTGCATGTCCATGAGAGGCAGATTCTGAAGGCGAATCTAGGCTGATGTGGTGCTTCTTCATTGCTGCTTCCAAGGCTGCCATCTTCTTAAAACACTTAGATTCATCATGATTATCTTTCCCGCAATAGTTGCAATGACACTCAGTCTTCTTGCCTTTTGGCTTGGATCCTTTGTCATTTTTTAAAGAAGGAGCTGACTGAGAGGGTTTGGGACCCTTGTTTGACTTATTATTGCGAAAATTTTGTTTCTTGGGAGGCTTGGACTTTTCTTTCTGTTGGGACAATAAGGCTTTCCCAGATGTATCTGCATTGTTGATTATTCCAATATGAATGAGTTTATCTTGTTCTCTAATCAAGGAATCACAAAAGGATTCAAGACTAGGCTCTTGATAGCTAGCTGCATTCAAGGATGCTTTCATGGAGTAAAATGTAGATACAAAAACAGAATATGCAGATCCAAGTTTGGAAAGAATATGATAAATGCATTGTTTGTCTTCCCTCTCAATCTTACATTCTACACATAAGAGTTTAAGAGTTTTGTACTTAGATAAATAATCTTGAATGCATGAAAAGTCACTTGGATTTAAAGAAATCAACTCATTTTCGAGTTGGTGACCTCGAATTTCATTGTGTTTACCAAACACAGATTCCAACTTGTCCCAAGCAGCATTAGGTTCATCAATTCCAGATATGTGGAATCGCAAATCAGTAGAGATTGACATCCCAATCAATCCACGAGCTTCATCACATCTATTTTCCCATTTTATTTTCTTATCATCATCAGTGGCTTCTTTTTATTTTCCTGTTGTAATTCTGAAAAGTCCCCTACTTCGTAGAACATCCTCCATACGAGATTTCCATGAGAAATAGTTGGAATTGTTAAGTAAAATATCAAAAGGGGAGGCCATATTTGTAAATTAATGGCTGTAAAAGCAGAAACCAATAGTCTGGATGTGAAGAGCTCGAAAAAATAGGCAGTTTAAAAAAAAACGACACTGAAAACTGACTCTGTATGATGAAGTTATACTTGAACAAAGAAACTGTTGAAGATGTCCCCAATAGTGACGTGGCAGCTAGAGAATGTCCAGCAAAAAAAAGAACCCCCCTCTTCCCAAGATGAACCTTTTGACAATCACTTTACAAGAAATTTGCTTGAAGTGAACCACTTTTGTAAAATAAGTGATTTCACTTTTACAATGATATTACTTTTAAATAGTGCAACAATAAAAAAAATTTAAGTGACTCACTTGTATTTTTATTTTTATTATTTAAGTGAGATGCACTTTTACAATAAAGTAACTTGAAAATAGAAATTGCATGCACTTTTTCTTTTAAAGTAACTTCCTAAGACTTGAACTCAAGACCTATTAAGGAATAAAGCAACTTTGAACCAAGTGAGCTAGATTAAAAGGTATGTAAAATATGAGAATGAGGAAGGTTTTTTTTTTTTTTTTACTCTTCTTGCTCGGTTTGCGTGCTTTCCCTTTTTCCTGCAAAACAAACCACCAATAGAAACAAAAAAACTTTTCCACACTTGTGGAGTTAGATCTTGTTAGCTTGCCCGGAAAGTCTACGTTTTCTCTCTGTTTCTGATTTGCCGAGATCGCGCAAAGTGCACGGCAAAGAGCATATGCAGCCGAGAAAAACCCTTTCTCTTTCTGATTTGCCGAGATCGCTCAAGGTGCACGGCAAATAGCATACGCAGACAGGAAAGCAACAATCCGAACCCAAAAAAAATTTAACAGTAAAAAAGATGAAATATGAGTTTTTTTTGAAAAAACGAAATAAAAGAAATGCGTCATTGTAACATTATACCTTCAGATCTGATGAAATACGCGTTTCTGGAGCAACCGAGAACCGTTTTCGATCAAACGAAAACTATTTTCCAATGGAAACGACGCTCCGGACACAATGGAACACCTCCCACAGCCCAGAAATGCACAGAAATACCAGAACTAGAAACCCTTCGAGTTTCGGCAACAACAGTTCAAGATCTAGATCATAACCGGAAGCGGCACTTTATAAAAGCTCTGATACCATGTTCGGGTACACAGGGTACTATCAAAGGACCAAACACCAAGAGAAACCACTTCACACAAACAGATCACAGATCAACACACCGATGTTTTGACGTGGTTTAAACCCTCTTGAGGGAAACATTCCACGGCCCCGGCCAAATAGCTTCTACGGGACAATTTATTATGCAAAGAAAGAAAGTTACAAATGAGCTTCTCATAATCGATCAAATAAACAATGACCCTCCATGCTCTTTAAATAGAGATCATGGACCAATCGGGTGTTAAGCCACATATCAAGGTTAGGTTTGATCTAAGAGAAGTTGAGCCGTCAGATCACTCTATGTCGGAAACATATCGTGACAGTCAGATTAAGTATTTACAAATGCATACTAATGCATACTAAAGAAACACACTATCCCTGACGGATATATTACACAAGTTGATCTTAACTAACTCCTAAGTGTCTAAATATCCTAACAAGGTTTTCTGAAAATTTACCCCTGGATTAATTCTCAGTTGGCTTGGAAGGTGGGCGGTGGCAAAGCAGTTATTGTTGGTATTGATCCCATTCTGGGAGTCAATAATGATTGCAAATTATCTCAGGGACTACGGAATTGTTTCTCAAATTATGTACTTTTCACTCTGAATCAATTTAAGAGGGCGCATAATTTGGTTCTAGATAGCTCATATTGGCTTACTTTGTTTGACCTTGGGCTTACTGGATGCTGGGAGGGGGAATGGAATTGTTATGTACAGAACCTTAATCTGGCTGAGATTCGTCTTACAGGGTATGGACTGTTTGTCATGGGAAAAAAATCCCGATACGAGACAGGTAACATGTAGTGCCCCTAGACTACTGTAGACATTGAGGGCACTTGCTTAGTGACCCGACTGATTGAAACATTAATAAAATAATCCTTTGATTTTATTTTGAGTATGTTTATGATTACGATTGATTGTAAATCAATAAAATAATGATATATGTTTGTGAGAAATGTGTGTAGCGACAGGTGAAATGGTTCACCGAAGGACACACAAAAGAATATGAAAGGTCGTAGAGTACGGGTAAATCACACACAGGGGGAGCGACGACGATGTCGACTTCCGACAAGAATACCACGCATCAGCAGATAAGTACTGATCCGCTTGCTCAAGAGGAATGTGTGAGGGCGTACGAGGTAGGCCACGACGGAGCTGGTCACGTACGAGTTGAGGGGCGCGCAGTGAGAACGGATTCACTCCTCAGCGCCATTAGTCCCTAGATAGCATGTAGATGGAGGATGGATGGTAACGATTCCTAAAATCCCTACAAGAGTTCCCGCAAGTCAAAACGGAAAGATGGTGGCAGAAGGGCCCGACGATGCGGTACCCTGTCGAGAACGGAAAGAATGGACGCAAGGACCCAACGATGCGGTACCATGCCAAGGAATGGAAACCATGGATGACTGGACCCGACGGAGTGGTGCCATGTCAGAGAATTAAAATTAAGGAACCAGGAGCCCAATGGCGCGACACCGTGATCCTATTGAGTTTGATTGTTAAATTTAACTGCTTAAAAACTTATAAGATTAACTCTAGATTATTACTTGGCAAATGCATAAAAATATTTTAGGCATTTGCACATGAATAGTTATTTTTGTTGAGCATTTAAAATAATAGAAATCATTATTTAGGAGCAAAATAGAATCCTAAGATTAGACACCTAGTCAACTAAAAGCTAGGAGTTAACTAAAGTATCTGGGGGACAGACTTGAGGAAACCTAGGGATTTAGGTGCATCTCCAAGAAAAGCTGACACTTGGATGGGTGAATGTTTTCTTTTAAAATGTAAAAATAATTATATAATTGTGCATGAAGTGACATGTGTCGCAAGAGGTTTTCCTTTATAAGGAAGGCATTGGGAAGGGGGAAAGGGCCCATAATTTGGACGATTGTCGTAATTTTCGAGTGCCTCAAAGACTTGCTGCTATTTAAAGGGTTTGGCTAAGAAATCCTGGGGGGGAGGGGAAACCCAAGCTGGATTTCTGAAAAACGTGTGTGAGCTCTACGACCCAAAGCTCGGGGGAGGCCATGCGACTGAAAGTATGAGCCTATGGTTGGGTGGCGGAGCTAATGGTTGCTTCGCCTGTGGTTATACGAGCTTTTTCTGGAAGGATCCTATGAAAGATGCATACGACAATAGGCTAGATGGATCAGATTGACGACGACTACTCCTCCGATAGCGGGATCGACCGACGAATGACAGGTATGAGGTTCCACTTGTATCTTCTTAAGGTAAATTTGTTTATTGTAATTTAGTTTTCTATCTTTGATATGTTCTAATCTGTGTCATATTATGTTGATGAGTTTCATATTAGTTTTAGGGACGACCCCACAAACGGAGGTCCCTACATTTGGTATCAGAGCCGGTCGAGCCTTGAGGGCACCAGACTCATTTTTTTTTTTAGGGGTTCGTTGGTGACTGTGATGATCAATGGCTGGATTGGAGAAACAATCTTTGGGGGATTACACCTTCGACCGGAGCCACTGTTCCTACAAGTTCTTATTTATTGTATTAATTCATACCTATTTATGTTTTACTTAAAAATTATAGATCTAAGAATTCTGTATGTTCGTTGTATATTAGAGGTGTTATGTACAACTCTTATTATTATATGATTGAGAGAAAAGTTAGAATTCAACTAAAAATTTGTAGATCTGAGAATTCCAGAAAAGTTTTCTGTATGTTTGCGGTAATTGAGATTTTCAGATCTCTGCCTATCTAGCATTTTCTGAGAATTATCTATACCTCTGTTTACACTCATAACGCAGATATAAATTTAAATATCAATCTCAGTTTAACTTCAGTACCCCTATTGTATTTTTCCGATTGATCAATTGCTTACTTCCAGAAACACAGAACCGTATATCTTGTAGACCTCTGTTTACTTTTAGTATATAAATCGTATTTCGTATTGGATCCCTGTTTGCTTTCAGAACGCTAGTGCACTCTTCTTGTTGATTGTCATACTTCATCGTGTTTGATTTTCTGTCTATGGTTAACTTCGTCAAGATTTTAGAGTGTGCATCCACTCACGCAATCAGCGTTTGAGAGATCCCCACTTTAATGGTGGATGGATCTACCTCTGCGATTTTTCCAGAGTATCATCCTGATTGCTACCTCCACGAACTGTTGAGAAAAGAACCTCACTTAATTCACAGTCTCCTTCTCTTTAAATCCTTGACGCCCAGTTGTGATCAAACTTTTAGCATTCCTTTTACCTCGAACAGGTTTACACCCCGCTAATTGACACCTGGTGGTAGTAGTTGGGAGCCGTGCGGTTTGGTGCCTGGCGCTTGTGCAACATCGAGATTCGAGCCCCTTCTTTATCGGCGTTAAATACTCAAGGCATGCGTGTATTAGATTCACTGTGTTCAACACTCAGTGACACTTGGAACTATGGTTTTGTAACCACCAAAACAAAATAGCTGCCTACGCATCTTTCGCTGATCTTTGTCTTTAGTTAACAGGGTGTAAGACGTCATTATAGGTGTTACCATATCTTTCTGTAGACTCCGTATAGATCACGTCTTTGTATTTGATGCCAATAACACCATAACGTTACTGGCACTTCTGCATAGACTTGTTTCAGTTATTTAATTTCTGATTGCACTCTCCTATTTCATAAGAAAAGAAAAACTCGATCCCACTCCGATTGATTGGGTGATTCTCAGTTTGTTTTGCTTTGAGTTTAATACAGTTTATTTGGTTTTGAATGAGAGGAAGGGGCAGCATCCTTCTCAGTTTATTGAATGCAATCCCCAATCGAATATGGGAGAACATGCGGCTATATTTTCTGTATACTTCGGTGTGTGCTCCCTGGTAGTCAGTAGATATATGTATAGTTATAGTATACCTTCCCTTGCAGTTTTTATCATTATGGTTTGGCGATCCCGTATGAATTCGGTTCTTCTTCTGGTTTAGTCTTTTGTAATGAGAGTGCAACCTTAATATCCATGCTGGGTATGGTTCGACACACGCAAATCCTTGAATGAATCTCAGTTGACAACAGGGATCTCCTTGCTCCAAAAATCGGGATGATATCGATGTCCTCTTGCTGGTTTTTGCCTTCTGAAATTTCTTTTTAATTCACAAGTGAGCCACGAGTCTTTCTTTTCTCGTATATACCTTACACTGTGTCATCTACTTCTGTGGGTGTGTAAGCATGTATCCTTGACCATTTCCTTCACTGCGTATTGAGTCAGACCGTCTCTGCCTTTTCATGACCTCTCTGTGGATGCGTGGATATGCCAGTTGTGCTTCCACTTGGTGGCCACCCGACAGACTGCTAAAACTACGCCAGTAGTTATTTAACCCTATGCTCGTTTCATGCTCGGCGATCTCCCAAAATTGGAGGAGTTACCAACGTTGGTGCGCGGTTGTTAAATTTTCTGTGTCTTTACTTGTAGCTCGAAGTCGTAGTAGTAGTGAGGTAGAGTTCAAGTTTTAAATGGTCCGGATCTCTTCCATACGTTGATGAGCGATATTACAGTTGTGTGTATTATGTTTACATAAATTGGATTGACTTTGATGTGATAGTTCAAAAGATTTTTATTAATATTATATCAATAATCCAATTTAGTTGATGTCATGTTTTATATAAATTTGGTTGATGTTTAGGTGATAATGTAGTCGATTTTTATTAATGTGACATCCATCTTTCAATTCATTGATGTTTATGTTTTACATAAATTTGGTTGAGGTTATAGTGACAAATTAAAAGATTGTTATTAATGGTTCGTCAACTCGAAATCCGAGAATTGAAGTAGAAGTCAGGTTTAATATATTAATATTTAATTTTGGATTTTCATTGTGAGCTATGCGAATTATAATTTGAATGGAGGATTAAAAATTATTAGTATACTATGAGAAGGATAATGACTTGTTAAAAATTATATTATAATATTTAAATATATGAGGACCTAAATTTGGGTATCCTGTAAAAGTCCTTTTAGACAAGAATTTGTCCAGTAAATTCGTGCTTAAGAAGGGTGTTTGCCACTGAAGCGGATACGAGGCTGTGTACTACGCCACAACAGAAATTCTCTGCAGTAAATAAAAATAAAACCTAATGATCAATGATTTAAGTTTTACGAGTCCCTGATTTTTTTTTTTTTTTTTTTTGTCGACAAGAGAATTATTAACATAAACATAAATTTCCTGAACTAACGTTACCTGCAATAGTCTGAAAATCCGAAAATGCTTCATTACCATGACGCGATTCTGTAAATTCTCGAGATGCCAGATCAGTTATACTAAACAGAAGCTCGACAGGCCATTAGAACCATTGGCAGAAGCATAATCACCCTTGTATCCAAACTTGGCAATCTTTAAAGCATCAATTATATAAATATGTGTACATCCAGTCTACCACATCCACGTGGTGGCTCATGAAAACTCATTAGAAAACCGAACGCAGTCGATTGATTCTTTAAGAATTAAGACCTTACTCTCATTTATTTTCGATTATAATTATTTGAAAGGAGACATTGTATGTTCCAATTATAAAGGAAAATAAAATGTTTATTTAGTCGTTGAATTTAGAAGAACTTTATAATCGATCACAAATAAAATCATACAATCTCATTTGGTGAAAAGGAAATCCCTTTACTTATACTAAGGGAATTATGCATATTAAAAAAAAAAAGAAAAAAAAAAGGCAAGGTTGGACCGTAGAAGTCATTTGCTTTTATATACAATTTAAGTGGAGTTTGAAAAGTAGTTTTAATATTTATAATTATATTGGATTTCAAGTGTCAACAAAGCTTGAAGTAGAGTTATCATTACTTATGCATATTGGATTACAATTTATGCATTTAATACTTATTGAAAATAATTATATCCACTTATAGTGTTGAGAACTATGTATATTTTCCATTACTTTAGTTTGTATCTTTTATCTACATTGGGAAGAATTGTATTTTAGATATTTTGAATTGTAATTTGTAATTTTTGTATTCCGTTCATATTGAAGAGAAAGTTAAGAGAAAGCTTATTTTATCCATATAGAAAATGAATGTATATTTATTTCATAATGAAAAGAATCACAATTTAAACGGTAAGAAATATAATTTTGATATCTTATAGGAATTGAAGGAAATAATTGTAAATTAGATATGTGTATGTCTTATATATATATTGGAAGAAGGCATATTTTATTAAATAATGCATTCTATGTTTATATGGGTATGCAGATTGTATTCTATAGCTAACTTAGGGTGGAATTACAGTTATATTTAATTGGTCCAATGCCACCAGTATCTTGTTAGGACCCATCAAAATTAGATCAGTACATGGGACCGGATAAAAGAACAATTGATTGAGCTAATAATTGAACACATACGATTATAGAAAAGAAGATCCAATTGATTTGGGGATTGGTCCTATCACTAATTATCAAATAAATATAAACATGGACTTATAAAAAGCTTGATGTAACCAATACAACTTGGGAATTTGACATCGAAACCTTGATGGCATGATTTCCGATGTCCGGTAATGACGAGTATTAATTTCCCTATTTACTAGAGAAGTATAGCACAATGGTTTATTTGAACAAAACCTTGAGGTGAAATATGTGATTTGGGGAAAACAATCATTGAATAAAGAGTGTTGCAAGACATATAACAAGGATGTAATTTGATATAACTTTTAACGAACAAAACACCGAGATACCCAGATTGACGAGACTTTGAAAGATAGTCGAGAGGGTGAAACAAATTTAGAAATTCGAAAACAAGATATCGATGCTACTATCATGATGAGATAAGCCGAGCGAAACTAATTTTCTAGCATGACAATAATGTTAATGAGAACGAAAAAGTACAAACTCAACATGACCATGGAAATTGTAAATGACGAATTATTAATGGGGAAAGTTCCCTGAAAATGCCAACTCAAGACGACTAGACCTTAAGACAAGACTCAATGAGACTATACAGATACATAAGAAGAAACTTGGGAAGTCCACCGAAAGGACCAAATGAAGACAACTTTAGTAAAACGATGTATGGAGATGATCAACACACTGAACTGAACGTAATGCAACTAACCTGAGGACATAGTCAACCCTTGATGAAAAGACAACTAACCCCGAGATAGAACTCGATGAGGATGAGAAAACGAACATAGTACGAATTGATGAAACTAACAAAGTGGTCTTATGACAACATGAATGATGAATTGAGGTAAGGATCTGATAATCTTGAGTAATGATATTGACGAAAGGACTAAGAGATAAATTTTAATATGTCTGACTAAACCGTTAAGTTCCGACCCTAGGAATCCTTTCGATTTGAGAACCAACATTTAGGGGTTTTTGGAAGTAACTTTATGGAAATTGGTTTTGAAATATTTGAGGGTCTCTCTCTCTTGATTTGTTAAAAATGTGACCATGTCTTACCCATATTCGATTGATAGAATATGTTTTGATGTTTACCTTCTCGTCTTGGAGGGAATGATGACCAAATATATTTGGAATCTTGCTTGATGGTGATTTGCTAACTAATGGGTGGCTATTGATGCTGTATAGCTTGTAAATAAGTTTGGATATCATAGACCTTCGCAGATCTAGGTTGGTATTGACAATTATGAAGGCATTATTGGATTTACAATACACTTGTTATGATTGAGTTCATAAGGATGTATTGGAACCAGGTTGTATGAAAAAGAAAACTTACGATTAGAGTCACTAGTGCTTAAAGCCTTGATAATTGGAGAAAAATAGAAGAGAATGACAAGAAGATGAGAATAGGAAATTAAAAGTTAAGCATAGTGTCGTAAGGGTGAGAACAAAATTTAAACCTCGGGACGAAGTTCTATACAAGAGGGGGTGTATGTAATGCCCCTAAAATGACCATGGACTTTAAGAGCACCTGTCGAGTGACCCGGCGGAACAGACTTCAATAAAGTGGCCCTTCGAGTTAGGATGTGTCTTAATAAGGGAGAATCACCTGATGATGTGCATGACTATAGTTGATAAATGAATTAATGAATTGAATTATATGTGTGGACTAGGATAATTGATTGATTAGTTCTTGCTTAAATGCTTAGCCTTGATTGGTCAAGTCAAAGTATAGTAGGACAGCTACAACCCTAGCTTTGTGACTTGGGAGGACACAACTGAGATGCGTCATAGCTTTCCGCATTTATTCTGAACTTCGGGATGAAGTTCTAAATAAGTAGGGGTGTATGTAGTGCCCCTAGACTACTGTAGACATTGAGGGAACTTGCTTAGTGACCCGGCTGTTTGAAACATTAATAAAATAATCCTTTGATTTTATTTTGAGTATATTTATGATTACGATTGATTGTAAATCAATAAAATAATGATATATGTTTGTGAGAAATGTGTGTAGCGACAGGTGAAACGGTTCACCGAAGGACACACAAAGGAATATGAAGGGTCGTAGAGTACGGGTAAATCACACACAGGGGGAGCGACGACGATGTCGACTTCCGACAAGAATACCACACATGAGCAGATAAGCACTGATCCACTTGCTCAAGAGGAATGCGTGAGGGCGTACGAGGTAGGCCACGACGGAGCTGGTCACGTACGAGTTGAGGGGCGCGCAGTGAGAACGGATTCACTCCTCAGCGCCATTAGTCCCTAGATAGCATGTAGATGGAGGATGGATGGTAACGATTCCTAAAATCCCTACAAGAGTTCCCGCAAGTCAAAATGGAAAGATGGTGGCAGAAGGGCCCGACGATGCGGTACCCTGTCGAGAACGAAAAGAATGGACGCAAGGACCCAACGATGCGGTACCATGCCAAGGAATGGAGACCATGGATGACTGGACCCGACGGAGTGGTGCCATGTCAGAGAATTAAAATTAAGGAACCAGGAGCCCAACGACGCGGCACCGTGATCCTAGTGAGTTTGATTGTTAAATTTAACTGCTTAAAAACTTATAAGATTAACTCTAGATTATTACTTGGCAAATGCATAAAAATATTTTAGGCATTTGCACATGAATAGTTATTTTTGTTGAGCATTTAAAATAATAGAAATCATTATTTAGGATCAAAATAGAATCCTAAGATTAGACATCTAGTCAACTAAAAGCTAGGAGTTAACTAAAGTATTTGGAGGACAGACTTGAGGAAACCTAGGGATTTAGGTGCATCTCCTAGAAAAGATGACACTTGGATGGGTGAATGTTTTCTTTTAAAATGTAAAAATAATTATATAATTGTGCATGAAGCGACATGTGTTGCAGGAGGTTTTCCTTTATAAGGAAGACATTGGGAAAGGGAAAAGGGCCCATAATTTGGACGATTGTCGTAATTTTCGAGTGCCTCAAAGACTTGCTGCTATTTAAAGGGTTTGGCTAAGAAATCCTGGGGGGGAGGGGAAACCCAAGCTGGATTTCTGAAAAACGTGTGTGAGCTCTACGACCCAAAGCTCGGGGGAGGCCATGCGACTGAAAGCATGAGCCTATGGTTGGGTGGCGGAGCTAACGGTTGCTTTGCCTATGGTTATACGAGCTTTTTCTGGAAGGATCCTATGAAAGATGCGGATGACAATGGGCTAGATGGATCGGATTGACGACGACTACTCCTCCGATAGCGGGATCGACCGACGAATGACAGGTATGAGGTTCCACTTGTATCTTCTTAAGGTAAATTTGTTTACTGTAATTCAGTTTTCTATGTTTGATATGTTCTAATCTGTGTCATATTATGTTGATGAGTTTCATATTAGTTTTAGGGATGACCCCACAAATGGGGGTCCCTACATAACAACCAACTCGTCTTACCAGGCGATTGTGGATTATCATGTAGATGGTCAAAAGGAAATGGTGGTTTGTGGTGTTATGGAAGTGGAAAATTCCACTAAAAAACAAATGCTTTCTTTGGTTGCTATTTAACAACAAAATTATGACTTGGGAGAATCATTACGTCGAGGTAAGCAGGGTCCAAGCATGTGTTATCTGTGCAGAAAATGTGACGATTCAATTAACCACCCGTTTCTGCATTGTGATTTTTCTATGGGAGTGTATAAGATGATATGTTTGAAGCTTATGATTAAGGATGATTGGCCCGATTTGGATTTTGAATTTGCTTACCAGATTTGGTTACAAAAACAAAGAAATTTTACAATTGTGCCTGGAATATTGGCTTGGACTTTATGGAAATCTCGGAATTTGGCTATCTTCCAAGATATCATTCCATCTTTGAAGCAGACCTTGTTTTCTTTCTTGAATCTGTTCCACTTATATTCAAAAGATGTTATAGGAAAACGAAATCCCAAGAGACTGTGTAAATTAAATCTTTAAGACTTTAGTAATGTTGGTTTTTTTGATGGAGCATCATCAGCGCAAATGTGTGGAGCAAGATTTACACTCAGATGTGGAAAGATCCTCACTCTCAAATTTCGTCTTGCTTGCGGCCCGAGTACAAATACGAAGGCAAAACTTTTGGGACTTTGGGGTGTCTTAAAAGTGGCTTTACTCTGTGGCTTGGATTCTCTAAGGATTTTTGGTGACTCTTTGGTAATTATAAAATGGGACAACAAACTTGTTCATTTTGACAATGCCTTACTACATCACTGGTGCCTTAGAATTTCTGACATGTTGAACAAGTTTCATAATCTATCTATTGAACACACCTATAGAGAAAACAATGACGTTGCAGATGCATTGTCCAAAGAAGCAATCGACGGAGATCCAAGGGTTCTTTACTGGGAAGAATGGGTGGATGAACATCTTGTTCTTTCTATTTCGTTGAGTTCCTTTTTTTTTCATTTCAAAAGTATATTAGTTTTTCTCACTGTTTGGAGGCCTGTAGTGCATGTTTCGTTTAGTAAGTGTACTGTTTTGACACTAGTTTTTTGATACTGGTCTTTGTATCTTGAAAAACAGTCACGTATATGTGTTCTGATGAGTCGCATGAGTCCAGGTTTAATCTTGGCTATGTGCTATGTACTTTTTGATTTCACGAAAATAAAAAAAGTACGGTTTTTTTTCTCTGAAAAAAAATAATGACACATGATAAAAAAATATAAATAATATACAATATTATTTTTTGTTTTATTTGCATTTTTTATTATAAAAAATTATAATTTAATAAAATTGGATATGTTAAATCTTTATTTTCATAATAATAAAATATAATTGATATATATTATAATTTATATAAATATGGATACATTAAAAGAATATAATACTAAGATATATCCAAATTGTACTTTTGATTTTTCTTTTATATAAATTTGAGTTTTAGTTTGTACACATGATTGTTATTCCATATAAACGTCATTACAAACCTCCTTCAGTTCTTCATATGCTCTATGAATGAAGAGAGTAATAGTTTTAGATATTTGTCAAAATGAAGACTTCAATTCAATCCAACTTCCCTTTGAGACAGTAGCTTCTGACATTTAAGTCGTGACAAAAATTCAATGTGGTTTGGTTTGATGACTTGAAAAAGTTGCACAAATATTTTGGTAAATTTGTTGAGGCATGTAGAATTTCCATTAATGTAAATTCACGACCATGTGAATTATTTTTTATTGATAATTTCTTGATTTGAGGTAACCACTTGTTTACATTGGCAAGGTAAATAAGGGAAAAGACTATCAAGGAATTCCATAATTTCAATCTCGACAATCATTTTGGAAGAGATAAAGCAAGCACAAGCAAATATACAAACAAATGTGAAGTTCATAAAGAAATAGAACTTTGCGCATGTGCTTTAACCTTTTCTTTTCCATTTTGTTTTATTTTCATAACCACAACTTATAACATGAATGCCCTTGTTCAAGAGGGATACATGACTTGCATTTTTTTGGCACACCATCAATCTCCAAAAGAGTAGATGAAACAAATACAAGTGTCTAAATCTCTTTTCAAAATTCTTTGGAGATATCAATGATGATTTTTCACCCAAACTTAAATATTGGTTAAGGATCCTTATGGAAAAAAAACTTAACCAAAGCCACTTAATGCAATAAATTTACTTCAACTCCCTCTTATATGCCCTCCAAATTAAATATAGAAATAGAGGTATCATTGTTCTTTGTTTTTTTTCTTTCGCTTGGGTTTCATTTCCCTATTCTTCTTTCATGATAAGACAACATCCACAACAACACCACTTTGGCAAGTAGTTTCCTGCCTTTCTAGGTGCCTTCTCTTTTGCGGGTGTATCATATCCATAGAGAACTTGTCTTTACAAAACACAACTAGCACCAATATATATAGGTCCCTGAAGACCATCCAAAGCTTTAATGTTTATCTGCACTAGAGAGAGAAGAGAAACAATGCATAAGCTACATTTCAATACCATTATCTTGCATCACAAACAAGAGTTTGAAACCAAACTCTAAGGAAAGTACATTTTTTTAACAAAAATGGGTAGTTGATATTTATAAAATGTCGAAGTAAATCAACAACAAAAAATTTACAGTAAATCAGTCCCAAAAAGAGAATTTATAAAGTTTCTGCAACAACTATTAGTCATCCAGATATTTGTAGGTATTTCCCTATATCCACAAATGACTACAAACTGGCCTAATAATAATACACAAAAATACCATAAACAACAAAATCTAGCTGGAAAAGCCAAGTACATTTTTACATTGTATATTTTAAACATTTCTTTTTCCCCAAATAAAAAATGTATTTTTATTCACAATAGAATGAAAAATACATTCTTCATGTACGAATGCAATATATATATATCTTCTGTATAGTCACCAGATATAACAACCAAAACATATAGATGTAAACCTTGCAAAAAACTTAGAAAATGCTAGTATTTCGGGCCACCCATATACCCCAACAAACAATAAATGGAACAACACGACGTTGAAACCATACTCGATGTACCTCCTCCAATGTCCTACCTTTCCAAGTATTTCGACACTTAAATCATTGATCCACCTCTTTCCAAAGACATTGTAAAAGGGCTATACATAAGTGCGGAATGCTTTTTAGCGTTTATGCAAAGGAAACAAAGGTTCGGTCTCAACACTTGTTTTTTTGGGAGATAATTCCAAATGGGAATTTTATCCACTAATGCAAGCCACATGAAAATTTTCATGTTTTCATTTTCTTGGGGGCCTTAACCTTCATATCGAGGACCAACACCAACTTCAAATCTATCCCTCCTCATCCATCAAAACCTCATAGCCAAGTTTAGCTGTGTAGTCCCCCCCCACCCCTTTATTCCTTTAGCTTGACATACCCATTTCTTAATTCCAAAATAAATTGATCCCAACATTCCACTTGACGACTCTCAAAACCAAAATGATCCGAGCTATACCATCCTTGTTTCCAAAGATTGGAGTGAGCCGCATCGTGTAACCCCCTATAGTGTAGTTCCTCAAGAATGTACTCTGAAAGAAAGATATCCTGCCCACATCCCATTACAATGTCATATCTAATTTTCACTGAATTTCCCTCACCAACCTTCTAGGTGAGATGTATTTCAATTAGAGGAAAAGCGATAACCAATGTTTTCCAATGTTTCGAAGATTTTTTATAGGTTTTGTGAGGGGATCTTATCCAATCAAGTAATGATGCCACAAACTCATGAATAAAAAATCCTTCCAGAAAACCAAATTGCTATGTTGATATGACCCTTTGACAGAATCTTTTTGAGACAAACAACTAAATTTTTCGAAAGAATCGTATATATATAGTTTCAAAGGGAAATAAGCCCGAAGTCCCCAAATGTGGAAGCCTGGTCCACTTTAGGGGTTAAGGCTATAAAAGTGGTGTTTAAAGAACCCAATACTCGGCCATTGATCTTGATATTCTCCACAACATAGAGAAGCTTGTCCCCTAGAAGATTGCATAAACTCAGAAAGAACTCATTGGTCCAATCATCGAGACCTAGACTTTTGTCTTTATGAAAGGAGGACATAAACTTGAGAAGTTCATCCTTTGTGATATCCTTCAAGAAGACTTGATTATCCTCTTCATCAACCAACAACAAAAAAAACTTTAGAATTTTATAATTTCTGCAATATTGGCACAGGTTGGTACCTGTGATATTTGCTCAAGACGCCAAACACCCAAAGAGGCCAAACCCTAAAAACCCTTCACTGTACCCCCATTCTCCACTTGAATTTCTCATATCGTGTTCAAGTTTTTTCGATGATTTGTAAATCAATGGAAATACCTAGTATTTTCATCACCAAGTTTGAGCCAAGTAGCTTGACTCTTTAATCTCCACTCCACCTCTCTATTCAAAAGAAGTATTTTCTTTTTATTTTGCAATCCCTTTAGTCTCATGATTTCATCTTCACAAAATGTACCCGAAGTATTCATGTGAAAATATCTTTATTTACATTCTCATCTTCAATCAACTCAACTTTTACCCTCCTCTTAGCAGTTTCCCACAACACAACTTTATCTTTAACCCACTTTAATGAGGCAACAAATTGATCAGTAGATGAGTTTAGAAAAAAATCATACCCCTACTAATTCCCTGTAATTGATTCCTTAAAAATATTAACGAGTTTAGAAAATAGTCATACCCCTACTAATTCCCTGTAATCGATTCCTTAAAAATATTACCAACAATCCAAGTGGCCTTAATATTGGAAGGCCCCTTCGACTTGTTGTCTTGTATCTCCAGTTGTAAAAAAAAGGGAAATGATTAGAAATGCCATTGGGTTCCACCTAAGTGCGATACCTATCCACCTCTTAAAGAATCAAATCTGAGAAAAGAAAATGATCCAAATGCTTACAAATACTATCATCCCTTTTAATGTTATTCCTCCAGGTAGGCCGGATAGTGACAGGCTCTACATCCACCAATCCTAATTCTTCAATTTGATGTGAGAAATAAGCAACAAGATGATAACAACTAGCATTTGTCCCCCATACTTCTCTCTTGCTGAAAGTGAAATTAAGATCATCACCAATAATCAAGTTGTCGTTATGAATCAAATTCAAAGATAAGATTTGTCCCAGAAACCTTGTTTATCACCATAAGGGCCATATAAATTCACAATCCTGAGGGTGTGACTTAAGCCTTTACTCCACATATCAATGAAATGCTGATGTATATGTAACTTTGGAATGTATTTCACCTATGTATTTCATCTATGTATATTGTACTCCTATAGAGATGTTATTGTTTCTCTATACGGAAGTGTCATCATTTGTATTGACAAGTGTTGCAAGTGTCGTAACTTGCCTATGGGTTATTAGACCACCATGTGTGGGGTCGACCTTGATTAAGTTAACCATGGGTTATTAGGCTAAGTTAGACAAGTCGGTCCCACTGGTTTATTGGGCAGGACAGGACATGTATAAATAGAGATTGGGAGATCTCTATTTGATCATTCACTTACTCACTCTTCCATCACTCGGAAAGTGGCGCACATGTGAGGAGGAGGATCAGCTGCTAGGAGAAGACTATCTCTTGTACTTTGGTTGTATCATTGCTCTCTCTATCTCTGAGGAAGTTGTGGGGTTTTTCACCTTTATGGTTTTCCCCAGTGAAACTTTGTGTGTCTATTGTCTCATGTGATTGCTTGGTGTGATTGATATGCATTGTTATACTTGATATGCTGTACATGTTATTCTCTTAGTAAAGATCCTAGAGTATATTGAATTAATGCTCAAAATTAACATGGTATCAGAGCTTCCCTGCGAATAAGACATTGTGCAGTGGCAGAAACTAGGGTTTTTTGTTTATTGGGTTTCTCTCCACAGATTTTGGAAAGGAAACAAGGTATATTGACTCTACTCATCAAGGAGAATCTTTCTGTCCAATCAAAATTCAATTTTGAGCACTTTCAGTTTTGGCCCTAAAAATTAGGGTTTCCACAAAAATAGGAATTTCTGAAATATGAAGACATCGCTGGAATCTCCTTGGAAAAATTGAATTTTAGAGCTTTGTATCAAGATTTGTGGTTGGGTGAAGCTCCGGGAAACTCAAACCCTAATTCAGGGTCCTTCCTAGTGAATCCAGGAAGACTAAAAGGCATTTCTGAAGGGTGAAACTTTGCAAATCTCAAATTCTGAATATACCAGGTTGATCAACTCATCAAGTGCATCTTGCTATCCTTTTAGAAAGTTGAAATTCACATTTTGAATTTTTAGGGTTTCTCTGACAAACCGTAATCCAGGACTAGATACAGTTTTCAGCAAATCAAGTGGTAAGACCTAAATCTTTTCTATTTCCATTTGAAGTACTCTTTAAAGATGTCTCACCACACCAAACTTGATGATAAGCTTGAAGGGGCTGATAACTTCCGAGCATGGAAGTATAGGATTGGGTTAATCCTGGAAGAAAATGAGTTGGACACTTATATAAGTGAAGAGGTCCCTGTCCTAGAGGAAGAAGAGGCCAAGGCTCTTCACAAGAAGAACTTGGTCAACGCAAAGAGGATCATTGCTGATTCTATCAAGGACCATTTCATTCCACATGTGTCATCTCTAAAGACACCCAAGGCAATGTTTGACTCTTTGACCAAGCTATTTGAAGGAAAGAACATAAATCAGAAGATGAATCTGCGGAATCAATTGAAAGGGGTAAAGCTTTAGAATGGAGAGACCATTCAATCTTATTTCTCTAAGGTCTCTCAAATCAAGGAACAACTTGAAGCTGCGAATGAAGTACTGGAAAATGGTGAAGCTATCATGATCACATTGAATGGCCTACCTAGGTCATGGGACTCCTTCATCCAAGGAATCTGTGCAAGGAGGAAGTTGATCTGATTCAGTAGACTTTGGGAGGAATGCTCACAAGAAGAAGCAAGGCTTGTGGCCTGAGAAGAAAAGATGGGAAATGAAGATCAAGCTCTCACAACACACACCGAGGGAAGCAAGTTTAAGAGGGAGAGATCTCATAACAAGAATCATTCTCACTCTCATCAAAAGAAGAAAGATATATCTCATGTTCGATGTTTTGATTGCAATGAGGTAGGACACTTTGCTTCAAATTGTCCCAAGAAGAAGAAATATAGCAACAACAAATTCAACAAGAAGAAAAGGTACAACAAGAAGAGGTTTCATGCTCATGCTACTGAGGATGATGAACCTCCCAAGAAGAAATCTAGGGAAGAAAGTGATACTTCATCAAGTGAAGATGAATATGTTCTAATCTCTGCTCTCACAGGTACTATCTCTCATGGTTGTAATGATTGGCTTATTGACAGTGGGGCTTCCAAACACATGACTAGGTTTAAAGAATCTTTTGCAAATCTATCTGAACATGAGTCACCCCATAAGGTGAAACTTGGGGATGACTATCAATATCCTATCAAAGGAAGTGGTGAAGCCTCCTACAACCTGGACTCTGGGAAGTCTTTGAAGATGAAAGTTGTTCTATATTTACCTAGGCTCAAGAAGAACCTACTCTCCATATCTGCATTGGATGCAAAAGGCATGAGGGTTTCATTTGTAGATGGCCAAGTCCTAATGTGTCCAAAGGGTAAAACTATAGATGATGCAGTAGTGATTGGAGAGCAAGAGGGAGGATTGTACAAATTGAAGGGACAACCTGAACATGCCATGGTACATGAATCCATGGAGCCAAGTGAACTTTGGCATAGAAGGCTTGCACATGTGCACTATAGAGCACTACCAATTGCAAGCAAAGCTGTAGAAGGTCTTCTTGAAATCAAGACAAAGCATGAAGGTGTTTTCAAAGGATGTGCAAAAGGAAAGAACATTAAGAAGGAATTTCCAAGCAGTGAAAGCAAAGAAAAATGAATCTTGGAGATTATCCACTCTGATGTATGCGGCCCGATGTGATCCAGGTCTCTGAATGGGTATGTATACTATGTTTCTTTCATTGATGATTTCTCTAGGAAGACTTGGGTTTATTTCTTGAAGAACAAAGATGAAGTATTTGATAAGTTCAAGGAATTCAAAGCCTTGATGGAAAATCAAACTGATAAGAAGATCAAGACATTCAGATCCGACAATGGCGGAGAATTCACTTCAGGTGATTTCAAGAAGTTATGCAGTGATTTAGGGATTAAGAAGGAGTTGACTGCTCCCTACAATCCACAACAGAATGGAGTTGCAAAAAGGAAGAATAGAACTATCATGGAAGAAGCATGAGCAATGTTGCATGACCAGGATCTACATATGCATCTTTGGGCAGAAGCAGCTAGGACAACTATATATGTGCAGAACATAACACCTCACAAGATATTGGACAACAAGACACCAGGAGAGGTCTTCTCTGGTAAGAAACCTGAAGTCAACCATCTCAGAATATTTGGTTGTCCAGTATATACACATGTTCCAAAGGAAAAGAGGACAAAGCTAGATCCTTCAGGAAAGAAGGGTATCTTTGTGGGGTACAGTGAAAGCTCGAAGGCTTACAGAATATACTTTCCAGGGTTCAAGAAGATTGATGTCAGCAGGGATGTAACATTTGATGAAAACTCAGCTTTCATCAAGTCAAGGAAGACACCTGTTGAAGATCATGAAGAACCAAAGAAAAATAGATTCCAAGACACCACCATGAATGAAGCAATTCCAGAAGTAGATCGTGAAGTTGAAGATCCACAAATACCTGTAGATCCACCCCGTGAGAAGAACTCTCACAAGAGGAAGCCTGCATGGGCTAGAGAGCTCATTCAAGATGCAGAAAGATATGGCATTCCAGAAGAAGAACACAGAGAAAGAAAGAGGACTAGATCACATACCAGTTATGTTGCCCTACTCTGTGATATTATGAACAAAGAACCTTCCAGTTATGAAGAAGCAGCGGAAAAGAAAGAATGGAAGGATGCCATGGTCGAAGAATACCAGTCGATCATGAAGAATGATGTTTGGGATGTAGTCCCAAGACCTGAAGGGAAGTTTGTAGTAACTTCCAAGTGGATCTACAAGATCAAGCATGCTGCAGATGGAAGCATAGAGAAATACAAAGCGAGATTTGTAGCTCGTGGCTTCTCCTAGAAAGAAGGGATTGATTATGAAGAGAATTTTTCTCCTGTGGCCAGATACACTTCCATTAGATCAGTACTTGCTCTGGTTGTAGTGATGAAATGGAAGATACACCAGATGGATGTCAAGACAACTTTCTTGAATGGTGTAGTCGAGGAGGAAGTGTATGTGGAGCAACCACTTGGTTTTGAGACACATGAAAGGGAGTCACATGTATGTAAGTTAAAGAAAGCCTTGTATGGCTTGAAGCAAGCTCCTAGGACGTGGTATGGTAGGATAGACAACTTTCTATCCAGTTTGGGCTTTACTAAGAGTAAAGCAGATTCCAAACTTTACTACAAGGTTGAGGAAGGCAATCCTGTGATATTAATTTTGTATGTGGATGACCTGTTTGTAACAGGTGAGGATGGATTGATTACCGATACTAAGAGGAAGCTTGCTGCCGAGTTCGAGATGAAGGACTTGGGGATGATGCACTATTTCTTGGGCATGGAGGTGTGGCAGAGCACAGATGGAATCTTCCTTGGGAAAGGAAAGTATGTAGTAGAGATCCTGAAGAGGTTCGAGATGATGGACTGCAAGGCCATGTCCACACCTATGGCATCGAACCTGAAGCTTCTATGTGATGCTTCATTTGATCCGGTTGATGTCACTGTGTATCGTCAGATGATTGGGTCCTTGATGTACTTTACGAACACGATACCAGATATTTGCTTTGCGGTGAACACATTGATCCAGTTCCTGACGGATCCCAGAGGTGTTCACCTGGTTGTTGTAAAGCATATTTTGAGGTACCTGAAGGGTACAATTGATTATGGGCTCAAATATGATGCGAATCAAAAGTTTAACCTACAGGGTTATGTTGATTCGGACTGGGCAAGAAGTGCTGCAGATAGGAAGAGCACATCTGGGTGCTGCTTCAGTATGGGATCATGTGTGATCTCTTGGTTTAGCAGGAAGCAATCCTGCGTAGCACTGAGTACGGCCGAGGCAAAGTATGTTGCAGCATGTTCGGCTAGTTGTGAGGCAGTATGGCTCCGGAAGCTACTGTCTGAGTTATTTGATCTCCCGCTAGAGGCTACTGATATCTTTTGTGACAACCAGAGTTGTGTGAAACTGTCTGAGAACCCGGTGTTCCACGACAGGTCGAAGCACATTGAGATCAAATATCACTATATCAGGGATATGGTGCAGAGAGGAGCAGTGAAGCTCTTGTATGTTGCGATGGATGAGTAGGCTGCAGATGTGTTGACGAAACCACTAGCTAGAGTGAAGTTTGAATACTTCAGAGAGAGGCTTGGTGTTCTTCAGATTGACGACACTTCGAGGAAGAAGTGATGGACACATTTGCAAGAGCCATTCCAAGCATGGTGAGAGGAGGATCCTTCCCATGGCTGTGGATGTAAGCACTGGATGATGACCATCAGGATGATGCTCCAGTTACTGCTCTGTATATGCATCATGTTGGATGCTTGATATGATAAGGTGGATCATGTATTTATGTACCAGGTGGATCATGTATTTTTTGTATATGTATCAGGTGGATGCATTGTATGATCAGGTAGATCATGTACTTATGTATGTATCAGGTGGATGCATTATGTATATTAGATGGATGCATTTGTATGATCAGGTAGATCATGTATGATGATATGTATCAGCTAGATACTTTGTATGCATCAGATGGACATACTGTTTGATCAGGATGATCACAGATGATGAGCTTCAGGATGTTGCTCCAGATGATACGCATCAGGTTGATGCTATTATGATGATCAAGTTGATCATGTGATGATGTACATCAGGATTATGTATGGTGAGTATCGGGTTGATACTCTGTGGCCGTGGACAGGTTGTGCATGGAGCATAGAAAAGGTCCTTTAAAATCCGGACAGGTAGAGCGGTGTGCTTGTAACATCCTGGGATGCTCTATCGAGATCCAGACAGGTAGAGCGGTGTGCTCGTAACATCCTGGGATGATCTGAATAGGTTTTGCTACGGTTTCACATAGAAAATATCCTTTAAAATCTAGACAGGTAGAGCGGTGTGCTCGTAACATCCTGGGATGCTCTGAGTAGGTTTTGCGAAAGTTCACATAGAAAAGATCCTTTAAAATCCGGACAGGTAGAGCGGTGTGCTCGTAACAGCCTGGGATGCTCTATCGAGATCCAGACAGGTAGAGCGGTGTGCTCATAATATCCTGGGATGCTTTGAGTAGGTTTTCTGAAGGTCAACATGTAAAAGATCTTGGGAGATCCGATAGGTTGAGTAGTAAGCTCGTAATCAGTCCTGGGATGCTCTTTCGAGGTTTTGTTGATGCACATAATTAGTCCTGAGGATTCCATAGTATGGCCAATGATGATGAAGACCTACAGGTGGTGGGCCTACATCCAGTATGAAAAAGGACTGGCTTTGTAGAACTTCCTATGACGAGTAGATTGGAGATTGATTGAGATAGCAACAGTGACAATGATCCAGTGATGATGATCCAGAGAAGAAGACTTGTGCTAGCAGATTTGTGTCGAGAAATACCTTCCTAGTTAAGAGGGAGTGTTGATGTATATGTAACTTCGAAATGTATTTCACCTATGTATTTCATCTATGTATATTGTACTCCTATAGAGATGTTATTATTCCTCTATACGGAAGTGTCGTCATTTGTATTGACAAGTTTCGTAACTTGCCGATGGGTTATTAGACCACCATGTGTGGGGTCGAACCTGATTACGTTAACCATGGGTTATTAGGCTAAGTTAGACAAGTCGGCCCCACTGGTTTATTGGGCAGGATAGGACATGTATAAATAGAGATCGAGAGATCTCTATTTGATCATTCACTTACTCACTCTTCCATCACTCGGAAAGTGGCGCACATGTGAGGAGGAGGATCATCTGCTAGGAGAAGACTATCTCTTGTACTTTGGTTGTATCATTGCTCTCTCTATCTCTGAGGAAGTTGTGGGGTTTTTCACCTTTATGGTTTTCCCCAGTGAAACTCTGTGTGTCTATTGTCTCATGTGATTGCTTGGTGTGATTGATATGCATTGTTATACTTGATATGCTGTACATGTTATTCTCTTAGTAAAGATCCTAGAGTATATTGAATTAATGCTCAAAATTAACATGAAAAGGTCTGGACACACAAAGAAGGAGTTGGTTAGATGCAAGGTAGTATGCCAACCCGTATTAAGTTCGCCTGACTGAACCACATAATCAATAGCAATAAATTCCCATGACTTACGAACCTTTTGAAGCTCGACGATTAATGAATCTTCATCCCCCACAGTCTCTTGCAACAAAATTACACGAGGGTGCTCCTTTTACACTAACCTACAAAGAATAAGGCTCTTGGAAAGACTACCCACCTATCTAATGTTCAAAGAGAGAACCAACATCATGTCACTTTGTTTAGGGGCTACAGATATCTGAGAGCCCCTGTAATGACAGTCTGTTTTTCTTGTTGGAACTCTAAGGTTGCTCGTTCCTTAGCTGTACAAATATGTGATTTCCTTCCTACTAGTACGAGGGTAAAATACTTATGATTTTCTGCCCCCTAGACCACCTGACAAAGAAACACCTACAAACGACTTGATAGTGTTATGTTGCAAATGATAGCGACCCCCTCCTCGACAATTATTCTCCAAAACTATAGAAAAAAGTTGTTCCTCCCCTCCCCCCGCATATGCCAACGAGTCACTGGAGGACCCCAGCGTTGGGGAAGGACGCAAAACACAATTTGGGTCCTCCCTTTAACAAGATTCCCTTCACATGATTCTTTCAAATGACACAAATCCTCCATTGGAGTACGCCATAGCTCCCTCCCATTCAAAAACCTCAAGAAGAGCATTGTAAGGGTTATTTTGAAGCTTACCTATTGTACAATTTGCAAAAGCATCTATGCTAGTGAGTCCATGTGGTTCCAACAGGCCCATCGAGGTTGGAGTGACATCACCAGCAACTACCTCGCCACCTTCATCCTCATTTAGCTATGATTTCGAGGAGCATACAATGACAGTCTCGATTGCAATGCAATGATTCCCCCTATATCCAACTTCAAAATGGAGCCCCGAGTCCCTCCGTCGTCATTGCTGTGGGAGGGATGTGGGCCACTGGCTGTTGTAGGGCTGTATCTTTCAATATTCAAAATATTCATAGGCGGGGTTATCTTTCCTTTACTAGACCACCTTCACAAAATGAAGAGAACGATTCACTGCTAAGTGGCGAAGGAGGTGGCATTGCGAGCACTGGAAATGAACACTTTGGTCATCGATAAGCTGTGGATGAACCTAAATCCCAACTTCAATCTCCATTGACTCCCATAAATATTCTCTTGTATATTAATCCACAAGAATGTGTGCTACATGTTGTGAACAATTGTGAAGGAATGGATCGTCAACCCTAAGAGTGTTACCTAACAAGTTCCCAAGCTCAATTAAAAACTGAACTGACCAAAATTCGAACGGGAGACCAGGGAACTTGACCTAGATAGGAATTTCGAGAGATCGCTTAGACCACAGATCAAATAATGGGATCCAAGGTTTTAGTGAAATAAATGAAGTTCTATAGAACCACAAACCAACTAATACAACCTCATCATCCCTCTCAAAGCGAAAATGGAAGCTTATCCACCCTTTAGCCAGAAGATTTCTAGTAGGACTATAACCCAAAAGAGGCTTCCATATGTTAGAAAAATAGGATCACAGAGCAATAACAATAAACAGAAATGCAAATATAATCACACAAACACATTACAAGAGAGACACCAATATATCGTGGTTCACCCAAGATGGGCTACGTCCACACTGAAATTGCTAGTCCTTATTATTATACCATCCAACAAAGTGAAGGGATACAATCTACAGCACAACCGCTGCACTTCCTCTTCACTATCTCACAATCTCTCTTCTTGATCTCAGAAATCTTTACAATGCATAATACCTAATACATTAACCCTAACCGTATTACAATGTCTTTCTTTTATAGGGGAAATACAATGGGAAAATACCACGGGATACCCAAAACCATGGGCCCAAAATATGTTGGTGAAACAACCCAATTTTTTTTATTGAACCCCAAGGTTGGGGAATGAGTGTACATTCCTTTGGGGTACACGGCTAAGACAATATCATCTATGAGATTGGAAGATCTGGCTCCACAACCAACAATCTCCCACTTGGAGACTGATCACAACAACTCCACCGCTGATGTACTTGCTGGACCTTGGACTTGGTAAATTTCTCATCTTCACCTTCACGCTAGAAGGCCAACTGAAACCGAGCAGGAACTCAGTTTCTCTCTGGTCACTACCTTTGTAAACATGTCTGCAGGATTCTGGCTAGTATGTATCTTTTCCAGCTTCAACACTTCATCTTCCAGAACAGAGCGTATGAAGTGGTACTTGAGCTGTATATGTTTAGTCCTGGAATGGGATGATGAGTTCTTTGCAAGATGAATGACACTCTGGCTATCACTATACAACCTGCTATCCTTCTACTTCCTACCCAATTCCTCCATAAACCTATGCAACCAAATCATCTATTTACTAGCCTCTGTAACAACAACATACTCTGCTTCAGTTGTTGAAAGTGCAACAACCTTTTGCAGTCTCAAAATCCAACTTACTACTGTTCCACCTACAGTAAACACATACCCTGTGGTGCTCCTCCTGCTATCCTTATCACCTGCCATATCTGCATCAACATATCCCTGTAGAACAATGTCGGAACCTCCAAAACATAATGCATGAGTGGTAGTACCTCTCATATACCTGAGAATCCACTGTACTTCCTTCCAATGTTCTTTAACTGGATTGTTCATATATCTGCTCACAACTCCCACTGCTTGTGAAATATCTGGTCTTGTGCACACCATGGAATACATCAAGCTGCCAACTGCTGATTGATAGGGAATCTTGGACATGTAATCTATCTCTTGCTGTGTCTTGGGACACATTTCCTTACTTAGTTTGAAATGGCTAGCCAAAGGTGTACTAACTGGTTTTGCATTTTGCATTCTGAACCTCTCCAACACCTTTTGTATGTACTCACCCCGAGACAATGTCAATGTGTGATTTTTCCTGTCTCTTGTTATTCTCATACCAAGGATTTGCTTTGCAACACCCAAATCTTTCATCGCAAATGAATGAGCTAACTTCCTTTTGAGCACATTTATATCCTGCATGTTAAACCCTGCAACAAGCATGTCATCCACATACAATAACAAGATAATATAACTTCCATTATCTAGCCTCTTGAAATAAACACAGTGGCCAGAATGAAATCTACTATAACCTTGTTCTGTCATAAACCTGTCAAATTTTAGATACCACTGCCTTGGAGCTTGCTTCAAGCCATACAAGCTCTTTTTCAACTTGCACACCAAATTCTCATTCCCTTTGACATCATACCCTTGTGGCTACTACATATATATCTCTTCCTCCAAATCCCCAAGGAGAAAGACTGTTTTTACATCTAACTGTTCAAGATGCAAATCTTCTACCGCCACTAGTGGTTCTTGGGTTTTTCAACCAAGCATGTGCAAGAGATGCACCTATTAACAAAGTAATAGCAGTTTCAATGAAAAGCAAATAACAATTATAAACCTAATCTAACATTATCATAAACATGTGTAAATAAACAAGAACAAGATTAAGAACAATAAGCAAATAGATCCATGGAAGAACAAGATAAAAAATAATGGATTTTTTGTATTACCTCAAAGGTGAGGATGTTTGGTGTTGAGCAGCTCCAAGGTTGAGGTGCTCCAAGCTCCAATGGTCTCTTCTCGAAGATGCTGAAATGGGGATTCTTCAAACTCACAATGGGAGGCAATGGCTCTCAAAAGAAATTTGGCAGCATAAGGATAGGATGAAATGTGGATGGAAAGTGAGGAGCCCCTATCACCTTTTTATAGTTTTTGGTGATGGGGAATACCATTATGGTTTTGAGGAAACCAATGTTATTAACCAACATGGTTTAGGTCTCTTTTTCCCTCTTTTTCCTTTTTTGAATATTTTTTATATTTTATTCCCTTTTAATATTTTTTTGAGAATTTTGGACCATTTTTGAGGGTTTTTTGTGTTTTTTGAGGGAAAATATATATTTTGAGGGGAAAAAGGGTGTATTGTGGTCTTTTGGTGACCTTTTGATGGTTTTAGAGGCTCAAATGGTGTAAAAGTGGACAAATGGGTCATGTGAATAAGGGAATGAGCTAGTGAGCACTTTTTGGGTGTTAACAAATTGCCCCCTGATGTGTGAGGGCAGGAGCTCATCGTATGGCCGATAGACATCATAGTTCTTTTGTATTTTTCCTGGGGTTTGGAGAAGAGAAGAGACTGTTTGGAGATTGGAACAGCGGCCCCTTAGAAGCTGCAAAAATAAAATAAAATTACATGGCCTCAAAATGAATGAGGAGTAATCTCTGATGATGACGAGGCAGGAATACCCATGCTCGTATCAAGACATATACATAACAATTAGGCCCAAGAAGGGGGACCCTTCTAAAATATAAAAATATATTGGTACATCATAATGGTCCAAAGGGGACACAAATCTGGGACGTACTCATGATCATATCATGACCGATCTGAATAACTGATACACTGGAAAGAAAGCAACAACCGTTCTGAATAAGGTGTCAGAAGGGTTGATGAACTGCTGAAACTGAAGGTGTCCAACATCTATAGGGACTCAATAATTGTGAGTCAATTTTGAGGAGCATATGTAATTGTATACTCAAGGGAGTATAAAACTGGGGTACATCTGAATACTGTTGCCAAGCGCAACCCGAATATCTATAGGAAAATGTAACTGGTTGTATCCTTAATTAGACTCGCATATGTGGTAGAGTCAGATGATATCCGGGGTCTTCAACAAATAACTGAAAGGACCGATACCTTGTACGAGTCTCAACGATGCGATTAAGGTGCTGAAGTCAAGCATGTGAGAAATAATCATTTGGAGAGGCACTGAGGACTCCTTTCGAAATGATCCGTAGGCACTCATCATAAATGGTGATGAGTCCAAGGCACAGGGACCTATGGGTCTATCCTCTGGAATATATTTGGTTGGTGTCGACAGAGGGAGACCAACAATTACCAAGGAAATGATGTTTCCTTGATAGGAGCGCGAGGTGCACAAATGATATGTGATAGTACTGATGGTAGGGTTGTCATATTGTGGGGATGGGAAATAACCGGGGTCATAGAGTGGGTGGACGCAAACTTACTTTGTTTAGAGCATGATGACATGGTTGACCTGGCAGTGTAGGAAACTCACTTGTAGGTGTGGGGATCATATATTTGAGGGATCAAGAGTATGTAATGTAGACTGGAGTGACTCCGGGTGGGGGTCCAACTGATGGACGCTGTAGGGGGAGTATCGGGGTGACACACTGTAGAATACTCTGAACAAAGGCGACCAAAATGGGGAAGTTGCCGTATGGGTAGACATGATCTATTGTGGCACCGAGAAGCACCATTGGGTCCTTCTTCGTAGTTTTAATGAGCTCCAAGAAGGGATAAAAGTGTTCTTTGAAATGGTACTATCCTGTGGATATGTGCGAGCCCAGGACTGTTCATGCTCGTAAGTGCTTTCATTTTTAAGGAGTTTGAAAACGATAAGAAGACTCTGCAGTGGTGGTGGAGTACCGTCCTGTGGATTTATACGAGCCCAAGACGGTGATTGCTCGTGGTTTCTTTCAATTTTTAGAGAGTCTGAAAGCGGTAAGTAGACTCCATTGGTGTTCTTTTTCGTAAGTTAGTCTCCAAGGCTCGAAAAAAACATAAAATGATGCAAATGGAGAACTCTTCTAGCCAATGTGACTAGAGTATTCCTTTTTCGTAAGTAGTCTACAAGGTCTGAAAAATGGGTAAACTTATACCAGGTAGACGCCCTTTCAAATAATTTTAGCGAGCATGAAAGGAAGCAAGGTTGCTCGGCGATATTTTCATTGTTTTAGGAGTCAGAAAAGAGCTTAACAGAAACTCCCTAAGTGCCTTTTTCGTAAAGGAATTGCTTGGCCTGAAAAAGGGATAAAATTATACCAAACAAAAAGGTATTGGTGAGAGCGAAGGATGATCTCAAGCATCATCATGAGCACGGAAAACTGAATCCGGCGACATAAAGATCGTAAAAAATGGGCATCGGCCGATGTGGCATGCGAACCGAGGCGATGAGTGGCATTTTGAAAAAGCCCAAAAATTATGGGGGTGAGAGCGAGAAATGGTCTCAAGCATCATCACGAGCACGGAAAACTGAATCCGGCGATATAAAACTTGTCTAAAATGGACGACGACCGATGTGGCACACAAATCGAGGCAATGAGGGGCGTGGGAAAAAATACCCAAAAAATATGGGGGTGAGAGCAAGAAATGATCTCAAGCATCATCACGAGCACGGAAAACTGAATCCAGAGATATAAAACTTGTCAAAAACAAACGACGGCCGATGTGGCATACAAATCGAGGCGACGAGGGGCATGGGAAAAAATGCCCAGAAAATCTGGGGGTGAGAGCGAGAAATGATCTCAAGCATCGTCACGAGTGCAGAAAATTGAATCCGGCGATATAAAACTCGTAAAAAATGGACGATGGTCGATGTGGCACGCAAATTGAGGCGACGAGGGGCGCAGAAAAATGCCCAAAAAATGGAACTGGTGGAATCGGGAAAAGGAGTGGACTATCATGAAGTTCTCGCTGTGCTGATTCCGACGGTTTGAAAAACAGACGTTGTATGATACCGAAATTGTTGATTGAAAAATGGTCAAATCTCTATAAATAGTGTGTGGGCCCAATGTGACATGTGTAATTGTTATGTGCAAGTTTCACAAGGCATTTGAGTGGGTCAGAGCATTTTCTTGATTTGTGGGAGATTCGACCGTTGGAATTTCGTTCTGCGAGTTTCAGGTAAGCCTATGTGCCTTAGCCTTTTCAATTATTTCCTTTCTAGTTAGCGGGGGGTCCCCAAAAACTGTGAAATTCCACTTTGGCATTCCAACATGGAATATCGCGGGTTTCGCGTCCTTTTCCACGATGAACATTGCGGGTTTCGGCTTGAAACCCGCGACGTTCATCGCGGGTTTGGGGCCGACAGTGGCGATGTTCATCGCGGTTGTTTAGCTAACAGTCGCGATGTTCATCGTGACTATGGGGCCGATACCCGTGATGATCATGGTGGGTGCGCGGCTGAGTCCCGTGGTGGTCATCGCGGCTTTTTATGGAAAAGCCACGATGATCATCGTGGCTAAAGGCCTGAAACCACGATGGAATTTTTTGAAATTTTTTTTGTTTCTAAAAAATTTTCCTTTGTTTTTTAGCAGGATGTTGAGGAGGCCACTAGTATCGTTGCGGGAGTGAGAGATCGATGAGGACTTGATGGACTGGATTCGGACCGACCCGGGTGTCTGGGAGGCCTTGGCTGTTGGCGGGCTCCTCAAGTTCGCTCAGATTCCACCTATGCGTTCAGTCAGAGAGCTGCTGAAAAAATTGGTGGGTTTCTGGGTTCCAGCAGAGGCTGCGTTCGTGGTGGGGGGTGAGTGGTTAGAGATCACCCTTTCTGATGTTTATTTTCTTACTGAGTTGCCTCGCTTAGGGGAGGTAGGGGAGCTCCAACCGAGGATCCCTGCTGGGTTGGATATTGAGGATCTCTTGGAGAGATTCTATGTTCAGGGAGCTATTGTGCAGAACAACGCATTGAGTCTGACATATTTGAGGGAGTGGGAGATGGGGGCGGTTGGGGCCTGTGTTCTGCGTGTGTTAGGTGCCGCGGCGCCACATCGTTTGTCTGGGGGGAAAACGATGATGGTAGACTGTGTGTTGAGAGGGACCTACTTCGCCTGGGGTCAGATGTTTTTGGCCTTTGTTCGGCGAGATATGGACAAGGTCAGTCAGGAGGGGGGGGGAGTTTTGCTATGCCTCCTTCCTCTGTTGTTTTTTCTTTGAGCGAGTATCGACCTTGCGACCGCGTGTGCTGGTTCGGGAGGGGTTGGTTAGTGAGCCACGGATGGTACGGTGGGGGCAAATGATGCCCCGGAGTGGTGGTGGTATCCGACGGTTCTTTTCGGAGGACATGTATGAGCAGTGGGAGCATATCCCCTTGCTTATTGATGATTATCCATATGTTGGCATGGATTACCAAGGAGATCCGAAGATGCCTCGGGCTCAGGGGTAGGCCTGGGGTTTAGATGGTATGTCTTTGTTTTTGGTTCTCTACTATATCATGTCTTTAGATGATTTTTTTTATGAGTATAGCTAGAGATATTTATATGATATTTGAATTCGTTCACTTGTGTGATTGTGCAGATATTGGTCTGAGGCCAGCACCCGATCATGTAGGCCGTAGGGGACGGGCGATGGTGGTCGTTCCTCCACCTATAACGGTACCGCCTCCACGTGCTTGAGGGGTTGTGCGCCCTTGAGATGATGCCCTGGAGGGCGTATGAGAGACTTTGGACGATATTCTAGTAGGAGTACCGAAGGAGGGGTGGAGGAACTTGGATCGGGCCACTATCGAGCGTTGTTTCGATGCTCCTCGTGAGTGGCATTCTATCCTGCTTAGAGCAGCAGTTGTGATGGCGGAGAGGAGGGATCATGAGCAGGAGGATCCGGAGGACCCAGTTGAGGAGGATCCAGAGGATCCTGGGGATCACGATGACTAGTTGATCTTGTGTTTGCCCCCAAATGCTGATGAGCATATGGGGATGTACCTTTTTTGTACGGCTATGTATTTTTGTATATTGGGTGCTGAGGACACCTATGACATGTTGACTATTATGATGATATATATATCTATATATGTTTAGATATATAGTCGTGTATGCACATGGATGCATTTGTTTTCCTGTGGAGGCATGTTTGATTCTTGTATGCCCGTGGAGGCACATGTTATGCACGTGGATGCAATCTTTTAATTTTTGTATATGCCCATGGAGGAACATATTTGTTTTTTCCTGTGGAGGCTTGTTATAGATATCTTGTGTATCCCGTGGAGGCAAATTTTTTGGTTTTTCCTACATGGTGTGATTGGTGTGCCAATCAAGAATGTTGTTTGCCATATCATCTGCTACACTGTTGAGATTCCTTGGGACATGTGTGAATGAAATGGACTCAAACTGTCGAATCATTTGTTTAGTGCACAGGAATTTTATGAATAGACAGGGATCGCGTACCTGGTAATCATTATTGAGCTGGGAAACAAGGAGCTGGGAGTCCAAGAAAACGCTAAGGTGACTTATGCTCATTTGGAGAGCAGTGGCCAGGAGACCGGTCACGGCGTCGTACTCAGCTTGGTTGTTTGTGGCGACACCTATGCACACTTCGTCGATGTGGATCAACTCATGTGAAGGGGAATATATTACCCAAGCTACGGAGGTGAGATTGGGAGACCAATGGCTTGCACCATCTGCGAAGCCAACGTAGCAAAGTGGAACAGGATCTATCTGTGGTCATGCAGGAAAAACAAATTTTTAGGTTTTTGTATTTTTTTTTTGTAAAAAAGAAAATAAAACTGTACAATTGTGGACTGTGGTGTCCATCATATTTTCTATGGGTAAAATCGCTTGAGGTACAACCCATTATGTGGGTTGCGTGGGGGGTTTCCTTCTGAGTCAGTCAGAATATATGCCCCCTGTCCGAGGTAGGTGTGTATAATATATGGGCCTTGCCACATGGACACAAACTTTCCTTTTCCCGTTTTGTCATGAGCTTGATCATAGGCAAGTATGAGGTTGCCTTCACTAAATGCTCGTGGGTGAACATGTTTATCGTAATGAAGTTTAGATCTGTTCTTTGCAGCTTCAATTGTTTGGAGAGCTACGTGGCAATCTTCGTCGGCTTGCTCTAATAGAAGTAAGCGTTTTTCAATCAGTGATGTATCGGGGAGAAGTTCTATGGAAATTTGTAATGTTGGTATCTGGCATTCAATGGGGAGGACAGATTCCACGCCATGAACTAAATGGAATGGGGTAAAGCCGGTGGCGGTCTTGGTCGACGTGCGATAAGCCCATAATGCGGGAAAAATCATGTGATGCCAATTAGATTTATGTTTGTCGACGGTACGTTGGAGGATGGTCTTCAAAATTTTGTTAACAACTTCGACTTGGCCGTTCCCTTGGGGGTAGTAGGCGGAGGAGAAATTTTTCAAACTTAGGGAGTGTGGACAATTCTCTCCAAATGGAGTCTTCGAAGTGAGAGCCGTGGTCTGAGATGAGTTGTTTTGGTACTCCGAAACGAGCAATAACATGGTTGAGGAAAAAACGGGCTGCAGTGTCGGCTTTGCAATTGTAAATAGGCATGGCTTCCGCCCATTTGGTAAAGTAATCAACAACCACAATAATGTGTTTGTGACCACTGGCTGATGTGGGATTGCAATCCATGAGGTCAATGGCCCATTTGCAAAATGGTCCCATGGTGACGACTGGATGAAGGGGGGTGGGGGGGGGGTTCTTGCATTTGGGGAAAAGAGCTGGCAGTTTTGGCAATGTTTGACTGCTGTGATACAATCAGTGAATAATGATGGCCAAAAATAACCTACACGGATTACCTTTTGGGCGGTGGCCATTCCGGAGAAATGGCCGCCGCATGCACCGCTATGACAGTCATTAAGGACTTGTTCTGCTTCATCTTGGGAAAGGCATCATCGTAAGATTGTGTCGACGCCACGTCAATAGAGGACATCACCCAAGAGGAGATAACGGGGGGCATGGTGATGGATGCGACAGCATCCGTCACGGTCAATGTTGGGTCAAAATTTCTGTGTGTGGAGGTATATCAAAATATTGCCATACCAAGGGTCATCCGATTAGATGATGAACAAATGTTCGTCGATTAGATCAATTTGGATAGTTGGTGATGGCGACGATGATGGTAAGTCCGTAATGAGTTGAGCGAGTGCTAATGCTTTGGTGCTCTTCGGGGTTTTAAAATTTAGGTCATATTCTTGCAAGATGATCACCCATTTGGCAACACGGCCTTGTAGAAGGCGACGATTCAAGAGATATACCATTGGGTTGGAATTGGCCACAACCGTGGTGTGGCTGAGGAGGATGTAATGTCGCAGCTTTTGTACTGAAAAGACGACGGCGAGGGCCATCTTCTCTTCATGCGGGTAGCGTAATGGTGGGCCTGATAAAGTTTTTCTCACATAGTAAATGACATGCTCTTGGCGGGCGGAGTTTTCTTGGACGAGGACTCCAGAGACGGCGTAATCCGATGCCGAAATGTAAAGGGTAAAGTCCTTTGTGAAATATGGTGGAGAAATAAACGGGGCACTTGTAAGTGCTTTCTTCAGGTCCGTGAAGGCTTCTTCTGCTTGGTCGTCCCATACGAAGCGGGTATGAAGACGTAGAAAATGGAGGAAACCATGTACTGTGGTGGCATAGTCTGGGACAAAACGACGAAGGAAGTTGGACTTCCCTTGGAGGCTTTGGAGTTGTCATAATGTACGTGGCGATGGTAGGTCCAATATGGCTTGAACTTTTAGTGGGTCGACGGTGATCCCTTTTTCTGAAATGACAAACCCCAGCAGGCGGCCTGCTGTAACGCAAAATACACATTTAAGCGGGTTCAAGCGAATTTTGTATTTGTGGCAACGCAAGAAAACTTGTCGAAGATCTTCTAAATGGTCAGATCGTTTCTTAGATCAGGCGGTGAGGTCGTCTAGATAAAATTTAATGATTTTATGTAGATCATGAAAGCAATAAGTCATGGCACATTGGAAAGTGGCTCCCGCATTCTTGAGACCGAAAGGCATGACGCGATAGGCGAAGGTGCCCCATGGGGTATTGAAAGCGGTCTTGTATTGATCTTCTTTACTGATTTTGATTTGGTTGTATCTGGAGAAACCGTCCATAAAATAAAGTACCTCATGCCCCGCACACTCATTGATTAGTTGGTCAATAAATGGTGTGGGGAAGTTGTCTTTGGGACAAGCTAGGTTGAGGTCACGGAAATCAGTATAGATGCGAATGGTGCCGAATTTATTATCGACTGATACTGGGTTTGAAACCCAGGTGGTGTATGCAATAGGGTATATGAAACCTGCTGCTCGAAGCTTCTCAATTTCTGCTTCGACTACTAGAAGCTTGGATGGGTGAATGGGACGTTATTTCTGGCGGACCGGTGATATGTTGGGCCAAGTGTCTATGTGATGTTCTACTATGGTAGGATCAAGACTAGGCATATCGGTATAAGACCAGGTGAAAACATCTCGAAATTCTTGGAAGAGTTTCTTATAAGCTTGGGTTTATTTCTCAGTGCATGAAGCGCCCAAAGAGATAAGCTCAGGTTTTTCGGGGGTGGTGGAGATGTCGATTTTTATAATGGGTGAAATGTTAACCATGTTACCTTCCTCGAAGGCTTCTTGAGATGGTATTGGATCTTTGAACCAGTCGACCTTAGTTGGTAAGAAGTCCTTGGATTCAATGGATAGTTGGTTTTCCACGGTGGATGTAGACGTCTCATGGAGGAAGTATGATCGATGGTGCATATCATCCCAAGGGTAGTCCGGTGCAGTGAGTGTTTCTAGAATTTCCTCATCAATACGAAAGTAGTGGGACCATAAATTAACTGGCTTGGGTTTATAGGTAGTTGAAATCATGTAAATGGTATTGATTTCTTCTGAATGGGACGATTCTGGAGGGAATATTTCCTCAATAAGTGGGGGGGATATCTCTAGGTCGGCATTATTCATCTCGTATAGTGCTAGTTTGTAATCTGGGAGATCAGGGCAGTGATGTGAATAATGGCCGTAGATTTCGCATATTGCACAAGGGTGGTTTGTGCGCAATGATTTATCATGAGGTTGAGGTGGTAATTCTAATTTGACAACTGGAACATTGGTGTCATCATCCAACATATTCATGTGTTCTTGAAGTGCTGGTAGTTATGGACATAGGTGAGTAGCGTGGCCAATATCATCGCACAAGGAGCACTTAGGGAGTACACGGGTTCGGGGATTCTTAGCTAATTTGGGTGTCACTGGGGGGGTGCGAGTTGTGGGTGCAGTGTTGTAGGTTGGTGGACCTCTGCCCCCAGTGTTGCAGGATTGAGGGGGGACATAACTATATGTCGATGTAGTGCCCCCTATTGGAATTGATCGGTTGGGGGTTCGAACCACCAGGTGGTGGGCGATTTTGTGGGTTTGGTATGCCAGGTGGTGGATGGTTCAACATATTCATAGGTTGTACCCGTTGTAGGACAATGGTTGGAGTTAGTGGGGGAGTTGGGGCAGGTAAGTACCATACAGGTATTCCTAACGTTAAACCTGGAAGGTTAAGTGTAACCATTACTGGCGTGCTGACAACTCCTGAAAATGGGAACAAGAACGGGATTGTGTGAATCGGTGTTGTTCCGATATGACTAGGCACAATGGGTGCTTGTGGCGGTGGTTGAGGTTGTTGAGGATGTTGTTGTTCATTGTGCGATAAGGTGCAAAAATTGAATACTTTAGTTACCTGGAGAGGAGGTGGGATTGACAGGAAAGTGCTGGTCATGGGAGTATCCGAATATATGCTGAGGCCGACTGATGATACGAATGATGTCGGTGCACTGAGAACGGGTTGTTCGATCATGGGAAGAACATTTTCTGGTGCTATAGGGGCATTGGGATCATAGTATGCAATCTGGTCGATTTTGATTACACATCCTTCATGGGGGAATATCATGATGTGGAAAACTGAAGAAGCGACAGCTTTCATTTTATATATGTATCTGCGTCCTAGAAGGAGATTGTAATCAAGTTGGGCGTTAATGACCTCTATATCTATGAGAACCAGTTTGCCCCCCAGCTGTATGGGTACGTTCACTAACAAGCCTTGTGGTTGGGCTGCATGGCTGTCGTAAGCTCATAATGCGGTAGTTGATGGTTGTAGTGTTGGGGATCCAAGTTTCTGCCATACGAAAGTCGACATGATGCAGGTGGAGGCCCCTTCATCGATTATGCATCGATGAACGACGAGGTTGCGAATGGAGACGAAAAATTGAAAAGCTAGAGATGCAGGCATGCGAGGTTCATCTTGCTCTAAGTCGAAAGCCATCATGTCAGAGTCATTAGGATCTATGGCACCGATGGCAGATAACAATAACTTTCTCTGTGCAGGATAATTTTTTAAGATTTCGAGAGCGGACATAGCAATGGGGGACTGAGCTAAATCCTCTACAATGTTATAGTTGGAAGCTGCACGAGCGTTTGGGTTATTGTTAATTCGTCGCAAAGGGAAACGAGGTGCTTTGGGACCCCCGTCCATGGGCATATTGGGTATGCGAAGTGGTTAATTGGTTGGGAGAGTACTCGACAATGGGTCGGTAGGTGTGGCCTCAGGGTCGGATCCGTATTGATTTCGACGGGTTTGAAGATTGACATCATTTGATGACATCATAAGCAAATGGTGAGTGTTGGACTCTGCATGTTGGTAATCAGCGGTTGCATAGGTAATTTGCTGCTGTGGTGCAGCTGATCCTTGAGGGGGATCATTTGGACGAGTGTTTACCGTGCCCTGGTTTGGTAAGGGATTTTTCAATATCATGGGTGGTGGTTGGGGAGGGGGTGCTGGCTGTGTAGGATGTCCTTGTCATTGGGCATCGTCGGTCCAAAGTTGATGCGCTCGATCTAAATGGGGACAATTATGTGTGTAATGGATGTAGACTCCACATATGGAACATGGATGGTTTGTTCTCAAGTTATTATTTTTAGCCTGTTTCGTTGGACGATCAGGGTTTTGGTTGGATGGAGTAGCGTTATTATTGTTTGGAGGATTAGGTGGTGGTGCACCTTGGTTGTGTTGTTGGTTGTTTCCGTAGTTACGTCCTCTTCCACGATTTTGTTGACCTCCTTGGTTACGGTGGTTGTTTTGGTTTGGAGGTTGGTTTTGTTGTGCATACACATGCCCTTGGGCAATGGGTGGGTTTTGAGGTTGTGGGGGCTCTGGAGCAGGTTGCGGTGGGTAGTAAGCAGGAGGGTTATGAGGTGGACCTGTTGCTTGTTGTGGTTGTGGGAAACTTTGAGCTGCTGGAAGTGTTGGAGCAAGAGGTGCTGCCTGTTGAGGGTAATAAGCCACTTGGGCTTGTGGATGAACCAGAGTCTAGTGGGCCTATTGGTTATAGTATGGAGGTGGTGCATAAGCTGATGGTGCTTTCCCATAACACTGTGGTGGACATGAGGGTCCATGAGTGTGGTGGATGTGTACTACTAGAGCGTACGAAGTTGTAGCTCCAGAATGAGAAGTCGCCCTAGAAAAGTCTGGAGCATTATTTGTACTCATCATGGTAAAAAGTTTGTTTTGCACCATAACTTGGCCAATAATACCATCGACGTCATGGGATGCCCCCGGCGCGTCATGGCGGGATGGATCTCCGTGTGGGGCATCAGGTAAAATACTGTATAGATATCCTGACTGGGCATATATGAGGTCAAACTGCTGAGCTTTTAAGATGGCTTCTTCTTCCGAATGGGGTCGTTCCGAAGCTACATCTTTGGCTATGAGGGGGAGGAGTGATTTGAGGAACCAGTCCAAAAATATTTTGTCGTCAAGTTTTATCTTGTAGAGGCTACGGCGCTTACGCCACTCATGGATATGATCAGTGATGTGTGTAGTGGTGTTTTGTCTACAAGACAAAAGTATTTCCACTCCTGCATCATAGCATACACGTAGTTGAAAGAACTGAAGGAACATTAATGCGAGGGATGTAAAAGTGGGATGGGTCCCATGTGGTTGCTCAATGTACCATTTGGCTGTGGAACCGATGAAGGTTCTTTGTAAAAGTCTCAGTCTGATGGAATCATCTACTATGGAGTTAGAGGAACACCATAGGTGAAACGACATAATATGATTTTGGGGATCTTCCCCAGCTTTGCCTTCAAATTTTGGGATATCCGAGGGAAGCTTTGTGGGCATGGGGGGCCACACAGGGTCGTGTCTGATAGGGTCGTTGGTTAACCTTGCTAGGTCTGGTAAGTTCAGACTAGCCATGTATGGTAGATTGACAGATGGGTGTGGCATGGTCATTGGGGTATAATTGCTAATGGTAGCATTATGGATTGGTCCAATGCCCCCTAGGGGTATGCTAGATGTGAAAGGAATGTGTCCCCCAGTCGATGTGGTATAGGAGGGGCCTGGACTCCCAAGTGCAACATGGGTTGCAGATGGGTTAGGAATGGTTCCAGTAATCACTGGGATCTGGGTAGTGGTGACGAGGGGGGGGGTGACGCCCATGTTGGGCATACCTAAAATAGGTGGTCGTCCTGTGTTGGGCATGCCTAGAGCGGGTGTGGCCCCCATGTTAGGCATGCCTAAGGGGGTTGTGGCTACCGTGGTTGTCACGGTGGTAGTGGGGTTTGTTGATGTATCTCCAATAGCACTAGTGAAAAGGGGGTCATATTGTGATCCAACAATGGGGTTGGTTGGTGATGTCTCGGTAGGGTGTTCGGATTCAGCCTCGGAATTAGATGTAAAATGAGGCGTGTCAGAATCGGATGGCTGGGTTGTATGCCGATGATGTGTGAAGTCAAGGGATAACGCTCTACGTCTATGACGTGTAGAGTCAAGTGTACCGAACTGAGGGGGTTCACCCTGAAAACGGTGGGATCGTCTTAAGTTATCAATGGTGAGAAATGTCTAGAAATGCCAATGGATGGTGGTGAGATAAAAACTCAAGACCCTAGTGCCACGATGTGTGCAGAAGGGGCGTGAAAAAATAATGGCTCTCAGGCCAACAACCAACCTCAAAAGCGCTTATTATAACAGCTGTGCTATAATAAGTGGAGGAATCAAGAAAAGTGGTCAGAATACCAAAAATCAAACGGTTCCTAGAAAAAAGTGGTGCTTACTAGACCAAGGGGGGTAGTAGAGCATGCAAACGCCTAACTAAAAGTGGTATTATGACTCAAATAAACATATCCTCTGCAAGGTGATGAAATCCAAGTCAGAAAATATGGGTAGTGGAATCAAAGGCTAGATATCCCCCTACCAGAAGGGACACCGGGTAGGCAATCCTAAAAATTGGTCACTAAGATACCCCGTTCATGACACATTCGGTTGGGTGAATCTGCAGTTTGGTTCTATCGCCGCTGTACTCCCATACGGGTGGTACACTGAGAACTGCGAAAGGTATCCTTCGGTTACTGAATGGATAGCGGTATTCCACTCAGGCTTTCGGTACCAGTCTGGCTACTTCAACCCTCCTAAGGGAGGGGCCTTCCTGATAAATTGGTGTATAACCGTGTCAACAAATAATAAGGGATTTTTGGGACCCTAAAATTCAAAACACTATGTCTCAGATGTAAATAATTGAGGGGTGTTATTGGAACACCTATCCCCCCAATCCTACCTAGCTACAAGATTCTTTAAGTGTTCCCCAAGTGGGGTTAAAGAGTTTGTTGAGTATAGGTAGATTTTAAGACTCAGTTAATTAAAAATGTGACAGATTGGGTGCAAGTGTGATTATTTAATTGAAAATGAATTTGCCTCGCTTGGGCGACTGATTACAAATTAAAAACAAGACAATTCCAATTTGCAAAAAATAAAGGCATTTTCTGAAATGTAAATGATTTAACAAAAATACTTCAAAAACTATGGATTTTCGAAATAATTTTTAAAAGGAAAGAAAATAACATAAAATTTGCAAAAAATAAATGGATTTATAAACGTTTTCTTGGGTAAAACTATTGAGCAAATTTGAAGTGAAATCTATGATCTAAACAGAGTGCTTAAAAAACCTTTCTTTCACTTGCTGAAATTTTTTAAAAAGATTTTAATGGAGCATATGGAATAGAAAATGATTTACTATTGCTGTAATAATGCAGAAAAAGTAATGCTAGAAAATAGGCTAAATGGGCAAAAAATGTAGCAATTTTTTTTTCTAAAAATTGGACCGAATGAAAAATAACAGCATTGTGGGTTTTAGGGCAAAAGCCGCGATGTGCATCGCGAGTTTAAGCAGTGAAGTCGCGATGTGCAGCGTGGAAAAAGGCTGCGAAGCTGTGATGCAACACGGAAAAAGGCCGCGAAGTGCAGCGTGGAAAAAGGCCGCGGCGCGACGCATGGAAAATGACCGCGAGGTCACGATGAGCCGCGCGGACTGTCGGGTGAAAAGCCGCGATGCGAAAATGGAAAAAAAGGTTGCCGGAAATGAAACTAAAAAATGAAATTTTGGTCTGTTAAAGGCTACAGAAAGGGCCAACAGCTAGGGAAACAATGAATATGCTGTCTAGTATGGCAGATCTGCTAATTGGAATGGTAAAAAGAAGTAAAAAACTAAGATCTAAAGCAAAAAATTTAAAGTTCGAAACAAAGTGGAGTCGCCAAAAATTGTTGCTTGGTTTTTCAACCAAGCATGTGCAAGAGATGCACCTACTGACAAAGTAATAACAGTTTCAATGAAAAGAAAATAACAATTATAAATCTAATCTAACATTATCATAAATATGTGTAAATAAATAAGAACAAGATTAAGAACAATAAGCAAATAGATCAAGGGAAGAAAAAGATAAAAAATAATGGATTTTTTGTATTACCTCAAAGGTGAGGATGTTTGGTGTTGAGCAGATCCAAGGTTGAGGTGCTACAAACTCCAATGGTCTCTTCTCCAAGATGCTGAAATGGGGATTCTTCAAACTCACAATGGGAGGCAATGGCTCTCAAAAGGAATTTGGTAGCATAAGGATAGGATGAAATGTGGATGGAAAGTGAGGAGCCCCTATCACCTTTTTATAGTTTTTGGTGATGGGGAATACCATTATGGTTTTGAGGAAACCAATGGTATTAACCAACATGGTTTAGGTCTCTTTTTCCCTCTTTTTCCTTTTATGAATATTTTTATATTTTTATTCCCTTTTAATATTTTTTGGGAATTTTGGACTATTTTTGAGGGTTTTTTGTGTTTTTTGAGGAAAAATATATATTTCGAGGGGAAAAAGGGTGTATTGTGGTCTTTTGGTGACCTTTTGATGGTTTTAGAGGCTCAAATGGTGGAAAAGTGGAAAAATGGGTCATGTGAATAAGAGAATGAGCTAGTGAGCACTTTTTGGGTGTTAACAACTAGACTTAAAATAGTCCTAATTGAAGTCATCTTAACAACATGAGAAAATATTTCATCAAAATCTATACCTTTCTTTTGTGAAAACCCCTTTACAACAAGTTTGGCCTTGTACCGCTTCTTACCTCCTTCTTCTTCCTTCAACCTGTAAATCCATTTGTTTTGCAATGCTCTTTTACTAGCAGGCAACTGAACCAAATCCCAAGTTTGGTTTCCTACCAATGAGTCCTTCCCCTCATTCATGCCTTTCTCCCACTTCTTTCTAGTTTCCACCTGCATTGCTTCTTCATAAAATTTTGGTTCACTAGCATCAATCATCAATAAATAATACATTGAAGGAGAGTATCATTCAGGGAGTCTACTTAACCTGGTAGATATTCTTGCAGTTGAAGGAGTTTTAGGTACTTGCTGTTGTTCTTGATTTTCTGGCACCTTTGGAATTTCATTTTCTTCAATTTCATCAAGTACTGTGTACTCTGTGTTTTCCTTTTCCCGTTTCTTTCCCTGCAACTGATCTTTATACATGACCTTTTCATTGAATATCATATCCCTACTCCTAATGATTTTGTTATTTTCATAATCCCATAAACAATAACCAAAATCATCAACCCCATATCCAATAAAGATACATATCTTGGATTTAGCTTCAAGCTTTGTTCTATTTTCTTTATCAATATGGACAAATGATTCACAACCAAACGTTCTCAGAAATGAGTAGTTTACCTTTTTACCTGTCCATGCCTCCTTTGGAATACCACCATCCAAAGTACTTGAAGGTCCTCTGTTTATTAAATAAACAATAGTATTTACAGCATCTGCCCAAAACTGTAAGGGCAACCCTGCATGCAATCTCATACACCTTGCACGCTCCATGATCGGTCTGTTCATCCTTTTAGACACACCATTTTCTTGTGGTGTTCCTTGGATTGTCTTCTCTCTACGAATCCCATGGTATGAACAGTAACTATCAAACTCCTTGCCGTAGTACTCACCTCCATTATCAGATCTGAGACACTTCAACCTTTTTCCTATCTCATTCTCAACCAAAGCTTTCCACTTCTTAAAAGTAGCAAAAACATTAGATTTATGTCTAATGCAATAAACCCAAGTTTTTCTAGTTGCATCATCAATAAATGTAACATAATAATGAGAGCCACCAAGAGATTGTATTTGAGCCGGTCCCCATACATATGTATGCACAAGCTCTAACTTTTCATTCTTCTTTTGTTTCCCAACCCTGAGAAATATGACTCTCTTCTATTTTCCATAAACACAGTTCTCACAGAATTCGAAACTTACCTGCTTCAAATCTGGCAACAACTTCCTTGAGTGGAGAATCTGCATCCCCTTCTCACTCATGTGGCCAAGGCTATGATGCCACAATGCTGTATCTGCTCCTGTGGAAGCTAAAGAGATAGAATGGTCAGTATTATGAGGACATAAATACAACGTACCTACCCTGTCTCCTTTTGCTATCACCATTGATCCTTTAGTGATCTTCCACCACGTTTCTCCAAACATAGATAGACAACCACCATCTCCCAACTGCCCTGTTGAGATCATATTTCTTTTCATAGCAGGAATATGCCTAACATATTTTAGCAGCCATTCAGTTCCATTCTTAAATTTTATCCACACCTTATCCATTCCAACAATTTTACATGGCTAATCATTACCTAATAAAACATATCCAAAATCGCCTGGAACATAATCATGAAAATATTTCCTATGGGGTGTAGCATGACATGAAACCCCTGAATCTACTACCCAATAATCACTAGTATTATCTAATACAGGAATCAAAGCATCTTGTAAATCATCACCTGCTACATTTGCTCCCTTGGTAGTTTTCTGCTGTCCATCTCCTTCTTCTTTAGAGATCTACAGTCTTTCTTCATATGTCCTTTCTTTCCACAGTTCCAACACTCTATCTTTCCCAGTCTGGACTTGGATCTGCCCATTTTAGACTTTCCACGATTACCTTGTCTCTTTCCTCTCTCCTTTTGTCTTCCCCTGCTCTCCATGGTCAACGCATTACCTGATGTTTCACCTGTGCTTTTCCTTCGCATTTCCTCGCTAAGAATAACATCAATAACATCATCAAATTTAAAGGTGTTTGAACCAGAGACAGAGTTACTTACAACCATGACCAAGCTATTCCAGCTTTCTGGTAATGAGCACAATATTAGAAGATCCCTACCCTCATCATCGAATTTCACACTTACAAAACTTAGTTGATTTGTAACCGTATTAAATTCATTTAAATGATCAGTAACAGATCCATCTTCAGGAATCTTCTTATTAAATAAACGCTTCATTAGAAATACCTTGTTGGAGGCCGAAGGTTTTTCATACAGCTTACCCAATGCGCTCATCAAACCATCTGTTGTCTTTTCTTTTGAGATATTGAAAGCCACTGATGAAGCCAGGGACAACCGTATTGTTCCTAGTGCCTTTCTGTCAAGAACCTCCCATTCTTCATCCTTCATGACCACCGGCTGCTTTGCTCTTCCTCCCAACGGCAGGAATAGATCCTTTTGGTACAAATAGTCCTCCATTTGCATCTTCCATAACTGGTAGTTTTGGCCGTTAAACTTCTTGACCTTAAACTTTCCTTCTTCTGCCATTGCTCCCACTCGAACCACAAACCCTAGTTTTCTGTAGGTTTAATTGCCAAATAGACCTTTGGCTCTGATACCATTTGTTAGAAAAACATGATCGCAGAGCAATAACAATAAACAAAAATGAAAATACAATCACACAAACACATTACAAGAGAGACACCAATATATCGTGGTTCACCCAAGATGGGCTACGTCCACACTGAAATTGCTAGTCCTTATTATTATACCATCCAACAAAGTGAAGGGATACAACCTGCAGCACAACTGCTGCACTTCCTCTTCACTGTCTCACAATCTCTCTTCTTGATCTCAGAGATCTTTACAATGCATAATATCTAATACATTAACCCTAGCCGTATTACAATATATTTCTTCTATAGGGGAAATACAATGGGAAAATACCATGGGATACCCAAAACCATGGGCTCGAAATCTATTGGCGAAACAACCCAAGGTTGGGGAATGAGTGTACAGTCCTTTGGGGTACACGGCTAAGACAATATCATCTATGAGACTGGAATATCTGGCTCCACAATGCACACCATACATGTTGCACCCAATTTTTCAAGTTCTGCGCCAAGATTCAACGACCGAAGAAATGGACAACTAGGGTTTTCCTAAGGAATTCCATTATCTGAGAGACTCTAGTTCCCTCACCCACAAACATTTTTACACAATCCTCCCTTTTACTAATAACCTTGCATGCTCTCTTCTTTTTCCATGGACCTCTAATAGTGCCTTCCTATCTTCGACCAACACAACAATTGGATAGGATGTCAAGATATAACCCTTTCCCTACAAATCCATTTCCATTGAAGTTGCAGAAAGCGCCGTTTTGACCTACCATAGATGAAGTATCATGCAAATGAATAGTATTTCCAGAAAATTCCTCTGCATGCGAAGAAGGAAGACCAATATCCAATGTAGTTGTGGGTTTTTTTTTTCACAGAAAAAGAGTTTCTTGCTATTCATGGGGTGAATCAAAGAAACTACATATGTAACCTATCCCAAGGATAGAGTTTAATGTTATTGCATAATTATTTACAAAATATACTATGAGTGCCGAAAAATACTACATAAGACAACCCAAGATGAAATCCCTATCTATGTACCTTGTTGTTTATCATATTCCATATAACTGTTTATTACAAATACTAATACTTCCCATATAAGATAGTCTATTTTAGGCTAAAAGTTAAAGTAAAAGAAAAATAAAGCTAGAACTAACAAATCCGGAATTGACCCTCCTCTACTAAAATCCTATCTATAAACCTTGAATAATGAAGCATTCCTTCCCCAACATCCAATCCCTGTTTGGAAAGGAGATTAGCACGTTGGTTGAAATCTTTGGAGATGTGATAAAAAACAGAGAGGAAAAAAGATGCTGAAGATGGATAATCCTTATTTTCCAATGCTCAAGGATGGAGACCCGCAGTTGTCGAGAGCCTTTAATCCAATCAATGATAGCAGTAGAATCCCCAAATATCTATAAATTTGTTACACCTTTTGAATTAGAAAAAGGTTAAAAATCCCCAAAGTGATAGAAGATTTGCCTGAGTGTTACTTCCTTTGCCACAGCCAAAACATATATCAAAATAATGATCTTTTGATAGGAGGAGTATTATTCTAGCACCACATAATCCCCTTTGTTCCACTCCATCAAAAAATCCAATAGGAATCAAACCATAGGTAAGTGGAGGAGACAAATTCTTTACTTTAATAGGATCATATTTCCTTAAGAAACTTTTAGTGAAGCTCATAATATATCTGCAAGCCCTCTCAAAATTAAACCTGATATCTTAAAAAAAGATAAGATTCTTGTATTGCCATAATCCCCATATGAAAAAAAAGAGGAAAAGGGGATGAATATCTCCTCAATTGAAACCATTGATAAAGACAAGTTTCTAATGAAACATAATTCCAACAGAAATCAATGCCACATTTGCTCGATAATTCATCCCAAATTTGCAGATTCAAATGGAAAGACACCATAAGGTGGTCGACAGTTTCAACAACTTGATAGCAAAGGGGGCAGCTTGTAGGACCCATCCTGCCACATCTAATGAAATTATCACCAGTAAATATCTTCTTATTAAGCACCATCCAAGTAAAACATAGTACCTTGATGGGGGCTGGCCAATCCCAAAGACGCTGGAACCATCGTCTTGTTATATTTTGAGCATTAATTCAATATGATCTAGGATCTTATCTGAGAGAATAACAAGCACAGTATATCAATCACAAGAGACAATCACAAGAGACAATAGACACAGAGTTTCCTTGGGGAAAACCAAGAAGGTGAAAAACCCCAATAGCTTCCTCAGAGATAGATAGAGCAATGATGCAAAACCCAAGCATAAGAGATAGACTCCTAGTAGCTTCTCGTCCTCCACTAGTGCGCATCACTCAATGTGAGAGATAGATGAGTAAGTGAATGATCAAATAGAGTGCCTCCCGCACTCTATTTATACTTGACTTGACTTTCCTAATAACCTAACAGGGCCGAATTTTCTAGGAGAGTCTAATAAGCCATGGTAACCCAACTCAGGGCCGACCCCACACTTGGTGGTCTAATAATCAATCTTGTATAAGTTACGACAGTTGCGACACTTGTAAATACAAATGACGACACTTATGTACAGAGGAATAATAACCTCTCTGTAGGGATACAATATACATATATTAAATACATTCCGAAGTTACATATACATCAACACTCCCTCTTAATTAGGAAGGTATTTCTCGACACAGGTCTTCTAGCACAAGTCTTCTTCTCTGGATCATCAGATCATCATCATCGTCACTGCTGCTATCTAAATCAATTTCCAATCTACTCGTCATAGGATGTTCTATAGAGCCAACCCTTTTTCATGCTGGATGTAGGCCTAGCCTCCACGTAGGTCTTCATCATCTCTGCGAGCAAGCCATCAAGTAGGTACACCTCAGGACTGATTACACTGCCTCTGCAAAACCTGCAAGATCTCCCAGGACTGATTATACTGCCTCTGCAAAACCTGCAAGATCATCTCAGGACTCATTATATGCCTCTACAAAACCTACAAGATGTCCCAGAACTGATTACACTGCCTCTGCAAAACCTACAAGAGCATCTCAGGACTGATTATATGCCTCTGCAAAACCTGTGTATCCTATTGTCACATCATCGTCTTCAGATCACCTCATGGTCCACGGAGCACAACCCAGATGCACATCACACAACACTTACACCACCGACATGGGAGAACACATCTATCACCATTCGGGGAAGGCACTGATACTTACATCATGACCATGGGAGAGTACATCTATCACCATGTCAAAAAGGAACAACACTTACATCACGACCATGGGAGAACACATCTATCACCATGTCTGAAAGGCATATCCAACCCTTACATCTCACCATGGGAGAACACATCTATCACCATCTGAGAATGGCCCAGCCCTTATATTTTAGCATAGGAGAACACATCTGTCACTATCTGAAAATGGCTCAGCCCTTACATTTCACTATAGGAGAGCACATCTATCATTATGTGAGAATGGCTCCAGCCCTTACATCTCACCATGGGAGAACACATCTATCACCATGTGAGAAAGGCTCATGTGCATCTGTGTCTCCAGACACATCACTTCCCTTTGGAAGGAATCTCGATCTGAAGTACACCAAGTCTCTCTTTGAAGTACTCAAACTTCACTCTAGCCAGCGACTTAGTCAACACAACGGCTATCTGCTTGTCTGTTGCAACATACAGGAGCTTCACTGCTCATCTCCACACCATATCCCTGATATAGTGATATTTGATCTCGATGTGTTTCGAACTATCATGGAACACCGGTTCTCAGACAGCTTCACACAAATCTAGTTGTCACAAAAGATACCAGTAGCACCCAATAGGAGATCAAATAACTCAGAAAATAGATTCCTAATCCATACTGCCTCACAACTAGCCGAACAAGCTGAAACATACTCTGCTTCGGCTGTACTTAGTGCCACACAGGACTGCTTCCTGCTAAACCAAGATACCACACCTGATCCCATACTAAAGCAGCACCCAGAAGTTCTCTTCCCATCAGCAGCACTGCCTGCCCAATCTGAATCAACATAACCCTCTAGGTTAAACTTTTGATTCACATCGTACTTAAGCCCATAATCAACCGTACCCTTCAGGTACCTTAGAATATGATTTACAACAACCAGGTGAACACTTCTCGGATCTGTCAAGAACTGGCTCAATGTGTTCATAACAAAGCAAATATCTGGTCTCGTGGTCGTCAGGTACATCAAGGACCCAATCATCTGACGATACATTGTGACGTCAATCGGCTCAGATGAAACATCACACAGAAGCTTCAGGTTCGATGCCATAGGTGTGGCCATGGCCTTGCAGTCCATCATCCTGAACCTCTTCAAGATCTCTACTCCATACTTCCCTTGTCCAAGGAAGATCCCATCTGCACTCTGCCACACCTCCATGCCTAGAAAGTAGTGCATCATACCCAAGTCCTTCATCTTAAACTCGGCATCAAGCTTCCTCTTCATATCCATAATCAATCCATCCTCACCTGTCACAAACAGGTCATCCACATACAATAGTAGTATCACTGGATTTCCTTCCTCAACCTTGTAGTAAAGGTTGGAATCCGCTTTACTCTTAGTAAAGCCCAAACTGGATAGGAAGCTATCCATCCTACCGTACCAGGTCCTGGGTGCCTGTTTTAAACCATACAGGGCTTTCTTCAGTTTGCACACATGAGTCCCTCTGTCATGTGTCTCAAATGCGAGTGGCTGCTCCACATACACTTCCTCTTCAATTACACCATTCAAGAAAGCTGTCTTGACATCCATCTTCCATTTCATTACTGCAGCTAGAGCAAGTACTGATCTAATGGAAGTGTATCTGGCTACAGGTGCAAAAGTCTCTTCATAATCAATCTCTTCTTTCTGGGAGAAGCCACAAGCTACAAACCTTGCTTTGTATTTCTCTATGCTACCATCTGCAGCATGCTTGATCTTATAAATCCACTTGGAAGTCACAACAGACTTCCCATCTGGTCTTGGGACCACATCCCAAACATCATTCTTCATGATCGACTGGTATTCCTTGACCACGACATCCTTCCATTCTTTCTTTTCCACTGCTTCTTCATAACTAGAAGGTTCTTTGTTCATAATGTCACAGAGCAAAGCAACATAACTGGTATGTGATCTAGTCATTTTTCTTTCTCTGTGTTCCTCCTCTGGAATACCATACCTTTCTGCATCTTGAATGAGCTCTCTAGCCCATGCTGGTTTTCTCTTGTGAGAGTTCTTCTCATGGGGTGGATCTACAGGTTTCTGTCGATCTTCTATTTCACGATCTTCTTCTAGAATAATTTCATTCATGGTGGTGTCATGTGTTCTGGATATTCTTGGTTCTTCATTGTCTTCAGCAGGTGTCTTCCTCAATTTGATGTATGCTTATTCTTCATCAAATGTTACATGCCTGCTGATGTCAATCTTCTTGAATCTTGGGAAGTAGATTCTATAAGCCTTCGAGCTTTCACTGTAACCCACAAATATGCCCTTCTTTCCTGAAGGATCTAGCTTTGTCCTCTTTTCCTTTGGAATGTGTGTGTACACTGGACAACCAAATATTCTGAGATGGCTAACTTCTAGCTTCTTTCCAGTGAACACTTCTTCTGGTGTTTTGTTGTTAAGTATCTTATGAGGTGTTCTATTCTACATATATACAGCTGTCCTTGCTGCTTCTGCCCAAAGGTGCATAGGTAGATCTTGATGAGGAAGCATTGCCCTAGCTGCTTCCATGATGGTTCTATTCTTTCTTTCTGCAACCCCATTTTGTTGCGGATTGTAAGGGGTAGTCAACTCCCTCTTAATTCCTGAATCACTGCATAGCTTCTTGAAGTATCCTGAAGTAAATTCTCCGCCATTGTCCGATCTAAAGATCTTGATCTTCATATCAGTTTGATTTTATATCAAGGCTTTGAATTCCTTGAACTTGTCAAACACTTCATCTTTTTTCTTCAAGAAGTAAACCAAGTCTTCCTAGAGAAGTCATCAATGAAGGAAACATAGTATACATACCTACTCAGAGAACTGGATGACATCGGACCGCATACATTGGAGTGGATGATTTCCAAGATTCCCTTTGCCTTGCTTTCACTACTTGGAAATATCTTCTTTGTGTTCTTCCCTTTTGCACATCCTTTGCAAATACCTTCATGCTTTGATTGAATTTCAGGAAGACCTTCAACTGCTTTGCTTGCAATAGGTAGTGCCCTATAGTGCACATGTGCAAGCCTTCTATGCCAAAGTTAAATTGGTTCTACTGAGTCATGAACCAAGGCTTGTTCTGGTTGGCCCTTAAATTTGTATAGTCCTCCGTCTTGCTCTCCAATCACTACTGCATCATCAATGGTCTTACCTTTTGGCCACATAAAAACTTGGCCATCTATAGATGCAACCCTTATGCCTTTTGTATCCAAAGCAGATATGGAGAGAAGAGTCTTCTTGAGACCTGTAACATATAGTACATCTTTCATCTGTATGGACTTTCTTGAGTCTAGCTTATAGGAGGTTTCACCACTTCCTTTTATGGGATACTGGTAGTCATCCCCAAGTTTCACCTTATGGGGTGATTCATATTTAGATAGATTCATAAAGGATCCCTTGAATCCTCTCATATGTTTGGAAGCCCCACTATCTATAAGCCAATCATTGCTTCCATGAGTAATAGTACCAGTGAGGGCAGAAATTAAAACATACTCTTAATCACTTGAAGAATCTTCACTTTCTTCCCTATCCCTCTTCCTGGGATGTTCATCATCCTCTGCAGTGTGAGCATGATGTTTTATTTTGATGTTCTTCTTCTTCTTGTGAGAACCATCTTTATTATTCCCGGGACAATACCTGGAGTAGTGTCCCTTCTCATCACATGTAAAGCATCAGGCATTTGAAATGTTTCTTTGAGATCTGAAGTTACCTTTTTGATTTTGATGGTGATGCCTTTCTTTCTTACTATGGTGATGCCCTTTCTTATCATCATATTTCTTGAAGTGTGCTGTGAGAGCTTGGTCTTCATTCCCCATCTTCTCTTCTCAAGCTACAATTCGAGCTTCTTCTTGTGAGCATTCTTCCCACAGCCTACTGAATGTGATAAGTTTCCTCCTAGCACAAATTCCTTGGATGAAGGAATCCCATGACCTAGGAAGGACATTAAGAGTGGTCATTACCACTTCTCCATTCTCTATATCTTCTCCCACAACTTCAAGTTGTTATTTTATCTGGGAGACCCTTTAGAAATAAGACTGCATGGTCTCCGCATTCTGGATCTTGATATTCTTCAATTGATTTCTTAAGGTCATCTTCCGATTTATGTTCTTCCCTTCAAATAGATTGGTCAGGGAATCAAACATCTCCTTGGGTGTCTTTAGAGATGACACATGTGGTATGAGATGGTCTTTGATAGAATCAACAATGATCCTCTTAGCCTTGACCAAGTTCCTCTTGTGTAAGGCCTTAGCCTCATCTCCCTCTGGGACAGGGACCTCTTCACTTATGTAGGTGTCTAATTCATTTTCTTCAAGGATTAACCCAATCCTATACTTCCATGCATGGAAGTTATCAACCCCTTCAATCTTATCCTCAAGCTTGGTGTGGTGAGACATCTTAATGATAAACTCAAATGGAAATAGAAGATTTAGGTCTTACCACTTGATTTGCTGAAAACTGGATCTGGTGCTAGATTAGGGTTTGTTAGAGAAACCCAAAAAATTCAAACTTTGAATTCCAAACTTTTGAAAGGATAGAAAGATGCGCCTTGATAAGCTAATCAAGCTGGTATGCTCAGAATTTGAAAACTGTAAGGTTTCACCCTTCAAAATTGCTTTTGAAACTTACGGATTCACTAGGCAGGACCCCGAATTAGGGTTTGAGTTTCCCGGAGCTTCACCCAACCAAAAAGTTCGATCCAAAGCTCTAAACTTCGATTTTTCCAAGGAACTTCTAGCTATGGTCTCATATTTTAGAAATTCCAATTTTTGCAGAAACCCTAAATTTTAGGTCAAAAACTGAAAGTGCTCAGAATTGAAATCTGTTTCGACAGAAAGATGCGCCCTTGCAAGGAGAGTCAATCTAGCCTTCTGCTTATGAAGATCTATGGAGAGAAACCCAAAAAACAAGAAGCCCTAGCTTTCGCAACTGCACAGTGTCTTCTTCTTAGGTTAGCTCTGATACCATGTTAGATTTTGAGCATTAATTCAATATGATCTAGGATATTATTTGAGAGAATAACAAGCACAGTATATCAATCACAAGAGACAATCACAAGAGGCAATAGACATAGAGTTTCCTTGGGGAAAAACAAGATGGTGAAAAACCCCAATAACTTCCTCAGAGATAGATAGAGCAATGATACAAAACCCAAGCATAAGAGATAGACTCCTAGCAGCTTCTCCTCCTCCACTAGTGCGCATCACTCAATGAGAGAGATAGATGAGTAAGTGAATGATCAAATAGAGTGCCTCCCACACTCTATTTATACTTGAATTGACTTGCCTAATAACCTAACAGGGTTGACATTTCTAGGAGAGTCTAATAACCCATGGTAACCCAACTCAGGGTCGACCCCACACTTGGTGGTCTAATAACCCATCTTGTATAAGTTACGACACTTGCGACACTTGTAAATACAAATGACGACACTTCCGTACAGAGGAATAATAACCTCTCTGTAGGGATACAATATACATATATGAAATACATTCCGAAGTTACATATACATCAACATGTCTCTATTGGAAATTTGAATTGATAGAGGCAATAATACTATATTCCAAACAAGTAGTCACCTCCCCAGTCGCCACATTCGAAGTCCATATGAGTCAACCAGAGTGATCCTATAATCTTAAACCAGTATGTACAATCCTAGCCACATAGGAATCCCAATCGTCTGCTTCATTTCCAACGAGGCCGATATCCAACAATGAAAGCCAATAGTTTAAAGATGAATCATAAGCCCGATTCCTCATGTGGTTTAGAAAATATAGTCCTTTTGAATGCATCGAATTCATAGTGGATTGAGATAGAACATAGTTGAATCCGACCATGGGAGCAATCCCCATCCTCACCTGGAATCCATCCCCAACTTGCCACGCCAACCACCTGTTCAATAGAGGAAATGTGTCTAGCAACTCGCTCCACACATTGGAAATAGTAGGAGTTTTCTTACGAGCTGTCCTGAACCAATCTGGAAAAGATAGATTCTTCAAATACTTATTTTGGATGATCTCCCCCCATAAACCAGAGTGAGTGAGAGCCCTCCAGAGGCTTTTCAAATGTAGTGCAGTTATAATCCAATATAAATTCCTGATGCCCCAACCGCCAGTAAGTTTCGGTAAAGTCAATTTGTCCCAAGCCGCCAGATGAAATCCTTGCTTGGTTTGAGAGGAAGACTAAAGGAAATTATAAAATATTTTCCTGATCTGAGAGAGTATGCCTACAAGCACCTTAACAAGAGATAGCCAATAGATAGGTAAATTATTAAGCACCGAATTTAAAAGAATGAGGCGACCTCCCAAGGAAAGATTGATAATACCAAGTATAAATCCTTTTTTCAACCTTCTTAACTAGCCAGGTCCAATCAGATAAATGATAATCATTAGGTTTCAAGAAGTAAGTAGCTGTGGGTTTATTACTGGGAGGAAAGGACATTGACGAACTAATTGTAAGGTTCATCGGGTACAATGAAAAATCACCCATATTTGACCCTACGGGAACATCCTTAATCCCATTAATGTCAGTGCTGATTATAACCATCTGCTGGAATCGTAGAAGTGACATTGGAGTCCCCCATGTCATGTCTAGTCACCGAGTCCACCGAAATTTTATCCCCCTTGAAGAAGTAGCTAGGGACCCTGAAATGACCAAATCAAGGTCTCTTATCACTTTCCGAGGCCATGGATACTAAAAACCTGATATGCCCTATGTTGGATCTGCGATATAATCCACTAAGTCTACAACATCCTCTAGGGTTTCTTCAGTAACCCCTTCCATCCTCCTTTTTTTTCAAACATATATATGTAGTGACCCCTTGCATCCCCACTTTTTTTCATTGACCCCTTACATCCTCCCATGTACAAAGTGTTGATTACATCCTCCTATGTACAAAGTGTTTATTTTTAGACAAATAAAATTTATTTAAATCATTTTTCCTAAATGAATAAAATAAAATTTAAATTTTTTCATATGTTTTGGATTAATTAAAAACATTTGAACTTTAAGTATGGAAAAATCCGTGATTTCCATGAAAATTGAGTTGGAATTCATTTTGAAACATTAATACATTTAAACAAAGCCATGGAAAATGGTTACTTAAATCATTGTATCAAAGTGGGTTAACTTCATAAATGTACATTTACCAATATTCAGGTTTTTTCCTAGTATCCATTGCATTCCATTATCCCATTTATGCAGATTAACAAATAATTAGTAGGTCTGCTAGAGTTAACCCAAAATCATTTAATAAAAATTTTCCCGATTCTTACGTCATGAGCACTATGAAAAGTGAGTGGGTAATAATCTAACATTTAATGCATCTTGAACATAAGGAGCATCGCAAAAAGACATCCACCTTGCAAATTTTTTCAGAGTATTTGTCGAAATTACCTTGCCATGATACTTGAGACATGTGAATCGATACCAGGAATATAGGTTGAAAATAGAAGTAACTACCTCTTGAAACACTGGGAAATACAAATCTTGATAATAAAGTTAGGCAATAATAGTGATTATTTTTTGAAACCTTAGGCTATGTTACCCATGAGACCCGATGCAAATCCCATGCATTAACATGCGATAAAAACAACTTTATCACCATACATACACTACATTATTCCACACAATCTATTGATATTTTTGATGATTTTCTTCTTATTAGTCCATGCCTATGAGCAACATGGACTATAGAGATAGATCTGAGTGGATTTGTATTAGTCTTCATAGGTATCAAAGCATTATATCCTAAGTTTTTTGCATAAGTTTGTGCTCTGGCCAATGAACACAATGGAGTCCTTATTTGGCCTCTTTTCGAGGAAGCCTGGACACCTGGTAACCGACGTTAATGCAGGAAGGCATGCGAACTTGAGCCATGCATGCCTTAAACCATGCACATAACCTATTGCACCTACACGTTTCATGCCCACAGAAATGGTTTAGGGTTGTTCATCAATAGCTGCCGCTCAGTGTGCGTTAAGGTCGCTCCACCATTCAATTTTCCCCGGTGTTTCAAAATCCCAAGATCCGAAGCCACTTTTCATAAATGCATATGTTAACGGACTTGGAATGCAAGTATTTTATTTCTTTGGCTATTTTCAGTTTCAAAATCCTTATTCTAGGTTACCGAATTCTAATATGATTTTTTTTTCGTTGGTATAGGAATTTGGTCCAGATAGAAAGCATACAATGGCAGTATTGCAATGAACATGCTTCAAATATATGCACGACATAATATGGAATTCAGAGAATGCAATAAGCAGGCAAGCATTAGTGGTGACCATGATTGCTCTTTCAGGGCCCTGATCTTTGGCCTAAAATCTTAAGTAGCTTCACAGTATAATTAATAGAAAGCATACCTGCACTCTATGTCTTTTAGCATTAAACCAAAATATATAACAAGGTAGTATCTTTCTTTGGCAAGGTCAATTCTCATCCATCTCCCTGTATTCCATGCCATATTTTGTAGCCAAATATTTGTTCTGTTAAGGGGTGATAGCCTATGTTTGATTGTACATATTCTGTGGACAGCCTAATCACCCCTCCATCGGGTGCTTTTCTGTTTTGTTCTAAGGGTGCGACCCTCCGGTGTATGGCGGTTGCAGGAATGGGAGGGAACTAGTCTAAGAGATACCATAGTTATTAATATTTTTTATTAAGAATTTTTCGGTTATGCTGGTTCGTCAATGATTTCTTTTTCTTTTTTGTTCGAAGGATGCGGCCCTCTGGTGGATGGCGGTTGCAGGCAGTGAGAGAGCACTACTCTAAGAGATACCATGTATGGAAACATGGTATCTTTGGAGGAGTTTTCGGTTGGTAGCTGGTAATGCATTGCCTACCCGGTTTCTATTCAAAGGTATGGCATCTTCAATACCTTCTCACTAAACTATGGCATTTTGAAGACATTCCTATATTTGTTTTTCTTGCTTAAATTTCGTCATTGCCTGAGCTGTTAGGATATCTTTGTTTTTCTTCTTTTTTTAATGTATAGGTCATCTATTTTCATATTTTAACCGCTATTCCAACAACTATCCAATGTAAATAGTTGATTTGGGTACAAAACCAAATAAGGCGACCACCTACAACACACTTAATCCTCTGGGCAAAAAATGAAATGAGTATCTGTCTTTCACAATTTTGAGCATATGCAAACTGTAGGTCATAGGACTGATGTTTCAACAATATGATCCTTGTTTAATGGCTTGAACACCACAGATCAACTGGCAAGATATTTGACCAAATTTTATTACCCTTTAAAAATCTTATTTGTAATAAGTTATTATTACCCTTTCCTTTAAGCAACATTATCTTTCTGGAAATGCATAAGTGGTACCGAGCTCACTGACTAGTTGGCAGGTAAGTTAAAGCTGTAGCAATAAAGGGTTTCAGTATTAATACAGTTTTACTCATTGGCGTTCCTATATATTAACTAGTCATGATCTACTGTATATTAACTAGTCATGATCTACATAATAATATTTGCTCTATGACATATAAGCTTCATGGGTTAGATATTAACGAACATGCCATATATCTGGATTAGTGGTAAGAGCTCGTCGTTTTTCTTGATGCAATTTATTACAAAGAGAAAGAACCATTTTTCTATTCCTGATACTCTATTTCTAATCTAATTAAGCAACTACTCAGTATGTCGATAAAATGCTTTCGTGATAATATAAAGATGCAATTTAACATGCAAAGATGGAAAATTTACCTTGAAGCCTACATCATCGCGTTTGCTGATAAAACCAGAAGCATGATGAAATGAACGAGCTTGACAATCAGATAGAAAAAATGTTTGCAACAGTGATCCGACTGCAACTCTGTTTTCTCATTCGTAACCTGATGGATGTACAGCTGAATCGATTTTCCAACGTAGACCTATTTGTTTGCTGAATAATGTGATGCAATTGGAACTTCAATAGCCTTTGTAAGACTGGATTTATATATAAAAGCAGTAGTATTACCTTTCCTAGCACTATCTTTGTCCTAGATTAACTTAGCTTGTCGCCTAGAAACAATTTGTAACCGCAACAACCTTTGTAAGAGAAACATAATCTCTTTGTTTCCACCCAATTGGTAACGCTAATAGAAGAAAGTGTTCTTCCCACTGCAATTCCCTCCTGTAACATTAAATATACATCTTAAGTTTTAAACTATGAATGATCTATTAATATTTACAAAACTGAAAAACAAAAAACTGAAATAAGTGTAAATCCTAGAGATATGATTTCAATGTAGCCCAAATTGTTTGAAAAAAATACATCAACTGTTTTGCACTTGTATATTTACAAAATTGAAAAACTAAAACTGAAATAAGTGTAACTCCTAGAGATATGATTGATATAGTCCAAATTCTTTGAAAAATATGCATTAAATGCTTTGCACTTGTATATTTTGTTCTTACTGTGAGTATAATCAGTCGTGTGACAAGGCCAATTTTCAGTGCTAATGGTAAGTAAGGTCCATAAAAACATAACATGCTTATTGAAGGAGTGTTCATTCCTTTCTGCAGGTGACCAATCTTAGGAAATTCGACAATAATTTATATATGCTTGAATTAATTTTCTCATAAGAAAACGATGACACTAAAGGCCAACCCAGTTACAAACGATCGTATCTTTCCTGGGCTTCTCAACCAAACCCTTGGGAGGCATCAGAACCTTTGAATAAGAATTAGTAAGAGAGGTGAACAAGGTGAATATGTTGTGAGTGGGCTTCAATAAATGAAATTGGGGGTCATTGATTTCTCGGCTGGTCAATCCCATCAAGAACAATTTTTTGTTCCTCGCAAAAGTTGCACACTGATCTTAATGGTATCAAACTCTTCACCGGTGATGCCTTCCGGTATCATGACGGTATACTGCTCAGCCTCGGGAGGCTGCATAAATTTGGCAACGAGATTCACATCTACATTGGGCTTCCTCGCAAGCTCTGCGCGATGGGAAACCAACACTGTGGCATCGAGCTTCAACGCACCGTCCGCGGAGACAACACCGACACGGTTACCGAGGCTGCTGGGAAATTGCAGCTGGGATTTGAACTCCCAAACGCGGTGCTGGAAATAAGCATGATAAGGGTTAGTAGGGTTCAAGAAATTGAACTTGGTGTTGTTATTTTAGTTTGTCAAAATCCTTTTTTCGAACTACGGACCGTTGTCAACAACGAAATGTGTGGTCTTGTGCACTATATTGTAGGAGCAAAGAGAACGAGAAGTTTCAAATGGGCATAAAAAGGACACGAGGCTACAACAAAAAGAAACCAGGGTGTGGGGTAGGAATCACTTGGTAGGTCATCCGTGACAATTGTTCCCTGCATGCAATATCTAGCTCGTTCACGTTTATTGGGCAGAGAGCATGTAATTTCAGTAAATATTGACATTCCCAATTGCTCAAGCTCGTTCACGTTTTTTAAATATTAATTTTTTCTTGCTAGATAAATATAAACTAACTTCTAACTTTATATTGAGAGTTTTTTAAATCAAGTTAAAATGAAGATATTATAAATAAGCTGGCTAGGAATCTTGCGTAGAAATGGGTAGTTGTGTGAACATGATTGATAATACTTGTATTCAATTTAGTTTCTTACAATTTAGCTGGATCAGTCGTTATGTTATGTTTTTCTTCGTTTGAAGCTCTATCTATCCTGTGAAAAATATTAGAAAGAGATAGTTGACTTATCAATAGTTTTATTAAAACGTAATAATGATGACTCTTTGGCATGCTATAAGTTAAAGCTACGTCCAATGAGTCTTTGTATTATGCGTATGCTTTTTTGTAGTATCAGTTTCATGGAAAGTGATTGGATCAAGCTCATGCTATAGAACACGTTCAATGGCCATTCCGTATTAATAAAAACCAAGGAACGACGTTGTCATTTCCCTTTCTCCGTTGCTTTAAGAGACAAAATTGACTCCTGAACAACGGTCCATGGTGGAGACAATCGTAAAGTGTATCAATTTTCTTTTCATACTAATCAATGATGTTATAGATCTTTCTCGTATTGAGGATGAGAGCTTTCAGCTTTACATTGGAACTTTTCATCTTCCCACCATGTTTCGTGAGCTACACAATATGATAAAGCCAATTACATTTGTGAAAAAGTATGTTGTTGGTGATGTTAGGATATTTAGACACTTAGGAGTTAGTTAAGATCAACTTGTGTAATATATCCGTTAGGGATAGTGTGTTTCTTTAGTATGCATTAGTATGCATTTGTAAATACTTAATCCGACGGTCACGATATGTTTCCGACATAGAGTGATCCGACGGCTCAACTTCTCTTAGATCAAACCTAACCTTGATCCGTGGCTTAACACCCGATTGGTCCATGATCTCTATTTAAAGAGCATGGAGGGTCATTGTTTAGTTGATCGATTATGAGAAGCTCATTTGTAACTTTCTTTCTTTGCATAATAAATTGTCCCGTAGAAGCTATTTGGCCGGGGCCGTGGAGTGTTTCCCTCAAGAGGGTTTAAACCACGTCAAAACATCGGTGTGTTGATCTGTGATCTGTTTGTGTGAAGTGGTTGCTCTTGGTGTTCGGTCCTTTGGTAGTACCCTGTGTACCCGAACATGGTATCAGAGCTTTTATGAAGTGCCGCTTCCGGTTATGATCTAGATCTTGAACTGCTGTTGCCGAAACTCGAAAGGGTTTCTAGTTCTGGTATTTCTGTGCATTTCTGGGCTGTGGGAGGTGTTCCATTGCGTCCGGAGCGTCGTTTCCATTGGGAAATAGTTTTCGTTTGATCGAAAACGGTTCCCGGTTGCTCCAGAAACGCGTTTTTCATCAGATCTGAAGGTATAATGTTACAGTGACGCATTTTTTTATTTTCATTTTTGAAAAGAAAAATCTCATATTTCATTTTTTTTTACTGTTAGATTTTTTTTGGTCCGGATTGTTGCTTTCCCGTCTGCGTATGCTCTTTGCCGTGCACCTTGAGCGATCTCGGCAAATCAGAAACAGAAAGGGAAAGGGTTTTTTCGGCTGCGTATGCTCTTTGCCGTGCACTTTGCGCGATCTCGGCAAATCAGAAACAGAGAGAAAACGTAGATTTTCCGGGCAAGCTAACAAGATCTAACTCCACAAGTGTGGAAAAGTTTTTTTTGTTTCGTTTTGTGGTTTGTTTTGCAGGAAAAAGGGCAAGCACGCAAACCGAGCAAGAAGAGTAAAAAAAAAAAAAAAAAAAAAAAAAAAAACCCCTTCCTCATTTCCATATTTTACATACCTTTTAAACTAGCTCACTTGGTCCAAAGTTGCTTTATTCCTTAATAGGTCTTGAGTTCAAGTCTTAGGAAGTTACTTTTAAAAAGAAAAGTGCATGCAATTTCTATTTTCAAGTTACTTTATTGTAAAAGTGCATCTCACTTAAATAATAAAAAATAAAAATACAAGTGAGTCACTTAAGCTTTTTATTTATTGTTGCACTATTTAAAAGTAATATCATTGTAAAAGTGAAATCACTTATTTTACAAAAGTGATTCACTTAAAAGCAACTTTTTTTTGTAAAGTGATTGTCAAAAGGTTCATCTTGGGAAGAGGGGGGTTCTTTTTTTTGCTGGACATTCTCTAGCTGCCACGTCACTATTGGGGACATCTTCAACAGTTTCTTTGTTCAAGCATAACTTCATCATACAGAGTCCGTTTTCAGTGCCATTTTTTTTGAAACCGCCTATTTTTTCGAGCTCTTCACATCCAGACTATTGGTTTCTGCTTTTACAGCCATTAATTTACAAATATGGCCGCCCTTTGTGATATTCTACTTAACAGTTCCAACTATTTCTCATGGAAATCTCGTATGGAGGATGTTCTACGAAGTAGGGGACTTTTCAGAATTACAACAGGGAAAGAAAAAGAACCCACTGATGATGATAAGAAAATAAAATGGGCAAATAGATGTGATGAAGCTCGTGGATTGATTGGGATGTCAATCTCTACTGATTTGCAATTCCACATATCTGGAATTGATGAACCTAATGCTGCTTGGGACAAGTTGGAAACTGTGTTTGGTAAACACAATGAAATTCGAGGTCACCAACTCGAAAATGAGTTGATTTCTTTAAATCCAAGTGACTTTTCATGCATTCAAGATTATTTATCTAAGTACAAAACTCTCAAGCTCTTATGTGCAGAATGTAAGATTGAGAGGGAAGACAAACAATGCATTTATCATATTCTTTCCAAACTTGGACCTGCATATTCTGTTTTTGTATCTACATTTTACTCCATGAAAGCGTCATTGAATGCAGCTAGCTATCAAGAGCCTAGTCTTGAATCCTTTTGTGATTCCTTGATTAGGGAACAAGATAAACTCATTCATCTTGGAATAATCAACAATGCAGATACATCTGGGAAAGCCTTGTTGTCCCAACAGAAAGAAAAGTCCAAGCCTCCCAAGAAACAAAATTTTCGCAATAATAAGTCAAACAAGGGTCCAAAACCCTCTCAGTCAACTCCTTCTTTAAAAAATGACAAAGGATCCAAGCCAAAAGGCAAGAAGACTGAGCGTCATTGCAACTATTGCGGGAAAGATAATCATGATGAATCTAAGTGTTTCAAGAAGATGGCAGCCTTGGAAGCAGCAATGAAGAAGCACCACATCAGCCTAGATTCGCCTTCAGAATCTGCCTCTCATGGACATGCACTTTGTGCTTCTGGTTATTCTTATAATGCATCTTCTTCTTCTACTTCAAATGAATGGCTCATTGATTCTGGAGCATCTTATCATATGGCTAAGGATCAAGCCATCTTTTCTACTATGCATGAATGTAACACCAAACAAATATTTGTTGGTGATGATAGATCTCTAAGTGTTGTAGGAGCTGGAACAGTTCCAGTAGATAATGGTCATTTTAGTGATGTACTATGTGTTCCAAGAATTTCCTGCAATTTGTTATCAGTCTATCAGATCACTCATTCTGGTGAAGGTAAAACTGTGACCTTTACACCTCACCAAGTTGTAATCAAGGATTTTAAAGATCCTCAACAGGTTCTAGCTACCGGAATTGTTGATGATATTACCAGGTTGTACAAGTTTAACAACTTTGGGTCATCACCTTTCCCTTCAGTTTTTGTTGCTCATAGTGATAACTTGAGCAAACTTTGGCATGAGCGATTTGGTCACTTAAATTATCGCTCATTGCAACAACTATGTAAAGAAAATATGGTGACAGGTCTTCCGATGGTATCTTGCAGAGATGGTGTTTGTTCCGGTTGTGTACTCGGAAAACATCATCGGGACAGTTTTGACAAACGTGCCTCTTGGCACGCCTCGGTTCCCTTGGAGCTTGTGCATAGTGACTTGTGTGGTCCTCTTCCATCTGCTTCCTTTTCTGGTTTCAAATATTTCTTAACTTTCATTGATGATTACACCAGACGCACTTGGGTTTATTTCCTAAAACTTAAGAGCGAAGTATTTAACATGTTCTTGGCCTACAAGGCCCTTGTTGAAAAACAATCTGGTCATCAAATTATTAAGTTAAGATCTGACAATGGAGGAGAATATGTTAACAAACAGTTCACTACTTTCTGCACTGAACAAGGCATCCAACAACAGCACACTGTTCCATATACACCACAACAAAATGGTGTAGCTGAGCGGAAGAACCGCACTTTAAAAGAAATGGCTAATTGTATGATCCAATCTAAGGGACTAAGTCTTCAATTTTGGGCTGAAGCCATTAATTGTGCAAATTACATAGTTAATCGCACCCCCACAAAAGCATTACAAGGTATAACACCGGAAGAAGCATGGAGTAAAATTAAACCTGATGTAAGTCACTTTCGTGTGTTTGGTAGTGAAGCATGGGCTCACATTCCGGATGAAAAACGGAAAGCATTGCAGCCTAAAAGTGAAAAGTGCATATTTGTTGGATATTCTGAAGATGTAAAAGGTTATAGACTTCTTCAACCACCTTCTCATGCTATAATCATTAGAAGAGATGTTAAATTTGATGAAAATATCTTGGCCTGCGAGCCTAACTCGGCGAGTGTGCCATCTTTGGCCTGCGAGCCTGATTCGGCGTTTGTGCCTTCTTCTTCTTCTTCCAACTTCCTTGACAGGTTTCCAACTCCAGTTTCTGATGATGACAGTGAGGATGAAAATCCACCTCCGCCTGCTCATGTTCCTCCAGTTGCACCAGCACAAGTGCTTCCTCGATGGGTCCGTTCAACATGTGAAGCAGCTGGTGATCTTGCCGGTGATCCTAGAGATCAACGTCGAACACGTTCTCAGTTTCAGCGAGCCTCTTCTCTTTTGGCTCAAGTTTCCGAGAATCATGATCCAGAAACCTTTGCAGAAGCTTCAGGGAATCCAGATTGGGATGCAGCCATGGATGAAGAATATCGTTCCTTAATGGCGAACGATACTTGGGATCTTGTACCTCTTCCAAAAGGAAGAAAACTTGTCAGATGTAAATGGGTCTACAGAACTAAGTATGCATCAGATGGAAGTGTTGAAAGACTTAAGGCAAGGTTAGTTGCCAAAGGTTTTTCCCAAGTTGAAGGGATTGACTACAATGAAACCTTTGCTCCCGTCGCCAAAATGAACTCCATCCGCCTTGTTCTTTCCCTTGCAGCCTTACACAACTGGGAAGTCCATCAAATGGATGTTAAGTCTGCCTTCTTACATGGTGATTTACAGGAAGAAATTTACATGGAACAACCTCCTGGCTATGTTCAGAATAACTCTAGCCTTGTCTGCCGCCTTAAGAAATCCTTATATGGCCTTAAGCAAGCTCCTAGAGCTTGGTATGCCAAAATGGATAACTTTCTCCTTGACACTGGTTTTTCTAGATGCCATTCTGACCCCAATGTCTATACCAAGAAAGTAGGAAACCATCTCATCATACTTGTTCTATATGTTGATGACCTTATTCTTACTGGTAGTGATCCTAAGCTTATAACCCATGTGAAATCCAGTCTTAAACAAACTTTTGAAATGTCAGACTTAGGACATTTGCATTATTTTCTTGGTCTCCAAGTTCTGCAAACCAAAGAAGGAATCTTTCTTTCTCAGTCTAAGTATGCTTGTGACCTTCTTCGTCGCTTTCACATGGAAGATTGTAAACCAGCCCCTTCTCCCTTCCAGTCTGGAGTCAAACTTTCTGCCACTTGTACTTCACCTGAAGTAGATGCCACATTGTATCGTCAGCTTGTTGGTTGTCTCTTATACTTGACTCATTCCCGTCCTGACCTTTCCTTTGCCGTTGGTAGAGTTGCCCGCTATATGCAGACACCTCATGAAAGTCACTGGAAAGCAGCTAAAAGAATACTTCGATATATTCGAGGTACAGTTCAGTTTGGGATTCATTACAGTACAGGGGGGAAACCTTTGTTGGTTGGTTTCACTGATTCAGATTGGGCCGACGATCCTGATGATCGAAAGTCTACTGCAGGTTATGTTTTCAGTCTGGGCTCTGGACCTATCACTTGGGCTTGTAAGAAACAACAAGCTCTTGCTCTTTCTTCAGCAGAGGCAGAATATCGAGCAGCAGTTAATGCCAGTCAGGAAGCTTTATGGCTTCGACAGATCCTTTCAGAGTTTGGATTCGAGCAGCAGCAGCCTACTCCACTTTGGTGTGACAATCAAAGTGCCATCAAGCTTTCCAAAGATCCAGTTCTACATCAACGCAGCAAACACATTGAGCTACACATGCACTTCATCAGAAATCTTGTTCATGATCGTGTTCTTGAAGTGCTCTTTTGCCCTACAGATGATCAAGTTGCAGACATCTTCACCAAGTCTCTTACCGAAGCGAAGTTTTCTAAACTTCGATCTATGTTAGGAGTTCAGGAACTTGTCATTAAGGGGGGATAGGCTCTAATGCCTCCTTCCTTCTCCTAATAGTGTCACTTTTGTAAATCCTTCAATCCTATCCCAAGTTGTTCTTAAGGGGGGATGTTAGGATATTTAGACACTTAGGAGTTAGTTAAGATCAACTTGTGTAATATATCCGTTAGGGATAGTGTGTTTCTTTAGTATGCATTAGTATGCATTTGTAAATACTTAATCCGACGGTCACGATATGTTTCCGACATAGAGTGATCCGACGGCTCAACTTCTCTTAGATCAAACCTAACCTTGATCCGTGGCTTAACACCCGATTGGTCCATGATCTCTATTTAAAGAGCATGGAGGGTCATTGTTTAGTTGATCGATTATGAGAAGCTCATTTGTAACTTTCTTTCTTTGCATAATAAATTGTCCCGTAGAAGCTATTTGGCCGGGGCCGTGGAGTGTTTCCCTCAAGAGGGTTTAAACCACGTCAAAACATCGGTGTGTTGATCTGTGATCTGTTTGTGTGAAGTGGTTGCTCTTGGTGTTCGGTCCTTTGGTAGTACCCTGTGTACCCGAACAGGTGATTATAAACAACTTATGCAAATTATTTTCATGTGCTCGGAAATGCAACAATTAACTCCATAAGGTCTAAGGCTAGAAGCATGAAACAGGTGGTTGGACATTGTAACGAACATAGTCTGTTGTTTAATACTATAATAAACGTGGTTTACTATCTATCCTCAATGACTCAATACTAGTTAGAGACCATTAATTCTTAGCGCACATGCCAGTGTTACAGACCAATCCCTCTAAGGAAGTACTATCCATAGGCCACACATAGATTAATAGCACTTGGTTAGTATAATACATTTTAGAGATACGTGCAGCTACAACTTGAATCATGAAGCTCAGATATTTTCTTTGTGTAGAAGGCTAGTTGTCAGTGTCATCTAACCCTAGGTTCCAATGAACAATATTTATTGGAGCATGTGAAAATCCTCACAGCAGATCTAAGAGATGATGTATACCTCACAAGAGTAATTATGATTAAGCAGGAAAATAGAAGAAGAGTGAACAATACAATATAATGAGCAACATAATAATATGGTACAGTAGAACTTAGATAGAAGCAATAATACTTCAAACACACTAGTTAATTAATCACAATATGGACAAATAAATAGTACAATGGTAGAGAGGATTCGAATGCCTAAGGTGGCAATTCGAATTAACCTCTCAGAGTGATCATAAGATCAATAGAGTGTCATCGGAGAACAACTAGGTGTCCTCATGATCATCGGAGCACAACTGGAAGTCTTCATCATCATCAGTGGAGTCATCAATGCTCAAGTAACTGTCAACCATCAGTCAAACTGAGTCTGGTAGGTGTAACTGAGTGTAAACTGAATACAACTGGACTGGTAGGTGAAGAAGGGCGAGTTGCTCCCTAAAATCAAGGAAGAAGGGCGCATTAAGCAACTGGAGGGCTAAAACTGAATAGTGAGAAGGTCCCGGGGGCTGTCTAACTGCGGGCTAGGTACTGGACTGATGACTGGGATGCATGCAAACCCTAGAATGCATGCAAACCCTAAAAAGTGCATGCATGACTGAAAATGTAAATGATCAAAATACTGGTGGGACTAGGATGGAGTATAGGAATATCCTAACACCCCCCCTTAATCCATCCTGGGCCCTGGTAATTAAGACCAAAGGTCACCCAATACAATGAATAATAACAGTCAATAAACCAAGGAAGTGGGAAAATTTCATGGGAAACATACCCCCTCCTCAAAAAACAGACTATAAGGCACACACAAAAAATAAATGCTCCAAACTCAAGCAGGTGTGATGCTTGGTCATATGTCTGGAGGTATCTTCTTCTTGGGAAGAAGTGGATCATGCTAAAAAAACATGTGCTTGTACTTGCTCTTCAGATCGAATGTGATGAGAACAAATCCAAAAATATGAGGATGATCCTTGAACCTGTGATTCGAATCAACTGAGGTAGGATCAAAATCATGAATATGCAGATAGTCTTTTGTCTTCTCCTTCGAACCATCATGGGTGAGATTATGCCAAAAAGAACCATCAAATAATAATTGCTTGAAATCCAAATCAAATTTAAGACTTGAAGAATAGTTTCTTGAGATATCCTTTGAACCAACAGGGGTGAGATCAAAACTATCATATGCATGAGAAATTATCCCAAGTAGTAATTGCTTAGAATCCAAATTAGATTCAAGACTTGAATCATGGTTTCTTGGGATCTCCTTTGAACCATGAGAGGTGAGATCAAAACCAGTAATTGCATGAGAATTTATCCCAAGTGAATGGCAATGGCCATAATATTCAATAACCTTCTGAAAGCATGAATTAATGATCATATAGTAGTATAAAAGAGATTATTGCTTGAGAGGAGCGAATGCATTACCTCCAACAGCCGATTTTACCTCCGAAATAATCATGTGATCATGATGCAAACCAACAGAATCTGGTGCAAGAGAGGATTTAGGACCTTCTGCAATATCTAGAGTGTGAGCTAGCACAGAAAGAGAAGAAAGTTTGAGCATGAGTGGAGAATCTGCAAGTTCTTTGTCAACAACTTCAATATGAGATGATACTGGTTCATGATCTGAGAGACCATCAAGAGGAGTGAATGCATCACTTTGCTTGCTTTCTAATGGGTTAGGACCAAGTCCTTCATTCTTTCTGCCAAATTTTTCATCCAGGTGAGCCCATAACTCTTTTGGAGTCCATAACTCCTTTGGAGTTTCAACACCATCACGGTATTTGAATTGGAATCTCTGGTATGCAAACAAAGAAAGCATCATTGCTCCAAAGGCATCATCACCTTTATTTAACCAATCAATCTTCTCTTCAGGGGATTCGAACTCTCTTTCAAAATGACAATAAAAAAGATCATGGATCTTCAAGTGTGCTATCATTCTTGGTTTCCATTCATCATAGTTGAATGGAGAAAGAAAAGGGATTCCTTCTAAATCATACATTGAAGCTGTAGAAGACCTGCAAAACAATATAAAATAATTGCAACTGCTACTGCTGCAAAAATGCAGAAACTACTACAATTGAAATCTTGGTAATAACCTGCAAAAAAATCTCAAGAATGGAGATAAACAATACTCTCAACATGCTCTGATACCATGTGAAAATCCTCACAACAGATCTAAGAGATGATGTATACCTCACAAGAGTAATTATGATTAAGCAGGAAAATAGAAGAAGAGTGAACAATACAGTATAATGAGCAATAGAATAATATGGTACAGTAGAACTCAGATAGAAAAAATAATACTTCACACACTAGTTAATTAATCACAATATGGACAAATAAATAGTACAATGGTAGAGAGGATTCGAATGCCTAAGGTGGTAATTCGAATTAGCCTCTCAGAGTGATCTTAAGATCAATAGAGTGTCATCGGAGCACAACTAGGTGCCCTCATGATCATCGGAGCACAACTGGAAGTCTTCATCATCATCAGTGGAGTCATTAATGCTCAAGTAACTGTCAACCATCAGTCAAACTGAGTCTGGTAGGTGTAACTGAGTGTAAACTAAAGACAACTGGACTGGTAGGTGAAGAAGGGCAAGTTGCTCCCTAAAATCAAGGAAGAAGGGCGCATTAAGCAACTGGAGGGCTAAAACTGAATAGTGAGAAGCTCCTGGGGGCTGGCTAACTGAGGGATAGGTGCTGGACTGATGACTGGGATGCATGCAAATTGCATGCAAACCCTAAAAAGTGCATGCATGACTGAAAATGTAAATGATCAAAATACTGGTGGGACTAGGATGGAGTATAGGAATAGCCTAACAGAGCACACCTCCCAGTAGACAATTAATGGTTGCTTGTGCTAGTTGGCTTTGCCCTAAGTTCCTCTTAGCTCTATATTTGTTTCTTTAACTAATAGAAAACAAACACTAAAGGCAAGGGCTTGTTGCTATGCAGCTCCACTACGAGAATGAATGGTGAATGGAGGCTTCTGAGAGGGCGACCTTTCCATGGCCCCAATGAATAATGTTTTAGCAACTTCAGGCAACATTATTATTACCCTTTCCTTAAGTAGCCTTATCTTTATCGAAATGCAGAAGTGGTCCTGAGCTCACTAGCTAGTTGGTAGGTAAGTTGAAGCTATAGCAATGAAGGGTTTCAGTATTAATATTGGTAGCTGTTATATTGATCTCGGCTTTCAACCGAACCTCAGTTTTACCCGTTGGAGTTAACAGGATAAAGGTTTTCTATCTACCTATGAATCTAAGCGATGATAGAAAAGAAAAAAAAATCCTAACTTAACGCTGTATGGCACATTTTCACAAGCAATATAGGGTTTCAGTATTAATATTTGTAGCTTTTATATTGATCTCGGCTTAGAGATGATAGCAAAGAAAAAAAACCTAACTCTAATGCTGTATGGCACATTTTCCAAAGCAATATATCCTAAGTTTTGTATGCATTTTGTTGGTCTCTTTTTGAGGCCATTATGCAACTTCAGGCATCTGTACATGGGAAACACTATGCATTATACACGAGAACGCTACGCGTTTTCCACGACACTGCCATGCAGGAAGTCGTGGAGGTACTAGCACCGAAAATAGGAGGATGAGACTGTAATGTCGAGTCTTGGTGTAGATGCATTTCCAATCCTATGATTACACATAAAATTACCATTGTCAATCCATGTACCAAAGTTGTGTGCGATAAGAAAAACATGTAGGCTCCCACTTAAGGTAGGGACTTGAAACTTTGTTTCTATCTAGTTTGAATTCAAAGCAATTACACTCTTCTTCCAACATTGCCAAAATAATCACTTAATACTATTCCATAAGTTATGCAAAAGAATTGCATCCCCAGAAGGAAAAAAACAACAACCATAAGGCAAAAATATAAATTAGATGCAATATCAACTATAGAACTAGAAACTACACTTGTCCAATTTCTATCCTCCATATCCAACTATTCTTAATATTCATCACCATCGCATTAATCATTGTCACTAGCATAATAATCATTGTCATAGCCTTGATTATCGTCAACTCTTTCTGTAACTTTGTCTTCAATCTTATCCTCATGGTTAATAACCTCACCTAGAACCAAACCCCCCAAAACTCCACCTACAACCCCAACTGCCAGCCCAGTGCCAAGGCCAAACTTACTACTCTAGGGATTCTCAGGCTATGCCTCATAAGGAGCAGGAGTTGTTGAAGCAACAAAATAAGTGTCCAAAGAAGATCCTACAGACGAAACCTTGTCATTAGAGGAAATTTGGGGTCTAAAATGGACCTTATAAGAAAACGAGTCACCATATAAGAAAATGAGCCAACCATAATTTCTTGATGAGTTGGAATTCAAGAACAGACAGAATTTAAATAAAATGAGTCAACCATAATGGTTGACTTGAGATATTTGTCATAAAAAACTATTTTTTGTTCACATTTTCAACATATCTCCCTATTTGTTTACTCAAATTTCGAGCTGGAGCACTCGTTGGATACGGAATTTAATTCCGCATCCAACGAATACCCACAATCATACTTTTGACGGACCCCACTACCCCAAAAACAAGAAATACCTGCAAAAACGTGATGTCATCATCACATTTTTGTAGGTATTTCTTGTTTTTGGGGCAGCGGGGTCCGTTAAAAGTATGTAGTGTGGGTGCTTGTTGTTGGGTTTTTTGCAACTTTGGAAGATATTATTTATTGTATTTTATTGTACTTGATTGTACCTCCTACAAGGGAGATGAACTTGATGTAATTTACTTATGTAAACCCTGAAAGAATCAATGCAAACCTTGGGATGAAAAGCAAGCAAAAGAAAAGATTTAAATTAATTATTAATTGCTTCCGAAGTGAAGTCGACCCAGTCTCCTAGAGAAGTCGGCCCAGTTAGGGTAAAAGGTCAATTTGACACTTGTATAAATAAGAGGTTATGTCACTTCATTAACACACTCACTCATTCACTCAAGTTCGCATTACTTGAGAGAGAGAAGTTCACATCTGCTGGAGGAGAAGAAGACTGTTTGGGGTTTCTACTTTTGCAAGACATTTTCCATCTTTTCTCTTTTATGATTGGACTATGATCTCGGGATTATCATCTCTATATGAAGGTTGATGGGTTTTCTCCTGTTTGGGTTTCCCAGGATAAAATCCATGTTATTGTTTTGTGCTTTGTCTTTCTTCTAGTGATCTTGGTTATGCATTTGAATTATTATGCTATGAATGTATGAAAACTAACACTCGTTGGAGTGCTCCCGCTCGAAATTTGAGTAAAAACACAGGGAGTTATGTTGAAAATACGAACAAAAAAGTAGTTTTTTTCTTTCTTCCTCCAAAATTAATAAATATTATTTTATTATTTTAACTATTATTTCATTATTTTAACTATTATTTTATTATTTTCCTTAGGAGGCCCAATTTAGACCTCAAATTTCCTATAATGAATACGAACCACCATAAGAGTTAGGGTTTGATTCAGGATAGGGGTTTGGTTGCGCATAAGATTTGGTTGTTGATAAGGGTAAGGGTACCCCGTGGAGGGTGGGTCGAGGGACTAGCATATTGGGATTGGGAGAAGGGTACCCTTTGGTTATGTAGGGTTGAGGCTCATGGGGCTCCAACAATGTTTTTCTATAGATTATGATATTGAGCTTACCTTGTGGGTGACCGGAGGGTCGTTTGATCTTCAACGTCTACTCCAACCTTTTGTCGAATTTGTCTTTCTTGAGGACTTGGGCGACAAAATCATACGATGGTGACTAATGGTTTGGTGAGCTCCGAGGGATTCCTGTGCACAATTTTGATGGTCAATACAACATCTTGAAGGGGTTTGTTGATGATAGGGATGGTAAGCTTCTCGCCTTAGGAGGTAATGTGAGGTAACATGATGCCGGAAGAAGGCGATAGTGTAGGAGAAATCAGAGGTGCACAACTGGGATTACTTGACATGAACAACTATACCATTGGGGCATGTGGTATATTTTTAATGGAGGGGACATCGAATATTGGAATAATGTCTAGGAACCAAAACTCAGAGGAAAATGTCTATTAACATAATTAGAATCCATGCAATTTTTTAAAATTGGGTTTTCATTTCTATTAAAAAAAGTGAAAGTTGGAAAACCAACAAGGAGAAAATGACGATGTAGTTTAATGTACTCATTAACCTATATCTTCAATTAATACTTTCTTTAGTAATAGCTGCACTATGTAAATTGTTGAATGAGTACTTTGAAATCCAAAATAAAGTCATGTAGGAAAGTAAGTACATGTAACTATCACACCATCAAGCATTTAGCACTATACTAAAAGGATCAAAGCACATTTCATCTCAAATATTGGGCTCCATCATAACTACAAGAAGTTGAGAATCAACATCATTGCCTTTTGTAGGCAATTAGAAGGGATTATTTAACAGTGAGGGCTTCCATCCTACTTCCATCATTCCATGCGTTGTTATGGTTGCTTACTTTCTAAGATGGACCTAATTTCCATCTATGTGGACTCAAGCTGTTGGCATGGGATTAGTCCGCAGTAAGTGCGAAGCCGACAAGCCGCGAAAGGAAGAATCCGCGGAAGAAAGGGTCAATCGTGAATAGCGCGGAAGCGTAAAGTGGTTAATTAGTTAGATAAGGGTGAAGTGGACCGTTTTGTAGCCATGTAGTTTTGTATAAATAGGTGAATGATTGTAAGCCTAAGGGCATCAAAGCAAGTGATAAGAATTGATCCATATTTTGATCTGTTTTGTATTCGCAACATGGTGTATTGACTATTTCTGCGAAGGTCATTCCACAGGTTTTAATGAATGCATGAAGATGTTCGATTATGGTTCCATTTCTGTCAATGTCTCTATGCGATGATGAATGTGAATGTTTGCAACATGTTTGATACTCTGTGGGTTGAATGATTACTGTTGATGCGAATAAGTAGGTTAAATATGTTGTTGCGAATGTTTATTATCTGTTAATCTGCGAATGACCTAATGTGCGAATGATGAGTTAATAGTTTATAGTGGAAGATATAATCTCTGGTTTCTGTGGTTGTGAAGTGTGTTTGATGCATGTCCTGAACTCCACTGCGGAAACTTGGTTCCTGCATCCCCCTTGTGCATCTCGGGTGAGACTTCATTTGCTCTGCGGATGTTGCTGGAAGGGTTAACACCCTTCTGGGCCGGTGCGTAAGGGAGTTTGGTAGTTGGTTTGTTGACGAAAGTGTGCAGTGAACCCCTGTCAACAGTCATTGTGTCAACAAATGGTTCCATTTCTGGGACCTTGAAGAGGAAAAGAAGAGGATATGCTATGGCATCCGACGAAACCGGAGATCCAATAATGGTTTGACAGAAAGATAGAAGAATTCACAGAAGGAGAGAAGAAAAACCCTAGACAGACTGTAAGCAGTTGGATGCAAAAGTACATTTATTCAGATATCCACGAAATATTTTTTTGCGAATTCCCAGTGTTGCTACACGAGTGGTTAGTGCAGCTAACATTTCAGAAGCACCATGTCCAAAAGACTGAGCCTAAGCATTGGACACCAGAACTGATTCGACAGCTGAAACGTGTCGACAACACAATATCAAGGGCTATCGATTTCTGGGTGGATAGTATCCTGGAGGGATACATTACTGAGTTCGCAGTAGACATCATCAAGTCGTATAGCGACGCAGAGAGGAAATTTTTCAAGGGACCAAGGGGAAGGTTCTTGCTGTTACTAAAACTATGGATTAAGATGCTCGCGTATGAAAAGGGTATTTTGAAGATGACTTCTAACGAGTAGAAAGATCAACGTGCAGAGGTTGTAGGTATCGCGTGAATGCGGATCTGATAGAAAGATGTTGGGTAGATGGACATGAGCGACGATGAGTTTGTATGGGAAGCTGACAAAGAGTGTGGTACCTTGAGGAGTGGAGCGATATTTTGACATCCTGAGAAGAAGAGGAGGATTGAGAGAGAGTCTCCTGAGAGGATCGGAACAGAAGGTTGCAAAACAAGACCACAAGGGAGAAATCAACCCTATTGTGACGAGGACGGTGACCAGGCTACCCTATAAGTAGAAAAGACACATATCGTAAGTTACAACATACCTGCAACCCCGCGCACTACCCAAAATTATACAGGAATAAACCCAAGCTATTCGCAGAGTTTCCCTATGTACAGTGGTAAGAGTAGCACTTCAGTAAACAATAATAGTAGGAACGTTAGGATGGTAGACGAGGCAAAGATGCCTACCTTTTAGGGGAATGTGACCGAGGATCCCAAACAGTATTGGTTCATATGTGAAGTAGTATGGACTATGAAACAGGTCCAGGATGAAGCCATAAAAATGGGATAGATAACGACGACCCTTAGGGGCCGAGCGTTAGACTAGTTCATGAAGTTTACAAAGGTTCCAACAGGAGCAACAACCAAGACGTTGGCATAGATCAGAACATCGTTGATTGATGAATTTAAAAAAACAAAATTGGAGTCGCAGTATGTTATTGAGCTTAAGGAGATTAAGCAATTCCCGAATGAGCCGGCATGGGAATTTGATCAATGGTACAAGACATTGATAACAAAAGTGAGTTTTGGGATAAATGATATGCAACACAAGGAGTGGTTCATCATAGGACTGGTACCACACATCCGCGGACCACTAATGCAACAAAAGGTTGCAACCCAAGTGAAAGCATTGGAGATTGCGATGAAACTAGAGGCTTCACCAATTGATGAAACAAGGTTGGGTATGGATAAGATACAAGCACAACTGGCGAACTTGATGATCCAACTACAAGACATGAAGAAAGGGAAAGAAGCTCGCGAAGAGATCTGGTGTACTAGGTGTAGGACAGAGGGACACCACAAGGATTAGTGCCCAGACTTCCGAGAGTATTTACAATCCGATGCACCAAATCCCCTCAGTCAGGGAGGGTTGCCTTGGTGTCGTGTCTTCCAAACAAAATGCCATCGACCAGAACAGTGTGTTTATCTACAAAAAATGGTTTCAAAACCAGATAACTTGTATTGCAAGTTTTGTAAATCAGTTGGTCACGATGACAACAACTGCAGAGCTTATGGCCTACTCCAGGAGAGAAGTGCGGTGACATATTTCATGGCAGGGGAAGAACAGGCACTGGGTTAGCAACAATAGCAGTATAACTAGCCACCGGCCCAGTATAATAACCAACTGCAACAATATCATTAGGGGCAGTATGGGAAAACACAGTATCCAGCACCGTAGTATCCGGAACCGCAATATCCTCCACCGCAGTACCCACCATATGGACCACCGCAAAAACCGCAGTATGGGTAGCCGCAGTACCAACCATATGGCTCACCGTGTGGAGGGGCCAGAGGAGGATTTCGCGGAGGTCGAGGTGCTGGTGAAGGATGAGGAGGAGCTGCTGGACGAGGGAGAGGACCAATTATATGCTACAATTGTGGGAAGCAGGGGCACTATCAGAGGGATTTCCCGAATCTAGCACCACAACAGTGCACATATTGCAGTGTTGTAGATCATGGCATTAAAGACTGACCGCAGCTCATCGTGAAATGGAAGACCAATCATCCGTGACCACCTCCACAGAACCAGAATCAGAATCCACCAACTGTGCAGATGATATCGACGGAGGCTCAAAAACAACATGCTATTGTTGGAGTGGTTACACGAGGAGGAGCTGTGACAGGAGCCGACGACCCACAAGTTACTGTCCGACCAACAGTACGGAAACATGTTACTTTTGATGAGGAGGCCGAAAGGGATATCTTCTTGGAAGCGCAGGAGGCGATGAAACATAGGAGGCAGTTACCTCTATAGGAAGAAATTATCTATGATATGTCACCGTCGTTCAACAAGTCGAAGTCACAGGGAAAGGATAATACCCTAAAACCTTTCTTAAAGAATTTCCTATAGTTGGCAAAGGATCAGGATGCGTTGGAGGAGATATCCAATCTGTTGACTCGATGGGAGGGTGTACGCCAGGAACAAAGAGTTAATCGCATACACAAGAGGAAGACAGGGAGAGAGATGCGAATGTCGACACAAATTGGAGCTTTTGATGTCGACTCAATTATCTTAGACCTAGGGTCAGATGTCAACATTTTGACCAAGCAGACATGGGAGACCATGGGAAAATCGTAGTTGACTTGGTCACCACTACAGTTGCGATTAGCAAACCAGAGTAAGGTTACTCCAATTGGTCGGGTGTACCAACTTCCTGTTGAGATTGAGGGCCTCAAGTCTTATGCCGACTTTGACGTAATTGAAATTGTCGACAACACCAATTCATACCCTACATTGCTAGGGATCGAATGGGAAATCGATAAGCGGTTATCAACTTTAAGAAGCGAACAAAGTCATTTGAGAATCGCGAGATGAGCGTCATCGCACCTTTGGATCCTGCAGAAGGGAAGCGATACATTGAACTAGCCATAGATGAATTCACAGAGGGATGGGATAGTATATACAATATATCGGAGGATTACATTAATCCTACCACAGATGGTAAATTGGGTTGGCGCAGTGTCAGTTTAGCATCGTCATATTCGGATGAGGCACTCGAGAATTGGCAGAACCGGATGCATGAAGTGTCATTTAGGAGATGTGTAAGGATCACATAGTCACTGCGATGGGTATCCACAGAGGAGTGCACGCTACCAACGTACGAAGGATTGCCTAATTTGAGAACCTTTCTCACCGAGTTTAAGGAGAAAGTGGCAGAACCGCAACGTTTATTGGCCTTGGAGGAAGCCTTGAAGGCTACTCCTGTTGCTGGTGTGAAGCGCAAAATTCTAATATCACAACCTGGACACTATGTTTCCACCTAATGACGGTTAGGTTCGGTGATGTGGAAGGATGTAGCGGAAGGAAGTTTGATGACAGAAGCGACCTAAATGTACATTTGGCAGAGTGCGAAAGCAGATGGGGATTATGAGCAAAAGAGGAATGGGTCCATGTATTCGTTCACACTTTGGATGGAGTACCGTGGAGTTGGTATGTCACAGCAGAACTGCAATGCGAGATGACTTCTTTGGAGCAGCTAACACTTGGATTTAGCCAAACATTTTGTTTCTCGGATGAGAACCCCTTCATCCATAGTGCGCTACAGATGATCCACGAGAAGATATTTGAATAAGTACCGACAGAGAAACCATTAGAACTTCGGTGGACTGCGACACCATAAATGATGATGGAGTGCTATAACATCACAGGAGAGCTAGATGATGAGGACGATTCGAGGGCTATGCATGTGTCGGAATCAGAAGGTAGTCGCAATGTCGAGGCACCAGAAATTCCTTCCGACAAATTCCAGCAACCACTGAAGATCAAGAAAGTAAACATTGGGATGGAGGAAAACCCGAAGTTTGCAATAATTGGGGATTATTGGGATGAATCCACCATTGAGAAGATGACGAATCTGCTGCATGAGTTTCAGGATCTGTTCCTAGCGAAATTCTCAGAGATGAAAGGAATTTTCGGGGACTTAGGCGAAATGAAGATTCCCTTGAAACCCGATGCGAAGCCAGTCAAGCAACAGCCCTACCAATTGAATCCAAGGCACAAGGAAAGAGTGCAGGATGATATTTAAAGGATGATGGAAGAAGGAATCATAGAACATGTAGAAGAATCCGAGTGGACAGCCCAATGGTGGTCTAGGACAAGAAAACTGGCGAAGTACGCATCTGTGTCGACTTGAGGAAATTGAATGATGCATGCTTACAGGACCTGTTACTGACACCATTCACGGATGAGGTGTTGGAAGGAGTAGGAGGTCAGGAGATCTACTCATTTACGGATGGGATTTCAGGATATCATCAGATCAAAATTGTGAAGGAAGACAGGCATAAGACTACATTTGTCACAAAATGGGGCTGCTTTCAGTATACAGTGATGCCATTTGGATTGAAGAATGCTCTTGCCATTTTTTCAAGATTAGTAGTCTCGGCGTTCAAAGACTATATTCATAAATTTCTTGCCGTCTATATGGACGATTATACAGTATATGGGTTGGTCAAATATCACGTCGCAAACCTGAGACTAATGCTGGAACGATGTCGACAATACCAGATTTCATTAAACTTGAAAAAGTGCATCTTCTGTGCTCCGTTCGGGATTTTATTGGGGCACATTATCTGCAGGGAAGGAATGTTGGTATATCTGACAAAGATTTCCATTATTGTTGACCTCTCGCCACCGACGACATTCAAACAATTGAGAGCCACGTTGGGCCACATAGGCTACTATCGGAATTTTATCAAGGGGTATGCAACAATCACAACACCCATGGAGAAGTTGCTGAAGAAATATGCCAAGTTTGAGTGGAATGACGAGTGCCAAAAGAGTTTGGACATATTAAAAGCGAAGATGGTTTCCGCACTAACATTGGCATTTCCGAATTGGAAGAAGGAGTTCCACGTCCACGTCGATGCATCATCAGTCGCATTAGGAGTTATCTTTGCCCAACCAGGGGAGGGTGACATTGACCACCCGATAACCTTCACAAGTAGGAAGCTATCTACTGTGGAGAAGAATTATACCACCACAGAGTGAGAAGGGTTGGCGATGGTCTACACCCTACAGAAATTTCGATACTACCTACTCGGGGGCCACTTTAAAATGTTCACTGATCACTCAACATTAAAATACCTGGTGAACAAGCCTGTGTTGGGGGGGAAGATCTATCGCTGGCTATTGCTATTCCAGGAATTTGAATTTTGAAATAATTGTAAAGCCCGGGCGACTGAATGTAGGACTAGATCACTTGTCACAAATTGAGTCAGGGGAGGAGCCATGAAGCATTGACGAAGGACTTCCGGATGCTCAGTTATTCAGGTTTGGCATGGTCAACGACCATTATGAACAAATCATTTAGTTTTTGGAAACCGGGGAGGCACTGACATGCTTCAAGACCAACCAAAAGAAGCAGCTAGTTGTAAGGGTTGTCGATTTTTAGTTAATTGCAGGACAATTGTAGAAAATGGGGCCAGACGAGATATTACGACGATATGTCCTTCCGCATGAACATGAGCAGATTCTTGTGGAAGCTCATGACGGGATTGCTGGGGGATACTATGGAGGATGCGCCACTACGAGGAATATTTTGTGAGCAGGACTATGGTGGCCAACATTGCATGGAGATGCTGCAGACTATGCTAAAAGTTGCGATGTCTGTCAACAGACAGGGAAGCCGTCAAGGAGGGATGCAATGCCACTAGTACCTCACTTGACATTAGAGGATTTCGACAAGTGGGCAGTTGACTTCGTGGGACCCATCAACCCACCAGGAAAAATAACAGGGTCGCGCTACATAATTACCGCAACAAACTACTTGACGCAATGGGCCGAAGCAACGCCAGTAAAGGATTGCTCCACTGGGATAATAGGTAGATTCCTCTTTGACAATGTAGTCACCTAGTTTGGGTGCCCCAAAATACTAATCAGTGACCAAGGGATCCATTTTGTTAATCAGACAATCACAACATTGACAGAGGAATTCCATAAACAACACATAAAGAGCACTCCTTACCATCTGCCAGAAAATGGAACAATGGAAGTATTTAACAAAATCCTGGAGCATGCGCTCACAAAAGTATGCAACAGGAATCAGGATGATTGATATTTGAAGATCCCAGCGATACTGTGGGCGTATCACACAACTTGCAAATGCCTGACTGTCCAGACACCGTTCAAACTCGTCTATGGGCAGGAAGCCGTAATGTCGATGGAGTACATTGTCCCGAGTCTACGGATTGCAGTTGTCACCAGCATGAGCGACGATGGAGCCCTGGAGGAACGATTGGCCCAATTGGTACAACTCGATGAAGACAGTTTCATCGCAGGCTTCCATCAAAAGGTGGAAAAGGATCGACAAAAGTCTTGGCACGATCACCATATTAAACAAAAGAACTTTCAACGTGGGGATACAGTTCTGCTATATGATAGTAAGTTATCTAAGTATCCAAGTAAGTTACGAATGCATTGGTTAGGTCCCTATGTTATTGATTTTGTTAGTGACGGAGGTGTGGTGCAGTTGAAGAGCTTAGATGTCACGCTATTGCCTAAGCTGGTAAACGGGAACAGGTTGAAACCCTATCGCCATGATCAGCTGCATAGCGGTTGAGAAACGTAAAAAAAAAAAACCAATAATGACAAAAAGTGGGAACTATGCGGGAAGCATGGGTAGCCAGGTCGCTTGCCAATGCTTCTTACAACCGACACGCGGGAGTCACATCCGAGTAGGATCTTTGCGGATCGACATCCCAAACAGACAGCGGAAGGGTATGATGATGGATTCAGTTGATTGTGGATAATATTTGCAAATGATGAGCAAGTAGCAAGAAGTAAGCATAAATACCGGCGTCCGGAATGAAGAATGTATGTCGAATGATAGGAAGTTCAGAGAAGGGAAGTAGTAAGTTGTATGATGCGAGTCTGTAGGTTCGATGCAGAGAGTTAGGAAGTTCAGTGGGGAATCCTAAGGAAGCTGTGGAAAAGGGTAGTGATATAGTTGCAATGGTGCACTTCATTTCGAGCGGAAGCACTCCCAGTGCGCTAAGAGCCAGAACGATGACTGTGCACGAACAACCAACAAAGGGAGCAATGAGGACACTCGGGAGGAACGGAGACGAGGTCTCACCCAAGGTGTCTAAGAGTGCGGTAATAGTTAGAAGGGTCGGGGTTTCCTTGACCACCAGAACACCAGGGGTGGAGGCCTGCTGGCTCTAGCAGTGGACTGTCAAATGTGCAAAATAGATGTGCCAGAGCAACTAGCATGTTTCACAATTTGGAAAGGATAATGAACTTGTCCCCAGGTCGCAACAAGCTTGAAGTGCCAAAGAAAGCGAGTTCGAGGTAGATGACCAAGGTTTCAAGAGACTGGAGGATGAGTTCAAGGTAGATGACCAAGGTTTCAAGAGACTGGATGTTGAGTTCGAGGTAGATGAACAAGGTTGCAAGAGCATGGAGGATGAGTTCGAGAAGTACATGACAGCTAGCTCCAGACGCCAATAACAAGTTCAGAAGTTACCACAGTGACAAACGAAACCAGTACCAGTGGTGTCCAGCTGAGGTGGCTCGAGGGTGAGCCACAAGTTTGTGTTGGGTGCTTGTTGGCATGGGATTAGTCCGTAGGAAGTGCGGAAGCCAACAAGACGCGAAAGGAAGAATCCACGGAAGAAAGGGTCAATCGTAGATAACGCGGAAGCGCAAAGTGGTTAATTAGTTATATAAGGGTCATGTGGACTGTTTTGTAACCATGTAGTTTTGTATAAATAGGTGAATTATTGTAAGCCTAAGGGAATTGAAGCAAGTGATAAGAATTGATCCATCTTTTGATCTATTTTGTATTTGCGACATGGTGTATTGACTGTTTCTGTGAAGGTCATTCCGTAGGTTTTAATGAATGCATGAAGATGTTCAATTATGGTTCCATTTTTGTGTCTGTCTCTGTGTGATGATGCATGTGAATGTTTGCAACATGTTTAATACTCTGTGGGTTGAATGATTACTGTTGATGCAAATAAGTAGGTTAAATATGTTGTTGCGAATGTTTATTAGCTGTTAATTTGCGAATGGCCTAATGTGCGAATGATGAGTTAATAGTTTACTGCGGAAGATATAATCTCTGGTTTTTGTGGTTGCTAGGTGTGTTTGATGCATGTCCTCAACTCCACTGCGGAAACTTGGTTCCTACAGCCCCCTTGTGCATCTCGGGTGAGACTTCATTCGCTCCGTGGGTGTTGCTGGAAGGGTTAACACCCTTCTGGGCCGGTGCGTAAGGGAGTTTGGTAGTTGGTTTGTTGACGACAATGTGCAGTGAAACCCTGTTGACAGTCGCCATGTCAACACAAGCTACCCAGTCTTAGCATGTCTATATTGACACTAAACAAAAATACTATTAATGAAAAATATAAGAGTAGAGAATCACAATACAATGTGTCCTCGAGAGTTGTTGATCACAACCACAAGGTAAATTTTGAGATAGCTTGCAAGATGATTTGGATTTCCTATTGTACTAGAAAATATGTTTGAATGAGCTTGGAAAATCTTCATAGGCCAATATGGTAGGGGACACTAGTAGCATCATATCATATATCATCCAGGGATAGGAAGCATTCAAGGAGAGCTTGGAATAGGTTCAAAACAAATTTAAAGAATCCAATATCATTTGACAAGAAACCCTGATATAATTTCCTTTAGTACAATATCATTTAACACCTGTTATATATTTGAATTTATAGAACGCGTAAGTACTAACCATCCCTCATTGTAAAGGTACATATTAATTAATTAATAAACATCCTATTAATTGATTAAAATTCAACGTGGGGTGTGGTGAGTATAGGTCGATCCACATTGAACAAAGGAGAAGCTAAGAATGAAGAAATTCAATTCCGGTAAATCCAATGTCAAAAACTTATATATAATGTCGAGAGTGGGTGTTATTTCTGTAAATTTCATGGACCTTGTTTCACAGCTAGAATTTGAAAACTCATAAAAGCTTTACGAAAATCAATATATATATGAAGTAGTTATGAAGTTAGCTCATTTTTATGTTTTTTCTCTTGTTATTTCTTATTCAATACTATCCATAAATTTGTCCATGTTTTAACATGGTGAATTCCTTTGTGGATTACCCTTGTTGTTTCCCCCCTTGCTAGTTTTTAGAACTGCATTCCTTACCCTTTGTTTGACAAAGTTTGATCTAGAAAACAAATAAAAATTATACAGGTTCCTTGCATATATCTACCAAATATTTAGTTATAAAGGCCTTGCATTCCTAATAATATAGATTGCATTCACAAAACAAAACTTTATCCTTGGAACTATTGATCATGGTGGCGGGCGAGAAGAGGTAGTAGAATACTCTTCTATCTCTTCCCTGTGTTGCAGGGGAGCTCGTGGAATTACCCTATCTTGATCCACATTGCTTCTCTTGGTCACAATAAGATTACTAATTTATTAATAGGCTATATAATTTTGATCCATGTAGTAGTGATTGATGAATAAAACACATCGACTCGGAAAAAATTAATTGCACACCTTAATTGGTAAATTCCATCATGTCCTCATTTTTCACAGAAGTAAAGCACATAGTAGTTGTTATCTTTTTGTGCATAAGCTTTAATAAATAATTACATAATACAAAAGTTATGCATATTAGTTCCATATGAAAAGAAATCACAAATTACTTAAAAATTGAACTCATGTGAACTTTTCCAGGTTCAGGAACAATTAATGAAGATAATAACGACGCATATTGCTCCAAGGCATGATTTTCCCTTAACAACTGCATATGGGATGTTCATTTTTGTATAAAGTGTAGGAAGCCACGCTACCAACTCCATTGGATCAACATCCAATAATTACCAATTGAGATTTACTTTGAAATCAAAATCTACAATAAATACTTACATAATACAAAAGTTATACATATTAGTTTCATATGAAAAGCAATCACACATTACTAAAAAATTGAACTACTGTGAACTTTTCCATGTTCAGGAAGAATTAATGAGATATAAAGATGCATATTGCTCAAAGGCGTGCTTTCCCCTTAACAATTGCATATGGGATTTTCATTTTTCTACAAAGTGCAGGAAGCCATACTAGCAACTCTATTGGATCAATATCATGTGCAATAAATGCCAATTGAGATTTACTTTGAAATCACATAAACAATCATTATCAAAACTAAGGACAAATAACTCTCCAAATTTTATAAAGGAATACACAACAGTTAAAAACCTTAAAATGCAAGAGCTTTAAAGAAATCCATATTAGAGATACGTGAACAATTACAATTGCAAAACCTGCTCGATGGGGTAAGTTACATGAGTGATCCCATATTTCACAACAATAGGATTCTTTATTTCAGAAGTCTTCTCTTGTGCTTTAGATTGGGCTTTCTTTAGAAGCCTTATAAACTAATAGAAATGAGAACAATAATTATAACTGTATATGAGCAAATTGTTTGAAGAAATGTAGTGTTCTTATTGTTGAGAGATCCATAAGAACTATCTCCAAATCGACACTGTTCGGCAAATAGACAAGAGGATTAATAGTACAATGTGGTTTGTGCTCTTATGTTGTCCCAAACCAACTTATATTAATGAATATACTTCTCTTTAAGACCCAAATAGCTACTCAATTCAAACAACAAGGAAATCACCTAACCATGGGAAACATAGATCGATTTATGTGCATATTTCCAACACATAGTTAAGTGGATGAAAGATGGGGTGAATTTAGCATAGCCGGGAGACACAAAAACAATTTCCAAGCAAATTACAATAGCTGGAAGCAGTAAAATCGAAATGGGGACTGATATATAACTGTGGGGAGTATAACAACGTTTTTTAGGCAGTCATGTGGTAGCTGGGATGTATTTAAGGATCATATTAAAAATGTTGGCAGATGCATTAAAAGAGAAATATATTAGGAGTATAAATTACCAATAGTTGTTAAAGAAACAATCACCATTGTTACACTACTTACCTTCTCCCATATTACACAATTCATATCAAACACCAAATGGACGGTTTGTTTTTCATTCACTGACTATTGCCAAATTCTATTCCTATATGGTATATTCTATCATACATATTTATGTTCTAGTGCAAATCTCAAGTGTCACGCACAATGGGATGGATAGAAGCTACAATTGCAGCAAAGGTGCAGGATTCATTCAATGCACATGAACCCTGAATTTTAGAAAGTGATGAAACTATACACAATTAACAATGATGAAGGGTTTGTTTGAAAGAAATTAGCACATGAGTTTCACATCATTTTTTTTGCAACCTTGAACTTCAAACAATAACAACTGTTAGGATATATGGATATACATTGAATCAATAGTTAAGTCTGATGAGTCTCAAGCAACGCTTTCCCACTAAGATTAACAATTCAAATTGTTAAAAGTCCATAAAAAAAGTCAGATGTGACCACCATGACTTTGTAAAGCATGGACTCTTATTGAAACAGAATTATTAACATTAAAACGACTGTAAAGGTGGAAAGGAAAATTTGAATAATGCATGTTTTTTTTACGAGAAATGCTTATTACTGATCTAATGCAAACAATACCGGGGTCTTGATTGCTATGGAAATCACAATTACACATGTTTCCCCTCTCAATTAATGTTTGGGTAGGCCCAAAAGGGCATAGCATTTTCAGTGCTAAGGCTAGATAATTCAACCTTTATCGATATAAAAATCACTATCATCAAATCCATCACTAATATTGTCGTTCTCAATGTCAGGGTCCCCAAATACCAAGGCATCAGACACTGTTGAGTGAATACTGCCAAGCACATCATCGATATTTCTCACTCTCTTCTTCTAACATTTTCCAATTTCTCTGCCGAATAAGATCTACTTTTGTTGGTTGAGCAAAAAGATGATTGAGTCTTGCATGTTTTTTCAACTGTGCATAATTCCCGAAAAGTGGACATGATCCTTATGCACAACTCCTTGTCTTTGTTTCCAAATATATTTGTGAGACTTGAACAACCGTCAAACATTTCAATTGTCCTCTACAAAGTGGACAAGCCAAGTTTGGTCTCTCATGTATATTCAGTTCCACCCTTGCACCAATTTTATGAATTGATCTAGTAAATTTGAGTGCCTATAGCTCGTATCGCAGATATAAGGACGATAAACATCCTCATATATAAGTACGATAGCCATCCTCATAGGAAGAACATAAGAGAAGAACAACCTTATGCAAAGGATTCATACATATGGGGCAGATAGCATATTCCCAATCCCTTCCTGCATCAGAAGAATTTACTTGTAGCCCCTTGGTGGCATGGTAAGGTGTTGATGCATATTTTCTAAGCAACATTAACCGAGAATTTTATTCCTTAGCCATTGAAATTTGAGATACACCACTTGACAACAAAAGAAAACATATGCTCATGAAATAGAAGTGGATAAACATCAAATACAAGACAACTGCTTATAGTCAAGCTTCATCTTGCCATAAAACTTAAGTGATTGAGGGATATTTGTTACTTCATGGGTTTGTTAGTTTTATATATAATCTTAAATTGAGTACAGTGAAAAAACATGCATATCTTCAAACATCCACACAAACTCTCAATGATACCACCAAGACCAATAGAGGTGAAAACGTCGATGGAAAAATCATGAGATATTAGGAATGTCCTTCAAATAAAATTGATTAAAGTGAATCTTGAATTGTAGGATAGTTCAATCTTTCATTGAGTAATCGTATGCCAAGATTCTCTGCCAGCTGATGTAATATCATAAAATTTAATAATAATTCCCTATTAATAAGATAAGGAAACTACAATATAAGGATATTAACTTCTTATCATAGTATTTTATTATGAATATAAGAAGAGACAAGATAATTGTAATAATGTCCCACAAATGACCACAAAGGAAGGCCAATGGGATTGAAAAAGAAGATCCAGTAAAGGGAAGAAAAAAACATAACAAACAAATTTATAAACATCACAATCAAATACACCCCTCCTCCCAATAAAAAAACATCACCGTAAAAAGGAAGGATTCAATACAATTAAATTTACACCTTACTTAGAAGAGGTTCTTTATAAAAAATGTGAGATGATGAAGCTATGTACTCTTTTGTCAGACGTATATAAGAAAGACAATGTCATGGATGGACATATGTACCCAACAACTGTGCACATAAATTTCCAACAATACGCAACGTATTTGTTTCCAGTATATGGATCAAATAATACTTTTATACAAAACACTTATTGGAAAGCTCATGTTGTATGTTGATGATCATACAAAGTATCTAACCCATGAGACCATAGTAGCTCACGTATATTTTCTCTTTGACTGCAGCATTCTAACAACATGATGCATAACTCCATCTACAATGTTGCAATTTGTTCAACTCAGAATATCCTTGTTAATAGAACATGTTAATAAGGTTCAATTCATTGTTCTTTTTGTTTTAAATAATAATGATAAATAAACTGATTCAACGTTGTTTTGGAAAAGCAATCCATGCCTTGATATCAAAGGGGCATGTAGCTGAATGGTAAAGTAGACTGGATTTCTAGGTCCTGGGTTTGTTTCTAGTTGATGGAACCTCTATGAGAATCAAGTGTTCGGGCTGATTGGCAATAACCAAAAGGCCTGAGCCAAATGTGGCTTGAAGAGTGCATGCCTTGATGTCACACACACCGTGTTTTTTCAAGGATATCAAACAAATCTTAGTTTCATTCCTAACTTGTCCAGTTGTCAACATGGTGTCTAAGTCAAGTATTGAGATAATTTTCTAGAAGAGGAGAGCCAAGGGTTGAGGGTGGGTGTCTGTCATGAAAGAGTAAAAAAAACTAGCTTGAATAATCCATGATTTGATGTCATACTCATCCTGGTTTTTCATTGGTATCAAACGAAACCTGGTTTCATTCCTAACATGTACAGTTGTCAATATGGTAACATAGTGAAGTATTTAATTGATTTTCTAGAAAAGGAGAGACAAGGGTTGAGGCTTGTTATCTAAGAAAGGGTGTTTGTCATGAAAGAGTCATGTAGCTTAGTGGTAGGAGAAACTTCAAAACAAATTTCAATGGAGTGGGTAATACCTCAGGGATTGAGGAGTTGGATTACCTTTACTAACCCTCCACACCAAAACTAGCTGAAAAGAAAGGACAAGCACAATAAAATCAGAAATATATAGTCCAATGCTTTACCTTGATTATGTTGACAGTAAAGTAGGAGGGGCTCAGCCTCCGACACATGATTTTGCATCAATTCAGGTGCTCAAACCGAACTTCTATCATTGGCATATCAATCCCAACTCTATAAAACCAAAACATGGCCTCCATCATCACAATTCCACGACATTCATATAATTTCACCATTGCAAAAATCTAAAATGTGACGTAATATCTACTTTAACTCTCAATCCTCTCTTTCAGCTTCGTCAAGAACTGCTCGTTGTCCACTTTAGCCACCTGCAACACTCTCTCAATGAACTTCTTGCAAGTTTCATTGGAGAGCATGGTGACATCCACATATTGATGTCTAAAGCTCCTGGTCTCTGCAACTTCGCTTAGGACAAACTTCCTGAGATGATCATAGGTTGGGAGCTTCTCAAGAGAATCCCATTTGAGGGCCCCTTCATCGTATTCCACATGGGTGCTCCTACAAAAAATGCCAGTAGTCACCTTTTGATATTTGTATGGTGAAATCAATTTCAAAAGAATCAATGCATTCATGCTGTCAAAAAGTGATTTTTTGGCAGGACAACACTTAAATCTCCATCTCTCTCTAATTCAGCCCAACAATTAAATGTTAGTCACACAAACATTCCCAAAATCTCAATAAAAAAATTATCAAAATATTGTCTCAGAGATGTAAGTGATAGGAAAGTCCTCCTAATGGAAACTTCACAACTTTTATATGTGACAGGATTGAGGATTTAGGTTTTAGAGCAGACAAAAGAAGAAATATACCATGTATTTTTAGGATTTAGACTAGGGTTTCTATTTCCCTTACATGCCATATCTTATAAAGGTAGAGGAATTCCACAATTGCAATCCAATACAAGAGATAAAGCAGGTTAAATATGCACTTTAGAGCCAAAATCGATGGGTTTGGTTTAGTAGTTTTCCATTTCCATCAAGCATAACTATATTGTTAGCTTGTTCATTAGTCTGAGATGTCAATCATAAAAAAATAGAATTACTAGAAGAATATGCATTTTAAATTGGCGATTGGCATCAGATAAGGTTCTGAACTGGAATGTCTCAATCATATTTACCATTTGGCCATTTAGCTATGGCATTGTAATGTCTCTGTACCATTTTAATTACATCTTTTTGTTGAATAATTACTATTTTTGTGAAGGAAATGCTTCGTGAGCTTATTTCAAAAAATGATAATCACAAACAAGCAAACTAATGTTGAAAACTCTGCTCACCCAAATACTAAAAAATTCATATGAAATCCAACCACGTTAGCCGAAATCCTCTCAATCAATGTCACACGAGTATCAATATTGAAATTGGCATCTAACTCTACCATGCGTATCTTAGAAAACATACCAAGCATTTATAAATTGAATCCAATAGTTCACACACTAACCATGAAACTTGAGAAAATCTTAAGTTCAACAACATAAATACCCTTCATATGAAATGGCATGGCATAGCAATAAATATAATATTCCATTATCCAAGTATTTCACAAATTAACCATACTCATAATCTTTTCAAAACTAAACAAGGGACATAAAATAACAAGTATTTGCAACTAAATCACTACTTTAAGTTATGTTAAAAATATAGTCACTGGACAAAAACTAGGAGAGAGAGTATTTAATATTTCACTCCACGACTAAATCAAAATATGTCTCATTCTTCAAGTTCTTAGAAAAATAAGGAAATAAATTATGGAAAACTAAAATAAATAAATATATAAACCTGAAATACAAACTTATAAGTGAGGGATGAATCCTCTCAGAATCATATTGGGCATATATAAAATGAATCCAATAGTTCACACACTACCATGAAACTTGAGAAAAGATTAAGTTCAACAACATAAATACCCTTCATACGAAATGGCATGGCATAGCAATAAATATTATATTCCATTATCCAAGTATTTCACGAATTAATCATACTCACGATCTTTGCAAAGCTAAACACAGGACATAAATGAACAAGTATCTGCAATTAAATCACTACTTTAAGTTGTACTAAAAATATAGTCACTAGGAAAAAACTAAGAGAGAGTATTTAATATTTCACTCCATAAATAAATAAAAAAGTCCCATTCTTCAAGTTCACAGAAAATTGAAGGAAATAGCTTGTGAAAAATTGAAAGAAATATACATAGACTTGAATACAAAGTTGCTATGTTTTTAAGTACAATAGTTGCAATGTTTAGTTGAATCAATACTTTAACAATTTCATCATTTCTTATTTGAGATAAACTATTCTTTTCATTTTTATTAGGTAAACTTGTAGGTCGTTTGGGTATAAAACATATTTCTACAGAATATCACTATTTTTACAGCCTCTTCATTTGGGAAACAAAGTAGCTGTTATCTCTACAGAAAGGTTTTGTAGGGATTTTATACATTTTATTGTAACAAGGTCAATCATCCATGTAAAGTGCTCAACTAAAAAGATTTAAAAGTTAAAACAATCTGTGTATGACAACCAAATGGAAAATAAATATTTCTTAAATGAATGGCTTCAGTCAAAGCAAAGCACATTGAAGGGCTACAAGCAGAACATCTGAAATGTGGGAAATACCTCCTCAATTAGTGCCTAGCACCATTATCAACCACCATCGAACCTGATGAAAATCGTGGAATTTGACCAGAGAAACAAAGTGGACATGGAGAGAACCAGAGCGAGGCAAAGAAGTGTAAGGAAGTGGTAATTCAGCCACTGAAAGAGAAGCCATATGACCGTGGCACTGGAAAGAACATTGCCATATATTCACTTATTTCTCCATAGCAAGACATCGACAGCTGTATACATGTATTCATAAATATTTAAGGAGATTTAAAGGAAACCTTTATCTTCTCACATAAAGAGAACACATTCAAGCTCCTATAATAGAGACACATGGAAGTAGCAAAAAAAAATTTCTTTAAAACTGTCAAAAGAAAGGATAAAAACGGCTTCATACATACATTGGCCTCCACCAAGTAGACGATGCACAAGTTTCTTGCATCTGAAGAGCCGATTTAATGATATGGAAATAGAAGGTTTCTCGTTGCTTTCGAAAATGCTCGAGGAGCTAGATTTTGGGACACTATCCGCAAGTGTTTCCATAAAATTGTTGAGAATATTTTTTGGTCGATACCCTTCCAAAATTAGCCCCCATGGTTTCTAAATCACAAAGACAAAAGGTAAAAATATTTTAACTGTAAATGCATATAAATATTAAAAAGGTGAAGGAAGTATGGGATATAACGAACTAAACGAAAAGGAATAATGAAATAAGTAATGGAAACATCATAACAAACAAGGGGATATTTAGTATATCCTTGGATTAAAAACAAGAAAATATAATCCGTAGAAAGCTTGAATCCACACAAACGGAATGGAGCAGGAAAATATATGCTTTGTGAATTCTCAAATCCATAAAAAAAATGGTAACGTTCATCCATGTTGTGCGTTAAAACTACCTATGATAGGGAATTCAAGAGATCATCAACGTACATGTAATTTAGTTACAGAGGCAGGATAATACATAGGTGCAACAAGCAATACTTATTTTAATGGAAAAGAACTAAGATATAAATTTAAAATGAACACCTGAATAACCAATGTTCGATCCAAGCTTTCAAACTTTAGTCTCCTGGTCCACTGCTCTAGATAGATTACCTGCAATAAAACACATACCCTTCTCAAATCTTTTGAACAAATAGAAATGAATGCTTAATAAGAAACTCATATATTAAAGATATGAAAGATTCAAAGACATACATTCATACAATGGACAAATCTTTACGGGAAGGAAAATCTCTGTATTATTAGCATTAAAGGCAATCAACTAAACCTGTACTGAAACTGGAACCATTGAAACATGACCCTGGGTTCCTGCTCCTCTTCCTTGAGTGGAATTTTCTCCAACATTTATTTAGAAAAATTGGTTCCTCCTTTCTCAAGGCCTTCTCCTTGTATTTATAGCAAGGATGAGAGGATAGACTCGAAAGGAAATTGGTTAGGGAGGTTGTGGTAGTTAGGATAACTACCATAACTGATCTCTAATCATCTTTTAATATTTTTTTCTCGCGATTTAGAGATACTTGCGAGTGTGTCTCTTGAAAACTAGTGAGTGAGTCGCGAGTATAGTGTCTAGCAACATGCGGGTGCAACTTTTTAGGTAGTACCCGCGGGTTGTCAATATAGACTGTCGCGGTTAACCCGCGAGTTTGCTGATATGAGAGATGCGGTCATATATTAAAACATGTCACAAAAAATGGTTATGTTAAGGAGGATACTTCAAAATCTGGGCCAAAGCATCTATGATAAAATAGGCTCTTTCATCAATAAGGTCCTTTTGTGTGACTGACAAGGCAATGTAGTCACAGACGAAGAAGTGCCATTTTGATTGATAAAAGATTCCCCTTAATGTATGAGGTCAGAGGGAAAGACGATGTCCGATATACATTACAAACTAGGAAGTGGAGGAGCATAGGATCCACAGGGACAAGGTTGCAAATAGTACCTGAAACATAAAAAGGTTAGTGAGCAATTACAATCTTGATAGCAGGAGATGTTCAGAATGTTAGAACATGATCTCCAATACACAACTGAAATGATGTATATAGCATGACCATTGAAATACAAACGTGCATCCATGTCAAAAGGAGAACATAGCCATAGCAACAAATTGGATCTATGTCTCATGATGAGCCAATATAAGTAGGAATCGATCTTGCGCAAATTGGGTGATAATGAATAAACTGTATCATAAACCCAAGGTCTTCAAACCAACCATTGATAGTAAAAACTGTAAAACATGTGAATAAAGGAGTTGAAGTCGAACATGGAGGATTGGTTTGATTACCGGTCAATGATGAGAACCGTTAACAAACGAGAGGACACCCACCAATAATGAAAATGGGGTCCAAGGTACCCAGTACATCCTTACAAGTGTGAATAAGAGGTCTTGAAGTCAAACACTTGAAGAATCTGTTGAGTAAGGGATATTGATGTATTCCCATAACTCAACGGCGAGAGAATCTGCCACTGATGACTGCAAATCTCAAGGTACTAACTGGGAAACTCTAAGTCCACTTCCTAGAGAAAAATGTACTGATGTCGATAGGAAGAGACCAGTGAGAAGGAAGGAATTGATGTATCCTTCATCATCTCACACGAGGAACACTGAGAGATTGAGTTGAAACAAGATTGAAATAAGGAATGGCCAACATGAGGAATAAAGACGAACTATAGAAAGGCCGACACAAGGGTAGTCCTTGAACATTGGGAACCAAAGGTAAGTACTTTAGGAAGCTTGGGACTGATAGGAAACATGATATAAGTTTTTCATGTAGGAGACATAACAAAATATCCATATGATCGGAAGAGTAACCAATTGAAGGAGTACACAACTCTGAGATCAGGTTAAATCCTAAAGTCAAAAACTATGACCCATTGACTCATGAAAGTGTTGTGTTCAAGGATGGTTTAGACTTGCTTCCAAATAATGAATGAATAACAAAAATTTCCCTTCCCATCTCTTTTTAAATGTCTTTTCTTAGTTTAACGAGCATGGAAAAGTTGAAAAGAAAGCTCGATATTGTCTCTCTTGTGAAATTTTAATGAGTCCAAGAAAGTAAACTCAGTAATCCTTCTTCATTTTTTAAAAAAGCTCTAAGAGGAGGGATAATAATGCTTGATATAGGTCCAACCATGTGTAATTTTAACGAGTCCATGGGAGGGAAACTATGGACTTTCTTCATGTTTTAACGAGTTTGAAGAAGAGATAGATTAATACTTGATAAGATACTGATCCATGTATTTTAATATCGAGCCCGGATCTGTTTGTGCTCGCTGATGTTTTCAATTTTAAGGAGTATGAAAAACTTAAACAAGAACTCTATACACCTACTCGTGGATTTTAATATCGAGCCCAAGTTGGTAAATGGTCGCCGTTGTTTTCATATCTAAGGATTCTGAAAAACTTAAACAAGAACTCCATACTGTACTTTTTTTCGTAAAGTTAGCCTCCTCGTCCAAAAAAGTGTAAAAGTATGCGAGAGAGGACTCTTCTAGTCGACAAGACCAAAGTATACCTTTTTCATAAATAATCCACAAAGATCCGGAAAAGGAGTAAACTTATATCTAGGAGGATGCCTGTTCAATTCCTTTAATGAGTTTGAACAAGACAAGTATGCTCGGTAATATTGTTAATTTTAATGAAGTCTAACAAGAACGTGAAAAAAAATCCATAGGGATGGGAAAATTGGAAAAATGAGGTATAATGTATAAGTTCCCAAAGATGTCAAGTGACAGAACAGGTTGCTAGAAAGAATCAACGATAATGGATAGAAAATGGCAATTCAAGGTGAACAAAGGATATCAAAATGACATAAAATGACGAAATATAAAATCAATGTACTGATCTAACCGACATGTCATAAGAAATCAAACCTTGTATAAAACACCAATGTGAACTCAGTAGTGAGAAAAGCGCCTTCTTGTGCTTTTATGTAATCAAAACAACTTGAAAAGGTCATTATGATTAAGAAAACTGACAAAAAGCAATTTGAAACTATATAGAATGGGTAAAAATTTAAAATATTTTGAATAAATAGTAACAAATTCAAACCATAACCCACAATTACCATTTTACCATTGGAGAGGAGGACAAAAGACCTATTACTTCAAATGTTGATTGCGATCCTTCCAGGAGTCGAAATCAGAAACCGTCACTTGCAGATAACTCATCTCTCCCTTCTTTGCAAATTTGATCCATTATTTAGGATTTTTAGTATGTTTTTGAAGTTTTTAGGCAAGTTAAAATTTTTAGGTTTGCATACTCGCGGGTCTGTCTTTTTGAAACGCGTGGGTATGTGAAAAAGGTGCGAGTTATCTTGAAAGATACTCGTGGTTACCCGCCTCTGTATGAGAAAGAAACCTGCGGGTGGCACAGTTTAAAAAGAAAAACCTCAAAAACTAATGTATTAATGGATTTTTCAAATGTAAGATGGTGCTTACCTGGAGGGAAAGAGAACATGAAGCAATATACATAATAGAATTGGGAGATCCATTAACGTTAAATGCATTAAGGAGATGTGGACTTCTCAAATTTTTTCGCACATCTAACATGTGAGCGCAATCTCACCTCCTCCAAATGCTCATGGAGTACTGGGATCCAGATCATGGCATGTAATCTCCAAGGGGAGATGCTAGATATCATTGTGGATGACATCTATTTTACACCGGGTTGTCCCGCCGGGGTGAGGTTGTTAAACTCAAAGGTACATTTAGAGGGGTAGGATCCCTATCAATACAGGACTACATAAAACCCTACTGCATAGCTGGAACTGAAAAGAGTGTCAGTCAGGTTCCCATTGTCCAAATAGCATGCTTCCCATTGAAAGTGATTCTTAGCACTATAAAAAAGATTGGGGGAAGTGAAACACAACACTTGGCATTCCAAAGCTATATGAAGATAAGTGTAGAATGTCTGCGCAACGTCATATTTGATTGGTGCTCTGGTCTGTTGGTGAACATGAAACACGAACTGACAGAATGTAAAATAGGGAAGAAGAAGAACTTTGGATATGGTAGTATACTATGTACCTTCTTCTTCTTTGAGAGTCCCTGCCATCAGTTCGAGGATGGCTCTACCATTTTTGAACCCCCGTGAGCCACTGATGACTCGATGGGGTGACATATTCCTTCGTTAGGGAGGTGGTGAGACTAGTACATCATACTATGATGAGGACTATCTTGGGTGGTGGAGCCGCCAAGTGTCGAATTTCGAGCAATTCCCTTATTCTGGTATGTATTGTTGGGGAGATCCCGATCTCATGTTACCGCCAGGAGCAACCTTGGGATACATAGGTACCAAAATTATTTTTAAAAGTTATTTATTTTTTAATATTTTTGTATATATATGTAATTTTTTGTTTTGAATGAGTGAGAGTACTTACAACATGAAAATTATGTAGATGTGGGGCCATCAAGGCCAGTTGGGCATCCCAAAACATATGTGAGACCAACAGATCCAGGTGGTATTGATGCCATGTTGAGGAGTATTGAGGGAAAGATGGGTCAATTGACCCATGATATTCCTACATACAGGATTTGAGCAGATGCCACTAGAGATGCAAGAACATGTGGTGGGTGTGCCGCCTGCATGGATCCGATTGCTTAGAAAAGTAGCCAGGCTGGTGATTTGCTATAGGGAGGCCTTAACAGAGAAGGTTGAGGCTCCTGCATCTCCATAGAGAGAGTGACATCTATTTTTGAGGTTGTTATTCCCTTTTTGTATATTGTGACATATTGACAGATATTGACTCAAACTCATATTATTTTTTGGACCTTATATATATATACAATACCGGTTTATATAGATGTTTTGTTTTATGTGTGTTAATGGTTTATTTTATTGTGCGTGATACAAATGCCAGTCAAGTATATAATTTGCGTATGCATCAACTAATGTATTTTGATTTCTTGAAATATGTTGATATGAAATGTAATCAAAATTTCTCTCAATAAACCTAACTCGCAAAAAATGGACGTAGCAAAGAAGGATCCCTAACCTGATACTCACCTGTCAACTAAAGTACAACTAACTGCGAATCGAGTCTTACCTCCAAACATGAAATGCCATGATGAATACCATCTCAGAGTAGTTCAATAACTGCACCATACTTAGCTATATTGTTCTCCGTAGGGCCCAAACAAGCACCTCCCGAGGAAACAAGTTGGCTTGTGGGTGAACAGATTACCCAGGAAACTAAAGCCAAGTTACGAGTGTGACGACTTGTGCCATCAATGAATCCTAGAAAACACTCGCTTTTCATATGAAAACACAATCCATAAGACACATAAGAAAAGTCTAAAAAGAACTAACTCTACAAAAAATGTATAGCTATAGTACAAGAAAAAAAACATTCCTAGGCATAATACTTTTTCAAGTAGAGCCCATTTCTATGCTCAGGTAGCTTAAAACCATCGTAATCCATCAACTCATATGAAGCTTTCCTCAAGAATTTATAGACAATATAGGGTTCGAGCCACATCAACTTGAACTTGCATGCCCCCAAGGGATCATTCCTGATCATAAACCAAAACAAGGTCTCCTTCAGAGAAAACCCTAGGTTTTACAGAATTTCCATATTGGTGTTTAACTCAGTTCTTGTGAGATTCATTCGTAGTGAGTGCATCACGGCGCTACTCATCCAAATGTTCTAAATGAAGCAATCGTTCTTCCAAAGCCAAAGTTTCGGGTTGTAGTTGGATATACAACTTCAATGATGGAATCTCACATTCAATCGGTGTGACATCCTCCATCCTATGAAGGAGTTGGAATGGTGAAAAACCAGTAGCAGTGTGAATTTGACCTACTGGGATTGATAGTACGTTGAAGAATAGTTTTCAAGGTTTTATTGACCACTTCAACTTGACCATTCGCCAGCGGATAAAATAGAGACAAGTGTTCTTGTCGAAAACCTAACATATTGGTCAACTCAGTCATCATGTGTTTATGGAAATGTCGTCCATGATAAGTGACGATATCTTTAGGTATGTCGAACCTAGCAATAATCTGATTGAAAATGAAATACGGTGCTGTTGGCCCGGTTTTGCAACCAGGCTTAGTGCTATGGGCACCTGCTAACTAGTAGCAGCAGTTTCAAATAGAAATTAACAAGAAACTAATCTAAACAAAACTAATCATGGATCTATGCAAGAATATAAGCAAATAATGTAAACATTTAAAAAACAAGAACAAGAAAATATTAAAGAATGAATTTGTATTGAAAAGTGGGGGGCAAGCAAGTGCTTGCGATAATACCTTCAATGGTGAAGGTTGATGTTGAGCAACTCCCAAGATGAGTATCTCCAAGCTCCAAGAGGTCTCCTTCTCCAAGGTTGCTTACAATGACCAAAATGCTCAAGGAAGATTTCGGCAGCATGAGGATGAGATAATGGATGGATGTGAAATGAGGAGCCCCTACCACCTTTTTATAGGTTTTGGTGGTGGGGAATACCATTTGTGGTTTTGTGGAAACCAAATGGTATTGACCAACATGGTTTAGGTACTTTTCCCTCCTTTTTCCTTTTTTGAATAAAATTAATATTTTAATTCCCTTTTTAATATTTTTGGGAATTTGGACCCTTTTTGAGGGTTTTTTATGCTTTTCAGGAAAAATAATATTTTTTAATGGAAAAAGGGGTGTACTAAGGTCTTTTGGTGACCTTTTGTTGGTTTCAGAGGCTCATATGGTAGAAAAGTGGACAAATGGGTCATGTGAATAAGGGAATGAGCTAGTGAGCACTTTTTAGGTGTTAACAGATTGCCCCCTGATGTGTGAGGGCAAGAGCTCATCGTATGGCCGATAGACATCATAGTTCTTTTGTCTTTTTTCAGGGGTTTGGGAAGGAGAAGAGACCGATTGGAGATTGGAGCCACGGCCCTTGGAAGCTGCAAGAAACAAAAAATATTACATGGCCTCAATATGAATGAGGTATAATCTCTGATAATGGACGAGGCGGGCATTCCCATGCTCGTATCAAGACATATACATAACAATTAGTCCCAAGAAGGGGGATCTAATACATAAAGAATCTACTGGTACACCATAATGGTCCAGGGGGGACATTATTTTGGGATGTACTCCTGATCATAATGGATCTCCATAACTGATACACTGGAAGAACTGGTGAACTGCTGAAACTGAAGGTGTCCAACATCTGTAGGGACTCAAAGATTATGAGTCATCTCTGAGAATTAATGTAACTGTGTACTCAAGGGAGTATGTAATTGGGGTATATCTGAATACTGTCGCCATGCGCAACCCGGATATCTATAGAAAAAGTGTAACTGGTTTTATCCATAGGAAGATTCTCAAATGTGGAGGAGTCAGGAGGTATCCGGGGTCTTCGACTAATAACTGAAAGGATCAATGTCCCGTGCGAGTCTCAACGATGCGATCAAGGTGTTGAAGTCGAGCATGTGAGAAACAACCATTTGGAGAGGCAATGAGGATTCCTCTCGAAATGATTTGTAGGCACTCATCATAAATGGTAATGAGTCCAAGACACAGGGACCTCTAGGTCTATCCTATGGAATAAGTGTGGTTGTCGTCGACAGAGGGAGACCAGCAACTATCAAGGCAATGATTTTTTCTTGATAGGAGCACGAGGTGTAGAACTGAAGTGTTATAGTACTAATGGTAGGACTGACATACTTGTGGGGATGGGACATAACGTGGGTCATAAAGTGGGTAGACTCAAACTTCCTTTGTTCAGAGCATGGAGGAATGGTTGACTTGGCAGCGTAGGGAACTGTCTTGTAGGTGTGGGGATCATTGCTTTTTTAGTGACTGAAGGGTATGTACTAACTCTGGGAGGGGTGAAGCTGATGGTAGCTGTCGAGGGAGTTTTAGGGTGACATACTGCAGAATACTCTGAACAAAGGCGACCAAAATGGGGAAGATGCCATGTGAGTGGACATGATCTGTTGTGGCGCCGAGAGGCACCATTGATGCTTTCTTCGTAGTTTTAATGAGCTCCAAGAAGGGATAAAATTATGCTCTGAATTGGTATGGTCCTGTGGATTTTGCGAGCCCAGGACGGTTCATGCTCATGGTTGTTTTCATGTTTAAAGAGTTTGAAAACAGTTTGGTGTTTCTTTTTCGTAAGTTTAGTCTCCAAGGCCCGAAAAAGCATAAAATGATGCGGATGGAGAACTCTTCTAGCCGATGTGACTAGAGTATACCTTTTTCGTAATTAGTCTACGAGGTCCGGAAAAGGGGTAAACTTATACCAGGTAGACGCCCTTTCAGATACGTTTAGCGAGCATGAAAGGAAGCAAGATTGCTCGGCGATATTTTCATTGTTTTAGGAGTCAGAAAAGAGCTTAACAGAAACTCCCTAAGTGCCTTTTTCGTAAAAGGGGTTGCTCGGCTCGAAAAAGGGATAAAATTATACCGAACTAAAAGGGAGTAATGAGGGCGAGAAAAGGTCTCAAGCATAATTATTAGTGCGGAAAATTGGATCCGGTGACATGAGGATTGTTGAAAAAGGAGAACGGCCGATGTGGTACGTAAATCGAGGCTATGTGGAGGGCATGAAAAATGCCCTGAAAATCAGGACGTGACAGTGAGAAATGTTCTCAAGCATCATCACGAGCACGGAAAACTGAATCCGGCGACATAAGGCACGTCGAAAACGGAGAACGACCGATGTGGCACGCAAACCGAGGTGACGAGGGAGGCATGGAAAAAATGCCCAAAAAATCTAAAGGTGAGAGCGAGAAATGATCTCAAGCATCATCATGGGCGCGGAAAACTGAATTCGGTGATATAAGGCACGTCGAAAACGGAGAACGGCCGATGTGGCACGCAAACCGAGGTGATGAGGGAGGCCAAAAAATGGTCAAAAAATGGACCCCGTGAAAACGGGAAAAGGAAGGAACCTGCATGAAGTTCTCGCTGTGCTGATTCCAACGGTTTGAGAAATGGACTTCGTATGATACCGCAATGGTTGTTGGAAAATTGGTGGAATTCCTATAAATAGGGCGTGGGGCCCAAATGACTTGTCATTGTTACGTGCGAGTTTGATAGAGCTGTCAGAGCTATTTCTCGATTTCCGGGAGATTTCACCATTGGTTTTCGATTCAAGGAGTTGCAGGTAACTCTATTTGCCTTAGCCTTGTCAATTATGTCTTTTTTGTTTGGCGGCGGGCTCCCGAAGGCCGCGAAATTCTACGTTGACTCTCCAACGTGGAATATCGTGGGTTTCGGGGCTGTTCCCGCGATGAACCGCGCGGGTTTTAGGCTAACAGTCGCGATGTTCATCGCGATTGCGAGGTTGGAACCCGCGATGTTCATGGGGGATAGTCGCGTTGTTCATCGCGACTGTCCGGCCAAAACCCACAATGTTCATCGCGGGTTTTTGCATGGATCCCGCGATGGTCATCGCGGCTTTTGGTGGAAACGCCGCGATGGGCATCGCGGCTTTTGGTGGAAACGCCGCGATGGGCATCGCGGCTTTTTGTGTAAAAGCCGCGATGGGATTTTTTCAAAAGAATTTTATGCTGGGGCTAAAAATTTCTTCTGTTTTCTGGGAGGATGTTGAGGAGACCGCTGTCCTCGTGGCGGGAGCGAGAGATCGATGATGATCTTATGGCGAGGATTGAGACTGATCCGGGGGTGAGACAGACTCTGGCTATGAGCGGAATTTTGAAGTTCACTCAGATCCCACCTATTCGTTCAGTGAGACAGCTCCTGAACCAGCTTGTGTGTTGGTGGGTGCCGGCGGAGGGTGCATTTATCATTGGGGGTGAGAGGTTAGAGATCACTCTCACGGATGTCTATTTTTTGACTGGGTTGCCTCGTTTGGGTGAGGTGGGCGATCTCTTACCTAGGATCCCTCCAGGTGTAGATATGGAGGACCTGTTACAGACTTTCTGTGTCGATGATGCTGTTTTGCAGAACAACTCTATTAGTCTGCGATCCCTACGTGAGTGGGATATGCGAGCTGTTGGGGAATGTGTACTGCGGATATTGGGTGCTGCTGCGCCACATCGTATGTCTGGGGGACAGACGATGATGGTGGACTCCGTTCTTCGGGGGACATATTATGCCTGGGGGCAGATGTTTCTGGCGGGTGTCCGGAGAGATCTGGACAAGGCCGTTCGAGAGGGAGGTGAGTTTTGTTATGCTTCATTTTTATGCTGTTTTTTCTTTGAGCGGTGTGCCGACCTTGCGGCCACGGGTACCCATTCGTGCTGGTCTCGTGAGTGAGCCTCGTATGATGAGATGGGGGTAGATGATGCCTCGTGGTGGCGGTGGTGTCCGCGGCTTCTTCACGGAGGATTTTTATCAGCAGTGGGAGCAGATGCCCCTGGTTATTGAGGACTACCCCTATGCCGGCATGGACTATCGAGGCGACCCATAGATGCCACGTGCCCCAGGACAGGCCTGGAGTTTAGACGGTATGTTTTTGTGTTTTATTTGATATTATATCATATGTTGTTTGATTTATCATTGATGATTATTGTTGTATAGTATGTGATGGCTTACTTGCTTTGTGCAGATGTGGGTCTAGTGCCACCGCCTGACTACGTCGCTCGTCAGGGGCGGGCGATGGTGGTCGCCCATCCACCTGCAGCGGTATCCCCTCTGTGTGGTGGAGGTTTTGCGGCTCGTGGGCGAGGGGTTGGCCCTCGCGATGACGCCATAGAGGGTGTCAGACAGACCTTTGCCAGGATCCTAGCTGGACTCCCCGAGGATGGTTGGAGAGACCTGGATCGGGATATTTTGGAGGGTTGCTTCGGTGCGCCGCCTGAGTGGTGGTCGCTCTTTTTGAGGACGGCGGTGTTTGTGGCAGGGCACAGGGGTGGTGCTCGGGATGTCCCTGCAGAGCCGGCTCAGATGAGGATCCGTCTACGGGATGACCCAGCGGGGCTAGCAGAGCGGAGAGTTCGGGCTCGTCCTGACCCGGCGGAGCCAGTAGAGGAGGATCCGGAGGAGCCTAGGGATCCTGCTGAGTAGATGATATTATATCTACCCCCAAATGCTGATGAGCATATGGGGAAGCATTTTTGTATGACAGATGTATTTTTGTATATCGGGTGCTGAGGGCACCTATGACATATTGACTATCATGGTTTATATATATGTGTGTATACATTTTGGATATATTGTCGTGTATGCACGTGGATGCACATTTGTCTTTTGTATATGCCCGTGGAGGCACATGTTATGCACGTGGATGCAGTATGTTTGTTTATTTATGTATGCTCGTGGAGGCACATGTTATGCACGTGGATGCATTATTTGGTTATTTGTTTTATGCCCGTGGAGGCACATGTTATGCACGTGGATGCATTTTGTTTATGGATATGACATGATGTGATTGGTGTGCCAGTTGAGGACATTGTTGGCCATATTGTCTGCTACACTGTTGAGGTGTCTTGGGACATGTGTGAATGAAATGGATTCAAACTGTCTAACCATTTGTTTAGTGCGCAGGAATTTTCTAAAAAGACAGGGATCGCGTACCTGGTAATCATTGTTGAGCTGGGAAACTAGGAGCTGTGAGTCCAAGAAAACGTTGAGGTGACAGATGCTCATTTGGAGAGCTGCGGCCAGGAGACCGGTCACGGCATCGTATTCAGCTTGGTTATTGGTGGCGGCACCTAAACATACTCCGTCAATGTGAATTAACTCATGTGAAGGGGAGTATATTACCCAAGCTGCGGAGGCGAGATTGGGAGACCAACGGCTTGCACCATCAGCAAAACCGACATGGCAGAATGGAAGAGGCTCCATCTGTGGTCATGCAGAGAAAAACAAATATTTAGGTTTTTCGAATTTTTTGTGAACAAAGAAAGTATGCCTATACTAAAATGCACGATGGTGTCCATCATATTTTCTATGGGTAAAATCGTTTAAGGTACAACCCGTTGCGTGGGTTGCGTAGGGGAGTGCCTTTTGAATCAGTCAGAATGTATGCTCCCTGCCCGAGGCAGGTGTGTATGATGTAGGGGCTTTGCCACATAGACACGAACTTTCCCTTTCCGGTTTTATCATGAGCTTGATCGTAAGCGAGGACAAGGTCTCCCTCAGAAAAGGTTCTTGGGTGGACGTGTTTGTCGTAACTTAGTTTCGATCGTTGTTTAGCTGCTTCCATGTTTTGAATGGCTATGCGCCGATCTTCATCGGCCTGCTCTAGGAGTAGTAAACGTTGCTCAATCGAGGAAGTGTCCGGTAGGAGTTCAACGGCGATATGTAAGGCTGGGATATGGCACTCAATAGGGAGGACGGATTCGACACCGTGAACTAAATGGAAAGGGGTAAAACCGGTGGCGGTTTTGGTTGAGGTGTGGTAGGCCCATAGTGCTGGGAAAAGCATGTGGTGCCAATTGGATTTGTGCTTGTCTATATTACGTTGGAGAATGGTCTTCAAAATTTTATTGATCGCTTCGACTTGGCCGTTTCCTTGGGGATAGTAAGCGGAAGAGAAATGGTGTTCAAATTTCAACATGGTTGATAATTCTTTCCAGACGGCATCTTCGAAGTGAGAGCCGTGGTCAGAGACTAGTTGCTTCGGCACCCCGAAACGAGCGATAACATGGTTGAATAAAAACTGCGTTGCAGTGTCGGCTTTGCAATTATAGGTCGGCATGGCTTCTGCCCACTTGGTGAAATAATCTACGGCCACAACGATGTGTTTGTGACCGCCGGCTGACGTGGGGTTGCAGTCGAGGAAGTCGATGGCCCATTTGCAGAATGGTCCAACAGTGATGAGTGGATGAAGGGGGGCGGGGGGGGTTCTTGCTTTGGGGGCAAAGAGTTGGCAGTTCTGGCAATGTTTGACTGCGGTGATGCAATCAGTAAACAATGATGGCCAAAAATAACCTGCCCGAATGATCTTCTGGGCGGTGGCCATGCCGGAGAAATGGCCTCCGCAAGCACTGCTATGACAATCATTGAGGACTTGTTCTGCCTCACTATGGGATAGGCATCGGCGTAGGATGGTATCAACGCCGCGTCGGTAAAGTACGTCCCCTAACAAGAGGTATTGGGGGGCGTGATGTCGTATGCGACGGCGTCTGTCACGATCGATGTGTGGTCGAAATTTTTGTGTACGAAGGTAAGTCAAAATGTCTCCGTACCAAGGGTCGTCAGACGAAATGATGAAGATCTGCTCGTCAATCAGGTCCGTTTGGATAACGGGTGATGTCGAAGAGGATGGGAGGTTAGTGATGAGGTGAGCAAGCGCGAGGGCTTTAGTGCTTTTGGGAGTTCTGAAAGTGAGGTCATATTCCTGGAGGATAATGACCCATTTAGCAACACGACCTTGTAGGAGTCGCCGGGTTAGGAGATAGACCATAGGGTTGGAGTCAGCCACGACCGTGGTATGACTGAGTAGAATGTAGTGTTGCAATTTTTGTACGGAAAAGACTACAGCTAGGGCTAATCTTTCCTCGTATGGGTAACACAGAGGTGGGCCAGACAAGGTCTGGCTGACGTAATAAATTACATGCTCTTGGTGAGAGGCATCTTCTTGGACCAAAACTCCGGACACAGCATATTCAGATGCTGAGATATAAAGGGTGAAGTCTTGAGAGAAATCCGGTGGGGATATCAAGGGGGCTTATGTGAGAGCTTTCTTGAGGGCTTCGAATGCCGTGTCTGCTTGCTCATCCCAAACAAAGGGTATGTGGGTACGAAGTAAGCGTAAGAACCCATGGACTTTGGTGGCATAATCAGGAACGAAGCGCCTGAGGAAATTGGACCGCCCTTGTAGATTTTGGAGCTGCCGAAGCGTGCGAGGAGGCGAAAGTTCTAAGATGGCTTTGACTTTCAAGCGGATTTTATATTTGCGACAACGCAGGAAAACTTACCGGAGGTCATTAAGGTGGTCTGATCGTTTTTGGGAATGAGCTGTGAGGTCATCAAGGTAGACTCACAGGATATGGACCAAGTCGTGAAAGCAATAGGTCATGGCCCGCTGGAAAGTGGCACCAGCATTTTTAAGGCCAAATGGCATGACGCGGTAGGCAAAGGTGCCCCATGGGGTGGTGAAGGTAGTCTTGTACTGATCCTCCTTACGAATGTGAATCTGGTTGTATCCAGAAAACCCGTCCATGAAAGATAGGACCTCATGGCCGACACACTCATCAATGAGTTGGTCAATGAATGGCGTGGGGAAATTGTCTTTTGGACAAGCGTGGTTTAAGTCACGGAAATCAGTGCATACTCTAAGGGTGCCTTGATTTTTGTTGACGGGAATAGGGTTTGACACCCAGGTGGTGTACGGAATAGGATAAATGAATCCTGCTTTGCGAAGTTTCTCGACCTCAGCTTTAACGGCGGGGAGTTTGGAAGGATGAATGGGTCGCTGTTTCTGGCGAACAGGGGGTACCTCAGGCCATGTATCAATGTGGTGTTCTATGATGGCGGGGTCGAGACCAGGCATCTCGGTATAGGACCAGGCAAAGACATCACGAAACACTTGAAAGAGTTTTTTGTACGCCTGAGTTTCTGCTTGAGTGCAAGATGTGCCCAGCGAGATGAGCTCAGGTTTCCCAGGTGTTGCGGAAATGTCTATCTGTATAGTGGGGGAAATGTTCGACATGTTCCCTTATTCAAAGGCATCTGGTGCTGGGATGGGGTCCTTTAACCAATCGACCTTAGTGGGTATGAAATCTTTCGATTCAACCGATAGCTAGTTGGATGCGGTGGATGTAGATGCTTCCGGGAGGAAGTACGAGCGATGATGCATATCATCCCAAGGGTAGTCGGGTGCAGTGAGTGTCTCCAAAATTTGCTCATCAGTATTGAAGTAGTCAGACCATAAATCAAGGGGTTCTGGTTTGAAAGTTGTTGAAATCATATATATTGTATTGACTTCTTCCGACGAGGATGATGGCGGGGGGTAGATATCCTCGATGAGGGGAGGAGATATCTCCAAATCGACATTGTTTAACTCGTACAATGCTGCTCTATAGTCAGGGAGATCGGGACAATGGTGAGAGTAGTGGCCGTAAACACTGCATATGGCACAAGGATGGTTGGTGCGCAGTGATTTGTCGCGAGGCTGAGGAGGTGGCTCAAGTCTAACGACTGGGATGCCGGCGTCATCGTCCAACATATTCATATGCTCTTGGAGTGCTGGTAACTGTGGGCATTGATGAGTTGGATGGCCTATCTCATCGCACAACGAGCATTTAGGGGGAGTTCGAAACACCGGTGGGGGTTTAACTGCCTTAGGAGGTGGTATAGCAGTGTATGGTTGTGGACCTCTACCCCCAGTGGGCTTGATAAGAGGGGGAGGATTCGTTGACGACGAAGGGATATTGAGACTAGGAGGAGGTTTCGTTGACGACGAAGGGATTGCGACACCAGGAGGAGGTTGATTTGTGGTAACAATAGGTTGTACCGGTTGGAGGATGACGTTTGGTGTCGGCGGTGGAACGAGAGGCGAAATATACCACACGGGTAATCCCAATGTTAACCCGGGTAGACTAAGGGTAGCCATAACCGGGGCGCTTACTATACCCGAAGGAGGAAATAGAAAGGGGATGGTGTGGATGGGTGTAACACCGATGTGACTAGGGACCAATGGTGGTTGACTACCGGGTGTTTGTGTATTCTGTGAAAGAGTACAGAGGTTTGCGACATGGGTCTCCAGTGACGGTGGTGGAATGGCCTTGAATGTAGAGGTCATTGGTGTATCTGAGTAAAGTCCAGGTCCCACAGAAGACACAAAGGAGGTAGTTGCACTAGAAGCGGGTTGTTCAATCATGGGAAGAACATTTTCGGGTGCTGCAAGGGCATTGGGATCATAGTAGGTGAGTTGGTCAATTTTGACCACGCGTCCCTCGTGGGGGAACATCATGGTGCGAAAAATGGATGAGGCGACCGCTTTCATGGCGTACATGTAACTGCGGCCAAGTAAAAGGTTATAATCGAGCTGGGAATTAATTACCTCTATGTCAATGAGCACAGTTTTCCCACCTAATTGGACGGGGACCTTGGGTAATAAACCTTGAGGTTGAGCTGACCAACCGTCGTAGGCCCGCAATGCAGTGGTGGATTGCTGGAGAGTAGGGGATCCCAAATTCTGCCAAAAAAATGTGGACATGACGCATGTGGAGGCATCCTCGTCGATGATACATCGATGGATGACAAGATTCCGAATAGAAACAGAAACTTGGACTGCTATGGTGGAAGGCAGACGTGGTTCGGACTGGTCCAAATCAAAGGTCATCAATTTTGAATCATTTGGGTCAATCGCCCCAATGGCGGAAAGTAAAGTCTTGCGCTGCGTAGGACAGTTTTTCAAGACTTCTAACGCAGACATGGCTGCGGGAGATTGAGCTAGGTCATCTACGATGTTGTAATTTGACGCAGCCCGTGCATTGGGGTTGTTGTTGATACGGCGGAGTGGGAAATGAGGTGCTTTAGATGCGCCATTGAGTGGAAGAGGTGGTATCCGTAACGTCTGATCGGTGGGATGAGCGTTAGTATCCTTATCGGCGGGGGGGGGGCTTCGGAGGTAGGGCCATACTGGTTCCGACGGGTTTGGATATTGATGTCGGCAGTGGACATCATCAATAAGTGGTGAGTGCCTGAATCAAACATGGGTTGATCAGGAGCGGCGTAAGTGATTTGTTGTGGTTGCACGTTGCCCTGTGGGGGGGCTAACGGCTGAGTGTTCACCACTCCTTGTGTTGGAAAAGGGTTTTGTAGCACCAAAGGTTGTTGTTGAGGTGGTGGAGGGTTGGGTGGTGGCTGAGGAGCCGCCTGCCCTTGACGATGGGCGTCATCTGTCCATAGTTGTTGAGCTCGCTCCAGATGTGGGCAGGCGTGGGTATAGTGGCCATAGACACTGCAAATAGAACAAGGATGGTTTGTTCATAAATTAGCATTTTTGGCTTGCTTAGGTGGCCGATCAGGATTCTGATGAGCAGGCTTCGCGTTATTGTTTTGCGGAGGATGGGTAGGTTGTGGAGCTTGGTTATGGTTTTGGTTGTTTCTACGGTTACATCCTCTTCCGCGGTTTGGTTTCCCACCCTGGTTGCGTTGGTTATTTTGGTATTGGGGCTGATGTTGTTGTGCGTACACATGCCCTTGAGCATTGGGGGGATTCTGGGGAGCCGCAGGTGCGGTAGCAGGTTGCGGTGGGTAGTATGCAGGTGGAGCTGGAGGTGGTCCAGCTTCCTATTGGGGTTGTTGGTACCCCTGAGCTGTTGGAGGTGTGAGATTAGCTGGTGCAGCTGGTTGTGGGTAATGCATCTGCTGTTGTGGGAACTGCATGGGGGTCTGTGTGGTATGTTGAGTATAGTATGTATGAGGTACATATGCTGATGGCGCTTTCCCATAGCAATGTTGTGGACAAGAGGGTCCATGAATGTGATGGGTCTGGTTTGTTGGAGCATAAGAAGTTGTTGCTTCAGAACTGGATGTAGCCCTAGAGAGGTCTGGGGCGGGCATGGTGCTCACCATGCTGAAAGGTTTAGGTTGTGGGGTGATTTGGCCAATGATGCCATCAGCGGCATGTGATGCCCCTAGTGCGTCACCACGTGAAGAGTCACCTCGTGGGGCGTCATGTATGATTGTGTATAGATAACCCGACTGGGCGTAAATGAGATCAAATTGTTGGGCTTTGAGGATGGCCTCTTCTTCAGACTGGGGTCTTTCAGAAGCCACATCCTTCGCTATAAGAGGGAGGAGGGATTTTAGAAACCAATCTAAAAAGATACGGTCGTCTAACTTAATTTTGCAGAGGCTTCGGCGTCGACGCCACTCATGAATGTGGTCAGTGATGTGGGTGGCCGTGGTTTGTCTGCAAGACAGTAGGATCTCGACTCCCGCATCATAGCGGACAGGTAACTGGAAGAATTGCAGGAAAGTTGAGGCGAGGGAGGTAAAGGTGGCATGCGTCCCGTGGGGCTGCTCGATATACCACTTAGCTGCAGAGCCAGTGAAGGTGCGTTGTAAAAGCTGGAGGCGGATTGAGTCGTCCACTATGGAGTTGGAGGAACACCATAAATGGACGGACATGATATGGTTCTGGGGGTTTTCACCTGCCTTTCCCTCAAACTTAGGGATGTCAGAGGGGAGTTTGGTGGGCATGTGAGGCCACGCAGGATCGTGTCTGATGGGGTCATTTGTGAGCCTAGCTAAGTCTGGCAGGTTCAGACTCGCTATGTATGGTAAGCTAGCAGATGTGGTGACTGGAACGGGGACATGCCTAGTCATTGTGGTATGATGTAGGGGTCCAGTAGCGCCTAAAGGTATGCTAGGTATGGAGGGTATGTGCCCTCCAATAGGTGTAGTCTGGTATGGGCCAGCGCCTCCAAGTGCAACATGGGTTACACTTGGGTTAGGAATAGCAGTAGGGATTCCTGGGATAGGGTTTGTGGAAACCAGAGGGGGTGTGACCCCTATGTTGGGTATACCCATAACAGGTGGTGTCCCTGTGTTGGGCATTCCTAAATGTGGAGTGTTACCCATGTTGGGAATACCCAGGGGGGTGGTTGTTGCCATGGATGGCACTGCAGTGGAAGGGTCAGTAGACGTCTCTCCTATGGTGCTGGTAAAAAGTGGATCAAATGGTGTTCCAGACATAATGTTGGTTGGGAATAACTCTGTGGGGTTTTCGGATTCTGCCTCTAAATCAAATGTGAAGTGAGGCGTGTCAGAATCGGATGACTGCCTAGTTGACCGACGATGTGTCGAATCAAGGGATAAGGCTCTGCGTCCGTGACGTGGAGAGCCAAGTGGACTAAACTCTGGGAGTGCGCCCTGTAGACGGCGAGAGCGTCTAAAATTCTCAATGGTGAGAATTAAGTTTTTGTGTAAAAAATTTGTTTAAGTATCAGGTGGTGATATATCTATAAAAGACCCTAAACCCTAATGCAACCAAGGGTGCAAGAAGGGGAGTGAAAAAGAAGGCTCTCAGGCCAAAAAATCAACCTCAAAAAAGGCACTTTATTCTAGCAGCTATGCTACAATAAGTGGAGGAATGCAACAAATGGTCAGAGTACCAACATGCAAACGGCTTATAGAAAAAATAGGTGTAACTAGACCAAAGGTGGGTTGAATCATGCAAACACCTAACTAAAAGTATTGTGACTCAAACAAACGATATCCTCTGCAAGGTGATGAAATCCAAGTCAGACAATATGAGTGTTGAGACAACGGCTAGATATCCCCCTACCGGGAGGGACACCGGGTAATCAATCCTAAAGAAAGGCTACTAGGATACTCCGTTCATGACGCGTCGAGAAAAGGTAAATCTGCTGTTTGGTCCTTTGATCGCAATATCCCAATACAGGGATATCCCGAGAACTGCGAATGGTATCCCTTTGGTTACTGAATGGATTTCAGTATTCCACTCAGGCTTCCGGAACCATCCTCGCGACTTCAACCCTCCTAGGGGAGAGGCCTTCCCACAAACCGGTTGTGACCGCGCCAAAAAGTACTAAGAGATTTTAGCTCCCTAATTGGACAACTTCTATGTCTCAGATGTAATAACTGAGGGGTGTTATTGGAACACCTATCCCCCCAATACTACCTAGCTACAAAAGTTCTTTTAGTGTTCCCCAAGTGGGGTTAAAAGTGTGTTGAAATTAGGGTACGTTTTAAGGCTCAGTTCAATTAAGTGATCGAGTGAGTGCACGTGAGGTATTTGTAAACTGAATTTGAAAAAGGGAAATGCTTTACAGGAAATTTTTCAAAAAACAAAGGAACTTTTGAAAATAAAAAAGCAAATATTTATGACTTTTTCAAATAAATGGAAATTAAATGCTTTTGCAAATATCAAAATCAAAAAACAAAGGATTCTTTGAATTATGAAAGCAAATAAGAGACTTCTTTTAAAGAAATAAATGGACTTCTTCTTTCAAGGAAATTGCTAAGGGCAAGATTTTAAAGAAGTAAACAGGAAAATTTTTAATCTAGATAAAAATGCAAAAATAAGTCCTTCTTTCACTTTCTTGAAAATTTTTAAAAAGATTTCTAGATATGCATTTTAAATAGTAAAATTTTTCAAGGCTGTAAAATATGCAGAATTTAATACTGTAAAAATGTGCTATGTGGGCAGAAAGTACAGTAAAAATTAATTTTTTAAGAACAAAATGGCCGAATGAAAAATTCAGCAGCGCGGGTTTTGACAGAAAAGCCGCGATGTACCGCGCGGGTTTCGGTTGCACAGTCGCGATGGACCGCGCGGAAAATGTCCGCAAAGCCGCGGTGTGCAGCGCGCAAATAGGCCGCGAAGTCGCGGTGAACCGCGCGGAAAAGGGCCGCGTAGTCGCGATGTGCAGCGCGGTAAATGACCGCGATGCCGCGATGTGCAGCGCGGAAACCGACAACAAAGCCGCGGTGAACCGCGCGGAAAAAAGGCCAAAAGCCATGATGGACCGCGCGACTGTCAGGCTAAAAACCGCGAGGCGAAAGCCGTGCACGGAAGCTGAAAAACGAACCCGAAAATTGTGAATTCCGGGCTGTTAATGGCAATAGATGTGGCCAAAACTTAGAGCAGCAATGGATCTGCTGTCTAAGATGGCAGATCTATGGATCTAAAGGTTAAAAACTAATAAAAAACTAAGATTAAAAGCAAAACTAGAGATCTATTGTTCAAAACCAGCATAGTCGCCAAAAACTGTTGGCCCGGTTTTGCAACCAGGCTTAGTGCTATGGGCACCTGCTAACTAGTAGCAGCAGTTTCAAATAGAAATTAACAAGAAACTAATCTAAACAAAACTAATCATGGATCTATGCAAGAATATAAGCAAATAATGTAAACATTTAAAAAACAAGAACAAGAAAATATTAAAGAATGAATTTGTATTGAAAAGTGGGGGGCAAGCAAGTGCTTGCGATAATACCTTCAATGGTGAAGGTTGATGTTGAGCAACTCCCAAGATGAGTAGCTCCAAGCTCCAAGAGGTCTCCTTCTCCAAGGTTGCTTACAATGACCAAAATGCTCAAGGAAGATTTCGGCAGCATGAGGATGAGATAATGGATGGATGTGAAATGAGGAGCCCCTACCACCTCTTTATAGGTTTTGGTGGTGGGGAATACCATTTGTGGTTTTGTGGAAACCAAATGGTATTGACCAACATGGTTTAGGTACTTTTCCCTCCTTTTTCCTTTTTTGAATAAAATTAATATTTTAATTCCCTTTTTAATATTTTTGGGAATTTGGACCCTTTTTGAGGGTTTTTTATGCTTTTCAGGAAAAATAATATTTTTTAATGGAAAAAGGGGTGTACTAAGGTCTTTTCGTGACCTTTTGTTGGTTTCAGAGGCTCATATGGTAGAAAAGTGGACAAATGGGTCATGTGAATAAGGGAATGAGCTAGTGAGCACTTTTTAGGTGTTAACAGGTGTGGTTTCTCCCTCTACTTTCATAGTAGGAATTGCCTCATCCCACTTCGTAAAGTATTCGACTACAATGATGATGTGATGATGTCCCCTAGCAGAAAATGGGTTACAAGTCATGTAATCAATCCCCCATTTGGTGAAGGGACCCATTGTGATAACATGGTGAAGAGGAGCCGGATGTGCTCGCATTTTCTTTGTGAAAAACTGACACGGATGACAGTGTTTCACGGCTTCCACGCAATCTTTGAATATGGTGGGCCAAAAATACCCAGCACACAGTATCTTCTGGGTTGTTTCCAACCCCGAAAGATGACCCCCACAAGCTCCATTGTGATCATAATTCAATACTGACTCTACTTCATCCAGGTTCAAACAACGACATAATATCGAATCTACCCCCCGTCTATATAGCGTATCAGAAATAATGAGGTAGTTCTTGGCATGATGCCAAAGATTTCATCGTTCTTCCATAGATAAAGTTGGTCGACAATTCAAATCCTAGAGATATATTAAAATGTCTCCATACCATGGATCGGAGGTTGCAATGAGGAAGATGTGTTCATCAGGGAATGACGGATCTTCTTCATCATGCGTTACATCATTAGGAAACTCAGCTATAAGTTCCGCGAACACCAAAGAATTTTTGACTTAGTAGATTGGAAGGTAAGATCAAATTTTTGCAATATGACAATCCATTTTTTGAATTTACCCCCGATTATGTGTCGGGTTAAGACATATTGGAAAGGATTAAACTCTACTATAACTATGGTAGTTCGTAATACAATATAGTGATGCATCCTTTGAATAACATACACTGAGGCCAATGCCAATTTATCGATGGGAGAGTACTTAAGTTCAGGAGTTACGAGTGCACGAGAAAGGTAATAAATGACATGCTCTTTTAGTTTGTCATCTTCTTGAACCAAGACTATGCCAATAGTAGAAAGAGATGCTGCAAGATATAGAAGAAAATATTGAGTATAATATGGTGGGCTCAACAAGGGGGCTGACAAGAGTTCCCTTTTCAAAACATCAAACGATTTTTGTGCAGCCTCATCCCAGAAAAAATGGGTATCCTGTTTAAGCAACCACACGAAACCGTTAGTGATCTTAGCATAGTTGATAATAAAGCGTCTAAGAAAATTAGACATGCCTTGTAAAATTTGAAGTTTTTGGATAGTATGAGGAGGAGGCAATTTAACAATGGCCTCAACTTTCAAAGGATCGACCATAATCCCTCAATTACACACAATGAAACCAAGTAGACATCTAGAATCGACGAAAAACACACATTTGTTAGGGTTTAACCGAATCTTGTAGTATCTGCATCGTTCAAACACGAGCCGTAAGTGTTCAAGATGATCTCTTCCCTTCCGAGATCGCGTAGGTAGATCATCCAAGTAAGGTTCAACCACGTGCTTGATTTCATGGAAAGAAAAGTTCATAGCTCGTTGGAAAGTATCCCCAACATTCTTCAATCCGAACGACATTTTCCTATAGGAAAAGGTACCCCAAGGACATATGAAAGTCGTTTTATGCTGGCCTCCAGGTTTGATTTGAATCTGGTTATATCTTGAAAAACCATCCATGAAAGAAAACATTTCATGGCCCTCACACACATCGATAATTTGATCAATAAATTGTGTGGGATAGTTCTCTTTTGGAAAGGCTTTGTTGAGATCCCTAAAATATGTACAATACGCATATGGTACCTTGATTTTTATTAACCGGGATTGGGTTTGATACCCATTCCATCATGCCAATAAGATAAATGAAACCGGTGTTGAGGAGATTTTCAACCTTAGCCTTAATGGCTGCAAATTTCCTAGGGTTAACAAGACAGAGCTTTTGCCGAACTGGTTTCACATTAGGATATGTCGTAATGACGTGTTCGACAATAGACGGGTCGATGCCTGACATCTCCTCATATGACCAGGTGAAAACATTGCGAAATTCTTTAAATAAGTTGGTATACAAACAGATCTCTTGTGGAGAACAATTTTCTCCAATGAAAATATTTTCCACGACATTATGTTTAATGGAAATATTGATTGGAATAGTTGTTGAAATATTTTCCATATTACCTTCAGCGAAAATCCCTTGTTTCATTAAAGGGTTAATGGACTAGTCAACATTTCCACCAGGTCTCATTGAAAACTCTCCATTCTTGACTTTGTTAAGATATGAAAGGAAATAGGATCTGTAATGCATATGTTCCCAAGGATGATCCAAAGCTACCATGGCTTCTAGAATAGCCTCATCTGATGGTAAAACAATGTTTAAAAAATCAAATGAATGGGCGGAGTCTATTTCCCATGCAGGTGCATAATTGATATCTGACTCCATGGAGACCAAAGGAGTCGAGATATAATCTATCACAACATTTTGTGATGCTTGGTAAGTTACTTCTGCGACAGATAGGGGCACAATTGGTTCCTATGGACTAGGAAGGATCCAAGGATTAGTTGTTTGCATAACAATGAATACCTCCTTGGATAACACATTACTGTTACTCGTTGAACCAATATAATTCATAGGAGTGGGTAAATCAAAGGTTCCCATTAAAGATGAGTACATATTGTTAACACCCAAAAATTGTCCACTAGCTCATCTCCCTAGTCACATAACCCATTTGTCCACTTTTCTTACATTTTTGGCCTCCAAAACCCTAAATTGGTAACTAAATGGGAAAAAAATCATTATTTCCCTAAAAAAAACTAAATTCCTTCAAAAAAGGTTAAAAACCCACAAAAGGGTCCAAAAATCCCCAAAAAGAAAAGAAAAAGGGGAAAAAGTCAAAATAAAATAAAAAAGAGGGAAAATATCAAATACCACTAGCCAATACTACTGGTTTCCCAAAACCATGGGTCAACACTCCACCACCCAAAATTTCTATAAAAAGGTGATGGAGGCCTCCCATTTCATCCATGAAGGTGACCTAGTGCTTGTTTATGGCCAATCTCATGACAAGCACGACAAAGGAAAGTTTGACTCCATGTGGCAAGGCCCTTGCATTGTCCAAACCTGTATCGACAGGGGAGCATACATCCTTAGCGATTCTGAAGGAAATCCCTTATCCAACCCCCGCAATGGGCTGTATCTCAAACGATTTTACCCTTAACACTTTTTCTCGGGCCCCATAGTCCGTGTTGTACAACTTTATTCGCTTTTTTGTTTTCCACTTTTTTTATTTTATTTTGAACCTTATAGTTTGCTTCCATGAGTGACCATAGATGGATCCTGCTCCACCACTCTATTTTGGTTTCACCGACGATGCAAGTATATGGTCTCGAAACCTCGCCTCCGTAGCTTGGGTACTGTATTCCCGCTCACACGAGTTGATCCACCTCGATGGAGTGTGTATCAGTGTGGCCACCAATAACCATGATGAGTACGATGTTGTGACCAGTCTCTTGACCGCTGCTCTCCAAATGGGCGTTAGTCACCTTTGTGTGTTTCTTGAATCCCAGCTCCTTGTCGGCCAACTCAATAAATTTTACCAAGTACGTGATCCTTGCCTTTTCAGAAAGTTCCCGCCCATAAAATAACTGATTAGACAGTTTGAGTTCATTACATTCACCCATGTCCCACGAAGTTAGAGCAATGTTGCATACCAAATGTCTAATAATGTTCTAGAATGGTGTATAAATCACAACATGTAGGAAGTAAACCACCAACATGCATCATCACACCATCTACATGCATATATACATCATATAGGCATACATCATCATAAAAAAAAAGATGACCACCATCATAATAAACTGCATCCACATGAATATATGTATATATAATCAAAGTGTCATAGTGTTCCAGTCATAACATCTACATCAATACATTGAGGAGCCCCAACATCATTCTTGTCATAAAAATAATCGTCGAGTACAAAAAATTCCCCATGCTCATCGCATTGGGGGGAAGTTCCATCAACTGCCTAGTCATCTAGGTCATCCTCGTCATCGTCGTCGTCGTCCTTCTCTTCCTCCTCACTATCGTCCTCCTCTTCCTCTTCCTCTTTCTCCTCCTCCTCCTCCTCCTCCTCATTTGAATCAGTCTCCTCCTCCTCATCATCATATGGGTCATCACCCCATGCCATCGCCCTCACTGCCTCAGACGCCATAGCAATCCGCCGCATCAAAGGCCTACACTCCCGCGGAGTGTCATAGAAAATATCGATAAGGTCCTGATCCAAATGCTTCCAAAAATCATTAATCACCCCATCTAGTAGGAGGTCAATCCCTATACATAGCGTCTACAACGTCGTCGAAGCACTCCACTTTCTACGGTTCCTGCACGCGGGAGAAAACACTCCATCCACTCGACCCCTACAAGCTCGGTATCCTTCCGGCAGCTGCAACCCCACATCTGCACAAAAAAGCACGCCATCAACATCAATATCATAACAATCCTCTAGCTATCACATGTGCTATCGAGTAGAAACAACATGATACTGAAAAGTGAGTAGATACATAACATCTGGTCCCCATGCCTGGCCAGGAGGTCGTAGTAGCTCCATATCTCCCCTGTAGTCCATCCCTACATAATGGAAGTCCTCTATCACCACTGGAAACTTCATCCACTGTGTGAACAACTCTTGAGTGAAAAAGCGACACACCACTCCCCCACCACCGCGAGTCATCATATCTTCCCATCGCTGCATCTGCAGCTCAGTCGGTCCACCATCATGCACTGCCTTGTGAGGTCTCAATGTCGGCACTCGCTCAAAGAATAATGAGCACAAGAATGAAGGGAAACATAAATCCCCTCCTGTGCGGCTGACCTTGTTCAGCTCTCTCCAAACAACAGATAGGTACATCTATCCCCACTCGAAGTTGGTACCTACTAATGCCTGCTCAACCATTATCATCTAACGTCTGGAAATCTCATGGGGCGCCTTGTTACACCTAATTCTCATCATCATGAGATCCATGTCAACTCAGCGCCTTGATCCCTGAAGTCTCCCTGATCAAGTAATCATTTATAGCAAGTTGTCGGCCTTTGTCCACAATTTCTAGTTGGGCCAACGCAGGTTACCTTCTGGCAAGGAGCGCCCAACTAGGTCAGGCGTAGGTTGTATTTTGATGAACTGCACCGGTGGCTCAGGTTTCCTTTGTGCATCCTGCGTTTTCCCTCTCAAGCGCAGGTTTCCCTCATGCAAATTTCGCCGGAGTTGGTTAAATTGGATAAAGGTAGCTTTCGAGCGAATTCTAGAAAGTGGATGAGGTGGATCTCTATCCCTAACTTGTAGGTGAGCTATCCTACGGTTCCCTAACCTCAAGGGAGGATCCCTTAGTCCTCTCCCCATGATCCTCAACCTACTCTATCCACTTGGTCTTATAAATACAAATCTCCTCTCCATTCCAAAGGAGAGGAAGTCTATAGCATTTACAAGCTAGTGGAATTATCCTAGGTGATCCCTATCCATCTATTGGGAGGCATACATTTCCTTTGAAGGCATTGGCTTGGCTTGTTGGAGGAAGATTGCAACGTTAAGGCTTGGGTTGTAATCATCACTCTACTATGTATTTCTCACTCATTTACAGTAATATAATCTCTTTCCATAAATGTCTTTGTGTTAATGATATTTAGAGCTCACTTCCTTAACTGTTTGCTTAGATCAGTTAGTGTTTAGATGTACTTATACTACTTGCTTTGTCTCTATGTGCTTTGGCAGGTCTTGCAACTACGGATCTGACGACCACGAAGTTTGGAGCGATAAAGAGGAGAAAGATATACGAATCTAAAGGTAAGGCATCTAATTACCTTGATCTCTAATTGATCTAGGAAAGTAGCTTTATATTCTGTTTCCATTTGTTTTAGATCCCATTGGACTAGGGAGATCATGCTTGTGTCTGGTCGAGTAGATTGTCCGATAACAAATCACCGTGGAACAGGCTATCGCTCGTGCCCACTACTTAGACCTTGTCTACGCTTAATATGGAACATTATATGACATTGTTCTTCATGCACCCCACCCTACATATGATTCTAAAAAACCACCCAAGGACCTCAAGCCGATGGAATTATTGGTTCCCTTAACTCCCAGCCTTCTACTCAAACCGGTGGATCGTCGAACCACCATGGTTCTTACCCACCCTCACCATAGGTTGGAAGTTGCACCACCAAGTCACCCACTCCTGCTCCCAATGAGGAGGTGAATTATATTCAATCAGCTTCGCCTAAGAAATCTAGTGGCAAGAAGAAAAACAAAGATAAACCCAAGAAATATTCCAACCAGTAGGAACAAAAGAACCCCCCTGAAGACACGAAACATAAATGAAAGCTCAAGTATCCTTGTTTACTGTGTGGTGGTGACTATTTCTCCAAAGAGTGTCCCCACCAAGACGAAGTGCAGAAATTTCTGAAGGGAAAATCCACACCCGCAGTTCTCAATGACCCTTCCTCACCCAAAATCAACAAATGATTGCTCAACCCTCTCCTTCTCAAGGAGAAATATCATCCACCACGCATGTTCTCATGATGCGTAGTGAGATGGTTAACCTGAACACACGATCACGTTCATACGACTCAGTCCCTCCGAAGGAACCCATAGGAAGTAATACTGAAAAGCTTCTACCTCTATTCCAGATATTACCATACCACAAGTTTCTCTCACCATTGAGAAGCCTTCATTAGAATTAGTATTGCGTCCGCCCAATAGCACAATTCGAATGGCAGTTTTCAATCCTAATGCTCGGGAAGCTCAGAACTATAACATCGTAGAGGACTTGCAAGCCACTTGTGCCATGTCGATGCTAGAGGTCTTGCAGAATTGTCTCAACCAACACAAGACTCTTCTCGCTGCCATTGGTGTGGTAGATCCGGATTCCTCGAATACAATCATGTTTAGACTTGAGTACTTTAAATCGCGGCTTTCCCACCAGCTGGATTTCCAAATTGCCACGAAAGTTGCTGGGAGGACAATCCATCATACTGTACTAGACGAAGGTGCTTCTACCTCAGTCATGTCATTATCTTGTTGGAGATCCATTGGTTCTCTTGAGTTAAACCATTCTCCTACTACCGTGAAAGCATTTGACGGTCATGGCTTTCAACCCCATGGGCTATTACAAGCCTTAGAAGTAGATTTGGGGAGTAAGACTATAACCATTAACGTGGAAGTAGTCGCAGTCCCTTTGGATTATAATCTCTTACCTATTCGTAATTGGTTTTATGCCATGACTGCAGTCGCGTCATCTGTCTTCCCCATTGTGCAATTCCCCCATCAAGGCCGAATTGTCATCGTTGACCAATTGGACTTCTGTACACTAGACACTGCTACTCATCCTGGTGATAATGTCCCCTTGCTAGGACAATCTTCGTAGCTATATGAGAGCGTGGGGGTCGGCCTCATAAAATATTAATCTCTTATGGGTGTCTTTCCAACCCCAGATCCCCCTAACCATGTTGCCATGGTGAACATGATCTCCTCCATGATTCCATATTTTTCCAACTCTATCGATCAATGGATTGTACCCGATGAGGCCACCATGCAGTTGATTGGAGATACCATGCCTCTCTCACCCGCTAAAGCTGCTTATGAGGCTATCTAGTCAGCCCCTGATGACCACTTAACTGAGGCCTCTACATCCAGTTCTCTACAGCGGACGTCATCCTATTCAGATCCTATGATCCGGAATTTTCACTCCGACGAGTCCATTATGGATATTATGAGCGCGGATGACCCCCCATGGGAAGACCTTCACCATCGATTGTCTTTCATACCCCCATTATACTCTGTGGAGAACAACATCACAACCATTTTCACACCAGATGTATATCCTTTCCCCCAGTCACTAATCCTCACTTGCCATACGGTCACTGAGGGAAACTTGGAAAACATTAATCCCACCATTCCGGTTGACATCTCGGTTACCCCTGGTGTCGTGGAACATATTCGTTTAGGCCAGAACTGTTCTCCCGAAGAGATCACCATGTACATGACCTTAGTCAAACAATTCTGCAACGTGTTCTCTTGGACCTACGAGGAAATTCCCGGGGTAGATCCTGCCATTGTTTCACATGAGATGAAAACCTATCTCGATGCTAAACCAGTCCGCCAAAACTTACGACCAGTGCACCCTCGAAAAAATGTGGCAATTAAAGCTGAGATTGAAAAGCTCTTGAAGGCCGGCTTTATCTACCCTGTTCCTTTAACAGAATGGGTCTCCAATGTCGTCCCTGTGGCTAAGAAGCAGGGCACCATCTGAGTCTGTGTCGATTATAGGGATATAAACAAGGCTTGTCCTAAGGAAAATTACCCTACTCCCTTCATTGATTAGATCACCAAAAACTGTGTCGGAAGTGTCATCTTTTCCTTTATGGATGGATTTTTGGGTTACAACCAGATTGAGGTCCACCCGGCCGACCAACAGAATACTACTTTCATCTGCCCTTAGGGTACGTTTGCTTATCGTACACTCCCTTTTGGTCTTAAAAATGATGGTGCTACATTCCAGTGGGCCATGTCATATGATTTTCATTATGTGAAGGACTTTATGGAGCCCTATCTTGACGATCTCCCTGCTCATTCACAACATTGTGAGTTTCACATCGACCATCTGACAACTGTATTCCTTAGATGCAGGCGGTATAACATCGGTCTGAATCCTCACAAGTGTATTTTTTGCATCGATTCTGGATGCCTGCTAGGTTTTATCATTTCAAAAGATGGGATCCGCATTGATCCCTTGAAGGTGGAAGCCATTGTCGATCTCCCACCTCCAAGTGACATCACAGAACTACAAAGTTTGCAAGGGAAGGCAACTTACCTAGGACGTTTTGTATGTAATTTCGCTCATAATACACAGGTCTATATGCGAGTACTGAAGAAGGACATCCCTTTCATATGGGATGATCAAGTGCAACAATCCTTAGATAGTTTGAAACATGCCATTATCCACGCCCCTGTGCTCCAACCGCCCAATTACTCTAAGGATTACATCCTTTATCTTGCTGCTTCTTCCATGACGATCACCATGGTCTTGGTCCAGGAAGACAAAAACGCCCAGGAACATGTGATCTATTACCTCAGAAAGGGTCTTAATGACTCCGAAACTTGTTACTCACATGTCGAGAAACTCGCTCTCGCAATAGTCATTGCCGTCCAAAAGTTCTGTCATTATATATTACTCTGTACCACTACTGTTATTGTCGACCCGAACCCCATGTACCACGTTCTGACACATCAAGTGCTCAGGGGAAAGTATTCACGCTGGATCATGATACTTCAGGAATTCGATCTCCTCTTCGAGAAGGACAAGTCAAAGAAATATTTGGTGTTTTCGAAGCATTTGTGATCTTCCCTGCGTTGATTCAAGATCTGAGCCCAACGATTCTCTTCCAAATGAGTAGTTGTTTCTCATCAGCATGTCAGACCTATGGTATGGAGATATCACCTTATATCTTCAAACCCAACAGTTCAACCCCCAAATATCTCGTAACGATCATCATCGTATACGCAACCATGCCAAATATTACTTAATCATCAACGATACCTTGTATTGTCATGGTATTGATTCCCCTTCTTCGACGTTGTCTGACACATGGAGAGGGTGAACACGTACTGAATGACTGTCACGTTGGGGCTTGTGGCGGTCATTTTTCTCGGATGGCTACAACCCAGAAAATACTATCTAGAGGATACTACTGGCCTTCGATCTTCAAGGATTGTATTGAGTCCGTTAAGAAGTGTCCTCCATGCCAGTACTTTCAACCGAAAAAGCGCTCCGATCCAGCCCCTTTACACCCAGTTATTATCGTCGGCCCCTTTGCTAAGTGGGGCATAGCTTTCATGCACTGTAAGCCTACCTCAACCAGGGGGCATGGTTACATCATAGTAGCCGTTGATTATTTCACTAAATGGATCGAGGAAATGCCTACGTACAATAAGGATGGAAAAACCGCCGCACTCTTCATGTTTAATCATGTCATTGCGCGGTTCGAAGTTCCACAAGCCATAGTTACCGATCATGGATCTCACTTCCAAAACCATATGGTGGACGCATTGATTTCTAGACTGGGTTTTCTCCATGAAAAATCAACCCCTTACTACCCACAATCCAATGGACAAGTATAGGCCATTAATAAGGTCTTGAAAACCATGATTCAATGCATGGTGGGTACACATAAATCGAACTGGCATAACATGCTCTTTTTTGCCCTATGGGCATACCAGACCTTCGTCAAGAGTGCCACCGGATTTACACTGTTCGAACTAGTATACGGATTAGAGGCAGTTTTACCAATAGAGTGCAAGATTCCATCTCTCCAACTCGTAGTTGAACTTCTCCCGAACACCACTGCCGAGGAAGAATGCTTCCTCCACATAGAAAAACTCGACGAGACTCGCCACGATGCTGCTTTTTCCAACGAGGCACATAAGAAACGCATCAAAGCTCATTATGATAAGTTGGTCAAACCTCATATCTTCAACGAGGGTGATTTGGTCTTCACATATGACCAAAGGCATGATAAGCTGGGGGCAGGTAAGTTTGAGTCCATGTGGCATGGGCCATACATTGTAAAACGTGTTCTGGAGAAGGGAGCATACAAGCTAGAGGATTACGATGGAATATCTCTAGGTGAGCCTCGCAATGGGCTCTACCTGAAGAAGGTATTATGCCTGAGTTTTTCACGCATAAGTATCTTTTATATACTGTACATGGCGTGTGTTTTGTGTGGTTTGATGCTTTGTTTCAGTGTGTCGGGATCTTGTTTCTCTACTTATACCATGTTCTTTCTGCATGTGCAGATGGAAACCTATTTTGGATTTGTGGACGGCGCCAGCCGGCATACCTGTACCCTTGCTTCGGCATCCTGGGTACTTTATTTCCCTACAGGCGAGCTAATTAGCTCAGAAGGAAATTGTAAAGGATACGCAACCAATAACGCCACAGAATATCATGCAGTGATTAGATCCCTAACCGATTCTCTTTCCTTTGGTATGAACCACATTGTAATTCATCTCGATTCACAACTAGTGGTTTCTCATCTTAACCGGATCTACGCTATCCGCGACCCTGCTCTGCTCCGTCTTTTTCGACGAGTTCGTCTCCTATAGAGGTCCTTTGAATCTGTTCAATACCTACACATTCCACGAGACATGAACATTGTTGCCGATGCTATGACCAATTTCATTCTAGATTGGTACATTGAACACACATAAGATATCCATAAGATACAAAAAAAAACATGACATGTAAATCATCCATTGTATAAGAAAAACATGTAGACAAGATCCCATCAATCACCAATAGAACACAATATGTGTAAAAGCCGCAAATAGTGTCTGTATATGTAAAATCGGTACAAAGTACAAAAATGGTAGTGCTGATACAAAATATGAAGCATGAAAGCTTTCAGTAAGAGTCCTCTCTACAAAATACGAAGCTCATAGGATTTTAGTATATACATATAAAACATGAGCCTAGTCTCTAGGATGCTCATGATAGCGGATCACAGCCCTCACCACTTTCCGCAGCAATGTGCCAAAACACAAAGATACCCTGACTGAAAGCTGCTAGTAGCGACGGGGTATGTCATGGACACCTAGCTTCGGGATATCCAGTGTCATCTTGTGGAGGTTCACCTCGACCTCCTCCATCTCCTTGATGACATCTCGGGCTGCGGTGCCCATCTTCGGCATCGCCCCTCTCCGCGCGATAGGATAGACTCCAACCGGCCGCGACGGACCACATCTGCATGAAACATTTGAAAACCATCAACACTACTCCAAAAAAATCATAAATACATAAAATGAAAAACACAAGCAGTAGTTTTTGTTACCGATATCACCCCACTGTGATCCCTTAGGAGGCACCAGGTCAGGGTCCCCTCTGAAGTCCGTCCCATCATACAGGTAGTCCTCCACCACGAGGAGCTGTCCCCTTAGCCATGTGAAGAAACTTGTACTAAAGAAAGTAATAGGACCCCCGCCACCATGGCGGGCCATCACCTCGGACCACCTGGTCATATGAGGATCTTGAGCATCTCGATCCTCAAGCTCTACCTGCGGGCATAAGTGCGGCACCCGCTCCAGGATGAACGATATCACCACTGAACCGTAACCAAATTGCTTTAGCGCCCCGCACATCATGACATTTGGTCAGCTGATCCCGTTTGTTGTTATGGAATTCTACCCTATAGAGAGGATATGGACACTACCAACTTCTGGGGTGATAGGTAAATATATAGAGCATATCACATAGGCTTCTACAAAAGGAAAGAGATTAAGGTTCTTGAAGGCATACCTTATTAACAAAGTTCGATCCTAGCTTTCGCTTGCTCCTTCGATCGACCCTCCACTTGATCTTCCGTTTGACGAACCTGCAATACAAAGATACCTTCCTCAGCCTATCTTGACTGATATAACAATGATGAAATTGAAATACAATTTAGACATCAAATACAATCAAGCATTTAATCCAAACAAATATGCAATCCATTAGACATTTGATTGGGATGGGAAGGGCATTTCAACCCTTATTGTCAAAAGCAAATAATCAGTACAAGTATACTTGATCATTCAAAGTGCTTGTGCAACCGAACCCTAGGCTCCTGCTCTTCACACTAACTTGGAATTCCTCCAGCGTAACAACCCTTAATGCATAGTTTCTTCTCCCTTCTCTCATCTATCCCCCTTGTATTTATGGGACAAGGTAGGCAGTTTGGTTCGAGAGGGAGTTTGGTTGGGAGGTTGGGGAAGTTGCAAAACCAACTTCAACTAATCCCAATTCGTCAAATTAATATATTTTTTGATTACTTTGTAAGGTGTACGCTACTTTTCTTACGTGGAGTAGCGTTCAACATGCAACTTCCCTGCTTTACAACCAGCGTTTACAAGATTTCTGAGGGTGTACGCTACTCTATTGAAGCAAAGTAGAGTATTTCTGAGGAAAAACGCTACTTTAATGAAGTGGAGTATATTATTTTTGGAGGCAAACGCTACTATAATGCTTGTAGGGTAGCATTTTTCCTTAAAAGTAGGTAAAAAGATAGTTTTGTTAGCTGTGAAGGGGTAAGTCTAGGCCATTCATCATCTAGGGTCATCATGCTCTTCAATCCAAGTTGTCCTTTTGTGTGATCAACAGCTAAATGTGATCACGGATGGAGAAGTGCAGATTTGACCTATAACAGATGCCCCCTAATGTGTGAGGTTAGAGGGAAGCGATGGCCGAAATACATTATAATTCCAAGTTAGTGGAGGAGCAAGAAACCGCAGAACCAAGTCACAAAAGTACCTAAAATAACGATCAAGGTCAGCGAGCAATTACAATCTTGAAATCATATAGATGTGTAACATGATATAACATGATCTCCGATACATTACAAGGATATGTATATATAGCATGGCCACTGAAATAGAAGCGCGGATCCATGTCAGAATGAGATATCATAGCCATAACAACAAACTGGATCTATGTCTCATGGAGAGCCAAAATGAGTGAGGCTCAGTCTTGCACAGCTTGGGTGATAACATAAAGAGGTAATGTTATCAAAATCCCAAGGTCTTCATCCAAACAACCCGAGGTACAAACCCTAACCATGTGAATAAATGAGCTGAAGTCAAACATGGGGGGAATCGTTTGATTACTGATCATTGATGTATACCGTTAACAAACGCGAGGGCTTCCACCGATAATGATAATGGGGCCCAAGGTACCTAGTACGATCCAACAAGTGTGAATAAGTGGACTTGAAGTCGAACACCTGAGGAACTTGTCGAATAAGAGACATTGATGTATTCTCATTATTCAACGATGAGGGAAACTACCACTGATGACTGCAACCCCCAAGGTACTAATCAAAACTCTAAACTTCATTCCCAGATCAAAATGAGTTGATGTCGATGGGAATATGTAATGTCCCCATTCAAATAATTTCATAGTAAAACAATCCCATCAATCCTACTAGTTTCCTAGGTTGGATGGGCACATGTGGAATGATAATAAGGAAGCTAATAAATGATGTTTAGACATTAGAATGGTTCAATTATTTAATAAATAGAGTGAATAAATAAATTCAAGAGAAATCCTAGATGGCAAATGGTTTTGGAGACATATGGAGGATGTGGGACCCACACTAGCTTGATTTTTCATGATACATGGTATCTCTCTCTTGCAAATTCGAATTAATGGGAAGATGAACACTCTTGGGTGAGTTGGTAAGTCATAACACATGTCATTGAGCATCTTAGGTCGAATTGGGAAGGATTGGTAACCTCCATGGAAGATAAAGAGTAAAATTGGAAGTTTGTGGACACTTGGGCTAGATTCCCTAGCCCCTATGACACCAATGATGGAGCATCTATGACAACTATGACAAATTGCAGACCTGACCTCTGACATCTGACCACTATGACATGTCAGCCCCAAAAATAGGCTCAAGGAAGGCGCTCATGGGAGTTGGAGAATCCAAAGAGACTCAAAATCGAATTTGGGAGAAGATGGAAGGTTGGAACTAGGAGACAAGTGGCAAATGTGGAATATTTCCTAAATAAAAATATATTGAATCTATTGAGAGGATTTCGACCCTTAGAAGGCTAATGTTGGTTATAAAATGTAGAAATGAAGTATGAGAATGGATTTCGATGATTTGATAAAAATTTCATTTGTGAAGAGAGAACTGGTGGATGACTAGTTTCTTGCCTTAGCCAATTTCGAGGGTGAAAGATTCCCATCCAAGTTGGTGTTTGGAGAGGCCACTCAGGTTTTTCATGGTGCTTTAATGGATTTTTATTTGTAGGTAGAAGCTACAGGAAGTTTCATGGTTTGGTTTAGTGCATCACTTTCTCTCCACCGTTTCCAGTTTTGAAGGCATATTCATGCTCCTTGAGGGAGGGCATTTTTGGTGAGCTCTTGTGCTTCTTGGGAGAGATTCTCATTATATATTTTTGATTGTAATAGCTTCATATCCTATATTATTAATATTCAGAAAGCCTCAGGTCAAAATACCCACTGGTTGTATGCAAAAATATTGATTAATGAGCACATAATGTCCATTTCCCCAAATGCTTTGATGTATGACCCTATAGGGTTGATTATTTCGAATGGATGGATGATTATCTGATATATTTGTGATTCATATACTACCATGGATATATTATAAAAGTTTCATGTACTGTACTTGAGCATTTGAAGCATTTTTACTTAGTTTGTTTGTATTGAGAGGTGAAATAGTGCCATTTCCCCAAGGGTCGAATTGGGGGTTTTTGCTGTTGAATGTGAGAGGGTTAGAACAGTAGTAAAAATAAATTAATGGTGTATATGAGACCTTAATCACATAATTAACACATTACATACCTCTTTTCATAAATTTGTGGGAGTTTGGAGGCATTTGGAAGGCCATTTGCAGGGTTACCCTGGGGGGATTCGATGCACAAATTACTAGTCAAAATCACATATATTGATCAGAATACAAATCAATTTTGCAGCAGTATTTGGAGGGCCATAAAACATCCCTGAACCTAATATTCAAGTCTAAATATCATTCATACACTCCTACAGAATATTTGGGAGCATTTGGGTTGATTTGGAGGTCAAAACGGTAAAACTAGTCAAAGATCGAAATTGGGGAAAAAGTGGAAAAATTGGCCTTTTAATAAAATTTTGAAAAAGGGTCATTACAGAAGAAGTCTGTTGGAAGGGAGGCCTTAAGGAATCCTCCATAATCCAACATGAGGGACACTCAAATGGTATGAGATGATATGGAGTAGGACATGTAACAAGACTGACACTAGGATGGCTGACACATGAGGTCAAGGTAAACTGCAGAATGGCCGACACAGGCTGTATCCTTGAACAGTGAGCACGACACAAAGTGACTTAGGCAGTTTTTAACATGATGGGGAAGTGAAATAAGCCTGCAATGTAGGAGACATTAGCAGACTCTCCATATGATTGGAAGAATAACCAACCAGGGGAGTAAACAAATCGGAGATCAGGTTCACCCTAAGGTCAAAAAACTAAACCCAACTGAAATGATAGACTCAAATAGGTGCTGTGTTCAAGGATAGGACTGACTGAATTGCCTTTGAAATTGTAAGATGTGATATACCCTTCTTATCCCTTATTCTTTTTAGATAAAATAATATCTTTCTTGTTGTTTTAATGAGTCCAAGAAAGAATGAAAACTCAATAGATCCAACCATGTAAAGAGTTTAATGAGCCCATGGGAGGAAGACTCATGACCTTCTTCATTGTTTACAGAGTTCGAAGAAGAGATAGAAGATTACTCTATAGTACTGATCTCTAGACTTTAATATCAAGCCGAGATCTGTTCTTGCTCGCCAGTGTTTTCAATTTTAAGGAGTCTGAAAAACTTAAACAATAACTCTATACACCTACTCATGGATTTTAATATAGATCCCAAGTAGGTTAATGCTCGCTGGTGTTTTCCTGTTTATAGAGTTTGAAAAACTTAACAATAACATTTGAGCAGTTTTCGTATGTTGGTTTAGACTTCCGTCATGATCCAGAGCTGGTACTTCCTCCAGGTGGTGCCTGGGGAGAGATAGCTATGTTTATGTTTTTGAAAAATATTTAATTTTTTCAGAATTTTTAAAGTATATAATTTTTATGATGATTTTTAAATTCTAAAACAAAGTATCATATGCAGATGTTGGACCAGTTCATCCCGAGGGACATCCTACTACTTTTGTGAGGCCCATTGATGTGGGTGCAGCTGATGCTACGCTAGGGGATGTAGAGAGGAAGATGATTCGGTTGACTCATGATATTCCTACATATCACATTGAGCGGATGCCCATTGACATGCAGGAGGATGTAGTAGGTGTGCCCCCAACTTGGATTAGACTGCTGCGGAAGGTAGCCAAGCTGGTCATATGTTACCAAGAGGCAGTGGATGCTGATGAGGCCCCACCTTCTCCATAGGAGAAGGATATTTTATGTATTTTGAGGCCATCGAGCCCACTTTTGTATCTTATGACATGACTCTGTGATAGACCTATGTTCCAAACTCAAACTATTTTTTGATACAGTATCGGATATATATACAGTATCGGATTATATTTACATGTGTGTGTTTGACTTTATGTGAAAATGTTTATTTATGAACGTGCATGATACAAATGCCAATCTAAAACATAATTTGCAAATGAATCAGCTAATGCATTCAAATTTCTTGGAATGTGTTGATATATGATGGAATCAAATTTTCTTTCCAATAATTTAACTCGCAAAAACTGTCGTAGAAAAATAGGATCTCTGATCTGATAAACACCCGTCAACTGAAATACAACTAGTTGTGAATCAAGTCTTACCTCTAAATGTGAAATTCCCTGGATAAGAGCATCCCAGAGAAGTTCTATGACCTCACTGTACTCAGCTACATTATTCATCGTGGGACCCAAACAAACCCCCCCGAAGAAACTAGTTGGCCAGTCGATGAGTAAATGACCCAAGCTGCTGAAGCCAACTGTCTGGTGTGGCGACTGGCGCCATCAGCAAATCCTAAAAAGTGTTCAGTCGGCATCTGAAACACAAAGTGAAAAACACACATAAGGTCAACTAACAATCACACGCAAAACTAGTTCTACAAAATGTACAACTATAATACATGAAAAATCACAAATGCCTAAGCGTAGTACTTCTTCAGGTAGAGCCCATTTCTGGGCTTGGGAAGCTTATTACCCTCGTAGTCCATTAACTCATAAGTTCCTTTCTTCAGTACATTTGAGATTATCTAAGGACCAAGCTACATGGAATTGAACTTGCCAACCCCTAAAGGTTCCTTGTCCCGATCCCAAAGCAGAACAAGGTCTTCTTCGAGAAAAACCCTAGGTTTGACAGAATTATCATACTGTCCTTTGAATAATTTCTTATGGACTTCATTTTCCGTGAGCGCATCACAGCGTTGCTCGTCTAGATGTTCTAAATGTAGCAAATGTTCTTCTAGTACTGAAGTTTCTGGTAACAGTTGGACAGCTAAATTTAACGAGGGGATCTTGCATTCAATCGAAATGACTACTTCTATCCCATGCACAAGTTGGAAGGGAGAGAACCCGATAGCAGTCTTTACGTTTGCTCGGTAATCCCAAAGAGCAGGATACAGCATGATGTGCCAGTTATTTCTACTGACATTAATGGTTCTTTGTAGAATAGTCTTCAAAGTTTTGTCAACTGCTTCGACCTGACCATTTTCCTGTGGATAGAATGAAGACGACTGCTCCTGATGAAAACCTAGCATGGTATAAAGCTCAGTCATCATGCTGGTCTGAAAATGGTGACCGTGGTCTGTCATGACCACTTTGGGTATGCCGAACCTTGAGATAATCTGATTGAATATGAAATAAGCGACGGTTTCTCCATCCTCCTTAACAGTAGGCATTGCCTCGGCCCACTTGGTGAAGTAGTCGACGGCAACGATAATATAACAATGACCTCCAACCGAAACTGGATTACAAGTCATATAATCAACCCCCCATTTGGTGAAGGGACCTGCTGTGATCACAAGATGAAGAGGAGCTGGATGTGCTCTCATTTTTCTAGTGAAAAATTGACACAGACGGCAGCGTTTCACAGCTTCCACACAATATTTAAAGATTGTAGGCCAAAAATACCCGGCACGTAGTATTTTTTGAGTTGTTGCCAACCCAGAAATATGACCCCCACAAGCTCCACTGTGAGCATCATTCAATACTGATTTTGCTTCTTCTAAAGTCAAACAACGTCATAAGATGGAGTCTATCCCACGTCTGTACAAAGTATCAGAAATAATGAGATAGTTTTTCGCATGACTTTTCAGTTTGCGTCATTCCTCTCTAGAAAAAGTGGTAGGACACCTCAAAGTTTGGAGATATACTAAAATATCCCCGTACCATGGGTCAGAGGAGGCAATAAGGAAGATATGTTCATCCGGGAATGATGACTCTTCCTCAATGTGCACTAAGTTACTCGAAAATTCTGAAATTAATTCAGTGAACACTAGTGATTTCTTCGACTTGGCAGACTGCAAAACCAAATCAAACTCTTGCAAGATTACAATCCATTTATTATATTTCCCACTGATGATATGTCAAGTGAGAACATATTGGAAAGGATTGATCTCCGCGATCACAATAGTGGTTCGTAAAAGGATATAGTGATGAAGCCTCTGCACCGCATAGACCGCAACTAGTGCTAACTTCTCAACGTGTGAATACTTAATCTCATGAGCTATCAATGCGCACAAGAGATAAGAAATGACATGCTCTTGGAGTGTGTTGTCCTCCTGAACTAGTACTATGCCAATTGTGTATACGGACGCTGCCAGATATAAGAGAAAATCCTTTGTATAATCAGGCGGGTTTAACAAGGGGGCTGATAGTAATGCCTTTTTCAAGGCCTCAAACGATGCTTGAGCAGCCTCATCCCACAAGAAGTAGGTATCTTGTTTAAGCAGTCTCATGAAACCCTTTGTGATTTTAGCATAGTTTATGATAAAACATCGTTGGAAGTTAGACATGCCTTGCAGACTTTGGAGTTGTCTCAAGGTGCGAGGAGGAGGCAGATTTACAATCGCCTCAACTTTTAACAGGTCGACCATTATGCCATGACTGGATACAATAAATCCCAGTAAACGTCCCGATTTGACGCAGAATACACACTTGTTAGGATTCAATCAAATCTTGTATTGTCTGCACCATTCAAACACAAGTCTCAAATGAGTTGGATGATCCCGTCTCTTGTGAGATTGGGCCGGGAGATCATCCAAGTAAGGTTCAACTATGTGCTTGATATCATGAAAAGCAAAATTCATTGCTCGCTGGAAGGTAGCTCCAGCGTTCTTTAAGCCAAACGGCATCTTCCGATAGGCAAAGGTTCCCCATGGGAAAATAAAAGCTGTTTTGTGTTGATCTTCGGGTTTGATTTGAATTTGATTATATCCCAAAAATCCGTCCATGAAAGAAAATATCTTGTGTCCCACGCACGCATCTATGATCTGGTCGATAAATGGTGTGGGGTAGTTATCTTTCAAACAAGCTTTGTTCAGATCCCGGAAGTGAGTACAGACTCGAATGGTACCTTGCTTTTTATCAACTGGAACAGGATTCGAAACCCATTCCGTCATGTCGATCGGATAGATAAATCCGGCTTTAAGCAATTTTTCAACCTCCACCTTAATGGCAGCCTCTTTTTGAGGATTCATAGGACAGGGATTTTGTCTCACAAGTTTTGTGTTAGGGTACGTTGTGATGAAATGCTCAACGATGTCTGGATCGATTCCTGGCATCTCCTCATAAGACCAGGCAAAAATATAGCGGAATTCTTTAAAAAGTTTGGTATACAGAGCGATCTCTTCTGGAGAACAATCTGCTCCAATAAAAATGTTTTCCACGACCCCGGGTTTGGTGGAAATGTTAATCGGAATAGTTCTCGATATATTATCCATATTCCCTTCAGCATAAACAGTACTTGAAGTGGAAGAGGACAAATCAACATTCCCACTGGGTCTAATTGAAACCTCTCCTCTCTCTATCTTGTCTAGATTTGGAAGCAGGTAGGACCTGTGGTGCATGTGTTCCCAAGGCTGGTCCAGGCCCATCATGGCTTCCAAAATGTCTTCATCAGAAGGAAAAATCGTGTCTAAACAGTCAAAAGAGTGGACTGAGTCTACTGACCATGCCGGAGCATAGTCCATATCCGACTCAACAGAGACTGGCGGAGTCATGATATGTTTTGTTGCAGCATGCTGTGCTTCCATGTATGCTACTTCTACGATGGATAAGGGCACTGATGGTTCTGATACAGTAGGAAGGATCCACGGATCAATATTTAAACCTGCCATGAAAGTTTCAATAGATGAACCTTCATCAGAATGCATGAAAAGAACAGGAGCGGGTAGGTCAAAGTGCCCATTAATGACCCATAAAGCCTTGCTCCTAAACTCTCGCTTGTTGGGGCAGATTGATCAACTAAAGGAATTGTGGATTCCGATGAAGTCTGGTTTTTTTGCCGAGAGAACGAAAGTTGATTGACTGTGATGATCTTGCCTTCGTGGGGAAACATAACAACTCGGAAAACTGCTGATGCAATGGATCGCATGGCATATGTCCAGCTCCTGCCTAACAACATATTGTAATCAAGCGGAGCGTCTAGAACTTCAATCTCTACAGCAACTGTCTTACCGGAAAGTGTAATTTCAAACGATGGTAGAAATCTGTGTGGATGGAAATTCCTACCATCGAAGGCAGTAAGCAGTGTGTTATAGGGGGCTAAATCGGGAGAACCCAAAGCTTTCCAACAAGAAATTGACATTATGCACATAAACGCGCCCTCATCTACGACAGCTCGTCTCATGGTCATAGGACCATGAGCTACCACTATCTGAAGGGAAACGTGGTACGGAAACCGGTATTTGATATCAGACATATCAAAATGTGTAGTCATGTTGGATGATTCCATACTTCCAATCGCTGCTAGAAGTGCATTTCGTTGTAATGGACAAATTTGCAAAACTTCTAAGGTAGACATAGCACAAGGGGTCTGGGCTAGATCTTCAACCACATTGTAGTTGGCAGTAGCCCATGGGTTGGGATTGTGTGAAGCCCTTTTCAAGACACCTTTCAGGATCTTGGGCAGTGGGTCCACAGGAATGTGGAGAGGAGTGGAAGATTTAGGAACATCTTTATCCTTGTTTTGCAAATCCGGGGTATAATTTCTTGCCCGCGTTTGTAAAAGAGCATCCGAGTTAAAACCATATTAATAAAAGTTTGATCAACTGAAGTGTGGGTGGTGCCCCCGGTATTGGAGGTTCCAGAAGCTGATCCCTTCCCTTTGGAAATGGATCTTTAAGGATGACAGGTTTCTTTTCTTGAAGCAACTTCTGGGCTTCTTCGATTAGAGGGCATTGGTGAGTGAGGTGGTCCTGCTTGCAAAGCTTGCAAGGGAACTTGACCTTCTTCTTTTCTCTGTTACACTCCTTGGAATTTTCTTTGTTTTTGGGATTTTGTTGGTTCCCCTCTCCTTTCTTGCCCTTCTTTTTGTTGTTGGGCTGCCGAGGGCCCTTTTGATTAGTTTGAACCTGCTGTACAGATTCAGTAGTAGAAGGAGAGGTTGTGACGGGAGTCACTTCTGCAGTCGATTGTTTGATTGATAAGGCATGAACCTGTTTAGTCAATGCTTTGAAAGCTACAGAATCAACTGAACCTACTATGTCGTCCACATGTGGTCTAGGTTTTGGTCTACCTAGATCAATGTTTGATCGCAGTGCATTAGGTATAATTTCATAAAGGAGCCCAGACTGAGCATAAACCAGGTCTAGTTGCTGGGTCCTTAAGATGGCTTCTTCCTCCGATGATACCCTAGAAGTAGCTACTTCCATAGAAACATAAGGAAGGAGTGACTTCAGATACCACTTTAATAAGAATTCTAGGGGGATATTGGCCTTAATGAGCCTCTTCCCTCTTCTCCACTCCTGAATATGATCAGATAAATGGGTGGCTTTGTTTTGTCTAAAGGTAGACAACAGATCTGTCCCGGCATCGTACTGAACAGGAAGCTGGAAGTGGTTCAAAAAGACTACAGCGAGATCCCGAAAGTTAAAAAAGGTGGCTGCAGGTAACTCAATGTACCATTTGGCTACAAAACTAGTTAAGGTTCGTTGAAAAAGCCTCAACCTAACGAAATCTTCGTTCAACGAGTTCGAAGAACAACAAATATGAAAAGTGGTAACATGATCACCAGGATCCTCACCAGTTTTACCTTCAAATTTTGGAATGTCCGAAAGTAGCTTAGTAGGAACCGGTGGCCACGTAACGTTATGGCACACCGGATCGTTCGTTAACTTGGAAAGATTTGGAAAATTCAGAGTTGCCAAAAATGGTAAACGAGGTCTATAAGATGGAATTTGATGAAGGGGGAAGCTCTCATAGTTTGACCCATGAACTGCTGGTTAGGGTTGCCCCCAGCCATCTGCTAGTAGGGGTTGCCCCCGACCATCTACTGGTAGGGGTTTCCCCCAGTCATCTGCTGTTGTGTGAAAGTGTTGTTGAAATTCCCCCACCCGAATGAAAGCAGGTTGGTACCCTGTGTATTCGTCCACTGTGGCTGGGTGTTAGCCCCACCATATTGTTGGTTAAAAATATTACCCCCTCCTCCGGAAAACAAAGAAAAAGGGATATTTCCTGCAGGTATATTACTTTGATTCACATTGTAACTGTAAAGGTGTTAAAACCAGGGGTAGTCGAGGTGGACGACGTAGTCATGGTACTCATGATAGGCATAGTTGCAGAGGGATTCGGACCAACATTGGGTGTGGAAATCCAAGTACTAGGTATATGGTATGACTGTTGAGTTGCAGGAGCTAGAATGACATTCACTGTATTACTGGGTCCAAAAGTAGGGGTAGAGGCGGATGTCAAAGATGTTGAGCCTAGCATGCCTAACGTACCAGCATTAAAACCAAAGGATGGAGTTGAAATAGAAGTTGTTTGCATCGAACTTGGTGTAACAGTGGAAGAAGGGTTCACAATACTTGTATTCATACCCATTGTGGGAGTCTGTGGGACTCCTTGTTCATCTCTTGGATTAGTCATAATATGCCCAGGTGTGAAAAAATATGCATTATACTCGGGTTGCTAGAAACCAACAGGTAACAGAAGTGGATCATTAAGTCCGGTAAGAGGAGGGTTAAATGGAGTGTTAAACTCACCAGAAGTGATATCCTCAACCTCAGCAGTATTAAAAACTTGTTGATCCGGGGTTCTAGGTTGTGGTTCACCAGGAACCTCTATTTCACCAGTAGGTTCAAAAAGACCACTGGAGTTAGTCCTCCATGGTGGTGGTGGCGGTAGTGGCTCCAAACTGAGTGGGGGAAGGTTTTGCACCCTCCGAGACCTACGAAGTTGTTGGTCTTCCACAATTATATAAAAATAACACTAAGTAAAAACCTAGTGTCCACTAAGACTAAGGGGCAAACATCATACCACTAAAAAATCCTAAGTAATCAAACCAATCAAATGGATAGAAAATACTCTCGGAAGTAAGTCTGGGATGATTAGGGCCCAGAACAGACTAACATAGTACTGATGGTCAGTTCTGTGGTGTCCACCTGAGGTCCACTAGGTTCAAGCGCTTGAATCACCAAACCGCTTTCTTGGGAGTACTGCCAGAGGATTACCTTCCACGCCTATCCGAGGTGAAGTGGGAATAACTGCCCACTCTACCTATGTAGGATCCTAAAGGTCTGATACTAAGGCTACCATACATATGAATTATCCTGGGGGGACAGTCGTCAGCCTAGTCAAAACGCATGGGCAGGGTAGCAAAGCTCGAAGTCCGAAAGGACCCCTGTACGCGAATCGACTTTGGTTTATGGTCAAAAGGAAGGTGAGGGGATATCCTCAACGATTCCAGTCTTCCACGGCCTCATGCTTAACTCTGGTTTGAGTAGAGCATCCCAGAGTTATTTGATATATATAGGTTTACCTAAATGAAAGTTGTACTATGATTGTTGCGTAATGAAGCCAGTTGCGAGCGGTTTAAGGTGATTTAAGCTCGTAACTCTAGCCTAAGCTAGTTGATGTCGTGTATACCTAAAAAGAAAATGTTTCTAATTAATTTTATTAAAATTCTTTTTAAGGAAAATTTTTACTCAACGGGGTAGTGCATTGTGTGGAAATGGTTTGAGAAAGTAAAGTGCAAAAGAAATAACTTTCAAAGCAACAAAAAGACTCTTTTCCTTTTTTCCGTTTATGCTCTTTCCAAAATGAAAACTTAAGTAAACCAAAAACAAATCTCTTTTTTCTTTTCTTTTTCAAATTCAAAACAAAGTAAACTTCGCTACTTTGAGATGATCATAAGCCTTACTACTTTAAACTACGAAACTCATTTTTTGCTTTTTTTGATATATGCAAAAGAAAAAGAACTCGAAAATGGAAGCAAATAAGACCTAAAAAAGCAATGTAACTAAGGAAAAGCAACTTTAAGGTTCACAACAATCAACTTGATTACTTGACAAAGACTTGTCCTACGAAGTTTTTAAAGGGAAAAAACCTTGGGCTTGGAAGACAAAGTGGAAACAAAAGAAGGATAAGAGACGCTTTAAAATGGAAAAGCAAACTTCAAAAGTTGCTCCAAAGTATCAAGAACCCTGAAAACACTAAACCAAGCTAACGGTAGGCAAGCAAACCAAAGATGGCCTTACAATCACAAAGGCTCAAATAGAAGCAAACTAAAAGATTTCAACTTACTTGAAACTGAAACTGACAAAGCAATTAGGAAGTGTCTAGACTCAAAAAGTTTTTGAAAACATCCTAAGGACTCCAACTTGGGGTCAAACCCTAAATAAAAGGACAAGACACTGTTGAAGTGTACTAGTGTTGCAACAAACAACAAATGTCATAAACAAAGGTTTGTATACCTGCAACAAGCAACTAGGGTACAAACATGCAGCTATGTTCAACAAGGAACAAGGCACAGTTTCCAAAAAGAGCCACAAACAAACAAGACACCTCAAAAGTACTCAAGCAAGCAAAAGATGACCTAAGGGACTTAGGAGAGGCAAACAAAGCTCAACCAAGGCATAAAGACCTCAAGGATCAGTTGGTAAAGCAAAAACAGAGGTTGGAAATCAAGCCAAACAAGCAAAAATCAAATTCCAAAAACAAACAGAGACTTACAGGAAAATACTCTATTGTGCAGTAGAGAAACCTGCGTTTTTAAGGAGGTGTACCCTACTGTGTAAAGGAAAATCAGCGTTTTTCAAGAGGTGTACCCTACCATGTAAAGGAAAACCATCTTTTTTCAAGAGGTGTACCCTACTATGTAAAGGAAAACTAGCATTTTTTAGGGGATGAACGCTACTGTATGCATAGAAAACCAACGTTTTTTCCAGAGAAGGTTCAAAACTTCAAACTGAGGTAGGTTAAGAAATGGAGGTAGGATACAATAACCTACAGAGCCTCTCAGAGGATCAAAAATATCAAAAAGTGATGGAAGGAAAGTTAAATGAGTCTCCTAGAACAGAGAACAACTGGTCCCCAGCGGAGTCGCCAGTCTATTGTTCGGGAATTCTACCCTATAGCGAGGAGAGGGACACTACCAACTTCTGGGGTGACAGGTAAATACATAGATCATATCACATAGGCTTCTACAAAAGGAAAGAGATCAAGGTTCTTGAAGGCATACCTTATTAATGAAGTTCGATCCTAGCTTTTGCTTGCTCCTTCGATCGATCCTCCACTTGATCTTCCGTTTGACGAACTTGCAATACAAAGATACCTTCCTCAGCGTATTTTGACTGATATAACAATGATGAAATTGAAATACAATTTAGACATCAAATACAATCAAGCATTTAATCCAAACAAATATGCAATCTATTAGACATTTGAGTGGGATGAGAAGGGCATTTCAACCTTTATTGTCAAAAGCAAATAATTAGTACAAGTATACTTGATCATTCAAAGTGCTTGTGCAACCGAACCCTGGGATCCTTCTCTTCACACTAACTTGGAATTCCTCTAGCGTAACAACCCTTAATGCATAGTTTCTTCTCCCTTATCTTATCTACCCCCCTTGTATTTATGGGACAAGGTAGGTAGTTTGGATCGAGAGGTAGCTTGATTGGGAGGTTGGGGAAGTTGCAAAACCAACTTCAACTAATCCCAATTCGTCAAATTAATATATTTTTGATTACTTTTTAAGGTGTACACTACTTTTATTAAGTGGAGTAGCGTTCAAAATGCAACTTCCTTGCTTTACAACCATCGTTTGCAAGATTTCTGAGAGTGTACGCTACTCTATTGAAGCAAAGTAGAGTATTTATGAGGAAAAACGCTACTTTAATGAAGTGGAGTAGAGTATTTCTGGAGGAAAACGCTACTATCATGCTTGTAGGGTAGCGTTTTTCCTTAAAAGTAGGTAAAAAGATAGTTTTGTCAGCTGTGAAGGGGTAAGTCTAGGCCATTCATCATCTAGGGTCATCATGCTCTTCAATCAAAGTTGTCCTTTTGTGTGATCAATAGCTAAATGTGATCACAGATGGAGAAGTGTAGATTTGACCTATAACACCGTAGACTGGTTAGGAGCCCCTCACACTAGTTGAATATAGTAGGAGCCATACACTCCTCAGTGTACATCATCTGCGATTTGCTCTCCAGATGAGTAGATCGACTACCGGCCACACTCACGATGGTAAACAACACAGTACGAGGAGCTCGGTCTTGAACATTCTTGATGGGAATCTTCCCACCAGCCATCTGAGTACCTGGAGTGCACCACTATTCAATCATGTCCTCCACAGTGAGATCACCCCCTAGTGATCCGGATAGGGACATAGGGTTTCCCCGTTGGGACAGCCCTGTCAGAAAGTAGATGTCAACATCTATACTCAGAGTGTGCACACCAATCTGAAAGTGTTGTTGTACCGGGTCCCATCATTAGATTAGAGGTGACAACAATGGTACCTGGGCCCTCATGCCCAACACTTAGAAGTACATGAGAAAACCACAATTCCTCAATGCGGCTATGCATTGGGGGTCTTTTTCCAGCTTGAGGGTCGTCGAGCTCGTGCTCATGTTCTCGCCACTCAAGGACCATTTTTGTCACTGTAATCTTGTCCAAAAGGCCAATAAAACATCATTAGAATCTTTCAACCCATCCAAAGTACTTTTTTTGTGGTTAGATTTTGCACATGCTTGGCGGACTTGCGCTGGTGCATCTCATCTTTACAGACACGACGCAAGAACTCAACTCAGGATTTGCGCCGATGATACCACGACACAGTTCCCGAAAGGGGAGACTGCGTTGACCGCTGAGCGCAATATCTCCCTCCAACCATCTCCAAAACCCAACAAAAATGAAGAAAAGAAAAAAGTTAACCACTGAAAAGTTAAATAGCCGAGTTTAGGGTTACCTGTCACTGACGGCACTCGAAATGGTCAATCACAACTCCCAGAATCGGCAAAGGAAAAGTGGCTCCAAACGACACTTCTCACCTCTCCAATTTGGTAAAAAACATATAGTAATTGATTTTCACTATTTACCCCCATTTTATATCAAAAATACCATATTCTTTTTTTAATTTTTGTGGGTTATTTTGCTATAGTTGGGATTATTTATACTCGGTTAATCATCTTGACCTAATTTCGAAGCTTGCTGGTGAAGTTAAGTACCTTATTAATACTTTTTTTCATGATTGTGGTCATCTCTCGCATGTTATAAGGTATAAACAACTCATTGAGCATTTTTATGTCGTTATTTCACTCATTAAATTCAATTATTAATGACACCGAGCTAACTCTTTGTTCCTTTTCATGCTCGTAAAACGATGAGAATAAGTCATCGAGTTGTAGTTTATCAATTTTTTGGGCTCGTTAACCTTCCACGAAAAAGGAACCCCTCGGAGTCTTTATTTAAGCTCTTTTCAGGATCTCGAAATATGAAAAGATCACCAAGTGAACTTGATGCGTTCACATTTGTAAAAGTATTTGAATGGTCGTCCTTCTAGTGATAGTTTACCCCTTTTTCGGACCAGGAGGCACCATTTACGAAAAATGAATACTCCATCCAATCATGACTGGAAGAGTCCTCTCTCACGTTGTTTTACCCTTTTCCGGGCGAAGAGGCTAACTTTACAAAAAGGACCTTTGGAGTCTTTTTTAGTTCTTTTCAGACTCTCTAAACATGAAATGACGTCGAGTTTACTTTCTATGGACTCGTTAAAATTTAACATTGAAGGGCCCGTCATGGGATGAAACCCTCCTATCCTAGTTTCGAAAAATGTTTGGGATTGGAATCATCCATTGGATGAGCTATATCGAGCATCTGTTTACCCTCCTCAAGCTCATTAAAAAACAAATGAGGAACTCATCAGTCACGATGGGGAAAAGGAAATATTTTGTGTTACACTATAATTCATGGAAGTACATAGTCTCTCTTGAACATGGCACTCATCTGCATTTGCATTCCATACTTGGGTAATCCATTTGTCTTCGAGTCCTACTGATTTCATGACTCTTGTCATTCCTTTGGGTCATCCAAAGAATGCTTCCACTATCAGTTGCATTGGGGGTTGGTGTCGTTCTCGTCATGTCAATACTGCCAAGTCATTCCATGTCCATGTTCAAGAGATGTTCATTATGCATCATCTGCAGTCAGTACACCTTCCATCATGTTGGTCTACCCTGAGTCATTCTTGCATGTTACTCTACCTTCCGATCTACTCCAAACATCTGTTATCAAGTTTTGTGTCATTGATGGGGGATTCATCATGGCCCTCCTTCGACGGATTCATCCTTGTCGACTTCAACACATCATCCAAGGATTGAATCTAGAAACCAATCGAGTACCTTGGGCCTGCATGTATTAATGGCAGGTTACCTCACTTTCAACATGAGTTTACATCATTGGCTCTTGATTGAAATATTTCATCGAGCGTTCGACCTCAACTCATTTATTTACGCTTGGTGATATGTACTATGATACCTTAGGGATCATTCACATCAATGGTGATTTCCCTCGCACTTGTTAACGGTATACATCAATGACCAGTAATCAAGTGGTTTCTACCATGTTCGACTCCAAGACATTCTAATCACATGGATAGATTCGTATCATTGTGGGTTCGGCTTGAAGGCCCTGGGGAAAATCATATCTTGCCCAGGTTGCGATGGTGATTGTTTGAGTTATATTACACAGATCCACTTTGTATTAGTCGTTGCTGTGTTATTATCTCATCATGGATCTATGATTGTGTCTAGTAGCCATGATTGTGTTTAGTCAGTCCCTACCACCATGGATATGCATTGTATTGGTCAACAGCCATGTTGTGAGTCATGTGAGACTTTGATCTCAGAGTTAGTTGTACTACAACACCATCTTCCAACTGACAAGTCCTTGCCATCCATCTTTCAAAGCATTTCACCTGTCTTGTTTTTCCAGCTTCATGCTTTGGGGGGCATTATGTTACACATAATTATCGTCATCATGAGACCCATGTCAACTCAGTGCCTTGATACCTGAAGTCTCCTTGATCAAGTAATCATTTAGATCAAGTTGTCAGACTTTTTCCATAATTTCTAGTTGGGCTAGTGCAGGTTGCCTTCTAGAAAGGAATACCCAACTAGGTCAGGCGTAGGCTATATTCTGACGAACTGCGCTGGTGGCTCAGGTTTCCTTTGTGCAGCCTGCGTTTTCCCTCTCAGGCGTAGGTTTCCCTCATGCAACTTGCACCGGAGTTGGTTAAGTTGGATAAAGGTATCTTTCGAGCGAATTCTAGAAAGTGGATGAGGTGGATCTTATTCCCTAACTTGTAGGTGAGATGTCCTACGGTTCCCTAACCTCAAGGAAGGATCCCTTAGTCCTCTCCCCATGATCCTCAACCTACTCTATCCACTTGGTCTTATAAATACAAAGCTCCTCTCCATTCCAAAGTAGAGGAAGTCTATAACATTTACATGCTGGTGGAATTAACCTAGGTGATCCCTATCCATCTATTGGGAGGCATACATTTCCTTTGGAGGCATTGGCTTGGCTTGTTGGAGGAAGATTTCAGCATTAAGAATTGGATTGTAATCATCACTCTACTATGTATTTCTCACTCATTTACAGTAATATAATCTCTTTCCATAAATGTCTTTGTGTTAATGATATTTAGAGATCACTTCCTTAACTGTTTGCTTAGATCAGTTAGTGTTTATATGTACTTTTACTGCTTGTTTTGTCTCTATGTGATTTGGCAGGTCTTGTAGCTACGGATCTGATGACCATGAAGTTTGGAGCGATAAAGAGGAGAAATATCTACGAATACGAAGGTAAGGCATCTAATTACCTTGATCTCTAATTGATCTAGGAAAGTAGCTTTATATTTTGTTTCCATTTGTTCTAGATCATGTTGGACTAGGGATATCATGCTCGCATCCGCTCGAGTAGATTGTCCGATAAAACGCCTTCGTCCCCAATATCCGCACTACTAGTGCCGCTATAGCCCTAGTCTCCAGACTCTTGATGTCTCAGATCAATATATCATTGTCATGCACATATGCTGTGGCATAACAATGACGCTCCAACAAGTCCTCCATCGACAGATCACTAGGATTCCTTGGATGAGTGTCTGAAATCATACCCAACCATGGGAGCCCCGTCAGAAAGTACATATCTGTGAGCGATATCTCTAATCGCTCCCACTGTATCACAAATGCCCCCACATCGGAATCCCAAAACTCAACCAATTTGCTTAGCGACAACTTTGCTAAACGCATTGGGGGCACCTTGGAAAGCTTCAGTAAACCACACTGTGCCAGTGTATGATGGACATCATCATTGTCCATGATATCATCCAACAATCTCCCAAGCTCTATCTCTCACCAACTGACCCTCGACATCCTGTCAACCAGAAAACAAAACCCCCATCAATGACATATAAATAAACATCGGTATCCTTCGAGCTATCATACCCAGACTAAGGAAAAAAGGCACACTCCAAAGCGCGCATTTTCCCCCTAGGTGGGCCTTGGAGCATGCTTTTATCTTTGAAAATCATGCTCCTCAAGCGTGCCCATGGGGCCCACAGTCGCGCTTGAAGCACGCCTTTCCTAGGAAAATCCGTGCTTCAGGGTGCGGTTGTGAGGCCCACAGTTTCTCCCCAACCGCGCGACTGTATGGCCCATAGTTGCGCCCTAAGCATTCCATTTCTCTCGAAAAGTGCGCTCCGACATTGTGTTTCCCTAGCCTTGCTTGGCACGACTCCCCGGTGGACCAAATCCAAATAAAAAAGTATCAAAAACATTCAAAAACACTTAAAGGATTACCTTCAAGTCACAGAACTAGATTCCATTGGATAGATTAAGAGAAATCAGAATTTCCTCTTTTAAGGCCCTCCACACTCCTCCCAATTTGTACAGTGAAAATGACATGTGGAGGTGGGCTCATTTGCTATTTATAGTCATTTTTCCCATAATTTTTGCTTTGACCATTCCAGGGTCATATGAAAACCATTTGTCGCACCGTTTGCACCGCTGAATTCAGAATTCCATGCCTGTGATGATGTTTGAGATCATTTCTCGCGCTTAGTCAAAAAAAATTTGGGCATTTTTTCCATGCCCCTCGCCGCCTCGATTTGCATGCCACACATGACGTGTTCGTTTTTTCCCAATTTTGACCATTTTGTCTATCGCGACATGTTCATGAGCCCTCCGCTCCCTCCATACTGCAATTATTGTGTTATTTTACCACCATTCATCTACCCGCAAGGAGGCCCCATCAGTGTCCCCCCCCAACTCTCTTGGTTCCCATGTTTTTCCCTTGATTGAAAACTTCCTCCTTGCTTGGATTTTACATCAGTTCGGTATACTTTATCCCTTTTTCGGGCCAAGCAACTTCTTTACGAAAAAGGAACTCAAGGAGTTTCTGTTAATCTCTTTTCTGACTCCTTAAATAATGAAAATATTGTCGAGCAATCTTGCGTCCTTTCATGTGCACTAAACATATCCGAAAGGGCATCTATCTGGTATAATTTTAACCCTTTTCAGGACTTGGTAGACTAATTACGAAAAATGAATACTCTATTCACACCATCCAGAAGAGTTCTCCATCACATACTTTTATGCTTTTTAGGTATTTGGGGACTAATACACGAAAAAGAACCCCCTTGGACTCTTCTTATTACTTTCAGAATCTCTAAAATTGAAAGCAAACACGAGCATTCACCGTCCTGGGATCGTATAAATACACACTACGATACCTTTCCACCATTTCAGATTCTTCTTATTGCTTTCAGACTCCTTAAAATTTAAAGCACCCATGAGCATACACCATCCTGAGCTCATACAAATCCACACAACGGTACCATTTAGAGCACACTTTTATCCCTTCTTCAAGCTCCTTAAACCATGAAGAAGGCCCAAATGATCCCTCTCAGTGACACAACAGATCACATCTCATCCCACCATTATGAAAGCATCCCAAACATGGTCTCCTTTGTTTAGAGTATTATGCGATGTGTCACCCTTCGAGTCTCCTGATATCACTCATTAGTACCCCCCCGAGTCTCCCTCATTGTAGTCATAATCCCTGGTCCCTTACGCTATGATCCCCTTTCCCGAGGTCAGTTTAATATGCTTCCATGTCATCCTTGCCATCATACTCTGAACAAAGTAATTTTGAGTCCCATCACTCCCCGACCCCTGTATCCTCCCCCACAACATGTCAGTCTCACATCCAGTACTATCACCTCTTTGTTGTACACCTCGCCATCACAATGCTCACACTCTTGGAAAAATTTAGACCTTATGATGTCTATCGACCATACGATGAGCTCCTTTCCTCACACATCAGGGGGAAATCTGTTAACACCCAAAAATGGTTCACTAGCTCATCTCCCTAGTCACATAACCCATTTGTCCACTTTTCCTACATTTTTGGCCTCCAAAACCCTAAATTGGTAACCAAATGGGCAAAAAATCATTATTTCCCTTAAAAAAAACTAAATTCATTCAAAAAAGGTTAAAAACCCACAAAAAGGGTCCAAAAATCCCTAAAAAGAAAAGAAAAAGGGGAAAAAGTCAAAATAAATTAAAAAAAGAGGGAAAATATCAAATACCACTAGCCAATACTACTGGTTGCCCAAAACCACCGGCCAACACTCCACCACCCAAAATTGCTATAAAAAGATGATGGAGGCCTCCCATTTCATCCATGATCAACTCTTCATACCGTCACGGTGCCAAAATTCCCGTTGAACTTTATCCTATCACCTTGAGCTTTTGTTCCCCATTCAGTTGAGTCTTGGCCACCTCTTGAGAATTTGGAGAAGAGAAAGGAACTCTGGAGACCCGGAGCACTACTATTCATATAGCTGTGACGGCCCATATCTACTCATCTTCTGAGGTAACTCCTATTGTAAAATCTTGTTTGCACAATAATATAAAAATACTTCATGGGTTCCGATCTATTTGTTGTTTTTATTGCAGTAATTAGTTAGATTTATTTTATTGTTATTTGCACTCACACATATCAGTTTTTATTTATCTATTTTTTATCCATGTGTATGAACTTCTACTAAGGGTTCCATAATCCTTAGTATGTGCTCATTAGGATAGGCTGGTGTGAAAACACTAGCTACACATACCTACCCCTAAACTCTCACTAGGCGGATGGGCTTGATCAATCCATGAGATATTAGAATCCGAAGGAGTTGTGTTGTTTTTCCGGGCATAGGATAATTGGTCAATCGTGACAATCTTTCTTTCATGGGGGAACATAAGTACCCAAAAAATGGACGAAGGAATGGCTTGCATTGCATACGTCCAACTTCTTCCCAACAACAAATTGTAGTTGAAAGAAGCATCTACAACTTCCACCTTTACTGACACTACCTTACCTGCAAGCTAGATCTCAAATGAGGGTAAGATTCCATGCGGACAAAAGGATCTCCCATCAAAAGCAGTAAGTAATGTAACCGAAGGGGCTAAATCCGGAGAGCCTAGGGCTTGCCAACAATAAATAGACATTACGCACGTTGAAGCGCCTTCATCTACTACCATTCGTCCAATGGTTTTCAAACCATGAACTAATTCTATTTGGAAGGCCACGTGATAGGGAAACCAAGGTTTGACATTTGACATATCAAATCTAGCTAGCATATTTGACGAATCCATACTGCCAACTGCCACCAGAAGTGCGTTCCGCTGGGATGGGCAGCTTTGCAAAATTTCTAGAGCGGACATAGCACACATCGTTTGGTATAGGTCCTCTACAACTGAGTAGTTTGGAGAGGCCCTTGCATTAAGTTTGTGTGTTTCCCGTTTGTAGACACCATTCGGTATCTTCGGCATAGGATCTGTATGTATATCTATAGTAAGAGGAACATATGACTCAAGGATCTCTTTTTCTTTCTGTTGCTTATCCGGGGTATAATTCATGGCTCTCATTTTCAATAAAGCATGGGAGTTAACCATATTGATGTAGGATTGATAAGCCTATGTGGTACGAGGATTTCCCCCAGTATTAGAGCTTCCAGAAGTTGGGATTTGTCCTTTGGGAAAAGGATCCTTCAAGATAGCTGGTTTCTTTTGACCTAACAACTTCTGGGATTCATCCATCAGAGGACATTGATGAGTGAGGTGACCATCTTTACAACGTTTGCAAGGAAAATTCACCTTCTTATTTTCTCGCTTACCCTCCTTGGCATTTTCAGTGGTTTTGGGATTTTGTTGGTTTCCTTCCCGTTTCTTTCCCTTTTTCTTATTGCTGGGTTGCCGAGAAATCCTTTATAGAGAGTGCATGAACCTGCTTCGTCAAATCTTCTAATGTGGATGAGTCAATTGAACCCACAATGTCGTCAACATGTGGTCCAGGTTTAGGTTTTCTAAGATCAATGTTTGACCTATGTGCATTGGGAATGATTTCATAAAGGATCCCATACTGAGCATAAATCAAGTCAAGCTACTGGGTCCTTAGAATGGCTTCTTCTTCAGAATTAACCCCAGAAGTTGACACATCTTTATAGATGTAAGGTAATAGTGATTTCAAGAACCATTCCAATATGAATTCCAGGGGAATATCAACTTTAAGGAGCCATTTCCGTCTTCTCCACTCCTTGATGTGATTAGATAAATGAGTGGCTTTGTTATGTTTGAAAGTAGATAGAAGGTTTGTGCCGGCATCATACCAAACAAGAAGTTGGAAATGGTTCAGGAAAACTATCACCAAATCACAAAAAATGTTATAAGCTGCGACCAGTAACTCGATATACCATTTGGCTGCAATGCTATTCAAGGTTCTTTGAAAGAGTCTCAAATGAATCAAGTCATCATTTAGCGAGTTCGAGGAGCACCACAGGTGAAATGTTGTAACATGGCCCCCTGGGTCTTCACCAATTTTTCCTTCAAACTTTGGAATGTCTGAAGGGAGTTTGGTTGGGACCGGAAGCCAAGCGGGATTATGTCGCACTGGGTCATTCATCAAGTTTGAAACATCCGACAAGTTCAAGGTTTCCAGAAAAGGTAAACAAGGCCTTACCGATGGAACTTGATTTTGCGGACTCTGGTAAGGAGAACCACCAAATCCACGACTCCCATAATGTTGGTTGGGGTTTCCCCTAGCCATCGGTTGTGGTGAAAAAGTGTTTTGGAAATTTCTCCAGCCATAAGATAGCGGATTACTTCCTTGCGTCCTAGTCCATTGCGTCTGAGTGTAAGTATTTCCGAATGGAGTATAAGTGTTACTACCTCATCCACCAAAAAGTGAAAAAGGAACACTCCCTATAGGCACATTTGACGTTTGAACATTTGAAGAATGTACATTAAATCCTGTAAAGGGATTGAAAATCGGTATTTGTGCAATAGAAGGGGTAGGCACTGAGCCCACAAATGGTGTAGAAGGAGCAATAATCCATCCATGCCAAGGAAAACCTTGATTGAAAGGAGATGAGATGGGATTAACTTGGAACTGTTGGATGCAAGGGGAAGATGTATATGGTGCCGTAGGTATCCCCGAAAAATGAATACTAGATGAGCCAATAGTGGATCCAAAAGGAGCGGATTTTAGTGTAAATTGAGTATTAGATGTTCCTGAAGGTCTAGCATTGAAACTAAAATAAGTGCTTGGAGCAGAAGACATCTACAATGAACTCGATACTGGGGTATTAATCTTTCGAGGATACAAACCTCCAGGTCTTATAGATGATGTGGGAGTATGTGGAACTCTCAATATATCTCCTATATTATCCATATTGAGTCCAGGTGTAAATATATATACACTTAACTCAGGTAAACCTAAGAAACAACTCTTTCTATCAAATGATCATTTGGTCTAGTTAAGGGAGGTTTGAAGTGTCTTGCAAAGTATTATGTTGGCAAATATTCAACCTCAATGATTTGTGAGACCGATGAAGTTTGGGAAATGAGTTGAGGTTCTCTAGGGGTTTCAGTTGTGCCAGTTAGTTCAAAAGAACCACTTGAATATATTCTGTGGCACTGAGGTGACAATGGAGGCTCCACTGTGAGTGGAGGAAGGTTTCTAAACCTTCTTGACCTAAGAGGAGGTTGGTCCTCCACAATTACAACAAAAATGTTCTATGTAATAAACCTAGAAGCCGCTAGAACTATGATAAGCACACAACACACCACTACAAAATTTCCTATAGTGATCCAAACCAAGCAAACAAATAGTCTCCCAAAGGGAAGTTTGGGATGATTAGGGCCCAGAACAACCAGTGGAGTAATGAAGAACAATTATCTGGGGTCGATGGTACAGTCACGATGAAGCCAAGTGCTGGAATCACCCAACCACCTTCCCAAAGAGCTGCAGAGGATTTCCGCCCAGATATGTCCTAGGTGAAGTGAAAATATCCTTTCACTCACACCTGTGTAGAGTCCTATTGGTCAATATACTAAGGCTACCATCAATGCAAAAAGAGTCCCGGGAGACAGTCGCAGGTCGAACTAACATGCATGGGCAGGGTAACTAAGCCCTAAATCCAAGAGAACAAAAGGTACTAATGGATCCCCGTACACGTATCAGTTCTGGTAGATGCTCGATTGAGAAGCGGGGGGGGGGGGGGGGTTACCCCAACTAATCAACCTCACACGACCTCGTGCTTAACTCTGGTTTGAGTGGAGCTTCCCGACACACCTTCCACAAAGGTGGATTTACCTAAATATAGATCACTATGATTTTGAGTTAAAAATGGTTTTGGATAGTTTAATATGATCTGATCCAAAATCCTAGCCTAAGCTAGTTGGTGTGTGTTCCCTAGAAAGAAAAGTTACTAATAATTTTTAACTTAAAATGTTCTTTTTAGGGATTTTACTACTCAGAAAAGAGTGATTGTGTGCAAGATGGTTACAACTGAAAAAACAAAGTGTATAAATTGAAACTTCTTTTCACACATTTCTTTTCATTTATCTTTCAAAATTAAAAGCTTGGAAAGTAAACCTAAAATCTAAAAAATGTTTTTTACTTTTTCAAAGAGTTAGCATATACAACTAAAATCTAGAAAAAGAAATGCTCTTGCTTAAAGAAAGTACTTGCTTTTTAATTTTATCTTTGACAAAAGAAATGGAAAATAAGTATAAACATGACAAGAACACTATACAATGCAAGTATAAATGACTGTACTTAGACCTATAAAACTCAGAAAATCTACCCTCACAAGACTTCTGAAGATGACAAACCCAAAAAGTTCTTCCAGGAAGCAAGAAGTAACTAAGTTTAGTAAAGAGACACTATTGTAATCAACTAAGAGAAAGCATAGAATCAAAGAAGATAGCAGACTGCCTTTCCAGAGACCAGTGACCATAAAAGGAAAGATCCAAGCGTCAACCAAACACAAAATGGATTTGAAAGGCCTAGGTATGTCTAACAAGCAAACCAAAGAAACCAAAATAAATCTAAAAAAGAGTCAAGAAAACTTAGTATGAACCTACATACATGTATAAATGGTCCAACAATGAACATAGAAGACTTTCATCAACCAAGTATAGACCTGAAGCTCAAACCCTAACACAAAACCAAAAAACTCAGGAAATAACCGCAACTGTTAGTAAAAGCACCACGCCGATGGCCCACAGGTTCAGAAGTCAGCAACTCACAGGTACATGGAAAAATACACGACTGTAATTGAATACAACTCGCGGGTCTGCCTTAATAAAAAACAAAAAATGAAAGAAAACTCAATCAAGACTAGGTCTGAGTCACTAAAAAGAGTACAAACACCATATAAGCTCTCCTAGATACCAAAATAAATAATAAAATTGAAGAAAACTAACTTAGGATTCCCAAATCAACAACAGGAACTCCCCAGCGGAGTCGCCAGTTCTGTTGTGCAGTAAAACTACCTATGATAGGGAATTCAAGAGATCATCAACGTACATGTAATTTAGTTACAAAGGTGGGATAGTACACAGGTGCAACAAGCAATACTTCTTTTAATGGATAATAACTAATATATAAAGTTAAAATGAATACCTAAACAACCAACGTTCGATCCAAGCTTTCAAACTTTAGTCTCCTTCTCCACTGCTCTAGATAGATTACCCGTAATAAAAAAAATACCCTTCTCAAAGCTTTTGACCAAATATAAATGAATGCTTAATAAGAAACTCATATATTAAAGATATGAAAGATTCAAAGAAATACATTCATACAATGGACAAATCTTTACGGGAAGGAAAATATCTGTATTATTAGCATTAAAGGCAATCAACTAAACCTGTACTACAACTGGAACCGTTGAAAAATGATCCTGGGTTCCTTCTCATCTTCCTTCAGTGGAATTTTCTCCAGCATTTCTTTATCAAAATTAGTTCCTCCTTTCTCAAGGCCTTTTCTGTGTATTTATAGCAAGGCTGAGAGGATAGACTCGAAAGGAAATCGATTAGGGATGTTGTGGTAGTTAGTATAACTACCATAACTGATCTCTAATCATCTTTTAATATTTTTTCTCGTGCTTTAGAGATACCCTTGAGTGTGTCTCTTGAAAACTAGCGAGTGAGTCACGAGTATAGTGTTCAACAACATGAGGGTGCAACTTTTTAGGTAGTATCCACGGGTTGTCAATATAGACTGTCACGGTTAACCTACGAGTTTGCTGATATGAGAGCCATGGTTATATCTCAAAACATGTCACAAAAAATGGTTATTCTAAGGAGGATACTGCAAAATATGGGCCAAATCATCTATGATAAAATAGGCTCGTCCATCCATAAGGTCCTTTTGTGTGACCGACAAGGCAATGTAGTCACGGACGGAGAAGTTCCATTTTTACCGATAACACTCCGTATGATCACTTCAACATAAACTTACAAAAGTCAATAACCACAAAGAAGAATCCTTTTTTTCCTTCCATAAAATCATAGGTGAAATTTCCCCTTGTTATGAATCATCAACGTCAGAGTTTTAGTTTTCCATGGGTAAAATTAGTAGTAGTTCCATAAAATTAAAAGAAACTGTGAATCACAAACAATTGACAGAAATATTAATGAGATAAAGATGAAGAAAAGGGGAAAACCAAACTTTAATGTAAAACTTAATTGAGTCTCATCATCTGCACTAGGATTCTTAAGATATTTAAGGGTCGCATCAAGGATTTTTTTCCAAAGTTGTTATGCCTTATTAATTTGTTGAGCATTGATATGGAAAGACCTTGGCTGCTATTACTTTGAAGGTATTTGTGGATGACAAATTATCATTTTTAGTGGAACAACATGACATTTGGAAAATAACATATGTGAAGATTTTGAAGAAACACAATGCCATATAATTCTTCTTTGCTTCAGTGGATCAGAGAAAGACTTGGAAGCATAATACTTCTCATAATGAAGCCAAACCGAAGCTCAAACCTGACATTGAGGGTAGGATCACCAGGTATAAAACTATGGATCCTAAGGTCGTAGGTTCCAATCGCATATTAATCATTATTGTATTCATCGAAACTATAGGATTAACCTCAAAGCCGAGCCAAAGAAACACTTCGACAACTTGGTTGAGTGACATAAATGCATGGAAGGCACCCATTCCATCCGCGGGGATAAAAAAACCTAAGCCTACCAATTGATAATGGACAATAATAATACCCTCCATGATAATCAAGACACCATCTAGGTCAGTGAAGGCAGTGCACTCTTATAGCAACCACTAGGGTTCTATCCTCAAATGAAGTGGCCACAGAGATAATACAAACTAAATCCCCAAAATGAAACATTTTAGAACTGAAATTCTAGAATGCGAAAAACGTAGAGGAGATAAATTAATGAAATTCAGAGAATTTGTTACCTGGGTGATAGAATGGGTCCACAAAAAAGTCATCTTCTGGAATTCCATGGAAAGGCATCCTAGTCAATCCCAATGCTCAAGACATGAATTTTGCTCTGAGAGTCTTTGACGGTGTTAGCAAATATTCATTGATTACATTCAACCATCGTGCCATACATGGCCCTGGCCTTACTAACAATGAAGGAATGAGCCCCTCCAGAACTCAACAAATCCATATTTGTATCTCTACAGTGTATAAGCCCCAACTCCTTCAACATCCCTTTCAACTTCCTCTTGGGCACATGAGGTTGATCCCCCATGTCAGTAGCAGAATATTCACCACACCTTTCTCTTTTTCCTTGCTTCTCACATCCTGAGAAGCGCAATGCCCTAGATCCAACAGAAGACGAGCCTCAGAGACGGGCATAATGAGGCCAGATGCTTGATTCCTGATACCTGACATAATCTGTGCAAACTATATGTCATAGGGATTGTAGAATACAGGATCCCTCCCTAACACCTCTCTCGCTAGCCCGATCATCATTGGAAAAATAAAAACTAACCCGACGCAGCGCGATGCTCCTCATAATAACAGGCTCCCTCCCCAACACCTTCCAGTTATTGTAGGTCCTATTGAAAAGAACAAAGGGCTCCTTAGAAAATTGAGCAACACGACAAACAAAAAATGAGTAAATAAACATGGCACTTTTTATTGCACAGATAAACATTGTAAACATGGCTGCCAATCGTTGGTTAAAGGGACGACCAAAAGGAATAGTGTTTTTCAAAATGCACTACAGGAAAAAATGCCTATTGGCGTAATTATTTTTAAAAGGGTTTTAAATTATAAGGCAGATTTTGTTTTCTAAAAAAATTATTAAATATATTTAGTTTTAAAAACCTTTTGTATAAATACTTTATCCCATTTGGAATTATATCTTCAAATATTTGATCCACTATTTTTTGAAAGTTTGGTGTTATAAGCTTTGATCCAGTTGTTTGAGATAATGGCAAAGGTGCATAGTGCAAAATTTGAGGTGGAGAAATTCAATAGAAAGATTAATTTTGAGTTATGGAAACTCAAAATGTGAGATCTACTCATGAAACAAGGAGTGTAGAAAGCGTTGGTGTGTAAATCAAAGAAGCCTGAGTATATGCCAGATGATGAATGAGAGTTGGATTCAAGATCCCTCAACAATATCCGTTTGTACTGAAGTTCCATTCAACATTGTTTGAGAAGAAACAACAGCTGGCCTATGGAATAAGTTGGAAAGCCTTTATATGACAAGATCCTTGACAAACATGATCTTTCTGAAGAGAAATCTATATGCCCTGTGAATGGATGAAGGTATCCCTTCAATCATTTAAATACTTTCAATGATATGATTTGTCAATTGGCCAGCCTGGATGAAAAAATCGATGATGAAGACAAGGAAGTTACCTTGCTCGGTACGCTGCCTAAATCTTGGGATCCTCTAATAACTTCTATGTGGTTTAGTAATATAGAAACCTTTGATTATGATACTATTGTTGGATATTTGTTATGTGAAGAGATGTGAAGAAAAAATAGTTCAGAAACCTCGACAACAACAACAATGGTGGCTAGAGGTCGATCAAGAGAACAAGGGTAGAATTCGAGGGGTGCATCTAGATCCAAATCAAGAGTTAAGAAGGGAAAGATGAAGTGTTGGTACTGTAATAAATTGGGTCATTTAAAGAAGGATTGTTGGAAAAGACAAACATCCAAAGAAGACTCTAGAAAAGATGCAAACATAGCAGAAATAAAACCAGGTATGGTCGATGAGGTACTATCTGTTTCTAATATTTCAGAGTACCATCATGATTGGTTATTATATTTTGGTGCCTCTCACCATATGTGTATTCACAAAAGTTGGTTCTCTACCTACCAACCAATTAAATACGGTTTAGTATTTATGGGAATTGAATTTTTCTGTAAAATTATTGGGATTGGTAGCATCAAGATAAAAATGTATGATGGGACTATGAGAACATTAATAGAGGCGAGGGATGTTCCTGAACTTAGAAAGAATCTGATATTTATTGGATTTATAGATGATGCTGGTTATAAATTTGCAGTTCAAGATGGAGTCATGAAGGTGTCTAAGGGAATCCTAGTTTTCATGAAGGAGAAAAGAATCGGGAACCTTTATAAGCTTGACGGAAGTACTGAGGTAAATCATGCAACTGTAGTATTTGAATATGCAAGAGACTCTTCTCGTTTATGGAACCAACATATGGGTCATATGAGAGAGAATGGAATTAAGATACTTCCAGATCGTAAGTTGCTACCTAACTTAAAATCTATGAATTTAAAGTTCTGCAAACATTGTCTGTTTGGTAAACAGTCTAGGAAGAAATTTAAAATAGGAAAGCATGTAAGTAAAGGTGTCCTAGATTACATCCATTCAGATCTTTGGGAACCATCCCCTACTGTTTATTTTTTAGGATCATCATATTTTGTTACATTTATAGATGATTACTCTAGAAAGGTATGGATTTACTTACTAAAAAGAAAAGTTGACGTGTTTAATGCTTTTAAGCAGTTTAGATATTTGTTTGAAAATATCACTAATTGGTCAATCAAGCGTTTAAGAATAGATAATGGAGGTGAGTTCACATCTAAGGAGTTTGAAAACTATTGCAAGGAATCTAGGATCGAAAGACATAAAAGCACAGTCTATACTCCTAAAAAAAATGGTGTTGCTGAAAGCATGAATATGACTCTTCTAGAGAAAGCAAGGTGTATGCTCAATAATGCCAAGTTGCAACAGGGGTTGTGGGGAGAAGAAACTCTTACAACATCATATCTGGTAAATTGATCACCATCAACTGCAATAGACTATAATATTCCAGAAGAGGTATGGACATGACACCCCTGTGATTACTCAAATCTTAATATTTTTGGTTGTGATGCTTATGCTCTTATTCCCAAGAATCAATGTTCTATGTCAGATCCAAAATATATATATATATATATGTCTTTGTTGGATATGGTAATGGAATTAAGGGATATAGATTGTGGGATCCTATCACTCACAAGATAATCATTAACACATATGTTGTATTTGATGAATTGTCACTCATTAAATAAGATGTGGTAGATGGTGAAATGAAACAGGTAGAATTACCATATATTCAACGAATTCAATTGCAGACTCGTTGATCTACAGGAAATGAGGACCATGAATACATTCATGAAGAACCTCCTGCAGAAGATGAGGTTACAGAAAATTCATAGGAATCTGAGGAAGTACCGCAACAAACTTTGTGAAGATCTACATGGGTAATAAATTTTCCTAAAAGATATGAAGAGTATGTTTCATCTGTTGCTTTGATTTCTAATGATGGGGAACCTAGTTGTTATCATGAAGCAATGAAGGTATCCAAAAATGCTAATTGGAAATTAGCAGTGAAGGAAGAAATGGATGCCTTGGAAAAGAATGAAACATGGGACCTGGTGGAACTTCCAAAGGACTTGAAAATTGTTGGCTGCAAGTGGGTGTACAAGCTGAAGAAAGGTGTTGATGATAAGGTTGATAAGTACAAAGCAAGATTGGTAGAAAAAGGCTTTCACAAAGTTGAACACCCTTTATGAAAGCAACCTCCCATAGACCATAGCTCTGAACCCTACCTCCCTTTCATCCAAGGCACAATAGACACAATTGCAAATTTTTTAAAGAAAAAGAACATTAAAACTATTTTTAAACATTTTAAAACCATTAAACAAACCTTTAATTTTGTAAAAGATAAAACTAACCCTCTCCTCCACGAATTTGTCTACATAATCTCCTTCTCCTGCAAGACTTCATATATTGATCAAATTGGCCGCTCCTTCGAAACTAGAATAAAAGAACACATTGTTGACACTCATCACAACATAACCTTAAAATCATGCATTGTTGAACATTCAGCCAAAACAAAACATCTGATTCAATTTGACAAAACACAAATTTTGGCCCGAGACTCCCATTACTCCACTCGCCTAATTAGGGAAGCCCTTGAAATAGAAAAGAACCCAAACAACGTAAAAAAAAAAGACGAGATTAAAATCAATCAATCCTGAGATCCCATTATTAACAAAATCTATAATTTCTAATTAAAATACCCTAATCATTTTGTACACATCTCTTCACACATCTGATCCTCACTACAATACCCCTGTTTCTTTTTCAATTTTATTTTCTTCCCTACTATTCACATTAATAACTCCCCCTTCTTATTCTTTTATTATTCTAAATTTTTTATTTTTATTATTTTATTTAATTTCCTTGATTTTTCATCAATACTTTTTCTTTATTTTTAACAAATTTAAATTAATTTATTTGTTTATACACACAAATTCAAAGGTTGTTTTTTCAATTTAATTGTAAAAGTATCGTTATTTTATTATAAAAATTCTTTCCATTATATCGTATTTATCCTTATATCTGACTCTTATGACTAATTTTTTTTTACTCTTTTTTATTTTGATTTCTTTTTATGTGTGAATAATTAATTTAATTCACTACTTATATTAAATACATTAAACTTATTTTTAATTTAATATCCTTTTTCCTATTTATTTATCAATTGACTCTTGATTTTTACTTGTTAAGTTAATTAATTATTTCTCCTTTTCTACCTAATTTTAATTTCTAATATACATTTTATTTTTAAATTATTTAACCTAACCACTTTCATTGACTCTTGATTTTTACTTGTTAAGTAAATTAATTATTTCTCCTTTCCTACCTAATTTTAATTTCTAATATACATTTTATTTTTAAATTATTTAACCTAACCACTTTCATTTAAATTAATTTCTTAGACAAAAATAATTCTAATATTATTTTATTGTTAAATTTATTTTATTTATTAATTATTATTATTATTATTATTTGTTTTATTTATTAATTATTATTAGATTTTATTATAAAAAATCTATTTATCCTTATCAAATTTCCTTTTTATGTGGGAATACTCAATCTTTTTTTCTTTCAATAAATTAAATTTTTAATTCTCCAATTCCTTTGTCCCTATCTTTTGGCCTTAGGATTTTCACATTTTTTAAATTTATTTAATTAATTAAATCCACCCCTTATTTTACCTATTTTGCTTTTTCAATTTTATTTATTAATTGACTCTTGAATTTTTACTTGTTAAGTTAATTAATTATTCCTCCTTTTCTACCTAAATTTTAATTTCTAATATGCATTTTATTTTTAAATTATTTAACCTAACCACTTTCATTTAAATTAATTTTTTAGACAAAAATAATTCTAATATTATTTTATTGCTAAATTTATTTTATTTATTAATTATTATTATTATTATAATTTATTTTATTTATTAATTATTATTATTATAATTTATTTTATTAATTAATTATTATTATTATTATTATTTATTTTATTTATTAATTATTATTATTATTATAATTTATTTTATTTATTAATTATTATTATATTTTATTATAAGAAATCTATTTATTCTTATCAAATTTCCTTTTTATGTGGAAATACTCAATCTTTTTTCCTTCTTATAGGAATAGATTAAATTTTTAATTCTCCAATTCCTTTCTCCCTATCTTTTAGCCCTAGGATTTTCACATTTTTTAAATTTATTTAATTAATTAAATCCACCCCCCTTTTTACCTATTTTTAATTCCTAATATACATTTTATTTTTAATTACTAATTTAACCTAACCACTTCCTAAAATTTTTGAATTTCTTGACCTAAAACTAACGTTAAAATTTATTCTTACTTTTTTATAAATATCTCCATCTCTTTGCATCTTAACATAATCTTCAACATGGTTTCTTCATAAACTTCTTGGTTGTCTGCTTCCTTGAATATGAGTAGGGCTCCTGCTCGAAATGTTGGTTTCAGATTCCAGACGTAGTAAAAATCCAAAAGGATAATGGATCAAGAAGGTATTGATTTCCATGAAATAATTTCACCAGTTGTTAAGCTTGTTTCTATTTGGTTAGTGTTAGCACTAGTTGCTTTACTAGATCTAGAGTTAGAGCAACTAGATGTTAAAACTGCATTTCTACATGGAGATTTAGATGAGGACATTTACATGGAACAACTAGAAGGGTTTGTTTGAAATAAAAAAGGAAGGTTTGTTTGTAAGCTCAGGAAGTCATTGTATGGCATGAAGCAATCTCCCAAGCAATGGTACATGAAGTTCGATTCCTTCTTGGTGAGCAATTTTTTTACCAGAAGTGAGTATGATCATTGTGTTTACTATAAAAGGTTGAAAAATGGCATATTCATTATTTTGGTGTTATCTGTTGACGATATGGTTGTAAGAAGCAAGAGCATGGTTGAAATCAACAGGTTGAAGGCTCAACTCGCTAGGACATTTGATATGAAGGATCTAGGAGCAATAAAACATAGCTTGGGCATGGAAATACACAGAGACGGGAAAATGGTAATTTATGGTTATCACAAGTGAAGTATGTGGAGAAAATACTTCATAGATTCAGTACGAATAATGTGAAACCTGTTAATATCCTTTGTCTTCCCAATTTAAGCTTTCTTCAGGTTTGAGTGCTAGTAATGATGAAGAAAAGGAGTATATTTCTCATGTACCTTATGCTAATGCAATATGAATTTTGATCTATTTGATGGTATGTACTAGACCAGATATTTCACATGCCATTGGTGTTATCAGTAGATTCATGGAAAATCTAGGTAAAGAGCATTGGGCAAAAGTGAAATGGGTGTTTCGATATCTCAGAGGCACAATTAATTATTGTATCATTTTTAATGGTTGTTGTGATGAAATATGTGGTTATGTCGATTCGTATTTTACAAGTGACTTAGACAAACAGAGATCCACTTCTGGATATGTCTTTACTTTTGTAGGTGGTCCTATTAGTTGGATGCCAAAGCTTCAAAACATTGTTGCTTTATCCACTATGGAGGCAGAGTATATATCTGCTTCACATGCCTGCAAAGAGGCAATATGGTTGAAAGGTTTGCTGGGTGAGTTTGGGAGGATAAAAAATAATGTAAACATATTTTGTGATAGTCAAAGTGCCATTCATTTAACTAGAAATCCAGCTTATGACAGTAAGACAAAACATATTCGTGTAAAATACTATTTTGTAAGACATGTTATTGATGAAGCTAAAGTAGTTCTTGAAAAATTCCATACTCAAAAGAACTGTGCAGACATGTTCACAAAACCAATGACATTAGAGAAGCTGCGATGGTGCTTGACTTCTCTTGGCTTGCAGGAAAGGTGATGAAAAAAACGAGGGCAAGGTATCGGGTAAATTGTTGTCAAGGTGGAGATTGTTGGATAAGGTGACAACTGATTCCCATAGATGTTGGGTTCTGACATCTTCTAGATCCTATTATTCTACCTTCGGTTGATATAAGGCAACCCAAGTTAGAATGTATAATTAATTAGTCAGTTTTCCATAATTGTGTAAGAAGTGCTATAAATCCATGTAAGCCTGTAGAGGCAAATCATCATTCTATGAGTGAATGTGAGGAATGAATGGTTGTAATCTTGAAGGCCGTTGTAATCTTCATCTTTGAGCAATAAGAATACCGATACTATTTGCTCCATGTATGTTTCCATTTTGAGGGTTTTACCACGTAAAATCTCTATGTACAATTGAGTTTCATGCCATTGTTCTCTTTCCGTGTTATTGATCTCTGTATTTATATGCTTCTGCTACCAACAAATTTGTTGCTGAAATTGAGATTTTCATTGTTGAAATTGTAATTTTAATTGCAGAAATGGATTCAACGCCCTCCATTACCTCGGGGGTACCTCGATTATGCAATTCCAACAACTGAAAACTGCCATTTCATCAATTTTTGCCGGATTTTGACCGAAAAATTCGTCGAATAGTGGGTGCAAATCATCTAGACTTTAGATTGCACCGTTTTTTTATAGAACCGAGGATTGATACTTAGTGATGCTATACGTATCCAAGTCCATATGGTTTGTTTGAACAACCGGATTTCATGGTTATGTGCGACACAAGCATAGGCATATATCAATTGAAATAAAAAAAAGTCGAACTTATAATATGATATGAAGAATGAACCTTGTAATTGATATCACAACCTGGGATTCCATCAAAATAAAAAGGCTCATGGAAAGCTCGGTGGGAGATATATAGCTACTATGTGGATATCTAGATGATACTATGGACGTGATGGGAAGCGTCGATTATTATTTAGACTGGACTCAACAATCCCTACCCATGCACAACAATCACGCTAATTACGTATGGAGGAAGATTAATGGGTAAGGTTTTTGTTGATGTAGGGAACATGGGCAATGAAAAAAAAAAATGTAAAATTCCAGAGGATGCGTGGACACAAGAAGCATGAAGGTGCCCCTTTTTGGAGTCCCATGCACAGGCTTGATTCCATCTGTTTGCAAGGAAATATCACGGTTGATTTATCTCAACGTCACACTTTCTTTCCTTGGGACTGAGTCCACTTTTTGACAGGGAAATTACTTTAGATCTAAGCTGGTGTGAGAAAAGTGGAGATGAGGGATACCTGAGATGGTGCAACTACGGCCGTGATAATCTGCCAGACCATGGGGGATGCGACAAGTTTACAGATTGCAAGAGACGCTCTACTTCATATGCTGATTCAAAACGATGTAGAGATGAGCTTGTCCTCCTCTAGACCTATTCAGGATTAGCAGTCTACACAGAATATGATCAATTTTTTTTGTATTCACATTTCCTATTTATCGTGAGATGTTGCTAGTTGACCTTGACAAGGAAGCGAATGTGTTATTGTCGAAAATCTTCCGGAATATATGTTATTGTCAAAAAGTTGTTGTACTCGACCATCATTATTCCTTAGTGCAAATTCTGAGAACCTCAGAAGCTTGTGGTGCGAGTATGAGAGAGGAGAGACTTTTTTAGTCAAGAATGGATGAAATGTGGATCATCTGCCTCCTGGAAAAGTGACCGCCACACTACAAAATTGTTACCAACAATGAGATAATGATCGATATATCTTTATAGATGAAAGGTTGTGATGATCTTGTGAGGAACGACCAGCCCTACTAGATATAAGCTTGAGTTTTTTGCATGGGCGTTCTCTACCAAAAAGAACCGTAGTAATTTCTTATTGATTCATTATGCATAGTTTAGTTACCTATGTTGCCTTCCTAGACAATTATAAAATGGAAATTGTTTAATGTTGTCATCGATGTCAAACGAGAGATTGTTGGACTCAATGTTGTCATGGATGACAAATGAGAGATTGTTGGACTGAATGTGGAGGTAGTCTATGAGAATCCTTGAATCTAGTTTGAAGAAGTATATATAACAATGATGTACAATGTCAACGCAATGGTACACATGCCGAAGTAGATGTATATAGTCAAAGCAATGGTAATCAGCATAAGTGTGCAAAGTTACACATGTCGAAGCATATGCAGAGAGTCAGAGCAATAGTAACTAGTAGAAGTGCGCATAGGTACCCATGTTGAAGTAGATGCAGATAGTCGGAGTGAGCACACAGTTGATATGTCGAAGCAAGTTGTGTGCCGAAGTGTTCATGTCAAAGTACACAGATAATAGATAAGTTGAAGATAACAAGCAAATAACATGTCGGTCAAAATGCACATCAAGCTGGCGAATTATTGAAGAAGGATGGGGTAGAAGCCCCTAATTGTGGTACAAAGCCTTATTTTTTGGATAATCGTTGTGGTCAATTGATTACATTAATACAATAAAGAAAACATGTCGGCCATCATGTGGACATAAGAAAATCTATAAGTAGATAAGGACTAATGCACTTTGGCCTAGTGTGAATGGCGAGAGAGAGTGTGACTATGGATGGTCCGATGTCTTAATTTTTAGGGTATTGGAAAGGGAATCAATGGCTAGTTGATTCGAAGAAGAAGGATGTGAAGCAAGTACATAAACAAGTCGCACATCATAGTTGGATAAGTTGAAGTTGTTTACAGTTCTGAAGAAGTGAAAGACCACAACTGCATTTGAAGTAAGCACATAATCAATTCGCACATTGTAGTTGAATAAGTCGAAATAATTTACAGTTCTGAAGAAGTGAAAGACTATAGCTGAATTTGAAGTAAGCACACAATCGATTCACATGTCGTAGTTGAATAAGTCGAAGACTAATTGACAAAGACAATGACATTGATTCTTCTATTCATAATAAGGTGGCAGGATGGGGAACTGATAGGAGATCGAAGTCTCCTTTAGGTTGGAGCATATAAATTAGGGGGTTGGAGCCTCCTTCTAGTCGGTGCTGGTAAATAAGGGGTTTGGAGCCTCCTTCCAGTCGGTGCTGGTAAATCAGGGAGTTGGAGCCTCCTTCTAGTTGGTGCTGGTAAATAATTTGAATGTAATCTTGATATATATAAGAAAGCATTTCGTGGTTTTCTCCCAATTGGGTTTCCACATAAATTCTGGTTTACTATGTATATGTGGTTGTTTATTGTGCACTCTTGATTAACACTTCTAATGATAGATTAAATGTAGTGATCTACTGCTAATAAAGTGAATGATTACATATTGTGGTTAAAAGTGGTAATTGTGTGAATACTAATTCACCCGCCCTCTTAGTATTCCAACAATTGGAATCAATGCAGGTTCCTTAAAGTTACATTTTAATCACTGGAAGGAAGATCCATGGAAAGACACAAAGGGATTTCATCAAGTAGAATTCCACTCTTTGGTGGAAGTAATTATGAATTATGGAGCGTAAGGATGCGTGCATATTTAATGTCTCTAGGACTTGAAGTTTGGCTCGCCATTGTCAATGGCTACAAAGTTCCAGAATATCCACCTACTGGTATTGAAGGAAAGAAGCTGTATCATAATAACGCAAAAGCCATAGATGATATCTTCAGTGGTTTGTCAGAAACATAGTTATATCACCTCCGTGAAGGAAATGTGGGATAAACTCAAGAACATATATCAAGGAGATGATGGAGTCAAGAAAGAAAAGCTACAAGTACATAGGGGACAATTTGAAAAACTTCAGATGAATGAAGGTGAAAACATCACATCATATTTTCTTCATGTTGACGAAGTAGTAAGATCCATTAGAAGACTAGGATGAGATTTGAAAGAAAAGGTCATTGTACAAAAGGTGGCTAGATCCATTCCAATGAAATTTGACTCAAGGATATCAGCCATTGAAGAAGCTTGAGACCTAGATGCACTAACAATGAAATAATTACAAGGAATCCTTACAGCATATGGGATGAGGATAGACAAAGGAAAAGGAACTATGGGGCATGAAGAAACATTCAAGGCTACCAAGAAGACAACAACCAAAGGATGCAAATCAAGTAGCGAGTCTGACATTGAGTCAGACGTTGAAGAAGCAAATTTTGTTCGAAAAATCAAAAGAGGATAAGGAAAATTCAAAGGTAAGCTACCCTTCAAGTGTTTTAATTGTGGAAAATCCAGTCATTATGCTTCAAATGTCCTCACGGAAAAATTGAAAATAGTGATGATGAATATAAGTCTTATCATAAAGGAAATGAAATAAAATACAAGAAAGGAGGTTCTAGAATCAAACAGTCTGACAGAGAAAATAAGAGTTTTTATTCAAAAGAAGATAGGATCTCATCCGATGAAGAGGATGACAATGACAATGACTCAAGAAAAATGTTGTTTATGTCAATAGTAACTCCAGATGAAGATCAATCAATATCTGACAATGAAGACTTTGATAATTAAGAAAAAACCGAGGAAGAAAATAACGATGAAGAAGCAGAAGTAGATCTTGAAAGTCAACTTATCAGTGCACTAAATGAATTGAAACGTGCTAGGAAAAAGAACAAGCAACTGAAAGAGAAAGTAGTCAAGCTCAAGGAATAAATTAAGAAAACAAAGGAAGATGATAATATCATCACAAAACCAAAAACCCAACTTGAAGAAGAAAAATGAGTAGAAGAAGCGCTGACAAGTCAATTGGAAAGCAAGAAGAAGATGAGTAAAAATATGGAAATTGAAAGTGCTATGTTAAGAAAGGAATTACAAGAATTGAAATCAGACTATCAAATACCAAAGTTAGGGGTTAGCAATCAAGGCAAGAATTATTAGAAGGAAATTGAAAGAATAAAAGGGAATTTGGAAACATAAATGATGTTCCTAATAGGAGAGGTACAAAAAATTAATTTCCAGTTAAATTTCCAGTCATGATATAACAATAGCTCCAAGACTATGGACAAAATTATGAACAATCATAAAACATATGATGACCAAACAAGACTTCGGTATGAACCTAATAAGGATTCAAAGGAAACAAAAACATAGAATGCATCGAAACTTGGAACCTTTGAAGGCGCAATTAAGAATTATATTGATAATGAATTCAAAAGGAGGAACGACAGGTTGGAAGCACAAACTTTTCGCAAAATAAACAAAAACAATGAAGCTGAAACATCAAGGAAACTAATTAGGTATCGATATTTCTTCTCATGGCATTGTTTTATGCAAAAATTTCGGACATAAAGTGGTTGATTGTAGGACATATGAAAATAATAGGTCATTTGTGAGAACACTAGAAATCGTTATGAGAATCGAACTAGTCAACCAAACTATCTCAAAGGGAGAAATGATAATTCATTTGGACCTCTAAACCTTGAAACTTAGTGTTACAAATGTAATAACTTCAGTCACACTGCACTCACCTGTAGACTCAAGACAGTTCCTTGTCAGCAAACGAGATCACAGGGAGGTGTTTTAACACCCAAAAGATAAAATAAAAGTAGTTGGAAACCAAAGTCAGAAGAACTACATACTAAAAAATGTGATTTGGTTTTGCTTGCTCAAAGTAGAGAAAATAGCCGGTATGTTGATAGAGGGTGCTCCAAATACATGACTAGAGACAAACACATATTTCTAAATTTTGAAAAGGGAAAAATAGGAAGTGTTATGTTTGGAGGAAATGGTACTACAAAGATTCTTGGAAAGGGCATAGTTACTCTTGGCCACAAGGATGTAGAAGCAAATCATGTGCTATTAATCGAAAACATGAAACATAGTATATTAAGTGTAATTAAGATGTGTGACCAAGGACATACTCTCATTTTCAACTCCGAAGAATGCCAAATAAGAAGGAAAAACTCAGGAAGATTGGTAGCCAGAGCAACTCGAACCTCCAACAATATATACATGCTTGATGACATGTAGAAAGATGAATGTTATGTGGGAAAAATTGACGAAAGTTGGCTTTGGAATAGAAGAAAGGGACATATTAATTTCGACAATCTGGTAAACATTTGCAGAAAGAAAGTCGTAAGAGACACGCCTAAGATTGTAAAACCGAATAGTACTATGTGTAAACCATGCCAACATGGAAAGTTGACAAGAACAAGCTTCAAGACAAAAGAATACTCAATCACAAAATCCTTAGAGTTAATACACACTGATATTTGTGGGCCAACAAGGACAAAACATTCAATAGAGAATATTATTTTATGATGTTCATCGATGAATATACTAAAATGACTTGGATATGTGTTCTCAAGAAAAAGTATGAAGATTTTGAGAACTTTAGAATATTTAAGAATATGGTTGAAAATGAGATTGATTTGAGGATCAAATGTTTGCATTCAGATAATGGGGGAGAATATATTTTAGATGATTTCAAAAATTTATGTGAAGAAATGTTACAAAATCATAAGACAATTTACAACTGCTGGAACCCCACAACAAAATGGAGTAACTGAAAGGAAAAACAAAAATCTACAAGAAATGACCAAAACAATGCTTAATGCATCGAATCTATCTGATGTATTTTGGGAATAAGCCATTCACACCACTATCCACGTACTGAACAGGGCTCAACTCAGAGTAAATAGTGATAAAAATCCCTATGAACTTTGGAAAGGAAGACCATCCTCAATGAAATAATTTAGAATATTTCGAAGCAGATGTTACATTAAAAGAGTTAATGATGACTTGGGGAAATTTGTTTCCAGGGTAGATGAAGGCATCTTTTTGGGGTATGCCTCTAGACGCAAGGCCTATATATGTTATAATTTAAGAACATACAAAATAGTTGAAAGCACAGATGTAAAGGTTGATGAAACAATATTTAGCAAACCAAGAAAAGAAAAAACTAGAATAGAATCAATGGTAGAATTGGAAGAAATCCTGTTAGAAGAAGAAGAAGAAGAAGACAATGAAGAACATTACTCTGAAACCAGACAGGACACAAAGACACTGTCCATAAATGTGAAAATAAATCATCATGATGATTTAATCATTGGTGAAAAAGATGCAGGAGTGAAAACTAGAAGCAAAAAATTATTAAAAGTATCTAAAGAAGTAAATTTGTCTCTACTATCATAGATTGAACCTGACTGTTTTGAAGAAGCTAGAAATGAAAAGCATTGGGTTAAAGCTATGAATGAGGATTTGGATCAAATTGAAAAAAATGAAACATGGGGATTGGTTCCTAGACCCAAGGATAAGAATGTGATAAGGATCAAGTGGGTGCTCAGAAATGAACAAAATGAAAATGGATAGGTAGTCATAAACAAGGAAACACCGGTATGCAAAGGATATGCGCAAATTGAAGGAATTGATTTTGAAGAAAAAAATGCACCTGTAGCTAGAATGGAGGTTATAAGAATGTTTATGGCCAAGTGGTGTGCCACAAAAACTTCAAGGTTTATCAGATGGATGTTAAATCATCATTTTAAAATAGAACATTAGAGGAATAATTCTATACTGAACAACCAAAAGGATTTCAACTTTCAGAAAATGAGAAATACATGTGCAAACTCAAAACGGCATTGTATGGATTAAAGCAAGCACCGAGAGCATGGTATGTGAGACTGGACAAATATATGCAAAAACAAGCATTCAAAAGAGGAGCTGCAAATATCAATATTTACATTAAGGAGACTAGTATGGTAGTATATGTTGACAATATTATCTTTGGAAATAACAATAATGAACTAAGCAAAGGATTTAGTGAAAGCATGCAAAATGAGTTTGAAATGTCGATGTTAGGAGAATTGTCATTATTCTTGGGATTATAGATTGTGCAGTTAGATAAAGGTACATTTATATCCCAATCCAAGTATGTTCAGGATATGCTCAAAAGGTTTCAGATGGAAAACTCCAAGCCAGTAAGCACTCCAATGGTTACATGTTCCAAACTAAGAAATAATGACAAATCTACAAAGGTAAATAAAAAATTGTATAGATCCATGATAGGAAGCTTACTGTATGTAACAACAACTAGGCCCGATATCATGCAAGCTATTGATGTGGTATCCATATTTAAATCTGAACCAAAGGAGACTCATCTTCAAGCAATAAAAAGAATACTTCGTTATTTGAAAGGTATGTTGGAATTTAGCCTATGGTGTCCCAAAAGCGAAAACTTCATTTTAACAACATACTCTGATGCATATTAGGAAGGATGTGTCGATGAGAGGAAAATTACTAGTGGCTGTGCATTTTTTCTGGGCAAAAGTTTAGTCTCGTGGATAATCAAGAAACAAGCATCTATTTCACTATATACTTCCAAAGTTGAATCCATTGTAGTAACCACTTGTTGTACACAGGTTCTCTAGATTAAGAAAACCTTGCAGGAAATACAAGTTTTAATGAACAAACCAATATCATTTTTTTGCGGAAACATGAATGCAATTAGTATATCCAAAAATCCAGTAATGCATTCAAAGACAAAAAAATTTCCCTTCAAATACCACTTTCTAAGGGAACATGTTGAAATTCAAACTGTGAAACTGGAACATGTACCGACAAAAGAACAAGTGGAAGATATCTTTACAAAATCACTTCCCAAAGAAGCTTTTGAAAGTCTCAGACAAAATCTAGGAGAAATACCCTTACTGGACCAGTAAAGGGTGCATAAGGAACCCTTTTCCATTGATGAAAAAGGGGGAGAAATGCATATAGGGGGAGGAAACAACTACAAATCCTGCAGTAAGGGGGAGCACAAAAGTAGAAGAGTACAATATCACAAGAGTCGAAGTGTAATGACGAAGTGGTGTTGCCATCAATGACAAAGGGGGAATATTGTTGTACTTAATGTTGTCATTGATGTCAAACGAGAGATTGTTGGACTCAATGTTATCATGGATGACAAATGGGAGATTGTTGGACTGAATGTTGAGGTAGTCTATGAGAATCCTTGAAGCCAGTTTGAAGAAGTATATATAAAAATGAAATACAATGTTAACGCAATGGTACACATGATGAAGAAGATGCAGATAGTCAAAGCAATAGTAACCAACAGAAGTGCACAGAGGTACACATGTCGAAGCAAATGCAGAGAGTCAAAGCAATAGTGACCAATAGAAGTGCATAAAGGTACCCATGTCGAAGTAGATGCAGATAGTCAGAGTGATAAAACAGTCGATATGTCAAAGCGAGTTGTGTGTCGAAGTGTTAATGTCAAAGTACACAGATAATAGATAAGTCGAAGATAACAAGCAAGTAGCATGTTGGTCGAAGTGCGTAGCAAGCCAATGAAGTATTGTAGAAGGATGGGGTATAAGCCCCTAGTTGTGGTACAAAGCCTTATTTTTCGAATAATCATTGTGGTCAATTGATTAAATTAGTACAATAAAACAAACATGTCGTCTATCATGTGGACATAAGAAAATTTATAAGTAGACAAGGACTAATTCACTTTAGTGTGTGAATGGCGAGAGCAAGTGTGACTGTGGATGATATGAGGTCTTAATTTTCAGGGTATTGGAAAGGGAATCAATGGCCAACTGATTCGAAGAAGAATAATGTGAAGCAAGTACAAAACAAGTAACATGTCACAGTTGGATAAGTTGAAGTAATTTACAGTTCTAAAGAAGTGAAAGACCGCAGCTGAATTTGAAGCAAGCACAGAATCAAGTCGCACGTCACAGTTGAATAAGTTGAAGTAATTTACAGTTATCAAGAAGTGAAATATTGTAGATGAATTTGAAGTAAGCACATAATCGAGTCACACGTCGCAGTTGAATAAGTTGAAGACTAATTGACATATACAGTGACAGTGATTCTTCTATTCATAATAGGGTGGCAGGATAGGGAAATGATATGAGATTGAAGTCTCCTTTAGGTTGGAGCCTGTAAATTAGGGGGTTGGAGCCTCCTTCCAGTCAATGCTAGTAAATCAGGGGGTTGGATCCTCCTTCCAGTCGGTGTTGGTAAATTAGGGGCTTGGAGCCTCCTTCTAGTTCGTGCTAGAAAATCAGGGAGTTGGTGCTTCGTTCCAGTTGGTGCTAGTAAATGAATTTGAATGTAATCTTAATATATATAAGAAAGCATTCTATGGTTTTATCCCAATTGGTTTTCCACGTAAATTATGGTGTACTGTGTATCTGTGGTTGTTTATTGTGCACCCTTAATTAACATTGCTCATGATATATTGAATGTAGTGATCTACTGCTAATAAAGTGAATTATTATATATTGTGGTTAAAATTGGTAATTGTGTGAATACTGATTCACCCCCCTCTTAGTATTCTAACATAAATAGTGTTGGTAATGATGGAATGAATTACCTGGGAACTAGCCCTTATGTAGACGCATGGGTTGGAGTTTTTACAGTGTGCAGCGGAATTGATATTGTTACATTACGAGCTTGTAATGGAATGGTGCGATTAGGAGCTACTGGAAATAATGGTAAAAGTATTGGAGATCCGCATGCCATTCCCTTGAATGGGTTTGTCGATTTACTTACTTTTGCATGGTTTAGAGACTTTCCTATTGATGGATTTGAGAAGAAACCTCTACTGGTAGATGTGGTCGCATTCACATTGGTCACAATTGTGTCACTTTGTGCCCAATTGAGTTTTCACAATAGAGTTGAGGGGAAAATTAAAATGATGGTATTATTTTGCATTTCCAGTACAATTTTGATCCTAAGGGATTTATATCAATGTTACATAGAAATATATATATATAACATTCACATTGACTAAAATCATGTAAAGACAATCCTAAGGTCTATAGCATTGAACCAGATCTAATACCAAATGTAGGGACCCTCATAGAGAAAATGCTTGAAATTGAAAACTTGGAACATAAATAAAGAAAAATTGCAATTCTACCCTAAAAAAAGAATAATATACATCCATCTCATAAATGTAAGGAATAATTTTCATTCAATCATAATACAATTCCTCTTTTCTGAAACAACATGAATAAAAACTTATTAGATTGAAATTCATAAGAATCAAAGTAACCTTGATCTTGTGTTTTTGATTAGTGTTGGGTGTTGTAGTTCCCTTGCAAATCCATTTCTTTTGATTTCCAATCATTGCGCATCCACCAGATACCACCCTACCAACTCTTGAAGGGTACTCTTCTTTCCCAGGGACCCTCCGACTACAATGGGGATGAATGAGAAGAAATCCGCTAGGATAGTTAGAGTGCATAGATTGCACTAAAGGAATCCCAAACCCATTCGCAAAATAATGAATCAAAATCTCAACAGTCAGTGGATAAAATTGACATTGTCTATTCCATCCAACCATAGGGAAATGAGGTGTTTTAGCTCCATGCTCTCCTCCTCTTTTAATGGCCTTGAAAACTTTTCCATGTGTCTCTCACATGCATAATTATGAATTATGTAATTACCTTTAGTTTTAATATTCAACCACCCATGTGTCACTTTGCACAGTAATCCATATTTTTCATTATTTATTAAATATTTATCCTCGCCCACTTTCCTAGATCCTCTCTTCGATGTTTCCTTTGATTTATCCATTTATCCTATTTTTTTTGTGTGTGTGTGCTTGGATTTCACTAAGTCCTAATTTAATAATTCAATCATTTTTCTTTGTGCACAAGTTAATCCCATTTACAATTTACAATTTATGCTTTTTCCTATTTGGTCATAATTTTTTAAGTCCATTTCATTCTTTTTAAAATAAACATTTTTACCCCCTTGTGTTTTTATTTTATCGAGGCATTGTGTTTCAGTGAGCATATCAAGGGTTCCATGACTTCCTTTATGCCCTTCAAATATCCCTTTTTCGTGGCGGGGATTGGTGTGATGACTGAGACCATTCTAACTCAGTCCGGTCGACTTTGTTGAGAGACTCATGATTCCTGGAGAATAAGGCCATGTCCTTATTGCGTGCCCCAATAGATCTTCATGAGTGATCAAGTATGAAACCTACCCTCATGGAAACATGCATCTGGCGGGAAAAATCCTCTCTCACTTTTCAACCAGTAGCATGGAAAAATCGCTAGTCTTACTGGCATCTCTTCCCCATTCAACCCCATTACCCTTATGTGGACCGATTGGAAATGACAATCCTACACTCGACAAAATCTGGAGTCTGTGCAATATCGATGCAACCTTGCGTCATATGTACTTGTCTTTCCCCGTCACACTTAACAACTCATCAAAGCACATGATATATAATGTAACATCATGAACATATAAGTAACATCATTCATCTTATTCATAAGCAATAACCTTAAAAATTTAATTTATTCATAAATGAGCTAGTTCTTCAAGTTTCAATGCCAATGCATTTCCACACACAACCGAGTCATTCATAATCAAATTCCCTCAAATAATATCATAGCATAATAGTCAAGGTCCAAAGTAAAAGTGGGGCATTACATTTTTTGGCTCCTTTTCTAGATCTTCATTGTCTCTAGATTTCTCATTGAGCCAGCTTATGAGCTAGAGCTACAAAAATCCCCAAAGATGTCCAATATTCCTCTAGAGAACTACCATGGGGATTTCCTTGTTGCAAGAGATGTAATTTACTTGTGCTTCCATATTTGAAAATCTCTCCTCCAACTAATCCCTTGGATTCTTACTATATTCATCTATCATTTCTAGGCTTTGATACTTCTTTCTTATTCCAATTTATATATTCTACAATTCAAACCCTAAATAAAACAACTCTAATACCAATATAATATGTAAACTATCGTGGATACCCCATTGGACCAACTCATGACAAATACCTTACATGTTTTTTATTTTTTTTTATGTAGTGTTATACTAATTAATATAAAGATTTAATGCTTTTATCTTATTGCACAAAATATTGAAATATGTTGATTCTAAAATGCAAGAATCTAAAGAAAATACTAACACCATCCACACAATGAACACAAGATGTACCTTGAGAAAACCCAATATGATAAAAACCTAGCTAGAAGGTGCAGATTATGCCTTGTTCTTTTCTACTCAATTATAAAATGCAAATACAAAGAACGGTGAGCTCAATTTGGAGTTGCCATGGACATTGTAACATGCAACTATATATAGGGTCTTTTACTTCCTTTTAGTTTCTACAATATCCCACCTCCTTGGTCTACTTAACTATGTATCAATAATAGGGGTGGCAGGAGTGGGAGGGGTCCTCTTGGACCTTGACGGAAAAATATTGAAATCCTACGCTTGGGGTCTAGGCAGGAAAACTAATAACCAAGCAGAATGGATGGCCCTTATTAAAGGAATTGAGATGGAAATCAACATCGACCTTAGTGAATTCTTATTCCTTAGAGACGCCAAAATAGTGATTCAAAAAATGAGGAAATATTTTAAAGATGACTGTTATCGGTCAACTTAGCACTTCTTCGTCCGTGACAACATTGCCTTGTTGGTCACACTAAAGGACAATATGGATGGAAGAGCTTACCATGACCCTAGATGACCTAGATCTGAGACTTGAAATCATTTTCTCAGAAGCATCTTTCTCTGCCTATTTTTATACATAACCGCGACCCTTATACTTGCCAACTCGCGGGTCAGCCATGGGTATCTCTACTAACATCCCGCGGGTGTCAATTAAAAGTTGCACCCGCTAGATGCAAGTGAGGACACTCATGAGCCACTTGCTAGTTTTCCTATATAATACTCGCGGGTATCTTAAGAAAAAGTTGAAAAAATAATTAAAAACATGAATTGGGATTAGTTGAGGCAGGTACCCAAACTACCCCAACTTCCCAACTCAACCACCTTTTGAACCTGCCTTCCTTGCCTTGCTATAAATGCAAGGGGAAGGGCTTGAGAAAGGGACATTATGATCATTGGAGAAATTTATGCTGGAGAAATTCATAGCTGAGAGAGAGGAGCATGAGCCCAGGGTCTGGTTAAGATAGTGCCGGTGAAGGACACGTATAACATTATTGTACTTTCTGCATTTGTCAATACAGATTGAGACATTCTTCCTTTCCCAATAGAATTGTTAATGTCTATTGCAATTTGATTACAAGTTGATGTTATGTTGTCTTATTAATATCAATATGTTATTTGTGGCCAAATTGGTTTGAGGAATGTCTTTTGTTTGTTTTGCAGGTTGTTGCATAGGAGAGCAAAGGGAGAAAAGCTTGGATCGACCTTCATAAATAATGTATACATTCTCCTAACCTTAATCCTATTTGCTTAATAACAATGTTTGCAAATCCTTATATGTCTATCTGATAACCCCCGTACATTGGTAGTCTTCTCCTACTATAAGGACAATTTCCCTAACAACAAAACTGGTGACTCCGCTAGGGAGCATCGTCTTTTTTCTGCTTTGGGGACTCTTGTTGAGTTTCTTTCAGTCTTTTATAACTTGTTTGATATCTGTAGAAGTTTCTAGGGTATTCTCTTTCTTGACTTAGTTCTTTTTTTATCTGCAATTTTATTTATTTTTAGAATGTTTTCAAAGCCCACTCGTGAGTTCCATGTGCTTACAGGTGCGGTTATTTAGTTGCACTAGCGAGTTGCCTATATAGGTACTCGCGGTTATCTAGTTGCACCCGCGTGCTTCTGCATGTTACAGTCGTGAACGTTTCCTGATATTTTTGTTTTTTAATTAAGCTTTGGTCTTAGGGTTACTTTTCTGGCTTTGGAAGTTTGTTTGTTGATATGACACTTGTTTTAATGCCTCTGAGTGTTGATTTGAGTCTCTTTTACAACCTTTCTTAGAGATATCCTTGAGTTTTTATGCTTGATTCAGTAGGTTTTTAGGTCTTTAAATTTTTTTCAAGGCTCACCCGTGACCTTCATATACATACAGTCGCATATTTTCTTCCCTACTCGCGAGTTGCTAGTATATGTACCCGTGAGTCAACTATGCGTTGCTGCATGTTACAGTAGCGGGTTTTTCCTGAGAATTTTATTTTTTAATTAGGGTTTGGGCTTATGGTGGTTTGTCTGTGACTTTGGAAGTCTTTTACTGATCTGATACCCTCTGTACATTGTTCAATGTATTCTGAGTCTGTTTGTAGCCTCTTTAAGAGTTCCTACTTGAGTTTTGTGCTTGCGAGGTTACCCTTGCTTTCTATCCCATTTTATGTTTGGAAAGTTCTTGTATTTCATCCTCTTTGATCACTGGTATTCAGGAGCAGACTGATCTATGCATAAGAGTCTATGTTTATTTGTCTTACGTATCAGTCATTTTGGTTTGCATTTTGTTTCCGAAACCTAGTTACTTTTAGGTTTCCTAAATAAACTAGTTTGGTTGGTCTTTGTCGGTCTTGCATAAGGTATGATTGCTTTATTTTTGGGTCATTTTCTCTTTGCTTGCACTGCTTTTACGGTTCTTGTTGGTTTATGTTTATTTGTATTTCTTTCACAGTTAAAGAAAAAATCAAATTTAAAAAGAACTTTCTTTTTATAGCAAGAATCAGTCATTTTCTTTTCAAAGTAGTTGTAGTCTTTAGTACTATCATCTTTGAAAATACAAAAAAAAAACTTTTATTACGCTTAGTTTGCTTTATGATTTCATGTTTTGAAAGACAAACAAAGTAGGTTAATTGTGAAGTTTTTACATATTTATATACGCATTTCTTTTCAGTTGTAACCATCACCACACATCGCACTATCCTTTGAGTAAGTAACAGCCTTAAAAAGAACCATTAATAAAATTTATTAGTAACATCTTCTTTTTAGGTTACACAACATCAACTAGTCCAGGCTAGGGTTTGGAATACATCACTTTAAACTTTCCAAACCATTCAAATCTCAAATCTTAGTACAAACTATCGTTTAGGTAAATCCACTGTTATGAAGGTATCCAAGAAGCTCTACTCAAACCAGATTTAAGCACGAGGTCGTGTGAGATTGGACTGTTGGGGATACCCCCCACTTTTCTTTCGAGCATACACCAGAGCCTTTTCGCTTACGTGGATCCATTAGTGCCTTATGTACTCTTGGATTTCGGGCTTAGTTACCCTGCTCATGTGTCTTAGCTAGACTTGCGACTGTCCCCCAGGTTATTTCTGTAATTTTGGTAGCTTTTAGTATCTTTTGACCTTTTAGGGCTCTACACAAGTGACGGTGGAAGGATATTTCCACTGTACCTAGGAAAGACATGGGAGGAAATCCCTTACAGTTTTTTGGGAAGGCGGTTGGTGATTCAAATGCTTGCACCCAAGAATACTGTATTGTGGACCCCAAGTAATTGTACTTCGATACTCTACTAGTTTGTTCTGGGCCCTCATCATCACATACTTACTTTTGAGAGTATTATCTTTGTGTGCATGGTCTAGATTACTTTAGGACATTTTCAGTAGTGTGTTATTTTCTCCTAGTTGTTTAGTGGCCCCTAGGGTAATTACTTACTGTATTTTTCACACAATTGTGGAGGACCAACCTCTTCTAAGGTCACGAAGGTTGCAAAACCTTCCTCCACTCACAGTGGAACCTCCACCGCCACAAAAACGACGGAGAATAGACTCTCGTGGTTCTTACAAACTTACGGGAATAACTGAACAAACCAGAGAACCTCATCATATATTCCAAGATCAATTGTTTCAGGAAACTATAGAGATTGAAGACATGACTACTAAAGAGTTTGATACACCCTTCAATCCTCCTTTAACTGGACCCAATGATCCCTTGTTAGAAAGGATAGTTTCTCTAGGTATTCCAGAGTTAAGTATATATCGGTTTACACCTGGTTCTTTTATGGATAACATAGGGGATGTGTCAGGAGTTCGTCATACTTCTACATCAGTTGTCATATCAGGATGGTTTTCCCCTCCATATGCACACACATCGATACCAAGCTCGTTGCAAGCTACTTCTGCTCCGAGCACCTCATTTAGTTTCAATGCTAGATTCGTAGGTTTGTCTGGCTCTCAAGATACCACTGCATCTATTCCTTTTGTTTCTACCATTGGTCGATCCATTGTCCCCTTTTCAGGGATACCTTCAGTATATTTCACATCTCCCCCTTCTGTACATCAATTCCAGGCTAACCCTCACTCTGCTCCTTTTAGTCACGAATATCCTTGGTTCGGAGGACACATCGCTCCTTCAACACCTTTTGTAGGCTCAATTCCTGCTTCTTCCATTGCATCTACATCAGGGTTCAACCCCTTCACATGATTTAATGTACACTTATCTAATGTCCAAACTTCCAACGTGCCTACAGGGAGTACTCCTTTTCATTGTTTGGTGGAGGGGGTAGTAACAGTTTTGTCAACCCACATTTTGGGGGTGCTTATACTCAATCGCAATGGACAAGTCCACAAGGAATAAATCCCTTATCTTACAGATGGATCAACTTCCATAATGCATTTTATTCACAACCGGTGGCTGGGGGAAAATCCAACCAATACTATAGGAGCTCGGTTTCGGGTGGTTCCCCCTACCAAACTCCTTTTAATCAAATTCCATCGGCGAGACCCCGTTTTATCTTTCTGGCAACCTTAAACTTTCCATATTTTTCAAAACTAACCAACGATCTGATGCAACACAACCCTGCATGGCCACCAGTCCCAACCAAGCTTCCCTCAGACATTCCAAAGTTTGAAGGTAAGACTGGGGAAGACCCTGGAGACCATGTTACGACCTTTCACCTATGGTTCTCTTCCAACTCGCTAAATGATGATTCCATTCGGTTGAGGCTCTTCCAAAGGACCTTAACTAGTGTTGCATCCAAGTGGTACATTGAACTGCCTGCCCTATCATACGATAAATTTTGGGACCTAGCGATAGTCTTCCTGAATCACTTCCAAATTCCAATCCGGTATGATGTCGGTACATATCTTCTATCTACTTTTAGGAAAAACAAAGACATTCACCTTTCTGATCACATTCATGAGTGGCAAAGACATAAGTGACTCATTAAGGCTGAGATCCCCCCAGAGTTCCTTTTAGAGTGGTATTCGAAGTCACTCCTTCCTTATATTTCTAAGGATGTTGCAATTTCTGGGGTAACTTCTGGGGAAGAAGAAATCCTGAGTACCCAGCAGCTTGACTTAGTTTATGCTCAATCTAGGATCCTCTATGAGATCATTCCAGATGCAACGAGGTCTAATATAGATCTTGGAAAACCTAAGCATGGACCGCATGCCGATGGCATTGTTGGTTCTGTAGATTCATCAACATTTGAAGCTTTAACAAAACAAGTTCACGCACTCTCTGTGAAGCAGTCTGCTGCTGAAGCAACTACGGTTGTAGCCTCCCCTTCAACAACTGAATCTATACAACATGTGCAGACAAATCAAAAGGGTCCTCGTAAAAAAAAACAAAAAGAAGGGTAAGAAATGGGAGGGGAACCATCAGAAACCCAGAAACACTGAGAATGTCGAGGAGGGAAAGAAAGAGAAAAAGAAGGTAAAGTTTCCTTGCAAACTTTGCAAAGACAACCACCTTACTCATCAATTCCCTTTAATAGATGAATCCCAGAAGCTACTTCGAGAAAAGAAACCGACTGTCTTGAAGGATCCATTTCCTCATGGACAAGGCCCAACTTCTGGAAAATCTAGTGCTGGGGGCACTTCTCTTGCATCATCAGCTGATCAATCATTCATTAACATGGTTAACTCACACACGCTATTGCAAAACAAAGCCAAGAATAATAACCTGGACATGCTGCAGGAAGATAAAGAAGTTCCCGAGTCATTTGCTCCTCTTCACATTGAGAGACCAACAGATTCTATGTCGAAGATACCTAAGGGTGTCTACAAACGGGCTATACACAACCCTAACGCGCGGGCCGCTCCAAACTACTCTATTGTAGAGGACCTGGACCAAACTCCATGTGCAATGGCCACATTAGATGTCTTTCAAAGCTTCCCTTTGCAACGTAATGCACTTTTATCGGCCATCAGGAGCATGGAATCATCAATTATGCTTTCTAGGTTTGACATGTCTAACATCAAACCCATGTTACCATATCACGTAGCCTTCCAAATTGAATTAGTCCATGGTCCCAAAACCATTAGATGAACAATTGTAGATGAAGGCGTTTTTACGTGTGTAATGTCAATATCCTTTTGGAAATCCCTTGGCTCTCCTAAGTTAGCCCCTTCCAACACACTACTTACGGATTTTGACGGAAGATCGTTCCGCCCACATGGTGTCTTGCCCGCGTTCGAGCTTGAACTCGCCGGTAAGTTAGTGTCTATGGAGGTTGAAGTTTTGGATGATCCTCTTGACTACAATCTGTTGTTAGGAAGGAGCTGGACGTATGATATGCAAGATATCCCATCATCCGTTTTCTGAGTACTCATGTTCTCGCATGAAGGCAAGATCATCACGATTGATCAACTTTCATTCACTCGTAAAAACAACACTACTTCATCGGATTCAACTATCCCCTTGATTGATCAAACTCATCCGCCGAGTGAGAGTATGGGAGTAGGCATGTATTCATCATTGATGGGCACATTCGACCTACTTGCTCCCATATGTTAATATTCCAATAATTTCATTCCATATTTAGGATCACTAAGAGAATAACATGTACAGCATATCAATCATAGACACAAAAGCAATCACACAAGATACATAGAGTTTCACCGGGGAAAACCAAGAAGGTGAAAAACCCTGCAACTTCCTCAGAGATAAGATAAGCCACCAAACAAGATCCGAAGGATCAAACCCAATAAGATGTCTCTAGCAAATGCTCCTCCTCCTCCACTAGTGCACCACTTTCTCTCTTAGCTATGCAAGCTTGAGAAGTGAGTGAATGATCTAAATGAGAGACACACCCTCTCTATTTATACACTGACTTGACCTGCCAATAATCCACTGGGACCGACTTGCTAATCAAGCCTAATAACCCAACCACATGACCTAATCAGGGCCGACCCCACACTAGTGGTCTAATAACCCATCAATACAAGTGACGACACTTACAATGTAACTTGTGACACTTACAAATACAAATGACGACACTTCCAATCAGAGGAATAATACATCTTTGTGGGATATAAAATAAAGTACAAATGTAATACATAGAAGAATATCTTCCGAAGTTACAAATACATCAACACTCCCTCTTAACTAGGAAGGTATTATGTCGACACAGGTCATCAATACATATTGGCCCAAGTCTTCAATTCTGGAGTTGGATCATCAGCCCTGGATCACGAAACATCATCATCATCATTGTTGCTATACTGGACATATCGATCACTGGGCTATCTATGAAATCTTCTCGTTATAGGAAGTTCTACAGAGCTAGCCCTTTTTCATGTTGGATTTAGGCCCACCACCTGTAGGTCTTCATCATCACTGGCCATACTGTGGATCCCAGGACTTATTACGTGCGTCAACAAAACCTAGCTTAGACTATAGGATCTTTTACATGTTGACTGTCAAAAAACCTTAAAAGAGTGTCTTGCGACCTGCAAGAACTATAAAGAGTATCCTAGCTCAGACTATAGGATCTCCAGGGCTGATTACATGTGACCTCCACCACAAAACCTTAAAAGAGTGTCTTGCAACCTGCAAGAACTCTACAACGCATCCCAGGACTGATTACGAGCTTACTGCTCAACCTATCGAATCTCTAGGGTTGATTACATGTGGTTAGGAAAAACCTTTAAAGAGTGTCTTCCAACCTGCAAGAACTCTACAGAGCATCCCAAGACTGATTACGAGCTTACTGCTCAACTTATTGGATCTTCAGGGTTGATTACATGCCTCTCATAGCAAAACATCGAAATAACATCCTAGATCATACTATAGGATCTCCCAGGATCTTTTCTATGCTACATGCACAACCTGTCCACGACCACAGAGTATCAACCTGATACTCACCATACATCACCTTGATGTACATGATCATCCTGATCATCATCATAGCATCGTCCTGATGCATATCATCCAGAGCATCGTCCTAATACTCATCACACGCGATCATCCCAATCATCTTCACTGCATCGTCTTGATGCAAGTCATCCAGAGCATCGTCCTGATACTCATCATACATGATCATCGTCACTGCATCGTCCTAATGCAGGTCATCATGCATGATCCAACTGATCATACAATGCATCCACCTGATACATATCATCATACATGATCCAACTGATCATACAATGTATCCACATGATACATATCATCATACATGATCCAACTGATCATACAATGTATCCACCTGATACATATCATCACACATGATCCAACTGATCATGTCCAAAGTAGTAATTGGAGCATCGTCCTGATGCTCAATACACAACGCTTACATCCATAGCCATGGGAAGGATCCTCCTCTCACCATGCTTGGAATGGCTCCTGCAAATGTGTCACATCACTTCTTCCTCGAAGTATCTTCAATTTTAAGAACACCAAGCCTCTCTCTGAAGTACTCAAACTTCACTCTGGCTAGTGGTTTCGTCAACACATCTGCAACCTTCTCATCTGTCGCAACATACAAGAGATTAACTGCTCCTTTCTTCACCATATCCCTGATATAGTGATATTTGATCTCAATGTGTTTCGACCTGTCATGGAACACTGGGTTCTCAGATAGCTTCACACAACTTTGGTTGTCACAAAAGATACGAGTAGCATCCAACGAGAGATCAAATAACTCAGACAATAGCTTCCTCAGCCATACTGCCTCACAACTAGCCGAACAAGCTGCAACATACCCTGCTTCAACTGTACTCAGTGCTACGCAGCAGTGCTTCCTACTAAACCAAGAGATCACACCTGATCCCATACTGAAGCAACACCCAGAAGTGCTCTTCCTATCTGCAGCACTGCCTGCCCAATCTGAATCAAAATAACCCTGCAGGTTAAACTTTTGATTCTCATCATACTTGAGCCCATAGTCAACCGTACCCTTCAGGTACCTCAGAATATGCTTTACAGCAACCAGGTGAACACTTCTCGGATCCTTCAGGAACTGGCTCAATGTGTTCACCGCAAAGAAAATATATGGCCTTGTATTCGTCAGGTACATCAATGACCCAATCATCTGACGATACATCGTGACATCAACCGGCTCAAATGAAGCATCACACAGAAGCTTTAGGTTTGATACCATAGGTGTGGCCATGGCCTTGCAGTCCATCATCCCAAACCTCTTCAGGATCTCTACCACATACTTCGCTTGTCCAAGGAAGATCCCATCTGCACTTTGCCACACCTCCATGCCTAGAAAATAGTGCATCATCCCCAAGTCCTTCATCTCGAACTCAGCTGCAAGCTTCCTCTTGGTGTCAAAAATCAACCTATCTTCTCCTGTAACAAACAGGTCATCCACATATAGGAGTAGTATCACAGGATTTCCTTCCTCAACCTTGTAGTAAAGGTTGGAATCCGCTTTACTCTTGGTAAAGCCCAAACTGGATAGAAAGTTGTCCATCCTACCATACCAAGTCCTAGGAGTTTGCTCCAATCCATACAAGGCTTTCTTCAACCTACAAACATATGAATCCTTGTCATGTGTCTCAAAACCGAGTGGCTTCTCCACATACACTTCTTCTTCGACTACACCATTCAAGAAGGATGTCTTGACATCCATCTGGTGTATCTTTCATTTCATCACTGTAGCCAGAGAAAGTACTGTTCTGATGGAAGTGTATCTGGTTACAGGAGTAAAAGTCTCTTCATAGTCTATTCCCTCTTTCTGGAAGAAGCCACGAGCTACAAACCTCACCTTGTATTTCTCTATGCTACCATCTGCAGCATGCTTGATCTTATAGATCCATTTGGAAGTCACAACAGACTTCCCTTTAGGTCTTGGGACTACATCCCAAACATCATTCTTCATGATCGATCGGTATTCCTCGACCATGGCATCCTTCCATTCTTTCTTTTCCGCTGCTTCTTCATAACTGGAAGGTTATTTGTTCATAATGTCACATAGCAAGGAAACATAACTAGTGTGTGACCTTGTCCTTTTCCTTTCTCTGTGTTTCTCTTCTGGAATACCTTATCTTTCTGCATCTTGGATGAGCTCTCTAGCCCATGTAGGTTTCCTCTTGTGAGAGTTCTTCTCACGAGGTGGATCTATAGGTTGTTGTGGATCTTCTGTTTCACGATGTTCTTCTGGAATTGCTTCATTCATAGCGGTGTCTTGAAATCTGGTTACCTTTGGTTCTTCATGGTCTTCAACAGGTGTCTTCCTTGATTTGATGTATGTTGAGTCTTCATCAAATGTTACATCCCTGCTGATGTCAATCTTCTTGAACCCTGGAAAGTATATTCTGTAATCCTTCGAGCTTTCATTGTAACCCACAAAGATGCCCTTCTTTCTTGAAGGATCTATCTTTTTCCTCTTTTCTTTTGGAATGTGTGTGTAAACTGGATAGCCAAATATCCTGAGATGGATAACTTCAGGTTTCTTACTAGAGAAGACTTCTTCTGGAGTCTTGTTGTCAAGCATCTTGTGAGGTGTTCTATTCTGAACATATACAGCTGTCCTAGCTGCTTCTGCCCATAGGTGCATAGGAATATCTTGAAGCATTGCTCGTGATGCTTCCATGATAGTCCTATTCTTCCTTTCTACAACTCCATTTTTTTGTGGATTGTAAGGAGCAATCAACTCCCTCTTAATCCCTGAATCACTGCATAACTTCTTGAAATCACCTGAAGTGAATTCTCCACCATTGTCGGATCTGAAAGTCTTAATCTTCTTATCTGTTTGATTTTCTATCAAGGCTTTGAATTCCTTGAACTTATCAAACACTTCATCTTTATTCTTCAAGAAGTAAACCCAAGTCTTCCTAGAGAAATCATCAATGAAAGAAACATAGTATACATATGCACTCAAAGAACTGGATGACATTGGACCTCATACATCAGAGTGGATAATTTCCAAAATCCCTTTTGCTTTGCTTTCACTGCTTGGAAATTATTTCTTGTGTTCTTTCCTTTTTCACATCCTTTGAAAATACCTTCATGCTTTGACTGGATTTTAGGAAGACCCTCTACTACTTTTCTTGCTATTGGAAGTGCTCTATAGTGCACATGAGCAAGCCTTCTATGCCAAAGTTCACTTGGCTCCATGGATTCATGCACCATGGCATGTTCAAGTTGCCCCTTCAATTTGTACAATCCTCCTTCTTGATCTCCAATCACTACTACATCATCTAGTGTAATTTCCCATGTTAATTATTTTATTAAAATGGCAATTTTCCACTTTTTTCCCCTAGTTCGACCTTTGACTAGTTTTGATCTCTAGGTCCCAAATTTGCCCCAAATGATCCCAAATATTCTGAGAAGGTATATGAATGATATTAGAACATAAATATGTGTTTCAGGGATGCCTTTGGACCTTTAAAATACTTCTTCAAATCCTCTTTCAATTATGGTCAATGTAGGTAACTTTACTAGTGATTTCCCTTTGACTAGTATTGGTCTCTAGGTCTCAAATTGACTCCAAATGCCTTCAAATATTCAAGGAAGGTGTATGAATGATATTAGGACTTTAATATGATTTTCAGGGATGACATATGGCCACCAAAAGACCTCTGTGAATTCTCTTAATATTCTGGACCAAGTATGCAATTTTACTAGTAATTTGGGGTTCAAATCCCCCTGGGGTAAGTACTAAAAATGGCTTCCCAAATGCCTCCAAACCCACTCAAATTTATGAAAAGAGGTAGGGAATGTATTAAGGATGTTATTAAGGTCTCATGTGCACCATTAATTTATTATTATATTTGTTCCAACCCTCTCCCATTCAACTGAAAAAATCACCAATTCGACCCTTGGGGAAATGGCACTATTTCTTCTCCCAATGCAATTAATCTGAGTAAAAATACTTCAAATGCTCAAGTACAGTACATGAAACTTGTAAAATACATCCATATCATTCCATTAATAACAAATTCATCAGATAATCATCCATTCATTCGAAATCATCATCAATACATTGGTTCACAACAAGGTAGTGGGGAAATGGCATTGTTCTTCCATTAAAAATGAGATTTATACATTTCTACTTGGAATTTCGACCTGAAACTTTCTGGAGATGAAGAAAAGAGTATTTAATTCATATTAAAAAATAAATGGGGCATTAGAATCTCCCCCAAAGAGTACAATAGCTCACCAAAAATGCCCTCCCTCAAGGATCAAGAATATGCCATCAAAACTGGAAATGGTTGAGAGAATGTGCTGCAATAGAAGAAACCATGAGCTTCCATGTAGTTTACACCTACAAATAAAGACTCCATTAAATCTCCAAATGAAAGGTCTGAATGGCCTTTCCAATTACCAACTTGGATGGGAATCTTTCACCCTTGAAATTGGCTAAGGCAAGAAACTAGTCATCCACTAGCTCTCCCTCTACACAAATGCAATTGCAAATTCTACAAATGATCAAAAGCTGGTTTCATTATTTTTTATTGAAATTTATAAATTTATAATGTCCTCCATGGGTTGGATTCCTTCCAAGAGACTCATGCCAACTCAAGTTGGGAGGAGATTCCAAAGAACGCCACTTGTACAAGAATTCCTAGTCTCCCACTTCCACCAAATCACATGTGGAAGCATATTAGCTGCCCTAACACCCTTGAGCGCCCTCTTGGAGTCTATTTTTAGCCCTGACATGTCATATATGTCATATGTCAGCCTTCAGGTCTGATTTGTGTCATAGGTGTCATAGCATCTTCATCATTGTTGTCATAGAGCTAGGGAATCTAGCCCAAGTGTCTCACTAGCTCCAAATTGTCTCTTCCTCTTCCATGGGAGTTACTCTTCCTCTATATTTCGACCTTGGATGAGTCATGCCATGAATAATACCTTTTGGACTCCCCCAAGTATGTTACCATTCACCTTGAATTCGAATTGGTGAGAGAATGATGCCAAGTGTAGTGGGGAAATCTAGCCATATGTGGGTCTCACTTCCTCCATGTGTCTTCATGATCAAATGCCACTTTGATTTTCACTTGTATATATTTATTTAGCTCCTTTATTAAATATTTATGCCACTCTAATGTTCAAACATAATTTATTATCCCCATTATTCCAAATCCCAAAGCTTCCACCCCAAACCTAGGAAACTAGTAATTTTCCTCCTTGGCAATTATTTGACCTTTAACATCAATTTTACAAACTCTAATGAATATGGCCAATGTGATTACGCCATTGTGACCCAATTCCAAATTTGGGACATGAAATCTAGTGTCTTACCCTTTTTCCCGTGATTACTTGGCCATCTATAAATGCAACTATCATTCCCTTTGCATCTAAAGATGATATGGAGAGAAGATTCTTCTTGAGTCCAGGTACATATAGAACATCTTGCATCTTCAAAGACTTCCCAGAGTGTAAATTGTAGGAGGCTTCACCACTTCCTTTTATAGGGTATTGATAGTCATCCCCAAGTTTCACCTTATGGGGTGACTCATGTTCAGATAGGTCTACAAAGGATTATTTAAATCCCATCATGTGTTTGGAAGTCCCACTATTAATAATCCAATCATCATATCCATGAGAGATAGTACCTGTGAGAGCAGAGATTAGAACATATTCATCTTCACTTGATGAGTCATCACTTTCTGCTCTAGCCTTCTTCTTGGGTGGTTCATCATCCTCAGCAGCATGAGCATGATGCCTCTTCTTGATGTTCTTCTTCTTGTAATCTTTTCTCTTCTTGGGACAATCTGAAGCAAAGTGTCCTTTCTCATCACAATTGAAGCATCGAATTTGAGAGAGATCTTTCTTCTTATGATGGAAGTGAGAATTTTTCTTATTGTGAGATTTCTCCCTCTTAGACTTACTTCCCTTAGTGCGGGTTGTGAGGGCTTGATCTTCACTTCCCATCTTTTCTTCTCGGTCCACAATCCTAGCTTCTTCTTGTGAAAATTCTTCCCATAGTCTACTGAAGGAGATCAATTTCTTCCTTGCATAGATACCTTGGATGAAGGAGTCCCATGACCTAGGTAGGCCATTCAAAGTGGTCATGACAATTTCTCCATTATCCACTACTTCATCCACAACTTCAAGTTGTTCCTTGATTTGAGATACCTTAGAAAAGTAGGATTGAATGGTCTCTCCACTTTGGATCTTTACCCCTTTCAATTGATTCCGTAGAGTCATCTTCTGATTTATGTTCTTTCCTTCAAACAATTTGGTCAAGGAGTCAAACTTCTCCTTAGGTGTCTTTAGGGAAGACACATGGGGTATGAGATGGTCCTTTATAGAATCAGCAATGATTCTCTTAGCCTTTCCCAAGTATTTCTTATGTAAGGCCTTAGCCTCATCTCCCTTTGGAACTGGAACCTCTTCTTTTATGTAGGTGTCCAAATCATTTTCTTCTAGGATTAACCCAATCCTATACTTCCATGCTCAGAAGTTATCAGCTCCATCAAGCTTATCCTCAGGCTTGGTGTGGTGAGACATTTGAATGAGAAACTCAAATGGAAATAAAAGATTTAGGTCTTACCACTTGATTTGCTGAAAACTGGATCTGGAGTTGGATTATGGTTTGTTAAAGAAACCCTAAAAATTCAAAATTTGAATTTCAAACTTCTGAAAGGATAGAAAGATGCGCCTTGATGAGTTGGTCAAGCTGGTATACTCAGAATTTGAAAACTGCAAATTTTCACCCTTCAAAATTGCTTTTGAAACTTCCGGATTCACTAGACAGGACCCCAAACTAGGGTTTGATAAAGCCCACCCTTCTACCCAGCCAAAAATTTTGATCCAAGGCTCTAAACTTCGATTTTCTTGAGGAGTATTTAGCCATGGGGTCAGATTCTAGAAATTCCAACTTTTTCCGAAACCCTAATTTTTAGGTCAAAACTGAAAAAGCTCAGAATTGAATTTTGTCTCGATAGAGAGATGCGCCCTTCCAAGGAGATTCAATCTAGGCTTCTACCTTTGATGATATGTGGAGATAAACCCAAATATTAAGAAGCCCTAGCTTCCACAGCTGCACAGTGCCTTCTTCTTAGGTCAACTCTGATACCATGTTAATTTTCCGATAATTTCATTCCATATTCAGGATCACTAAGAGAATAACATGTACAACATATCAATCATAGACACAAAAGCAATCACACAAGAGACACGGAGTTTCACCGGGGAAAACCAAGAAGGTGAAAAACCTCGCAACTTCCTTAAAGATAATATAAGCCACCAAACAAGATCACAAGGATCAAACCCAATAAGATGTCTCTAGGAGATGCTCCTCCTCCTCCACTAGTGTGCCACTTTCTCTCTTAGCTATGCGAGCTTGAGAAGTGAGTGAATGATCTAAATGAGAGACACACCCTCTCTATTTATACACTAACTTGACCTGCCAATAATCCATTGGGGCCGACTTGCTAATCAAGCCTAATAACCCAACCACGTGACCTAATCAGGGCCGACCCCACACTGGTGGTCTAATAACCCATCAATACAAGTGACGACACTTACAATGTAACTTGCGACACTTACAAATACAATTGATGACACTTCCAATCAGAGGAATAATACATATCTATGGGATATACAATAAAGTACAAATGTAATACATAGAAGAATATCTTCTGAAGTTACAAATACATCAACACCATAAACTACAATGGTTCTACGAGTACTACGGACATTTCGTCTCTGGAAATCTTCACGGTCAGTCAAATAACTGATCTGTGGATTATTCCCACTCAGCAAGAACCAACTGTGCCCTTATCTGTTGTAGAAGTGGTGTACCAAGCATCACAAAATTCTGCAACAGATTATATATCGGCTCCGTCCGTCTCCATAGAGTCAGATATAGACTATGCACCTGCATGGTCAGTGAACTCCATCCATTCTTTGGATTGTATGGATACCATCTTACCTTCTGATGAGGCTATTCTGGAAGCCATGATAGGTATGGATCATCCGTGGGAACACATGCATCATTGATCCTATTTCCTCCCAGATATGGACAAGATAGAGAATGGTGAGTTTTCAATGAGACCTGGTGGTGATATCAATTTTTCCATCACTCCTTCTACTACGCAAACGATTTATGCTAAAGGTAACATGGAAAACATATCGAATACTATACCGATTGATATCTCCACTAAAACTGGCGTTGTGGAAAACATTTTTATTGGAGCAAATTGTTCTCCTGGCGAGATCACTTTGTACACCAACCTATTTAAGGAATTCTGCGACGTTTTTTCCTGGTCTTACGAGGAGATGCTAGGAATCAACCCTGCTATAGTTGAGCATGTCATCACGACTTACCCTAATTCCAAACTAGTGAGACAATAGCTATGTCCAGTGAACCCTTGCAAAGCATCGGCCATTAAGGCTGAAGTTGAAAAACTGCTTAAAGCCGGATTCATCTATCTGATCGACATGACAGAATGAGTATCCAACCCAATCCCAGTCGAAAAAAATCAAGGAACCATACATGTCTGTATGGACTTCAGGGATCTTAACAAATCATGTCCAAAGGACAACTATCCCCCACCTTTCATAGACCAGATCATTGATGCGTGTGCTAGCCATGAAATCTTTTCTTTCATGGATGGATTTTCAGGGAACAACCAAATCCAAATAAAACTTGAAGACCAACAAAAAATGGATTTCATTTGTCCTTGGGGTACCTTTGATTATCGGAACATGCCGTTTGGGTTAAAGAACGCTGGAGCCACCTTCCAGCGGGCCATGAACTTCTCTTTCCAAGACATTAAACATGTAGTCGAGCCATATTTGGATGATCTCCCAGCGCGATCTCGTAAGAGACGAGATCATCCTGATCATTTGCGACTCGTGTTTGAGAGATGCAAATACTATAAGATTCGTTTGAATCCTAACAAATGTGTATTCTGTATCGAGTCCAAACGCTTACTGGGTTTCATTGTGTCTAGTCGTGGTATTATGGTCGACCCATTGAAAGTTGAGGCCATTGTAAATATGCCTCCTCCTTGTACCCATATACAAATTCAGATTCTGCAGGGCATGTCAAACTTTCTACGATGTTTCATTATAAACTATGCTAAAATCACCAAGGGATTCATGAGATTGCTTAAGCAAGACACCCAATTTTTCTGGGATGAGGCTGCACAGACTTCGTTCGACGCCTTGAAAAAGGCACTACTATCAGCCCCCTTTCTAAGCCTGCCATATTATACTAAGGAATTCCTTCTATATCCGGTGACATCTATTTCCATGATTGGTATAGTACTTGTTCAGGAGGATGACAAGCTCCAAGAGCATGTCATTTATTATCTTTCGCTCGCATTGGTAACTCCTGAGCTCAAGTATTCCCACATCGAGAAATTGGCATTAGCTTCCATCCATGCCATTCAAAGACTATGCCATTACATATTATTGCGAACAACCACAGTTATTGCAGAATTCAATCCCTTTCAATACGTATTAACCCGACGTATCATTGACGGGAAGTTCAATAAATGGATTTTCATTCTGCAGGAATTTGACCTAGATTTCCAATCCGCTAAGTCTAAGAAGTCTCTGTGTTTGCCGAGCTTATTTTTTAGTTCCCTAGTGACGTAACTAGCAATGGGGAAGATTCATCTTTTCCAGATGAACACATTTTTCTCATTGCGACTTCTGACCCGTGGTATGGGGATATCTTAATATATCTCCAGACTTTGAGGTGTCCCCCTACTTTCTCTAGGGACGAACAACGGAAACTAAAACATCATGCATGAAATTACCTCATCATTTCTGACACATTATATAGACGTGGGATAGATTCCATCTTACGCTATTGTTTAACCTTGGAGGAAGCTGAAACAATATTGAATGATGCCCAGAGTGGAGCCTATGGAGTTCATCTTTTTGGGTTGGAAACAACCCAGAAAATACTGCGTGTTGGCTCTTTTTGTCCCACGATCTTCAAGGATTGTGTGGAAGCTGTGAAACACTGTCAACCTTGTCATTTTTTTACCAAGAAGATGCGAGCACACCCGGATCCTCTCCATCCTATTATCACAGCATGCCCTTTCACCAAGTGGGGGGTTGACTTCATGACATGTAATCCAACTTCAGCAGGAGGACACCATCACATCATCGTTGTCGTCGACTGCTTTACGAAGTGGTCCGAGGCAATGCCTGCTATGAGAGTAGACGGAGAAACGACTACTTATTTCATTTTTAACCAGATCATTGCTAGATTTGGTATTCCCAAAGAGATCATAATGGAACATGGTCGACATTTTCAAAACAATATGATGACCAATTTGTATACCATGCTATGTTTTTGACACGAACACTCGTCTTCGTTTTATCGCAGGCGAATGGTAACGTCGAAGCGGTCAACAAGACTTTGAAAACCATCATTCAAAGGACAGTTAATGCCAGTAGATCTAACTGGCACATCATGTTGCATCCCGCTCTTTGGGATTACCTATCTAATGTTAAGACTGATACTAGGTTCTCACCTTTCCAACTCATTCACGGGGTGGAGGTAGTCATTCTGGTTGAATGTGAAATCCCCTCTTTGAATTTGGCTATCCAACTGCTTCCTAAAACTTCAGCTTTGGAGGAGTGTTTGCTGCATTTAGAGCACTTAGATGAACAATGTCGCGATGCGATTTCAACAAATGAAGTTCACAAAAGCTGAGTCAAGCGTCAGTACGACAAATTTGTAAAACCAAGGGTGTTTTCTGAAGGAGACCTTGTTCTGCTCTATGACCAGGACAAAGATCCCTTGGGGGCAGGTAAATTCAAATCTATGTGGCTCAGACCATATATTGTCTCTAAAGTTCTAAAGAAAGGATCTTATGAGCTAACAGATTATGAGGGTTGTAAGTTTCCTAAGCCTAGAAATGGGCTCTACCTGAAAACGTATTATGCTTAGGCTCATATGCTTTTTCTTGTATTATAACTGTACATGTTCGTAGAGTTAGTATTTTCTTTTGATTTTTTCATGTCTTATGTGTCTTCTGGATTGTGGTTTCAGATGAAAATCGAGTGCTTTATAGGATTCGCTGATGGCGCTAGTCGCCACACCCGTCAGTTGGCCTCAACAGCTTGGGTTATTTACTCACCGTCTTGCCAAGTTGTGTCTTCAGGAGGTGCGTGCTTGGTCCCTACGACGAACAATGTAGTTGAGTACAGTGCAGTCATTGAGTTACTCCGAGATGCTATTCATCACGGCATTTCACATTTGGAGGTAAGACTCGACTCGCAGTTAGTAGTACTTCAGTTGATGGGTGAGTACATGGTTAGGGATCCTGCTTTGCTTCTTGAGTTTTTGCGTGTTAGGTCACTTGAAAGACACTTTGATTTTATTAAATTTCAACATATTTCAAGGAATTTAAATTCATTAACTGACTCATATGCAAACTATATACTAGATTGGCATATGTACCATACACAATCAGATTAAACAGTCACACACATAAAGACAAAACACATGTATATATATAAATCGATACTGCATATATCAAGATAAAAAAAATATGAGTACGAGTCATTGTATTTCGCAGTGTCATAATATACAAAAATGGGCTCAAAGGCCTCAAAAATATAACATGTCTCTCTTCCTGTGGAGAGGGAGGAGCCTCTGCTAACTCTGCTACAACCTCCCTATAGCACATGACTAGCGTGGCTACTTTTCTAAGTAGCCTAATCCATGCTGGGGAAATGCCTACTACATGCTCCTGCATTTCGAGCGGCATCCTCTCGATCTTGTACGTCGGGATATCATGAGTCAAATGACTCATCTTCCCCTCGAGGTTCACTAGCATGGAATCTCCTGCAACTGGCTTAGTCGGTCTAATAAATACGCAAGGATGTATGGAAGGTTGCATAGGCCCCACATCTGCATAAATCACACTATTGTTACTCCTACTCATCATAAAAATTATATATACATAAAAGCATAAAAATGAAATAAATTTCAAAATCATAAGTACATCTTACCTATCTCTCCCCGGGCTGATCCTGGAGGAAGAGCTAGCTCTGGATCTCCTAGGAAATCCATACCTGCGTACGAGAACTGTTCTAGAGACGACACTTGGAGGCTCCACATCCGAGATAATCTTCGTCAGCATAAGAAAGAGTAGCCTCACCACCACCCTGGCACAAGAAGATATCTCCCCACAGAGTCATCAATGGATTGCGAGGGTTCAGTACTGGTAGAGCAATCCCTAGGATTAGAGTGGGGACTCTTTCGAAGAAGAAAGTACACAAAATGATTCCATAGCCAAATTTTTTCTTCTTGCCGGTTTTGCATTTAGTCAATTGGTGTTTCATATTTACCAAGAGACCCGAACACCAGTCAAATACTACACCACGCAAGCATTCAACCCTGATTTGCATGTAGTTTCGAGAGGCCAAATGTTGTGAGACACTCCCTCTAATCCTGTTAAGTGTGCTTAGTATCACTTTCAGTGGGAAGCTTGCAATAGAGCCAATTGGGACTTGGATACCACTCTTTTCGGTACCTGATAAACAATAAGTATTGATGTAATATTGGATTGAAAGTGCACCTACCCCTCAAAATGTTACTTTGAGGTTAACTCCCTCACCTCTACGGGATAAACCGGTGATAAAGTATATATCATCTATGGTGATATAAAGCATCTTTCCTTGGAGATCAAACATCCCTTGATCGACATCCCAGTAGTTGACGGGCATTTGGAGCAAATGCGTTTGTGCATGCATACTTTTTGTTCGGAAAAAATTGAGCAAACCACGTCTTTGTAACACGTTCAATGCAAGTGGATCTCCCACGACATCTCTATCCATGGATTCATGCTCTCTCTCCCTCCATGTTAGCACCATTCTTGCATCATTCACCCATTTCATCCATTAGTTTTTGACTTTTTCATTTTAATTTGCGGGACCCACGGCTTCACCTCTATAACATAGGCGGGTACCCGTGGGTCTACCTATGCTAAACCCGTACATATTTCATGTAGTCGTGAGTTTATCATAGATGAACCTGTGGGTATGAGGCCCTAGTTTTTAAACGCGTGTAAAAAAAAAAACACCACTAAAAATATAAAATAATGGATTGAAATGATGGACAAAGGAGAGATGACTTACTTGCAACTGATGGAAGTCGATTTGGTGACCCGGTTTGAGCGCTACAAGCGTTTGAAGTAAGAGGGTTCTTTTGCCTTTTTGCTCCAACAAAATGACTTTGTGAGTTATGTGGACATTTTGGAACTATTTATAAAAATTACTTTAAGTTTCTACCCACTTTTTCCAATTTCATATAGTTTCAAAACTATTTTCACCTTTATTTAATCACTAATGTCCCTTGTTAAGTTCTTTTTTATTAGGTGAAGTTATAACCGACATTTCTCACTACTTTTCGCAACAAGGATCGTACAAAGGTTTGATTTTCTTTGTGGCATGTCAATTTAAGTGCATTACTTTCTGTCATTTTTGCCATATTGAAATCTCTTTTGATCATGTTTATATGTCATTTTCTACTAATCTGGTAGTCTTCATGATATCTACAGCCTTTCATCACTTGAAAAGATCAATGAATTTAATTCCCTGGTACCTATAGAGTTCTTTCACGCTCTTGTTAGACTCTTTAAATATAACAAGATTGTCGAGTACACTTGTCTTGTTCAGACTCGTTAAAGGACTTGAACAGTCATCCACTGAGGTATAAGTTTACCCCTTTTCCAGACCTCAAAGGATTATTTACGAAAAAGGTATACTCTAGTCATACATGGCTAGAAGAGTTCTTCTCTCATTTTTTTACACTTTTTCGGGTGAGAAGACTAACTTTATGAAAAAGGACCTTTAGGATTCTTCTTTAGGGTTTTCAGACTCTCGAAATATGAAAACACCAACGAGCATTCACCAACTTGGGCTCGATGTGAAATACACGAGAGGGTATATAGAGTTCTTGTTTAAGTTGTTCAGACTCTTTAAATATGAAAACACCGGAGAACACATACCAACTCGGGATCGATATTAAAATCCACGAGTAGGTGTATGGAGTTATTGTTTAATTTTTTCAGACTCCTTAAAATTGAAAACACCAACGAGCATGAACAGATCCATGCTCGATATTAAAATCCATGGATCAGTATTATTGAGTATTAGTCTATCTCTTCTTCAAACGCGTTAAAACATGAAGAAGGTCTTGAGTTTCCCTCCCATGGACTCATTAAATTACACATGGTTGGACTTATACCAATGATTCTTATATCCCCTCTTCAAGTTTGTTTTCAAAAATGAAGAAGGACTATTGAGTTTTCTTTCTTGGACTGATTAAAACTAACAAGAAGGATATTATCAAGCTTTCTTTTCCACCTTTTCATGCTCGTTAAAATAAAGAAAAGACATTCTTTAATAAAAAGAGAATCTGGAAGGGAAGAATGTCAAGTATCTTTCAGTATAAAGGCAGCAAGTCATTTATGTCCTTGAACACAACACCTTTTTGAGTCTTTCAAACAAGTTGGGTTTTAGTTTTGGCCTTAGGATGAACCTGATCTCAGATGTTTTTACTCCTCCGATTAGTTACTCTTCCATTCATATGGAGAATATGTTAATGCATCCTCCATTACAGATTTATATCATGCTCCCTTTGTCCTCAAAGCTGCCTAAGTCACGCTTGTTTCGTGCTCACTATTCAAGGACACCCCTTGTTTCGGCCATTCTGTAGTTGCCTTGACCTCATGTGTCGGCCATTCCTTGGTGTCAGTATGTTTCATCATGTACTTAGTCCTAATCTAGATCAGATCAACCTGTTGATTGTATCTCGTGTTGGAGGATGGAGGATGCCTTAAGGACTCCCTTCCAATGGACTTCTTCCCATCGAATTCAGCTCATCTTGCTCTGGAAATGAAGTTTAGATTTTCGGTAGTACCTTGTGGATTGCAGTCACCAGTGGCAATTTCCCTTGCCATTGAGTAGTGTTAATACATCAATGTCTCCTACTCGATGGATTCTTCAAGTGTTCGACATCAAGACCCTTTATTATCACTCGTTAGAATGTACTAGGTACCTTGGGCCCCATTTTCATTAATGGTGGATGCCCTCGCATTTGTTAACGGTTTACATCATTGGATGGTAATCAAACGGTATCCTCCATGTTCGAACTCAGCTCATTTATTCGCATGGTTAGGATTCATACATTGATGGTTTGGATGAATACCTTGGGCCTATAATAGCATCATCACAATTTGTTATTTCCCAAGTTGCGCAAGACTGAGCCACACCCATTTTTTGGCTCCTGATGAGACATAGATCCAGTTTGTTTTTATGGCTATGATCTCCTATTTGACATGGATCCATGCTTGTATTTCAATGGCCATGCTATATACATCTTTTAGTTATGTATTGGAGATTATGTTATACCATTCTGAACATCTCCTGATGTCAAGATTGTAAACCGCTCGTTGACTTTGTTTCTGTTTTAGGTACTATTTTTTACCTCATAATGCGGCCTCTTTTCTCCTCCTCTGCTTGGATTATAATGTATTTCATCCATCGCTTCCCTCTGACCTCACACATTAGGGGGCATCTATTATCGGTCAAATTAACACTTCTCTGTCCCTGATCACATTGCCTTGTCGGTCACACAAAAGGACACTATGAATGGAAGAGCTTACCTTGACACTAGATGACCTAGAGCTGAGCCTTTCAATCATTTCCTCAGAAGCATCTTTCTCTGCCTATTTTTATACATAACTGCAACCCTTATACTTTCCAACTCGCGGGTTAGCTGTGGGTATATCTACTGACAATCCGTGGGTGTCAATTAAAAGCTGCACCCGCTAGATGCAAGTGAGGACACTCGCGAGTCACTCACTATTTGTCCTTTATCATACTCATGGGTAGCTTAAGAAAAATTTGAAAAAATAATTAAAAACAGGAATTGGGATTAGTTGAGGCAAGTACCCAAACTACCCCAACTTCCCAACTCAACCCCCTTTCGAACCTGCCTTCCTTTCCTTGCTATAAATGCAAGGGAAAGGGATTGAGAAAGGGACCTTATGATCATTGGATAAAGTTATGCTGGAGAAATTCATAGCTAAGAGAGAGGAGTAGGAGCTCAGGGTCTGGTTACGACGGTGCCGGTGCAGGACATGTATAGCATTATTGTACTTTTTGCATTTGTCAGTAAAGATTGAGACATTCTTCCTTTCCCAATATAATTGTTAATGTATATTGCAATTTGATTACAAGTTGATGTTATGTTGTCTTATTAATATCAATATGTTATTTTTGGTCAAATTGGTTTGAGGAAGGTCTTTTGTTTGTTTTGCAGGTTGTTGCATAGGAGAACAAAGGGAAAAAATCTTGGATCGACCTTAATAAATAAGGTATACATTCTCCTAACCTTAATCCTATTTTATTAATAACAATGTTTGCAAAGCCTTATATGTCTATCTGATAACCCCAGTATGTTGGTATTCTTCCCCTACTATAAGGACAATTTCTCTAACAACAATGACCCTTCAAGTTGTAATAGAATCCAAAAACGCATTGTAAACCTCATGTGCTTCAAGAAGGTAGACTTCCTGCATATAAGAAGGGAAAAAAATGAGAATGTTGATCGAATGGTCAACATTGAAACTTGTCTAGGTCAAGGAATGATAGTTTTGGATGAATGTCCCCGGAAACGAAGTTAGATCCCATGAACCTCTACATCTTAAAATTTTGTGGAATCTCTAAGGATTCATACATGACAAATGGGACTAGGGGGAGGTGGATTCCCCATGCAGATCCTCGTCCAAACTCACATAGCATAAAGGAGGGGGGAAGCTGGATGTACGAGACGATTATTAACACAGTTAACAAGGTGACCACGTAGCATGGTAATAATATGGACAACACAAATGACGGTGGGCTCATTGAATATGGTTCACAGGCTGGAAGATTCAGTCCCTTCACCATTAAACTTTGCCCCCCTCACACAAGCGAGGCCGAGATTAATGCTATCCTATGTCATATGGATTTCCTAAACATTAACAACATAGAAGGTAGTCCGTTCGTGGAGGATTTCTTCTATGAATTGACCTAGAGTCTATGTGTCTCCTCATCGCAACAGGAAACAAGTAGCTTCTTTCCATTGAGCGCTATGGGAGAGACAACACAAGAGTGCGTCCCGACTGACAATATAGTTCCAATGGAATCTTGGAGGGAAATCTTCGCTAATTTTAGAGGGAATCTCGAGGATTTTAAAAAAATGCACAGGGTGGTTCAAGAGGGAATAGGAGCCCTCCTGCAGAGGATAAAGGACCTCATGGATGGAACAAACTATAAAAACTGCAGTCCGACTTGTATGGAGTCAAGAATAGATGACCTGGACGAAAATATGCGAGATCACATGGAAACAATAGAGGAGATTGGGAAACATGTGCAACACATTCTGCAACTGTTGTAGGGAGGAAATGTCCAAAAAGCGCTCTCAGATGGGGCGCGTCCCTTCAACTCCAACTCAATCAACCATCCCTTCTTTGGACCATTTAGATAGGCTTGAATGTCACCCCTATGGTTTCTTTTTTATTTCAAGGTTTCTAAATGTTTTTTTGTACTCTTCTATGTAATCAATATATAAGAGTCTATAACACTCATAGAACGGTTTTATGTAGGAGCACAACAGGAAAATTCCTAGAATTTTTGCAAATAGCTGGTAGTTCTGTAGGAGAACTCTTGGAAAATTTATGTAGTTCTTCAATCCTCTTTTTGAATGCTTATATCTATAAAGGATTGTTGTTCCTAGCACTTTAATACAAACTTTTTCCAGTTTCTATTTTTAAAAAAATATTTATCAATAATAAATACAATAAGTATTACGAATGGAACCCCTTCCTTTCATAGTGGTATCTAGTATTTAACAATTTCATGATAGTTGTCTAGGGTTAGGATTGGGGATTTTACATTCCTCAAACCCCAATTGGGATTAGTTATTTGGATCCTCCATAATATTATTGAAAGTTCACATTTGATCATGTGTGAGTACTGGGAGATAATGTGACATCCACTTGTTACCATGGTGGTCAACAAGATTGGTTAACTTGTGGGAGACATAACTTCCTCATGCAAACTCCAGTTGAAGTGATATTTCATTTTTTGAAAGCTCTTGATGTGTACAACATCATTGAGAGGCTATAATTTCTTACTCCATTTTTTTTTAATGAGCTCCATAATTTTGTAGATTCCAATTCACCAATATAGAACCTACCCCTAAAATGGACCTTGTGTTTCAATAGCTCCAATTTTTCCACCCAAGAAGTACCAAAATATATGAAAAAATACATGGCGGTCCATTTCAAATAAAATAAATAAGATGGTGGCCCCTCAAAAAATATTCTTATTCATTCACTCTTTAACTTGATTTAGGTATGGCATTACTAGATTTGGTGTTTTTAATGTTTATTTAGAATATTTGGTCCATGACACACCAATCAACACACATAAATGACACACCTAACCGAAACACATATATGTTCCACCTATCCCACACACATAAACAATGTACTTAATAAGTACATAAGAAACACACAAATTAAATGTTACACCTAACTCACACACATAAATGTTGCACTGAATCCGTACACAAAAATGACACACCAAATCAAGGAACCTATCCCCCACACACAATGTCACACACAAATGAAATACATAGCCTATGCATGCAAATGGATATAAAACATATGCACTCCCAACCAATGAACATAAGACACAATTAATCCATGCACATAGTTGAGATGTTTGTGCATACTTAACCCATGCATAACTAACATACTTAAACGACTTTGTTACGATTATCTTATTAATATTCCTCACTCATTTTTTAGTCCTACAAAGTTGCATATTACACAACAACGACACCATGATGGACATATTTTGTACTATTTGTAGGTAATTCCCAAAGTAAATGGGGTCTTGGGGGTTTATCACCTCCCTAGATAGGGTGGCATAGGGGCACCCCCAAAATATTTTTTTTGGGTCCATTTTTAGTCTCTTCAGTTAATGATTTTCTTGCACACTATAAAACATTTGCAGTTAAGAAATTAGGGTTGAAACATAATCTAAGTTAATGGATTAGGGATTTGGATTCTTAATATTGTATTGTAAATATAAAAGACACTACAATGAAATAGAGAGTGGAGAAACTCTAAGACATGTTGGTTTTCCCAGTTTTTGGTTTCTAGGGTAAATCTCTAGGTATTGTGTGGGAGAGTCATTGCTAATTCTTGTGTTGTAGATTCTATTTGATTTTTTTTATTACATAGGTTTATCAAACACTTCATCTGGTATCACAGAGAGGTAATTGGTTTTAGAGGGATACCTTTGTTGCTAGGGTTTAGCTCATCCTATGAAGAGAAGTGTATATTGAATTTGCTATAAACCTATGTTGGAGTTGGAGCTTTGCATAATTAGTCTTGTGTAAATAAAATGTCAAGCAATTGAAGAATAGAAATAGGGAATTTTAACAACCGTAGCTTTGAATTATGGAAGTTGAAGATGGACTTCTTGTAGATAGAGTACGGTGGATTGTTGTGGATCCAGGTAAAAATACCACTAGCATGTCAAAAAAACATTTGGAAAAGATGGAAAGGAAAGTGAGAAGTACGATTTGTCTTTACCTTTTAGCTTTAATGTTGTTGAATGTCTCTAGAGAATACACCACAAAGAATTTGTGGGATAATCCAAGGAATTTATATCAGTCAAGTCCCTCGTAAACAAGTTATTTCTTCGAAAGAAGTTGGATCATCTTAGGATGGAGGATCATTACTTCGTGGAAACTCATATAAATGAATTTAATACTTTGACAAGTCAAATTATCTCTATTGATATTAAGTTGGAGGAAAAAATAAGTGCCTTACCTTGTTATGCTCTTTTCTAAACCCTTAGAATAATATAGTTGTAGTAATTGGTAGTGTCACTCAATCAACATTAAATTTTAAGGATGTAGTTGCAGCCTTTTTATTAGAGGAAATGAGGAGAATATTTATGGAGGGTGTGTCCAAAGATGTTTTATTTGTGATAGGTCATCACTAAGAGAGGAAAACAAATTATTATGGGGGTAGATTTAAGTCTAGAGGTAGATCTAAATCTCTAGGGAAATTTACGAATAAATGTTGGAAACGTGGTAAAGTTAGGCATTATAAGAATACTTTCATATCTAAGAATGTTGATAAAGGTAAGGGATTTGATGATGCCCCTTTCACAAAAAAAAAAATCCTTCATAGAATAAATCCTTCAAAAAATTCGACCAATCATACATCATGATCTGCATGTGTGCTTGAAGTCGCCAAGTAAACATCAACTCTATGAAGGATTAGAACTCTTGTTGGGGTTTTGCACATACTACATATGGCTAGAAACTTGATATCTGCAAGTAATATGGGTGATGCAGGTGTGCATACTGTATTTGAAAAGGACACATGTAAGATGGTTCAAGGAGAAATGGTGTTGATGTGGGAGTTCATATTCATACTCTATACAAGTTGTTAAGAATCACTTTCAACAATGAGTTTAATAGTTTTTTTGTTCCTAAGGATAACAATGTGGAAGACAAGATCCCTATTGTCCTTGTAGAGAAGACAATTCTATGGCATCAAAGACTAGTATATATTGGAGAGAAGGGCCTTTGATCATTACATGGTAAATGTATGGTTGATTTCTCATTAGATTTCAATTTCTATGAACATTGTATATATAATAAACATAATCGAGTGAGATTCCCATCTGGTGGTACAAGAGAAAAAGAAATTTTGGAAGTAATAGATAATGATGTGTTTGGACCTATTCATGTTGCATCAATAGGTAAATTTGTGTATTATGTCTCATTCATAGATGATTTTCTTAAGAAACAAATGGTTATATTTCCTCCATAAGAAATATGAGGTTTTTTCTAAATTTAAAAGGTTTAAAGATCTTGTAGAAAATTAAATAGAGAATAAAATAAGTGTTGAGGACAAGTAATGGTGGAGAGTTTCATGGAAATGAGTTTGGAGAATTCTATAAGAAGTGTGGAATAACAAAGTAAAAAGCTACTCCATACACACTTCAATAGAATGTACTTACAGAAAGGACGAATGCGACGTTAATGGGAAGGGAAGGATTATCATATGAATTTTGGGTAATGGTACTGGATACTACATGTTACTTGGTAAATTGATCACCTACATTAGCATTGGTTGACAAAACTCTACATGAGGCATGGACTGGTAAAATACAATCTTTTAAAAATCCTTGAGTTTTTGGTTGTGATGCTTATGTATATATGGCCTACTTTTGAGTCAAATTGTGTATGATGTTGACACTAACAAATTACAAACAAAACATATACACGCATTTACAATTCATATATATGAGACAATTAATTCACACACATAAATAACACACTTAACACGTACACATAAATGATATACCTAACTCACACACATAATTAATAAAAATAAACCATGCATCTAACCCACATGCATAAAAATGCATCTAACCAACGCATAAGCAATTTACCTTATAAACCACACATGAAAGACACACTTCATCATAAACTCATGTGAGAAACACAAATAATTCACCTAACCTACAAACATAAGCACACTTACCATCTCCAATATCTTAGTAAGTGATATTCCTTATCATGAACACAGCCATTATCATGTTTGATGAAGGTTATATAGTGATATTCCTAAAGCATCACCTTTCGTAAAAAGCTATAGCGATAGTCACATATTGCTGCCAAAAATTCATTATAATGACATCTTATATATGGTAAGGGCATTTTTGGACAATTGCAAAAGGCTTACGTACCATCGTCAATAATTCTCAAAAATTAGTTGAGAAAGGCTTAAGTACCATCGTCATAATTGTCTTTTATGATAAATTTTAAGGATCGTAATAAGCATGATGGTTTTCAATGAACATTTTATTTTTAGTAATGGTATGATTATTGTCTATGCATTAAAATGTGTTAAGGTCCTTAATATACATTGATTATGTATGCCAATCAATGATGAAATATTGATGAAGAGGTTGTTGCTAAGTGATGAAATATTGATGAAGGGGTTGTTGCTAAGTGCTTATAGTATTGTCCCATGAAATATTGATGAAGGGGTTGTTGCTAAGTGCATATAGTATTGTCCCATTCCTTATAGCATTGTCCAATGTTTTTTTCTTTTAATATGTGTGTGTTCATTTTAAAGTTGTAAACGGTAAACTTGGGTAGGATTCACCATTTTAAAGTTTTTAATTAGCAGATATTTTATTTTGCAATCATGTCTTACTTTAATGATTTTTAAAACCTTAATAATATGAAGATATTTTATAGTCTAGCATACTTGTTACATAAATTATTGGTGAGATAGATATATTCGAATGCTAGAAACATCGCATGTTTGTTTTTTATTTCAATGGAAATCATGAACTAATATTTGGTTGGCGTTAAGAGAATTCAACCAATAATTAAGATAAAGTGTTGGCATTGTATTAAAGTTTAAATATTCAAAAATCAAGGTAAATAAAAACTATAATTATAATAAGGGATTTTTAAAATCATAATCACACATATGTGAAACTAATTGATCTCTAAGAATTTAAGCATATATAGACTAATATTTAGAGCTCAAGGGGTGGTAAGAAGTTTCGAGTCTAGAGAATTCTACTATGGTTTAAGGATTCTTAACAACTTGGTTGATTTAAAAGAAAATAAGGTTTTTTTTAGGTGCTAGAACACTAAGTATAAATGAGGTTTCTTATCAACTCTTACCTCCCATTGCCTTAAGTTTCACAAACCATAAGTTATATATGCTAATGGAGTTTAAGGAAAAGAAGAACACCAATTTTAAGTTGATAGGATGGACAATAACTTTAGCTTGAATGTTTGTACTTCCCTTACATGTTAACATGCATGGTTGAGAAGTGGATAACATATGCAATGGGATGGGACCAAGTGAGGGTGGGATTTTTTCCCCTTTATTGTGTGGTTTCTATAGTTGGAATGCCAACTTGATTTCTTTTATTGGGTTAATTATGTTCTCCTTGGACCCAAGGCCTGGAAGGGTCATATGGGTTGTTCTCTATTGATTAGACCTTCATTTTTATCTCTCAACTGATTGGTTTATCTTTATTTTGTTTTTCAGGCTTATTTGGATTTTTATTTGACACTAAAATATGATTATCTTACAACTTTGAAATGAATGGAGGTTCATAAGCACTCCACCCGTTGAATCATATATGGAATATTGGGCCCACAAAGAGAACAGAGGAGAAGTGCATGCCAAATTGATGATTTAAAGGTGGATTTTTCTTATTTTAGTTGTAGGATAACAAGTCAAATGGAATCTCAAATAGTCAGGAATGTTGAGTTATCAAAGTATTAGGTCATCAAAGTAGGCAATTAGAGAAATTGGAAGCATATTGTAATATGATTTATGAATTAGTTATTGGTCTTACTCACACCTCAAGCATTCTCTCACCTATATTCTCAAGATATCTATTGGTTCTTTTAGAGAAATAGTTAAGGATGAAGAAAGGATGCATAAATCATAAGAATACATGGTAAATGAAAATGCAGCCTTGGATTTCAACTTTCATGTAGATGTCAAAGTAGGAAGTCCTTAGTGGGAATGCTTTTTCTATATCTAGGTTTTAATATGTATTATAAGGTAGTTTTGTTACTAGCTTAATTTGTCAAGATTTATACCAATAATCTTTATAGTTATCTTATTTGAAGTGTACAAACTACTTAAATAGTAGGTAGTCATTTTAAACTTTTGAGTTTTTTGAAACCTAGATGTCATACCTTTCTAGCCTTGCTTTGTATTAATTCATTGTATGATGCAGTTGCAACTCATTTCAATACAAAATATAACCATTTCAATCTTCTTTTTATTTAATTGGAAACATTGCAATATATTATTTAGTAGATAATTTTAATGTTTGATTTATGGGATTCAAATAAAAATATAATATAATATTTATGTTATATTGTAATTTTTAATAGAAAAATATAAAAGAAAAAATACTTAAAAATCATATTTACATTATAAGTCATTTTTATTGTGTCAAGAGTTTTCACAATATTTGTTTTACAAATCATTTAAAAAATAAAACTTGTCATTACTTCCTCCATGAATGCAACTCTATTTTGTTCACCTCTGGTTCTCCACATTTCCACCTACTTGTTGAGCATCCTTTTCGAATCACCAATTGGAAAAATCATGGGTTGGTTTAGGTGATGTGTAGTGTTCACTATTGTTGTAGCTAATATGTCCCATAACCAAACCCTCCTTGGGAGAAATAATTCCTCAAAATTTATGAGTAGCTACAGTCGTAATACTCTCTTCTATATTATTCAATGCCTCAAATACTTCATTAAGAGAACTGGTTGAGGCCAAGAAAATATAATCCTTTGTCGAGAATGGTTGTTGCCAAGAAAATATAAGAATGTTATAAATAAATAACTTTGGAGAGGCCTTGGCATTTTCCAGCTCGAGAATCTAATGTTACAGGAGGAAAAAAGGGAGGAAAAAAGGGAGGAAAGAAGGTAGGAATATGCTTCCTCTAATGTCAAATTATACACCAAAACCTGGGAGCTATCAACAATGTGTCATTTGTAGATCTTAATTCCATGAAGTCATTAGTGGGGTTTGTTAATTGATCCCTTTCCATCAATAAGAGCATTGTAGCTTCTTCAATTCTAGGTGGTTTTTGGTTACCTACACCAACATAGGGTGTTTTATTATTGAAATTGAAATGTTAGGAGTAATTATTTAAATGACTAAAAAATTCACATAATAAATTGGAGACATTAGATAAGGCCCTCATTGTAGCTATGACTACAAATTCTCCAAATCGTCAAAAGTTGAAGTGATATAGTGATTAATTTATTCATGGAAATTAATTTAACAAATATGAGGTTTCTCTAAACCTTGTGCTTGTTTCTCTCTTTAGGTAGTGGGAAGCTAGGTTGTGGGAAACACATTTAATGGAATTGTTATAAACATAAAAATAATACAATTAGGTTAATGGAAGGTCAAAGAGAACATACTCATTTACCTCATGATAAGTTAGTTTGTATAAGTATATTATCAAGAAGCTCATTGTAATCATCATCTTATCAATTATTATTAATAAAAAAGTATTCTAAATATTCTGATTTATATTTGTTAAAATATATTTTGTCAATCATAGAAGCAATAGCAATGACTATTTACTATATCAAAGCCAACTCTTGACAACCTTGTGGGTTAGTTTAAAAAAAAAGTTGTTTCGTACATTGTTGTCCATGTTGTCCATTTTTGTACAACATGCATTTGCCAAGAATTCATTCAACCTCCACTCTTCTGTACCACATTGTCTCAATTTGCATAACCGTCATACGACTACTCACAATTTCTTCCATACCCTTTTCAATGCAATTTCTCAATCTGTATCACCTGCAAATTATGTCATACTTTGACTTGTCCATTCACAACCGTGCATTTTAATTTATAATTTATAATTTATATGTTGAATAATGAATTTATAGGGCCATCATACATATGATCAACTTGCAAACCTATGTTGTCATGGATGTCTTGTATTAGACACCAATTCTTGGCTCATTTGCACAATCAAAACAAACCATACAACTAAGGTGCCATTTTATTTTCGTTTCCAATAGCTTTTTAACTTTTGCACTTCAATATGTATGATTTTCTTTTCTTTTACGCATGTGACATACGCCCTTTTCTTAACTTGTTCCCCTCCAATTCAATCCTAATATTATTTTTTCCCTTAAAATTATAATCTAATTCGGATCACTCTTTACAAAGTCTTTTAAAATAAAATAAAATTAAACCTTATAAATTTTTTCATTGGAACATGTCATGGGGAAACCCTCAAGTACTTCCCCTCGTTTTGAGGATGGTACCCAAGGTAAACCATCGGTCCTGATTACGGGTCCTAACCCGGTGGGGACATCAAGTGAGGCCCTTATATAGCAATGTATATCCACTCGGGGATTTGACCCCGAGACCTTCTGCTCACAACTTACAGCACTCAACCACTTGAGCTAGCCCACCGGGCTGAAAATTAAACCTTATAAATACCATTTATAAAATAAACTAAATTGGGTCCCACAATGAGAAAAATAAACCCAAAAATGGTTAATAATCATGATATACATGATGTATGAGGGAGATGTTGTGATGTGATGTGATGTGATGTAACGTGACATATTTTAATAATAAAAATAAATAAAAAATACGTCGACTATAAATTGTTTACTTATGTTTTAATGAAATTAAATATACAGTATGCTAATCCAATCATCATGACTATTCTTTGATTCTTTTTAATCTTAATTTTTTTACACCTCAAGAAATTGGATCCCTCTCAGTGCTGAATAGATCTGGGTTTAAGATGGTTCTATGTTGGTTTTAAATAAAATTAAAATTAAAACTTATATGTACCATTTATAAAGTAAACTAAATTGGGTCCCACAATGAATAAAATAAACCCCAGAATGGTTAATAATCATGAGCTACAAGTAGAGGGTTATCGTTATGAAGATGAAGCCAATAAGGCCATGGAAATTATGGATAGGATTGTGGCATCACAAAAAAACTAAGAGAAAAAAATTAACAAATAAATAATAAGTGGGATAGAGTTGACAAGTATTTTAAATATTCTCAAAGACATGGCTACAATTATTAGAGAAGGGAAATATTTGTCGTAAATGTGATATGAGATGGATTTCGAGACATCTATGTGAGGACAAGTCACTACACTATTTAAAAATAATAGATGAAGATTGAGAAAGAAGGTAGAATTGAGTGAATGAATTCACTATTGGGTACACTTCAAAGTCTTACAAAGACAAATAATCAAAGATAATTAATGAGCATAGAAAAGGGATTCATCACCTAATTGAAAAATGAAATGAGTCAACTATAAAAAATGGAACTTAAAAAATACAAAGTCCAAGTGTATCATCCACAAGTCACAAAAGATGTCAGGGTAGAGCAAGTCAACCCAATAGATTTAAAATTGAAATACCAACATTGGAAATGGAGCACTATCCAAAATATAATTATCTTAAATCTCATACATCCAACAAAATAGAAATGAAGAAGAAGTATTTCAAATAGAAACTATTACTCAAAATGACCAAATGCAACAACTAATTGCAAAATAAATTCCACCACATCTCTAAAAGGTTGATAAGGTCTAGGTTCCAAGAAAAGAAGAAAGAAAGTCTACAGTTCCACCTGCAACCATTATGAGGAAATTGTTACCACCTAATTTGAACTAGGATGACCACAAAGACTGGAGATGAAGATGATCACTTGAATGCTTGGGAGGGCCAGGGCCTTGCCAATATTAGTCTCTTCCTCTTATGCCTCTTCTTGGTTCCTTGTATATTTTTTGCTCATGGTCAAAAGATGATAATTGTTGACTCAACATCTATATTATGTGTGTCAAAGGTCTACCACAAGTATGACAGTTATAGTAAACAGTGCTATGGAGTGTTTTTTTATTGAGATTAATATAGATACTATTGATCTATATTGTCAAAGTTTTTTCATTCAATTATTTCTCCAAATCCATAAGCATCCTTACTGCATTTTCTATAGGATGGTGTCGTAGTCCTTGGTCTTTTGTCATACATTATTAAGTCTATTGCCTTGTTTTTGTAATTTTTGGTTAGTATTTGTCCCTTGGGGGGTTAAATGTTGTCAAATTGTATTAAAATAAGTAAAGGGGGTGTCAAACATCTTAGTATACATAATACACCCCTTTCAACCCCCTCATTTATCTTAGCACACCCCTTGGAGACAAAATCCCATGATTTTTTCACGTTCTAAACAAATTTGAGTGATTTTCGGAGGTAGGTAAAAGGGAATATGCCCTGATTCATCCTCATTGAGTGAGGTGTCATTTTGATTGGATTTGGTTTCAATAAAACCGTATTTGTCCCCTCATTGTCTCCTAGGTGGTGCATGAGGAGCTCTTAAGCTCTAGTTGACTTCATGAGGTGTCAAATTACACTAATATGGTTAACTCCATGAGGTGCCATATGACACATTAATTCAGTCCACTTCATGAAATTCACCCCCTTCTTCCTATTTTTCTATTTAAGCAAGCTCTCCCCTTTATTTTCTTGGTTGGTTGTCAGTTGATTCTTATGCACAATTCTTATTGTACTCTTTAAGGATTGGAATTGAATAAAGTGAAGACTTTGGAGGTCACATAAGGATTTTATTGCTAATGTGTGGATGTTATTGTCTTGTTCTTCATATATGAGGTAATATGTGTCGATTTAATATCTTATAATTATTTCTTCATCATGGCCTTTGAAAGGGTATTACTGCCCAATAGGATATTATGATCTATTTAAGTTTTCTCCTTATCATATATTATTGTATTCTACTAGAGAGGATTTTAATTTAAACATTATTTTAGTTGCATCTATGTTTTATCAACCCTCTCCTATAGGTTTCCTATAAAAACTTTGGATAGGAGATCCAATCTCCTCTATAGTTGTTTAATTAACTTGCAAGTCCTCATCCATCAAGAAGGTCATGGTTATCCATCAAGAAGGTCACGGTCATGGTGTTGGTTTTACCTGGACAAGTTCCCCTTTGAATTTCTTTGATGACTTCATATTCCAACTTGAAAGGCATTCCTTTCTCTTCTTGCAAGCCTCCTATTCTATAAAGTAAGATTTTCAACTTGGTTACATGCATGCAATATAGGATCTAAAATTTTAAAATCAAATGATTAGTAGACCTATAGTTGCATATTTTAGATCTACTTTGCATTCAAGTTATATCATTAAGTATATCTATTTAAAATGTCTCTCTAAGTGCATGCATAAATGATAGATCAATTTACACTTAGATCTATAATTTTTTATGTATAAATGCAACTTCATTTGAGTATATTTAAGTTATTTAGCTCACTGCATGTTGTCCTAACAACACATAAACAATACAAGAAATTCCATTTACATTGGTGTTTCTTTCTTTCTTTAACCCCCTTAACACGTGTGTTTAACTATGATTTTGACAGGACAAGTTGACAATTCAGTTGTAGGATTAGGTGGCAGCTAAGTGGAATCCTTGAGTGAACTTTTATCCATTGTCCAGAGAATTATTTATGTAGGTTTTATAGCTAGGAGGCATCCATGTTCCCAGAAGAGTTGCGGTCAAATTGACATCCCCATTCTTAGAAGAGTTGGGTCAAATTGACATCCTCGTTCCTAGAACAGTTGCAGTCAAATCGACAACCCATTCCTTCATAAATTTGACCTCTTTGATCATATTGTAAACTTGATTGATTCCTAACTCATAAAGGATCAACAAGTATTCTCCATAGTTCTTTGGACTATTGTAAGTGCCAGGGATCAATGGCATAAACCACCACCCCTCGCATCCCCACTACCCTGGTGTCAAATTTGTGCATCTAGGCTAGTTGTTTCCCTTTTGCAATTTATCCTGGCTTAGATTTTATTTATTTTGTCCATAAATTTATATGGACATTGACTTAGATTATGTTTGGCTTTTATTTTTTCCATCAATTTATATGGACGCTAACTATAACGTAGTTTACAGGATTTTACTTACAACCCATTAACAAGATAAAATTTTACCTTTTAATCTAAAATTAATTTGGTGGGACTAAGACGCCTACACCCTCATTGCAGTTGGGGCGTACCTTAGACGCCTACCCCCAAGAATCAATGGCTCTTAGACTTTCCCCGAATGGGATAGAGTATCTTTGTACCTCAGTAGTTTGCTTTAATTAGATTAACTACTTTTCTTTACTTAAATTAACTGATTTAGCCAATATAGATCTAGGATAGTCTTTAAATATTAGTAATTAGCTCACACTTTATTTTAGTTGGTAAAGGAGCACTGATATTCTATCTTAGTAATTAGTTCAAATTTACCTTTTCAGCTAGTTTAAGGAACAATCAAAGCAGATCTCGATCGTTTGACATCATCTATTGCTTTATAATTCCACACTGTAAGTAGGATCTAAATTGATTATATCTTAGTATTTTCTACTTAAAGGCATTGGTCCTCATTTTTTATATCTTTTGTACTTGTTGCATTTAAATTAAATCCCAGTTATTTCATTTTATCCTTATACCATTTTATAGGGACCACCCCCTTGGATTTGTTTAGGAGTTGGCGTAAATGGAAGAGTTGAGTGTTGTGGTGACAATGCACCTGACTCGAGGATTTCCCCCAAGGTTGTTCCCAGTGAGCTGAATTTTTTATCACTTGGAGGTACGGATTAGTTGGAAACATAAATCACAACCAGAGACCCTGAATCTTAAATGTGTCATAAATGATAGAGATATAATGGTACTTAGATTTTGGCAATGCTTATAATTGTATAACTGACATTGATGTTGCTTAAAAACTATACATTTTTTGTGTAACCTGCTAAGGACCTCATAGTGCAGTCATTGAAGGAAAAAAGGGAAAATAGGTATTGAGATGTCATAAAGTCCTAGTTAAAATACAAGAAATGGAAATACAAACTTGATTATATGCTCTACACACTTAAAGAAATGGATATGGTGCTAGGTGTAGAATGTTTGATGCAATTGGGCAATTATACCACCAACCTTGAACATCAATTCATGGATTTCAATTCGCAAGGTCAAAATTATAAATTATATGGTATTGAAGGTTCCTCTTTCAATAAAGGTGAATTACAACTAATGGAAAAATAACAAGAAGTACATATGAGCATACAACAACAAAAGCGAGAAAAATATGTTACCAAGAAGCTTAAAGGTTTCAAGTTAAACAACCATGTCAAAAGACTTCAAGAATACAAACAATACAAATGAGCCTTGCCAACACTCAAAAGCAAGAACTCAATCAAACCACTAAAACCATACAAACTTGATGCCACCACATAAATGTGCTCAACTAGAGAGAATCTTATTTACTATACTTGAGGACAAAGCATTCCTTAAGGGAGTGACAATGTTATAAACATAATAATAATAATATAATTAGGGTAATGAAAGGTTAAAAGTTACATACCGCTTCACCTCATGATTAGTCAATGCTTATCAGTATATTGTGACGAGGATCTTTTAAATGATCGTCTTATCAATTCCTATAAATCAAACATTATTCTATATATTCTTATATATATTTGAAAAAAATATCTTCTATCAATAATGACTATTGACTTCAAGAAAAATGACTTGTTTCATGACTATGAAGTTGCAATAAGCAAAATGTTTTCCTATTTTTTATCTCGAACTCATTGACTTCAAAGAAATCAATAGTGTAGTCCTTTTTCAAAAAATATATACTGAAAAATAAACAAATAAGATTTGCCATTATGTATACACCCATAGGATATGCATTATTATACCCCTAGGATATGCATTATTATACTGTGCCATCTCAAATTTAAAATGTTGAGAGTTGGCAATAATAATCACAAAACTTAATAAGAGAAGACAACAAATATATATATGTTATGTGAGAACCTTGATTTCTTGTAAGAGCTAATATATATGGTTTATAATCCTATCCATATTGACATCCGTGACTTCTTTGTCACATGTTGTATCAATGGTGTATATATATATTGAATGACGTTAGGTATCGCATGAATGATGGAGGAGGAGGAGGAAGAGGAAGGTATTCCAATTTGACATTGATGTGATTCAATTTTATTAGTTGGATTTGAGAGGACTTCAACTTTGAGTGTCACTACCAAAACCACCTTTAGCTTTATCTCTACCATTTCCCTTAATTGAATAACTTCTTAGGCATGTATCATCCATTGATGTGATCTTTTCCAATTGCAAACAAGCTGAGTGGAATGGAATCTCAATGATCTACTTATGATAGTTGTCATGGGAGAAAGAATCTCAATGTATGATAAATGAGAAAATCATTTTAGAACATATAGCAACGCACAAGGGCTCAATGGAGATTTCCCCCTTTCATTCCATCGTAACAACCTTGATGTCAACACGAAATTGTCCATAATAATAATAATAATAATCTATTTTTAAGGTCAAAACTAAGCTAGGAACCAATTAGGTGTATGAGACCCCCTTGTTTGTGGGACAAGGGAGCCCCCTCTACGCAATGATTTAACTACTAAAGTCTATAGAGGTGTACATACCCTACCCCCTCTGGATCTGAACCTATGACCTTCTATGAGGAAACACATGTTCTTAACTATCATACCTATAGTAATGGATAAGAGAATCCAAAAATTCTTGATAATAACATAAAAAATATGAAAACCGTGGAAAAAAAAGATTAATGTGCGACATAAAGCGATCATCTAACTATTCGATTTAATATCCCTTCGCGGATAATTGTTTGTTTTACCCCTCCATTTTGTAACCTCATCTATAACTTAATGTTCCATATAATTATTTTTTAAAGGTTAATTTATTCTTCAGTGAATGGTAAGGGTAACTCAAATGTGTGAACACGTCAATTTTAAAATTATTCTTACATGTAATTTTAATTATTAAAAAATAAAAATAAAAGATCAAAATATTTTATAAATATTCAATCATTATTAACTAAATAAAAAAATTCTAAATTTTCATATTTATTTTTAATTATTAAAAAATGAAAATGAAAATGGGAATAAAAGATCAAAGTGCTTCATAAATATTCAATCATCACAACTAAATCTTCAACTTAATTATATTATTTTGAGTTGATTTTTATATATCAATCATTAACATTGTAATATTGAGTTGCAATAGGGATATTTCATGTTGCTGAATCGATTTTCTTAATGAAAAATAACTATTTCAATAATACAAAAAGTACAACTTCAATAAATATTATATAGTTATATTTCAGAGATGACAAACAAGTAAAAGTCAAAATAATACAATGTTTACCCTTCTTCATTAAAATTAGATTATGATTTTATTATGTCTACAACTCAAATGGGTGATTGTGTCACATCTTTTGGACATATTGACTTAAAACTTTTAATTAAGATAAAAAATATTATGTTGATTCACAATTAAAATTAAAAAAAAAAAAATGTATGTATTAAATTTTACAAACATAAATACAATTACTCTAGATATTTATATTAAATTTTATAGCCTAGAATCTAATAACATTCATTCTCATGTATTTGTTTAATCTAATATTTTACAAAATTAAAATATCAATGATAATATTAATAATGTTGAATCTTATTGGTACTTTTCTTTATTGTTTCTCTTTAATGTTTATAGTTAATGGATTTCTATGTCCAAGACAATGCACATAAAATAATTAGGTACACCTATAACCATGTGTTACTGTAACACTAATAAATTAAATATAAAATAATGACCTTTATAAATTTGATTTTTTTTTAAAGGAAATCATTATAATAAAATAAACCAGCATAGATCCATTTTAACTTTGAACCTATCAAGTATCAAGAGGGATCAAATCCCTTGTTGTGCAAACATTAAAGGTTTACACCTCAAGGGATTTGATCCCTCTCGGTGCTTAATAAATAAAGAGTTAAGATAAATCTAAATGTTGGTATTTATCTTATATTTATATTTATTTATATCTACTTATCCAATTTAATAAAAGAATCTAATCAATCTATTATAAATCTTTTCATTACAAAAAAGTGTATCATATATCCATTGAAAAGTATATATACAAAATGACCCATAATCCCTAAACATTAACATTAATTTATTAAACACTTCATTAACAAAAAGACTCATAAAAAGTTTATCCCCAAATATTAAAATTAATTTATTATAAATTTCATTAACAAAAGACTCATAAAAATCCCATGAGGCGTAGAATAGATGGTGGATGGGTGTATTGTTAAGGCATTCCTTGTGTAAGGTTCTGAGTTCAAAACTATGTGGATACTAACTTACAAAAAAAAAGACTCATAAAAAATGAAAAGAATTATATCCTTAATAATCATGAATATTCCACTACAAATGGATATTCTTTTGAATTAAGCTGATTTTAAGATCTCTTTTGGTGCTTGATAGATGCGGGTTTGAGATCTATATTAAGTTACATGATAACATCTCCCCCATACTAGACTATAGAACACCTCTCTACTCTCGATGCAATTAGAAAAATTATGAAAAAACAACCAACCAAATACTTTACCACCACCATCCACAACAAAATACAACACCACCCATAAAATATGTTTCAAAATGATAGTTTTTATCCAATTACTTTATAATTTATTTAAAAATAAAACTTCATTATTGAAGATGATAAGGTTTCATTATCGAAAATGAGATGTTCAATTGTATTTTCTTAAAATCTCATGAAAATTACTTGACTTTTACATTTCTTAATCCCATATGCTCTTGGGTGGATGTAATGAAGTTTGTATATTTTTACTTTACCATGATTTCATGTAGCTTTTTTTGGTTGAAACTTGTGTACATGTCTTATCAATTATGTCAAGACAGTTGCACATTTCAATTTAGGATTTCTTTTCAATTTATTTTATGATATCTTCATTTTAATTTGATTTGACAATCTTTCTATCTAAAGTTAGAAGTTAGTGCAAGATCTTGTGAGACTTGACATTGATTTTTACTGCCAAATAACTTGTCTCATTTGATTAAGATTTGACATTGACTTTTATCACCAAATACCTTTTATGGAAGACTAATAATGAAAGTCTTAATGAAGGTTGCTCGTCAACTTATCTTTACTTTTACATCATTGGACATGTCATGAACTTTGTGCATTTTTCACTTTCCTTTACCTTGATTTCAAGAAGCTAAATTGGATACACTTTTGTGGAATACTAATGAAAGTTTTAATGAAGGTTACTTGTCAACTTATCTTGACTTTTCCATCATTGTATATGTGATGAACTTTGTGCATTTTTCACTTTCCTTAACCTTGATTTTAAGAAGCTAAATTGGATACACTTTTATGGAATACTCATGAAAGTTTTAATGAAGGTTACTTGTCAACTTATTTTGCTTTTACATATACATAATTAAATATTGGATGAATTTTGTGTATTTTTCACTTTTTTTATCTTGATTTTAAGAAGCTAAATTAGATACATGTATTTTAAGGTTGAAATTTGATGTCTTACTTTATACATCAAGAAATTTTTATACGAAGTTTTAATTTTAATATTTCTTTTCATTTGATGTTTAAATCTTAATTTTACTCATCATAATAATAATTGATATTTTTTTTTTGAAATAACATTTATAATAACTATATGAAACATCGAATTCTCATATCTTGCCTCATATAATACAAAAATAAAAAAGTTTTGCAAAAATATAATAAACAAAAAAAACATAATGATTAAACCAAGCACACACATAATGACAACAAAGGTTTATCCTCAAAACCTTTAAATAGGCTTCTTCACAAGAAATACAATAGGCCACCAAATACCATAGGCCCAAAAAACCATGACCGAGTCAAGTTTACTTAACAAGGGGAGAAAACCAACCACACCATGACAAAATCAAAATTTCCATAATATATATATATATATAGATATATATAGATATATAACATTTAATTACTAATAACTAATTTGTTACATATCTTTAATTAGTTATTAATAATTAAATGTTATATATATGTGTGTGTGTGTGTGCGCGCGTGCGCATGCCACCAAAAAACAATGGTCGAGTCAAGTTTACCTAACACGGGGAGACAACCAACCAGACCATGACAAAATCAAAATTTCGATATATATGTGTGTGTGTGAAAATAAAAATGCATTTCAAAATAACAGGTAAAATTAAAATTCACATTGATGACGTTTAATTTTATGAAGGTCATATTTTAATGTGTAAATGACGACTATTTACCCAACAAATTTCAACACTACATATCTTATCAATCATGTAAGACAACTACACATTTCAACTCATTCCTAACTTTATAATATCTTTATTTTAAATGCATGTAAAAGTCTTTCAATGTAGCGTTTGAAGTTTGTTCATATTTATTAAGCAAGAAAAAATAATATTTAAATAAAAAAATTGTCATATTATCCATAATGCTATTAAGCACTATATCCCACACTTGATTTGACATTGATTTTCACCACCAAATAACTTGTATAACTTTGTTAAGATTTGACATTGACTTTTAACAACCAATATAACTTTTATGGAGTTCTATATTCGCGAGAATTTGAATAATAATAAACATATAGCATGATCATTTCGAATTTCAAGGACCATGACTTTGCGACTACGACTTTGAAGGTTTGAAATGATTTTCCAATTATTTGAATGCCATAACAATATGCGAATATTTCATAAAGATCGTATGATGATATTATAGGTGGCATTGGTTAATCACGATCCACAAACGAACACTAGTAAATCTGGATGTCACATATATTGTTATTAGTGTTAGGTACCAAGTGTCATTTAGTTGTGGAGGGTTGTATAATCTTTTTTCCCTTGAGGAAAAGAGCATAATCCATTAATATGTATGGGTAGGAGCCATTCGTCCAATAGTAAGATAACAAAAATATAAAAAATATAAGCACAGACAAAATCATTCTATGATTGTTAGGAACAAGATCTAAATATAAAAAATATAAGCACCGACAAAATCATTCTATGAGTGTTAGGAACAAGATCTAAATCAATAGTGTTGCTTGTCAATTGTGTTGTATAATCTTGATTGGGTTAATGAGTTTTTATTTTGGAAAATGATGAATATATTATGTATTGAAATTTAGTTGTTGTCAAATCTTATACTGAATTAATCCAACAAGGCAAAGCTCACATCATTGTTTTAAAAAGTATCAAAATATTTATTTATTTTTTATCTAACTTTTAAGCTAAAAGATTAAGGATCATTCTTAAAAGTTAGATTATAGTATTGCTTAATACATTGGTTTACGAGTAGGATATAACTATAAAGCTTTGCTAAAGTAGAGAGGAAATTACATATCATTGTACTCATTTGGAATTTCAAGCTTGATGTTAATCTAAGAGAAAGCTTGTTGTTAAATTATGTATAATTTTGTATCATCTCTTAATTCTTAATCTAAGAGAAAGTTTGTTGTTAAATTATGTTTAATTTTGTATCATTTCTTAATTCTCAACTTTGTTGTATTGTTGCTTTTTTCTTTTCATTAAATTAATGTAAAATGAATCAATAAAATTATTTGGTGAAGTTAATTTAGATTGTTTCGTTCTTTGCTCTTCAATTAAACCATAAATCAATTTGCTCGAATGCCACACTTTTTTTTTCAAGATTTCAATTTGTCTATTTTGGCTTTCCACGAAGGCCATGTTTTCTTTCTCTTTTTTATTATGTTCTTTGAACTGAAGGGAAGATTTGATGATATGCTCTTCAAACTTTTGATTCTTTTTTTTAACAGAAACGGATAAATGACTTTTATATAAAAGATAGAACAAGATTTACAAAAGATTACAATGAGGATGCTCTCTAGGAAGTAGAAGAGTCATCACTGATTGCTTGATTTCTGTTATTCTAGATTTTTCATGATAAAATCCTATTCTATGAAGCTTGTAGCTCCTAACAAACTGTCCTAATAGCAAAACGAAAGAACATAGCATTTCTTAACCCGAGATAAAAAAAAACAAACGAGATCCAAACTGGCATCTAACCTATACTTCTGAAACGTCCATATGCAAAACAGAACAAAACATGAAACAACCAAAAAGATTCTAATCCAGAGCTGGGACATAAGTGCTGAGAGCAAAGTTCGAATTACTATTGGGCAGAATCCACACTTGTTCTTCCTAAGCCTCCTTTGATTTCCTCGGAGAGGTTTTGATCTCTGCTCGCATGCTGTCTATTTTAGCCTCCATGACCTTGGCGCTGCTATGAACTGCGATGATCCTTGCATCAAGATTGACGGAGTAGGGGCATCCTTTTTTGAGGGTTTTTTCCAGATTGGAAACCTGGCTAGTGATCTTGGTGCTGCTTCTTCTAACCTCTGTGTTTGTAGTTTGAACTAGAGAGTAGAGATGAGAAAGGGCCCGCTTCAGCTCATAATTTTCACCACGAAGGGTTTGTATTTGTGCTTCCATATCTTTCAGGTACGTTTGAACCTCATCCGACAGACTGGAAAACCCTGTCGCAGAGCCACTACAACCGTCATTCTTCCCACCAGAGAGAGCGTTAATTCCTTGCCCAAGAAAGTCTGTCTTGCAGGGCTTTAACATAATTTGTTTCTCCTTGCCTGTTCCTTCGTTAGTCCTAGCCTATCCAACTTCATTCGTTTGTGAATTTTTCAGAGATTCATAACTTATTCTTCCATGGGATGCTATCTGATTCTTGCGGAGAATACATTGAAGCGTGGAAAGACCTGGGGTAGAGGATTCTTCCTCCATTATGACACAACTAAGAGGAGTCTCGCAGCCAGGATTGCGCTCGCCACTGAACATTCTGCTGCCTCTTTCCTTTCTATTGCACTAGGTAGTGAGCTCGAATGAGGAAAGAATGCTTTCCCCTCCCTCCTTAAAATTTGAGTTGCCTCGAAAACCGACTGAATTTAAACGTTGCATGATGGCCATGTTGGTAGGTGGCTTTAAACATTAAGTTGATATTGATGCAAGGAGTGCCAATTCTAGTTTCGTGAGAGCTTGTGCTTCTAGACAAGCAACATAGCCACTTCCAAATGTTAAAGGGTTTGCTATGTCTATTCATTAAGATAAAAAAAAGAACTGAGTTATGGAACCCGTGCATACCCGTGAGTTTACTGGTTGCAAACCAAAACCCCACAATCAAGCCTGACTCCAATGTTTTCCATCTTGTTTGTGTACTAGTTGTTGGATCTCAAGAGATGAAGGAAGTTGATTGCTTTGTATTCCTTGACTATGTTATTCAGCAGGTGATGTGTCTTGGTGACAAGATTCTTTCTGCTCTTAGACAAGCTTCTAGCTTCCCTGATGATCAACATAGAATCGCCGAATACGACAATGTCCTCAATTCCATCGTTTCTAGCTAGCTCCAGGCCCTTGATCAAGGCTAGCCATTCAACTCCATTATTAGAACTTTTACCAATTCCCCAAGCATAATCTTTCATCTTGTTTCCTTCAGAGTCATAGAGGACCCCTCCCGCACCTGCCAGTCCTGGTTCAAACTTTTGATTCTTATTAATAGCCTACTAGACCTAATCCTACTCTCTACCCTACCCACTTCTCAGACGAGAGCAACAATGATTTGTGGAGCTTTGATGGCTAGTATTCATTTCTCATCAAACTCCTCCTCAAGTATGTTGATTTACATTAAGTGCAATGATCTTGATTATACTGAAAATTCAACAAGATTCCCTTATTCTAGCTCCACTGTCTTTCCACACCCAAGCAAATTAGTCTAAGCACAGTGGAGAGGGTTGAAGCAAGATACTCGAGTGTGAAGAGAGGATTAAAGATGAAGACAAATTGGTTCACCCCTCACATCGTGTAGTACATGAAAACATTAATAACCCATATATGCCCTACCTCTATCCCCTACCTCCATTAATTCCAACGAGATTACATTAGCTCATGAAGGGTTTAATGCTCATCCCATCTCCACTGTGAACCAAGCCACTTGACCTCCATCTGTAGATTTATATGAAACTATTTCTTATAGAAAGGGAAGTGGTTTAGTCCCTTTCATTTTTTTTTTTTCTTATAGAAAGGGAAGTGGTTTTGTCCCTTTCATTTATTTTTTCTTCATCTCTAATTTCACAACCTTATTAGCTTTTGCTTTGTTATTGTGTTAATATGAATCTTTAATATATAGAAAAAATTAATGTTTTCATGACTAAAAATTAATTAATTTTACTTACACTATGTATATATGTATAACATCTACCAAATTATTAGTGTTCCAAAAACTTGAGGTGTTCCCTATTAATAAAGAACTTTAATTTTGTATCATCCATAATCTTAATGTATCATAGTCAAGATTTATTACAACAATGTAAAGATAAATCCATACATAATAATTTTTTATGCATAGAAATTGACACAAAATCATTATTAATGTATATAGTTTTTTTCAAGTTGCTTACCCATAACAACACCATATCTCTAATATTATCCTTTGCACAGGCCTTTTTGTCAAATCATTTCTTCACGCCGAGTGTATTTTCTCTAAGGAATGTTAGAGATCTTTCTACAAGGAAAAAAGATGCTATGTTTTTTCACTAGAACATTTTTTTAAAGTGGTTTAGGATAATAATAGTTGTTTGAAGGTTGTTAAAAAAACAAAAGTGTGGCATTTTTTGAAAATAGTCCCTAAAAGTACTTATAGTGAAAGTTTAAACAAAAAGTAAACAAAGTCCCCACGGTTGACAATAGTGATAATTTTTTAAAAACTATTGTCAAGACACAAAAATCATGTTTTAGTGATGATTTTATGAAAATCACGCTTAAAAGTACCCCATGATTGATTTTTTTTAAAGTACCCCATGATTGAATTTTTTAGGGATAATTTTGAAAAACCATTGTCAAAGACTCAAAAATCATGTTTTAGTGATGATTTTATGAAAATCACGCCTAAAAGTATCCCATGATTGAATTTTTAAGGTTGTTTGTTAAAAATTATCATTATAAGTCTTGAAACTTGAGGGGTGGTCCTAAGAAGCTTCCACGTTGTTTCCTGTTTCCTTATTATTAAAACTAAATATCTTAGTAGAAACCAAATGAAATATCCACTTTAAAAAACATCAATACATTTAGAGTTTGTATGACAATGTATAAGTTTTGAAAGTGCCATAAATTATGGTGACAAGTAACATAAAATTGTAAAATTTATTTAGTTTGATATACATATCATTCACTTTAAAATTGAATACATTTTTTTTCAGTGAAAAAAACCATATTATTTCTATTCATAGAGAAATAAAATAGTACATATATTCAGAAAAAGCCCCTAAAAAAGCTTAATTCAGAAGACTGCGATATGCATAGTATGTAACATATAACCAAACTGTCCACAAAAAACAGCCTCCGAAATGCTTTATACAAAAGACTAAAAACATAGCATCAAAAAAACTCCAATAGCTAAAAAGAAGAGCGATCAGATGACTCGAAAAACTCCTCCCAGAAGATAGTACCCTCATCCCCAACATATGCCTCCTTTGAAAGTGAATCTGCCAGAGTATTAAACTCCCTGTAGATGTGCTGAAGAGTGATGTTCATAATTTTTTGTAATAACAATTTAATCCTGCTGCACCAATGATGAAGGGTCAAGTTTTTCAGCGAGTGTTCTCCCCGGGCCCACTTGATCGTCACCCTAGAGTCATCGAAAATGGTCACGTCAGATAAACCAAAGTGATATGCGACCGTCAAAACAACCCAAAGGCCAAGGATCGCTGCTTTCGTATTGGTACCATGACCACAATTCAACTTAAGAGTGAAGTAATGTTCTGGATTGATGTAAATGATCCCACCAGAAGCACATCTGCCATCAGCCGCAACACCATCAAAATATATAACAGCTTGAGAAAGTGGAAGACTGGAAAGGGATAACACCTGAGTTTTCTGTTTGAAAACCTCTGTGCACTGCTCCGAAATCATCCGTATAATACCATGGTATATCCTGTCAGTGCAAGGTCTGCGATCCTCAAAGATGCTCTGGTTACGTGGCAACCAAATGGCCCAAGCTGTAATCGCAGGCAAGAAAGGCAAAGTGACAGCATTCCTATGCCACTCAAGAGCATTCTGAACAAAGGAGTCATCCCCCCACAGATGTGTAAGGTTGTAATGTGCTTTCAGAAGGCACCAGAGCTTCTTGACAAATAGATAGTTGACAAAGATATGATTTATGGATTCAGAGCTATGAAAACATAAATAGCAGAGATTTGGTCCCTCCCAACCTCTAATGGTTAAGATGTCCCAGGTTGGAAGTTCTCCTCTGAGATCTCTCCACATAAAGCATTTGATTTTGAGAGGGATGTCCTAGTTCCAGAGAGCTTTGTACCACCAATGTGCAGGGTAAATACAATGTGTACTGATAACTGTTAGGTAAGCAAGATTAGTCGTGATCGATCCATCTCTGGTATTCTTCAGCCATATGAATTTTTCAACCTCCGATGAGAGCCTGCACTCGGTATCATTTAGCTTCTTAATATAATGGTTCCAAACAGTAGCCCGATCCCCCACAAAACCCGGTGTCGAGGCATTTGACCAATAACCCGGTGACTGGTTTGTATGTGGATTCCTGAGTTTGTCAAGTGTCTTATCATCCTGCTGATGAATGGAAACCAGAAATTCCAAAGGAAGCCTATAATTTGTCTCCAATCCAAGGATTGGATCAATACCTACTAAGATATCTTTCCCATGCCAACCTTCCATGCAATGTCTTTTGACACCCAGCTGAAGATTTTCAAGAAACTTGTCCAAATAATGGAAGCATTGAAAGTTTTCTTCATGGGGTTCCTTAGCCATCTAATAATGTCGCCCTTCAAGTATTTGTGCCGAATTACCTTTGACCAAAGTGTGTTACCAAACAGTGATCTCTAGACACTCTTCATTCTCAGAGAAATACTAAAGAAAGTGAGGTTTCGGATGCCCCATCCACCATAACAAGTTGGCAGAGCAATAGATTCCCACTTAAATAAGACCATCTTCCTACCTTCAGAGCCTCCGGTCCAAAGGAAATTAAAATAAATTTTGTAAGTATATAAGCAGGGATAGGATGGAGAGAAAGCCAGTAAACCGGAATTCCAGTGAGAACCGCCTTAACCAAGATTAAGCGCCCACCAATGGACAACAATCTGTAAGTCTAATGTGAAATTATTTTTTCCACTTTCCTGACTAGCCACATCCAGTCCGCACACCTATAATCATTGGGCTTTAGGAAAAAACCTAGATACATAAAGCCATCTTCAAGCTGCTGAAAGTTATATGGAACAAAAGCTTTAAGAGATTCAATTCGTAGGTCCGGGAATTTGAAGTGGTAAACACACGATTTATGGATCCTTACCTTCATTCCAGAAGCTGCACAAAAGGTAGCAAATATATCCCTGTAGCATAGCCATTCTGAATCCTTGTCCAAACCAGCGAGTAGAACATCATCAATGAATAATAGGTGGGTGAAGACCAGCTCCCTGGTCAGCTTGATACCTATAATGCTTTCTTCCAATTTTGCAGCATTCACCAGTCTGCTCAGCCCTTCAATGATAAGTAAGAAGAGTAGTGGGGAGAGGGGACATCCCTGACGAAGATCCCTACTCATCCTGAAAAATACTGAGGGTGCATCATTGATTAAGACATAAATACTTGCCGACGAGACACATGCCATTACCCATCTAATGACCAAAGGTGGAATACCAATCTGAATAAGGACCAGCCTGAGAAAAGACCAGTCCACTCTGTCGTAAGCTTTTTCAAGGTCCACCTTCAGTACCATAGCCTTCAACCGCCTTGATTTAATAGTGTGTATGGATTCCTTTGTTATTCCAATAGAATCAAGGATCTGTCTATCTTGTAAGAAGCCAAATTGTTCAGTTGAAAGGTGGGTGGACAGTATAGGTTTAAGTCGGATAGCAATAATTTTTGTGATAAGTTTATATGCCAAATTGCATAATGCAATCGGACGAAAATCCCCAAAATTTGTGGGCTTCCCCTTCTTCGGAATGAGAGTGAGAAAGGTAGAGTGCAATCCACCAAACATGTACCCATTAGAATGTGTGAAATCCACCATTTTCACAAGATCTGGACCCATAACCTCAAAAAAATGCAAAAATAATTCGACAGTCTAGCCATCAGGGCCTGGGATTTTGTCCTTGGCAAAAGTTTTAAGAGCAGCTTCAACTTCAGAAAGAGTAACCTCGTTACCTAATATATGTGCATCATGTTCAGTAATGAAATTAGGGTAAAGTCGAGCCACCTTGATTTGTTGGAGTAAATCAGCCTGTCCCGTGTTAGTATACAGAATGCTAAAAAAGTCCATAGCAACCTTATGAAGTGCTTATTGTCCAGAAATCTGATTACCCCCAGCATCTAAAAGGTCCCAGACAGCATTTATATTCCTTTTGTGCGAGGCATATTTGTGAACAAAATTTGTGTTGGCATCCCCATGACTTATCCAGATGGAGCGACTCTTAAGTCGCCACTCTTTAGTTTCTTGAATTAAAAGAGCTTCTTTCTCTTCTTCAATAATTTTGAGAAGGTCAAACTCCTCTGCTGGTAAGCCTACCTCCAAATTCTGCCGGTGCAAATCCCTTAAATGAGCCTCCAATGATGAAAGTTATGATACCTCTTCCAGTTTCTTATTGTGCGTCCAATTTGAAACAATACCCTTCAACTGACATAATTTCTGGACAATGACATCTACAGGATTAAGTTCAATCTCAGTTTGAAAATTTGTCCAAAAATATTTGATGATACCACAGAGGTTTTCATCACTTAACCAAGAACAATTAAATTTGAACGGATAGTGTATTTTGCTACATCTTGTGTCAATTTGGAAAAGTATAGGCCAATGGTCCGAAAACTTATTGTCATCAATCCAGGATCTATGCCTTTCCCATCTGCTAATAAGCTCTGATTTAACCAGAAACTTGTCCAGTCTCTTGTGAATCCCATCGGTCCCCACCCTGCCATTTGTCCATGTGGGACCAGAAACAGTAGGAAGCACATCAATAAGATCGCACGACTCCAGCATATCATTGAAAAAAACTGTCATCTCATCCAACTGTGCGTTGGTACCCCAAATATCACCAGCACCTCGGGTGAAGTTCATATCTCCTGCAATAATCAAGTTGGGGGTATTAATAATACCGGAGGCCCTCAAAGAATTCCAAAATCCACCCCGGTCTCTATATGGTCCATAAACATTGAATACATTGAGCGACAAATTCAAGCTCAAGCAAGAACCCTTCAGAAGTAAACCCCAATTAGTTTTGAAGGGCAAGAAATTAAAGAAAATAGGGTTCCAACCCGCAAGTAGCCCTCCAGAGTGTCCTACCGCATCAATGGCTGAGAACTCCCATCCCGACAAGATTGGGGCAAGTTTGCGGATAACAGCCATCTCCAAGCACATCGTTTCTTGGAGCAGTATAATATGAGGCCTAGTAGTCGAGAACAGGTGGGATAAAGCCCTAGCCCTAGTAGCTTTTCCCAGACCTTGGACATTCAGTGTGAGAAAAAGCATTAAGTAACCGGCGAATGAGGCATGGCTTCTCTAAGAGCCTCAGGACCAATGGAAGGGGAAAGTGCTTCAGCATCAACACCAATATTTGCAAGTCTAGTGGAGAGTGGGGTAAAAAAAGAAGAAGGATCATTGTTGTCTCGGCCCGAAGCCTTCCTCCTATTTTTCCGTATGGTAACGTTCAAAAATTTGTCAGGAGTGATAGGAAGGACGAGGGGATTTGAGGAGGGGTTTTTTAAGAAAATCCTCAACAGTTGAAAAGATTCAGTGAGAGGTGGGGAGCTCGGTTCAGCAGCAGTATCATTTCTGAGCAATGGTGCAGGATCCCCAGACCCGTCATAAGTGCTAGTAGCAAGGTTAGGAGGGATAACCAACACGCCCGAAGATAGTAAATCTTGAGGGTTAGGTTCAAGAGACAACTGGGCCTCACCCAACAGTGGAATCCGAGAAATAGACTGGTCCTCGACACAATCCAGAGGGGGGAAAAGGCGAGGATTGGATGCCCGGCCTAGGACTCAAAGAACCCTTAGAAGTAATATCCGGTGTCTTCTCGAAGAAACCTAAGGGATTTAAACGCAGGTTTTCATCCACTATACGTTTATCGAAACACTGCTCAATCTCAAGGATATAATCTAACTCAGCTTTCGGGAGTTGTTTTTTAAGAGAGTTGGTATCAGAGGACTTACCCGATGAGACCTGGGAAGGGGGGGTGACAATACCGTCTGAGCCAGGGTTTGATGAAGCCGAAATACTCAGCCTTTTTGCCTTCGAGCCCATCCGTAGAAGAAGAGGGTAGCGAGCCATAGTGTGACCAGTGCACCTACATTTAAAACATCTGAAGGGCACACCAAAAAAATCCAATCTTTTCCTGAAAGCAAGTTTGCCCCAAATTATCTCAATTTCCACTGGTGATCCCTTGTTTAAGTCGAGTTCCACCATAACTCGAGCGACCCGCTTCTCCATCCCCAAAAGAGAATTCTTGTCCGACCTCACGAAGGTGCCAACTTTATTGTCCAAGCTCGTCAAAATACTTTCAGTCCAGAGAACCAGTGGGAAGCCAGGTAGGAGTATCCAAAGGTGATGCTTGGATTGAATCTCCTTCAGGGGATCAAATTCTAGGTGCCATTTCTTTAGTATCAATGAACCCTATTTGAAAGCCCATTTTTTAGAGAGAATCGGAACCACATGCTCCTCCAAGGGCAGGATGAAGAGTATCCACCCGTTCATCAACAAATTTACCCGCGGAGAAATCCCTAACAAAGGTGTCCAATTTTTATGTATCCAATCCAGTAGTTCCTCCTTTGTGCCCGAAGTAAACTCGAGATGACCCACTATAGCCCTGCGCGCCATCATTTCCAAATGATCCAGGTTCGAGTCGTCCATGATAATGAACTGTTCAACTTCTTCAAAGGCCTTCAATGCCTTTTGTCTACGTCTTCTTTTGGACCGACTACCTGTAGTCTCAAAAACCCTACTCCCCAGAACCTGCGCTACCCCCGAAACCTGTTCTGTTGCCTCCAAAATCAGGCTAGAGTTAAAACCCACCATCTTGAAATAGGTTAAAAACTCAAACCACCGGTCAAAAAATAGTTCACCGGTAGTTGTCAAGGAGCACAGTACAAAGACAAACTAATACGGTCACATAGGAGGAAAAGACAGCAACCATCCAGAAAACATGAACACCTGGATAAAAATAATAAAATTGCCCCACCAAAAATGCCGAAGTATGAGGAAACATACCCCAAAACCGAGAAAGACAAGTAAGTAGAACAGAGAAACAGAACCGGCAACCCTAAGAAGGAAAACCGCAGAAAAATAGTAAATCCCCACTTTTTTATTAAGGTTTGGTTGGTACTAAAGTTAGCTAGAGACAACTAACTGGACTCCAAACCAAGCTGAGCTGCTCAACTAGCAGCATAGACCAGTATGGCCAGCAAAAAATAGTGACCGGTGATGTATGTTGGTAATGCTTCCATAATTTCCTCATTATTTTCAAATTCATTGCATTTTTTCTTAATGGATACGTGGGGTTGTTGGCAATCCCAATTGATATACAAATCATTCACACCCAGCTGAAGATTTTCAAGAAACCTGTCCAAATAATGGAAGCATTGAAAGTTTTCTTCATGGGGTTCCTTAGCCAACTAATAATGTCACCCTTCAAGTATTTGTGCCGAATTACCATTGACCAAAGTGTGTTAAAAAACAGTGATCTCCAAACACTCTTCATTCTCAAAGAAATACTCAAGAAAGTGAGGTTTCGGATGCCCCATCCACCATAACAAGTCGGCAGAGCAATAGATTCCCACTTAGATAAGACCATCTTCCTACCTTCAGAGCCTCCGGTCCAAAGGAAATTAAAATAAAGCCTTGTTAGTTTTGTAAGTATATAAGCAGGGATAGGATGGAGAGAAAGCCAGTAAACCGGAATTCCAGTGAGAACCGCCTTAACCAGGATTAAGCGCCCACCAATGGATAACAATCTGTAAGTCCAATGTGAAATTATTTTTTCCACTTTCCTGACTAGCCGCATCCAATCCGCACACCTATAATCATTGGGCTTTAGGAAAAAACCCAGATACATAAAGCCATCCTCAAGCTGCTAAAAGTTATATGGAACAAAAGCTTTAAGAGATTCAATCCGTAGGTCCAGGAATTTGAAGTGGTAAACACACGATTATGTATGCTTACCTTCACTCCAGAAGCTGCACAAAAGGTAGCAAATATATCCCTGTAGCATAGCCATTCTGAGTCCTTGTCCAAACCAGCGAGTAGAACATCATCAATGAATAATAGGTGGGTGAAGACCAGCTCCCTGGTTAGCTTGATACCTGTAATGCTTCCTTCCAATTTGGCAGCATTCACCAGTCTGCTCAGCCCTTCAATGATAAGTAAGAAGAGTAGTGGGGGGAGGGGACATCCCTGACGAAGACCCCTACTCATCCTGAAAAATATTGAGGGTGCACCATTGATTAAGATAGAAATACTTGCCGACGAGACACATGCCATTATCCATCTAATGACCAAAGGTGGAATACCAATCTGAATAAAGACCAGCTTGAGAAAAGACCAGTCCACTCTATCATAAGCTTTTTCAAGGTCCACCTTCAGTACCATAGCCTTCAACTGCCTCGATTTAATAGTGTGTATGACTTCCTGTGTTATTCCGATAGAATCAAGGATCTGTCTATCTTGTAAGAAGCCAAATTGTTCAGTTGAAAGGTGGGTGGACAGTATAGGTTTAAGTCGGATAGCAATAATTTTTGTGATAAGCTTATATGCCAAATTGCATAATGCAATCGGACGAAAATCCCCAAAATTTGTGGGCTTCCCCTTCTTCGGAATGAGAGTGAGAAAGGTAGAGTTCAATCCACCAGACATGTACCCATCCGAATGTTTGAAATCCGCCATTTTCACAAGATCTGGACCCATAACCTCAAAAAAATGCAAAAATAATTCGACAGTCCAGCCATCAAGGCCTGGGATTTTGTCCTTGGCAAAAGTTTTAAGAGCAGCTTCAACTTCAGAAAGAGTAACCTCGTTACCTAATATATGTGCATCATGTTCAGTAATGAAATTAGGGTAAAGTTGAGCCACCTTGATTTGTTGGAGTAAATCAGCCTGTCCCGTGTTAGTATACAGAATGCTAAAGAAGTCCATAGCAGCCTTATGAAGTGCTTATTGTCCAGAAATATGATTGCCCCCAGCATCTAAAAGGTCTCAGACAGTGTTAATATTCCTTCTGTGCGAGGCATATTTGTGAAAAAAATTTGTGTTGGCATCCCCATGACTTATCTAAATGGCGCGACTCTTAAGTCGCCACTCTTTAGTTTCTTGAATTAAAAGAGCTTCTTTCTCTTCTTCAATCATTTTGAGAAGTTCAAACTCCTCGGCTGGTAATCCTACCTCCAAATTCTGCCGGTGCAAATCCCTTAAATGAGCCTCCAATAATGAAAGTTTTGATACCTCTTCCAGCTTCTTATTGTGCGTCCAATTTGAAACAATACCCTTCAACTGACATAATTTCTGGACAATGACATCTACAGGATTAAGTTCAATCTCAGTTTGAAAAACAATGATACCACAGAGGTTTTCATCACTTAACCAAGAACAATTAAATTTGAATGGATAGTGTATTTTGCTGCATCCTATGTCAATTTGGAAAAGTACAGGCCAATGGTCCGAAAACTTATTGTCATCAATCCAGGATCTATGCCTTTCCCATTTGCTAATAAGCTTGATTTAACCAGAAACTTGTCCAGTCTCTTGTGAATCCTATCAGTCCCCACCCTGCCATTTGTCCATGTGGAACCAGAAATAGTAGGAAACACATCAATAAGATCGCATGACTCTAGCATATCATTGAAAAAAACTGTTGTTAGCACTTAGATTTTATTCCGGTTGTAAGAAAATAAGACCTAAGGTAACCTATTTCAAACCAAGCTTTAGGTAGAAGAACTAGCCATTTTCTCTACCAGAGAGGGCTCTCTCAGGATATATATATGAAGGCTAAAATATATAAAGGTTTCCTTAAAACTTCTCAAAAGATATTTTCTGGTCGAAAAGGTAAACAAGAAACATTGGGCATGGAGTCAAAGCTTTCAAAATGTATTATAAACCAGCAAGAGATTTTCACCATAAAGATTTTCACAGAGGCAAGATAGTAATCATGTTACAGTCAATTTGATTTTTCAGGCGACATAGAAAGCAAGTAAAGACATTCCATCAACAACAGGTATCTATCCAGGATAAATCTATTGTCAACTTTGGAGAATAAAATGGATATTTAAATGCAGATAAAATGAGGCATAACCAGTATGAATCTCAATTTATTTCAAATGTTCATTTAAATATAGAAGAAAAACACCATGGGAGATATAACGAAGAAGATAAACATGCACATGTAAGGATAAGGAAAATAACAGACTGCAAGACTGATTAACTCATGAATCTCTGTATCAAAGGATAGGTATCATCACTGTACTGCCTTTATTTCAAAAATAAACTTCAAAACATACTCGTTTCTCAAAAATTTTCCAACCCTTTCAACAATGACCTCCATTGTTTTTTATACAAAATTTTCAGAAGAAGCTCCACATAACTGCTTCTTCTAACTAATAATTAAGAATATTTAACTAAAAGATAACTGTCTTTGAGTAACCCATAACTGTCTACAAATTTAAAAATAAAAAGTCTTTTTGCCACTTGGCAAGACTTTTGGATATCATCATTTTGCCACATGGCAAGAGTCTCAAATGCATCTAGGTATGAACAGAATATCTGGTCTTCCCATATTTCTCAACATAATTCCACTGGTCAACAGTGGGTAGGTCATAACTGGTCATTTCTTTCACTAAGACTCGCATCTCGATATGACCTGCATAAGAAATAGGAAGAAGGTTTGCGCAAGTTGAAATCAGCATATTTAAAATTTCAAATTCCCCTGCATTTTCTCCATTAGAATTTTTCCTGTGAGCATGTGATCTATCTGCTGGAATTTTCGGTGATCCATCCTGATATCGAACAGTAATCTTTTATAATCAGCTAGAGGGATTAATTCATTATTTTCGTTCCAGAAAGCTGGGAATCCTTTGTTCACTAACTTGTCAAATTGCTTTTTGAACTGGATTACTTCTTTCCTTATTTCTCCTGCTTTGGCCTCGATGTTTTCGATATGTGAGTATTTTCCCAAGATCCTTCTGGCCCAAGTGATGACAGAAATTCTGTTTGTTATACTCATGGCCGTCAAGTCTGCCTCGGATAAACTATTTAAAAATGTAATTGCTCTCTGGGCTATTTCTTTCGGCTTTCTATTTAACCCTTCCCTGACTGCTCGGCAACTGTCGAAGGCATCTTTGGCTACCTTTTCCTTAACTCTTATATAATCCATATATGGCCTAAGTTTTTCAACTTCTTTGATGATCTGGTCCCACACCATATGTTTACATCCCTGCATAGCAGCTTGTCCTGTTGCATGAGCAGCCAATCCTTTATTATTACTGCTCAATTCCTGATTATTTGCCTGCAAAGTTTTTATTTCTTTTTCTTTTGCTTCATTTTCCTCTTTTAATTTTTGTATTTCTGCTTTCAACAATTTGATTTCATTATCCTTTAAGCTTATTTGTGACATTGCCTGCAAAATCCCATCTACACCATTCTTATCCTCTTCTGGGCCTGCCTGTACCTGCTGCTGACTGCTCTCTGCTAATTGTTTTCTCGCTGTTGCCAATTGTTCTTCCAAAATGAACCTTTCTTTTTCCCAATAGTCCTTTTCGTCAGACAGCTTTAACAATTTAGCTGTGACATCATTGACTTCGTTAGATAACTCTTCTTTCTCTTTTTCTAATATAGTCAATTCTGCACCTTGAATGAGTACAGCATCTGGGATTTTTAACTTTCGTCTCAATGTTAAAATCACTTCTTCCTTCTCCTGGAGCAATTTGGTAGCTGCAGCTCCATCTTTATTAGTTAAGTCCATTTGCAGCTTCTTAATTTGATGTTTTCGAGACTTATTTTCTGCCTTTTCTTGCCTCAACTGATTATTTAATTTTTCTACTGAATTCTTTAGTTTGTCTGCTCTCAATGTTGCCCCCAAATAATCTGAGTATATAACCTCTCCAGCTTGTCTATGTAACAAAATTTTGTCAGGGGCATTTATCTTTGACAAATCTACACTCATCTCTGAGATCTTGTTTTTGGTCACAACTGAAAATTTTAAAGAATTTTCTTTGATGTTCCTGCTGGTGAATAAGCTTACTTCATTATTCGATATATTTCTGACCTTTGGAAACAATAGACTTGTTTGTTTCGCAGATTCCTGTTTGTTTTTACTATGTTCATTGAATACGTCCATGAAATTTTTAGGTCTATTTACATCATCCCCTACAGGGGTCTCTTCAATATTGTATTCTCTCACTGTAACCTCGGGTATTTCATTTTCTGTAGCTTTTGCTTCTTCTGAAATGGTGGTCAATTCCTGTGACTCATCAGTTTTCAATCGTTTTCCTTTTTCTGTCTCTTCATCATCAATGATCATAATGTCCTGTATAGGTCTTTTGGACCCCACTAATGCAGTATTGATTTCACTTTCTGTTTCTGCCATTTCTTCTTCCAATGACCTTTCTTTGTCGGACTTGTCTGGGATAATTTCTTCTTTGTATTCGAGCCAGTTGGCTTTGTCTGCCATCCCTTCAACAGTTTGATGATTCAGAGCCTTAATACGATGCTCAATTCTTCTTTTGGATATGATATTTAATGGGTCATATTCCAAGGCTGCATCTGTCTCAAAATTCATGTCTTTTAACAATTTCTCTATATATACAGCAGCGTTCTTATTCTTTATTGTAAACGGACCTAATGTGAAAGGATACTTAATGTCCGTTGCTTGTCTGTGGACTAAAAAATTGTTATCTTCTACAATCAATTTCTGTCTTAAAAACTCCAAGGCAAAAATCCTCAAGGTGAGGAATGCTGGTAGCACATAGGGTTTATGCTTGAATCCATACAATCTGACCACTGTACTATCTTTTGATAAAAACCAGTCTCCTGTAGCATACTCCGTATTCAGTTGCATTGATACCTGCATTTCTGGCAATACCCTAGGCAGACTTTTTCCGAAAATCATCTTAAAGATTGTTGAGAGCATGTAATTGATGAAATTGAAAATATTGTTTTCCAGTGGAGTTGCAAAAACAATCTCTGGGAACTGTAATTCTTCCTGGCTGGATACCATAATCATTTTCATTAAAAATGCTTGAAACCTGAAATGTCTGTGCGTGGAAAAATTGACCATCTGGTCATGCATCCTTTCGGCTATGAAAGCTTCAAAATTTAGTCGGGGAATTTGACTTTCGTCAATTCCCGACTGGACTATACTTATTCTGTACAATAAACTCAATTGAAACTCAGTTATATACAAATCCGAATCTAACCCTAAAACTACTGCCAACAGTGTCAAGACCAACTGGGTATTCTCATTAAAAAGGTTGATATCTAAAGGGTAAGGGAGTTCAGAAAGGCTAGTTTCTGGTCTGAGACACGTCGACAAAAACACTTCCCTATCACTCTGAGAGGCGTGGTGAAAATTTTCAATAATCGACACTTCAGAAAAAACTTCAGGGTCGAGGGTTTGAGGCAAATCTATTTCTAGGGCTCTAATCACTTCGGCTGGCTCAATTTTGCAAATGGCTCTAGTTTTCTGACTGTTTAAAACAACTCTTTCTTCCCGTGAATAGTTTTCAGCACACCAGGAGACGAATTCTGGGAAAACAGGAAATTGGTCAGGGCAAAAAGCTATCAGAGATGACTGGTGAACTCTATGCGGGTCTATACCCTCTTTTAATAGCTCAGATAACTTCACTTTTACATCGGAGACCGGGAACCTAATAAGGGTATCGAAAACATCTTCATCTCTGTCTTCTAGGGCATCTTTTGACCTAAAAATGTCTATATCTTGTACAGTCTCCATATAAATGCTTCTTTTAAACAAAATTCCGTTTAAAGAGAGTGACAGGTCACCAGACCCTACCTGTAAATGCTTGCTTTTCGCCTTCTGTCGCAATCGCCGGCTTCCACCAGTCTTCGGAGCTCTCCAGGATAACGACACATACAAAATGCCGTTATGTGGAGCCCCTTTCTTTTTATATAAGCCTTTTTAGAATAACCTCCTTGCACCTTTATGAACGTGGGTCATCTCCAACCATTGATCTTTGAACTATTATTTTGAACCGTCAGATCTTGTCCTTCTTTATTGCACCGGTGGTATCCGCGATCGAAAAAGCGGTTTCCTTTTCCGGTTTGCTACTCGCGCGGATACACCATCTGCTGACACCTGTTAAGGCGGTTTATTCTCCGCGACCGCTTTCCTTTATATCCAGCGCACATGTTCCTGGCCGCGGATGAAACGCTGGCCGTTGATTTGATTGAAGCATGTATTGGCCTTCCGATCCATGCAAAGTATAGTGCCACGTGCCACGGCTTTATCAATCCATTCTTCGTTCGCCACCTGTTAGGTCCCACCTTGCCACGTAAGATATCTTTCCACCTTTCTGTAATGGGTGGTTCCGCGCGGTGTTATAGTGGTTTCCGATACCACTTTCTCCAAGCGCGGATGAATGAAAATGGGACACGTGCCTTGGTGGTATTATGTCCGCTACCACCCTCCACCGTTTGTTGACGATCACATTGGCGACGCGGGGTTAATATGGATCGTTGATTTGGATCTATGCTATCTCCGCCGACGAAACCTGACCGGGGTTTAACCTTTACATTATATTTGCTGGCGGACTTTATACATATGGGTTTTTCTTATATTCTTTTATATAAAAACTTTCAACTCAACCCTTTTTTGTGATGATTCTTTCTCTTAGGGCCTTTTAGCAAAAATTTCAATTTCCTCAGACCTGGTGTCAACAACTGGCTCCAACTGGGGATGCTATCCTCCCTGCGAGGTAGCAAAGAACATCGTAGACCAAGTGCCTGATCCATTGGGCCATATTAAGACTTTTTTTTTTTTTTTTTTTTTGAAATATTTACACTGTACAGGAACTTTCCTTCACTTCCATCTGTTAGGACAAATAATGTTTGAGGTGCCTCCCATTTACTGGCCCTCCAGGATAAAATTCTCCATTGCAATTTTTTAAGATAAAAGCATTTTCTCCTTGGCATCCTGCAATAATATATGGACCTTTCCATAAATGTTCAAACTTTCCATAAATGTTCAAACTTTCCATGGTGTTCTTCTTTCCTGGAATCCCATTTCAAAACCAAATCATTTATTTGAAAATCTCTTTCCTTAACTTTTCTATCAAAAGTTTTTTTCATTTTTTCTTGATGTATTTGGGTCTTGTTATATGCTTTCTCTCTGACTTCATGTAATTCTATCATTTGATTTATTCTTCTTTGCATATGATTTGGTTCTTCATCAACTTCTTGTAACAATTTCATGACTGGCAATCCTAAAGCAACAGGAAAAACTACTTCTGTACCATATACCAACTGAAAAGGGGAAGTGCCAATTGCTCTTTTTGTACTGATTCTGTCTGCCCATAGAGCATATTTCAGTTTGGTGTGCCAAGCCCTCTTATTATCCTCTAACAACTTCTTTATGATTCTCACCAAACTTTTATTTGAAGATTCGGCTAATCCATTTCCTTGTGGATAATAAGCTGTTGAATGATTCAGATGTATGTGATATTTATGACAGAAATTTATCATCTTTTTTGACTTGAACGCTGGGGCATTATCTGTCACTATTCTTTTAGGGCAACCAAACCTCGACAAAATATTTTCTTCCAAAAAGTTCATAATCACCGTCTCTGTAGCATTTCTGGTTGGTATGGCCTCAATCCATTTTGTGAAGTAATCAGTAGCAGTCAAAATCCACTTGTGTTGTCCTGAAGAATTCGGGTTAATTTCACCAATAAAATCTAACCCCCACTGTTGGAACGGTGCTTCAACTGAAATGGGTTTCAATGGAAATGGTAATAATTCTCTTTTTCCATCAAAAATTTGACATTCATGACATTTTGTTATTTCTTTATACACATCGGAATACATGCTAGGCCAGTAAAAACCAGCTCTAAGAATTTTGTTCACTGTAGCCTTCCATGAATGATGTCCTCCACACATACCTTTATGAAATTCCACCATAATATGCTGTGCCTCATTCTCTAAAAGACAATTTAACAATATTCCTCCTGGATCTTTCCAAAACAAATTTCCATCTAATATGCAAAACTTTGCAGCTTTCAGTTTTACTGACCTGGCCCTTGTTTTTTCCATGTCTGCAGGTGCTTGGAGATTCTGTAAGACATATACAATATCTGAGTACCAAGGAGATAAAGAAAAATCTTCAATTATTGGTGACTTTGGAACATCCTCGGATGAAGTTTCAGCCATAAAATTTATACTGAGGGAATCCCAATTTGTTTCTGTCATCATCTTAGCTAAACCTTGACCTTTTATTAATTTGGTGGGTTTGATGTCCAGGTCATATTCCAGCAATACTGCTATCCATTTTGCTCTTTTCCCTTCAGGATCTGGTTGTGTAAGAATGTCTTTTACTGCTGCTGATGGAACATGCGCTATTGTATGAGAATGCAAAATATATATCCTGAAATCCTTCAATGCTTTTACCAAAGCATAAGCTTGTTTTTCCATGATGTTGTATTTTAATTCTGCATCTCTCAGAATTTTACTAAAAAATGCAATAGGCTGTTCTATACCCTCTTGATTCTTCTGCAACAATACTCCAGCCACTGTGTGCTCCGATGCATATGTAAACATAATGAAATCCCTTGTATAATCTGGACTAATTAATACCGGTGCTTCGGTCAATGCTTTCTTGATGTTGTCAAAGGATTTTCTTGCTTCTTCATTCCATTTAATTTCTCTATCTTTTCTCAACATTTCAGTTATATTTCTTAAAATTTCAGCAAAACTAGGAATGAACCTCCTCAACCAATTTACCCTTCCTATGAATGACTGAATCTCTTTCTTACTTCTAGGAATTCCCACCTTTTGTATTGCAGATACTCTCTCTGGATCAATCTTAATTCCTTCTTTGGATATGATGTGTCCCAATAACCTTCCTTCTTCCATGCAAAAATGTGATTTCTTAGGATTTAATGAAATTCCAAACCTTCTACATTTTATGAAGACTCTTTCCAAATGTTTCCAGTGATCAGCGGCGTTCTTTGAATAAACAGTGATATCATCCATGTATACCACCACAATTTTGTCCCTTTCGTCCGCAAATGCAATATCCATAACTCTCTGAAATGTTGCTCCTGCATTCATTAGACCAAATGGCATTTTGGCGTACATAAACGTTCCCCAAGGTGTAGTAAAAGCAGTTTTTTCTTGATCCTCTGGGTGAACTTTGATTTGATTATAACCTGAAAAACCATCTAGTATGGAAATTCTCTCGGCTCCCACAACTTGTTGTAAAACCTGGTCCATTTTAGGGAGTGGATAATTATCTTTCAAAGAAGCTCTGTTCAAGTTTCTAAAATCCACACACAGCCTTATTTCTCCATTCTTTTTCCTTACAGGTACAAAATTTGCTAACCACTTGGAAAACCTCAGAGACACAATTATCTTAGCATCAAACAACTTCCTCACCTCTTTTTCTATCACTGGCAGTAGCTTGGGATTTATTCTTCTCAACTTTTGCTTAAAAGGCTTTTCACCTGGTTTAATTGGAATTGTATGTTGTATAACAGAAATATCATATTCCTTTAAATCTTCATAGCTCCAAGCAAAAACATCTGAAAACTTTTTCATTACTTCCACACTTTTATCTTCTTCTTTTCTTGGTAATTTCTTTGAAAGTTTTACCAATTTGGGATCTTTTTCAGAACCCAGATTATAATCTTTTACATCTTCAAGTTTTGGTTCAATCTTTGGATTCTTTACCACGTCATTTTGATCAAATAGCTTTTCTAAAGGAATCAAACCTCTAGGGATAACATTATTCTTCAGTTGAATAATATCCTTACCTCCGATCCTTTGCTTGAATTTTTTGGCTTCCTCTGGAGAATCCACTTCGTCCGGATCCATCTCATCACCTTCTGCATCAATAGATCTGTAGGTGAACTCATCTGTCATTTCCAAAAAGCGTTTGATCTGTTGGTCATCTTCAAAGACCTGCCAATGCTTGACATTGTCTGGAATAGATGGTCTATGTATGACTTCGATATTATATTCCTTTTTAGAAAAGACGGGAGTTTTGAACGCAGCTCCTGCAGTGGCTAAAGAATCTGCTACAGTGTTGCTAACTCGGGGAATTGAGATAACATCATGTTCATCAAAGAAGTTTTCCAGTAAATCCCACACTTCATTCCTATAGGACCTCATTTTCGGGTGTTTGGTCTGATAAATAGCTTTTACTTGATTTATAACCAATTCAGAATCTCCGAATACCTCAATCTTTCTTGCTTTCAAATCCTTCAACACATTCAATCCCAGAATCAAGGCCTCATACTCTGCAACATTGTTGGTACATTCAAAATTCAATTGGTAAGAAAACATTAGAAATTCTCTGTCAGGTGTAATTACCCATACTCCTGCTCCAGCTCCTTCTCTGCTTCTAGCTCCATCAAAGTGCATCGTCCAAGTACCTTCTTTTCTGATCTTTTCTCTTAACAATTTTTCCTCTTTATTTTCTTTAGGTTCAATTAAATCAATATTTTCTTTAGATTCAACATCATTGTACAAAATGCAAGACCCCAAATCGGTGTCTAAAGCATATATGGCGTGTTTCTCAGGTTCTTTTAGATCACTTACCAAATAAGAAGCTCTCTTTTCTGTATACAATCTTCTGTGTACCCCCAACACCGGGATAGTAGCGAAAGACATATCCATTTGTAGAGTTCCCTTTAACTTTGAAGCCCACGACCTGGACAATAACATACTAAACTTTGCAGGAATATCAGCAACTACCACATCCATGAGGATACCTTTGGCTGGTATTTTACTGAGATTGACTGTCAAATCTTTAATCAACCCTAAACATTTAACTTTCCTTGAATCAAAAGAAAATAAGTCATCATATGGTCTTGTGATTTCCAATCCCAAAGAATCTACTACAAGTTTGGGCATCAAATTATGAGAAGCTCCGGAATCCAACATACAGTTATGTACCACTTTATCATGAATATCCAAATTCACATAGAAAGGAGAAACTTCTTCCAAACTATTGTCTTCCATTCTTGATCCTAAACAGATATTAGGATTATCATCATCTAATTCCAAAGTGTCTACTTCCACCCGATTTTCTACCTGCATCATCTTGAAAATTTGTTCCCTGTATTCCTTGTTCTTCAGTATTTCATTAAAGGGTACTGAAATCTTTACTTTTGACATTTCATTCTGTATGTTGAAAGGAACCAAATTTTTATCACTTTCCTTCATAGGATCTTTCTTGATGTCTGGAATTACCTTGGGCACATCTTCATTTTCTTTTCTTTTAGTTTGTGGTTCAGATTGACTTGTAGAGGCTTTATCAGCATTTCTTTTTGACTTGCCTATTGGTTCTTTCCCTTTGTCAATTATAACATCTCGGTTCCTCAGATTCATCTTTCTTTGAAGATCATTTATGGCATTTTGATAACCAATCTGGTATTGATCACTTCCTATCTCCAAACTACAACATTCTCCATCTGCCATGAACATATCATGCTCTTGTTTAGTCAAATACACTTCTGGATCCGAACTGCCACAATGATGAATATCTCCTTCAGGCATTTCGGCTTCAGCTTCTCCAGCAATATAATTTTCAGGAAAAGGAGGTCGGATTTGATCTTCTTCTGCATTCCTTGGGTTTGGCTGTCCTCTCGGTCTTACAGCTGGAACAAAAGGCCTCCTAAAGTTAGGGTTTCTGATTTGAGGTTCTGCTGGTTCTTTATTTGGAGTTTTATTGTCCACTACTAATCTTTCTAGCAATTTTTCCATAGTTTTCATCATCGCTTCGAACTTTATATCAGTAGAGGAAGAAGAAGCAGAAGAAGAAGCCACATTTTGATTATCTTCTCTAATTTTCTTTCTATCCATATCTCTATGTCTCATTTTTCCAGAAGCCATCATATTAGCCTCAACTTCTACTGCATCTTTCATCATTATTGCCAAAGTAGTAGATCTTCTTTCTCTTAATGTGCATGAAAAATCACCTTCAAAAGCATCAGCATAATGTAACTTGGCTGCTCCTACTGGAGGTTTTATATCTGTAGGGATTGAATTGTAGACTTTCATAAATCTGGCAGAAAACTCCTGAACTGACTCAAACCCTCCCTTTTTCAAATTGTTGTATTGGGTCAATACCTGTGAAGGATTCTTCTGATCTTCCCACCTTTCGATAAAAAGGGTTGTAAAGGCATCATAATTTGCAATAGATCCAGCGGCCAAAGCTCTAAACCATTTTTTCACTTCACCTCTCAAACTTTGAGCAAACAACCTCATTTTAGCATCATCAAAATCTACTTCTTCTAAATCAATAAAATCGCTGAAATTATCAACATGTTGCTGTGCTGTATAATTTCCCTCATTATCAAAAGTAAAGATCCTCTGTGCATAATTTTGAGGCAAATCATGTAAAACTGCTGGCAAAACCAAAGGAGCAAATCTGGCAGCCATGGGTGGTGGATTATAGGGCGCAACTACAGTCATCTGTTGTCTATTACCCTGTACAGGTATTCTTTGGGCTTTGGATATTTCAGGTGCTTTCCTCTCAGATCTTTGTAAATTTTCCCAAACAGATTTTAAAGAATAGTGCCACAAACTTTGTGGATCAACTTTTGTTTCTCTCAAATCAGAATCTGACTTAGTTCTAAACAGAATCTTTTCACTGGAACCAATATTTTCTTCCTCAAACAAATGTTCTTGCAAAGAAGGAAATATATTCGAAAACTGAGAAATACCTTCTTTTGTCTTGCCTTTGACTTTCTCCGTCTTGAGGAGCTTTTCTGGATTATCTACGCCTGAAAAGAACTGCGAACCGGGGTTCCTTCTTGTAGCCACAATGTCTTTCTCAATCTTACTCTCAAAACTTCTAAAAACTGTCACAAGTGAAGTCGCCAGGGCAATATCTACAACCAACTTGTTTCAAACTTCCTTGCCCAAGAAATTTGAGCTTTCTTTGTCGTTTCTCCCAGGGAAAATTTCACTTTCGTCCCCGGCAACGGCGCCAAAATGTTAGCACTTAGATTTTATTCCGGTTGTAAGAAAATAAGACCTAAGGTAACCTATTTCAAACCAAGCTTTAGGTAGAAGAACTAGCCATTTTCTCTACCAGAGAGGGCTCTCTCAGGATATATATATGAAGGCTAAAATATATAAAGGTTTCCTTAAAACTTCTCAAAAGATATTTTCTGGTCGAAAAGGTAAACAAGAAACATTGGGCATGGAGTCAAAGCTTTCAAAATGTATTATAAACCAGCAAGAGATTTTCACCATAAAGATTTTCACAGAGGCAAGATAGTAATCATGTTACAGTCAATTTGATTTTTCAGGCGACATAGAAAGCAAGTAAAGACATTCCATCAACAACAGGTATCTATCCAGGATAAATCTATTGTCAACTTTGGAGAATAAAATGGATATTTAAATGCAGATAAAATGAGGCATAACCAGTATGAATCTCAATTTATTTCAAATGTTCATTTAAATATAGAAGAAAAACACCATGGGAGATATAACGAAGAAGATAAACATGCACATGTAAGGATAAGGAAAATAACAGACTGCAAGACTGATTAACTCATGAATCTCTGTATCAAAGGATAGGTATCATCACTGTACTGCCTTTATTTCAAAAATAAACTTCAAAACATACTCGTTTCTCAAAAATTTTCCAACCCTTTCAACAATGACCTCCATTGTTTTTTATACAAAATTTTCAGAAGAAGCTCCACATAACTGCTTCTTCTAACTAATAATTAAGAATATTTAACTAAAAGATAACTGTCTTTGAGTAACCCATAACTGTCTACAAATTTAAAAATAAAAAGTCTTTTTGCCACTTGGCAAGACTTTTGGATATCATCATTTTGCCACATGGCAAGAGTCTCAAATGCATCTAGGTATGAACAGAATATCTGGTCTTCCCATATTTCTCAACATAATTCCACTGGTCAACAGTGGGTAGGTCATAACTGGTCATTTCTTTCACTAAGACTCGCATCTCGATATGACCTGCATAAGAAATAGGAAGAAGGTTTGCGCAAGTTGAAATCAGCATATTTAAAATTTCAAATTCCCCTGACATTTTCTCCATTAGAATTTTTCCTGTGAGCATGTGATCTATCTGCTGGAATTTTCGGTGATCCATCCTGATATCGAACAGTAATCTTTTATAATCAGCTGGAGGGATTAATTCATTATTTTCGTTCCAGAAAGCTGGGAATCCTTTGTTCACTAACTTGTCAAATTGCTTTTTGAACTGGATTACTTCTTTCCTTATTTCTCCTGCTTTGGCCTCGATGTTTTCGATATGTGAGTATTTGCCCAAGATCCTTCTGGCCCAAGTGATGACAGAAATTCTGTTTGTTATACTCATGGCCGTCAAGTCTGCCTCGGATAAACTATTTAAAAATGTAATTGCTCTCTGGGCTATTTCTTTCGGCTTTCTATTTAACCCTTCCCTGACTGCTCGGCAACTGTCGAAGGCATCTTTGGCTACCTTTTCCTTAACTCTTATATAATCCAGATATGGCCTAAGTTTTTCAATTTCTTTGATGATCTGGTCCCACACCATATGTTTACATCCCTGCATAGCAGCTTGTCCTGTTGCATGAGCAGCCAATCCTTTATTATTACTGCTCAATTCCTGATTATTTGCCTGCAAAGTTTTTATTTCTTTTTCTTTTGCTTCATTTTCCTCTTTTAATTTTTGTATTTCTGCTTTCAACAATTTGATTTCATTATCCTTTAAGCTTATTTGTGACATTGCCTGCAAAATCCCATCTACACCATTCTTATCCTCTTCTGGGCCTGCCTGTACCTGCTGCTGACTGCTCTCTGCTAATTGTTTTCTCGCTGTTGCCAATTGTTCTTCCAAAATGAACCTTTCTTTTTCCCAATAGTCCTTTTCGTCAGACAGCTTTAACAATTTAGCTGTGACATCATTGAATTCGTTAGATAACTCTTCTTTCTCTTTTTCTAATATAGTCAATTCTGCACCTTGAATGAGTACAGCATCTGGGATTTTTAACTTTCGTCTCAATGTTAAAATCACTTCTTCCTTCTCCTGGAGCAATTTGGTAGCTGCAGCTCCATCTTTATTAGTTAAGTCCATTTGCAGCTTCTTAATTTGATGTTGTCGAGACTTATTTTCTGCCTTTTCTTGCCTCAACTGATTATTTAATTTTTCTACTGAATTCTTTAGTTTGTCTGCTCTCAATGTTGCCCCCAAATAATCTGAGTATATAACCTCTCCAGCTTGTCTATGTAACAAAATTTTGTCAGGGGCATTTATCTTTGACAAATCTACACTCATCTCTGAGATCTTGTTTTTGGTCACAACTAAAAATTTTAAAGAATTTTCTTTGATGTTCCTGCTGGTGAATAAGCTTACTTCATTATTCGATATATTTCTGACCTTTGGAAACAATAGACTTGTTTGTTTCGCAGATTCCTGTTTGTTTTTACTATGTTCATTGAATACGTCCATGAAATTTTTAGGTCTATTTACATCATCCCCTACAGGGGTCTCTTCAATATTGTATTCTCTCACTGTAACCTCGGGTATTTCATTTTCTGTAGCTTTTGCTTCTTCTGAAATGGTGGTCAATTCCTGTGACTCATCAGTTTTCAATCGTTTTCCTTTTTCTGTCTCTTCATCATCAATGATCATAATGTCCTGTATAGGTCTTTTGGACCCCACTAATGCAGTATTGATTTCACTTTCTGTTTCTGCCATTTCTTCTTCCAATGACCTTTCTTTGTCGGACTTGTCTGGGATAATTTCTTCTTTGTATTCGAGCCAGTTGGCTTTGTCTGCCATCCCTTCAACAGTTTGATGATTCAGAGCCTTAATACGATGCTCAATTCTTCTTTTGGATATGATATTTAATGGGTCATATTCCAAGGCTGCATCTGTCTCAAAATTCATGTCTTTTAACAATTTCTCTCTATATACAGCAGCGTTCTTATTCTTTATTGTAAACGGACCTAATGTGAAAGGATACTTAATGTCCGTTGCTTGTCTGTGGACTAAAAAATTGTTATCTTCTACAATCAATTTCTGTCTTAAAAACTCCAAGGCAAAAATCCTCAAGGTGAGGAATGCTGGTAGCACATAGGGTTTATGCTTGAATCCATACAATCTGACCACTGTACTATCTTTTGATAAAAACCAGTCTCCTGTAGCATACTCCGTATTCAGTTGCATTGATACCTGCATTTCTGGCAATACCCTAGGCAGACTTTTTCCGAAAATCATCTTAAAGATTGTTGAGAGCATGTAATTGATGAAATTGAAAATATTGTTTTCCAGTGGAGTTGCAAAAACAATCTCTGGGAACTGTAATTCTTCCTGGCTAGATACCATAATCATTTTCATTAAAAATGCTTGAAACCTGAAATGTCTGTGCGTGGAAAAATTGACCATCTGGTCATGCATCCTTTCGGCTATGAAAGCTTCAAAATTTAGTCGGGGAATTTGACTTTCGTCAATTCCCGACTGGACTATACTTATTCTGTACAATAAACTCAATTGAAACTCAGTTATATACAAATCCGAATCTAACCCTAAAACTACTGCCAACAGTGTCAAGACCAACTGGGTATTCTCATTAAAAAGGTTGATATCTAAAGGGTAAGGGAGTTCAGAAAGGCTAGTTTCTGGTCTGAGACACGTCGACAAAAACACTTCCCTATCACTCTGAGAGGCGTGGTGAAAATTTTCAATAATCGACACTTCAGAAAAAACTTCAGGGTCGAGGGTTTGAGGCAAATCTATTTCTAGGGCTCTAATCACTTCGGCTGGCTCAATTTTGCAAATGGCTCTAGTTTTCTGACTGTTTAAAACAACTCTTTCTTCCCGTGAATAGTTTTCAGCACACCAGGAGACGAATTCTGGGAAAACAGGAAATTGGTCAGGGCAAAAAGCTATCAGAGATGACTGGTGAACTCTATGCGGGTCTATACCCTCTTTTAATAGCTTAGATAACTTCACTTTTACATCGGAGACCGGGAACCTAATAAGGGTATCGAAAACATCTTCATCTCTGTCTTCTAGGGCATCTTTTGACCTAAAAACGTCTATATCTTGTACAGTCTCCATATAAATGCTTCTTTTAAACAAAATTCCGTTTAAAGAGAGTGACAGGTCACCAGACCCTACCTGTAAATGCTTGATTTTCGCCTTCTGTCGCAATCGCCGGCTTCCACCAGTCTTCGGAGCTCTCCAGGATAACGACACATACAAAATGTCGTTATGTGGAGCCCCTTTCTTTTTATATAAGCCTTTTTAGAATAACCTCCTTGCACCTTTATGAACGTGGGTCATCTCCAACCATTGATCTTTGAACTATTATTTTGAACCGTCAGATCTTGTCCTTCTTTATTGCACCGGCGGTATCCGCGATCGAAAAAGCGGTTTCCTTTTCCGGTTTGCTACTCGCGCGGATACACCATCTGCTGACACCTGTTAAGGCGGTTTATTCTCCGCGACTGCTTTCCTTTATATCCAGCGCACATGTTCCTGGCCGCGGATGAAACGCTGGCCGTTGATTTGATTGAAGCATGTATTGGCCTTCCGATCCATGCAAAGTATAGTGCCACGTGCCACGGCTTTATCAATCCATTCTTCGTTCGCCACCTGTTAGGTCCCACCTTGCCACGTAAGATATCTTTCCACCTTTCTGTAATGGGTGGTTCCGCGCGGTGTTATAGTGGTTTCCGATACCACTTTCTCCAAGCGCGGATGAATGAAAATGGGACACGTGCCTTGGTGGTATTATGTCCGCTACCACCCTCCACCGTTTGTTGACGATCACATTGGCGACGCGGGGTTAATATGGACCGTTGATTTGGATCTATGCTATCTCCGCCGACGAAACCTGACCGGGGTTTAACCTTTACATTATATTTGCTGGCGGACTTTATACATATGGGTTTTTCTTATATTCTTTTATATAAAAACTTTCAACTCAACCCTTTTTTGTGATGATTCTTTCTCTTAGGGCCTTTTAGCAAAAATTTCAATTTCCTCAGACCTGGTGTCAACAACTGTCATCTCGTCCAATTGTGCGTTGGTACCCCAAATATCACCAGCACCTCGGGTGAAGTTCATATCTCCTGCAATAATCAAGTTGGGGGTATTAATAATACCGGAGGCCCTCAAAGAATTCCAAAATCCACCCCGGTCTCTATATGGTCCATAAACATTGAATACATTGAGCGACAAATTCAGGCTCAGGCAAGAACCCTTCATAAGTAAACCCCAATTAGTTTTGAAGGACAAGAAATTAAAGAAAATAGGGTTCCAACCCGCAAGTAGCCCTCCAGAGTGTCCTACCGCATCAATGGCTGAGAATTCCCATCCCGGCAAGATTGGGGCAAGTTTGCGGATAACAGCCATCTCCAAGCACATCGTTTCTTGGAGCAGTATAATATGAGGCCTAATAGTCGAGAACAGGTGGGATAAAGCCCTAGCCCTAGTAGCTTTTCCCAGACCTTGGACATTCAGTGTGAGAAAAAGCATTAAGTAACCGATGAATGAGGCATGGCTTCTCTAAGAGCCCCAGGACCAATGGAAGGGGAAAGTGCTTCAGCATCAGCACCAGTATTTGCAAGTCTGGTGGAGAGTGGGGTAAAAAAAGAAGAAGGATCATTGTTGTCTCGGCCCGAAGCCTTCCTCCTATTTTTTTGTATGGTAACGTTCACAAATTTGTTAGGAGTGATAGGAAGGACGAGGGGATTTGAGGAGGGTTTTTTTAAGAAAATCCTCAACAGTTGAAAAGAGTCAGTGAGAGGTGGGGAGCTCGGTTCAGCAACAATATCATTTATGAGCAATGGTTCAGGATCCCCAGACCCGTCAGAAGTGCCAGTAGCAAGGTTAGGAGGGATAACCAACGCACCCGAAGATAGTAAATCTCGAGGGTTAGGTTCAAGAAACAACTGGGCCTCACCCAACAGTGGAATCCGAGAAATAGACTGGTCCTCGGCACAATCCAGAGGGGGGAAAAGGCACGGATTGGATGCCCGGCCTGGGACTCAAAGAACCCTTAGAAGTAATATCCGGTGTCTTCTTGAAGAAAACTAAGGGATTTAAACGCAGGTTTTCATCCACTATACGTTTATCGAAAGACTGCTCAATCTCAAGGATATAATCTAACTCAGCTTTGGGGAGTTATTTTTTAAGAGAGTTGGTATCAGAGGACTTACCCGATGAGACCTGGGAAGGGGGGGTGACAATACCATCTGAGCCAGGGTTTGATGAAGCCGAAATACTCAGCCTTTTTGCCTTCGATCCCGTCCGTAGAAGAAGAGGGTAGCGAGCATCATGTGACCAGTGCACCTACATTTAAAACATTTGAAGGGCACACCAAAAAAATCCAATCTTTGCCTGAAAGCAAGTTTGCCCCAAATTATCTCAATTTCCATTGGTAATCCCTTGTTTAAGTCGAGTTCCACCATAACTCGAGCGACCTGCTTCTCCATCCCAAAAACAGAATTCTTGTCTGACCTCACAAAGGTGCCAACTTTATTGTCCAAGCTCGTCAAAATACTTTCAGTCTAGAGAACCAGTGGGAAGCCAGGTAGGAGTATCCAAAGGTGATGCTTGGATTGAATCTCCTTCAGGGGATCAAATTCTAGGTGCCATTTCTTTAGTATCAATGAACCCTATTTGAAAGCCCATTTTTTAGAGAGAATGGGAACCACATGCTCCTCCAACGACAGGATGAAGAGTATCCACCCGTTCATCAACAAATTTACCCGCGGAGAAATACCTAACAAAGGTGTCCAATTTTTATGTATCCAATCCAGTAGTTCCTCCTTTGTGCTCGAAGTAAACTCCAGACGACCCACTATAACCCTGCGTGCCATCATTTCCAAACGATCCAGGTTCGAGTCCTCCACGATAATGAACTGTTCAACTTCTTCACAGGCCTTCAGTGCCTTTTATCTACGTCTTCTTTTGGACCGACTACCTGTAGTATCAAAAACCCTACTCCCCAGAACCTGCGCTACCCCCGAAACCTATTCTGTCGCCTCCAAACTCAAGCCAGCGTTAAAACCCACCATCTTGAAATACGTTAAAAACTCAAACCATCGGTCAAAAAATAGTTCATTGGCAGTTGTCAAGGAGCACAGTACAAAGACAAACTAATACGGTCACATAGGAGGAAAAGACAGTACCATCCATAAAACATTAACACCTGGATAAAAATAATAAAAACGCCCCACCAAAAACACCAAAGTATGAGGAAACATACCCCAAAACTGAGAAAGACAAGTCCGTAGAATAGAGAAACAAAACCGGAAACCCTAAGAAGGAAAACCACAGAAAAATAGTAAATCCCCACTTTTTTATTAAGGTTTGGTTGGTACTAAAGTTAGCTAGAGACAACTAACTAGACTCCAAACCAAGCTGAGCTGCTCAACCAGCAGCATAGACCAGTATGGCCAGCAAAAAATAGTGACCGGTGATGTATGTTGGTAATGCTTCCATAATTTCCTCATTATTTTCAAATTCATTGCATTTTTTCTTAATGGATACGTGGGGTTGTTAGCAATCCCAATTGATATACAAATCATTCACTTTAAAATTGAATACATAGGGTATTCGGATTATGAGACATATGTGGGGTTGTTAGCAATCCCACTGGCACTAGATAAGGGAATCTTTCTTGGACATAGAATAATTTTGAGGATTCATGTTTAATAGGTTTATATTAAAGTGTAGAAGTTTTGATGAATTTGACTAATTCTTAAGATGTCAACTATAAATTGCTTTGAAATATTTTTGTAAAAATATTCAAATTTCTAAGGATTTTATATAGTTTTTAAATAAATTGATGATTTTTAGAGAAAAATATTTTTATTTTATAGCATCTGGGAAAATATTTTTTTAGAAAAAATGAAAATTGCTAAATCTTTTTTTGGAAAAAAAACATGGAAAATTAACCCATGGGAAAATTTTAATACCTAAAATTCCTTGGTGGCATATGGTGTCCATTTAATGTTTAGCACACCAAAAATGGTTATAATATTTTCCTTTTGGGCATAGTGGATATGCATGGGGACTTCGATCATCACACAAGCCTTCCACAAGGAGTCTTTAAGCTACATGCATGACATGATATCTATTTCAAAATTTGTAGTAGTAGAGATGGTTCTTATGGTATAATATATTGTATTGAGTTAAAAGAAAGGGTACAAATCCATACAAATTGCCTCAGAGACTCATGGCCATGCATGATGCATTAGAGCACCACCTGGCCCGATACAAGGACAACACATCCTATAAATGATATGGTTGTTGTGGATACAATCATATCTCAATCAAATTTTGAAGACCCTAAATGAGTTGCTTGCATTTGAAGCTTCCAATAATGTTAATCCTTTCATGGATTCTATCATTCTACATACCATCCTACAACATAAACACCCCCCTACACAAAATGAGAATCCTATTTTGTGTGTAAACCATTTATTTAGATTGTTGCACTAGCATTATGACTTCGCGTGATGTGTGCTTGCTAGCAAATAGATTAGGGTGTAGATATAAACTTTTGAATTTTATCACCATACCCTTTCAGGAAACAAGTAATTTATCTATATTTTAGTTGGATTAATTGCAGGTACCATTGAATAGGTATCTATCATATATATATCCTTAGAGAGTGATGATAGTTCAAGAGGAATAGGGGAAAGTGAGACACTAACTAGATGTAATAGGGTGAGATCAACCATAGGTTAAAAGGTTAGAAGAAAAATTAGTAAACACATGGAAGTTTTTTCATGTTGAAGGAGGGACATGTTGTTATGTTGATGAGACAAAAGATGGCCTCATGGTACAAACATCTAGTAAAATAATGGGAACAAAAATAACTTCCAGAGTTGGGCACTGGCCTTTTTTTCAATGAAATAATTTATCAAATTGATCCATAGTCTATACATGACTTAGGACTATTTTCCATGGATGGCATATCAATCATATATGACAGAGTAGCTGAATTAATGGAGTATGTCGAACCATGTTAAAAATATGGAGATTGGATGTGTCTGACTCAATATATGTGAAGCATGTGGAGATATAAAGTTTATGTAAACTATATACAACTAAAAGAGACTAAAGAAATAAAAGTAGTGACTATATATATTAATGGAAGGTCAAATGATTTAGGAAGTAATGCAAGATTTATAAGTAGTACATTATCCAAAACAAAGTGAAAGCCCACCCAATTGCATATCTAAGGGGGCATGATGGAAATTAAGTAGTGGTATATGCAATAAAAACAATAAGAACAATGGAGGAATTATTGATAAACTACGATTTGAATCGAATATTAGAAGCAAATGTTACTATAATTGAGGTATGTGTGTTTCATTCTTTGCATATTAAATTAATTAAATGTTTTATTCTTTACACATATCTATTTACTTATTTCAATACAATTATTATTTTCTTTTGAATATTTGAGATCTATTCAGTTTCTTACCTTTCTTTATTTTTTTATAATTTAATTTTATTAATGTTATAATCAATTTTACATGTTTTTGTTGGCAAGACTCAGCCCATGATCCCAATGTGGGTGATTATGATGACTTGTTTACTTGTTTGATGAACTAAACCTATAAGCCGCCACCAGCCATAAGGTTATCATAAGGAAAAATAAAGAATTAATTTCATTATTTGACTTTAACTTAGAAGATGCTATGCAGAGGTGCAACATTTTAGTTAATAAATTAAGGTGATTGGAAGTATGCACTAAATTTTAACTGGTTTAATTTATCCTATTGAATATTTTTCAATTTGATTTAATCTTATTAACATTTTTTTCCTAAAATTATTTGAGATTTCTTGATTAGAAAATGCCTCATAAAGCACATGTGTTGGCTAAGACATTGCATCCCCCACCACCACCAGTCACATAGCCACTGTATTATCTTCTTCTATGTATCCTACTCACACTGCCTCACCTCCTCCCCTTGTCGGACTTATGCATGCCTATGATACTCCCACAACTTTTTTGGCACCTCACATGGCACCATGCCCTTGGCATGACAAACCGTGTAGATGTTGGTTGGGGCATCCCTCATGCTGTCCTCATACTTGAGTCATTGAATGAAGCATTTCCTGGAGCATTGCATGTTAATAGCATGGGAAATTGTCCATTGATATTATCATGGACAAAAACCCAGTCCCATTTAAGCAACCAAAACTTCCAGGTAACTATTAATTTATTAATATGTCATAATGTGATATAATTATCATACTTTTTAATCTTTTATAATATGCTAATGATAATAAATTATGTGATATAATTGTAGTACTTTTTAATCTATGGTTTGGAAAGAAATAATATGCTATGGAAGCATTTAAATGAGAAGGAATTAGACATTTTTGGGCCAAGCATCCATAACTGATTTAACCAATAATCTTCTCATTTGAAGGAGCTTATTGGTCTATATAACTGATTTAACCAATAACCTTCTCATTTGAAAGAGCTTATTGGTCTGGTAGTTGGTCTACTTGGTGATATTTTCAACAAAATGAAATAACCACTTTGACAAAACTATCAGATACATATAGGGTTAATATTGAAAAAGCCCCCAGGTATGGTTGACCTTTTGTAGTTCTCGAGAGAGAGATTGGAAGGGTCTCTAAGAGGACAAGAGTGTGAAGAGGTTGAAAAAAGAAAGAAATATGCCACCATATGGAGGGAGTTATAACATGATAAATTTAATTGAATATGCCATTTTTCTTATTTAGAAGGGTCTCTAAGAGGACGAGAGTGTGAAGAGGTTGAAAAAAGAAAGAAATATGCCACCATATGGAGGGAGTTATAACATGATAAATTTAATTGAATATGCCATTTTTCTTAAGTTCAACATAAAAATTGCATTATCTCACCTTAAAATTTTTTGTAGGCTCAAAGATACCTCCAAGACCACTCAGGCCATGTTAGAGAAGCATGGCCAATACAAAATTTGTCGAGGTAGATACCTAAAAATGTATACCATATTTGTAATTATGAAAAAAATTAAACCATTTCATTACTGAAATTATGTAACTTTTATTTTACAATAACAAATACTTAAAAATTTCAATATTGTTATGAATGTAAGGGGATGTTTGCAAACAAGCGCCCACTAAAGAAGAAGTGAAGCTCATGTTCAAGTGTGTGTTTAAAGCAATGGTTGAATGTTTGCAAGTTAGGGGTCAATAAAAATTTAATTTGGAAAATATACTTATACTTGGGAGAGATTAAAAAATAAATGATGTTTTCTACAAAACCAACTACCTATAATTTAACGTCTTTATGCTTCAAATGTGGGATCTAGCATGGGTGGTATTAAGGCTAATAGAGAAGGGAAACCTCATGATGGTTGTATGATTGTATAGTTATTGGACGTATGGAAATATTGTTGATTTAGATTAGATTTATTATAATTACCACTTTGTTTTGTTTTTAGGGGCAGACGTAAATGAGGATACTAAGAGACAAGAGGAAGAGGTTACCCAAATAATGACCTCTCTTATTCAACCAAGCAATAAACATTGTTTTAATATTTACATTGAAATATTGTGTGTGTGTGCGCGCGTACGTGTTATGTCGATCCCATTCAACATGTACACATCACAAGATGTGTATTGTGTTCAAATACCTAATAGGAGTCAAAGAGGAGCAACATACACAAAAAAGAAATGAACAAATGAACATGCCACTTTTGGATTTAAAAACATATATATATGATGTTGGTCCCACTCAGCATGTACACATCACAAGATGTGTATTGTGTTCAAAAACATAACCGGAGTCGACATAGGAGCAGAAGAGAACATATTACTTCTTTGGAGAACCACAAGACCCTTTTACTCGGCCAGATTGAGGAGACGTGGTGACAGAAAAGTCGCGCCATCTGTGTCAAAGCTGGTGATGAGAATACTAGGTTTTTTCATAAGTTTTCTAATCAGCGGAGGATCAACAATTCCATCCGGGAATTGAAAGTGAACGAAGAGCTGACTGTTAACGAGAATCCTTTGCTTAAACGTGCTGCTTTGGATCACTTCAAGAGGCATTTCACGAAGCCTGAGGGCATTAACATAATCCAGCAGCTTTCCACTGTTCATAATTTCCCCCTCATTTTTCGACCGGAGGATTGTGAACAAATTGGTAAGGAGGTTTCCAAGGAGGAGATTCATAATGTTCTCAAGGGTTTTGCTTGGGACAAAAGCCTGGGTCCTGATGGGTTCACGACTGAATTCTTCCTTCGTTTCTTTGACCTCATGGGGGAAGAGATCACCTTGGTAGTGAATGAATCTCGTGTGAAGGGATGGATCCCTGACTCATTTAATACTACTTACCTTACTCTTATCCCTAAGAAAGATCAACCGGAGGGGTTGAATGACTATCGGCCTATTGCTTTGTGCAATTTACTATATAAGGTGATTTCTAAGACTATTTCGGACCATATCAAGCCTGTCCTTGGAAGTGGTATTTCTGGCGAACAGTTTGGTTTTATACCGAGAAGGCAGATACTGGATGTTGTGAGTGTGGCTCAGGAATGTATTCATTCCATCAAGCTGAAGAAGCTTTCTGCCTGTGTTCTCAAGTTAGACTTGGAGAAGGCCTATTATAAGGTCAATTTGGATTATCTTCGGCTTATTCTCCTGCATATGGGCCTTACTTTGGATATTGTCAACTGGATCATGTGCTGTGTCACCACAACTAGTTTTGATGTGCTTATAAATGGCACGCCCACGCCCTTCTTTCATGGGAATCAAGGGATCCTCCAGGGGTTCCCACTCTCCCCTTATCTCTTCGTTCTTGTCATCGAGTGTCTGAGTTTACTTATTAAGAAGGAGGTTGAAGGCGGTCTGACTAAAGGCATCAATGTCACTGACTCTGTTCTGGCTACTCATGTGCTCTTTGTTGACGACGTTTTGCTATTGGGCTAGGGGTCTGATAATACCTGGAAACACTATGCATCCATTATTTTGACCTTTTGTGCGGCCTTTGGCATGGTGGTGAGTCTGAAAAAATCGTTCCTCTATTTTCACAATACTACGGATGAGGTGGTCGATCGGGTTACCACCTTGTTGCCTTATAAAAGCTCGTCATTGCTTGAGGGATTTCATTACCTGGGTTTCTTTATTAAACTGATGGGTTATAATTCCAATGACTGGAATTGGCTTGTCTCTAAGGTCCAGAGGAAGGTCACTGGATGGTCATTTAAGTATTTGTTCCTTGGGGGTCGATTGACATTGGCAAAGGCGGTTTTACAAGGAATCCCTGTTTATTGGTTTTCATTATTTGAAGTTCCCTCCCGCATTATTACTTCTATTCGTCAACTTCTTTTTCACTTCCTTTGGTCCGGTGGTGTTCGTTGTCAAAAATACCATCTTGCTGCATGGGAACAGCTGGCCCATCCACTAGAATGGGGTGGGTGGGGTATACGACATTTGGCCTTGTTTAACCGTTCCCTGAGTGCGAAGAGTTTGTGGCGAAGCATTTTTAATGCTAGTCTTTGGGGCTCAATTGTTAGAACTAAATACTTGAAGAGATTACAGACCTCCTTATGGCTGCACACCCACCGTTGGTCTACTATCAACGCCTCTCCTCTCTGGCGTAGTCTCTTAAAAGCAATGCCCATTATTAATCACTCCATAGCCTGGTCGGTTAGGAACGGAGTTTTGATCTTCGTTGGGATCGATCCTATACTTGGAATGGAGGACTGTTTGTTTTCTCAGTCTCTCGTCTCTGCACTACACCGACGGGATATTGTTGTCCTCAAACAGGATGTAGTTTGTGGTTTGGATGGTTACACTCGGTGGAAGTATTCCTCTGGGATCGGTCTTGACCCCTCACTTTTTGCTGAATGGGACTGTTTTGTGCTGAATTTGTTTCGGTTGGGCATTCATCTCACAAACGGTAAGGATTCATTGGTCCGGGCTCACAATCGTTCTTTTGGCATTGTTACTGCCCAGTTGGCTTACCACTGTCTGATGCAGGATAGCATTGTTGGTACCATTTCGGGATGGAACATGTTTCTTTGGAAGGGGTGGATGCCTTTGAAGCTTAAATGCTTTACCTGGCTGGTCTGCTATGATAAAATTTTGACTTGGAACAACTTGAAGAAGCGTGGCTTTGAGGGTCTTGGTGTGTGTATCCTCTGTTTTAATGATGTGGAAATGACGGATCATCTCTTCGGCTCCTGTTCATTCTTTTTGTGAGTTTGGTTTCAATTGGAAAGGCATTACGGTTTTCACTTCCAGTGGGGTAACATTGGCTTTAAGACCAATTATTTACGCTAGTTGGAATCACATTCCGATTTTGCTTCTTTAGTCTCCTTTGCTATTTGGGGAGTCTGGCTGGCACGTAACAAGGCCATCTTTGATTCGACGGCTCCTTCTTGTGCCTTGACTGTTTCCCGCACCATTACTTCTTTCAAGGATCATATACTTGCTCCATCTTTTCTGCGTCAGAAGCATGACAATTTTAATGAGGATTCCTTTTAGTTTCCACGAGGATACTTTGATGGTGCTTGTAGTAACTCTCTTTGTGGGGATCGTGGGGTGCTAAAACTAACTCCGTCTCATTGGTTTCATCTTTATTTCTCTGCTGGGGTTGGAACCAATACACGTGCAGAACTTCTAGCACTGTGGGGACTCTTGTTTCTTGCTAACAGAAAGGGTCTTCAGTCTCTGTGTGTGGTCGGTGACTCTCGTTGCATAGTGGAATGGGCCTGTGGGCGGTCTCAACCACACTCGTTGGTCTTGTGTCCATGGATGTTGAAGATCATGGCACTGATCAAGCCTTTCGCCCAATTTTCGGTCTCTCACATTTACAGAACCCACAACACTCTAGCTGATGTGCTTTCTAAGTGGTCTACGGATGTAATGGGCAAGATCCTTCATGTTGAAGAGGTGGTTAATGGCCGTGTGGTGGACTCTCATACCATCACTGTTCGTTGAGGCCAAGTGTTGCTTGCAGCCAGTGTTTTGCCATTTTTTGCATGCAGTCAGGTTTGCTGCTTAGTCTTCTATACATTCATGCCCGTCAGGACGTCTAAGTGTTGCTTGCAGCCAGTGTTTTACCAGTTTTTTCATGCAATCAGGTTTGCTGCTTAGTCTTCGATACATTCATGCTCGTCGGGACGACCAGTCTATTGAGTCCCTGTTTTTTTGCCTCGTTGTGACTTTGAACATCTTCTGAGGAAATTTCTGAAATGATGGCTATTTTGGTGACGGTTTTCCCATCAGTCTTTTTGTATATCTACCAATACAACTTTTTCAATTAATAAAAATTTTGGTTTTCCTGTGTGAAAAAAACATAGGAGCAACATCCACTAAAAAGAAATGAACAAATGAACATGCCACTTTTGAATTTAAAAACAAATAAGAAACCTTGTAGGAAGTGATTAACAATGAACATTATTATTATAAAATTTGTATTATGATTTTTGCTTTGATACATTTTATGGAATCTTCATGTTTAATTATTTTATGTTAATTTCAACTATTTTCTATTAGATAGATCTTGGTATGGGGAATTTAGAGTGATTTGAGGGGGAGGGACCAAATGAGATTTATGGTGGGCATAACTAGTGTCCATGGAGGGTTAATTTATTTTAATAGGTGGCCGGACCTGTGATCCATGGGGCTAATTCCAAAGCCATTGTAAGTGATTGAAGGGCTGGTGCAAGACTTGTCCGGTTGGGGAACTAACTACTGAGCATCTAGCCGCAAAAATATTATTTTTTCTCTTGAGGCGCATTTGAACATTCGAAAGCATCGAGACCAAAAAATCCTGGTACTTAACCTTTTCTCGTTTTATCCCCTTGGATTTTATGGTAAAATTACGTGTGGGTGAGGAGCACATAGGAGAGCGTAGAAGAGCGGGGAGGCCCGCTCACCTTCCCCAGCACATTTTGTAAAACTAATACATATGGTAATAATAACATGTAAGCTCTTAACACATAAGCCCAACATCATAGTAATCGATACTTACTAAGCAGTATGATCTCTCATATCTTATGGGATTAAGCTTGTAAAATAGAAGGGATAAGTACACGAGACTAGTATTGGTGATTCATATTACAGGTTCCAGTATTTACATGTAAGTAAAGCCCTAATGATTCTATCGTACTCAATATGATCAAAAGTTATGGTAATTTATAAATCAAATTATCGTTACCCTTATTACTTGTATTCCAATAGAACACTAGCTTAATGGGATTAGTAGTGATAGTTGAAACAGGTGTGCATAGTGATTACGAGTTCTACATGCTTACTCTGATTATTGATGCCGAGTAGAAAATAAATTATTCTTAAAACTAAGTGAATCTTGATGAGTATGTATTTTGACATCTTTTGATAAAAATGGTTAAATAAATGGTATAATGGTTAGTTGATTATACATTTTATATGCCCTTATTAAGACACTGTGGTGTTGCTAGCTCTACGCTTTTCTGGATGAATTAGTTAATGCCAATTTGTATTTGGAAACTTTACTTTGTTACCCTTTTTATTTTATTTCCAATCTTATTCATTTAATAATGCTTCTAATATTTCACAAGTTAAGTATGACAGTGTAGTCCAACAAAACAAAATCATGATGAGAAATAGAGGTTTTATTTCTAGAATTAGGGATTCCTCTACTTACCATGATCTAAAATTTCACAATATTGACCCACAGTATGTGGCTATGACTAGAATTAGGATTGAAGGGTTGTTAGTTGCTTTTACTAAGGTAGCTAGAAGTGGGAAACAACAGACTATGTTGGATTTATCATTTACTCACTTATAATCTATGTTTGTTATTGAGTATTATGCAATTGAAACCACGACTTAAGAATCATGTTTTGTTCAGGAATTCGTAACTATGATCATATTTTCAATGTTTTGGTTGGATTTTGGATTTACTCCTTTTTGTGGCCACAATAAACTCCCCTACATTTCTTGGCATAGGAAGAGAAAAGAAGCCCCTCCCCACATATTAGATTTAGGGTTTTATGGTGTGACTAGGACTGAGTTGTAAATGATAAATGATTTGGATGGAATCTAATGACTTGAATGTCCTATTGATCATTTTGTTGATGATCGTGAATGATGTTGTTGATGTCCTTGAATGAGTCATTTGAACTCCTTTGGTTTTACTGCTTTTCCCCTCACTTTTGACTTGGTCTGACCTAGTTTGACTTTAGAGCTTTGATGGATGATTGATTGCTCTAAGTATCATTTTTAATGGTCCTTTATGTCACCTCGAGTATCCCATGCTTGTTTTTCAATTGCCATATTCAAATTTTATTTTTTCATGAGTGCATTTGGTTATTGGTTTGTTTTTGTCGATTGAATACTGGGTTATGTTGTTATATTGATCTTTAAATCCTTGTGTGATTAAGTCAATTCACGCTGCAAGTTTATTGAGTCTGCATATATTAGGTTACATGCATCATAATCCTTTTCTTTGAATTCCTGGACGTAAATGGATCTATCTTGTATGAAAGGCTTCTCTCAACCTTGGTCGGCTCTCTTTAGCATCCATGGGTCACTAGTTGACTCATAATTGGTTTCAAGGATGAATTGACCTTTTTCTAGGTGTTGGACATAAAGTGCACCCAGGGGGTCAAATGGCTTAGTTCAGGAATTAAAATATCTCAAATTGTGATGGATTATGCCAATTTAAGCTAGCACATCGAAAGCTAATATAACATAGATAATAGGGGAGTTAACATAATTGAATTTGATTAAAGAAGTTGCAATTATGGGGCCTCGAATTCCATTAAAAAATGCTTTTGCACGTAATTTTAAATTAAGGACCAATGAAAGTGAATTTTTTACCAACGAACTAGGCTAACTATGATGTTCGCCGAGTTACGAATCCAACGCAAGTGATAGAATTCAAATCCAAGCTCTAGAAGTACCAAAAGGCCACTAAAGATTTTTCGTCGAACTAAGTTGTTGGTATGTGTCACTTAGAAAGTTGGCTCCCATCCCCAATATAGAACCTAAAATGGCAAATAGAGGATGGAGATCATATCATTGAATTAAAACTTGTAATACACCACACATAAGTAAACACTAACCTCCCCAGATGCGGGTGGACGGTTGGCTAGCGAGCCACATGCACGGGAGGACGTGGCAGATGGAGGAGGATGGAATGTGTTAGGGAGAGGGAGCCATCTAGCGGCATGAGGGAGATTTAATGAGGTGCATGCGAGTTAAGAGGAAGTATAAAGCCGAGGTAGCTGCCAGGGTGGGTTATTTACTCAGATAGGATATTGTGGGGATTGGCGGCAGGCGAATGATGTTAACAATGTGGAGGATTGTTTAATGGAGGAATGTTTGGTACAATGTTTGTATGGAAACCCGAGCTGACACGAAGGAAGAAGGCCGTCATGCTAGGATGGCAATTCAATTCCTTATTAATGAAACTTCTGGAGCATGGATGTTATGCGTTAATGTCAGGAGAGGGTGCAATACACAACGGAAGATATTAATAGCGTGTGGGATGGTGGAAGAGATGAAGGGTGATGTGCTTAAGCTCGTCAAGGCTCTGACGTTGCGAAGGCATCTTGAGGTTGTGTGGATGATGGATCCTCGCCAGATAATGCGAAGTAGGAGGGGGGGGACGTGGAAAAGGAGAGCGACACCAAGAAGAGGAGGACCCAGGGCATGAATTTATGAAAGGGATTTCATCTCATATTGATGACACCATTTCCAAAATCAAAGATGGGGAAATGCACACCATTTCCAAAATGAAAGATGGGGAAATGCAGGCGAAGATGGAGGAACAAGGCTTGATGACGATCCTAAGACCGTATTGAGTGATGAGGAAGCTCTTGGTGAAGACGATGATGGAAGGAGAGAGATTTGGGGAATTGGTAACTCAAATTATAAATAATATGAAGGAGGACCCGCTGCGGAATATGATGGACATGGAGGATGTTTTAGACTTGACCAAGTCCCGTTTTCGGCTCTTGCGTGTGCAAATCCAGCCAGCATGGAGAATACACTGGATGAAGCGGCATCTCAAGTGATGGGAGAGGCTCCTGGACGTGCAACTACAGTCAATATGGAGAAGATCCCAGACGACGGGACATCTTAAATGATGGGAGAAGGGTAATGCTGATCGTTTGTGTTAATTTCCTTCTATTTGGTTCCTGAATGTTTGTTGTGGCAACAGTATGTAAGGGCTTCGAGCTGTGGGTTGGGTGTGTTTTTTGTCATGGCCTTGAGCCAACTATGTGTTAGAGATAATGATTTCGTGATGACATCACTTAGATGCTCAGTTCCTAACAAGCAATTAGATGAGTCTTAGTTAGATCTAAGACATAGTTGCATGTAGTCACATGCAATAGTCAGTTAAGTCTAAGTTAAAGAGTCTAAGTTTAGCATGCGATACTTCTATATATTCAGGCCTTCGGGTCCATTGTAACTATGAAGTTTTATGTGAATAAAAAGCCATAGCTTGTTCCTTAAAATTCATCATGGTATCAGAGCTTGATTAAGTCTCTTGGAGAACATATTGATCCAAGAGCAGATCCAAGTGTGTTGTATTCTTCCATAGCGAAGAAGGCAGAGATTGTTCGATCCAAGCCAAGATTTTTCACCAGTCAAGTGAGAGAAGTGATCCAAGATATTGGACAGAGATCCGGGTTCGAGTCTGAAGCACAAGACTGAAATCGACCCGAGAAATCTTTTAGATCCGTAGATCTGAAGCAAATTCGTGAAGAAACTCCAACCGTTGTTGGAAAGCATGAAGAAAGCAGCCAGGACCTGATCTGCAAGTCGTGAAGACAAGATTTGATCCGTGAAGACGAGACAACAGTCTTAAGGAGCCATCCCAATCCACCAGAGGTGAAATCGCTGCTAGAGAATCCGCATGAGAAAGATGACACAAGCATCGGAGAACCTGTACATGTGAAGAAATCGCATTAGAACGAAGCCCAAGCATGCATGCTGCATGCGAACTTAGTTGAAAGATCGTTGTGTGAAAGAAGGAAAGACCTGTTGAAGAAGACAGAGGCAAGATCGGCCGGGAGCCAGGCCATTGAGCGTTATCGTGCCCTCTCTATTATCCCAAGCACAGTAGTTTCGGGAGATACGAGATAAATGTTTTAGGGATTATCGCCGCCTACCCTACGGCCCGAATGCGATAGTTACTGGAGACCTGCGATAATTTGGGCAAGAGCCTCCTGCATGGAGCCCACAGACTGAATCTTGATCGCGTGTTGAGGAAATGAAATCGCCGTGACAAGATACATTCGTATGGAGTGAAGGCTTTACTGTATTGGAAATACAGTAAGCCAATCCATCCAAACAGAAAGCTACCAGTGTGTGGATAACAGATAGTTGATAGGGAAGGAGCCATCTCCATCCACGTGAGAAGACTATTGAAGCGAAAGTCAAATCCATTGAGGAGGGTTTGAAGGTATGCCATTTTTTGGAATCGTATGAGCCGGTTCAACTATCCGTACGGAGAAAATAGCTAGAGTGAAGTCCAGTCGTGAAGTAAAGAGCAAAGGTATCAAATGTATCAAAGGAGTCGTGCCATTAAAAAAAAGGAGTCGCACCGAGGAAATCCTGAATCTGCATGAGACCATCTGTGTGGAGAAGTGCAACTATCTAAAACCATCAAAGTTGAAGTGAGGGCCAAAACTAAAGAGATATTAAAATCGTGTGAAGAAATCTGATTGAGATATCGGACTGCATGATCATTGGCTTGTTGTCGAGAAGATAAAGTCAAGGTGAGGTTATTCTTTTAATATGTCATATTAAAAGGTTTGTGTAAGCACATAAAGGTTTTATAAAAAGTCTTGTTATCCTCACAACATTTAGAAAGGAAATATTATTGTTTTTTTCTTGAAAAGTGCTTGTTTAGAAAAGTGAAGAAACCCTTGCATGAAAGTAAAAGGCCGTAGCCTTGAAATTGAAAGAAAGAGTTCAGATTGCTAGATTTGAGGGAAATCTTGCATTAAGGGAGCGCGAAGCAAATCCTATATATTTTTTAGGGAGTGATAAGGAAGGAAGGATGTGGACTCAAGAGAAGGATTCCATAGTCCTCAGTGAGCCTTGGCAGAAGGAAAATACACAAGTTGATAACCTCTTAGCAACAGAGGATGAAGAACTTGAACCAGAGTATGATGGCGATCACCTTTCTTATGAAGAAAGAGTGATAGTGCTACAACAAAAGAAGCTCATTAATGCGTTGTTGTTTGGAAAGGTAACCCTACTTGAAAATGGCGATCAAGTGGATGATGTCTTTGTAGCAGTAGCAACTAAGGAGGACGAAGCTAAAGTAATAAGTTTCGAAGAAGATTTGGCATTCATTGAGGATTGGCTTGCAAAGCCAAAAGAAGTTGTAGATGACAACTTACATTCTGTAGTAGCAGAATCTGAAGAAGAAGCAAGATATGCTATGTACCCAGTTGAAAAACTAGAGGAAGAAACATGCAACAAGTATTTTGCAGGAAGCATTGAAGATGTTGTAGATCACTGGTTTTTCAACGAGAGCCATGGAAAAAAGAAAAATCCATGCAATAACAAGAAGAGATATCTAGAGTTTAAAGTCTGGAGCACAAAGAAGAAGAAAAGCATTGAAAGCTTCAAAGTTTGGAGTAGAAAGTACGAGAAGAGGTTGCATCAGCACATTGCAACAAAGAAAGTCAAGATAAAGATGTTTTGTAAGCCTAGCTGAGACATAGACCAACAGGCAATCTTTTTTGATGAAATTCCTTAGAGGCAGTATGTTTTAGCTGCAATTAGACAGTATGTTTAGTGGTTGTAACTAAGGGAGAGTGTTAGAGATAATTACTCCGTGATGACATCAGTTAGATGCTCAGTTCCTAACAAGCAGTTAGATGAGTCTTAGTTAGAACTAAGACATTGTTGCATGTAGTCACATGTAACAGTCAGTTAAGTCTAAGTTAAAGAGTCTAAGTTTAGCATGGAATACTTCTATATATTCAGAACTTCGGGTCCATTGTAACTATGAAGTTTTATGTGAATAGAAAGCTGTAGCTTGTTCCTTAAAATTCATCACTATGCTGGGTAATGGGTGGAATTTTGTCTCTCTACTTTGGAGCAGTTTTGAATGTTTTGTAAAGGAAGATTTAGTTTTGAGGATTGGGTATTCTCTTGACGAAGACAAGTCTACTGAGTAGACAAAATCATTTTGTAAAATTATGTACAATTTTCTTTTTTAAGTAATAGAAGGTTCCTGCATCTTACTCTTAAAAAAGAAAAAAGTAAACGCTAGGCTCATCCTTCGCACATTTGAAATAAAAAAATAGTAATTTTACCAAGTACTTAAACCAAGACATTGCATGGCTCCTTGAAATTTAATGTAGCGCCTACCTAAATGAAAGTTAGCACTAAATCCATCACTCACTTAAAAACTTATATTGGCACTCATTTCAAAGTTCATACCTTGCGTTGGTTTAAGATTTAACATGGCTCGACAAGCTTACAATTCGAAATTGCACTTAGCTGATGTGTACAAGAGCGCATTCATAAAAATTAACTTGGTGCTTTTTCTTCTTGGTTTCACATATTGCATACATGGTTTTTAATTTAGCGTTGGTTTAAAATATGAGGGAGTCCTCACTTTGGTTACATCCATCGCTCACATAAAACATAACATGGCGCTAACCTAGAGCCATTGCTCATATAAAATTTAGGGGAGTGCCCACTTTACAATTAACGAAGCACTTACTCGAAGACATCCATCGCACGATTAAGTTTTAAAGTAGCTCTCACTCATCACATGGTTAATGTTTTAAGGTAGCACATACATGTGTTAACATAAAACTTAAGTATGCATGTAGGGATGGAATTTCATGGGCAAATTGTTCACTACGAGGCGATTTACTCATTAAATACGGTTAAAATCCAAAAATAACCATTACATTTTTTGGTTAAAATGTTAAATTGTTTTTTTAAATGATTTAAATCATTGAATTTGATAAGTGGAGCATATTTGAAATTCCAACCCTGATTGCATGGATAAAACTTATGCATGCACATGACCTTGTCTCCACATCGCTAGTTAGAAAACTAGTGAGCCCTCTCATTCCATCAGTGAGTTAGAAGCAAAGTATGCGATCCCTTATCGCTGATTAAACATTTAGTGCCGAGTCTTTGGTCCTTTGTTTTCAAATGGCACTCGCTAAGATAAAAGTTAAGAGTGCGCTCTCTCTTTTTTTCACTGAGAAAAAACATATATTTGTTATTCAGTTTGAATCAAAGTATACATAGTAACCTCACTCATCTTGTTGATGTTCTTTTTCGATTCTCAAAATGTCCAGACGATACGAGAAAGTATTATTGCCAAAAAAGCCTCTCACAACGATCTAAATACAACACAAGAAAACTAACAATGGAAACGATTGTAAGAATATACCGCTGACAAAAAAGTCTTTATACATGTTCCAACCATCTGATATTAAAAAGAAAAAGTGGAACTAGCAAGAAAAAACGTTAAACTAACGTAGTAGACTAAAAAACGTTGAAGTGTACCCTGAGAACACATAGTAGAATCTTTACGTTCTTCATAAAGGATCTGACCTACAACAAAATGTAGTGTTTTTTTGGACAAAAAATATGCTTCTATATTGTAGTCCATATAGGCATGAATGAAGTGAAGTTGCTAGAAGGAGTCTTGAATGGTTCTAATTTTTATTGCCATCACTCCAAAAGCAATACTTGTAGATTACCTCGACTTTGAGCCCAATTGATCACGATCTACGAGTCTACCACCACTTGTAGGTGGGAGATTCCCATATATTTTACAAAATAAAGGATACCATAAAGTACCAGAAACTCAGTTCTTATATTGGAATCAACTCCACATTGCATCAAAAGATTGAAGAAGTGTTTAGTTCCAAACTTAAGAACCATACCCTGCACCAGAAACATTGCCACCTTCTTGGGAAGTGCCGCAAAAAAAAAACAGTTGGAAAAATTCCATCTTCCTTGCTCACCTCCTCGTAGGTTTAAAAATTAGAGTGCGCTCTCCTTACTCGCATTTTGAAGGTTTAAAAATCAAGGCACTGATTCCATTTCAGAGGTTTAAAGCTTATGATGTCAATCCCTTGTTTTTAATTTGGTGATGGTTTAAAATATCAGTAGTGATCTCACATGGCGGGGGCTTAAAATTATAAGAGTCGATACATAGGTTACGCATGGTGCTAAGCATGGATAATTTTAAGGACCCATACTTAATTAAAAGTGTATAAACCTTGGCGAATCTTACCAATTCTTAAAATGTCAACTATAAAATATTTGGCGATATTTTTCTAAAATTATTTCAATTTCCAAGGATTTTATATAGTTTATATAATAATTTGGCGAATTTTAGAGTGAAAAAAGTTTACCCCATCAAAATGGGGCTTCAAAAAATGCGAATTGGCGAATCTTTTTTTGGAAAAAAAACATGGAAAAATAGCCCATGGGCTAAATTTCGCCCCTAAAATTATCCTTGGTGCTAAGATAAAATGTAAAGCACATGTCAATGCTAGCATAAAAGTCAAGGTAGCATGTCAATGCTAGGTAGTTATATGATGGTGCTCACCCTTGTTTGATGACATTCGCTAGGATAAAATTTAAGCATACGCCACCTAGGTTGAAACTTAATAAATGCACACATAAAACTAAGGTAACACTATCCTAAGGCAAAAGGTCATGTGCATTTTAAAATAAAGCAGCACCTTAATAAAGTTAGCTATTGAAAGATTAAGGGATGAATGTGGAAGGAGATCAAAATGGAAGTTTCCGCCAAAGCCAAAATGCTTCAAATGTGGCCAGATAGGACACTATGCAAATAAATGTCCAAATACTATTGGGCCAAAAGGACGAGGAAATAATTTAGGCTTGAGAAAACCATCACCAAAAGATTATTTGAAAAACTACAAGTGTGCACTCTACTAGAAGAAAGGACATAGAGAAATGAGTTGCCCTGAAAGCAGAGCATATGGAGGTGCATACAATGTAGAGGAATCAACTTCCTCATAAAAAATATACAAAGGGTATTCTCTTTGTGATCTCAAAGACCTCTTCATGAAAAACATGGTTAATTGGTATTTTTTCACTCATAAAGACTATAAAGAACTTAGAGAATCTCACTCTCTAACACAAAAACAATAATTGGATAAACAATGGAAAGCCTACATGGTAACACATAATCAGTGGATATCATTCTATGAATGGTATAGAATGGAAAGTTTAGCCAATGAAACACAAGTAAACATGGTAGAGAGTCAGAAACCAAAACCTATAGAAGAGAAACAACCTGAAAAAATACTCGCCGAAGGTCACAAATGGGAATTGGACGAGGGAGGAGAAACTCATACAGTAACTCCACTCCCCCGTTTAAAGCCAATTATTCTCAAGAGAGAAGAAGAAAAGGAGTCGTCGATCCTGGAAACACCCTTTGTGGTGCCAAAAGGAGACAATAAGGAAAATTATTAGCAAAACAATTGGACAAATGCGACCCTCAGAGGCTTGGCATCTCAAATACACACATCCAAACACACCATAGGGCCACAAGTTGAGTATATCAAGGATTTAATCAGGCTCTTTAATAAGAGCATAACTAATATCTCTTTAAGATACAAAGAGATCAATACCAAAACCATGAAAGACTCAACTCATTCAATCTAGCGGTCATAGGAGAAGAACAACAAGAACAATCCCTTGTAGATCAACTGCACATGCATGATAGGGATGTTGAAAGGGCTCTCACTGAAGTTATGGTTGAAATTAAACAAGTATTGACAATAAGAGGCAAGACTGATAAGAGGGTCCATAAAATTTGGGGGCACCAAAACCCCAAAAGAAAATTTGACTCATCCAAGCTGCCTTTGAGCCTCAAATCATAGGAAGCATTCCCATTGCTGCTTCCACCTGAAGAATTAGGTGAGAAAATATCATAAAAGAAAACAAAAGGCCAAATTAATATAGCTTACAAAAAAAATTACCTCCCAATTCTTGGGTTATGGAAGTACAGATAGTTCCTGTTGCAGAAGAAGAACCTTCTGCCCCTCAGATCAATGTTGCACATGAAAGAATCCCAAATCATATGATAAGACCTCCTGCTCCTGATTTACATGATGGGATGAATGTAAATAAGATGCCATGGTTTGAAGAAGTTTTATATGAATGGAATCTAAATGGCTCAAGCTCTCAACAAATAGAGCAAATGATCCATAGGATGCATATTGCATATAGAGATTACATAGCCAATGTAAAAGATGTAACGACAACATGTAAAATGATAATATCAGGATTCACAGGGGCTTTGCAGAATTGGTGGACAAGAACAATGACCAGGCATACGTGGAATCTATGGGGACAAAAGAAGAAGAAAACTGTAGAAGACATTGAAGAATCCAACCTAATAGTTTGCATGACTGCTGAAATCATTAAATACTGGGGATGAGCAATACAAAATGTCAAGTGCTATTTTTTAGATTTTGGATCATGGCATGTTCCAATTCCGCCAAGTTGATACCAAATTTTTCCCACTAGTCTTCAAGCCACTGTGGTGGATGATTTAAGATATTTGCTCATACGGTTACCAACCTGAATTTCAAAAGGGTGTAGTATGTCATGACATAGTAGTCTTTGTAGAGAAAATCACACCATAGGGATTTGTACTTAAAGTAGTCATTGTTTGTACCCAGAAATTTGTTCTCGGGATTTCCATATGTCCAAGAATATAGGGTCCCGATTCGATTTATGCAGTAGTACTAGTGGTATACCCTTCTTCTTGGGTTCATATCATTGAGGTTTTTGCTAAAATAGATACCTCTAAACAAATAAGATTCAGTTCATGCTAGTGATACATGAGAGCTTAGCTAGTGTCTGCAACTTTTCTTATTTCACTTTGGTATACTTGTTTAGAACCATACAACTGCTAATGGGGTATCTTCGAACTTCTAGTATAAGATTGATTAGCGCATTTGATGACATCAAGTTTTCATATAGGACTTCTGTACTCCTTAGCTCCCACTTGGGTGTCCAATATTGGATATATGAGCTCCAGCTGGTTCAGTCATCAATGCTTCTCATGGATGGCCCTCCATTATTTCATTTTGTAATGATCATGTTTACCCTGCTGGGTTGTGGGTTATGGGCCCACTTGATTCCGCCTCGCTTGATTTTCTATCTTGCTTTATTTTGGATCGGTTGTTTCTCGAAGTCTAGCTCGCCTGGTCTTGTTACAATATTTTCATCATATTTATTCAAACGATATTCCCTAGTCAAGAAGTTAGGGATACCGTTTTTCTCTCCTAAAATATGTTCTACAGTGTAACTATAATAGGAGAATAAGGCTTTCCATATGGAAAATTTTCCTTTGGTTGTAACATTTTATACGGTACTATTTAGGATGGATGACAGACTAGAACTATCAGTTTTAATTACAAAATCATGGATTACAAGATGAATCTCAGAATTTTTTATACAATTTAAACCAACCAATATTTCTTGGTCTATAATAGCATAATTCTTTTCTACGTCATCCCAAGCTTCTGATGCAAATTGTACAATTTCTTCAGAAGATTCCCCCCCACGGACCTATTTCAATACACCTCCCCACCCAACATTAGAAGCATCACATTCAACTATTTTGGGTAAAGTATCATCAATTATGTATAAAACATGGAGTGTTCTAACTTTCCTCTTGATATTTTGAATTATGCTCTGCATTCCATGGACCTAGGTCCTTCTTCAATATCTGGTTTAATATCTTCATGTCTGATGCACAGTCTTTATAATATGCAGAAAGATAATTGAGACATCCAAGGAATCTTTGCGTTTGTTTCTCACCTTTGATGACATTTGGAAATTTGTTTGAAAATTCTATGGTGTGCTCTTGAACCTTTATTAATCTCTTGCCCCCAAAATTCTACATCTTCCTGGTATAACTTCATCTTTTTAACAAAGAGAACGAAGCCATTATCATAAACAAATTTAAGGAAAACTTTCATATGCTTTTGAAGATATTCCAGGGATTTAGAAAATATTAGAATTTCATCTATATAGATCATAACCAATCCATATATTCCTTAAAAGTTGTTTCCATTATCTTCCAAAATTGGGATGGAGCATTCTTGAGCCCAAATGGCATCACTGTCCATTCATAATGGCCATGTGGAACTGTAAATGATGTCTATATTGGTCTTCTTCTGCAATCCCAATTTTCCAAAATCCACTTTTCATATAAAACTTAGAAAATACCTTGCATCCTGCTATCTTTTTTATTAAGTCGGATTTGTTTGGCATAGGATACCTATTCCAGTTCAATGCCTCATATAGGGGCTTGTAATTTATGACCATCCTCGAGACTCCTCTTATTTTTTTAGAGTGTTTATTAACATAAAATGCGTAACATCTCCACAGTATCTCTGAATGGATGATCAATCCGTTGCTTAGAAGATCATTTATCTCATTTTCGCAATGTTCTTGCATTTCTTTATTCAGAGAGTCTGTGTTAGACTAACCGACTAGTCCCTTAAATTCCAGCTTAGGCAGAAAACCTATAGTTTGTTTTTTTATGCTAGAAGGCATTTGGGATTTCTGCACACACATTTTTCTTGAAATCTTCCTTAGTCTTTGTCTTAATATCTCACCACTTCTATTGCTTGAACTGTTCCCCAATTTTTATCTTCTTAACTTCATCTTTGATGTTTCCTATTTGGGTTTCCTTAGCAGAAATTAGTTCTTGAATTGCTCTTTTAGTCCATTGTCCTAACTTGACATTATGGACCATGTTTGATATTCTAGGATTGGAAATCAATGGGAGGGATACAGGATTTTCTCATGGATTAGTTGCCATATACAGACCTTTGATTCCTTTGAGTGATGTTATCCTATGTGGCTCTAATGTCTCTAAAAATGGTGTTCCCAATATGAAGTCATTATTGAGCTTCATTACATAGAATCTTACATCCAAACTGAACTAATTCAGACATATCTGGTCTTTGGGGATTTCAAACTTGATTGTAGATGAGGATCCTACTGTATGAATGATATGAGTAGTAGGCTTACAATGTCTTGAAAGGATCCTATCTATGTTGATCATGTTTATATCTAAACCAAAATCTCTTAAAGTGGGCAGGATGAAGCCTTCATTGTCTATCCCGATCTTTAGAGACAATGTGTACCTCTGGTGTACTACTGCATTTACCCTGAATGCATCAAAATCACAGAGGTTTGGATTCCTTACCTCATAGAACTATAGATTTTTTGTTTCTTTTGGATCTTATCCTTCTTTCTTAAGCTATAGACTTGAGCCTGAGATTACTTCCTCATTAGATGATTCATCTACTGCAACTTGTTTTGCCTCGACTTTCTCTAACCTGGACCTTAGCTCCTTAATTTCCCTTTTCAGGATATTCTTCTCTTTGGATAAATCATGGAGAGTGATTGCTTTATTCTTATCCGTTTCTAGCAATGGATCCGTATTCCTTTCATATGATGGGAGAGTTGTAGAAAATAGGTTCCAATTTGTTGGTTCAGTAGGTTGAATTGCCGAGTCACTTGCTCTAGATATCAGATCTTCCTTTTCTCTCTTCTGGTATTCCTTCTATTTTCCCTTGAACAGGAAGGACTCTGCAAATTCCTTTTTCATGGTTTCTTTAGCAAGACCTTCTTCCATATCCTCAATTTGCTTCATCATGTGAGAAGCCTAGCTATTTGATCTCACCATATTGCAGTGTGTGATATAATTCCTTTATTCTTTCCATGCTGGAAATGTAGCGTATGTAGCATCATCATATTCGTCTAAGATATTGCTAAGACTTTTATCTAGAATAGAGCATTGACAGTCATCCATATTTCTGCATGTGCAACTATGATCTTCTCCTACCTTTAGAATTTATTCAAAGTCTGTGCTCTCCTCTGATGATGCTATGCAATTTATTTCTTCTGGGGAAGTTGATTCCTCTGCATTGTATGCACCTCCATACGCTTTGCTTTTAGGGAAAGTAGTTTCTCTATGTCCTTTATTTTGGTAGAGTAAGCATATGTAGTTTTTCAAAAAATCTTCTGGTGATGGTTTTTCTTCTGTTCTCAACCTAGAATTATTTCCTAGTCCTTTTGGATGGATATGATTTGGAAATTTATTTGCATAATGTCCTATCTGAACACATTTGAAGCAATTTGTCTTTGGTGGATACTTCCATTTTTATCTCCCTCCATGTTCATCCTTTAATCTTTCATACTGGTAATTATTTCTTCCAGTCTTGGAAGTATACCATTTTCCATATCTCCTTTTCTTCTGACCATTATATCCTTTCTTATAACCTTGTTTAAAATTATTCATTCTTTTGTAAAGCTCATATTTTTTTGGATATGCATATTTATAATATTTGAGTTTTTCCTTCGTTCTTTTTTTCCTTTCATAGGAGTCCTTTTATTCTCTTGGATAATTTGGCTCCAGTATGCCAAATTATTCACAGAATCCTGCTGTACCAAGGAGATATTCTATGGTTTCCTTGGATACTATTAGTCTATTGCAAATATTTGCAATACAACCAAATGCTATATCATAGAATCCTCCCCAGCTATACTCATCAAGAGATTATTTAACTAGGGCATTGGTAAAGAAAGTGATGATATATACTTTTCTTTCCAGATTTCACTATCACTATTGTCTATATCTTGAATCCTTATTACCCAGTCCCTATGGAATTGTTCATAATGTTTAAGGCTTTTGCATTTCATGTTTAGTAGTATCTGTGTGTTCTTTTCCTTGACATTTTCTAGTGCTCCTCTCTAGTATTTAAGTATTTCAGTAGTCATGCATCCTATTGGGTTGGATTCTTCAATTCCTTTTGTATTTGTCATTTTTTTATGTTCCCACAGATTTCACTTATGCATGGTCATTGTTCTTGTCCATCACTTCTGCAAATCCCTTGTGAATCTTGATATTATCATTTTACATGTTGTCGTTACATCTTTTCCATTGGCTATGTAATCTCTATATACAATATACATCCTATGGATCATTTTTTCTATCTGTTGAGAGCTTGAGCCATTTAGATTCCATTGATATAAAACTTACGCAAACCATGACATCTGATTTACATTCATCATTGGCTATGTATCTCTATATACAATATACATCCTATGGATCATTTTCTCTAACTGTTGAGAGCTTGAGCCATTTAGATTCCATTGATATAAAACTTACGCAAACCATGACATCTGATTTACATTCATCCCATCATCTAAATCAGGAGCAGGAGGTCTTATCCTATTATTTGGGATTCTTTCGTGTGCAACATTGATTTGATGGGAAAAAGGTTGTTCTTCCTCAGGAGGAACTATCTATACTTCCATAACCCAAGAGTTGGGAGGTAATTTTTTATGTAAGCTATATTAATTTGGCCTTTTGTTTTTTTTTAATATTTTCTCGCAGGATTCTTCAAGTGGAAGCAGCTATGGGAATGCTTCCTACGGTTTGAGACTCAAAGGAAACTTGGATGAGTCAAATTTTATTTTGGGGTTTTGGTGCCCCCAAATTTTATGGAACCTATTATTAGTCTTGCTTGTTATTGTCAAGACTTGTTTAAATTCAACCATAACTTGAGTGAGATCCCTTTCCACATCCCTATCATGCATGTGCAGTTGGTCTACAAGGGATTGTTCTTGTTGTTCTTATCCTATGGCCGCTAGCTTGAATGAGTTGAGTGTTCCAAGGTTTTGGTTGATCTCTTTGTATCTTAAAGAGCTCTTCTTTATTCTCTTTATTGAAGAGCCTGATTAAATACTTGATATACTCAACTTGTGGCCCTATGGCGTATTTGGTTTTGTGGATTTGAGATGCCAAGCCTCTAAGGACCGCATGTGTCCAATTGTTTTGGTGATAATTTTCCTTATTATCTTCTTTTGGCACCACAAAGGGTGTTGCCAGGATTGGATCTTCCTTTTCTCCTTCTCTCTTGAGAATAATTGGCTTTAAAGGAGGGAATGGAGTTACTGTATGAGTTTCTCCTCCCTTGGACAATTCCCATTTGTGACCTTCGGCAAGTCTTTTTTCAGGATGTTTCTCTTCTATAGGTTTTGGTTTCTCACTCTCTACCATGTTTACTTTTGTTTCATTGGATAATATTTACATTCTATACCATTTATAGAATGATATCCACTGATTCTGTGTTACCATGTAGGATTTCCATTGTTTAGCCAATTCTTGTTTTTGTGTTAGAGAGTGAGATTCTCTAAATTATTTAGAGTTTCCATGAGTGAAAAAATCCCAATTAACCATGTTTTTCATGAATATTTCTTCGGGATCATAAGGAGAATACCCTTTGTATATATTCAATAAGTTTGCAATTTCTTGTAGTGTTGGCCTATAAATCTCTTTGAGAAGATTCTCCTGAAACCTACAGGAAGGGATATTGAATTTCTCTTTGAGTTGCCTGAAATTCTTACTTTGATTCCTAGGGCGTTATAGCTCCATTTGATTTTGATTATGTAAATATGAGGGAGTTTTGTATCCCAGTCCTTATTTTTCTCCATATAGTTTCTGGTAGTCAAGCTGGTCTTGTACTGGCATTAAGGATTTTCCCCAATGGTTTAGTGCTATCACATTTTTCTTTAATTTCTTTTGGTATGGGAAAGTCCAGATCTTATTGCAGTAAGATTTTGGTACATGAGGAAACTTAACATTATCAAGTACTTCAGGTTTATCTTGGAGACACTGGGAATTCTTAGTTTCAAACCAAGAATATGGGTGTTGGTAGACTCTGGCTTTAGCTGGAAAGTTTGAAGATGGAATAAATGTATTAGTATATGGATGAGTAGGTGGGAATACTGTAAATTGTTTGTCAGTTTGACTAATGTCACCACATTGGTTGAGTTAAATTTGATAAGAAGTAGAAGGAGGTAGATCACGAGGGAGAGAGAGAGATCTGCGTGGAAAAAGAATTTTGCGGTAGTGTTGTTTTCTAGTATCTGGGAATTGGTTACTGTGACTTGAGGTGGCTTCTTGGGAGTAGGAATCATCCATTCTGTAGGAAATATGAGTTATTCCCATGTAATTTTTTCAGGAATGAGTGTGTTGGACTGGTTATCTACTTTCACAAGCATATAGGCAGTATCCTCAGGATGAGGTTTCTGTTTAACCAGAGGGGTAAGAGTATTGGTAAAACGTAATGCCACTTTGTAATGTATATTGAGAATGAAAGTAATAGGATTCATGTCATATCACTGTGTAAATACTTGACGGGGACACAATATAGGTATCAAGTGCAGTCATGAGCTTCCTTTTTACTATTAGGGAGTAAGAAATTAAGCCAAAATCACCTCTTATGTAGGCTAGGATATGATTTATTTGACTATGAAATGATGATGGTCAAGTAGTAATATTTTCTCTACTTAGTGTTAGTTTTCAACATTTAATTCAATAGATCTAGGATCTTAACTGAAAGAACAACATGTACATCATATCAAGCATAAGAGACAAGAGACACAAAACAATTCACCGGGGAAAACCAAGAAGGTGAAAAACCCTGCAACTTCCTTAGAGATAGAATAAGCATCAATACAAGGATCACCATGATCAAACACAAGAGACAGATATCTTTAGAAGCATGCTCCTCCTCCACTTGTGCGCACTCCTCCTCTCTCTCACTAATGCGAAGTGAGTGAATAATAGAATGTGTAAAATGAGAGAGACACACTCTCTATTTATACACTAACTTTCACTTGACATTTACTCAACTAGGTCGGCCTCAACTTAACCACTTAACATAATGTTGATTGGGCCGACCCCTACTAGGGTGGTCTAATAACCCTTTGACCCACATGAATCATATAGGGCCGACCCCATCAAGGTGGTCTAATAACCCATCAAGTATAAGTTATGACACTTACAATATAACTTGAGACACTTGCAAGTACACATGACGACACTTCCAATCGGAGGAATAATACATCTCCGTTGGGGATACAATAAAGTACAAATACAATATACAAGTGAATATCTTCCAAAGTTACAAATACATCAACACTCCCTCTTAACTAGGAAGGTATTCTCTTGACACAAGTCATCAATACATATAGGCACAAGTCTTCAATTCTGGAGCTGGATCATCATCACTGCTGCTGTACTTGACATCTCGATCAATGGGCTATCTCATAATTCTTCTCGTCATAGGAAGTTCTACAGAGCCAACCATTTTTCATGCTGGATGTAGGCCCACCTCCTGCAGGTCTTCATCAACACTGGCCATACTGTGGAATCCTTAGGACTTATTACGTGCGTCACAAAACCTCGAAAGAGTATCCCAGGATCCTTTATGTGCCTAAGCATGACCGAAAAGATCTCTCAAGGCAATATTACATGTGACCCCACCACAAAACCTCGAAAGGGTATCCCGAGATCCTTTATGTGCCTAAGCACGACCAAAAATATCTCCTAGGGAAATATTACATGTGGTCACCACAAAACCTCGAAAGAGCATCCCAGGATTGATTACGAGCGTACTCCTCAACCTATCGGATCTCCCAAGGCAACATTACATGTGGTCATGGAAAAACCTTGAAAGAGCATCCCGAGACTAATTACGAGCGTATTGCAACCTATCGGATCTCCCAGGTCAATATTATATGCCATAGGACAAAACCTCGAAAGAGCATTCCCAGGACTAATTACGAGCGTACTGCTCAACCTATCGGATCTCCCAGGGCAATATTATATGTCCTCTTAAAGTAAAACCTCGAAAGAGCATTTTCCAGATCTCCCAGGGAACTATTACATGCCATAGGCAAAACCTTGCAAGAGTTTATGCAAATCTCCAGGGAAAGATTATATGCTCATCTGCACAACCTGATACTCACCATACATCATCCTGATCATCATCACTGCATCGTCTTAATGCATGTCATCTAGAGCATCGTCCTGATACTCATCACACATGATCATCCTGATCATCATCAATGCGTCGTCCTGATGCATGTCATCCAGAGCATCGTCCTAATACTCATCACACATGATCATCCTGATCATCATCACTGCATCGTCCTGATGCATGTCATCCAGAGCATCATCCTGATACTCATCACACATGATCATCTTGATCATCGTCATAGCATCGTCCTGATGCATATCATCCAGAGTATCATCCTGATACTCATCACACAACGCTTATATCCACAGCCATGGGAAGGATCCTCCTCTCACCATGCTTGGAATGGCTTCTACAAATGTGTCCCATCACTTCTTTCTTGAAGTATCTTCAATCTAAAGAACACCAAGCCTCTCCCTGAAGTACTCAAACTTCACTCTGGCTAGTGGTTTAGTCAACACATCTGCAACCTACCCATCCGTCGCAACATACAGGAGCTTCACTACTCCTCTCTGCACCATATCCCTGATATAGTGATATTTGATCTCGATGTGCTTCGACCTGTCATGGAACACCGAGTTCTTAGACAGCTTCACACAACTCTGGTTGTCACAAAAGATACCAGTAGCATCCAACGAGATATCAAATAACTCATACAGTAGCTTCCTAAGCCATACTGTCTCACAACTAGCCAAACAAGCTGCGACATACTCTGCTTCAGCTGTACTCAGTGCTACGCAGGATTGCTTCCTACTCAACCAAGAGATCACACCTGATCCCATACTAAAGTAACACCCTGAAGTGCTCTTCCTATCTGTAGCACTACTTACCCAATCTGAATCAACATAACCCTCTAGGTTAAACTTTTGATTCGCATCATACTTGAGCCCATAATCAACCGTACCCTTCAGGTACCTCATAATATGCTTTACAGCTATCAGGTGAACATGTCTAGGATCTATCAGAAATTGGCTCAAGGTGTTCACCGCAAAGCAAATATCTGGTCTCGTGTTTGTCAGGTACATCAAGGACCTAATCATTTGATGATACACCATGACATCAAGCAGCTCAGATGAAGCATCACACAAAAGCTTTAGGTTCGATGCCATAGGTGTGGCCATGGCCTTGCAGTCCATCATCCTGAACCGCTTCAGGATCTCTACTGCATACTTTCCTTGTCCAAGGAACATTCCATTTGCACTCTGCCACACCTCCATACCTAGAAAGTAATGCATCATACCCAAGTTCTTCATCTCGAACTCGGTAGCAAGCTTCCTCTTCGTGTCGGCAATCAATCTATCCTCACCTTTCACAAACAGGTCATCCACATACAATAGTAGGATGACAGGATTTCCTTCCTCAACCTTGTAGTAAAGGTTGGAATCCGCTTTACTCTTGGTAAAGCCCAAACTGGATAGGAAACTGTCTATCCTACCATACCAAGTCCTAGGAGCTTGCTTCAAACCATACAAGGCTTTCTTCAATCTGCACACATGTGACACCCTGTCATGTGTCTCAAAATCGAGTGGCTGCTCCACATACACTTCCTCTTTGACTACACCATATCAATTTGGTGTATCTTCCACTTCATCACTGCATCCAGAGCAGGTATTGTTCTGATGGAAGCGTATTTGGCTATAGGTGCAAAAGACTCTTCATAATGTATCCCCTCTTTCTGGGAGAAGCCACGAGCAACAAATCTTGCCTTGTATTTCTCTATGCTACCATCTGCAGCATGCTTGATCTTATAGATCCACTTGGAAGTCACAACAGACTTCCCTTCAGGTCTTAGGACCACATCCCAAACATCATTCTTCATGATCGACTGGTATTCCTCGATCATGGCCTTCTTCCATTACTGCATCCCAGATCCTGGGAACTTCAATTCTTCAATATTTTCAATAGATAGTTTTCTTTGGACTTTGTTGCTAGAACGAATGTTGTAGTCCTTCTTTTGTAGGTACACGGTCTTTCCTACAAGACAAGTTCAATTGCATGATTAGAAACATCTTATATATTTCAGAACAAATTCTTACTCATAAAGACATATGTCATACAGTCATGCAATTATCTTAGCCAATGCTTCAATACAACATTTATCCATATTTCGTAACTTTCTAGATGCCTTCCATCTCTACCAGAACATTGTTAAGAGTGTGCACAACTCCCAACATGTCAGCAAAGAGGTTTCATTCTATATAAGTAGCAATGGAATGTTGTACAGTACCATTGGCCACTTACCCATTACTATATTTAGGAGTATCTTGTTCATTAATGCAACATTTTCTAAAATGCATAATATACATCCTAAATCTAGGAACATGTACATGACTGAACAACATCTTTTAAGTAATCATATAATAAATGATAATTCAAACAATTATCTTTGTTTAGTTGTAAGTGGACTCAATATCAATCTTTGCTTCCTTGTAGGAACCACTGGAGTGTGCTCCCTCTTGATCTTTGCTTCTTTGTAGGAACAACTAGAGTGAGCTCCCTCTCGATCTTTGCTTCCTGGATTATCTGTCTTTGAACTTATATCTATCCCGAACCACTATGCATGCTTAAGTGTGCACTGGTGTCATCCTCAAGATCTCATACATAATCATACATGCATTAGTATAATCTCAATACTATTTGTAACATACCCTTTAAGCTGGAAAACATTTTGTGTTCAGAAACATTATGATAACTTTTATTGTAAAGTTTGTATTGGACAAGTGTCCAAGGATGACTGTAATTTGCACAATATATTATTATTTAATAAATAAAATTGGAGATAAACACCTAAGAGGACTGTTGAAAGAGTGGTTACTGATCCACTAGGTGGAATGGAACTGGGGTAGAAGGCAATGGACAAGTGGCAGCATCATGATGCAACTAACTAGCTGTTGGTATGGGACAACTCCCTTGAAATGTGGTCATAGTGCCCTGAAAGATGGGACTGGAGCTTGAGGATCATTTATTCTAAACTGACCACTAAAAGACCTAGGCAGTCTATATAATAGCCATCAAATTGTGAACTGAGGTTCACCACTTTTCCTGACCAGGAAATTTACCTTGGGGTTTTGCTGTGTTTGCACCCAAGAGATTTGATGAGGGGATATGCTGTTGTTGATCATGTTGTGAGTTTGCCAAACTATTATTGAGTTCAGGAGTTTGATGTTGAGTGGAGAAGGCATTTGTTTCAGGAGTTTGATACCGAGTGGAGAAGGTATTTTTGAGTGCCTTGCTTCTACACAGATTCCACCCACTTACTGGATCAATAAGTAGGCTCAGGGGTTCATTAGAAGTCAGCAGTTGAGCTGCTTCTTCTGAAGCAGGTTGGGAGGAACAGGCCTCCTTGGGTGTTTGTCGGCCCTATCGTCAGATACAGGTCCTATTGTCTTATCTGTTTTATTTTAATTTATGTTATCTATTTTGCATATTACAGTTCTGTTGTTTAATAAATCTTCTCTGTTTAATTTATAAGTAATTTCAGCCTCCTGTATAAGTTAAAGATTCTGTATAAATGTGAAATGATTGAAATAGAATTGTTTTTGTATTTTTTCCCATGCAAAAAGGAATAGCATCGTACTCCAGTACAGAAACTGATTAAATATAGATAAGTCTGATAGACAAATAGCCAAGTGAATGGACAGATTTAAATTGTTATAATTTTATTTTAAAAAGTTTCTACTTCCTATTAAATTCTTGTATTTACATTTCAGTACTCTAACTATTAATTATTTTTATTTAGATGTATTCATAGTTTATATACAATAATTCTATTTATAAATATCATTGTTTTCAATTAATTATATTCTGTTTTAACAATATAAAGATTTAATTTCAAAATATAGCAGAATGATATTTTTCTATAGACATCAAGTATTTTCCATTCACATTCCTACATTTATTTAAATCATATTTCCACATGATTACTGTAGATCGAATAGATAGATTTTTAACATCATCTTCAGCGTTTAAAATAATATATAACTGTAAAGCAAAGTCAAACATATTACACATATCATCAGCCATCCTCATTCTATACATTCTAATCTTGTCTAAACCCTAAAGCTTGCTAGTTTCATAGTTGTACCACTTAAATTATTAATACAGTCGAGATGGAGGCATTGGCCAAAACCTAGTATATATTTACAAACCATTGAATTATTTAAACAGTAGCAGTGCTATTATTCATACATACTTTACACATGATTTCATTTTAGAAATATCCATAAACTTACATTACAAAACAAAGCACGATAGCAAAGGCATTGTTATAACCTAGCTTACACAAACATTGCCAATACATACAAACTGTCTGAAATACAATTTATTTCTATCGACGAGTAACCAATTTCATACACAGGCTAAGCCCAAAAAGTATCAACACAAAACAATTATGGCCATTTAAAGTTTGGAAAAATATAGTGTATTATCATATCAACAAAGTCTGAAAGACTCTCTTAAAAACAAAGGACGTGCCAAGATTTGAAACCCAGAACTAAACCATAAATCCATTCTTTTACATCGACAATGAGCTACAGGATATATTCATGGTCAAGTCCAAGAAGATGCAAAGCATGACGATTGCAATCGAGAAGTTTAAAAACATTCTTCCAACTCGACAGAGCTCTTTCTTTTAACAAACAGAAGTTACATTTTTCACGGCATTGCCTGTGGGTTGAGGTACTAACCTCCCCAAACTTTTAAAGAAAAGGAAAGGGTTTACAAACCCTATTTTCAAACTTTCCAAGTTAAAACACAATAGACAGAATTCTTTTAACAGTCGACCATCTCATCTACAGGGTCTTGAGACATTGCTAAGCTTACCGGTTGGGTATAGCTGTAGCCAATCTACAACACCAAAACTGTATCATAACCATGAGTTGTTACCCTGCAACAATAAACATCGATATTGTGGTTAAAACTGTTATCTTATCAAGAATGAAGACTCAACTTGAATAAACACTCAAAGATCGATTATGAAAGCTACAGGAGGATATCGCATGCATTACCCTATCATTGAATGTCGTAGCAGCTTTAACTCCAAGCCTGAGGTAGTTGCAACCAAACCCTGGTATCGATGAATGCCAGTGAAGTTGAGCCAACACTTATTCATTACAGTGAAACAGCACCGAGAAGAGGTATCAAAGTCTTCTGACCATACATTACAAAACCATTATCAATCTAAGCAAACCCTCAAACAAGTCGAGTATCGAATCCACGTAAAGATGATGCTAAGACTGGTAACAGAAACTTTCAACACTAAACAAACTAGAAAGAGCTCGGCTCTATAAATTTCAGAGGTATCGAGTTCGAGACTCAGGAGCAATGCCTCCATAGGCAGTTCAAGTTTGCTACAAACCCTCGGCCTGTCGGCCTCTTGCAGAGCTCCATCACCGAATACAAAGTGACATAATAAACGTTGAAATGAAGCAGAGGTAGGGTTAAACCCTTGTCATCATTACACTACCAAATCAACGGTGGATATCATCGGTGTGATTCACGAAAACAACTAGATCAAACTACTATATTAATTACAAACATTCATTGAAATTTCCATGAGGGAGCCATGAAGGAACCCACTCTTTAACCCTCAAGCACAATATGTTTACACATTAGCACTAGGACAGTTTTTACCATTGCATGGCACGTGATCAAGTTTGGTGTGCCAACCACGATGGAAAACCACTAAGCTCGACAGTCATGTCCATTTAATGCACATGACAGTTTTTGTATTGCCAACATGTGGCATTTAACACCCACACCATATTATTCATAATACCATATGATGTTTTATCGAAAGTCAAACTATGCAACCCTGTCAAACACATAGTTTTGACATTCATCAAAGTTTGCATATTACACCTTATCATATAGTGTGTATCAAATTCACCACATAGCATTTAGCACACATTTCATCACATTGGTAAAGTCGAAAATGCTTAACCCTGTTAAGGCTTAAAGCTAAGCAACTTATGCGCTAGGGTTTGCATGTAGGTGCATATCACCTAGTGGGTTTATATTTCACATATTAATATAGTTGCCATGATTTTCACATACCATATAGTTGCAATGAAATTCACATATCACAAAGTATTACAAAGTAGCATTTAACCTATAGGTGTGTGCATAAATCCATATAGTTACACATAGATAATAAGGGTTGCACTTAACTCATACCATTCACATATTAGACAAGAAGGCGTGTAGTGTATAGAATAAGATAGGATCTCAAAGAGGCACATATACCATATAGTTTGCACAGAAACCATATTGCGCATATAGTGTCGTGCAATCACATAAGTGCCACTTAGGGTATCACAATATTTACAACTCACATTTCACCAATGTGATAGTTGTTAGAATGGTAACAAAATATGTTTGCAATGGTTAAATAATAACCCTATAAACACTTGTAAGACAGACCTTAGAGTTATACATGGTGAACAGATCTTAACACGTATACATACACACCTTTTAATGAATGGTGTAAGAGAAAACATTTTAGAACATTACCATCATCACTGTATATAGACCTTAAAACATTTTAACAAACAGTTGTACTTGGAAATTCCACAAATTGCCACGGAGGTAGAAGGTAGGCTGTTACATACAGAAAAACATGAATGAACACAAATAATTCTGGGTACAACACTGCGATATGATCATTCTAGATCTTCTTTGATAAACCGTTGATTACTTTTGCAACTTTTATCTCTTACCTGTCAAACTATCACAAGTACGAATTCACATGATTTAGCATGAATGCTAAGTAAGCCTCGGGGCGTCCGAAGGACCCCTTCATCAACCAAACAAAAGTACATTAGTCAAATAGTGTATCAACTTTCGTAAACAACAACAGAAGAAATGTATAACAACACAACTAAATATAGATAACATTTCATGCACTATTCTATTTCCGCATTATTAAATGGCATTTATTTCCACGTAGAAAAGTTTTAAATTTTTACGATTTTCCGGGATGTTACACTATCAAAACATCATGATTCTAAATAATCTTAAATATGTATGATCATGATCATTTCATACATAGGTAATAAGCGTTAGTAGTCAAGGTTTTAGGGAAGACTTCTTTGACTCATGCATATTCTTATTTGACCATAGGATTCTTTTGGTTAGTCATATCATCAATCAAAGTAAGAAACATAATATGCATAAACCCTTGATTACTAAAACTTCTAACTTTCAAGAATAATCATTATCATTCATACAAAAGTATAAGATCCTAACACAAGGTAGGATTCTAACTTGATATAGGAAAAACATACCTAGAATATCATGTTGGCTAGTTATGTCTAACATACCCAAACAATGTCTTCTTGTTCTCTTCAATGACTTATGCTTAGTAACCTGCATAACTCATAAGTTAACCATTGTAGAACCAAATTATACATACCTCGTAAGTGGAGCTTCTATGTGATCCATGAGTCTTTGTCTTCATGTCACCATGGTCATATGTTCTTGATCTAGAACTTGATTTGTACCTTTCATGTTAGTGGACAACATCAACCTCATAAAACACCACAGTGCATTAGTACAATCATAAGTATCATAACCCTAATCAATGAATGTATTCTATCATTCACATGCGTTCATAGTTTTACTAGGGTGATAAGACAAGTCTAAAATTGTACTAACCTCAACAATATGAAGACAAACATATCATAAACTTAATCATGAACAAATTTCAAAACATACCTGTATCTCTTCAAGTCATACTTGTTGAGATTGCTTGTAGCATTCTTATGTAAATCCTCATCCTCATCTCCCTCTGGAACTGGAGCTTATTCACTTATGCAGGTGTCCAATTCATTCTCTTCTAGGATTAACCCAATCCACTTTGATTTACTGAAACTAGATCTGGAGCCGGATTGGGGTTTTTCAGAGAAACCCTAAAAATTCAAACTTTTGAATGGATGGAAAGATGTGGCTTGCTGAGCTGATCAAGCTGGTATACTTTAATTTTGAAAACTGCAAAATTTGACCCCTCAAAATTGCCTTTGAAACTTTTGGATTCACTAGATAGGACCCCGAACTAGGGTTTGATAAAGCCCACCCTTCTTCCCAACCAAAAGGTTCGATCCAAAGCTCTAAACTTTGATTTTTTTTAGGAGCTTCAGCCATGGTCACAGACTTAAAAAATTCCAACTTTTGCAGAAGCCCTAATTTTCCATCTTTTTGATCAAAATCCCAAACTAGGGTTTGATCAAGCATAGCCTTCTGCCCAACCAAAAAATTCGATCTTTGTCTCTAAATTTCGATTTTGATGAGGAGCATTCAGCTGTGGTCTCCGATTCCAAAAATTCCAACTTTCTTCGAAGCCCTAAATTCCAGCAGCAGTGATAAACCAAGAATGAAGGTGCTTAGAATCCAAATCTATTTTGACAGAAATATGCACCTGATTGTTTTTGGTGCATCTCTAATATTGCGAATCCACAGGGTTTGAAACTTTGGCCTGTGGTAGCTTGACCTGTCATATTTCGAACCCCACAAGTCTGACCTCAATTGGATTCTTTGAGAGAGAGTTATGCCAAGTGTCACAATGTGACCTATTTATGGGATAAAACAAGACAGTGAACTTGTACGGCATGCCACGTGTGACTGGTTCAACTTCGGCCTCTGAAAAACTTACCTGAGAAACTAAAGTCCGTGTTCTACCTATCACTTTTTACAAAATTTCATTTGGAGCTTCCTAGCCCAAGTTGTGACCTTTTTTCCTAGGTCACCTGTTTATGACTGAGATCTGGAAGAGGCAAAAACCCTAACTTGTACAGATCATAAATCACAAAGTACAACGAATCCGATGTTGTTCTTCAGACACAAAGTACATGGGGAATCTACGACCTTGAAAAGTTTCAGAACCTGAACCTTCGCAAAAATGGATTTATGGCGAAAGTGCTATGATGATTGGTTTTTTCTATATCAAGCCCTAGCTTGCAATTTGTCGCATGTGCAACAAGTCTCATAAATGCCATATCATGCCTTCCTTCAGGCTAGCTCTGATACCATGTTAGTTTTAAGCATTTAATTCAATAGATATAGGATCTTAACTGAAAGAACAACATGTACAACATATCAATCATAAGAGACAAGAGACACAAAACATTTCACTGGGGAAAACCAAGAAGGTGAAAACCCCTGCAACTTCCTCAGATATATAATAAGCATCAATACAAGAATCACCATGATCAAACCCAGGAGATAGATATCTTCAGCGATATGATCCTCCTCCACTTGTGCGCACTCCTTCTCTCTCTCACTAATGCGAAGTGAGTGAATAATAAAATGTGTAAAATGAGAGAGACACACTCTCTATTTATACACTAACTTTCACTTGACCTTTACTCAACTAGGTCGGCCTCAACTTAACCACTTAACATAATGCTGACTGGGCCGACCCCTACTAGGGTGGTCTAATAACCCTTTGACCCACATGACTCATACAGGGCCGACCCCATCAAGGTGGTCTAATAACCCATCAAGTATAAGTTATGACACTTACAATATAACTTGTGACACTTGCAAGTACACATGACGACACTTCCAATCAGAGGAGTAATACATCTCCGTTGGGGATACAATAAAGTACAAATACAATATACAAGTGAATATCTTTCGAAGTTACAAATACATCAACACTTAGCATGTTTTAATAATCTAACCAAGTGGATAAGCGCCATCTAAAAACAAGTGTAGGTTTAAAGACAACTATGAAGATAGAAGGTAGTGCATTTTACCAATCACACAAGCTGGGAAAAGTCAGTTCCAGTTAAATTCACAAAGTAGTGAAAGAAGAACTCGATATCACTCTATTAGTCTCTCTTGATTTCCAGGTACAAATCTAGAATAGATTGATCTCATGATTTACAATGAAGACGCCTTGTTGAAACTATGTAATAAATAGAGGCTTACGCATAACGTGAAGCTCTCTCATGAATTTTGTTATTTATTTTTTCAGACATTTTATTTTACAACACTCAAGTTTTTGTATTACAATTGACATGGATTCTATACCAGCTCAATGAAGAAACTGTGTTTCATATTACCTGTTATTTTATAAGTTTAATTTAGCTCTTGTAATACGCTTTGAGGTGGCCCCCCTTATTGCGTTGAGCAGGAGTTCTGTGTTTTCTTTATATTTAGATGAAAAGCATTTCATTATTTTTTATTGAGTAAGCAATTGTGATTCATTGAAGTATTATTTGTTGCATAAGATATATTTCTGGAAATGCTTGTTTTCATCCGTAGCTTTGTATAATGACATCTATAGTTTCATTATATGGCGTTTGTAGTATTGTAGGCGCATTCCGCAGAGACAATTTAAAACAGATTTACCTTTTCATGCATTAAACAGTTTTCACTATATCTGCATCTGAGACTTGGTTTACATTAATTTATTTTGGGAATTCATAGATTAGCATATCTCCAATTTTTCATAAATGGTTATTTTCCTTAGGTAAAGTTTTCCAAAGCATCTTTTAAATAGATTTATGCTTTCATAGATCAGATGTATGCTTTCCTAAGATAGATTTATTCTTTCATGGATCAAATTTATGCTTTCTTAAAATAGATCGATGCTTTCATAGATCAGATGTATGCTTTCTTAAACTAGATTTATGCTTTCATAGATTAGATGTGTACTTTCATAAAAACTAGATTGATGCTTTCATAGATTGTTAGATTATTTCCTTCAGCAAGTAAATGATATTGTTAAACAATTTTATTTATATTCATTCATAAAACAGATAATTTACATACTTCCCTTTAACTAGAACATTCTCAAATTCCGTCACTTTAGCTAGGATTCTCTCAGTGTTGCACATATAGTGCATAGTTCCTCTTAAGTTTGTATGATCCCTGGTCGATAATTAAAGTAAGGTTCCTAAATTGTAAACCCATAAAAATGTTAGCATATCAGAAGACCACCAATACCCTTAGTTCAAGCACATCCCTCAGATAGGGATCTGGTATCAGAAGCTCCCTAGAAACGTTTACGAAATGGAGAAAGAAACTAAGTCCAATTTTTGTAGAGGTTGCTCCACGCTCAGAGTAGGCGAGGAGTCTAGCTCGTAGTATGCTTGCCCGTTCAAGATCTTTGTCACGTCCAAGACTCTGGTTCTTTCTCCAATGAATAAATGTTTCCAGGGTCCTTCACGCATACCACTTGCCTCTTACAATGCCTTCCTTCCTAACAAATGAGGAATTATGCATTGGCGCTAATCCCGACCCTCATACACTCTCTTGCAGTGTGATTACAACTGGTCTTAGCTTAATAGTTGTGTGACAAGGTAATCAGATATGAAACATGGGCCATCTTCATAAACGAATCTTATATTAACGTGGAAGAAATTTTATAGTAAAGACTTGGTTTATGATACCATCTAATCACTCAAGGTGAAGTGGTAGAGCATACTCCCATTAGACTCTTTCTCAAACTTGATTCTATTACAAACTCCTCAACTCAAATTAGACTAGACTCAAGAGTTTCTGATGCAATTAGATTAGGAGAACCCACACTTTTAGAACATAATCCTCCACATTCGACTGACATTGAATGCCCAAATAGGGAGGATGCACCATTATTTATAAGAGGAGGATACTTCAGGACTACAAAAGAATCATTATTCCATCTGAACAAAGTGACTAATATATTTTCCGTATATTCTCAATATCCAGAGATTCATCCGGAAAGCTTAAACTGACACTGACATATATTTTCCATAGATTCTCTAAATGTGGGTCAATCCACACCCTAATTCAGAGAAGTGCTCCAAGTCTAGAGAATCGTCCGAAAATCTAATTCAACTGACAAAATATAAATGTTGTAGACAGACCCATACAACTAGTTCAATACTCATACTGACAATTGAAATGAAGATAAATGTTGTAGATAGACCCATACAACTAGTCTGACAGAGGTGGACCATATAGGGGCCGAAAACATGTGGTTGTGTCCAAGGATTTAGAGTATAATGATCTCAAAACCACTTGTCTATTACTATGCACATGAACTTGGATTCTTGTTTTCACTAGCCGCTGTTCTTTATTATAAATATAGTAGTTTAGGATTTGGTTGTCAGGAATGGCCAGTTGATGAATGTATCTAAAAGTTGTGAGTGGTTGTCCAAAGCTATTTTTTAGATTTTGTATTACGACAGGTTTGAATGACGTCAAGTTGATACCGAATGTTTCCCACCAGTCTTCAATCCACTGTGGTGGATGATTCAATATATTTGCTTGTACCTGCCCAAATTTAAAAAGGGTGTAGCATGTCATGTCATAGTTGCATTTGTGGAGAAAATCCCACCATACGAATTTGTACTTAAAGTAGTCATGGTTTGTACCCATAAATTCATTCTTAGGATTTCCATCCGGCCAAGCATATATGGTCCTGATTCAATTGATATAGTAGTACTGATGGTCCAACCTTCTTCTTGGGATCATATCATTGAAGTTTCTACTAAAATTAGATACCTATGAATAAATAAGATTCAATTCATTAGAGTGATACATGAGATCTTGGCTAGCATATACAACTTTTCTTATTTCAATTCGGTATACTTTGTTAGGAACCATACAATTGCTAGTGGGGTATATCCGGACTTCTAGTACAAGACTGATTAGCGCATTTGATGATATCAGGTTTTCATCCACAAATTATGTACTCCTTATCTCCCACCTTGGTGTCCAATATTGGAGATATGAGTTCCATCTGGTTCGATCATCAATGCTTCTCGTGGATGGTCCTCCATTATGCCATTCTGTAATGATCATGTTTACCCTGTTGGGATGTGGGTTATGGGTCCACTTGCTTCCACATCGCTTGCTTGATTCTGGCTCGCTTGTTTTTGGGAGTCTAGCTCACCTGGTCCTGTTACAATATTTACATCACATTTATTCAAAAGATATTCCCTAGTCAAGAAGTCAGGGATACAATTTTTCTCTCTTGAAATATGTTCTACAATGTAACTATAACAGGAGAATAAAGCTTGCCATATGGAAAATTTTCCTTTGCTTGTAACATTTTTTATGGTATTATTTAAGATGAACGATAGACTAGAACTATAATTTATAATTACAAAATCATGGTTTACAAGATTAATCTCAAACTTTTTTATACAATTTAAAGCAACCAATATTTTTTGGTCTATAGTAGCATAATTATTTTCTGCCTCACCCCAATCTCCTAATGAAAACCGTACAATTTCATCAGAAAATCCCCCCCGGACCTGTTTCAATACACCTCCCCACCCAACATTAGAAGCATCACATTTAACTATTTTGGGTGAACTATCATCAATTATGTATAAAACAAGGATTGTTCTAACTTTCCTCTTGATATTCTAAATTGCTTTGATATGCTCTACATTCCACAGCCCTGGGTTATTCTTCAATATTTGGTTTAATATCTTCCTGTCTGATGCACAGTGTTTATAATATACAGAAAGATAATTGAGACATCCAAGGAATCTCTGCAACTATTTCTTATCTTTGACAACATCTATAAATTTGTCTGCAAATTTTATGGCGTGCTCTTGAACCTTTATTAATCCCTTTCTAATCTCTTTCCCCCAAAATTATACATCTTCCTGGTATAATTTCATCTTTTTAGAAGAGAGCATGAAGCTATTATCATAAAAAAATTTAAATAAAACTTTCATATGCTTTTGATGATCTTCCAGGGATTTAGAAAATATTAGAATGTCATCTATATAGATCATTCGACAATCCATATATGCCTTAAAAGTTGTTTCCATTATCTTATGGAATTGGGATGGTGATTTATTGAGCCCAAATGGCATTACTTTCCATTAGTAATGGCCATGTGGAACTATAAATGCTGTCTTATATTGGTCTTTTTCTGCAATCCCAATTTGCCAAAATACACTTTTCAAATCAAAATTAGAAAGGGCAAAATCCACTTTTCAAATCAAAATTAGAAAATACCTTTCATAATGTTATCCTTTTGATTAAGTTAGACTTTTTCGGCACATGATACCTATTCCAATTCAATGTCTCATTTAGGGGCTTATAATTTATGACCATCCTCGGGACTCGACTTATTTTTTTCAGAGTGTTTATTAACATAAAATGCGTAACAAATTCATGAACAAATTCATGGGATGTATGAATGGATGATTAGTTCCTTGCTTAGGAGATCATTTATCTCATTTTTGCAATGTTATTGCATTTATCTATTCATAGAGATTGCGTTAGACTAGTCGTATGGTCCTTTAAACATTGGATTAAGTGGCGAATTTATAATGTGTTTTTTTCTATGCTAGAAGGAATTTGGGATTTCTGCACACACCTTTTTCTTGAATTCTTCCTCGGCCTTTGTATTAATATCTTGCCACTTCTGTTGCTTAAGTAGTTCTCTAATTTTTATCCTTTAAATTCATCTTTGATGTTGCTTATTAGGTTTCCTTAGCAGAAATTAGTTCTTGAATTGCTCTTTTAGTCCATTGTCTTGAATTGACATTATGGACCATGTTTGATATTCTAGGGTTGGAAATCAATGGGAGGAATAAAGGCATTTCTTTTGTATTAATTGTCATATACAAACCTTTGAGTCCTTTGACTGAGGTTATCCCGTGTGGCTCTACTGTCTCTAAAAATGGTGTTCCCAATATGTAATCATTATTGAGCTTCATTAAATAGAATCTTACATCCAAATAGAATTGATTTAGACATATATGGGTTTTTGGGATTTCAAACTTGATTATAGATGACAATCCTACTGCATGAATGATATGAGTAGTAGGCTTCCAATGTCTTGAAGGGATCCTATCCATGTTGGTCATGTTTATATCTAAACCAAAATATATTAAAGTGGGAAGGATTAGGTATTCATTGTTTATATTGATCTTCAAAGACATTGTGTACCTCTGGTGTACTATTGCATTTACCCTAAATGCATCAAAATCATATAGGTTTGGATTCCTTACCTCATAGAACTATGGATTTTCTGTTTCTTTTGGATCTTATCCTTCTTTCTCAAGATATATACTTGAGTCTAATATTATTCTTTAAATGATTAAGCTACAACAACTTGTTCTGCCTTGAGTTTCTCTAACCTGGACCTTAACTCCTTAATTTATTTTTCTAGGATATTATGCTCTCTGGCTAAATCATGGAGAGTGACTGCTTTCTTCTTATCCATTTCTAGCAATGGAGCTGCATTCCTTTCATATGATGGGATATTTGTAGCAAATAGGTTCCATTTTTTTTTTCGTTCAAGAGGTTTAATTTCCTAGCCACTTGCTCTAGATATTTGATCTTCCTTTTCTCTCTTCTGGTATTCCTTCTCTTTTTCATAGTTTCTTTAGCAGGACCTTCGCCCGTATCATTAATGTGATTCATTATGTGAGAAGCCTAGTTATTTGATCTCACCATATTACAGTGTGAGATAGAATTCCTTGATTCTTGCCATGTTAGAAATGTAGCGTATTTAGTGTCATCATATTCATCTGAGTTACTTCTAAGACTTTCATTTGGAACAGAGCATTGGCAGTCATCCAGATTTCTGCATGTGTAGTTGTGATATTCTCCTACCTTTATAATTTATTTTAAGTCTTTTCTCTCCTTTGATGATGATATACAATTTATTTCTTCTAAGGAAGTTGATTCCTCCACATTGTATACACCTCCATATGCTCTGCTTCCAAGGCATCTAGTTCTCTATTTCTTTTCTTTTGGAAAAATGCACATATATAGTTTTTCAAATAATCTTATGGTCATGGCTTTTCTTCTATTCTCAAGCTTGAATTATTTCCTGGTCCTTTTGGCTAGATATGATTTGGACATTTATTTGCATAGTGTCCTATTTGGACACATTTGAAGCATTTCGGATTTGGTGGATACTTCCATTTTGACCTACCTCCATGTTCATCCTTTAATCTTTCATACTGATAATTATTTCTTCCAGTCTTGGAAGTATACCATTTGCCATATCTCTTTTTCTTCTGACCCTTATATCCTTTCTTATAACATTGGTTAAACTTCTTCCATCTTTGGTAAACCTCATATTTTTCTAGATATGCATATTTATAATATTTGAGCTTTGCCTTCTTTCTTCTTTTCCTTTCATAGGAGTCATTTTCTTCTCTTGGATAATTTGGCTCCGGCATGCAAAATTGTTCACATACTCCTATTCTACCAGGGATATATTCTCTGGTTTCCATGGTTTCTATCCTTCTGGTGCAAATATCTTCAATACAACCCAATGTTATATCATAGAATTCTCCTTAGCTATACTCATCAAGAGTTTCTTTAACTAGGGCACTGGTAAATAATTTTTGGAAATTCTTATGTAGTGCTGATATATACTTTTATTTCCATATTTCACTATCACTATTGTCTACATCTTGAATCCTTATTACCCAGTCCCTATGGAATTTTTCCTAATGTCTAAGGCTTTTGCATTTCATGTTTATTAGTATCTGTGTTTTTTTTTTCCTTGACATTTTCTGTTGCTCCTCCCCAGTATTTAAATGATTTTAGCAGTCATGCAGCCTATTAGGTTGGATTATTTAATGCCTTTTGTAGTTTTTTTCGTTCCCACAGATTCCACTTATGCATGGTCATTGTTCTTGTCGACCACTTCTGCAAATCCCCCGTGAATGTCGATACTATCATTTTATAGGTTGTTGTTGCATCTTTTCCATTGGCTATGTAAGTTCTATATAAAATACATTCTAGTTATCATTTGCTCTATCTGTTGAGAGCTTGAGCCATTTAGATTCCATTTGTATAAAAATTATGCATACCATGACATCTGATTTACATTCATCCCATCATCTAAATCAGGAGCAGGAGGTCTTATCCTATGATTTGGGATTCTTTCATGTGCATCATTGATCTGAGGGGCAGAAGGCTATTCTTATGTAGGAGGAACTATCTATACTGCCATAACCCAATAGTTGGGAGGTAAATTTTTCCAAAAGCCTATATTAACTTGGCCTTTTGTTTTCTTTTTTGATATTTTCTCCCCAGATTCTTCAGGTGGAAGCAGCCGTGGGAATTCTTCCTATGGTTTGAGGCTCAAAGGAAACTTGGATGAGTCAAATTTTCTTTTGGGGTTTTGGTGCCCCCAAATGTTTTTGACCATCTTATCAGTATTGCTTTTTATTGTTAAGACTTGTTTAATTTCAACCATAACTTCAGTGAGATGCCTTTCAACATCCCTACCATGCATGTGCAGTTGGTCTACAAAGGATTGTTCTTATTGTTTTTCTCCTATTACCGCTAGCTTGGATGAGTTGAGTGTTTCAAGGTTTTGGTATTGATCTCTTTGTATCTTAAACTGATCTTCTTTTTGTATTAAAGAGCTTGATTAAATCCTTGATATACTCAACTTGTGGACTTGTGGCGTATCTGGCTGTGTGGATTTGAGATTCCAAGCCCCATGACATGTCATAGGTATGGGGTGACATATTAAAGAACAAATTCACCTTTTAAAAAAAGGGTTCAAGGTATCTTTTGTTTATTATCAATTAAATGTATGAATATACTTAAAATTGAAAGTCTTATGGTAACTTATGTTATGTTATTTCTATAAAATGCAGGTTTATTTTAAAAGGATATTTTTTTAAAGGTAGATTCGAGAGATGAAACAAACATAATAAGGGGTATGGATCCAGGAAAGTAGGGCATATAATTATGAAGGATTTAAAGAGATGCAGGATTATGAAAATGGAAACTAGAAAGATGCATTGAGACATCTTCACTGCAAATGATCATCCTCGAGTTGTGGGAAAGAGAAAGGCATCAAAGGCGAAAGTAAGGATGAAATTTTTTATGATTGAATTAACCAATGTATGTACAAAGCATGTAATCTAAAGACCAGGAACAAGAAGAATTAACCATCTCGATAGAATATTTACATGTCATCTCAGAAGAACAAACATGTAGGAGAAACTCGTGTGAAAATAATAAACCATTGGCGATGAATCCCCCCAAGGAACCTAGTTTGTCAGCAATTTAGATGAGGATTTAGATGATCGCTTTGTCTTTCAGAGAAGCCATTGGATATCATGATACACATGCAATTAATTACTTGAAAATGTCTTTCTTTTTAATGCTATGTAAAGGAATGAAAGTGGCATATACCGCAAAAGTGAAGGACAATTTTGAAAGGTAGATTAGCTTATGGGTATACATTTAGAGAAAGTGAAATCTTAAATGTGATGAAAGTTTCCTTTGAAAAGAGAAAATATGTCATGTGAAATAAATATAAAAATAAATACATTTTAGAAGAATGGGGAAAGATGAAAAATCTCTGGAAGAGGAAGTAATCCAATAGTTACTCAAAGTAACTGTCCAGCATCCGAGGGAAAAAGGTTAAATAAGAGGACACCAATTAAGAAGAGGCTTTTGGCTCAGTAAATTTTTATGTACTACTAATAAAATGTTAATGAGGAGAAGTCACTTTTGGCCGAGTCATTTTCTGGGAAGCTATGATCCCTGTGTGTATGTGTTGTGGACTATTCCACTGCAATTGTTATGCATTGGTATTGTGTAAGAATGCATTCCACAATGTGAATTTCTCTTATGTGTATATGATTCATTCTTATTTCTATTTTTGAAAAAGCATGTCTGAATTCATGAGTACATAACTATTGGGCCAAGGTAAAGTTTTGGGGTAAATTTTTGCAAAGTTTTGGTGCAAATTAGGCCAAGGAAAATTGGTTTGATGAAGAACAATCAACTCTGACGTAGCGGCCGAGATTCCAGGAAATTGGGCATTTTGAATATGTCAAGGGTGTAGTTAAGTAAGTTAGTTAGGATTTTTGTCCACTTACATTTATGAGTTGAGTAGTGGAGTAGTGGGAGTGGGGTAGGCTGCGTGCACCCTATAAATATGTAAAGGGATGGGAGTTTTGAGGGAGTTAGTGAATTAGTGAGCTAGTTGATGTCTTATCTTTTGGAGAGCTTTGTTTTGATGTCGAGAAGAGTCACATGATATGCAGGTTGTGTGCACATATCCATTGTAAGAAAAGGAGAAATATGTAAGTCTTTTTAAAACATGAAGTGCTTATTTTGACTGTGACTCATGAATAAAGAAAGTGCTTCGGTGGTTTTCTCCCATTTGGGTTTCCACTTTACATCTGGTGTCTAATGTGTATGATTCTTGTGATGATGTGTTATGTTTATTGTTATACTCTACATATTACTGAATTATTGATGATTCAAGTGTATGAATGGTATGTGAATGAATATATGTTAAATTAATTAAGATGTTATGTGTATGCATTGTTGTGAAGCGTTAAGTAAAGCTCTCTGTCGAGGTTAAGGATTTTACAGTTGTTGGGTTTCTGTCGCACCCGTCACTATTGCAAAAACTTGGTTCCTCTAGCTCCCATAGGTACTTTGGGTGAGACCTCATTTGCTTCGCAGATGTTGCTGAAAGGGATAGACCCGTTCAGGATGGTATCTTGGGGTTTTGTTGGTGTTTAACGGTGTGAACCCTGGTCAAAGTAGATCTATGCCAACAAATGGTTTCATTGTCAGCAACGGGGTTTGCGTCGAAGGGGTATGTGGCATATGTGGAACCCTACTAAACCTAATATTCAAGACTGGGTAGATAAGAAGCTGAGAGAGTTTGATGAAATATAGAAAAGAGATCCACGCATTGATGCAGAAACATGGTTAGGTGAGTATGTTTTCTCATACCTACATGAAGTATTCTTCAGAGAATTTCCTATTTTATTGCAAGAATGGCTGGCAAGGTTAACTGAGCAAAAGACAAATTTTCAAGGAGGTGACCCTACAGTTTGGACACTTGAGCTAATCCGAACTCTCAAAGGTGTTGATAATAAAATATCTCGTGCTGTTGATTTCTGTTTAGATAGTATATTAGAAGGGTATATTATAGAATTTGTTGTAGACACTATAAAATATTACAACATTGATGAAAGGGAGTTCTTCCAATGACCACGAGGTAAGTACTTTAAATCTTTGAAGTTGTCGATTAAAATTCTACTTTTTGAAAAATGGGTTATGAGAATGGAATCCAACAAGTAAACCGCTAGTATGTGGTGGTTCGAGATGTTGGTGGTGAATGGTCTAAGAGTATGTTGTGAGAAGTGAGCTGATATGAAAAGGGAAGGAGATAGTGAAACATAAGAAGAATGTGGTCTATTTTGGAGCAGAAGAATATTTCGATCAACTAAGAGGAGGAGAATTGCGACAAAAGGAAAGGGTTGTAGTGTGATTGAGGTAAAGGACTATAAACCAGTACCACAACTCAAAGAAGAATCTTTTCATAAAGAAGAAACTGAAGAAGAGGAAGATCAACTCGCTTCTGAGGATGATAGTTTTGAACAAGATCGGACCAAACATTGCGACATACCTGTGATCCCGTGTGGATATCCATAAACTGAGGTAAGAAATACTATCCCGTCGCAGTTGATTCAAGCGAGTAATAGTAGTAGTAGCCAGAATAGTACTTCGATGAAGAAGCCCATTATAAGTGTTGGTCCTATATTACAAAGTAATCCAATCCCTCCAAGAAACATAATGGCTAGAGATGATATGAAACTGCCAAATTCCATGGAAATGGGTAAGAGGACCCAGAACAACGTTGGTTTTTATATGATGCAGTATGGACTGTCAAGCAAGTGCAAGATGATAATATGAAATTGGCGCAACTGATTACGACCTTTAGGGGTTATGCTTTGGATTGGTTCATGAAGTTATCAAAGGTAGCTAGTGTACAACCACCAAAGACTTTAGAAGAAATTAGAGATGCTTTAAAAAGTGAATTTAAGAAGCCAAAATCTAAATCATAGTGTATTATTGAACTCAAAGAGATCAACCAATCAACAAATGAATCTGTTTGGGACTTCAAATAGAGATTCAAGACACTGATGGCCCGTGTAACTTTCCAGATGATCGATGTTCAACATAAGGAGTGGTTTATAGCCGCTTTATTTCCACATATCACAGTCCCCTTGATGTAGCAAAAGATTGTGTCATAGATTGAGGCCTTTGATTTGGACATGAATTTGGAGGCATCACCTGTTCATGGAGATACTAGAACGAGTATGGACCTATTGATGCCTCGACTATCGTAGCATCAATCAGAAAGGGATTCTCCCCATGAGATGATCCCAATTAGATTATCTCCCGTTTGGTGTAGGGAACCCGTCCGGTTGGCGGTTCCGGCAACCGTGGGTTTGGAGTTTAATTCCGATTATACCGGTTATGGCCCGATCCAGCTTTCTTTTGGATTTTATGTTTTTTTTTTTTATGAGATGCAGGTGCCTAAGTTATGTCTGATCTAAATGCAAACTAAAGAGATCTAAGTCTAAAACTGAAATAAATCTACCTATCCTTGCAGGGAACACATTTACAGGATGAGCAATGAATTGTAATAGATAACATAAAGAAAGGACAGATAGCCATCAATTCTTACAGGTAAAGCTACAGCAAGATAAAAGATCTTTAGAAGATAGCTTCTAATTTAATGGAAAACACATTTCATTACTCATCAAGGAGAGAAGCAAAATTATCTAATCTAAATGGAAAGAATGAAAGAAACAGATCTAAGTGTAAAGAAACTGAAATAAATCTAAAGATCCCTGCAGGGAGCAAGTTAAAGGCATGAACAATGAGCTGTATGAGTTATCTTGAAGAAAGAACAGTTAGCCATTTAATCTAAAAGAGAACTCTATAGCAAAGATAAAGATATCAGCAGATAGCTCCTGATTTAATATAATCACATTCACTGCTCATAAAATAGAGGAAATGTTTACACAGAAAGAAGCAGAATCATTCGTTGCAAAGAAATAGTTCAAATAACAAGAAGGATCTCACATTACAGGATGGAAATCACCAGAACAGTCCAATACACATCCATCTTTCGTTCCCATGCAAAACGTCCATCTCCTTGGCTTTTATTAGAAAATTCGATTTTACAAGACCGATACAAGATAGCTCGTATGGGTTTCCAAATTTCATTCCCTGCCAAAAGTCCTTCTTAATCTTTCCTAACTTCTATTTATAGTTACAAATCTGCCCTTCGGGCTGCCACCTAGCATCTTCCACTTGTCATCGACAGAAATTTCTCTCCTAAAATAGACAAAATTGTGACTCTCTTTCTTTTACAAAATATTTAACAAAAGAGAATGGACAGCTGTCCCATAGCTCACGCTTTATACATTTGAGAGTTTAACAAAATACACATAACAGAAATAATGTTCTAATATCGTGCTGTCATTCTTGTGCGTGAGCTTCAGCTGGGAGAGGATCGCCCAAGTCAATTGATGCTGCTGATGCTGCCTGGGAAGAGACACTCGAACCAATTGTTGCTGCTGCTTATATTTGGGAAGAAGGGATGGAGCTGGCTAGAATTTCTGCCTCTGCTGGGGAAGAGAGAATCGGGCCCACTTCTGTTGCTGGAATGGCTGCTGAGAGAGAAGATTCTAGATCTGCTGATGCTCCTGCTACTGCTGCAGCTTTCCTCTCCTCCTCCGCTATGTAGTTATAACACATACCTGTGTCCCTTATGAATATGTTTGCTGCAGCAGGGAACAAAATTTTCTGAGAGGTCACATTCTTCCCGAGCTCTGCTCCAATGCTTTGAACTTCTGCTACTGCAGCTTGATGCACTTCCTTTAGCAGATGGTTGTGGAGTGATGACAATCCAATATAATGTTGGAGGGAATCAATAGCCAGGACATCAATCCTCTTCACATAATCCGTTTGAACGCCTAATTCTTCCTTTAGTTGAGACAAACGTTGCTCCTTTTCCGGAAAGTCCTCTAGGGTCTGAGGGAAGCTCAATTTGCATTTGTCATGTACCCCTTGGAGCCTTTGGTACAGACTGTTAATTTTATCTATTGTTCTTTGCACACTGGCTATCAGCTTACTGGCACAGTTCCTGCCAAACTCCAATAGGGCTATGTCCTCATTAAAACCGTCCACAGATTTAAATGGGAGGTGCGTGGGGAAACCCCCTTTTCCTTCTCTCCATGCCATCTGACTGATGATATTTGCCTTGACACAGGTATTCTTAGCTTTGAGCCTATGGGCCTCCTCATTAATTTCTTTTAACCTGACCACCATGGCCTTGAGCTTACAAACCTCATCAGTGATTAGTTCCTGAGCTTCATGCATTTGTTTCAGGATGCTGCAGGACAGCTCATGGAAGGGAGACATGTCCATTGTTCTGCTCTCAGCTTGCTCTAACTGCTCAACTAATGTCCGCTTGTCTGCTTGTAGCTGGGATGCTTTATCTTCTGCTCTATTCTTCTCTACCTCCACAATCATCATTTGGAGTGTCAGTTGGTCCTTTTCCTCTTCCAGCTGGTTATACTTACCTGATAGCTCTTTATGCTCGGCATACAGGCAATTATACTTGTTCACTACCAGATCCCTTTAGGCCTTCTCATTAGCCACCGTCTGTTGTAGCGTACGAGCTCTCTTCTTTGTCAATACATTTTCTCTGACTATAACGCCCACATTGTCCAGGGATGCTTTTGTTGTTTCCACAGCTGCGGAGGCCATAGCAAAGGGATCTTGATTTGTGTTCTGCATTATGGTGACCTCTCAGTGGGTAACGATGTCTTCATGGAAGGGACTTTTGATCCTCTCTTCCGATTTGAGGACCATAGATTTCCTTTTCTTGTCATAGACAAACTCATTCCACCTGGACACCATGTGTTTTCCTGATGGAGTGTACGGGACAATAGGGCGGTCTATGATGTCTATGTCTTCTTCAGCAGGTGGGGTCCGGACTTCCTGAGCTGGATCCACTCCCGCCTTTTGGGTACCAGAGCCACCTGCTTGAGATGCGTCTATTTCCATGTCTTGGACCCCGGACCCACTTGCTTGGGCATCTTCCCCTGCTTTCAGCTCTTCTTCTACTTTCCGTTGCCTCTCATCTTCAGCCTCTTTTTGTTGCTGAGCTTCCTCTGCTTCTTTCCTCAGCCTCTCACCTTCGGCTTCCTGCTGAATCCTGGCTTCCTCAGCCTCCTGCTACAATCTGGCTTCCTCAGCCTCCTGCAGTAGCCTTGCTTCCTCTCTTAATCTGAGCTCTTCTTGATCTCGGGCATCATCAACTTCTTTCTCCTTTTGCTGGCTGGTTTTCTGGGCCCTGGCTCAGCTAGAACTTGTTCCCGTGCCTTGGCGAGAGATCCGCAGCTCACCCATGTTGCTGATGCCCTTGAACACCTCTTCCTCGACATCAGGATAGTGAGCGTACTCAAATTGAGTGTAGATTTATTTACAATGCTCGACCACTCTCCCCTTCCTGTCATTCCTGTGGAAGATCACCTCACCGAAGTGGAAAGCTTTAAGCTCCTGCACAAACTCTTCAGCTGAAGCAACCCCGGAGAACTTGTAGGCACCTATGCAGAAAGGTAAGGGGGGAAAGGAAGACTTATGCTGTTTGTGGAGCACTGCTCCAATCCCATCCAGGAAGATTTGTCTTACTGCCTCCTTAAGGACCACATAATCTTTGGCATACTGCGGAAAAATGTATGGAGCTTTGGTCCCTCCAAACATTCTGAGGTAGGTGCCTTGTTCTGAAAAGTAGAAATCCCCGTAATTCTCAAGGACTTCCACAGTGTTCTCTGACAGGCAGTTGGGCTCCTCCCTTAATATCTTCTCATATAGGGGCATGATGAACCCCTCACAGATGAGTTTGTCGTTAGGCTTGTAATTCTGGGCCCACATCATCCTGAAAGCGGTATAAACCGAAGTGACAGCCTTGTCCCATGTGCAGCCCAATTTGGGGAAGTCCACCTTGGCCAAAACACAATCAATCAGATATGAAGACATGAAAAATTCTGCCTTCTTCAAGGCTAGTCCCTCTCTTGCAGCCACTATCATTGAGGCCAAACTATCTAACAGGAGAGTGGCCTAGTCAAACACAGTTCCTTTGAACGCCACGAAGTGGATAATAGGGACCCACTGAATCTTATACACTGTTGCATCGTGCATGCCGAAGATTCTGCACAACATCAAAGCGATCAATCTAAAAGGAGGTCTCAGATTCTGTACGTCATATTCGTCGCTACCTTTCTTTCTTAGATGCTTGCCCGCGACTAGCAGCTTTTTGGCCATCTCAACATTGTCCATTCTTCCCAACCATTCATCAGTCAGAGCTTGCTGGTAGCGGGGAAATTTGTAGGCTGCTGCAAGATATGCGGGTTGAAACGAGGTAATGGCCACTTTCCCGCTGTCATTTATCACTCTTCTTTTGGCATCGGCATGTTGGAGTATCCATCCGATCACCTCAGCACAGGGGAATAATTCAGGGCGGGTAACAGCTCTGGTTATGCCTGAGGCTTTGATATTTAGATAAATTGGCCCCTCTTCTAACAACATGTCTGGGACGTCCTGGTCTCGGATCATCCTGTAAATGTCACCCCATCTGATTTCTAGAGGAACACCAGTGGTGCACTTATTATCTTGGAGTGAGGTCTCAATTTTAAGTGGCACAGGCTTCTTTTCTGTCATTTTAGCCTTCTTGTTACCAACCTTCGGCATTTTGACTTATCCCTGATAGCACCCACATACAAGTCATCATGAAATTGGGCAACATACTGTGAGATTTTAACAGAGATCATCATCGTTTTAATATGTGAATGAGATCAAAAACAGAATGTGAAGCTGCGTTTAGGAAGCAAAAATACACCATTTCAATATGAAACATAGATTAACACATTTGAATCTTTTAAAGGGATGAGTGTGGGATGCTCCTGAGAGGATAGGTATGTCGCGAAAACAATCCGCTCTCGGGCTAACCCTAGGAGAAATGGTGATCTTTCGTCATTGTGTTTTTAAATGGCTAATGACGGGCAAGTTCAGGGTGACATAACAAGTTTAATTACGAGACCAGGGAGGAGCTCATGCGTTGACACATAGGCGAGGGGTTTCATCCCAAACACTGTCGTTATTCATAACATTTGACAGGGCGTCCTACGGCTGGTTTGATCAGGGGCAATGGCGCCTGTCTCAAGTTTTAAATTGGGTAGAGGTCACGCCGGGACTGAGGTTTATGAAAAATCCCGGGGGCTATGTTTTAGCTTTCGGCTGGGGACATGAAAAGTCCATGGGGCTTCGGCAGTTTTTTGAAATAACGAGGCACGCGGCCCGGGGAGGAAATTGGAACAAGTCTAACCGTCCAAACTAACTGTGTCTACCCACAAACGTTTTATCCTACCTCTTCTTTATATGACGAGAAGAACGTAATTGAAACTGTATTTAACGGGAAAAATAGCCTATGACGGGCATTTTGCCTGTCAAAACCCCACCAATGCCCATAATTTTCAAACAAAAGACAACCCAATAGCAATTGGAGGCGTAGAAGGGACAAATTCCAAGGTTAAAATCCTACCTGGCACCGTGTGTATAGCTGAACGAGGTGGCTGCGAACGTGGATGAGCGAGATGAGCTGGAGCGATTTGCGCGGCGTTCCACGTCATTGGCTAATCGAAAAAAAATGATATGTTGGCTCGTACCCCCCACCGCTTATTTAAATAAGCTGGGCATGTGCGGCATTTAATTTTGGTGGGTGGCGCAATTAACCGCGACTTAAATATCGGTACGTCGGTGTCAAATCACGTTTTCTCGATTCTCGCGCGACCGCCTCCTGTGGGACAAACTTGCGAACCACCTCCGTCGTTGCGGAAGGATATGGCGAACGCTTTCGCCGTTTTGGGGAACGAAGGTGAATGGCCCCCGCAAAAGGCCTCCGCGACGCAGAAGAGAAAACGTTTCGCAAAGCTCAACTTGTTCGGGAGGATATCGCGGAAGCTTCCGCTGTTTCGGGAGAGAGTGGTGAATTGCTTCCGCAAGAGGCTTCCACGATGCAATTAAGTTCTTTTGGCAGCCTCTTCGGGATGAAAACGTGAAGGCTCCCAAAACTGCGGAAAGCTTTTGTAAGTGGCTTCCGCAGTTTCAGAAGACTTCTGCCAATGCTTCCGCAAAAGGTTCTCGCGAATTCGAGAAAATTTCTAAATTTTGGCCGCGCTCGTGAGAATCGCGGAAGGATTTTGCCCTTAGCCTCCGCTGTTTCGGGTAGGAAAAAACAAAGGTTCCGTAAAGTTTGTTTCGGTGATTCTTCGGGATGGTTCCACGAAGGTTTCCGCGGTTGCGGAAGGCTTAGGTGAATGCCTTTGGTGACTTTCGAGAATTCAAAAAAATTTGCCAAAACTTAGTCGTTTAGCGGCCCCGGGAAAGGTAGACAGATGACTCCCGCACGTTTCAGGTGGCTTCTTCGAATTCCTCCGCCATTTCGGAGAGAATTTGCCAATGATTCCCGCAGCTTATGAGCAAAATTTAAGTCCCTCTTCGGGAAGTTTACGCGAGTGACTTCCGCCAGTTTCGGAAGGTTTCCTTGAGTTCTTCTGCGATCTTTTGGGAAAAGTTTCCATGTTCCTTTTCAGAAGGCTTAAACAAGCGGCTTCCGCCACTGCGGGAGGATAGCCCGAAAGATTCTGCAATTTTCGGGAGACAAAGCTGAAAGGTTCCGCAACGTTCATTTCGCAAACTTTCAAAACTCTAAGTCCTTTTCGGAAGGCTTATGCGTTTGGCTGCCGCAATTGCGGGAAGATAGTCTGAAACGCTCCGAAATTTTGGGAAATTTTCTAAGTTCCTTTTCTGTTCCTTGGAAGAAATCTGGAAAGTCTTATGGCAAGATTTTCTGTTGGAAAGCAAGAGGTAAAAGCTGGGAATGGCCCCTTTTAGGCCGCTTTTCTAAAATTTTCTAAAGGAGGGGCCCCAATATGTACAAAATGTTGGGGGGATGTTGCTGCAACAACAATGGCGAGTCGCTGGCGAACACAGATCTCTGAAAAATTCCTCTTCATGGTCCGAAAACCCATCAAAGACATACATCTTAGGTGCACTACTCAGCTAAGCATTTTAAATTCATGTGAGGGGAAGGATGCACTTTACCTGCTAGCCATTGGGGAAAGGGGGGCTTTGACCGAGATATCTTCACCACTCTCAAAGGGCCAACATATGGGATTTATTTTAGGAGGGTCATCTCTCAGATGGTCACTACCGCCGGACTCCACAGGATTCGCAACACTTTCTCATGGACATTATTGCTCTTGTTCCTCATTCCCATGCTGCTTGCATCCTTTTGGATGTTTGTACCTTGGACAGCTTAGCTGCTTGAGCCTTCCAGAGATATTTTCTTTTGGACATGATTTTGATTTAGGCTCCTCAATCCATAATGTCCTTTTGTGTGAGTTAGAAATTTTATTGATTTGATCAAGCCTCACGAACGGAGAGGAGCCCGTTTTGAGATGAGCCTTTAGGACAACCTTCTTGATTTTACATGTCTTTTGCTTTTGTCTCAGCCATGCTTTAATTGAGGTGAGAATCTCTAGAAAACAGACTCTTGAATATAAGCCATTTTGGCTGTTAAATCTGCAGCATGGAGTCATTTCAATACCCTATGTCCTCGAGAGGTGCTACTTTCCATGGGTCCAACTTTGGTAACCTTCTTGAGATGCCTTTAAAGTATGAGAGTGGGTGGAGCCCAACGATAGTAGTGAAGATGGTCGTAGGTCTCTTCTATTAAACAGGATTAGTGTGACCAGCAGAGTAGGTTTCCTTCCTTCTGAACATTTTAGCGAGAGCACACAGACAGGATTTACTTGAGCATAGTTCCAGACTCATGGGTCGCGAGATTTCTTTGAGAGAGCTATCCTCGACGAGAAACTCAACCATAGGGGCTTTCAGAAAACAAAAACTTGTAGCAAAGGTTCAAACGACAATGAAAGAAATAAAATGACTGAAAATAAAGCAACTAAAGGCTAAAGCAACAACAAAAGAAAACTTTATTTATGTACAGTAAGTCTCAAAGAGACTATGCGAAGTATTGTTTGAGAGCGAGGCCATTGAGAGGAAGGGCTACTTCTTCTCCCTCGAGATTTGTCAATTTGTAAGTGGATGGGCCTAATTTTGCAGAAATTTGGTACGGGCCTACCCATAGATGTTGAAATTTCGTATGCATTCCTTTGCCTTCATGATTATGGTCCCATTTCAGGACTAAATCCCCAACTTCAAAATCTCTTTTACTGGATTTCCTCTTATTGAACCATCTCTTAACTATGTCCTGGTGTTGATGGAATCGATCTTTAGCTTTCTGTCGGGCTTCTTCAAGTTGAAGCAGGGTATTGATCCTGGATTGTAAGGCTTGGCTACTAGAACCTCGAGAGGCTTGGGATAACTGTAAAGATGGGAGTAAGATGTTTGGGGGAAGGATGGCTTCCTTGCCATATACAAGAGTGAAAGGAGAAACACCTAAAGCATTCTTTGGGGTCACCCTATCTGCCCATAAGGCGTTTGGGAGAGCTACATGCCAACTTCTCTGGTTTTCTATCACAGTCTTCTTAAGAATTCGAATCAGATTCTTGTTTGAGGATTCAGCTAATCCGTTCCCCTGAGGATAGTAATTGGATGAATAATGCAACTTAATTCCCCATTCATAAACAAATTCATTTATCTTGCAAGATGAAAAATAAGTAGCATTATCAAAAACAAGGGAAATTGGAACCCCAAACCTAGTTATGATGTTCTCTTTCAAGAAGCTGATGACTGCGTCTTTGTTGATTTTGCGCAAAGGGATGGCCTCCGTCCACCTAGTGAAGTAGTCAGTAGCCATCAGGATTTATCGATGTTGCAACGAAGAATTTGGATTTATCTCTCCGATAACATCTATACCCCACTGCTCAAAAGGCTCAGAGATGATGACCGGCTGCAATGGTCCTGCTGCCTTAGGTAACTTCCCAGCGCTTCTTTGACATACATCACAGCTCCGTGCGTATGTGTGGGCATCTTGAAATAGGGTGGGTCAATAATAACTAGCTCTCAGTATCTTGTGTGCTGTTGTCTCTCCTGAATAATGTCCACCTGTGGGTCCATCATGTAATTCTTTGAATACCTTACTTGCATCTCCCTTTTCTAGACATCTAAGAAGAACTCCATCATAATTCTTTCTGAATAGTATCCCATCAATGATTTGATAGGGTGCGGATTTCAAACGGAGTGCCCTTCTTTGTTTAGAGTTCCAGTGCTCAGGAAGATATCACTGCTGCAAATAGTGCACCAGATCCCTATACCATGACTGGGGAGTTGTGAAGATATGACACACTTCAACTGAATTTAACTCAGCCTCATTTTTCTAATGTTGCTCTTCACCAGTCGAGTTTCCCGCAAGTAATTTGCACAAGCCTTGCCCTTTGATGATTGTGGCTGGTTTAAATTCCAAATCATATTCCTACAGAGCTGTGACCCAGTTCCCTCTCCTTTCTCCCAATTCCTTTTGAACGAAAAGGGATCTAACAGCTGGGTGGGGAACTATGACTTTAGTTCTGTTCTTCAGAATGTATGGCCTAAACTGCTTGACTGCTTTGAAGACAGCATATGCATGCTTGTCAACCACGGGATAGTTCAGCTCAGCCCCTTGCAGACCAGTGCTCATAAATGAAATTGGCTACTCATCTCCCTGCTCCACCTTTTGCGTGAGTACAGCTGCGAGGGAGTCATCCAAAGCAAAAGTATAGGAGATGAAATCCTTATCAAAATCTAGGCTTCTTAATGAAGGAGCCTTAGCTACAGCTGCCTTGATATCTCTAAATGCGTCCTTCTCCAAATCTGTCCACTTGAATTGTATGCTTTGTTTAACCATCTGTTGCAACGGCTTAACAATTTGTGCGAAATCTGGAACAAATCTGAGGACAAAATTGATAGTGCCCATAAAGGACTGCATAGATTTCTTGTTGTGAGGCATTGGAATCTTATTAATTGCTTGGACTCTTTCTTGATCTATTGACACTCCCCCTTTGGAGATGATATGACCCAAGAGCTTACCTTCGGGAACAGCAAATATGCTCTTCTTGGGATTCAAGGAAATGCCATATTTCCGGCAGCGATAAAAAATATGCTTTAGATGTATGACATGATCTTCCCTTTTCTTCGAAAAGACTGTCACATCATCCAAGTATACAACCATGCATTGTCCACCCAATCCTCGGAAGGCAATATCCATCGCCCTTTGGAATGTAGCTCCTGCATTTATCAGACCAAATGGCATTCTTCTGTAGGCGAAAGTTCCCCACTTAGTTCTGAAAGTAGTCTTAAGGCGATCTTCTTCGGCTACTAACACTTGATTGTAGCCAGAGAAACCATCGAGGAGAGAAAACAATTCGGATCCTAACACCATTTGTAGGATTTGTTCCATTGAAGGGATGGGGTAGTTGTCTTTATCCGAAGCTTTGTTTAAATTTCTGAAATCTACACATAGCCTTATTTCTCCTGACTTCTTTCTAATGGGAACCAAGTTTGCAACCCACTCAGAATGCCGAACTTTGAAGATTATCTTAGCGTCCAGGAGCTTCTTTAATTCCTTTTGGATCAGCGGTTCTAGAGTGGGATGCATTCTTCTTAACTGCTGCTAAAATGGTTTGACGCCTGCTTTCATTGGTATAACATGCTGAATAATACGGACGTCATACGTTTTCAGATCTTCATAGGTCCATGCAAAAACATCCTTGTATTGTTTAAACAATTTGATGAACCTGTCTCTTTCTCCTGGTGAGCAACATTTGCCAAGGTTGACAAATTTTGGTTCTGCCTCGGTACCCAAATTAACCAACTCATGTTGCATTGATGAGCTGTTAGTCTTGGTATTAGCTGGCCTTTCGAATCTATTTTGAAGATCGAACAACATTTCAAGGGATCTTACTCCCTTCGGAATGAAATTTCCTTTCTCCTCATCCTTCTTCTTCAAATCAACATCATGCTCTTCTTCATCTATTGCAGCTTCTTGAAAGCTACCTTCGTTTGTTAGAAAGCTGATAATTTGTTCATCATCATCGAAGACTCTGAAGTTTGTTATGTTATCAGGAACGGAAGGCCTGAAAATCAATTCAATCGAGCATTTATTATTTGATGGCACCAATCTAGAAGCAGATGTTGCTAACAAATCAGCTGCAGCATTTTGCAATCTAGGAATTGATTTTATATTGAAAGCGTCAAAATGCATAATTAAATCCCATACCTCAGCCTGATAACCTTTCAAGTGAGGTGAGAGACAATGAATGGTGTCCCTTACCTGTCTTACAACTATCTCAGAGTCGCCAAAGACCTTCAAGTACTTAACATTTAAGCCAATGGCTTTCTTTAGTCCATGTATCAAAGCTTCATATTCAGCGGTGTTGTTAGTACAATCGAATTCTAATCTACAAGACAAAAAAAACTTGTTTCTTTTTGGATCCATTACAACACATCCGGTTCCAGATCCTTCCAGAGTCTTAGAACCATCAAAGTATAATGTCCAAAAAATATCTTTAGATTCAACTAAGTCAGTTTCTTTGTGATCTACATCAGTAACTAAATTGACTATGTTACAATCAACATCATCAGTCCGAGAGAAATGAAGGAGGTCGGACTGTTTATCTGATTCATGGCTAATGGTTTCAGATTTATAATTACCCGGATCCATTTCTAAGAAGTAATTCCCCAGAACCGAGGATGAGAAAGCTACAGCCTCATTCTTTTCTTCTAACCGAGTTACGTTCTGCTTCATATGAGGTTCCCTAAGAACTTTAATCTGATTCTGTCTGTTCTGATAAGGCAGCCATAGATGAGACCAATCCGTAGCAAAGTAGCCACTCAGCTTGGTAGACCAATCCCTACTTAAAATCAGCCCATAGGCTTCAGGAATATCGACCACCATTATGTCAATGAATTGACAGACTCTAGGGTCAGCTGATAGCCTAATTAAAACATCTTTCATCTCCCCTATAACTTTGACAGCAGTCCTATCTAATTGGATAATTTGAGCTAGAGATGGCATAGGCTACTCGTTAATTTTCTTACAAATTGACAGTGGCATAACGTTTGAGGATGCTCTAGAATCTACCAAACAATTGTGAACATTATGATTGAACATTTCAAAAGTCAATAGGAATGGCAAAGTTTGAGATTTAGACTTTCCACCGATGCTAGCCTCATTAATTTCGGGATTGTCTTGAGAAACCGTTGATGGAGTGCTGGTCTGTGGTTGTAAAACATGCAGCAGTTTGTCTCGTTGATGGGGCAGGCTGCACATGTCAAATATTGACACGTTTTCCTTGACCTTCTTGATATCTTCAATAATATCGTATCCTATGTCGGATTCGTTCCCAATTCGAGTTGGCTGATCTGTTTTGCTCATTGTGACCTTCAGTGGCTGGACTATGGTGTCAGCGCTTGGCTGTTTGGCCGCTGTTTGGTTAACTTTGGGCTGCGGTGGGATGATTGGTATATGTCTCCTAGGCAGATCTTTTGAAAGTTTAGGTTTATGGGGAACTGTGGCTGGCACAGGATCCGCAATTGGGCCTTTGCTGTGAGTAGCAACATTTATGGTAGAGGGAGAGCTATCTATGTGATCTTCTTCTACTAATTCAGTCATAGGTACCCAATCCCACAACACCATAGTAGTGTCCGGGGTTGGTTCCTCTAACTCAGGGCTCGACTCTTCTGGAGGATCTTCTTGGTCTGGGATTTGTGAATCTAGCATTTGGTTCATGACTAAGCTCATGGAATTAATCCATTGTGGGCAGCTCTTTTCCGAATGCGGTTCTTGGTGAAAAGTGCAGAAATTTTCCATCCCAATCTCATTCAAGTTTAAAACAGGGGCAGTGGTCATTGGTGGATGAGTCTGCTCACCGTCTTCCCTTCTTTTATAAAATGGCTTGAAAGGTTTCCTAGATGTGCTAGCAGCCTTGTCTTTCTCGAGATCTACGATTTTGTTAGATAATTTCTGCATCATTTTGACTACATTTTCCATGTCCGTAGATGGCTCTTCTTTACTTCTAGTGAGTAGCAAAGGTTTTTTGCTAGCTGTTGGTTTTGGTTCTACATCTAAAGCATGTTTAGCAATGCTATCAGCTTCTTCTTCTACCTTTCTAGCTTCCTCAAAGTTCTCTATCAAAGTAATTTTCTTGGATCTTTTTACGAACATTGCTATCGGTCCATCAAGAGCGGTCGTATAGTATTCAATCAGAGATTCTTCCGCTGGTTTATTAGATTCACTAAAGTTATTTAATAGCGTTGTGAATCTTTGATTGAAGTCTTGAACCTTTTCTTTCTTTTCCATTCTCATGGATAAGAGTTCTTTCATAAGTGTGGCCACAGTCTTTTGGTTTCCGTATTTCTTTAAGAAACAATTTTCGAATTCATCCCAACTAGAGATTGAGCTGGGTTGTAGGCTAAAGTACCAGGATGATACTTTTGGCTCGAATGTATATGGAAACAACCTGCAGACTACGTCTTCATGTTGTACGTTCAAAAGGTTCAGAGCTAAGTAAAAACTCTTGAGGTGATCTTCTGCCGAAATGGCTTTCCCAGGATCGAACTTAGGCAAGACTTTTTCCGGATTCTTTGGAAGATTATGGAATGGTCCAGCTAGGTTCAACGCTCCCCTTGCTCTCCAAGCAGGTACAGCCACATTTGGATGTGGAGACCCTAGTGGAGAATTGTAAGGTTCTGTGGAGTACTTTTGGGAGTGGTAATTTCTTCAAGATTTTCTTGGTCTGAAATTTTTTCTGAGTTTTCAAGATCTACCTTGTTAAGAGTGTCTGAAATTTCTTCCAAAGTCAGATTCACAAGTTCTTCAAAACTTTGAGCAAGAATCGAATCTCGGGTATATTTTGGCTCTTTTCTAGGGGTAATTTTCTTAGGGAGGAAATTGACAGCGTTTAAACCACCTAGCTGTCTAATGTAGGATCTGGTATGTCTTCTCAAATCCTCTATTTCTGTAAAAGGGACAGCGTATAAAGCTTCTTGAGGCTCAGGGTCAGAAATGAGGCGTTCTTGATTTGTTAATCCAAGATCTGGGCTGTTTGGAATGCTTTCTTTAAGTGGGTTTTCAGTGTCATCTATGACAGTGGAAGATTTTCCTCTATCAGCCATGCACTTTCAGGCCCTCCTTCTAGCGCCAAAAACTGTTGATGCCTCGGCTATCGTAGCATCAATCAGAAAGGGATTCTCCCCGTGAGATGATCCCAATTAGATTATCTCCCGTTTGGTGTAGGGAACCCGTCCGGTTAGCGGTTCCGGCAACCGTGGGTTTGGAGTTTAATTCCGATTATACCGGTTATGGCCCGATCCACCTTTCTTTTGGATTTTATGTTTTTTTTTTTATGAGATGCAGGTGCCTAAGTTATGTCTGATCTAAATGAAAACTAAAGAGATCTAAGTCTAAAACTGAAATAAATCTACCTATCCTTGCAGGGAACACATTTACAGGATGAGCAATGAACTGTAACAGATAACATAAAGAAAGGACAGATAGCCATCAATTCTTATAGGTAAAGCTACAGCAAGATAAAAGATCTTTAGAAGATAGCTTATAATTTAATGGAAAACACATTTCATTACTCATCAAGGAGAGAAGCAAAATTATATAATCTAAATGGAAAGAATGAAAGAAACAGATCTAAGTGTAAAGAAATTGAAATAAAAAGATCCCTGCAGGGAGCAAGTTAAAGGCATGAACAATGAGCTGTATGAGTTATCTTGAAGAAAGAACAGTTAGCCATTTAATCTAAAAGAGAACTCTACAACAAAGATAAAGATATCAACAGATAGCTCCTGATTTAATATAATCACATTCACTACTCATAAAATAGAGGAAACGTTTACACAGAAAGAAGCAGAATCATTCGTTGCAAAGAAATAGTTCAAATAACAAGAAGGATCTCACATTACAGGATGGAAATCACCAGAACAGTCCAATACACATCCATCTTTCATTCCCATGCAAAACATCCATCTCTTTGGCTTTTATTAGAAAATTCGATTTTACAAGACCGATACAAGATAGCTCGTATGGGTTTCCAAATTTCATTCCCTGCCAAAAGTCCTTCTTAATCTTTCCTAACTTCTATTTATAGTTACAAATCTGCCCTTCGGGCTGCCACCTAGCATCTTCCACTTGTCATTGACAGAAATTTCTCTCCTAAAATAGACAAAATTGTGACTCTCTTTCTTTTACAAAATATTTAACAAAAGAGAATGGATAGATGTCCCATAGCTCACGCTTTATACATTTGAGAGTTTAACAAAATACACATAACAGAAATAATGTTCTAATATCGTGCTGTCATTCTTGTACGTGAGCTTCAGCTGGGAGAGGATCGCCCAAGTCAATTGATGCTGCTGATGCTTCCTGGGAAGAGACACTCGAACCAATCGTTGCTACTGCTTCTATTTGGGAAGAAGGGATGGAGCTGGCTGGAATTTCTGCCTCTGCTGGGGAAGAGAGAATCGGGCCCACTGCTGTTGCTGGAATGGCTGCTGGGAGAGAAGATTCTAGATCTGCTGATGCTCTTGCTACTGCTGCATCTTTCCTCTCCTCCTCCGCTATGTAGTTATACCACATACCTGTGTCCCTTATGACTATGTTTGCTGCAGCAGGGAACAAAATTTTCTGAGAGGTCACATTCTTCCCGAGCTCTGCTCCAATGCTTTGAACTTCTGCTACTGTAGCTTGATGCACTTCCTTCAGCAGATGGTTGTGGAGTGATGACAATCCAATATAATGTTGGAGGTCATCAATAGACAGGACATCAATCCTCTTCACATACTCCGTTTGAACGCCTAATTCTTCCTTTAGTTGAGACAAACGTTGCTCCTTTTCCGGAAAGTCCTCTAGGGTCTGAGGGAAGCTCAATTTGCATTTGTCATGTACCCCTTGGAGCCTTTGGTATAGACTGCTAATTTTATCTGTTGTTCTTTGCACACTGGCTATCAGCTTACTGGCACAGTTCCTTCCAAACTCCAACAGGGCTATGTCCTCATTAAAACCATCCACAGATTTAAATGGCAGGTGCATGGGGAAACCCCCTTTTCCTTCTCTCCATGCCATCTGATTGATGATATTTGCCTTGACACGGGTATTCTTAGCTTTGAGCCTATGGGCCTCCGCATTAATTTCTTTTAACCTGACCACCATGGCCTTGAGCTTACAAACCTCATCAGTGATTAGCTCCTGAGCTTCATGCATTTGTTTCAGGATGCTGTAGGACAGCTCATGGAAGGGAGACATGTCCATCATTCTGCTCTCAGCTTGCTCTAACTGCTCAACTAATGTCCGCTTGTCTGCTTGTAGCTGGGATGCTTTATCTTCTGCTCTATTCTTCTCTGCCTCCACAATCATCATTTGGAGTGTCAGTTGGTCCTTTTCCTCTTCCAGGTGGTTATACTTACCTGATAGCTCTTTATGCTCGGCATACAGGCAATTATACTTGTTCACTACCAGATCCCTTTGGGCCTGCTCATTAGCCACCGTCTGTTGTAGCATACGATCTCTCTTCTTTGTCAATACATTTTCTCTGACTATAACGCCCACATTGTCCAGGGATGCTTTTGCTATTTCCACAGCTGCGGAGGCCATAGCAAAGGGATCTTGATCTGTGTTCTACATTATGGTGACCTCTCGATGGGTAACGATGTCTTCATGGAAGGGACTTTTTATCCTCTCTTCCGATTTGAGGACCATAGCTTTCCTTTTCTTGTCATAGACAAACTCATTCCACCTGGACACCGTGTGTTTTCCCGATGGAGTGTACGGGACAATAGGGCGTTCTATGATGTCTATGTCTTCTTCAGCAGGTGGGGTCCGGACTTACTGAGCTGGATCCACTCCCGCCTTTTGGGTACCAGAGCCACCTGCTTGAGATGCGTCTATTTCCATGTCTTGGACCCCGGACCCACTTGCTTGGGCATCTTCCCCTGCTTTCAGCTCTTCTTCTACTTTCCGTTGCCTCTCATCTTCAGACTCTTTTTGTTGCTGAGCTTCCTCTGCTTCTTTCCTCAGCCTCTCACCTTCAGCTTCCTGTTGAATCCTGGCTTCCTCAGCCTCCTGCTGCAATCTGGCTTCCTTAGTCTCCTGCAGCAGCCTTGCTTCCTCTCTTAATCTGAGCTCTTCTTGAGCTCGGGCATCATCAGCTTCTTTCTCCTTTTGCTGGCTGGTTTTCTGGGCCCTGGTTGAGCTAGAACTTGTTCCCGTGCCTTGGCGACAGATCCGCAGCTCACCCATGTTGCTGATGCCCCTGAACACCTCTTCCTCGGCATCAGGATAGTGAGCGTACTCAAAATGAGCGTAGATTTCTTTACAATGCTCGGCCACTCTCCCCTTCCTGTCATTCCTGTGGAAGATCACCTCACCGAAGTGGAAAGCTTTAAGCTCCTGCACAAACTCTTCAGCTGAAGCAACCCCCGAGAACTTGTAGGCACCTATGCAGAAAGGTAAGGGGGGAAATGAAGCCTTATGTTGTTTGTGGAGCACTGCTCCAATCCCATCCAGGAAGATTTGTCTTACTGCCTCCTTAAGGACCACATAATCTGTGGCATACTGCGACAAAATGTATGGAGCTTTGGTCCCTACAAACATTCTGAGGTAGGTGCCTTATTCTGAAAAGTAGAAATCCCCGTAATTCTCAAGGACTTCCACAGCGTTCTCTGACAGGCAGTTGGGCTCCTCCCTGAATATCTTCTCATATAGGGGCATGATGAACCCCTCACAGATGAGTTTGTAGTTAGGCTTGTAATTCTGGGCCCACATCATCCTGAAAGCGATATAAACCGGAGTGACGGCCTTGTCCCATGTGCAGCCCAATTTGGGGAAGTCCACCTTGGCCAAAACACAATCAATCAGATATGAAGACATGAAAAATTCTTCCTTCTTCAAGGCTAGTCCCTCTCTTGCAGTCACTATCATTGAGGTCAAACTATCTGACAGGAGAGTGGCCCAGTCAAACACAGTTCCTTTGAACGCCATGAAGTGGATAATAGGGACCCACTGAATCTTATACACTATGCCATCGGGCATGTCGAAGATTCTGCACAGCATCAAAGCGATCAATCTGAAAGGAGGTCTCAGATTCTGTACATCATATTCGTCGCTACCTTTCTTTCTTAGATGCTTGCCCGCGACTAGCAGCTTTTTGGCCATCTCAACGTTGTCCATTCTGCCCAACCATTCATCAGTCAGAGCTTGCTAGGAGCGGGGAAATTTGTAGGCTGCTGCAAGATATGCGGGTTGAAACGAGGCAATGGCCACTTTCCTGCTGTCATTTATCACTCTTCCTTCGGCATCGGCATGTTGGAGTATCCATCCGATCACCTCAGCACAGAGGAATAATTCAGGGCGGGTAGTAGCTTTGGTTATGCCTGAGGATTTGATATTTAGATAAATTGGCCCCTCTTCTAACAACATGTCTAGGACGTCCCGGTCTCGGATCATCCTGTAAATGTCACCCCATCTTATTTCTGGAGGAACACCAGTGGTGCACTTAGTATCTTGGAGTGAGGTCTCAGTTTTAAGTGGCGCAGGCTTCTTTTCTGTCATTTTAGCCTTCTTCTTACCAACCTTCGGCATTTTGACTTATCCCTGATAGCACCCACATACAAGTCATCATGAAATTGGGCAACATACTGTGAGATTTTAACAGAGATCATCATCGTTTTAATATGTGAATGAGATCAAAAACAGAATGTGAAGCTGCGTTTAGGAAGCAAAAATACACCATTTCAATATGAAACATAGATTAACACATTTGAATCTTTTAAAGGGATGAGTGTGGGATGATCCTGAGAGGATAGGTATGTCGCGGAAACAATCCACTCTCGGGCTAACCCTAGGAGAAATGGTGATATTTCGTTGTTGTGTTTTTAAATGGCTAATGGCGGGCAAGTTCGGGGTGACATAACAAGTTTAATTACGAGACCAGGGAGGAGCTCCTGCGTTGACACATAGGCGAGGGGTTTCAGCCCAAATGCTGTCGTTATTCATAACATTTGACGGGGCATCCTACGACTGGTTTGATCAGGGGCGATGGCGCCTGTCTCAAGTTTTAAATTGGGTAGAGGTGACACTGGGACTGAGGTTTATGAAAAAGCCCGGGGGCTACGTTTTAGCTTTTGGCTGGGGACATGAAAAGTCCATGGGGCTTCGGCAATTTTTTGAAATAATGAGGCACGTGGCCCGGGGAGGAAATTGGAACAAGTCTAACCGTCCAAACTAACTGTCTCTACCCACAAACGTTTTATCCTAGCTCTGCTTTATATGACGAGAAGAACGTAATTCAAACTGTATTTGACGGGCAAAATAGCCTATGATGGGCATTTTGCCCGTCAAAACCCCACCAATGCCCATCATTTTCAAACAAAAGACAACCCAATAGCAATTGGAAGCGTAGAAGGGACAAATTACAAGGTTAAAATCCTACCTGGCACCGTGTGTATAGCTGAACGAGGTGGCTGCGAACGTAGATGAGCGAGATGAGCTGGAGCAATTTGCACTGCGTTCCACGTCGTTGGCCAATCGAAAAAAAATGATATGTTGGCTCGTACCCCCCACCACTTATTTAAATAAGCTGGGCACGTGCGGCATTTAATTTTGGTGGGTGGCGCAATTAACCACGGCTTAAATATCGGTACGTCGGTGTCAAATCACGTTTTCTCGATTCTCGCGCGACCACCTCCTGCGAGACAAACTTGCGAACCGCCTCCGCCATTGCGGAAGGATATGGCGAACGCTTTCGCCGTTTCGGGGAACGAAGGCGAATGGCCCCCGCAAAAGGCCTCCGCGATGCAGAAAAGAAAACGTTTCGCAAAGCTCAACTCGTTCGGGAGGATATCGCGGAAGCTTCCGCTGTTTCGGTAGAGAGTGGTGAATTGCTTCTGCAAGAGGCTTCCGCGACGCGATTAAGTTCTTTTGGCGGCCTCTTCGGGATGAAAACGTGAAGGCTTCTGAAACTGCGGAAAGCTTTCGTAAGTGGCTTCCGTAGTTTCGAAAGACTTCTGCCAACGCTTCCGCAAAAGGTTCTCGCAAATTCGAGAAAATTTCTAAGTTTTGGCCGCACTCGTGAGAATCGTGGAAGGCTTTTTCCCTTAGCCTCCGCTGTTTCGGGTAGGAAAAAACAAAGGTTCCGCAAAGTTTGTTTCGGTGATTCTTCGGGACGGTTCCGCAAAGGTTTCCGCGGTTGCGGAAGGCTTAGGTGAATGCCTTCCGCGACTTTCGAGACTTCAAAAAAATTTGCCAAAACTTAGTCGTTTAGAGGCCCTGGGGAAGGTAGACGGACGACTCCCACACGTTTCGGGTGGCTTCTTCGAATTCCTCTGCCATTTTGAAGAGAATTTGCCAATGATTCCCACAGCTTATGAGCAAAATTTAAGTCCCTCTTCGAGAAGTTTACGCGAGTGACTTCCGCCAGTTTCGGAAGGTTTCCTTGAGTTCTTCCGCGATCTTTTGGGAAAAGTTTCCAAGTTCCTTTTCGGAAGGCTTAAACAAGCGGCTTCCGCCACTACGAGAGGATAGCCCGAAAGATTCCGCAATTTTCGGGAGACAAAGCTGAAAGGTTCCGCAACGTTCGTTTCACAAACTTTCAAAAACTCTAAGTCCTTTTCGGAAGGCTTATGCGTTTGGCTGCCGCAACTGCGGGAAGATAGTCTGAAACGCTCCAAAATTTTGGGAAATTTTCTAAGTTCCTTTTCTGTTCCTTGGAAGAAATCTAGAAAGTCTTATGGCAAGATTTTCTGCTGGAAAGCAAGAGGTAAAAGTTGGGAATGGCCCCTTTTAGGCCACTTTTCTGAAATTTTCTAAAGGAGGGGCCCCAATATGTACAAAATGTTGGGGGGATGTTGCTACAACAACAGGACCAAATCTAGTTGCAGCTGGAGAACCTATTGTTACAAATCCAAGATATCAAGAAAAAAAGGACAAAAGAGAAGATGTTTGGTGCACAAGGTGTAAGGAGGAGGGTCATTCGAAATACCATTGCACATCCTTCCAAGACTATATCACTGTCAGAGCTCCTAATCCATTGAACCTTGGAGCTGGAATATGGTGTAGGATCTGTCAAACAGGGGGCATCGACTAGAAGAATGTTATTTATTGTAGAAAATTATAAGTACCCCCCCAAACTTGTTTTGTAAATTTTGTCGATTAGTTGGCCATGATGAGAAGGAATGTCGAGCATATCAACTGCTCACAGAAAGAACTGCAGATACTTATCGAATGAAAGGTGAGGAAGAAGGAGAAGGGGATAGTGAACAATTTAATCAACCAAGAGGTGGTTTCCGAGGATGAGGACGAGGAGGACTTAGTCGAGGTAGAGGCTAATATGTTACAACTGTGGTATGATAAGGAATTTTTGCAGGGACTATCCAAATTCCTGTTCGACATGTACATACTGTCGAGCATTGGACCATACTATTGAGTATTTCCCACAACTCATAGCGAAATGACAAGCTAAGGAAAATCAGAATTGAAATCAGAACCATAACCAGAATGTCCAAAAGATATCAACTGAACCACGAAAGGAGCAATTGGATGTCATTGTTATAACACGAAGAGGAGTTGCGATGAGAGATGATAGAGAAGTATATATTGACCTATGTGGACCTAAAATCAGACCAGCAACGCAACAGACAATACCAATTGATGTTCAAAAGGAAAAGAAGACGTTTGTGGATGCAATGAAGGAATTTACTACAACCTAGAGGGGACCTTCGAAATCTGTAGCTCTAGTCTTTGATGAAGTTCTTGTATATGATATGCAATAGTAAAATATGAAACTACTTTGAAGGAATTGCAAAATTTAGTTGATGAATCAGAAAAATATGCTTCTAAGGAAAAATCCCTAAATAATTTGCAAAAGAGAATAAGAACAGGGAGGGAGCTGTGACTTAATGCACAGATTAGGGACTTCAACATGGATTTCATTATTTTGGATCTAGGGTCAGATGTCAATGTCATAACTAAACAAATGTGGGAAGCTATGGGAAAGCCTAAGTTTCTATGGTCAACTATCCAGTTGTGATTAGCTAATCAACAGAAAGTAATTCCATTTGGTAGAATGGTTTGCGTCCATGTTGACATTGATGGTATGCGAAGCTATGCTGACTTCGAAGTTATAGAAATTGTGGATGACACCAACCCATATCTAGCATTGCTTGGGAAATTGACAGCCAAAAAATATAAATCTTAAGAAAAGGTTGATGATGTTTGAAGGAGGGGCTATGAGAGTTGTTGCACCATTGGACCCTTTGGAAGGCCCAAGGTATGTCAAACCTATTCGAGAGGAATATATTTCCGAAGACTTAGACAATATCTATAAGTTCAGTTCAAGAATGGATGACTATGTTAATCCAACTATGGATGGTACAGTGAGTTGGAGAAGTGTTAGTTCGTGTTCCTTAGACTCAGGGGAGGCATTGGAGAATTGGAAAAAACAACTACATGAAGTATCTACAAGAAGGTGTGCTCACATTACCAAATCAATTCGTTGGGTTGGTAAAGAGGTATGCGATTTTCCTACTTATGAGGGGTTACCTAATTTAAATGCCTTCATTTCTGATTTTTATGTTAAGAGACCCGAACGACAAAGAATATTAAATTTGGATGTGGCATTGAAAGCTACTTCGGGAAGGTGGTGGTCTACTCATAAGGAAAAGATACAAAGTTGGTCGTAGTGCAAAAATATGTCGGAAGTCTGATTTGGAGAAGGCCTATACTATAAGCAAGAAAAGTATAATGGGTTAACTAGTCCGGTAGATCATCTGGCATTATGTACAAGAGAATGGAAACAAATACCGAAGCAAGAGTGGGTCCACATGTTCATTCATACTTTGCATACGATACCGCGAAGCTAGTATACGTCGCTGGAACTTTGACAAGGTACAACAGATTGGGAAAATATGGCTATAAATTTCAGGAAGAAATTCAGTTATGAAGATGAAATCCCATCAATAGATGAAGCAATGCAAATAATTAAGGACAAAAGTTATGAAGACATACTAGTGCATTTGTTAAACTTTCCGCAATGGACTGCGACACTCGATCAAGCAATGGAATGTTATAATATCCCTGGTGATACAAATGATGACCTGAGGGATGTGAATATCCAAGAAACAGAGGGAAGTCGAAAGATGGAGGGAATTGAGATCAAGACTGATAACTTCTTGCAGCTGCTGAAGACAAAGAAGGTAAATATTGGTTTAGGTGAAAATCCAAAGTTTGCTAATATTGGTGATTACTGGGATGATGAGACTGTAGGGAAGCTTACTGACCTACTACATGAATATCAAGATATATTCCCTACAAATTTTTCTGAAATGAAGGGTATTGCTGGTGATTTGGGAGAAATGAAAATCCCATTAAAACTTGACACGGAGCCAGTTAAAAAGCACCCATATAGATTGAATCCCAAATATAAGGAAAAGGTGAGATTAGAGCTTGACATAATGCTTGATGCAAGAATCATTGAACCTATCGAAGAATCTGAATGGATTAGCCTAATGGTCGTTCAAGATAAGAAGACGGGTGAAATACGAATTTGTGTAGATTTAAGGAAGCTGAATGATGCTTGCTTGCATGATCCATTCCCGATAGCTTTTACGAACGAAATCCTAGAGAATGTGGGAGGAAAGGAGGCTTATTGATTCACAGATGGATTCTCGAGGTATCATCAAATTAATATTTCTAAGGAGGATCGACATAATATCACATTTGCAACTGAATGGGATTGCTAACAGTACACAGTGATTCCCTTTGGTCTTAAGAATACACCATCTATCTTTTCCAGAGTTATGGTTGCAACTTTCAAAGAGTTCATCCATACATTACTGGAGGTATATTTTGACGATTGGGACTTAAGGATCCCTATAGTTTTATGGGCATATATGACAACATGTAAGAAGTTAACGGGCCAGAAACCATTTAAACTGGTGTATGGTCAAGAAGTTGTTAGGCTAATGGAATACATTGTGCCAGGTTTAAGGGTTCCTGCATTCGTGGGTATGTCAGACACTGGTGCTGTCGAAGAGAGGTTTTTGTAGCTACTACAGTTGGAAGAACATAGGTTCGTCGTAGGTTTTCAACAACAAGGCCAAAAGGATTGAGAGAAAGCATGGCATGATCGAAACATTGCAAGGAAGCAGTTCTGGAGAAGAGATCTAGTACTCATGTATGATTGTAAGTTTTTCAAGCATCCAGGAAAATTGAGAACACATTGGTTGGGGACATATGTGATTAACTTTGTCACAGAAGGAGGTGTTGTACAATTGTAGAATTTGCATGGAGAAATCCTCAAGGGATTGGTCAATGGAAGTTGGTTGAAACCTTACAGGGACAACTGCTCCTTCTTACAATGAAGCTATGTGTACACATATATATATATATATATATATATATATATATATATATGATGTTTATCCAGTTGTAGTGGGAATTTGTACAAAAGTAATATTTATGTCGAAGTCGTGGTTTTGTTGCAGTTGCCCGCATGTTCAATAAATTCTATATTAATTGCATGGGAGGTGGCGGTGCTAGTGGAGCATTCCGCATTAAATGATGAAAAGACATGCACGTGTGAAAAAAATTGTCGATGAAAAAGCTAATCATTGCCCAGGATTTGGTTCGATCTACTCAATTTTTGAGAAAAAGCACTGACAGGACATATTGAAGGATGAAGTTAAAAACTGATCGAAGTAAAGGGGCACTCTATTTTTCCTGAGTGATTGAGTGCATTGAGAAAACTGATACCAGAGAGCCGAGAGCCTTAGATTGTTGAAGAAATTTGAATCTTAGTTAGAATCAATGGAAGCACCCATGTCCGATGTGGGTGTTGAGCAAATCTTAGTTTCGAAAGTTGTTGCCGGTCCATCCATTCCAGTAGTGCAAGAGTAGACAGAAATAATTTAGACCCATGTTCTAGTAGAACCGCTAAAGAAGAAGAGATCATCTGTGAGGTAGGAAACCATTGAGACAAGTTCGAAGCAGAGAAACGATCAAGAGGCATCTGGGTCTGGAATTGGCTCAACGTCATTACTGCCACCTTATGTACCACCAAGAAAACCAAGTGCGAGGCCAATAAATATTGGGGAAAATGCAAAGTACTTTGTGGAGCTTCCCAGGATCCCAAATGGGATTATAATCAAAGGAGATATGATGGGAAAGATTGCCAAGCTATCGTATGCAGACCATGACTTGAATAAATTTCCAGAATTCACACCAAACAAGTATATGGAACCAGTGTTGGAGCCTATCACACAAACTACTTTTCTAGAGCCGATGCCATGGACCCCTGGCTTCCAGCGATCGAGTGTTTGTCAATGATAGATATACCACACTTCGGGTGATCAAGAGAGGCTAATGCATTTTTAAAACAATTGCTCTTGTGTGTGCATGGAGGGTTCTTGTGGATCAACAAGAAGATATCCATAGATTCAAATCTAATAGTGGAGATCATTGGGTTGCTGAAGGCAGGACTTGACCCTGCTACATTTTTTGTAGGTAAAGAGAAGGACATGGAGTTGTCGAATTGGATGATAGCGAAATACAATCTGATGGAAGACAAGCGGGGCTATGAAATAGCCTCGATTAATGACCAAGAATTGTAAAGGCACTAGCGAGTAAGTTGCTCAGGAAGTGTCAAATGAATCAGGTCCCTGCAACAGTGATTGCAGTTGCGAAGCAGTGTGTCTAGGGGTTGCAGATGAATTGGGATACATTCCTGCTCAATGAATTTCTTAGTGATTTCCAGGATGCGTTAGATAAAGGTAATCCATTCCACTACTCCTAGTTGATTATGTTAATTTCATTTGTTGCTTGGGAAGAACCAGAGGAATACCAGGCAATGGGTTGTTGACCTGGTCAGTGCTTGGTAGCACGTTATGCTAACTTGTGATTCGACGACGAGCATAGGAGGAAGATATAAAACAATGTGCAATTTTACATGGAATTGGAAGCACTTTGGCATCATGTCTCTGTAGTGCCGCGGGTAGAAAAGTGCATGATTGTAAAATTCAGGGGATTTATCAAGTTCACGGATGGACCTCACCACACGTATATCCATGTGTGACATGAACTAGATTAAAAAATGGTTGGTAACCACTTTTAAATTATTGGAGCAGGATATATTTGAAATTACAGATGAATGGGCAATAGAATGGAAGAACCCCATTGAAGCTGAACATATTTCAATAGATGAGTCATAGCAAGATCAGGGACAAGGTGGGACCCCTGCGTAACATGAAGTACATGGTGATAATAAAATACCACATCCTGCTAGGAGCACCGAGGGACAAAGCCATACTCAAGAAAAATCACATGAAGAAGGTTGGGATTCGAGTGCGACATAATCAGATCCAGAGCCAGGAGAAAGGAGAAAAGTGACAACTGTGGCACAGGGGAAAAGGAAGAAATCGAACGCATAGAAGGAAAGGGATGTCATGGCCTTAACATAGGATGACATCAGCATTATATATGATCGCATGACAGAGGCCGCAGAAGAATCCTCCAAGTTAGCCGAAGAGAAGACTATGCAGCTGTTTGGGAGGGTAATGAATCAGCTCGAAGGACTCCAACGAGCTATCCATATAGATACTTAGCTTAGCTCCCTTTCAAAAGGGAACTTCACATCAAATAGAGGGATGAGAGGAGGAGGAGGTGATGTCACATGAATCTACTGCTACGATGGGAAGGGCAGTACAATTGCTGCCAAGAGCTTTAAGTTTCAGTGATTTGGGCCTATAGGAACAAGCTCACAAATTGAGCTATGTCAATTTACAGTTGTCAGTATTTCCCATGTTCATGTTGTAGAACATTCAACAACATATTGTTGAGGAGATCAAGGTGAGGGAAGAAAATACATATGCTGAAATGATCAAGTATAGGATGCAACATACCACACTGCAGGAAGAGTGTGAGAAGCTGTGGAAGGAGTGAGAGGAAGTTGTAAGAGAGGAGCAGCTACAAAATGCTATCGTGGTAGCTTGCCGCGCAGTACCTGAGGCTGAGGTAGTTAACGAGATGGTTACTGAGGAGAAGATGAAGAGACTAATTGGAGTCCTTTCAGGATTCCATGACAATATCAGTGAGCTAGAGGAAAAATTGGTACCAAGTACTCTGTCAGAGGTAACAACACGGAGAAGTGAGGAGGTTACTGAAGCGGTTAGAACCATTAAGGGCTATGAAATTGAATGTGGTGTATTGTTTGAAGAGGCCATGCTAGCATGGGTTGCATTACTAGATGATGTGGAACTGCACATTACCGCTAGGATGGAGGATACCCAAACGAATATGGAAGATTTGAAGAATAAACTGAATACTTTGTCACCTACTAGGAAAATGGTTAAGGTAGCAGAGAACACGAAGCTCCACCAGGAAGTTAGCCAACTGAGAATCGAGTAGCAGTTGTGAACTGAATTAGTCCAAGAGTTGTAGGGTGAAGCAGAGCAGGTCTTGCAAATCATCAGTGTTGCAAGCAACAAAGTGCATCAAGCAATTGAATGGGGTGAAAAATAGACAAACGTTCACCTTATAGGGGAGTTGGTGCAAGAAGTATGCCAACATCAGGATGAAGTTTAGTAGACTGTTGAAGAAATGAAGCGGAAGTTTCCAGAATTTTAGGCAAAGTCCAAGACCCCACTAGTACAATCTTGAAGTCGCTTGGGATGAGCCACATGTGAGTGTTGCGGGCCTATTGGGCCAAGGTAAAGTTTTGGGGTAAAATTTTGTGAATTTTTGGTGCGAATTGGGCCAAGGCAAAGTGGTCCGATGAAGAACAGTCAACTCCGACGTAGTGGCCGAGAATCCAGGAAATTGGGCATTTTGAATATGTCAAGGACGGAGTTAAGTAAGTTAGTTAGGATTTTTGTCCACTTACATTTATGATTTGAGTAGTGGAGTAGTGGGAGCGGGGCAGGATGTGTGCTCCCTATAAATATGTAAAGGGCTGGGATTTTTGAGGGGGTTAGTGAATTAGTGAGCTAGTTGATGTCATATCTTTTGGAGAGCTTTGTTTTGATGTCGAGAATAGTCGCATGATCTATAGGTTGTTTGCGCAAATTCATTGTAAGAAAAGGAGAAATTTGTAAGTCTTTGTAAAACATGAAGTGCTTATTTTGACTGTGACTCATGGATAAAAAAAGCGCTTCCATGGTTTTCTCCTGTTTGGGTTTCCACATTACATCTGGTGTATAATGTGTCTGATTCCTGTGATGATGTATTGTGTATATTGCTATACTCTGCATATTACTGAATAATTGATGATTCCTGTGTATGAATGGTATGTGAATGAATATATGCTAAAGTAATTAAGATGTTAGATGTATGCATTGTTGTGAAGTGTTAAGTAAAGCTCTCTATCGAGGTTAAGGATGTTACGATTGTTGGATTTTTGTTGCACCCCTTCGCTACTGCAGAAACTTGGTTCCTACAGCTCCCATAGGTACTTTGGGTGAGACCTCACCTGCTTCGCAAGTGTTGCCAAAAGGGATAGTACCTTTCAGGTCGGTATCTTGGGGTTTTGTTGGTGTTTAACAGTGTGAACCATGGTTGAAGTAGATCTTCGCCAACAATAACTGTTAATGGTTTTACAATCGTTTTCCCATATTCCTGTCTTTATTCTTAGCAAACTAATTCATGGTCATTGATAGGCGCATGTATGGTTCTCTTCTTATCTCTTGTAACTGTTATCATGTTCGGATGCCTGCATTTTGCATTTCTAAATTTCATTCTTTAATTTAGAAAACCATGAATGGTGGACCAGGCCACAATCAGTGAAACTTCAAATCTTTAATGGTTGTCGAGCCAGAATCCGAATAAGTACCTTATCCGAAATGATGCTTAGTTTAATTGAGACTTTTGATCAGAAATAACCCCTACTATTGACCAAGATAATTTTGACTAGTCAACACTGTTTTATAATCTATGTTTGTTATTAAACATGGTACTACAAAAACATTTTGTGTTTTGCCTCATAATTTTGTTTGTTATTAAAGACGGTATTACAAATACATTTTGTGTTTTGCCTAATTTTCTTTTGTTTTTTATTAATATTATATTAACCTAATTTAAATTCATGATAATACATACACTTCCAGTATTGTTATGCTAATAGGGGCATATACATGTAAGGAGGGCAAAGTTAATATACAATTGCGAAGAATATAAATTCAATACCTATATAAAGCCTTTATATCTATTCAATAAAGCATGTTCCGATAGCTTTATAATGCATTATATAATTTGTGCCATCTTTGTAGTTTCTTACAATCATCGCTTCAAGTGAATGGAAATGGAAATATGTTGTATTTTGCTTTTGTGAAATTGTTGGCCATGTCATACCCCTATAGAGATAATAATTGTTTCTTATGTTGTGTCATGCTTGCATTCACGTAATTATGTACATATCGTTTTCATTCTTTGCTTTATATATTGAATTGCTTTATCGTGTGCACTTAGAACATTCTAAGTGGTATTGTTGTAAATGGTATAAGTTGTATTGTTGTAAATGGTATGAAAATATAAATAGACATGTATTTTCCCTCCTTGTTATTTTTGACATCTTTTTTTCTATTGGAAATTTGTAATAATTTCCTTCAGTTTTACACTATTGCACTATAACAAAATTATGAAATTATGCCACTCATATTGCATTCTTAATTTAGGTGTGAAAGAAATAGAAATTACTATTTTTTTTTATATTCGAAATGTTATTCTATATTTGAATTTTGATATTAATAATATAAAAATTTAGGGTATTTCATTGGTTCATGAAGTTGAAACTTTATTTGGTTTGGGCTAGAAAATGTGGGAGGAAAGGAGGCTTATTGATTCACAGATGGATTCTTGAGGTATCATCAAATTAATATTTCTAAGGAGGATCGACATAATACCACATTTGCAACTGAATGGGATTGCTAATAGTACACAGTGATTCCCTTTGGTCTTAAGAATACACCATCTATCTTTTCCAGAGTTATGGTCACAACTTTCAAAGAGTTCATCCATACATTACTGGAGGTATATTTTGATGATTGGGACTTAAGGATCCCTACAATTTTATGGGCATATATGACAATATGTAAGAAGTTAACGGGCAAGACACCATTTAAACTGGTGTATGGTCAAGAAGCTGTTAGGCCAATGGAATACATTGTGCCAAGTTTAAGGGTTCCTGCATTCGTGGGTATGTTAGACACTGGTGCTGTCGAATAGAGGTTTTCGCAGCTACTACAGTTGGAAGAACATAGGTTCGTCGCAGGTTTTCAACAGCAAGTCCAAAAGGATTGAGAGAAAGCATGGCATGATCGAAACATTGCAAGGAAGCAGTTTTGGAGAGGATATCTAGTACTCATGTATGATTGTAAGTTTTTCAAGCATCAAGGAAAATTGAGAACACACTGGTTGGGGAAATATGTGATTAACTTTGTCATAGAAGGAGGTGTTGTACAATTGTAGAATTTGCATGGAGAAATCCTCAAGGGATTGGTCAATGGAAGTTGGTTGAAACCTTACAGGGACAGCTGCTCCTTCTTACAATGAAGCTGTATATATATATATATATATATACTATGTTTATCCAGTTGTAGTGGGAATTTGTACAAAAGTAATATTTATGTCGAAGTCGTGGTTTTGTCGTAGTTTCCCACATGTTCAATAAATGCTATATTAATTGCATGGGAGGTGGCGGTGCTAGTGGAGCATTCTGCATTAAATGATGAAAAGACACGCACGTGCGAAAAAAAATGCCGACGGAAAAGCTAATCATTGCCCAGGATTTGGTTCGATCTACTCAATTTTTGAGAGAAAGCACTGATAGGACATATTGAAGGATGAAGTTAAAAACTGATCGAAGTAAAGGGGCCCTCTATTTTTCCCGAGTGATTGAGTGCATTGAGAAAACTGATACCAGAGAGCTGAGAGCCTTAGATTGTTGAAGAAATTTGAATCTTAGTTAGAATCAATGGAAGCACCCATGTCCGATGTGGGTGTTGAGCAAATCTCAGTTTCGGAAGTTGTTTCCGGTCCATCCACTCTAGTCGTGCAAGAATAGCCAGAAATAATTTAGACCCATGTTCTAGTATAACCGCCAAAGAAGAAAAGATCATCTGCGAGGTAGGAAACCACTGAGACAAGTTCGAAGCAGAGAAACGATCAGGAGGCATCTGGGTTTGGAATTGGCTCAACGTCATTACTGCCACCTTATGTACCACCAAGAAAACCAAGTGCGAGGCCAATAAATATTGGCAAAAATGCAAAGTACTTTGTGGAGCTTCCCAGGATCCCAAATGGGATTATAATCAAAGGAGATATGATGGGAAAGATTTCCAAGCTATCGTATGCAGACCATGACTTGAATAAATTTCCAGAATTCACACCGAACAAGTATATGGAACCAGTCTTGGAGCCTATCACACAAACTACTTTTCTAGAGTCGATGCCATGGACCCTTGGCTTCCACCGATCGAGTGTTTGTCAATGATAGATATACCACACTTCGGGTGATCAAGAGAGGCTAATGCATTTTTAAAACAATTGCTCTTGTGTGTGGATGGAGGGTTCTTGTGGATCAACAAGAAGATATCCATAGATTCAAATCTAATAGTGGAGATCATTGGGTTGTTGAAGGAACGACTTGACCCTGCTACATTTTTTGTAGGTAAAGAGAAGGACATGGAGTTGGCGAATTGGATGATAGCAAAATACAATCTGATGGAAGACAAGTGGGGCTATGAAATAGCCTCGATTAATGACCAAGAATTGCAAAGGCACTAGCGAGTAAGCTGCTCAGGAAGTGTCAAAGGAATCAAGTCCCTGCAATGGTGATTGCAGTTGTGAAGCAGTGTGTCCAGGGGTTGCAGATGAATTGGGCTACATTCCTGCTCAATGAATTTCTTAGTGATTTCCAGGATTTGTTAGATAAAGGTAATCCATTCCACTACTCCTAGTTGATTATGTTAATTTCATTTGTTGCTTGGGAAGAACCAGAGGAATACCAGGCAATGGATTGTTGACCTGGTCAGTGCTTGGTAGCACGTTATGCTAACTTGTGATTCGACGACAAGCATAGGAGGAAGATATAAAACAATGTGCAATTTTACATGCACTTGGAAGCACTTTGGCATCATGTCTCTATAGTGCCGCGGGTAGAAAAGTGCACGATTGTAAAATTCAGGGGATTTATCAAGTTCACAGATGGACCTCACCACACGTATATCCATGTGTGACATGACCTAGATAAAAAAAATGGTTGGTAACCACTTTTAAATTATTGGAGCAGGATATATTTGAAATTACAGATGAATGGCCAATAGAATGGAAGAACCCCATCGAAGTTGAACATATTTCAACAGATGAGTCATAACAAGATTAGTGACAGGGTGGGACCCCTGCGTAACATGAAGTACATGGTGATGATAAAATACCACATCCTGCTAGGAGCACCGGGGGACAAAGCCATACTCAAGAAAAATCATATGAAGAAGGTTGGGATTCGAGTGCAACAGAATCAGATCCAGATCCAAGAGAAAAGAGAAAAGTGACAACTGTGGCATAGGGGAAAAGGAATAAATCGAAAGCATAGAAGGAAAGGGTTGTCATGGCCTTAATATAGGATGACATCAGCATTATATATGATTGCATGATAGAGGCCGCAGAAGAATCCTCCAAGTTAGCCGAAGAGAAGACAATGCAATTGTTTGGGAGGGTAACGAATCAGCTCGAAGGACTCCAACGAGCTATCCATATAGGTACTTAGCTTAGCTCCCTTTCAAAAGGGAGCTTCACATCAAACCGAGGGATGAGAGGAGGAGGAGGTGAGGTCACATGAATCTACTGCTATGATGGGAAGGGCAGTACAATTGTTGCCAAGAGCTTTAAGTTTCAGTGATTTGGGCATATAGGAACAAGCTCACAAATTGAGCTATGTCAATTTACAGTTGTCAGTATTTCCCATGTTCATGTTGTAGAACATTCAACAACATAATGTTGAGGAGATAAAGGTGAGGCAAGAAAAGACATATGTTGAAATGATCAAGTATAGGATGCAACATACCACACTGCAGGAAGAGTGTGAGAAGCTGTGGAAGGAGTGAGAGGAAGTTGTAAAATAGGAGCAGCTACAAAATTCTATCGTGGTAGCTTGCCACGCAGTACCTGAGGCTGAGGTAGTTGATGAGATGGCTACTGAGGAGAAGATGAAGAGACTGATTGGAGTCCTTTCAGGGTTCCATGACAATATCAGTGAGCTAGAGGAAAAATTGGTACTAAGTACTCTGTCGGAGGTAACAATGCGGAGAAGTGAGGAGGTTACTAAAGCAGTTAGAACCATTAAGGGCTATGAAAGTGAATGTGGTGTATTGTTTGAAGAGGCCATGCTAGCATGGGTTGCATTAATAGATGATGTGGAACTTCACATTACCGCCAGGATGGAGGAGACCCAAACAAATATGGAAGATTTGAAGAATCAACTGAATACTTTGTCACCTACTAGGAAAATGGTTAAGGTAGCAGAGAACATGAAGCTCCACCAGGAAGTTAGCCAACTGAGAATCGAGCAGCAGTGGTGAACTGAATTAGTCCAGGAGTTGTAGGGTGAAGCAGAGCAGGTCTTGCAAATCAGCAGTGTTGCAGGCAACAAAGTGCAACAAGCAACTGAATGGGGTGAAAAATAGACAAACGTTCACCTTATAGGGGAGTTGGTGCAAGAAGTATGCCAACATCGGGATGAAGCTTAGCAGACTATTGAAGAAATGAAGCGGAAGTTTCCAAAATTTTAGGCAAAGTCCAAGACCCCACTAGTACAATCTTGAAGTCGCTTGGGATGAGCCACATGTGAGTGTTGCAGGCCTGTTGGGCCAAGGTAAAGTTTTGGGGTAAAATTTTGCGAATTTTCGGTGCGAATTGGGCCAAGGCAAAGTGGTCCGATGAAGAATAGTCAACTCCGACGTAGTGGCTGAGAATCCAGGAAATTGGGCATTTTGAATATGTCAAGGGCGGAGTTAAGTAAGTTAGTTAAGAGTTTTGTCCACTTACATTTATGAGTTGAGTAGTGGAATAGTGGGAGCGAGGTAGGATGTGTGCTCCCTATAAATATGTAAAGGGTTGGGATTTTTGAGGGGGTTAGTGAATTAGTGAGCTGGTTGATGTCCTATCTTTTGGAGAGCTTTGTTTTGATGTTGAGAAGAGTCGCATGATCTATAGGCTATTTGCGCAAATTCATTGTAAGAAAAGGAGAAATTTGTAAGTCTTTGTAAACCATGAGGTGCTTATTTTGACTGTGACTCATGGATAAAGAAAGTACTTCCATGTTTTTCTCCTGTTTGGGTTTCCACATTACATCTGGTGTATAATGTGTTTGATTCCTATGATGATGTATTGTGTATATTTCTATACTTTGCATATTACTGAATAATTGATGATTCCTGTGTATGAATGGTATGTGAATGAATATATGCTAAAGTAATTAAGATGTTAGATGTATGCATTGTTGTGAAGTGTTAAGTAAAGCTCTCTATCGAGGTTACGGATGTTATGGTTGTTGGATTTTTGTTGCACCCCTTCGCTACTGCAAAAACTTGGTTCCTACAGCTCCCATAGGTACTTTGGGTGAGACCTCACCTGCTTCGCAAGTGTTGCCGAAAGAGATAGAACCTTTCAGGTCGGTATCTTGGGGTTTTGTTGGTGTTTAAGAGTGTGAACCATGGTTGAAGTAGATCTTCACCAACAATAACTGTTAATGGTTTTACAATCGTTTTCCCATATTCCTGTCTTTATTCTTAGCAAACTAATTCATGGTCATTGATAGGCGCATGTATGGTTCTCTTCTTATCTCTTGTAACTGTTATCATGTTCGGATGCCTGCATTTTGCATTTCTACATTTCATTCTTTAATTTAGAAAACCATGAATGGTGGATCAGGCCACAATCGGTGAAACTCCAAATCTTTAATGGTTGCCGAGCCAGAATCCGAATAAGTACCTTATCCGAAATGATGCTTAGTTTAATTGAGACTTTTGATCAAGAATAACCCCTACTGTTGACCAAGATCATTTTGACTAGTCAACACTGTTTTATAATCTATGTTTATTATTAAACATGGTACTACAAAAAAAAATTGTGTTTTGCCTCATAATTTTGTTTGTTATTAAAGATGATACTACAAAGACATTTTGTGTTTTGCCTAATTTTCTTTTGTTTTTTATTAATATTATATTAACCTAATTTAAATTCATGATAATACATACACTTCCAGTATTGTTATGCTAATAGGGGCATATACATGTAAGGAGGTCAAAGTTAATATACAATTGCGAAGAATATAAATTCAATACCTATATAAAGCCTTTATATCTATGCAATAAAGCATGTTCCGATAGCTTTATAATGCATTATATAATTTGTGCCATCTTTGTAGTTTCTTACAATCATCGCTTCAAGTGAATGGAAATGGAAATATGTTGTATTTTGCTTTTGTGAAATTGTTGGCCATGTCATACCCCTAAAGAAATAGTAATTGTTTCTTATGTTGTGTCATGCTTGCATTCACGTAATTATGTACATATCGTTTTTATTCTTTGCTTTATATATTGAATTGCTTTATCTTGTGCACTTAGAACATTCTAAGTGGTATTGTTGTAAATGGTATAAGTGGTACAGTAAATGGTATGAAAATATAAATAGACATGTATTTTCCTTTCCTGTTATTTTTGACATCTTTTTTTCTATTGGAAATTTGTAATAATTTCCTTCAGTTTTACACTATTGCACTATAACAAAATTATGAAATTATGCCACTCATACTGCATTCTTAATTTAGGTGTGAAAGAAATAGAAATAGAAAGTAATAGTTTTTTTTTATTCGAAATGTTATTCTATATTTGAATTTTGATATTAATAATATAAAAATTTAGGGTACTTCATCGGTTCATGAAGTTGAAATTTTATTTGGTTTGGGATAGAAAATGACAACGATTTCTCTCATTGCATTATTTTTTTTGTGTATACACACGATATGCTACTTAATTGCATAGAGAGTAGTGAGGTGCCCTACTGTGATAATCTGCAGGGATCTAGCAACTGTAACAAACTCACAATCTAACTCTCAAGAGTATTTGCAAAGAAGAAGAAGCATGCATTCAATAATCACTCACAAACACAGAATAATGGACAATGTCAATATCATACAATGAATAATGAAGTAAAGAATGTGTTACAATGACCAATGATGAGACATCATATAGGATTCGAATTAGCCAAGTAGGGAATTCAAATCTGAACTCAAAGTCTAACTATCTATTCGATAGTATCAGTCACAACTGGCAAGAGTCAGTCAAGTGTGACCAACTGAGTCTAACAGAACCATCTAGCCATAAATCAGGGAATGGAGACTCCAAGGTGGGTGCATGAGGATGTCTAACTCAAAGTCTAGCTTGGATAACAATGAAGACATCATCCGGTCAATAGTATTAGTCATAAATGGTAATAGTCAGTCAAGTGTGTCTAACTGAGTCTAACAGAACCATCTAGGCATAAATCAAGGAATGGAGACTCCAAGGGGGGCGCATGAGGCTGTCAAATAGTCAAGTGGAACTCCATAACTAGCTAACTAGAAGCTACAAGCAGTCAGCTTGAGCAATAAGTGGAAGAACTGCTCAATCAATGCACTAACTCAATGATAACTCCTAGTAGGTGAGATAAGGTGCTCTAACTGACAGTGGTAGGTGAGAAAGGCGCACTTGCTAAGCAGATAAGTCAAGGAGGGTGCATTAGGTAGTTAGGAGGCCGAATGAGGGATGAAGACAGGCTCTGGAGAGCTAGAAGCAAGCTCTAGGTGTTGGGGAGACAACCATGATGATGACCGGATGCATGCAGTGGCATGCAAATGCATGCAACATGCAAAATACAAAAATGATGGTGTGAATATTCCAACATCTATAGCCTATTATGGGGGGGATGTTGTAACACGTAACATTGTGTATAACGTTATGTAATGTGACGTTCCCATAAAAAAGGAAATAAAAATGCAAATGATGTTGGCTTAAAAAAAATTAGATTATATTGATTTTGATTTCATCTTAAACCTAGATATATCAAGTAGGAGTGTGATCAACTATCTTGAGGTATTCTTAATGTGCAAAAATTTTAAGATAAAAAAATTACATCTCAAGAAATTGGATCCCTCTTGGTACATGATATATCTGGATTTAAGATGGATCTATGTTGGTTATATGTTAGTAGCTAGGAAACAATAGGGTTCAAACTTCAAACTGCAAACCATGTGTCCTAGCTTAACCTACTAAATATGGAAGAGAATGAAATATTTATCAGTCAACGGATATATAAAGGCCAAAACAATGTTAGGTAAATGAATGTTCAGAGGTTTTATTCAACCAAGATTGGGATGTCCACCTCCTGCACCATGAGAAAGATCTCATATAGCGATGAAAGACGTCTTTTCGTCTATAAGGAGCTCCAAATCAGCAACAACAACAGACATCAACATAAACTTATGATGGAAATATTGTCATAATACATTCTAGGGAAGATTGCTTCACTTCAACAATTCTTAGTCCATTTTACTTCAAATTCAGTTGACAAACCTATTCATTTTTTTTCATAGTGCAAACTTAGATTATAGCTTTTGTTCAGATGGTGCTGATGGCTATAGTCTATTTTAAATAATTTATATGCTTATATAAAAAAATAATGCCATAAAATAAACTCAGTAAAAATGTTGAATTTATTTACTCATATTATTCTGTGCCAACTTTCTCACAATATGAATGCGAAATCAACATAGTAAACTTCTTTATTTATAAAATAGATCATCATTCCAAATAACAATTCAATTACTTAATTATACAATACGTCGACAAATAATGCATCACTATACCATCTTGTTGAATATGAGATGTTCAAGGGTTTATCCTTCTTAAAATACAATGAAAGTTATTTAACTTTTACATTTCTTAATCTCCTATGCCCTTAGATAGATATCATGAAGTTGGTGTATTTTTTACTTTCCTTTATCATGATTTCATAAAGCTGTTCTTTTGTTGAAACTTGTGTATGTCTTATCAATTATGTCATGATTGTCGCACATTTCAAGTCAAGATTTCTTGTAAGTTTATTTTATAACATCTTCATTTTAATGTGTGAATTGAAAGTCTCACTCTAAAGTCAGAAGTTAGTGTAGATCTTCCCTTGTTAAGATTTGATATTGATTTTTACCTCTAAATAACTTGTCTCATTTTATTAAGATTCGACCTTGGCACCTTTTAAAACCAAATAACTTCTATGGAATAGAAATGAAAGTCTTAATGAAGGTTACTTGTCAACTTATCTGTCATGGAGTTTGTACATTTTTCACTTTCCTTTACCTTGATTTTAAGAAGCTAAATTGGGTACATGTCTTATCAATCATGTCCTGACAACTACCCATTTCAACTCAAGATTCCTAACCAGCTTATTTATAATATCTTCATTTTAAATTGATTTAAAAATCTTTCATTATAACTTTAGAAGTTAATTTAGATTTATATAATAAGAAAGAATAATATTTAAAAATAAAATTTGTCATATTATATCCCTAATGCTAGTAAGCACTATATCCCACACTTGATTTGACATTGATGTTCACCACCAAATATCTTGTCTCTCTTTGTTGAGATTTGTTATTGACTTTTAACGACCAATATAACTTATATAACTTTTATGGAGTTCTATATTCCTGAGAATTTGAATAATAAACATATAGCATGGCCATTTCGAATATCCAGGACCATGACTTTCAAGGTATTTCCAATTATTTGCATGCCATATTTCATGAAGATCGTATGATGATATTATAGGTGGCATTGGTTAATCACGATCCAGAGATGAACATTCATAAATCTGGATGTCACATATATTGTTATTAGTGATAAATACCAAGTGTCATTTAGTTTTGTGGGGTTGTATAATCTTCTGTCGAATTGTATAATGAATTAATACAAAAAAGCAAAGCTCACGTGATTATAAAATATTTTTTTTTTCTAACTTTTGAGCTAATTTTAGATTAATTCTAAAAGTTTTATTATAATTTTGGTTAACACATTGGTTTATTGGTTTAAGAGTAGGATATACCTATAAAATATTGATAAAGTAAAGAAGACATTACATATAATTTTATTCATTTGAGATTTCAAGCTTGATGTTAACTTAAGAGAAAGTTTATTCTTTAACCATGCCTAATTCCATATCATCTCCCAATCCTCAACCATGTTGTATTGTTGCTTTCTTTTTTCCTTAACCAAATTCATAGCAAAATGAACCAATAGATCCATTTGGTGAAGTTGATTTAGATTTTTTTCAATTAGATTATAAATAATTTGTTCAAATGTCTCCATTTTTCTTCATGAAGACCACATTTTCTTTCTTTCTTTTATTATGTTCTTTGAGTTGAAGGGAAGACTTGATGATATGATTTTCAAACTTTTGATTCTTAGTAGTAGCTTACTAGACCCAATCTTCTCTCTAACCTACCCACTTCTTAGTTGAGAGCAACAATGCTTCGTAGAGCTCTGATAGCTAGTTCTCCTCAAGCTCCTCCTCAAGTATGCTGATTTACACTAAGTGCAATGTGGAATATCCCTAAATCAGATCTCAAAGGATATTAACTTTACTTCAAAATTTAAAACATAATTTAACAAGGACTGGAACTAGTTAGCAAAACTAGTCATGAAGAAATTAGACCTAGTCATAGATTAACCCACCCAAAGCTTAAGAGTTGGAATTTTTTGGCACTGCAAAATATGATAATGAATGTGCAGTATCATAAACATCATAATTCAAGGCTAGCTTCATAGTTCTATGCATAAGTTACTGGGACCATTTATGGTTCAACAACAACTACTGCTGAAGTCTACACTAAGGATGCCTAGGTACACCAACATATGCATACTAAACTCATCCACTTACACTTGAAAGAAACAAAGGGTGGATATCAAGCATTAACCCCCTAATATACTGTTGGACAAGAGTTACAAAATTTTTGGGAGGATTTGGCAGGGTTTGGAGGCAAAAGAAGAAAGATTGTTAAGTAGGACTACTCAACTAGTTAGTTTTCAGGCTCTCCCAAATAGGCTGAGAAGGATACAAATCCTTAGGAAAATAATTTGATGGGATTCATCATTGAATTAAGAACCTTAGATGACTGACATAACTGAAATTGAGCATCTAGAGAACTTTTAATCACAAATACTGCAAAACTAGTCAATTAATGAGGCCTAAAGAGCTAGTCTTGAGAAAGATGAGCACAAACAACCTCTAAGGATCTCAAATTCCTCTTCTGATGGTCAATTTGACACAAACATAAATGAAATATGCAACAACAAATGATAACTGATATTATTAAGAAATACATAGAATTTCCATAGCTCAAACATTACAGGGAGTCATCAATTCTTGAATTTTTATAATGAATGGATAAGAATACTTCAAGAAGAGTAAGAAGGAGAAGTGTAATCATTGAATATGATCTATAGGAGGAAAATAAGTTGTTGGATGCTCATGGTAGGTGCACTGAACTTCTGAATATTCTTGCAAGCTCTCCAACTGATCTCTCTCTCTCTCTAAGTGAAACTCATCAAAACCACATCAAATCTGCATGGATATTTGCATCCACTTTGAAGGATCAATTTATACATGAAAGGGGATGGACCAGATCTGAAAATCAGTAATTAATGGATGCACTCGATCATATGCAGAAGACTGGAACATGAACTATGGGGAACATCTCCCACAGGTGGCTAAGGGCGCATCTCCAAAGCCTAGAGAAGCATTGAGCTTTCTCAATCACAAAGATAAACTGTCAAAAGATGTGAAAGGGAGTTCTCCTCCTTCTTTTATAGACTTTCCTCCTCATGGTTGAGCTTATCCTCATAGAAATTCGAATTGGAGGAGGCATGGATGTTTCTTTGATTAGTTGGATTGGGTTTGGACCCACTTAGGCTCATGGATGCGTCCTCACCTACTAAACTTGGACCTTGTAGCTTTTCTGGATGCTTCTAATCCTTCTTGAGTTGCACAAATAAAGAAACTTATTTCTTTTTTGCTTTTGATAACTTTCCTGCTTTTCCAACTTTCCTTGCTTTATGAATTTCTCTTGCTTTTAAAAACCGCGCCTTCTTTCTTTCTGGATGTTTCCTTCTTTTCAAGACTGGTTTCTTTTATACACTTTCTTGCTTTGTGCACTTTCTTGCTTTATGGCTTCCCTACTTTTCACTTATTTTTCCAGTTTTCTTCTTTTTTTCTTTGATATGCTTTCCTCTCAATTTCCTCTTTAGTTGACAACTCATTGAGCTATCCTTATCTCCTTATGCGCCCTCATGGGGTCCTTGGCATATTCCAACTCATCATCACATTTAATTAACAATTAAATATCAAAATAACAATTGCGTCACCTCCAATTTAATTTATTCTAAACAACTATAGTCTAAATATCTCCTTAGCTGATTAATCTATAATCCTCAATCTTGTGTTTGAAAAATTCTAACAATCCGTGGCAACCTAGTAGACTACCCTTGGGCCTTATCTCTACTCAAATAAAATTCAATTTCCCACCAATGGTGATGATTTCTTACTTAACACAGCTTTGAGTGAAAACACCTTCCCTAAAAAGTAGTTTATCTTCAAAACGACCATAGCAATTAATTATTGAAATCCTTTGTCTTAGGTATTTAAAAATAACCTTTTTCCAAATACCTAAATCAATAAGAGAAAATTAGATAAAGGAATAGATTTCTTCCACCAAGTAAGTAATCCTCAAGAATTCCCTATAGCATATAGGGATAGAAAGTCCCAATAACTCATAAGTTTATCCAAACTCCTAGTGACCTTGTAACCATTCCCCACTATTTTTTTGGATAAATAAAACATCATGTTTGTGTAATTCCACCAAATCATCAAAAGAAAGTCTTTTAGAGGGTTTTCCAAGACCTCTTATATTCAACAATAAGTCAAAATTATGGACACCTAATAGGGTTTTGTCCTACTCTAATGATCCTTTTGATAGATTTGTGTTTACCTTATTTTATGTATTTTAATGTTTTCTCCTGAAGATGTTGTAAAAAGGAATTTATTCTCATTGTGATGGAATATTCTTACAAGTTCTAGACCCATCCCTAGTCCTGAATTAGGAATTTTTTATCCCACCTCGTTCTCCCATTTTCCAGATCTTAAATGATATCTACAATAACTTTCTTTCACAATATCCCTAAACCAATATTTCCTAGATTAAAACCCCCATCTTAAGAGAAATATTCAAATTGACTATAAGTAGGGTTTACATTTTCATTATCAGGGAAAGAAGATTATTTTTACCATTACAGGGATCCCTAGTATTACTATTATCCCTAGAACACCACACATGATTCTCTATCATTTCTAAAGGGGTAGTCATCATATTTTCCAGAGGTTGTCATTTCTTACAAACCATTATTCCAAGTCTAGTTTAGGGATATTTTCACCTAGTTATAGGTAGAAATGTTGTGGTTCGACCCTACCATTATTGAACATCATATTGAAACATGGACTAATTTTTCACCAATATGATATAAAAAAGAAGCCATCTCACCCCTCCAAAGCACATGTTATTAAAGTGGAAATCGAGAAACTACATCAAGCAGGATTCATTTACCATATTGTGTACATGTCTTAGGTATCCAACCATGTCCTTGTTAAAAATAAACAAGGCACCATTTGTGTATGTATTGATTTCAGAGATCTAAATAAAGCAAGTCTCAAATACAACTTCTCACCCCCCTTCATCGAAAAAGTAGTCGATGCTTGTTCTAGCCATGAAGTCATATCATTTATGGATACAATCAAATACAAATTTTCCAACATGATTAGGAAAAAATGTTTTTACTACACCATGGGGAACTTTTGCATATAGTGTTATGTCATTCAGATTCAAGAAAGTTGGAGCCACATTTCAATGCACTATGTCCTACATGCTTAATGACATGGCATGAATCATCCTAGTGTACCTTGATGACCTTATATCCAAGTCCAAAAATTAATCCGACCATTTCAATGACCTTCACACCATCTTTTTGTGATGTAGACAATACAACATACTCTTAAACTTCCTCAAATGCATATTATGTGTCACAACAAGAAATTTAATCAGGTTCATTGTATCCCAATATGGGATCATCGTCGATCCCTTGAAATTTAAGTCCATTCTCGAACTACCTACCACCAAAGACGTGATGTCGATTGCAGAGCATCCACGACAAATCCAATTTTCTTCATCGTTTTGTCCCTGATTATGCTACGTAAGTGCAAGGATTTCTATGTCTCCTTTGAAAGGATATGCCTTTCCAATGGGACAATCAATCACAAAATTCCTCCAAGGCATTAAAGAAGGAAATTACCTCTTCTCCTTTGGTTTCCCCACTCAAATATGACCATGATTTTATACTTTATGTCTCAACCTCCCACAACTTGTTTGCTAACATCTTAGTTCAAAAAGATGAGGATCATTGCAGGTACGTCATTTACTACATCAGCATAACATTATTTGGACCACCACTCAATTACATCCATGATGAGTAATTAGCCTTATTTGTATTCCTCTTAGTCCAAAAACTTCACCACTACATCTTGCTACAAAATACAATAGTAATTGCCAACTCAAACCCCATGCATTACATATTACGTCGGTGACTTATCAATGGTAAGTTTACTAGATGGTTCATTAATATTATACTTCAGGAATTCAAAACCACGTTTTTGATGCCAAAAAGTAAGAAACCCTTGGACCTCACCAAGTTTATAGTTGATCTCTTGATTGACGTAGTGGCCCCCCTATAAATAATCAATTTATTGGAAAACACTTATTCATACTTTCCACCAAAGACCCTTGGTATGGAGACATAATAACATATCTTTGCACACATAATTTTTCTTCTCATATATCATGTAACGATATTCATCATATCCATCACCAAGACCCTCATTATCTCCTCATAAGATATCTTCTCTACTGACGAGGCTTTGACTTCTTGGTTGGATATTTCCCAAAAAATCCTCTGCACTAGGTAATTTTTTCCATCTCTTTTCAATGACTATATTCATGCCATCAAATGATGTGAAAACTATCAAATAATTTCTAGAAAAACATGAGCTCCTTTAGCTCTTTTACACCTTTTCGTCACCGTCGATCCAGTCTATAAATGGGGAATCAACTTCATGGAATGTTGCCCCCCATTTTCCAATGGCCACAAATATATCATCATTGTCATATATTACTTCAACAATTTTTCCAAAACAGTGCTTGATCTGAATCTTAGGGGGGCATATACTCTAAGTTCAGATGTAAAATTCATAAGGCCATATGTTTTATAAAGTGTAAAAGGGAGCATGATGGACATGTAACTAATGGAGTTATTTAATTAAAGTTTACATGGTTAACAAGACACCTTATAAAAAGGTAGTATGGAGAGAGTTAGGATCGAGAATAAGAGGTCCTAAAATTGGTCTCATCGCATGTAATGGTTCTTCTTAATAAAATATTTCTTCTCCAACTCTCTCTTGTATTTTCATGGTGTATTTCATTTATATATATATTTTTATCAATATTCATTCTTTGAATTTATTGGTAGTATGCAAATTTTCTCTCCTCCTCTCTCTTCATTCAAGCCTTCTAGATCTTGGGGAAGAGATATAAAACTTGAATGTTGAGAGAGGAGGAGATAAAATATGCAAACTACCAAGAAATTCAAAGAAGGAACATTGACAAAAAATATATATATATATATGAAATACACCATGAAAATGCAAGAGAGCGCTGGAGAATAAATATTCTATTAAGAGGAACCATTACATGCAATGAGGCCAATTTTAGGACCTCTTCTTCTCAATCCTAATTCTCTCCCTACTACCTTTTTATAAGGTGTTTTGTTGACCATGTCAACTTTGATTAACAAAATACATCAATTACATGTCCATCATGCTCCCTTTTATAATTAATAAAAAATATGGCTTTATGAATTTTACATCCACTTAGACTGTATTCCTATCACATACCCCAATTTTGTGAAAATAATGTAATTATTTTATCATATTCCTAAGACATTATGTTAAATTTAATGTTTAGTAGAAATTGATGACTCAGCAGAGTCACTAGAAATGGAATGTAATTCTGAATATTTTATTATAAATAAATAAATTATGGAGACAACAGCATGGGAGAGCTATTAAAAAGAGGTGATTGGTCTAACTGGTGGATGGAACTAGGTGGAAAGGCAAAAGACAAGTGGCAGCATCCTCAAACACTTCCTAAGTTACAGGTGGCAACTTCCCTATATTTTGGGGTAATGATTCCCCAAGAAAGTGGAATCTGAGTAGGTGGCTCATTAATGACAGTTAACCCAACCAAGACCTAGGAAATCTTTTAAATGGTACTCAATGAACTGAGCTGGGGGTTCAATTGTTCTGTAGGGAGAATACATTCAGGTGAATGCTATTCAGGAGTCCCATTGAGGAAGTGGGAAATACAGTAAGGAAGTTGTTTGAGAGGGATGCTGCAGGAACTTGGTTCCATTATAGCTGTTTGGGCTGAGGGAATTATTTTACTGCACCTAGTTCCAGCCAAGGATACCAGAGCAAGCTTGGGGGTCCTGAGAAGTGTTGTCTGGGCACTCTCCAGGAGTTGGTAGGGAGGAACAGCCTCCCATTGCTGTTGTTGTCCTCAGCTTGAAACAGGTTCTGCCACCTATTCCTGTTTGTTTATTAGTATAAATGAATGAATGTTATGTTTATTTTCATTATGTCTGGGTAGTAATTAATTCAGTAGAAGTTAGCAATCCCTGATTTATTAGTAGATAGATTCTGCAGAGTTATTATGTCTCAGCAATTTCCTAGTATCATTATTATCTTACGGTTCGGGAATTTGTTTTATACGTGCTGTACTTTGTTATTATTGTAAGTAATAGGATGTTATTGTGATTTCAAACTTGGTTTATTACAATAGTTAAATAGATAAGTAGAGGCTAATTATACAATAAATATTTTTCTGGAAAATAAACTCGTTAAAACAATCATAGGAACAGAAATAAATATAACCATATAAACTACAGTAAATATATTATCATAAATAATATTGCAGATACATACCCTAGCTAACAATTGTATAGGTCATTGTCTGTCACATAAATGGACAAGTCAAATTACAATAGAAAGTTTATTTAATCATTGACTGAACATACGAAAGGACTAGCAGAACCTTATTTGACTCAATTTTGAACTAAAACAACAGTATAGCAATGGCTTTCACCTGTTTAACTATTTTTTCGACAGAGTCTTAGCTAAAACAAACCGAATAGTTATCTAAACAAAAATTGTGACCGTGGAGTTCGATCCAAAACCTATCTCTCCAGTTTTCTACAACAAGAAAACCATCGGCAGAGCTTTGACTTAGTTATTAACTTTTAAACGGAAGAAAACAAAGACAGAACAATAACTAACTCGAGGCCGAGCTTAAACAAAGTAGTATTTTTTTTAATTTTCCTTAAACTTCCATTATTTCCTTACAGTCGTAATCATTATAACAGAACAAGTATATTTAGCTCACTATCGAGCTCTAATCTTTTAGTTATATCTTTCATGTGAATGCACAGTACCGACAGAGTCCTATCCTATTAATACATAAATCATTTAAACAAAACCACCATCGTATCAGTTTGAACCTCCCATCTTTCCAAACCTTACATGGGTTCAAACGTTGAAAAACTCATTACCACGATTTCACCTACGGCTATAGCCTTTCATTAATAGAAGCATTCTACATAAACTTTGAAACTTGAAACACACCCCATACACCGACTCTAGCATATAGAAAGACTGTAGCAAGTCGTGTTTTAAAGAGCTTACATTACATAGGAAAAGAAACATAAAAACAAAACCATTCCTCCCTAGTTATTATAAGATTCTAACTACAGCCGAGTCACAATCCACCTTAACAATGTTTTGGAGAACTGAAGAATTACTACCACAATACACAGCTTAGAACAAAGACAAAACATGAATTACACAAGCCTGTGTACAGGCAGGACTAACATTAAGATTAATTTCAAGAACCCTGAGCGTTATTCAAAAACAAAACCCTTTTTAAAAGTATTACATTGGAACATAAAAACCGAGGTCGTAACCCCACCTACAAAACAGGCTCACAAGCCTTGTTCTCTTCTAATTTTTACATTACAGTTCTTCTGTGTAAAAACAAACTAAGTGCCGAAAGGAGTACAATAGTCACATTATCCATTGAAGCCATATAACCAAACCAACGCAGGGTTAAACCCTTATCTACTCATTTAAATTATACAGTCACAAGATTTTTGCAAGGCTGCCGTGACTTTTAAGTCAAGCCAAAACCCTACCACCCAACAACCCACAAGGAGAAATTTGCCATGGTAAGAACCAGGCTTACCCGAGAATGCCAGATGCCGCAGCTTGTGCCATCCATCAGTTAAGTGGAGCTCGAACCTGCAACGAAAGAACAAGATTGTAAACCTTCTGTGTTTTGCTTGAAGATTTAAACAATTTCTTGCGACTTTAAAACAATAATTTTTTTTAAAACCCTGTAGCTTACCAGAGTGACGAACGCAGATGCAATTACAGGAGATAGTTTGATAACTACGAGCCAATTAAACCCCACCTTGGTCACCAGAAGGAACAGGCTGGGAAACTCCAAGGTTTCCTTCCAGAAAGGAAGCCGTGACAGAAAACTAGTCAGACGATACCCTTACACCATGCCAAACTTGTATTGGAAGCACGAAGACAAAACCCTAAGTCACAACCATTTCATAAGCTGCCAACAACAGGAATACCATGACTCTAAAACAATACAATGGATAAGTACGAGGACTGGGAGAAGCATAGGAACGGCTAGCAAACAGTAACAGCAGAAAAGATAACCCGAGATGCTCAATAAACGTATAGAATGCCAATAGCAGAGTTTACAGACTCACGAACAACACGAAGGGCACACACCATGAATGGTAGCAGAAGAGGAACTGTTACTTACAGCACTACAACGAGAAACTCAGACCTGGAGATGTTGCAGAGAGACCCGAGCCCGAAGGCGAAGGATAATGAAGAGGTAGGGTTGGGTCCAGTGTTTTATATCGCCAAGCACTTGTCTCTTGTTAAAACACGTAGCAGCTTAAATATTTCCATGCGGTGGGTCGAGACTCCATAGTCTCATTCCCAATTATTGTCAATCAATTTAAAATCATAGCAATGATACCCCATTATGGTGATAAACCATAGTTCCAAACTTGCCAAAATTTCCATGTTAACTCATGCTTCGATTTGGTATTGGAGAGCCATAATACTTGGACCTACAATCATTATAATCGTGATAATGACAATAAAGTTCAAAGATCTCAATGATATTCTTATCATTATTGACAAATAAAAACTCATAATATATATATATGGATAAAACATTATTGTAAGATCCACATAATGGATAATTTACATATCATTCTTATAACAATCAAAACCCTAGAATGATGTCTTTAATACCTTGTATTTTATTCAACAGAAAACTTGAGGTCCTTTGCCATCCTTATTACATAACGAGTTCAATCAAACATTGGAAACGAAAGACTAAATCCAAACATGTTTATGGAATTTGTTCAAAGTATCATATATGAAAACAAGGAGACGACACCAAACTAGGCAAATCCTTAAACTTAATAATAGAAAAACATATACTGACAGGTAAACCCTGCAATTGCTGAAGGTAAGAGAAATACAATTATAGTGATAATTTTTAACTCCAAATCCTTTGCAAATTAAAGTATAAATTCAAACATATTCAGAAGTGAACTTAGCAAGAGGCAGGAAGATCTTCTACCTCGAAGATGACTTGATAAAAACTAGTTAGCATATTACACTTTTTACCGAATGAATTGGTACTGATTTTTTATTTTAATTCTTGAAAAAAATTTAAAGGTAGTGACCGCTATTACCTATATATCTGTAAGAAACATAAAATCGATTGCATTAGCTCGTAAGCTAAGTAAGCCCAGTTCGACATACAAACTCCCCCTTGTGGTTACAAAACAATAAAATAATCAGTAGCAGAAAAGAGAAACCCATAACAACAGTTAAGTATAACAAAAGATCATTTAGATACATTTACGACCACGTAAGCTAAACAAACAGTAATGTGGCTGCATTTAAATATTATTTATTGCTATCTTAAAAATTTTAAATTTTTCAGAATTTTTGGGTTCTGACATGTGGTATGAGAGCATGGTTCATACACTAGGCCTTGATATGGCTCAACTAGTTTCCGCAGAACAGTGCCAATGAAGAGAAATATATATATATATATATATATATATATATATATCATGTACTAACTTGTATTTTCTGTTTCATAAAATCAGAGCAGAAAGATTTCCTTGTTCTGAATCTAACAGGCAGGTATGGAAAAGCTAGGAGAATATACTGAGGAGGAATCTCCAAACACTGCAACAAGACAGATGTCGAGAGAACCTGTGACCGAGGAAGTAATTGCTCACTCCTCGAAACTGATGCAGACCATAAAAGGTTTAAAGACAGAGATAGAAACAGTCAAGAAGGATAATGAAAGGATTCTGAAAACTCAAGAGCAGCTAAATCAATTATTAATAGAAAAATTTCAGACAGAAGGAAGAAGCAAAAGAGCTGACTCAGAAGAAGCTAATCATCAAAGAGGGTCTAAAAGGATGAAACCAGCTAAATCTGACAGCAGTTCATCATCTGAAGAAAGAAGGGAACAACACAGCTATCGCACTACTAGTGACAGCAGTGAAGCTGAGTTGCATAACAAAAAGAAAAAGTACAGACCTTATGAAGAGATTTCCGGGGAGTTTAAGAAAATAAAACCCCCAACTTTCAATGGAGAATCTGAGACAGGAGAAGAGGTAGAATCCTGGTTATCCGGGATGAGAAAATATTTCCAGATTTACAACTATTCAAATCAGCTGAAGGCACGAATGGCCATCTACAACCTTTCTGGAAAGACAGATATATGGTGGCAGGACTTGAAAAGGGTCAAGGGGATCAAGGAAAAAGAGGTCAATTGGAGTACCTTTAAAAGATACTTCAAAAAGAAATTTTTGTCGGAACAATACTATGAAGAGAGGGCCAAGGAATTTTATGAACTGAAGCTAGGATCTATGACTATGAAGGACTTAAACAGTAAGTTCTTAAGTCTGTTAAGATATGTGCCGTATTTTGTTGAAGAGAAACCTAAAATACAGCGGTTTCTTATCTTCCTGCCATATCATATCAAGGACAGAATTGAATATGATAACCCCAAAACTCTAGAAGAAGCTATGCATAAGGCTAATTTCTGTTTTGAACAGAATAAAAAGAAAGAAGGGATAGCCAACTGGAAGGCTAAAAAGAACAGCAATCATCTTGAGTATAGGAAAAAGGAGTTTGTACCTCAGAAAAATTTCAAGAATAACAAGAACGGAAACCATTTTAATGGTAAAAGCTTCCAGGGAAACAAAAATGGAGCTGCTAATCATTCTAACAACTTCAAAGGCAGCAAGGAGGCTCCTAACAATCATGGAAACTACACTAAGAATTTTGAACGAAAGGAACCTGTTAAGTGCTGGGAATGAAATGGCCCACACTATGCTTCAGTTTGCCCAAATTGGAAGAAATCAAATGGCAATATTCACACCATACAAGATGAAATGACTGTTGGAGACTTTGCAGGGACCATGCCCCGAATCAATGCAGCATTCGAGAACCGCCAAGTTGACTATCAAACTTCCATGGTGGAAGTAGGAGGTATGATTAACAAAATCCCTGTAACTATTTTAATAGATCCAGGTGCTAGCCTTAGTTATATTTCACCATATATAGTAGAAAAATGTAATCTGACTGTTGAAAGATTTGATAACTCTTGGTCAGTACAACTAGCCACTGGGGCAAAAAGGAAGGTGAATTGTTATGTTAAAGAATGTACTTTAGATATGAATGATTTTCAAACTACTGTTCAATTAAATATTTTGCCACTTGGCTCGTATGACATACTTATTGGTATGGACTGGTTAGAACAACATAAGGTAGTTTTAAACTGTTTTGACAAAACTTTTAGGTGTGTAAACAATAATGGACAACCTGTAACTGTTAGGGGTATTCTTAGGAAAACAGTAGTCAGGCAGATTTCTGCTTTACAACTTAAAAGGGAAGTCAGAAAAGGGTGCAAAGCCTATGCTGTAACTATTATAGATGAGACAGATAGGTCTGAAAGCAGCAAGATAACAGTAGAGGACATCCCTGTAGTAAATGAATTTATTGATGTTTTTCCTGAGGAAATCCCAGAATTACCTCCCAAGAGAGAACTGAATTTTACAATTGAGCTGGTATCAGGTGTTGTACCTAGTTCAAAAGCTCCGTATTGTATGAATATTTTGGAGCTTAATGAATTAAAAACTCAGTTAAAGGAGTTAATAGACAAGAATTACATTCGACCCAGTGTATCCCCTTGGGGAGCACCAGTAATTTTTGTTAAAAAGAAGGACGGAACTATGTGACTTTGCATAGATTACCGTCAACTGAACAAGATGACAATTAAAAACAGATATCCATTGCCTCGCATAGATGATCTGTTTGATCAGCTACGTGGAGCTACAGTGTTCTCCAAGATAGACCTGAGATCGGGCTATCATCAGGTAAGAATTAAAGAAGAAGACATTTTTAAAACAACTTTCAGAACAAGGTATGGACATTACGAATTTGTCGTAATGCCATTTGGGATTACTAGCGCCCAGTCGTCTTTATGTGCCTAATGAATAACATAATGCATAAATACTTAGATAAATTTGTTGTCGTATTCATCGATGACATTTTAATTTATTCTAAGAATGAAGAGGAGCATAAAGAACATTAACGGATAGTCTTCCAAGAACTATGAGAGCAGCAGCTCTTTGCGAAGTTCAGTAAGTGTGACTTCTTCAAAGATGAAATCCAGTATTTAGGTCATGTAGTCACCAAGGAAGGGATTTCAGTCAATCCTGAAAAGATCTGGGCAATCGAGGATTGGCCAGTACCAAAAGACGTAACAGATGTTAGATCCTTCATGGGAATTACCGGTTATTACCGGAGATTCATCGAAGGCTTTTCAAAAATAGCCAACCCAATCACTTCCTTGCAAAAGAAAGGCAAGAAGTTTGATTGGAACTTGAAGTGTGAAGAAAGATTTAAGAAATTAAAGACTTTATTAACAACTGCGCCTATTCTAAGAATAGAAGATCCTAATAAGGATTTCGTGGTTTGCACCGATGCTTGTAATGACGGTCTAGGCGGAGTGTTGACTCAGGATGGACATGTCATTGCCTATGAGTCTAGGAAGCTGAAAATTCATGAAAATAATTATGCCACTTATGACTTAGAATTAGCTGCTGTTATTCATGCTTTAAAGATGTGGTGACACTTAATAGGCAGAAAGTTTACTTTAATGACTGATAATAAGGGTCTGAAATACCTTTTAGACCAACCTAACTTAAATGCAAGACAAGCCAGGTGGTTGGCCTTCTTAAGTGAATACGATTTCGAAATTCAGCACATAAAAGGAAAGGAAAATAAGGTGGCTGATGCTTTGAGCAGAAATGCAAGGCTAAATTTTGTATCAGCTAGCAGCACTTATACCTCTGATTTGAATGAACAGTTGGCTGAAGGGATAAAATCGGATGAAATTTATCAAAAGTTACAAGCTACAGCTAAAGATGAACCTACAGAAAGTTTAATAAAGGGTTATAGCCTAAACAAAGAGGGATTTTTATTGTTTAAGGACAGGCTGTATGTTCCAAATGTACCTAAAGTTAAACTGTTAATTCTAGACAAAGTTCATAAAACCCCTTACTCAGGGCATCCAGGATACCAGAAAACTGTCACCATGTTGAGAAAAGATTATTTTTGTCCTAATATGAAATCTGAAACAACTGAGTATATAGCTAGATGTTTAGACTGTCAACAGGTAAAAACAGAACATCAGCATCCAGCTGGGTTGTTGCAACCTTTGCCTATTCCTAGTTGGAAGTGGGAAATAATCAGCTTAGATTTCATTACGGGATTACCCAAAAATCAGCATCGGAATGATTCAATTATGGTGGTAGTAGATAAATTAAGTAAATCAACACACTTTATTCCTGTTAAAAACCACTTACAAGGCTGCAAACATAGCTGATATATTTCTGAAACATATTTTTCGGTTACATGGTGTCCCAAAAGTTATTATTTCAGACAGGGATCCTAAATTCACAGGAAATTTCTGGAAATCCTTGTTTAAAGGATTAAACACAACACTGAATTTCAGCACTTCTTTCCATCCTCAGACGGACGAACAAACGGAAAGAGTTAATCAGGTATTGGAAGATCTGCTAAGGATGTATGTTAAGGACCAACCAGGTAAGTGGGAGGATTACTTATATTTAGCAGAATTTGCATACAATAACAGTTATCAGTCATCAGCTAAGTTTAGTCCTTTTGAAATTCTGTATGGGCGTAAATGTAACACCCCTATCTCTTGGAATAATCCAGTAGACAGATTAGTGTTAGGTCCTGAATTATTAAAAGAAATGGAACATATTGTGAAACAAGTGCAGGTAAATTTGAAGATTGCCCAGGATCGACAAAAAAGTCAAGCAGATTTGAAAAGAACTCCTAAAGAGTTCCAGGTAGGTGAACACGTGTTCATCAAGGTAAGACCAAATAAGAGCTCCCTAAGACTGGGGAGTTGTGCAAAATTAGCACCACGTTACTGTGGTCCGTTTGAAATTTTATCTAGAATTGGTCAAGTTGCTTATCAGCTAGCATTACCACCTAATTTAAAAGTACACAATGTTTTTCATAATTCTGTTCTGAAAAAGTATGTTCATGATGCTACTCATGTTATTGATTGGAACATTGTACAGTTAGAACCAGAAGGGGAAGTTCTGGTGGAATCAGATTGTATCCTCGGGAGGAGGGAAATTACTCTGCGGAACCGCACAATTGGACAGCTGAAGGTGCAATGGAAGCACCTTAGTCCTGAAGAAGCTACCTGGGAACTGGAAAGTAAGATGCGGGAAGCATACCCAAATCTATTCCAGCAGGTGGCTGAGGATGAGGAATAAGTAACATCGAGGACGATGTTACATTTTAAGGGGGTGTGTATGTCACATACCCCAATTTTGTGAAAATAATGTAATTATTTTATCATATTCCTAAGACATTATGTTAAATTTAATGCTTAGTAGAAATTGATGACTCAGCAGAGTCACTAGAAATGGAATGTAATTCTGAATATTTTATTATAAATAAATAAATTATGGAGACAACAGCATGGGAGAGCTGTTAAAAAAAGGTTATTGGTCTAACTGGTGGATGGAACTAGGTGGAAAGGCAAAAGACAAGTGGCAACATCCTCAAACACTTCCTAAGTTGCAGGTGGCAACTTCCCTATATTTTGGGGTCATGATTCCTCAAGAAAGTGGAATCTGAGCAGGTGGCTCATTAATGACAGTTAACCCAACCAAGACCTAGGCAATCTTTTAAATAGTACTCAATGAACTGAGCTGGGGGTTCAATTGTTCTGCAGGGAGAATACATTCAGGTGAATGCTATTCAGGAGTCCCATTGAGGAAGTGGGAAATACAGTAAGGAAGTTGTTTGAGAGGGATGCTGCAGGAACTTGGTTCCATTATAACTGTTTGGGCCGAGGGAATTATTTTGCTGCACCTAGTTCCAGCCAGGGAGACCAGAGCAAGCTCGGGGGTCCTGAGAAGTGTTGTTTGGGCACTCTCCAGGAGTTGGTAGGGAGGAACAGCCTCCCATTGCTGTTGTTGTCCTCAACTTGAAACAGGTTCTGCCACCTATTCCTGTTTGTTTATTAGTATAAATGAATGAATGTTATGTTTATTTTCATTATGTCTGGGTAGTAATTAATTCAGTAGAAGTTAGCAATCCCTGATTTATTAGTAGATAGATTTTGCAGAGTTATTATGTCTCAGCAATTTCCTAGTATCATTATTATCTTACGGTTTGGGTATTTGTTTTATACGTGTTGTACTTTGTTATTATTGTAAGTAATAGGATGTTATTGTGATTTCAAACTTGGTTTATTACAATAGTTAAATAGATAAGTAGAGGCTAATTATACAGTAAATATTTTTCTGGAAAATAAACTCGTTAAAACAATCATAGGAACATAAATAAATATAACCATATAAACTATAGTAAATATATTATCATAAATAATATTGCAGATACAAACCCTAGCTAACAATTGTACAGGTCATTGTCTGTCACATAAATGGACAAGTCAAATTACAATAGAAACTTTATTTAATCATTGACTGAACATACGAAAGGACTAGCAGAACCTTATTTGACTCAATTTTGAACTAAAACAACAGTATAGCAATGTCTTTCACCTGTTTAACTATTTTTTCGACAGAGTCTTAGCTAAAACAAACCTAATAGTTATCTAAACAAAAATTGTGACCGTGGAGTTCGATCCAAAACCTATCTCTCTAGTTTTCTACAACAAGAAAACCATCGGCAGAGCTTTGACTTAGTTATTAACTTTTAAACAGAAGAAAACAAAGACAGAACAATAACTAACTCGAGGCCGAGCTTAAACAAAGTAGTATTTTTTTTAATTTTCCTTAAACTTCCATTATTTCCTTACAGTCATAATCATTATAACAGAACAAGTATATTTAGCTCACTATCGAGCTCTAATCTTTTAGTTATATCTTTCATGTGAATGCACAGTACTGACAGAGTCCTATCCTATTAATACATAAATCATTTAAACAAAACCACCGTCGTATCAGTTTGAACCTCCCATCTTTCCAAACCTTACAGGGGTTCAAACGTTGAAAAACTCATTACCACGATTTCACCTATGGCTATAGCCTTTCATTAATAGAAGCATTCTACATAAACTTCGAAACTTGAAACACACCCCATACACCGACTCTAGCATATAGAAAGACTGTAGCAAGTCGTGTTTTAAAGAGCTTACATTACACAGGAAAAGAAACATAAAAACAAAACCATTCCTCCCTTAAGATTCTAACTACAGCCGAGTCACAATCCACCTTAATAGCGTTTTGGAGAACTGAAGAATTACTACCATAATACACAGCTTACAACAAAGACAAAACATGAATTACACAAGCCTGTGTACAGGCAGGACTAACATTAAGATTAATTTCAAGAACCCTGAGCATTATTCAAAAACAAAACCCTTTTTAAAAGTATTACATTGGAACATAAAAACCGAGGTCGTAACCCCACCTATAGAACAGGCTCACAAGCCTTGTTCTCTTCTAATTTTTACATTACAGTTCTTCTATGTAAAAAAAAACTAAGTGTCGAAAGGAGTACAATAGTCACATTATCGACTGAAGCCATTTAACCAAACCAACGCAGGGTTAAACCCTTATCTACTCATTTAAATTATACAGTCACAAGATTTTTGCAAGGCTGTCGTGACTTTTAAGTCAAGCCAAAACCCTACCACCCAACAACCCACAAGGAGAAATTTGCCATGGTAAGAACCAGGCTTACCCGAGAATGCCATATGCCGCAGCTTATGCCATCCATCAGTTAAGTGGAGCTCGAACCTGCAACGAAAGAACAAGATTGTAAACCTTCTGTGTTTTGCTTGAAGATTTAAACAATTTCTTGCGACTTTAAAAAAATAATTTTTTTTAAAACCCTGTAGCTTACCGGAGTGACGAACACAGATGCAATTACAGGAGATAGTTTGATAACTACGAGCCAAGTAAACCCCACCTTGGTCACTAGAAGGAACGGGCTGGGAAACTCCAAGGTTGCCTTCCAGAAAGGAAGCCATGACAGAAAACTAGTCAGACGATACCCTTACACCATGCCAAACTTGTATTGGAAGCACGAAGACAAAACCCTAAGTCACAACCATTTCATAAGCTTCCAACAGCAGGAATACCATGACTCTAAAACAATACAATGGATAAGTACGAGGACTGGGAGAAGCATAAGAACGGCTAGCAAACAGTAACAGTAGAAAAGATAACTCGAGATGCTCAATAAACGTATAGAATGCCAATAGCAGAGTTTACAGACTCACGAACAACACGAAGGGCACACACCATGAATGGTAGCAGAAGAGGAACTGTTACTTACAGCACTACAACGAGAAACTCAAACCTGGAGATGTTGCAGAGAGACCTGAGCCCGAAGGCGAAGGATAATGACGAGGTAGGGTTGGGTCCAGTGTTTTATATCGCCAAGCACTTGGCTCTTGTTAAAACACGTAGCAGCTTAAATATTTCCATGCGGTGGGTCGAGACTCCATAGTCTCATTCCCAATTATTGTCAATCAATTTAAAATCATAGCAATGATACCCCATTATGGTGATAAACCATAGTTCCAAACTTGCCAAAATTTCCATGTTAACTCATGCTTCGATTTGGTATTGGAGAGCCATAATACTTGGACCTACAATCATTATAATCGTGATAATGACAATAAAGTTCAAAGATCTCAATGATATTCTTATCATTATTAACAAATAAAAACTCATAATATATATATATATATGGATAAAACATTATTGTAAGATCCACATAATGGATAATTTACATATCATTCTTATAACAATCAAAACCCTAGAATGATGTCTTTAATACCTTGTATTTTATTCAACAGAAAACTTGAGGTCCTTTGCCATCCTTATTACATAACGAGTTCAATCAAACATTGGAAACGAAAGACTAAATCCAAACATGTTTATGGAATTTGTTCAAAGTATCATATATGAAAACAAGGAGACGACACCAAACTAGGCAAATCCTTAAACTTAATAATAGAAAAACATATACTGACAGGTAAACCCTGCAATTGCTGAAGGTAAGAGAAATACAATTATAGTGATAATTTTTAACTCCAAATCCTTTGCAAATTAAAGTATAAATTCAAACATATTCAGAAGTGAACTTAGCAAGAGGCAGGAAGATCTTCTACCTCAAAGATGACTTGATAAAAACTGGTTAGCATATTACACTTTTTACCGAATGAATTGGTACTGATTTTTTATTTTAATTGTTGAAAAAAAATTTAAAGGTAGTGACCGCTATTACCTGTATATCTGTAAGAAACAGAAAATCGTTTGCATTAGCTCGTAAGCTAAGTAAGCCCAGTTCGACATACAAACTCCCCCTTGTGGTTACAAAACAAGAAAACAATCAGTAGCAGAAAAGAGAAACCCATAACAACAGTTAAGTATAACAAAAGATCATTTAGATACATTTACGACCACGTAAGCTAAACAAACAGTAATGTGGCTGCATTAAAATATCATTTATTGCTATCTTAAAAATTTTAAATTTTTCGGAATTTTTGGGTTCTGACAATTCCCCCCTAAGGTTTAGATCAATGCTCACCTTCAACAACAAAAGTGCCACTTCCATTCGATTATTTTTCAATCACTTCATCACACATCTTGGCATACCTAAACAACTGGTCTCTAAAAATGGAACTCATTTCCAAAATGATATTTTCCAGGAATTGTCTTTCTTGCTAGGATTCAACCACGTGTTTTCCACCCCTCACTATCCACAAGAAAATGGGCAAGTTGAGGTTGTCAACAAAATCCTCAAGACCATGCTTAAATGGATAGTTAACAAGAACAAGACCAATTGGCACCACATGATTTTCTATGCACTCATAGCATATAGAAATTCAGTTAAAACCACTATAAGATTCACTCATTTTTCATCTTGTTTAAAATGTCAAGGTAGTTTAACCCATCGAGTGTGAGATTCCCACCCTCCAAATCACCATTGAACTACTCCATGATACTCCTGCGCTTGAACAACACATTTTCCCTTTGGAATATCTTAACGAAGAACATTTTGTCTTGTTACAACAAAATGAGTACATGAAGGCATGTTCTAAATATCATTATGACCACCAAGTTCAACCTCACATCCTCGACAAAGGTGATCTTGTACTCATTTTTTATGCTAGACATGACACTAAACTAGGACCTGGTAAGCTCATTCCCTTGGGAAAGTACCATATATCGTTAAAATATGTTTCCCCAAAGGCATATAAAATAACGTCTTCTTGACAACCCTATCAATGGGTTGTACTTGAATAAATTGTACCCCTAACCGACACAGTCATTTTCCATAATATTGTAGATACACCACTTTTGTTTCTTTGTTTTATCTTTTTTACCATTTCCATACTCATTGTTTCTCAAACATCATTTTCATTTCCTTCACAGATGACATCAAACATGGACTATTATGTTGGCTTTATTGACGATGCAAGTTGTTTATCAAAGAATATCTCATATGTTGATTGGGCTATTTACATCTCGACGCATATGCTTTTCCACATTGATGGTGCATGTCTCATTCAAGCCACTAATAACCAAGCCGGGTATGATGTCATAATTTAATTATTGGTTGATATAATCCACTTCAGCATTCACCATCTTCACGTACATCTGGATTCTCAACTCCTTGTCGCCTACTTCAATAGCATCTTCCACATTCGTGATCCATTCCTCTTCTGAAAGTACCTATGACTGAAAAAAATGGTCGACAGTTTGAAACCATCATGTTCATACATGTCCCTAGAAGTTCTAACATATTTGTTGATCACATTGAAAATGATGTTTTGGATTGGCATTTATTATATTGATCAATCCACTATCCATTAAAGGAAATAAAGTTTATGTCTTTACCATATATATATATATATATATATATACCTCATGGGTCGCATAAAAAATAGCCTTATGGGGGTACATCAAAAAATTTCCTTCCATCGGAAACCATCAAAATAGATATACAAAATGGGGCTTATAGTCCATAAAGAAATGTGGCCCGTGACCTACACATATATACACATCTCCCTCCCCATGAGAGGGAGGAGCCATCAAATGCATGGGTACCACTACCTTTGGTGTAGCCATTGCTGCTAATGGTGGTGGTGGTCACGGAACTACTAATGGGCCCACTACTACGAGAGGGGGTAACACTCCTACTCCTACAGAACCTGCTACTATTGCTACCCCCTGGGAAGCCCTCATATGGTGACTCTGGAAAACCACAGATGCTCACCACATGAGAATGCACCACCTAGGCTCACACCCTCTAGAATATGGAGGCATGTCACCACCAACCGGTCATCCAAGTCATCCCATAACCGTGTATCCATGCCCTCAAGGGAAACCGAAAAGCGCCACTCAAGTTTGGCATACCCAGTATTAGGGTCATCCCTTGTTGGGGATCCCCCATCGATACCTCTACTTCCTTCCCCATCCTATGGGAAGGAATCATTTTATTGGTTTCATCGACATTGAGCTTAACCATATATGTTGCTGTGGCTCCAACTAGAAGAGGAACAAATCCCATATATGAATCCAACAAATAACACCAAACAATTAGTTTCTCACATATATATGATAGTCAAAGAATGCATGAAAATGACAAAAAGTAAAGTGTGAATAGGTTATGCTATAAAGAGTTACTCACCCATGCGTCCCCACCCATCACCAAGAACATGAGGAGGGAGATTTGGATCTCCCCAGAAGTCAAACCCTCGCCAGGAATACTGCTCCACTAGCCTTTTCCTTTGTCTCCAAACAATCAGGTAGTTCAGTGTGAAAACCTGGCCCACCTAATTTACACCAGTACAAGTAATCACTATGCCATAAAACACAATCGAGGCTCCCTTGGCCATTGAACAGACACAACTACGAGCAACCTTAGTGATGTGAACCACTCCAAAGAAAAATAGCATAGAATTGAAGTATAAAAAAATTACATGGGCCCCTCCAAACAACACCTAGATAATTGAGCACACATGTTGACAACCAACATGTGTGCCCATACCACCTCAAACCTATCACCCAATACCTTCTCCATAAGGAGAATTTTTCCCACAAAATTCCAGTGGCTAGTAGTATACCCCAAAAAGTGAACCACTACACTCCCCACTACCCACACTATCAAATATTGTATAGATGAAAGAAGGATGCTCCCATCCTTCTTCACTATCGGGTATACCCCACAATATTGGTAGATCAACTGATCAAAGGTCCCCTTACCACTCAGAGATGGATGGATCTCCTCTCAAATCCATTAGATCAACAAAATAATCATAAAGTAAATATTGAAATAGTCGAGAGTGATCCTCTCAATGTACACAACGAAACAATCCACTTGGGACTCCATAAAAATATCAGATCCCATAGGAGCTATGATCCAAATGGACATTGGTGGCCACCAACCTATTCCACTGGCTCAAAGACATAGTTTTCCATCTTGGAAGTTTTTTTACAGTTTTTCAGGTCTTGATCTTCTGGGTCGTTTTGAGGCCCTCAACGACATTTTTTGGGCATGGAAATGCCGAAGCAATGACATCGTCTAAGTTGAAAACATAGATTCCTTCTTGGCCAAACCTTTTCGATGATATATAGAGTTCCCCAAACAGATATCATATGCACGAGTTGCACCCTTGGGAATTTGACGTATCAACTAACCACATCGGGGCCAACACACCTTTTGGAGTTTCATCTCTCAAGGTTAGGGTTTTCTCATTGATGCTTTATGTTAAAAATGAATTTATAGCCTCATTGTAACTCAATATTGTGGATGAGTGTAGCTGACACATCTCTTTTTAGAGATAAGCTACTGTTGGCCCGGTTTTGCAACCAGGCTTAGTGCTATGGGCACCTGCTAACTAGTAGCAGCAGTTTCAATAGAAATAAAAACAATAAACTAAATAAACAATACTATTTATGGATCTAAGCAAGAATCTAAGCAAATAATGTAATCATTTCAAAATCAAGAACAAGAAACATAAGAAATAATTTTTTGTATTGAAAAATGGGGGGGCAAGCAAGTGCTTGCGATATTACCTTCAATGGTGAAGGTTGATGTTGAGCAACTTCCAAGATGAGTAGCTCCAAACTCCAAGAGGTCTCCTTCTCCAAGGTTGCTTCAATGGCTAAAAGTGCTCAGGGGAGATTTCAGCAGCATAAGGATGAGATAATGGAAAGATCTGAAATGAGGAGCCCCTACCACCTTTTTATAGGTTTTGGTGGTGAGGAATACCATTTGTGGTTTTGTGGAAACCAAATGGTATTGACCAACATGGTTTAGGTACTTTTCCCTCCTTTTTCCTTTTTTGAATAAAAATAATATTTTAATTCCCTTTTTAATATTTTTGGGAATTTGGACCCTTTTTGAGGGTTTTTTATGATTTTCTTGGAAAAATAATCTTTTTTAATGGAAAAAGGGGTGTACTAAGGTCTTTTGGTGACCTTTTGTTGGTTTCGGAGGCTCAGATGGTGAAAAAGTGGACAAATGGGTCATGTGAATAGGGAAATGAGCTAGTGAGCACTTTTTGGGTGTTAACAGATTGCCCCCTGATGTGTGAGGGCAGGAGCTCATCGTATGGCCGATAGACATCATAGTTCTTTTGTCCTTTTTTCTGGGAGTAGGGGAGAGAAGAGACCGGTTGGAGACTGGAGCCACGGCCCTTGGAAGCTGCAAAAACAAAAAATATTACATGGCCTCAATATGAATGAGGTATAATCTCTGATAAAGGACGAGGCGGGCATTCCCATGCTCGTATCAAGACATATACAAAACAATTAGTCCCAAGACGGGGGATCTAATACTTAAAGAAATATACTGGTACATCATAATGGTCCAGAGGGGACATTATTGTGGGATATACTCATGATCATGACTGATCTCAATAACTGATACACTGGAATAACTGTTGAACTGCTGAAACTGAAGGTGTCCAACATCTGTATGGACTCAATGACTATGAGTCATCTCTGAGAAATAATGTAACTGTATACTCAAGGGAGTATGAAACTGGGGTAAACCTGAATACTGTCGCCATACGCAACCCGGATATCTATAGAAAAAATGTAACTGGTTGTATCCATAGGTAGACCCTCAAATGTGGAGGAGTCAGGTGGTATCCGGGGTCTTCGACTAAATAACTGAACGGACCAATATCCTGTGCGAGTCTCAACGATGCGATCAAGGTGTTGAAGTCGAGCATGTGAGAAACAACCATTCGGAGAGGCACTGAGGATTCCTCTCGAAATGATTCGTAGGCACTCATCATAGATGGTAATGAGTCCAAGACACAGGGACCTCTAGGTCTATCCTCTGGAATCAATGTGGTTGTCGTCGACAGAGGGAGACCAGCAACTAACAAGGCAATGATGTTTCCTTGATAGGAGCACGAGGTGTAAAACTGAAGTGTTGTAGTACTGATGGTAGGACTGACATACTTGTGGAAATGGGAAATAACTGGGTCAAAAAATGGGTAGACTCAAACTTCCTCTGTTCAGAGCATGATGACATGGTTGACCTGGCAGCGTAGGGACCTGACTTGTAGGTGTGGGGATCATCTTTTAGGTCCTGAAGGGTATGCACTGACTCTAGGTGGGTGAAGCTGATGGTAGCTGTCGAGGGAGTTTCAGGGTTACATACTGCAGAATACTCTGAACAAAGGCGACCAAAATGGGGAAGCTGCTATGTGAGTAGGCATGATGTGTTGTAGCGCCAAGAGGCACCATTGATTCCTTCTTTGTAGTTTTAATGAGCTCCAAGAAGGGATAAAAGTGTGCTCTAAAATGGTACGGTCCTGTGGATTTTATGAGCCCAGGGCGGCTCATGCTCATGGTTGCTTTCGTGTTTAGAGAGTCTGAAAGCGGTAAGTGGACTCTATTGGTGTTTCTTTTTCGTAAGTTTAGTCTCCAAGGCCCGAAAAAGCATAAAATGATGCGAATGGAGAACTCTTCTAGCTGGTGTGACTAGAGTATACCTTTTTCGTAATTAGTCTACAAGGTCCGGAAAAGGGGTAAACTTATACCAGGTAGACGCGCTTTCAGATACATTTAGCGAGCATGAAAGGAAGCAAGATTGCTCGGCGATCTTTTCATTGTTTTAGGAGTCAGAAAAGAGCTTAACAGAAACTCCCTAAGTGTCTTTTTCGTAAAGAGGGGTTGCTCGGCCCGAAAAAGGGATAAAATTATACCGAACAAAAATGTATTGATGAGGGCGAGGAAAGGTTTCAAGCATCGTCATCAGCGCAGAAAACTGGATCCGGTGACATAAGGATTGTCGAAAACGGAGAACGGCCGATGTGGCACGCAAACCGAGGTGATGAGGGGGCGTGGAAAAAATGCCCGAAAAATATAAAGGTGAGAGCGAGAAATGGTCTCAAGCATCATCACGAGCGTGGAAAACTGAATCCGGCTATATAAGGCACGTCTAAAACGGAGAACGGCCGATGTGGCACGCAAACCGAGGCGACGAGGGGGCGTGTAAAAAATGCCCGAAAAATCTAAAGGTGAGAGCGAGAAATGATCTCAAGCATCATCACGAGTGCGGAAAACTGAATCCGGCGATATAAGACACATCGAAAACGGAGAACGGCCGATGTGGCACGCAAACCGAGGTGACGAGGGGGCGTGGAAAAAAAAACGCCCGAAAAATCTAAAGGTGAGAGCGAGAAATGATCTCAAGCATCATCACGAGCGCGGAAAACTGAATCCGGCTATATAAGGCACGTCTAAAACGGAGAACGGCCGATGTGGCACGCAAACCGAGGCCACAAGGGAGGCTAAAAAATGGTCAAAAAATGGACCCCGTGAAAACGGGAAACGGACGGAACCTCTATGAAGTTCTCGCTGTGCTGATCCCAACGGTACCAACGGTTTGAGAAATGGACTTCGTATGCTACCGCAATGGTTGTTTGAAATTTGTGGAATTTCTATAAATAGGACGTGGGGCCCAATATGACTTGTCATTGTTACGTGCGATTTTGATAGAGCTGTCAGAGCTATTTCTCGATTTCCGGGAGATTTCACCGTTGGTTTTCGATTTAGCGAGTTGCAGGTAACTCTATTCGCCTTAGCCTAGTCAATTATGTCTTTTTTTGTTTGGCGGTGGGCCCCCGAAGGCCGCGAAACTCCACGTTGACTCTCCAACGTGGAACCGCGCGGGTTTCGGGGCTGAACCCGCGATGAACCGCGCGGGTTTTAGGCTTACAGTCGCGATGTTCATCGCGACTGTGAAGTCGGAACCCGCGATGTTCATCGCGTGTTCATGGGTGATAGTCGTGATGTTCATCGCGACTGTCTAGAAAAAACTCGCGATGTTCATCGCGGGTTTTTGCATGGATCCCGCGATGGTCATCGCGGGTTTTTGTGGAAAAGCCGCGATGGGCATCGCGGATTTTTGTGTAAAAGCCGCGATGGGATTTTTGTAAATTTTTTGTGCTGGGGCTAAAAATTTCCTGTGTTTTCCTGGCAGGATGTTGCGGAGAGCTCAGTCAGTGTGGCGGGAGAGAGAGATTGGTGCCGAGATCATGTTGAGGATTGAGACTGATGGAGGTGTGAGACAGACCCTAGCCATGAGCGGACTCTTGAAGTTCGCTCAGATTCCTCCTATCCGTTCAGTGAGGCGACTCCTGAACAAGCTCGTGCAGTGGTGGGTGCCAGCAGAGGGTGCCTTCATTATTGGTGGTGAGAGGTTAGAGATTACTCTCACTGATGTATATTTTTTGACCGGTTTGCCTCGCTTGGGTGAGGTGGGTGATATTTCTCCTAGGTTGCCTCCGGGTGTGGATATGGAGGACCTATTACAGACCTTCTGTGTGGATGACGATGTTTTGGTAAACAGCTCTATTAGTCTGAAGTTCCTACGTGAGTGGGATATGCGGGCTGTTGGTGCCTGTGTTCTGAGGGTTTTGGGTGCTGCTGCACCACATCGTATGTCTAGGGGGCAGACGATGATGGTGGATTCCGTTCTACGGGGTACTTATTACGCCTGGGCGCAGATGTTCTTGGCCGGTGTCCGGAGAGATCTGGATAAGGCCGTGAGAGAGGGAGGCGAGTTTTGTTACGCCTCTTTTTTATGCTGTTTTTTCTTCGAGCGGGTGCCGACCTTGCGGCCACATGTACCCGTTCGTGCTGGTCTTCCGAGCGAGCCTCGTATGATGAGGTGGGGGCAGATGATGCCCCGTGCTGGCGGTGGTATCCGTGGCTACTTCACAGAGGACTTTTATCAGCAGTGGGAGCAGATGCCTCTGGTGATCGAGGACTATCCCTACGCCGGCATGGACTACCGGGGTGATCCAGAGATGCCACGTGCCCCAGGACAGGCCTGGAGCTTAGACGGTATGTTTTTGTGTATTATGTGATATTATATCATATGTAGTTTGATTTATCATGATGATATCTGTTGTATAGTATCTGATGGTTTTACTTGCTTTGTGCAGATATGGGTCCAGTACCACCACCTGACTATGTGGCTCGGCAGGGGCGGGCGATGGTGGTCGCTCGTCCCCCTGTACCTGTACGTCCTCCTCTTGGTGGAGGATATGCAGCCCGTGGGCGAGGGGTTGGCCTTCACGACGACGCTATAGATGGTGTCCGACGGACTTTAGCCCGGATCGTAGATGGGCTCCCCGAGGATGGCTGGAGGGACCTTGATCGGGACATTTTGCAGGGATGTCTAGGTGCGCCGCCTGAGTGGCAGTCACTTCTGTTGAGGGCAGCGGTGTTCGTTGCGAGACACGGGGGTGGTAGAGGAGATGCTCCGGCAGGGCCGGCTCAGGGGAGGATACGTCTGAGGGACGATCCAGCGGGGCCAGCAGAGCGGCGAGTCCGGGGTCGTCCTGACCCGGCTGGGCCGGCGGAGGTGGAGTCGGAGGAGGAGCCGGAGGAGGAGCCCGAGGATCCTCAGGATCCAGATGAGTAGACGACATTGTACTTGCCCCCAAATGCTCATGAGCATATGGGGAAGCATTTTTGTATGCCAGTAGTATTTTTTGTATATCGGGTGCTGAGGGCACTTAGACATGTTGACTATTTGATTTGTATATATATATGGATATATATTTTAGATATATTGTCGTGTATGCACGTGGATGCACATTTGTCTTTTGTATATGCCCGTGGAGGCACATGTTAGGCACGTGGATGCAGTGTGTTTATTGATTTATGTATGCCCGTGGAGGCACTTGTTATGCACATGGATGCATTATTTGGTTTGTTTGTTTTATGCCCGTGGAGGCACATGTTATGCATGTGGATGCAATATTGGTTTTTTGTATATGCCCGTGGAGGCACATGTTTTGCACATGGATGCATTTTTCGTTTATGGATATGACCTGATGTGATTGGTGTGCCAGTCGAGGACACTGTTGGCCATATGGTCTGCTACACTATTGAGGTGTCTTGGGACATGTGTGAATGTAATGGATTCAAACTGTCTAACCATTTGTTTAGTGCGCAGGAATTTTCTGAAAAGACACGGATCGCGTACCTGGTAATCATTGTTGAGCTGGGAAACTAGGAGCTGTGAGTCCAAGAAAACGTTGAGGTGACGTATGCTCATCTGGAGAGCAGAGGCCAGGAGACTGGTCACGGCATCGTATTCAGCTTGATTATTGGTGGCGGCACCTAAACATACTCCATCAATGTGAATTAACTCATGTGAAGGGGAGTATATTACCCAAGCTGCGGAGGCGAGATTGGGAGACCAACGGCTTGCACCATCAGCGAAACCGACATGGCAGAGTGGAAGAGGCTCCATCTGTGGTCATGCAGAGAAAAACAAATATTTAGGTTTTTGAAATTTTTGTGAACGAAAAATGTATGCCTATACTAAAATGGACGATGGTGTCCATCAGATTTTCTATGGGTAAAATCGTTTAAGGTACAACCCGTTGCGTGGGTTGCGTAAGGTGTTTCCTTCTGAATCGGTCAGAATGTATGCCCCCTGCCCGAGGCAGGTATGTATGATGTAGGGGCCTTGCCACATAGACACGAACTTTCCCTTTCCGGTTTTATCATGAGCTTGATCGTAAGCGAGGACAAGGTCTCCCTCCGAAAAGTTTCTTGGGTGGACGCGTTTGTCGTAACTTAGTTTCGATCTTTGTTTAGCTGCCTCCATGTTTTGAATGGCTGTGCGCCGATCTTCATCGGCCTGCTCTAGGAGTAGTAAACGTTGCTCGATCGGGGAAGTGTCCGGTAGAAGTTCAACGGCGATGTGTAAAGCTGGGATCTGGCACTCAATAGGGAGGACGGATTCAACACCGTGAACTAAATGGAAAGGGGTAAAACCGGTGGCGGTTTTGGTTGATGTGCGGTAGGCCCATAGTGCCGGGAAAAGCATGTGATGCCAATTGGACTTGTGCTTGTCGACAGTGCGTTGGAGAATGGTCTTCAAGATTTTATTGATCGCTTCGACTTGGCCGTTTCCTTGGGGATAGTAAGCGGAAGAGAAATGGTGTTCAAATTTCAACATGGTTGATAACTCCTTCCAGACGGCATCTTCGAAGTGAGAGCCATGGTCAGAGACTAGCTGCTGTGGTACTCCGAAACGAGCGATAACATGGTTGAAGAAAAACCGTGCTGCAGTGTCGGCTTTGCAATTATAGGTCGGCATGGATTCTGCCCACTTGGTGAAATAATCCACGGCCACAATAATGTGTTTGTGACCGCCGGCTGACGGGGGGTTGCAGTCGAGGAAGTCGATGGCCCATTTGCAGAATGGTCCAACAGTGATGACTGGATGAAGGGGGGCAGGGGGGGTTCTTGCTTTGGGGGCAAATAGCTGGCAGTTCTGGCAATGCTTGACTGCTGTGATGCAATCAGTGAACAATGATGGCCAAAAGTAACCGGCCCGAATGATTTTCTGGGCGGTGGCCATGCCGGAGAAATGGCCTCCACAGGCACCGCTATGAAAATCATTGAGGACTTGTTCTGCCTCACTATGGGATAGGCAGCGGCGTAAGATAGTATCAATGCCGCGTTGGTAAAGTATATCCCCAATCAGTAGGTATCGGGGGGCGTGGTGTCGTATGCGACGGCGGCCATCACGATCGATGTGTGGTCGGAATTTTTGCGTACGAAGGTAAGTCAATATGTCTCCATACCAAGGGTCGTCAGACGAAATGATGAAGATCTGTTCGTCAATCAGGTCCGTTTGGATAACGGGTGATGTTGAGGAGGGTGGGAGGTCCGTGATGAGGTGAGCTAGCGCGAGGGCTTTGGTGCTTTTGGGAGTTTTGAAAGTGAGGTCATATTCCTGGAGGATAATGACCCATTTAGCAACACGACCTTGTAGGAGCCGCCGGGTGAGTAGGTAGACCATGGGGTTGGAGTCGGCGACAACCGTGGTATGACTAAGCAAAATATAGTGTCGCAGTTTTTGTACGGAAAAGACTACAGCTAGGGCTAATCTTTCCTCGTATGGGTAGCGTAGAGGTGGGCCAGACAGGGTCTGGCTGACGTAATAAATCACATGCTCTTTGTGGGAGGCATCTTCTTGGACCAAAACTCCGGACACAGCATGTTCAGATGCCGAGACATAAAGGGTGAAGTCTTGGGAGAAATCCGGTGGGGATATCAAGGGGGCTTGTGTGAGAGCTTTCTTGAGGGCTTCGAATGCCGTGTCTGCTTGCTCATCCCAAACAAAGGGTATGTGGGTACGGAGTAAGCGTAAGAATCCATGGACTTTGGTGGCGTAATCAGGAACAAAGCGCCTAAGAAAATTGGACCGCCCTTGCAAGCTCTGAAGCTGGCGAAGCGTGCGAGGCGGGGGAAGTTCTAAGATGGCTTTGAATTTCAGGGGATCGACAGTGATTCCGTCTTGGGAAACAATGAAACCCAACAACCGGCCCGCCGGGACGCAAAAGACACACTTGTGTGGGTTCAAGCGGATTTTATACTTGCGACACCGCAGGAAAACTTGCCGGAGGTCGTTAAGGTGGTCTGATCGTTTTCGGGAACGAGCTGTGAGGTCGTCGAGATAGACTCGCAAGATATGGACCAAGTCGTGAAAGCAATAGGTCATGGCTCGCTGGAAAGTGGCACCAGCATTTTTAAGGCCAAATGGCATGACGCGATAGGCAAAGGTGCCCCATGGGGTGGTAAAGGCAGTCTTGTATTGATCTTCCTTGCGGATGTGAATCTGGTTATATCCGGAAAACCCGTCCATGAAGGATAGGACCTCATGGCCCGCACACTCATCAATGAGTTGGTCAATGAATGGCGTGGGGAAATTGTCTTTTGGACAAGCGTGGTTTAGATCGCGGAAGTCAGTGCATACTCTAAGGGTGCCTTGCTTTTTGTTGACAGGAACGGGGTTCGACACCCAGGTGGTGTACGGAATAGGGTAGATGAACCCTGCTTTTCTAAGTTTCTCGACTTCAGCCTTAACAGCGGGGAGTTTGGCAGGGTGAATAGGTCGCTGTTTCTGACGAACAGGGGGTACTTCCGGCCATGTATCGATGTGGTGTTCAATAATGGCGGGGTCGAGACCAGGCATCTCGGTATAGGACCAGGCAAAGACATCACGGAACTCTTGAAAGAGCTTTTTGTACGCCTGAGTTTCTGCTTGAGTGCAAGATGCGCCCAGCGAGATGAGCTCAGGTTTCCTTGGTGTTGTGGAAATGTCTATCTGTATAGTGGGGGAAATGTTTGACATGTTCCCTTCTTCAAAGGCATCCGGTGCTGGGATGGGGTCCTTTAACCAATCGACTTTGGTGGGTATGAAGTCTTTCGACTCGATCGATAGCTGGTTGGATGCGGTGGAGGCAGATGCTTCCGGGAGGAAGTACGAGCGATGATGCATATCATCCCAAGGGTAGTCGGGTGCAGTGAGTGTCTCCAAAATTTGCTCGTCGGTATTGAAGTAGTCAGACCATAAATCAAGGGGTTCTGGTTTGAAGGTTGTTGAAATCATATATATCGTATTGACTTCTTCTGACGAGGATGATGGTGGGGGGTGGATCTCCTTGATGAGGGGAGGAGATATCTCTAAGTCGGCATTGTTTAACTCGTACAACGCTGCTCTATAGTCAGGTAGATCAGGGCAATGGTGAGAGTAGTGGCCGTAAACACTGCATATAGCACAAGGATGGTTAGTGCGCAGTGATTTGTCGCGAGGCTGTAGAGGTGGCTCTAATCTGACTACTGGGATGCCGATGTCATCGTCCAACATATTCATATGCTCTTGGAGTGCCGGTAAATGTGGGCATTGATGAGTTGGATGGCCAATTTCATCGCATAATGAACATTTGGGGGGAGCTCGAAACACCGGTGGGGGTTTGACTGCCTTAGGAGGTGGTATAGCAGTGTATGGTTGTGGACCTCTGCCCCCAGTGGGCTTAGCAAGAAGAGGGGGATCCTTTGACGTCGAAGCAATCGTGAGACCAGGAGGAGGTTTCATTGACGATGAAGGGATATTGAGGTTAGGAGGAGGTGTCGTTGACGACGAAGGGATTGCGACACCAGGAGGAGGCTGATTTGTGGTAACAATAGGTTGTACCGGTTGGAGGATGACGTCTGGTGTCGGTGGTCGAACGGGAGGCGGAACATACCACACGGGTAATCCCAATGTTAGTCCGGGTAGGCTAAGGGTAGCCATAACCGGGGCGCTTACTACACCCGAAGGAGGAAATAGGAAGGGGATGGTGTGGATGGGTGTAACACCAATGTGACTGGGGATCAATGGTGGTTGACCACTGGACGTTTGCGTATTCTGCGAAAGAGTACAGAGGTTTGCGACTTGGGTCTCCGGTGACGGTGGTGGAATGGACTGGAATGTAGAGGTCATTGGTGTATCCGAATAAAGTCTGGGTGCCACAGAAGACACAAAGGAGGTAACTGCACTAGAAGTGGGTTGTTCAATCATGGGAAGAACATTCTCGGGTGCTGCAGGGGCGTTGGGATCATAGTAGGTGAGTTGGTCAATTTTGACCACGCGTCCCTCGTGGGGGAACATCATGGTGCGGAAGACGGAGGAGGCGACCGCTTTCATGGCGTACATGTAACTGCGACCAAGTAAAATGTTATAGTCGAGCTGGGCGTTAATGACCTCTATGTCGATGAGCACAGTTTTCCCACCTAATTGGACGGGTACCTTGGGTAATAAACCTTGAGGTTGAGCTGACCGGCCGCCGTAGGCCCGCAAGGCAGTGGTGGATTGCTGGAGAGCAGGGGATCCCAACTTCTGCCAAACAAAAGTGGACATGACGCATGTGGAGGCACCCTCGTCGATGATACATCGATGGATGACAAGATTCCGAATAGAAACGGAAACTTGGACTGCTATGGTAGAAGGCAGCCGTGGTTCAGATTGGTCTAAATCAAAGGTCATCAATTTCGAATCATTTGGGTCAATCGCCCCAATGGCGGAAAGTAAAGTCTTGCACTGAGTAGGACATGTTTTTAAGACTTCTAACGCAGACATGGCTGCGGGAGATTGAGCTAAGTCATCTACAATGTTGTAATTGGACGCAGCCCGTGCATTGGGGTTGTTGTTGATTCGGCGTAGGGGAAAGCGAGGTGCTTTAGAAGCGCCGTCGATTGGAACCTGAGGTATACGCAATGTCTGATCAGTGGGATGAGCATTAGTATCCTTTTCAGCGGGGGGGGCTTCAGCAGTCGGTCCGTATTGGTTTCGACGGGTTTGGATATTGACGTCGGCAGTGGACATCATCAATAAGTGGTGGGTGCCTGAATCAAACATGGGTTGGTCAGGAGCTGCGTAGGTAATTTGTTGTGGTTGCACGTTGCCCTGTGGGGGGGCTAACGGCTGAGTGCTCACCACTCCTTGTGTTGGAAAAGGGTTTTGTAGTACCAAAGGTTGTTGTGGAGGTGGTGGGGGGTTGGGTGGTGGCTGAGGAGCCGCCTGCCCTTGACGATGGGCGTCATTTGTCCATAGTTGTCGAGCTCGCTCGAGATGTGGGCAAGCGTGGGTATAGTGGCCATAGACATCGCAAATGGAACAAGGATGGTTTGTTCGTAAATTAGCATTTTTGGGTTGCTTAGGTGGCCGATCAGGATTCTGATGAGCGGGCGCCGCGTTATTTTTCTTGCGGAGGATGGGTAGGTTGTGGAGCTTGGTTACGGTTTTGATTGTTTCCACGGTTGCGTCCTCTTCCGCGGTTTGGTTGCCCACCCTGGTTGCGTTTGTTATTTTGGTATTGGGGCTGATGTTGTTGTGCGTACACATGCCCTTGAGCATTGGGGGGATTCTGAGGAGGCGCAGGTGCGGGAGCAGGTTGCGGTGGATAGTATGCAGGTGGAGCTGGAGGTGGTCCAGTTGCCTGCTGGGGTTGTTGGTACCCCTGAGCTGGTGGAGGTGTGAGGTTAGCCGGTGCAACCGGTTGTGGGTAATGCATGGGCTGTTGTTGGAACTGCATGGGGTTTTGTACCGTAGGTTGAGCATAGTATGTAGGGGGTACATATGCTGATGGTGCTTGGCCATAACAATGTTGTGGACAAGAGGGTCCATGAACGTGATGGGTCTGGTTTGTTGGAGCATAAGAAGTTGTCGCCCCGGAACTAGATGTAGCCCTAGAAAGGTCTGGGGCGGGCATGGTGCTCACCATACTGAAAGGTTTTGCTTGCGGTGTAATTTGGCCAATAATGCCATCAGCGGCATGTGATGCCCCCGGTGTGTCACCGCGTGCAGAGTCACCTCGTGGGGCGTCAGGTATGATCGTGTATAGGTAACCTGACTGGGCATAGATAAGATCAAATTGTTGGGCCTTAAGGATGGCCTCCTCCTCAGACTGGGGTCTTTCAGATGCTACATCCTTCGCAATGAGAGGAAGGAGGGATTTAAGGAACCAGTCTAAAAAGATTCGGTCGTCTAATTTGATCTTGCATAGGCTTCGGCGCCGACGCCAATCATGAATATGGTCAGTGATATGCGTGGCCGTGTTCTGTCTGCAAGAAAGTAGGATCTCGACGCCCGCATCGTAGCGGACAGGTAGTTGGAAGAATTGTAGGAAGGTCGAGGCAAGGGAGGTAAATGTGGAATGCGTCCCATGGGGTTGCTCGATGTACCATTTGGCTGCGGAGCCAGTGAAGGTGTGTTGTAAAAGCCGTAGGCGGATTGAGTCATCCACTATGGAGTTGGAGGAACACCATAAATGGAAGGACATGATGTGATTTTGGGGGTCTTCTCCAGCCTTTCCCTCAAACTTGGGGATGTCAGAAGGAAGCTTAGTGGGCATATAGGGCCAAGTAGGATCATGTCTGATGGGGTCATTTGTGAGCCTAGCTAAATCTGGCAGGTTGAGACTTGCCATGTATGGTAGACTAGCGGATGTGGTGACCGGAACCGGGACCTACCTAGCCATTGTGGCATGGTGTAGGGGTCCAGTAGCGCCTATAGGTATGCTAGGTATGGAGGGTATGTGTCCTCCAAAAGGTGTGGCCTGATATGGGTTAGCGCTCCCAAGTGCAACTTGGGTTACACTTGGGTTAGGAATCGCACTAGGGATTCCTGGTATGGCACTGCCAAGTGCAACATGAGTTACACTTGGGTTAGGAATCGCACTAGGGGTTCCTTGGATAGCACTCCCAAGTGCAACAGGAGTTACACTTGGGTTAGGAATCGCGCTAGGGATTCCTGGGATAGGGTTTGTGGAGACCGAAGGGGGTATGACCCCCATGTTGGGCATGCCCATGACAGGTGGTGGTCCTGTGCTAGGCATTCCTGAATGTGGAGTGTTACCCATATTGGGCATACCCAAGGGGGTGGTTGTTGCCGTTGATGGTGCTACCGCAGAAGGGTCTGCGGATGTCTGACCTATGGTTAATGTAAATAGTGGATCAACTGGTGTTCCAGACATAATTGTGGTTGGTGGTAACTCGGTGGGGTTTTCGGATTCTACCTCCAAATCAAAGGTGAAGAGGGGTATGTCAGAATCGGATGACCGTCTAATTGATTGACGTTGTGTCGAATCAAGGGATAATGCTCTGCGTCCGTGACGTGGAAAGCCAAGTGGACTAAACTCTGGGAGTTAGCCCTGTAGACGACGAGAACGTCTAGAATTCTCAATGGTGAGAATATGTTTTTTATGTAAAAATTTGTTTTAAGTATCAGGTGGTGATATGTATGTAAAAAACTCAAAACCCTAATGCAACCAAGGGTGCAAGAAGGGGAGTGAAAAAAGAAGGCTCACAGGCCAAAAAATCAATCCTCAAAAAATGCACTTATTCTAGCAGTTGTGCTACAATAAGTGGAGGAATGCAACAACTGGTCAGAATACCAACATGCAAGCGGCTCCTAGAAAAAATAGGTGTAACTAGACTCAAAAGGTGGTAAAGATCATGCAAACACCTAATCTAAAAGTATTGTGACTCAAACAGACGATATCCTCTGCAAGGTGATGAAATCCAAGTCAGACAATATGAATGTTGAGACAACGGCTAGATATCCCCCTACCGGGAGGGACACCGGGTAATCAATCCTAAAAGACGGGCTACTAGGATACTCCGTTCATGACGCGTCGAGAAAAGGTAAATCTGCCGTTTGGTCCTTTGATCGCAATATCCCAATACAGGGATATCCCGAGAACTGCGAATGGTAGCCCTTCGGTTACTGAATGGGTTTCGGTATCCCACTCAGGCTTCCGGAACCATCCTCGCGACTTCAACCCTCCTAGGGGAGAGGCCTTCCCACAAACCGGTTGTGACCGCGCCAAAAAGTACTAAGAGATTTTAGCTCCCTAATTGGACAACTTCTATGTCTCAGATGTATGAACTGAGGGGTGTTATTGGAACACCTATCCCCCCAATACTACCTAGCTACAAGAATTCTTTTAGTGTTCCCCAAGTGGGGTTAAAAGTGTGTTCAAATTAAGGTACGTTTTAAAGCTTAGTTCAATTAAGTGATCGTGTGAGTGCACGTGAGGTGTTGTAAACTGAACTTGAAAAAAAAAAAAAAAATTAAATTAAATGCTTTAAGGGAAATTTTCAAAAAATAAAGGATTTTTCGAAAATAAAAAGCAAATATTTAAGACTTTTTTCACTAAAAGGAATTAATATGCTTTTCAAAAAATAACTCAAAAAATAAAGGATTTCTTGGATTTATGAAAGCAAATAATAAACTCCTTTTTAAAAGAAATAAATGGATTTCTTCGTTTCAAGAAAAATTGCTAAGGGCAAGATTCTAAAGAAGTAAACAAGAAAAAATTTGAATCTAGATGAAAATGCAAAATGAGTCTTTCTTTCACTTTCTTGAAAATTTTTAAAAAGATTTCTAGATATGCACTTTTAAATAGTAAAAATTTTTTCAGAGCTGTAAAATATGCAGAATGCAATACTGTAAAAAATGTGCTATGGGCAGAAAGTACAGTAAAAAATATTTTTCAAAATCGGGATGGCCGAATGAAAAATTCAGCCGCGCGGGTTTTGGACGAACAGCCGCGATGGGCCGCACGGGTTTTGGACGAACAGTCGCGATGGACCGCGCGGGTTTTGGGCGCACAGTCGCGATGGACAGCGCGGAAAACGGCCGCGAAGCCACGGTGTGCAGCGCGGAAAAACGCAGACAAGTCGCGATGGACCGCGCGACTGTCTGAAAAAAGGCCGCGATGGGCCGTACGGAAAAACGCAGAAAGGTCGCGATGGACCGCGCGACTGTCTGGAAAAAGGCCGCGATGGGACGCGCGAAAAAACGCAGAAAAGTCGCGATGGACCGCGCGACTGTCTGGAAAAAGGCCGCGATGGGCCGCGCGGAAAAACGCAGAAAAGTCGCGATGGACCGCGCGACTGTCTGGCAAAAAACCGCGAGGCGGAAGCCGTGCACGGAAACCGAGAAACGAACCCGAAAATTGAAAATTTCGGGCTGTTTATGGGGCCAAATCTCAGAACAGCAATGGATCTGCTGTCTAAGATGGCAGATCTATGGATTTAAAGGTTAAAAACTCATAAAAACTAAGATTTAAAGGTAAAACTAGAGATCTAAAGTTCAAACCAAAGCGGAGTCGCCAAAAACTGTTGGCCCGGTTTTGCAACCAGGCTTAGTGCTATGGGCACCTGCTAACTAGTAGCAGCAGTTTCAATAGAAATAAAAACAATAAACTAAATAAACAATACTATTTATGGATCTAAGCAAGAATCTAAGCAAATAATGTAATCATTTCAAAATCAAGAACAAGAAACATAAGAAATAATTTTTTGTATTGAAAAATGGGGGGGCAAGCAAGTGCTTGCGATATTACCTTCAATGGTGAAGGTTGATGTTGACCAACTTCCAAGATGAGTAGCTCCAAACTCCAAGAGGTCTCCTTCTCCAAGGTTGCTTCAATGGCTAAAAGTGCTCAGGGGAGATTTCAGCAGCATAAGGATGAGATAATGGAAAGATCTGAAATGAGGAGCCCCTACCACCTTTTTATAGGTTTTGGTGGTGAGGAATACCATTTGTGGTTTTGTGGAAACCAAATGGTATTGACCAACATGGTTTAGGTACTTTTCCCTCCTTTTTCCTTTTTTGAATAAAAATAGTATTTTAATTCCCTTTTTAATATTTTTGGGAATTTGGACCCTTTTTGAGGGTTTTTTATGATTTTCTTGGAAAAATAATCTTTTTTAATGGAAAAAGGGGTGTACTAAGGTCTTTTGGTGACCTTTTGTTGGTTTCGGAGGCTCAGATGGTGAAAAAGTGGACAAATGGGTCATGTGAATAGGGAAATGAGCTAGTGAGCACTTTTTGGGTGTTAACAGCTACTACCATCTAGAGCTAGTTTGTATTGCTTTGCAGTTTACAATGTTTTTCCATTCCAGTCATTAATAGAATTTGGGTTTTACTTTACTACTGTGTTTTCTACAAAATATTTCTGTATATTTTCGTTTAATTTTATTTCCTTCACTTCATTCTCCAGTAATATAGATCAAGCTGATCACTACACCTCATAATGGGGAAATCCCAAAACTTCAACAACCCTATTTCTCGTAGACACTATAGAAACTGAGGCTACCATGCCACTTCATCCTGCAAAGCATTGAAGTGATGCTCATACATATCAATAGACATATCAGTATCCTACAAAACCAACCAAGCAAAATATAAGTTAGTACTTCAAATTAACTCATCTATCTTTCATTAGAGGAAATCTGAGGTCTAAAATGGGCCTCCTAAGGAAAATAATAAAATAATAGTTAAAATAATGAAATAATAATTAAAATAATAAAATAATATTTATTAATTTTGGAGGAAGAAAGAAAAAAACTACTTTTTTTTATTCATGTTTTCAACATATCTCCCCGTGCTTTTACTCAAATTTCGACCGGAGAGCATTCGTTGGATGCAGAATTAAATTCCGCATCCAACGAGTACCCGCACTACATACTTTTGACGGACCCTGCTGCCCCAAAATTCTGCATCCAATTCATCATCACGTTTTTTTAGGTATTTCTTGTTTTTTGTGCAATGGGGTCCATCAAAATTATGTAGTGCGGGTACTCATTGGATGCGGAATTTAATTTTTCATCCAGTGAGTGCTCCCACTCGAAATTTGAGTAAAAACAAAGGGAGATATGTTGAAAATACGAACAAAAAAATTAGTTTTTTTTTATGACAAATATCTCAAGTCAACGATTATGGTTGACTCATTTTATTGAAATTCTATTGGTTCTTGAATTCCAACTCATCAATAAATCATTATTGGATTTTTTTTAATATGATGGCTTATTTTCTTATAAGGCAAAAAAATCATGTGGTCACACAACCCACAAGACTTACAACTCACACAACATACCCACATGGGTATAAAACCCAAAAACACATACAGTCATGCAATTGTATGACCAAATCCCACGTGGTCAAATCACATGGGAATTGTACCAATGGACCACACTACCATGCAATAGTTATCAATAATTGTTGCATGGATAAACGGTGTGTCCCAAAACACTCAATATCGGCATGGGGTGCGACCCTCTCCAATAGAATGCTACATGAATTTCTCAAGCAGGATATGCATAACCCAGTCGCACGGTAGTGTGACTAGTTACATGAATAGTCATGAAATTTCACCACGTGGGGAAATTATCCCACATCCCTCACAACACACAACTATTGAAGAAATTGTTGCATTGTTTTGTTTTCCAAAACCTTTGAAACCCATGTGTTTGCATGAAAAATCCTATCGGGGTTTTGTACGGTTACCTAGGGCCCCTAAGAAAAAAATTAAATGGATGAAAATAGCATGAAGATGATGATGTCTTACTTGGAAATCTCTAATTAGAAAACAATTTTTGCAATCTCCTAGAATCAACAGAAGTAGGTTTTGGCAATCACTAAAATGGATTTTTTTTTTTGAAATATAGGCCCACCCCTATTTATAGCCATTTGACCCAAACTTAAACTAGCCCATTTAGGATATCCATAGCTATGTTTGACACAACATCAACAATGTCGCAATTAATATTACGAGCTCTTTGTCGTAGTACCATTTGTTTCATTTCCCAAGGAATTTCATCAGGACCCCATTTTTTGACAATTCCCCAGGTACAATTATCCATTTTTTATACTATTTGCACCATTGAATTTTTTGTACCACTGTCTCCTTATCAAGTGTATCTCCTTAAACCCTCCATATAGGAAATATATCACCTTCGTATACATTGCATATATCCATTTATTTCATTGATATACCTAATGTTCTCTTTACTCAATAATTCACATCAGATGCTTCCTTATATGATGCCTTTGTTGAGCCATAAAATTCTCCCATCATGGGTGTTCATGTAACACCCCAACCTTAGAAATTAGTACACGTATAACAACATGTGGTTGAAGTAAAATGTCAAGTAATATAGTAAAAAGAAAAAGAAAATGTGCACTTGTAATTTAATTGAAGTGCATGGGTGACAAGTGTTTCATCCATGCAAAATTAAGAAATTCAGTAAAATATGGAAATTTAGTAATAAAAGGGGGAAAGACCAAGAAGCTAGGGCTCTAGTCTTGTTGGTTTATTTTGGGGAGATTGTTTCTTTTTATGTTGCTTTTGTAGTGATTGTGGACCTATTAAGAGGGAGGATAGGGGGGAGGAGAAGGTGGAACACAAATGGTTAAAGAAAAGAGTTAAGGTCTCACCTAGTCTGGCATAGTGTTAATTGTTGAGGGATCCAGGGCCTTAGATTTCTGCTAGGGTTTGTTTGGGTGGAGAGTTTTCCTCCCCATTTTTTTTTTGGATAGAGAATCTGTTGACTAAATGAGAACAAACTATGCATGCAAATTAGTTAAGTTGGTCATCATCAACATAAGTAGTGACTCTTCTTAGTGGCTTACAGTTTGAATTTCTACTTGTTATATTATATTATTTCATTCATGCATGTACACTAGATATGTTAACACCAAAAAATTGTCCACTTTGCTCATCCCTTAGCCACACTATATCCTTACACCATGAGCACTTTCCATTTCCATCACTTTGACCTTCACATGTATAAAATCCTAACGTTGCAAATTAAATTGGCCCATAATTAATATTTTTGATATTTCCTCTTTCCACAAAAGAGGGAAGTTGGCACATTCCTTAAAATTGGGAAAAAGAGAAAAATCCCCCTAAATAAAGTAAAATTCCCCAAAAGTAAAAAAGAAGTGGGACAAGATAAAATCCCATAAAAGGGGGGGAAACCTAATGCCTATCCAAATACTAGTGGTTACCAAATACCATGGGCCACCAAAACCATCCACCATTTTGCTACCGAAGACCTGTAATACCCCCAGTTTAGACTTGGAATGCATTTAATCAAAATTATAAATGATGTAAATATGCAGGTATGGATTCCTAGTGCAGAGATCAAGGCCAAGGCCCAAGTAGAGAATGGATAGGCATGTATGATGTATATATTTTTATTTGTACCATATGGTCGTCTTATCATGCCAATTCGAAATGTATATAAATATTATGTTGAAAATTAATAAAATGGTCCAAGATGGATGTGTAAAGAGCACTAGAGGGGCTATGATTCCACTAGAGGGGAAGAGTAAGGAGGCCTATGGGGAAACGAAATCCTATGTTTCCATGTTTCAACCTTATAACTCATCCAAAATCTACCATGTGCTTTAAATAAGCTAATTACCTTCTCTTGACTATTAAATCCAATCATTGAATTCATATGTGAGGTTGGTTAGAAAAGTCACTTCATGTAGTTATTGTAGCATGGGAGTTGTGACAGTTATGTTAGCTGTCAGCAGTCCTATTTCTTATATGGTTAGAAGCTATGTCAGTTGTCTTTTCACCCTTACCTCATATCCTTGGAGTCAACAACATTTTTTATCATTCTCTCATGCATGCTCCTACACTACATAAATTTTTCCATTGTTGTTCGTGTCCATTACCAGACTATTTTTAACCCATAAATTCGAATTGGGAGACAAAGCTACATTTTTGGAAGGAAAATATATGGCTGTAGGTGAGCATGGAGGTTGGGAAATCTAGGAACCTTTACCCATTAAGTTCTTCTACTTTTGTGTGCTTGAGAATTCATGGATTAACGTTGTAGCAGGTTCTCCAATAGCTTACAGCAGGTCGGACTCTTACTGCACACACTGGTAAGCATTGTAAGGGTTGAATTTCATGAGGGAAATATGGATCAATGAATGGAAATTCCTTCCTTATGTTGTGTGGAGTAGTTGGAAGGAGAAACATGGATGTGAAGGCTTAGTGAGACCCTTGTAGAGATCTAGTTGAGATTTTGGCTAAGCATATTGAGAAGAATGCGTTGTGGACTAAGAGATAAAATCTTGTTGGTGTTTCCTTTGCCCTGGTGGCCTCATAGACCAGCTTGGGGGTGGCCTCTTAGCAGAAAGAGTATATGCTATATTGAGTGCCTATGGTTGGGTGGAAAATATCTCTTACACAACCATTTGATTGGATCTTCTTTGTTTAAAGATAAGTACTCCTATGTATTTGATGTGCAATGATTTTTATTTATATGCATGTGACAATTATGCTTGGAATTACATGTTATGTGTGTGTGGATGAATTTTATTTATGTTGTGTGTTTGTATTTCCATGTTTTCACATGCATTTTAGTTATATAATATCGTGATTGTGGTTATGGGGAAAAATTTTGAGGCCCCGATTCAATTAATGTCCCCTCCTGCTGGCCGAATTGAGGGATGGGGACGTTACAATACCATGGACAACCAAAACCATCAATAATTTTTCCTATATATTGAATGTGAAGGTCCTGCATTTCATCATATTTCTCAATACATTTCATATAATGTTACTCTATCGAAATTTCCATTGAAACCCTAAATCCCCTTTCAGAATTCTAGTTTCACCTTGCTTGGAGATTTTGTACCTTGTGACATGTAGTTGGAGAACATTGGTCTACAAAGAGACAATGAGCACTCTACTTCAGAAGGATACAAGGGCCCCTTGCCATTTATATTCCAAGGTATTCCTTGTTCCATGTATAGCCCATTTATATAATACAAAAACCATTCTTTCATTTACATGTTTGTTGAAGAATGTTTGCAAATGTTAGTTTAGATTTATTTCGTACACATGCTTAGCTTAGTTTTTATTTTTGTTTTTTTTTATTTTACATAGTTTGCATCCCTCTTGAAACTCTACATTGGTTTCCATAAACCTTAGTAGGTGCCTTTTGTAATTTTCTGGTGTTAAAACACCAACAACAGTTTTTGGCGACTCCACCGTGTTCGATCTCTATCCATCTATGATTCTATTTGACCACCTTTTTCAGGTTATTTTTGTTTTGTTTTTTCAATTTATTCTATTCATTTTACCTTGCTTTCAAACTGTTTTTCACCATCTGTCATATCTAGATTAGAAAACCGGCTTGAACCTCCCATTCTGGCCCTTGTCGACACTCTATTTTTAAAAAATTTCTCTCTCTAGCCAAGGTCACACCTGTTTGGCCATTAAGTGAGACCCAACTCACTCATTCTGCCTGATTAAGTGCATCCCATCACACAAAATCCCTCGACAAGTGCGACCTCTCTGTTCCAGGTTGTTTTCTTCCCAAGTCACACCTGTTTTCCCATTAAGTGTGACCCAAAATGCCCCTTTTTCTCAGTTAAGTGTGTCATGTAGGTAAAAATCCCCCAATAGGTGAAATCTATCTATTTTGTTGGTTTTTCTTCTCTCGTCGTGCATTTGTTTAGTTATGTGCGACCCGGGTCACTTCAGTTCCTTCAATAGGTGTGATCTGTGACTATTTTTTCTTTCTTGAGCTATTTTTCAGTCCCTTAAACCCTTTGTCCAGCCTCTTCCGTTTGCAGAACGATTTGATTTTTCCACTCCTCTTCATTTGTAGTGCCCTTTTTGTTCTACTTGCAGTCGTTTGCTTGTTGTATATGTCTGTAGATATGCCTCCGTGAAATCCTTGTAGTGAATAAAATATGCTTCTCGAGTATTTGTTGCATCTTTGGTTGACATTCAAATTTGTTAGTACTGCATGGTTCTTTTTTTAGTAAGTTGTGTGTTGAAAAATCATTGCTTGTTTTTACTTCGAAATTAAATACTTAGCCTTAGCTGAAATGGTTTCCAAAAGGAATTTTTTTAGTTAGTAATGTTTATAATTTCCATTAAGCATTATATCTAGGTACACACCACATGTGCACACATTTCACACCCTAAATTAATGCTTGGCTCATGACACCGAGCTCATCCTTAAAATTAACCTTAACTCAACAAATCTTAACCTCACTTGAAGACCAAAAACAATTTTGTAGTTAGGTTAGGAAAATGGGGATATTCATCCAAATAATTCCCCTTGTCATTTACACATGAGACATAACACTTGTCTTTTTAGGGACCAAAATCCTGTATTATTTGTGGGCATAGTTGAGAACAATTTGTGGGGTGGCTATCATCTAACAAGTGTAAGGGGCAAGACTAGAAATGGATGGTTGGGTGGAATTTCACACTCCACTCAGTACTAAATATCATCCAGATCGTTTTCTTCAGACTAAAGTTGTAGGTAACCTTTCCTGATATGTCCTGAACAAGGTATCCTGGAATATTTTCTTTTAGGACTCTTTTACCTTCGAGGGCCCTTTCGGTAGAGGGATATCCCTAAGACATATTGGTCTTCCATTTCATTTTTTCTGGATGTGGATTTCATCACCCTACAGGGGAAACAATTTGTGAGGGGTTCCATCTTTTAGATAGGTGACTACTTTCTCCTTTATATGATAGGTTAGCATGTTATTTTTCACTTTATAGGAGTGTTGCTTGTTGGTTTTGTGGCCATTTTGTTGTATCTCATCTACTGTAACACATGGTTGCAGTGGGTTTTTCGAGTTAGTTGTTGGCTTGAGTGCCTCTTTGTTGTGCTCTCCTCTTGCACATTTGGTTACATTGGTATGTTTGATGGACAATCTACCAAGAGCGGACTCGAGGCCTGCTCTCCCTAGCTCAACGTAAGACTAGAACAAATAGGACAGAATATAAATCTACTTCCCTAGATCAATTACAGATCAAGTACTTAGATATCGTACCTTTCAGATTGTGGGTTCTTCTCCTTGTTGTTTCTCCAAGTATTGCAGTTGTCAGATCTCCAGCTGCAAGACCTGTCAAGACAATATGGAAACAATACAAGCAGTACAATATATCTAAACAATAACTAATCTAAACTAACAGTTGAGGAAGAAAGTTATAAACATCATCAATGAGACAACATTCATGGAAAGAGATTATATTAACTGTATTAAAAAGTGGGAATACATAGAAAGGATGAAGCTACAACCAAAGCCTCAATGTCGCATCCTCCATCCTACATGTCCAATCCAAGCCTCTAAGGTGGTACATGCTTCTCAATCACCAATATGGATTCTACCAACATAAGGATACCATTGACCTTCCTCCATTCCCATGGAGAGAGTGGGTGTTTATATAGGGCTAAAGAGATAGGGTAGGTTGAGGATTAGGGGGAGATGGTTAAGGGATCCTCCCATTAGGTTAGGAACCGAAATGCCACCTCACCTAGAGCCTAGGGATAGGCCTCCACCTCAATAGAATTCTAGAGAGACCTTGAGACTCCCCAAAATAGGATTTAACCAACTTCATTGCAACCTGGTAGAGGACACAGAGCGACAGAGGGGGATGTCGCACCCTGTAGAAGGACAAAGTGCAACAGTGTCTCACTCTAGCCAACCAAGAACTATGACAGAGGGGGTTTGTCGCACCCTGTAGGAATACAAAGTGCGACAACCTACTCAAAGAGGTCAACTAGGTAGGGAAATCTCTCAGTTGCATGTGTTTTAGCCCAAAATGAGTTTAGGGGTTAGAGCAAAGAGTTTACACAATGGTCAAGATGACGACACTATCACAACGGTCATGATGATGACACTTGGTTATAATTACGACACTTGCAACGGTCATGGTGACGACACTAGGCCATGATGAGGACACTTGCAACACTTATGACACTTGCACAAGGGTGACGACATTTTGGTGTAATAGAATGCTCCCCAAAGTATGAAGCTGAGGGAATGAGACCGGTGAATTGCTTTGTAGTAAGAAAAAATGGCAAGTACTTGCTGTTTGGAATGAGTTGCTGTAGAAATGAACTGAGATACACAAGTCTCATACAACACAAAACATGGCTGCCAACCAATACACTGCAGATCCATGGTAGTAATGACCAACTGAACATAATCATGGCTACTAGACACAAGCGTAGATCCATGATGAGATGATAACACTGCCACGACCAATACAAATGTGGATCCGTGTGATATGACTCAAAACAATCTCCATTGCAACCTAGGTAAAATATGACTCCATAGGGTCTTCAAGCCGAACTCGCAATGATACGAATCTATCCATGTGATTACCAATGTCTTGACGTCGAACATGGTAGAAACACTTGATTACCAGTCATTGATGTATACTGTTAACAAGCGTGACGGAAATCACCATTAATTTCAATGATCCCTAAGGTATCATAGTACATATCATCAAGCGTGAATAAACGAGTTGAAGTCGAATGCTTAACAAAATATTTCAATCAAGAGTCAATGATGTAAACTCATGTCGAAAGCGAGGTAACCTTCCATTGAGGCATGCAGGCCCAAGGTACTCAATTGGTTTCTAGATTCAATCCTTGGATGATGATTTGAAGTCGACAAGGATGAATCCGTCGAAGGAGGGCCATGATGAATCCCCCATCATCGACACGAAACTCGATAAAAAATATACAATAATGTGCAAGATTGACTCAAGGTAGAACGACATGATCGAAGGTGTATTGACTATAGATGATGAGTAACAAATGTCTCTTGAACATGGGCATGGCATGACTTGGAAGTATTGACCTAACAAGAATGACACCAACCCCTAATGCAACTTGATGATGGAAGCATTCTTTGGGCGACCCAAAGGAGTGACAAGACTCACGGAATCAACAGGACTCGGAGACAAACGGAATACCCAAGTACGGAATGAAAATGAAAACTAGTGCCATGTTCAAGAGTGACTACGTATTGCCGTAATTAATATGTAACACAAAATCTTTCCTTTTTCCCCATCATGACTGATGAGTGCCTCATGTGTCTTTAACGAGATTCATGAGGGTAACCAGATTCTCGGTATAGCTCATCTCATAGATGGGTCCAATTCCACACATTTTACGAACCTGGAAAAGGAGGGCTTCATCCCATAACGGACCCTTCAGTGTTGAGTTTTAACGAGTCCAGAGAAGGAAAAATCAGTCGTCATTTCATGTTTAGAGAGTCTGAAAAGAACTAAAGAAGACTCCAAAGGTCATTTTTCGTAAAGTTAGCCTCTACACCCGAAAAAGGGTAAAACAACGCGGGAGAGGACTCTTCCAGTCATGATTGGCTGGAGTATTCCTTTTTCATAAATAATTCCCCTTGGTCTGAAAAAGGGGTAAACTATCACCATGGAGATGAGCATTCAAATCCTTTTACAAGCATGAATGCATCAAGTTCGCTTGGCGATATTTTCCTATTTAGGGAGTCTGAAAAGAGTTAAAGAGGACTCCAAGAACAACTTTGTCATAGTTGATAACCGAGTACGACAAAGGAAAAAGTAAACTCGACACATTTCCTTTTCCGTAAATAGTCTAGCAAGGTCGGATAAAGTGATAAACCTATACTCGTTAGACACACCTTTTTACTCAAAATTTTAATGAGCACGATAATGGTATCAAAAGCACTCGGAATCATAATTGATAACCGAGTATGACAAAGGAAAAAGTAAACTCGGCACAATTCCTTTTCCGTAAATAGTCTAGCGAGGTCGGATAAATTGATAAACCTATACTCGTTAGACACACCTTTTTACTCAAAATTTTAACGAGCACGATAATGGTATCAAAATCACTCGAAATCTTTTTCATATTTTAACAAGAGCATGAAAAAGTAAAAACTAAGCTCAAACCACTTTTCATGTTTCAACCAGAGCACGAAAAAAGTGAAAAGTAAGCTCAAAACACTTTTCATGTTTCAACCAAAGCACGAAAAAAGTTAAAAGTAAGCTCAAATACCATCTTACTATTTTTAACGAGCTCGAAGATAGGTTGGAAGAATTCTCATGGTGTCTGCTTCATTTTTTAACGAGCTTGTAACATAAAATGAACTGTGCTCAGGATTATTTTCATGGTTTAGCGAGCTCGAAACCCAGAAGAAAGTATGCTTGAAAAACTTTCCATTAGTGGACTCTTTCCAAACATGGTATCCAGAGGTTGGTACATGCCCCCAGCATGATTTCTGGAAGTAAGTGACTTAGCTCCAACATAACGTGGAGAGGCGATTGAGTTGACTTCAACATGACATCTAGAGGTTGAAGACATGCCCCCAAGCTTCATTTCATTCGCCTAATGCATAGGCGGATGAAAATAAGGTTCAGTACTAAGTCTACGAGAAGACTCAACTCAAAGGGAAAGGATATGTTTCATTTTTTAATGATCTTGACACAGGAAAAGAACCATGCTCATAGGAACCTATTTCATTTTTTAACGAGCTTGACATAGAAAGGGAACTATGCTCATAGGAACCTATTTCATTTTTTTAACGAGCTTGACATAGAAATGGAACCATACTCATTGGGTACTGTTTCATTTTTTAACGAGCTTGAAAGAGAATAAAACTACGCTCACAGGATACTGTTTCATTTTTTAACGAGCTTGACACAGGAATAGAACCATGCTCATTGGGTACTGTTTCATTTTTTAACGAGCTTGACATAGGAAAAGAACTATGCTCATGAATGGTTTCATTTTTACACAAGCTCGAAACCAAAGGGAAACTATGCTTGGAGGGACCTGTTTCATTTTTTAATGAGCTTAAAACAGAAAGGAAACTATGCTCAAAAATGGTTTCATTTTTACACAAGCTTGAAACCAAAGGTAAACTGTGATTGGGGATGGTTTCATTTTTACACAAGCTTGAAACCAAAAGGGAAACTTTGCTTGGAAATGGTTTCATTTTTACACAAGCTTGAAACCAAAAAGGAAAATTTGCTTGAAGATCGGCCCGACCCAATGTTAATTTTTTAGAATTTACTTCAATCTGATCTAGGATCTTAACTGAGAGAACAACATGTACAACAAATCTACATCATATCAATCATGGACATAATAATGCAAGCACACAAGAGACACAGAGTTTACTTGGGGAAAACCATAAAGGTGTAAAACCCCAATAACTTCCTCAGAGATAGATAAAGCAATGATACAACCAGAACACAAGAGATAGTCTTCTCCTAGCAGCAAAGCCTCCTCCTCCACAAGTGCACCACTTTCCAAAGTGTGAGTGAGAGAATAGAATGTATAAAATGAGAGAGACACACTCTCTATTTATACACTAACTTGACTTGACCTTTACTCAACTAGGTCGGCCTCAACTTAACCACTTAAAATAATGCTGACTGGGACGACCCCCACTAGGGTGGTCTAATAACCCTTTGACCCACATGGCCGACCCCCAATAGGGTGGTCTAATAACCCTTTGAACCACATGACTTATACAGGGCTGACCCCAACAAGGTGGTCTAATAACCCATCAAGTATAAGTTACGACACTTACAATATAAATGACGACACTTCCATATAGAGGAATAATAACATCTCTATAGGAATACAATATACATATATGTGAAATACATTCTGAAGTTACATATACATCAACAATCCCTCTTAACTAGGAAGGTATTTCTTGACACAGGTCTTCTAGCACAAGTCATCTTCTCTGGATCATCGTCACTGGATAATCATCATCGAGTCAGCATCATCGTCACTGCTGCTGCTATCTCAATCAATCTCTGAATCTACTCGTCATAGGAAGTTCTACAGAGCCAGTCCTTTTTCATACTGGATGTAGGCCCACCTCCTGCAGGTCTTCGTCATCACTGGCCATACTGTGGAATTCTCAGGACTTATTACGTGCGTCACAAAACCTGGCTGCAGCATCCCAGGCTATTACGAGCACACAGATCTACCTGTCGGATCTCCCAGGAGCACATTACATGTGACCCATCACAAAACCTGGCTGAATCATCCCAGGCTGTTACAAGCACACAGCTCTACTTGTCGGATCTCCCAGGAGCACATTACATGTGATCTCACCACAAAACCTGGCTGAAGCATCCCAGGCTGTTACGAGCACACAGCTCTACCTGTCAGATCTCCCAGGAGCACATTACATGTGGTCCACCACAAAAACTGGCCGAAGCATCTGAGGCCTTTTTCATCCTGTCCAGATCTCCCAGGAGCAAATTACATGTGGTCATGGCAAAGCCTGGCTGATGCATCTGAGGCATTTTTCATCCTGTCCAGATCTCCCAGGAGAAAATTACATGTCGTAGGACAAAACCTCGCAAGAGCATCTCAGGATGTTACGGGTACACAACTCTGACCTGAAGATCTCCCAGGGCACAAATTACATGTCCTCCCAGAGCAATGTCTCGAAAGAGCATCCCAGGCTATTATGGGTACGCAACTCCAACCTATAGGATCTCCCAGACATGCTCATCTACATAACCTGATCCACGGCCACAAAGTATCATCCCGATACTCACCATACATCATCCTGATGTACACATGATCATCCTGATCATCATCACTGCAACATCCTACTGCATGTCATCTGGAGAAGCTCGTCATCCACGATCACCCTGATCATACAATGCATCCACCTGATGCACACCAAGTATCTACTTGATACATATCATCATACATAGTGTATCCACCTAATACATAGATACATGATCCACACAATGTATCCATCAACATACATGATCTACCTGATCATACCTGATACATATCAATATACATGATCTACCTAATCATACAATGTATCCACCTGATACATATACAAATACATGGTCCAAGCATCCAACATGATGCATATACACAATACATACAAATGATCCAACCGATCATATCCAGCATCCAACATGATGCATACATACATATAAATGATCCAACTAATCATATCCAGCATCCAACATGATGCACACATACATATACATATAAATGATCCAACTGATCATATCCAGCATCCAACATGATGCGTACATACATATAAATGATCCAACTGATCATATAAAGCAGAAACTAGAACATCATCCTGATGCTCATCATCTAGCGCTTACATCCACAGCCATGTGAAGGATCCTCCTTCCAACATGCTTGGAATGGCTTCAGCAAATGTTTCCATCACTTCTTCCTCGAAGTGTCATCAATCTGAAGAACACTAAGCCTCTCCCTGAAGTACTCGAACTTCACCCTGGCTAGTGGCTTCGTCAGCACACCTACAATCTGCTCGTCCGTCACAATGTACAGGAGCTTCACAGCTCCTCTCTGCACCATATCCCTGATATAGTGATATTTGATCTCTATGTGTTTCGACCTGTCATGAAACACTGGGTTCTCAGACAGCTTCACACAACTCTGGTTATCACAAAAGATACCAGTAGCATCCAATGGGAGATCAAATAACTCATACAGTAGCTTCCATAGCCATATTGCCTCACAACTAGCTAAACATGCTGCAACATACTCTGCCTTAGCTGTACTCAGTGCTACGCAGGACTGCTTCCTGTTAAACCAAGAGATCACACCTGATCCCATACTGAAGCAGCACCCGGATGTGATCTTCCTATCTGCATCACTGCCAGCCCAATCTGAATCAACATAACCCTGTAGGTTAAACTTTTGGTTCACTTCATACCTGAGCCCATAATCAACTGTACCCTTCAGGTACCTCAGAATATGCTTTACAGCAACCAGGTGAACTCTCCTCGGATCCGTTAGGAACTGGCTCAATGTGTTCACAGCAAAGCAAATATCCGATCTCGTGTTTGTCAGGTACATCAAGGACCCAATCATTTGACGATACATAGAGACATTAACCGGCTCAGATGTAGCATCACAAAGAAGCTTCAGATTCGATGCCATAGGTGTGGCCATGGCCTTGCAATCCATCATCCCGAGCCTCTTCAGGATCTCTACTGCATACTTCCCTTGTCCAAGGAAGATTCCATCTGCACTCTGCCACACCTCCATGCCAAAAACAAATAGTGCATCATCCCCAAGTTCTTCATCTCGAACTCGGCAGCAAGCTTCCGCTGCGTGTCGGCAATCAATCTATCTTCACCTGTAACAAATAGGTTATCCGCATACAAAAGTAGTATCACTGGATTGCCTTCCTCAACCTTGTAGTAAAGGTTGGAATCCGCTTTATTCTTGGTAAATCCCAAACTGGATAGAAAGTTGTCTATCCTACCATAGTTCTGCACACATATATGACTACACCATTCAAGAAAACTGTCTTGAAATTCATCTGGCGTATCTTCTATTTCATCACTTTTATATTTCTCTATGCTTCCATCTGTAGCATGCTTGATTTGATAGTTCCATTTGGAAGTCACAATAGACTTCCCTTCATCTCTTGGGACCGCATCCCAAACATCGTTCTTCATGATCGACAGATCATGGCATTCTTCTCGTATCCTGGGAACTTCAATATCTTCAATAGATAATTTTGTTGCTTGAACAAACTTTGTAGTCCTTCTTTTGTAGGTGAAGGTATACGGTATTTTCTACAAAACAAGTTAAATTGCATGATTGGAAACATCTCATAATTTTCAGACAAATTCTTACTCATAAAGAAATATGTCATACAGTTATGCAATTATCTTAGCCAATGCTTCAATACAACATTTATCCATGTTCCACAACTTTCTAGATGCCTTCCAGTCTCTACCGGAACATTTTTAAGAGTTTGCACTACTCCCAACATGTCAGCAAAGCGGTTTCATTCTATATAAGTAGCACTGGAATGTTGTACAGTGCCATAGGCCACTTACCCATCACATGCATATTAGTAGTATACTGTTAATTAATTCAATCATTCTAATATGCACAATATGTATCCTAAGTCTAGGAACATGAGCATATACATCATTGAACAATTTTATTTAAACAAACAAATATGCAAGAAATGATAATTAAAAATACTTATCTTTGTTTGGTTGCTGGGTGGACTCCCTCTGAGTCTTTGATTCCTTGCAGGAGCTGCTGAAGTAGCTTCTTCTACACCTTTCTGTTGTGGAATGTAGAAAGATGGTCAACTCCCTCTTAATATCTGCATCCTTGTAGAAACTACTGAAGTGTGCTCCTTTGCTTTCTTGCAGGAACAACTGGATTACCTGTCCTTGAACTTACATCCATCCTTAATCACTATGCATGCTTATTAGTATCATCATTGTGTTATCCTTGAGGTCTCATACATAATCACACATTTATTAGTATAATCTTAATACTATCAAAACACAATAATCTTAAACATGTATATTCATGATCATTCACAGATAATAAACATTAGTATTCAAGGTTTCAGGGAAGTCTTCTTTTACTCATACATTTTCTTATTTGATCATAGGACTCTTTTGGTTAGTTGAATCATCAATCAAGATAAGAGATATAATATGCATAAAACCTGTGATTATTCAAACCTATACCTTCATGATTCTTCTGGTTAGTCATATCATCAATCATGGTAAGAAACATATTATGCATACAACCATGATTATTCAAACCTATGACTTCATGAATAATCATTATCAACAACACAACAATATAAGATCCTAACACAAGGTAGGATTCTAGCTTGATATAGGAAAAACATACCTGGATTAGCATGCTAGCTAGTTATGTCTAACATACCCGCATACTGTCTTCTGGTTCTCTTCAGTGACTTGTGCTAGTAACCTGCATGACTCATAAGTTAACCATTGTAGAACCAAGTTATACATACCTCGAAAGTAGATCTTCTATGTGATCCATGACAATGGATGAATCCTTGTCTTCATGTCACCATGATCATATGTTCTTGAAGTAGAACATGATTTGTCTTTCTTGGTGTATCTTTTATGTTAGCAGACAACATAAACCTCATACAACACCATAATGCATTAGCACAATCATAAGTGTCAACACCCTAACCAATGAATATCTTCTACCATGCATTCATAATTTTGTTAAGGTGATACGACAAATCTAAAATCAAGATTGTACTAACCGTAATAACATGAAGACAAACATACCATAAACTTAATCATGAACAAATATCGAAACATACCTCGATGAGTCATACCTGTCGAGATCGCTTGTAATATTCTTATGTAAGGCCTTAGCCTCATCTCCCTCTGAAACAGGAACTTCTTCACTTATGTCAGTGACCAATCCATCTTCTTCTAGGATAAACCCAATCCACTTGATTTGCAAGAATTGGATATGGAGCTGGATTAGGGTTTGTCAGAGAAACCCCAAAAATTCAAACTTTGAATTTCAAACTTCCGAAAGGATAGAAATATGCACCTTGATGAGCTGATCAAGCTGGTATGTTCAGAATTTGAAAACTGCAAAGTTTCACTCCTCAATTTTGCCTTTGAAACTTCCAGATTCACTGGACATGACCCCGAACTAGGGTTTGATGAAGCCCACTCTTCTGCCCCATCAAAAGGTTTGATCCAAAGCTCTAAGCTTCTATTTTTATGAGGAGCTTCCAGCCGTGGTCACAGATTTAAAAAATTCTCATTTTTGCAGAAGCCCTAATTTTCCAATTTTCTGATCAAACTCCCGAACTAGGGTCTGATCAAGCCCGGCCTTCTGCCCAACCAAAAATTCTGATATTCGTCTCCAAATTTCGATTTTTATGAGTAGCATTCAGCCGTGGTCTCCGATTACAAAAATTCCAACTTTCTCCGAAGCCCTAAATTCCGGAAGCCATGAATGAAGGTACTAAAAACTAATTCTGTTTTGACAGAAATATGTACTTGATTGTTTCTAGTGTAACTCCTAACTTTTCAATCCACAGGGTCTGAAAATTTTTCTTGCGATAGCCTGACCTGTTATCTTTCCATCCCAATAGGTCTGACCTCAATTGGATTCTCTGAGACAGAGTTATGCCAAGTGTCGCAACGTGACCTGTTTATGGGATAATACAGGAGAGCGAACTTGTACGGCGTGCCACTTGTCACTGGCTCAACTTCGGTCTCTGAAAACTTGTTTTGAGATAGCACAGTCTGTTTACTACCTGTCACTTTTTACTAAATTTCATTTGGATCTTCCTATCCCAAGTTATGACCTTTTTCCCAAGGTCACCTGATTTTGACTCAGATTTGGAAGAGGCAGAAACCCTATATTGTACAGATCATAAATCACAAAGTACAACGAATTAGAGGTTGTCCTTTGGACACAAGGTACATGGGGATTTAATATTCAACTTGTAAAGGTTTCATATCCGAATACTTTTCCAAAACGGATTTATAGAAAAAGTGCTACAATGGCTGGTTTTTGCTATATCAAGCCCTAACATCGTAAGTGCAACAAGTGTCATACATGCCATATCATGCCTTCTTTCAGGCTAGCTCTGATACCATGTTAGATTTTTAGAATTTACTTCAATATGATCTAGGATCTTAACTGAGAGAACAACATGTACAGCAAATCTACAGCATATCAATCATGTACACAATAATGCAAGCACACAAGAGACACAGAGTTTACTTGGGGAAAACCATAAAGGTGAAAAACCCCAATAACTTCCTCAGAGATAGATAGAGCAATGATACAACCAGAATACAAGAGATAGTCTTCTCCTAGCAGCAAAGCCTCCTCCTCCATAAGTGCACCACTCTCCAAAGTGTGAGTGAGAGAATAGAATGTATAAAATGAGAGATACACACTCTCTATTTATACACTAACTTGACTTGACCTTTACTCAACTAGGTCGGCCTCAACTTAACCACTTAACATAATGCTGACTGGGCCGACCCCCACTAGGGTGGTCTATTAACCCTTTGACCCACATGGCCGGCCCCCAATAGGGTGGTCTAATAACCCTTTGACCCACATGACTTATACAGGGTCGACCCCAACAAGGTGGTCTAATAACCCATCATGTATAAGTTACGACACTTTCAATATAAATGACGACACTTTCGTATAGAGGAATAATAACATCTCTATAGGAATACAATATACATATATGTGAAATACATTCCGAATTTACATATACATCAACACCCAACATGATTTCCAAAGGTTGGTAGGGTGCCCTCAAGCATAAGAAGCTAGGGGAACAACTCCAGCATGATGCCTAGAGGATGGAGAACTTCCCCCCATCATGATGGGGAAGAAACCACTAGAACATGTAGAACATTTAGGGAAGTATGATCACTAGGATTCATGCGATGAGTGGGTGTCACAAAGGAAAGTTGATCAATGGTCACAATATTCCCATGATGAGGAAAATACATCACTCGAAAGAGTGTGGACACTACAACTTTCATAGCATAGACATAATCACGTCCAAGGAGCAGATTGAAATCTAAAGGACCTTGGACAACCATGACATCAACATAAATATTTTTACCTCCCAAGGTGACAGGTAACTGCGGAAGAATCCCTAAAGGTCCGGTAGCCCTTCTATTCAAAGCCAAAATCTGGCCGGTAATCGACACAAGCTGAGGAGACCCTATAGCTTGCCAAGCAGTTGAGGATAAAATACTAACAGAATCTTCCTTGTCAACTATAGTGTGAAAGATTTCTTTATCAGCAACACCTACAGATATCTGGAAAGGAACATCTGAGGGGAGACGAGATTCTTCTAGACAATTCCAATCAAATGAAATAACCTCAGTACTTGGAGGAGGCTCTGTGGATGAGACTTCTCCTTGCCTAGAACTGTCTGAACCAACCAGAAATATATCAACGGTTTCTAAATCGCTTTCAATTGGAAAAGCAGGATACGATGAATGCTTTGTGATGGTGACTGCTTCAATCTGGGCATTTTCCAATGAAAGAGCCAGGTGGACCGAGGATAAAACTGGATTTACCACTTGCGTTTCACTTTTCAAAGGAGGAGTGGGATCAACCGAAGATGAAGCTCGATTAATCACCTGGATTTCACTCGTCATAGGAGGAGTGGGTTCAACCAAGAACAAAACTTGATTAACCGCTTGGGTATCATCCCTCAAGGGGGGAATGGGGTCGATCAACGATGTCGTTGAATTGACCACTTCGTTTTCACTCTCTGATGAAAGATTGGGGTCAACCGAGGGTGGGGTCGGATTGACTGCCCTATCAACCAGTGTAGGATCAGGGGACAACCTACAATACTTCGTTGGAAGGTGTTTACGGGATGTGTCCATGTCTTCCAACAATTGTGAACCTTCATCCCTACGAGGACAAAGGTAAGCAAGGTGCATGCCCTTGCATAACCAACAAGGGTCTGCAGCTCTACCCTTATGACCCTTAACTACAATGTCACTAGTTGATGGGGTATCATCAATATGATGTCCAGATACTAATGACAAGGGCTATTCAGAATGCGACCATATTTCTAAGACCTTAGAGATACCAGGGAATCTCTTAAGAAAACGGGACCCTTTACAAAGTTTGCAAGGGAATTTTGGTTTACGCAAATTTGAAACAGATGTATCGGTGCCCCCAGCATGATGATAGTGGCTGGTGAGTCCCCAACATGATGATCAATGGCTGGGGTTGTGACCTTCTGCTTAGTATTCTTCTTCGTAGTCTTCCTTTCCTTCTTCTTCTCACCCACCTTCTTACTAACCCTAGAGTTTTCAGTAGGAGAGGAGGAAGAGATGGAAGCCGATTCCAACTTTCGATGAAGAAGGAGAAGGGTCACCATGAGATTGATGCTCTTGTGGTGAAGGACCTAGGTTTGAAACGATTGGTGCACTTACTGTAACTGGATTGGAGAATAACCATACAGGTTCCTATCATCAATCCAGGAAGACTCAACTCAGCCATAAAGGGAGGACCAACAGTTCCACAAGGGGGAATAACAAATGGCATACCTTGGAAAGGGGTTTCCTGGTTGGTAACCCAAAAGAATCTTCCATATCTAAAATTCCTAAGAGTCTCTAAAGTACCACACAAATCAAACACTACTCAAGTCTAAAATCAACAAGCAAACTGTGTGAATAGGAGTGGATGAAAAGTCAGGATCCTCATAGGATTGTCAAGGCACCACAACTTGCTATATACCGCAGGGTCCAACAGTAAAACGCGATAAGGAGGATTGGTACCGTACCCTTTCCTGAATACCCGACTACCTAGATGACACGTGCATAGTAATCTCCCCGAGTGTTGTTCTCGGTGTATTACGATGCCAAGACGGCCAAATGGTTAACTCAATTGGTCACAAGAATCCTAGAAGTGTCTCCTGATATACGCTAGGTATGTGGGAGATCAAATCCATAGTGATATCTAATGCACAACCGTATGGCACGATACCTTCCTATATACTACCGAGTACGTGAAACACTTTTCTATATACGCCAAGTATGTGAAACACCTTTCGATATACGCCAAGTATGCGAAGTACTTGGTGGGTATGTGAAAGAGCTTTGATATACCTAGTTGGTACATGAAAGAGATTCGATATACCGATAAGTATGTGGAAGACTACAATACCCCCGGAATATAGTGTTGAAAAATAACGACAGCTGTCACGCTTAAAGACATCAAAACAAGTCTCTAACTTACACACAGTTACTAAATGATTTTAACCTAAGCTAGCGTTAATTTTATCTTGTACGGTTAGGTGAATGCATGAGGTGAGTACATAAATGTAAACATAATGCAATCCTCAACTACATGATAATGCACATTTTCCTTTCCTTTTCAATGAAAACTACTTAAGGTAAGGAGAGATTTTTCTTTCTTTCAAACCAAAAGTACTTAAGTAGTAGAAAAAAGAAGAATTCCTTCCTAGAGTGCAATAACTCTAACTTTCTACAAAAATCAGCTAAAAAGCTCAAAGAAAATGAAAGATGCAACTAATCTTAACAATGTATAAGACAAAATAATGAAGCACTTTTCAATTTTCAAATACATGTATAAAAAATGGAAATTGGTAACTAAACGTTTTTCATGTCTATATACAGAAAGTGAGAGAATATCTACAAAACTCTTTAATCATTCAAAAATTCCCAAGGAAAAACGACAAGCACCCAAACAACTCAAAGGCACTCAAGAAAGACTCAAAATATACCAAATGCAATAATTGCAATCCATTTCCTATCTTTTTACACTTGAAAAAGACACATCTAATCTACAGAAAGAAAAATTCCACAAATGTTTCCAATCAAACCCAAGACAAAGAAAAGCGCTTAACAATCTTATCTAACTCAAATGCACACAAATCTGAAACAAGCCTTTCTTCTTCTTATGAATGTGAGACCAAGAATTTCAAATGATCAAATTAAAGCAAGAAGAATACTTATGTTTTCCAATTTCATGAATATAGCAAAAGAGTGACAAAATCAAGCTTCTCTTTGAACTGAAGTGGAGACAAAGAATCAATCTTTCCAAACAATCATTAGATAGGATGTAAAGGAAATGAGATGCACAACCCAAGAAAGAGAGGCTAAAAAAGACATGGATATCCCACACTTTTCAAGTCTTTAAAACAAGCCAATCACGCTGAACCAAAAATGATCTCAAAACTTTAAAATGGGTCAAAACGACTATAGGATACATGATTCAAAAATAGAACCCATTTCGCTTAAAAATGCAAGCAAAACACTAGTTTTTACTCAAGGGGCCAAACATGGATCCAAATCTCAAAAAGACCCAACAATGGAGGAAAGAGGCAATAAGCTGTGTCTAGGGGTTCTATAACTGGGATATGCAACACACAGAACACAATCAATTAGAAAAAAACCCAAAAAATGAAGTAAATCACTGTAAAAAATCAGTTGGGGAGGCCGTCGCACACTACTTCACTAGACAGAGCGATAGAGGGGGTCCGTCACAGGTTGTACATAGGCAAGGTGCGACACTATCGCATTTTGGTTTCAGGAAAAGTGGGATGGACAGACAGTGGCACAGAGAAGACTCAACCCAGGTGCAATAGTCAAATTTTGAGCAGTAAAAGTGTGATATCCCTCAAGGTAAAAGGGTAGGAGCCTTAATGATGACCCCAAGGAGAATGAAGGACACATAAGAAACTCTTTAATGATAGATATCTGATGGGAGGAAGGATTAAAAGGATAGAAATGGTTCAAACAAAAGAGATGAAATCAAACATACATGAAATCAATTCTACTATTCTATTCCCTAGTATGGTCTCCAGATTTGTTTGACGGACAATCTACCAAGAGCAGACTTGATACCTGATCTCCCTAGATCAACGTAAGACTAGAACAAATAGGAAAGAATATAAATCTACTTCCCTAGATCAATTACAGATCGAGTACTTAGATATCATACCTTTTAGATCGTGGATCCTTCTCCTTGTTGTTGCTCCAAGTCTCGCGTTCGTCAGATCTCCAGCTGCAAGACCTATCAAGACAATAGGGAAACAATACAAGCAGTACAATATATCTAAACAATAACTGATATCAACTAATAGTTGAGGAAGAAAGTTCTAAACATCATCAATGAGACAACATTCATGGAAAGAGATTATATTAACTGTATTATAAGGTGGGAATACATAGAAAGGATGACGCTACAACCAAAGCCTCAACGTTGCATCCTCCATCCAACATGTCCAATCCAAGCCTCCAAGGTGGTACAAGCTTCTCAATCACCAATATGCATTCTACAAGCATAAGGATACCATTGACCTTCCTCCATTCCCATGGAGAGAGTGGGTGTTTATATAGGGATAAAGAGATAGGGTAGGTTGAGGATTAGGGGGAGATGGTTAAGGGATCCTCCCATTAGGTTAGGAACCAAAATGCCACCTCACCTAGTGTAACATACCCACCCATCCATCCAAGGCAAGGGAGGGAACATGATGAAAATTTATGGGGCTTTTTACATAAACTAAGCCCATTCATTAGATTCATACAATTAAAAACCCTTGTGTGCAGATGTAAATTCACAAACATGCACAACGGAGATAAACTCATCCACACACAAAATTTCATATGCATTCAATATATCAATAACAGTCATTTAATTTAAACACTGCAGAGGAAAAACACATAGATGGAAAACACTTATCTTTGTTGTGCAATTGTCCCACACAACTAGCTATGTCGTTGCAACGTTCCTCCCAACCGTAGGTCTCTGCCCAGCCTGTATTATTTTAGCACTTAGAGACCACCCTCGAGCTGGGCATGATATCTACAAGGAAAAGGGGACTCTCAAGCTCATCACAGCCCAAAGCAATGGATACCCATCTCAACCCCAACATTTCTTAACACACAACAACTCAAAAATGAGCATGGATACTCATAACAGGAAAATCACAATTTCTGGGCATGAAGAAAAACATTGGGCAACCAAAAACGAAATGGCAAATGGGGAATCACCCTGGGAGAACAAAACCATTTCCAGAAAACATTTGTGGGCACTCAAGGGACAAAAACGGCCTCCATAAACCCCAAATTCGTGGCTCCCTTCTTCCCAGCCATTGTGCAATACAAAAACGAGTTCCCAGGCATGGAATTTGCAGGAAAATGGTGAAAAACATGATGGGGAAAGTTCCAGTTAGCTTAGACTACGTGAAAGGGCAAAGGCTTGGGCATTCAAGGGCCAAAACGACCTTCACACAATCATTAACTAGCAGCAAGGAACCAACACGATTTTTGGGCAAAACTGTGACAAGTTGGAACCCGAATTGACACATACACAATGACACAATTGATGGGAACATTCAAAAACGATTTCTGAGGTAGGAGATAACTACTGGGTTCACAAAAATGATTTTTCCATAATGGAAACCAATTCTGGAAATTCAAAAAAATGATTTCACAACAATAAGGAAACAACAAGCTATCAAACTTATCTGTTGAGATTCCCAATGGATTCTCTTCTTTCCGCACAGTCCAGCCATCACAAAAACGCCCTTCTCATCTTGAAAACCAGTGAATTTACAGCGTATTCCATGAGAGAAACGCCTAGCAAGCTCCAAAAATGTGAGAGAGTGAAGTCTGGTCATGAATAATAGCTTGGGAAGGAAATTCGTGGGTGTTTTCTTGCCCAAGAAGGAAAAACATGATTTTCCATGAGGGTGGCTTTCCCATACTCGAATTTGGACAGCCATACCTCCCCAATCCCCAAGGCATTAACTACTTCACCCAACTCTTGGGAGAAATCAATGATTGGGTACGAAAGTCAACATGGGTAGTTTATGGTTGATGGGTTCTCTCATTGACACTTGGCTTGACTTCATTGGCTCAAGGGTTTAAATATTTCCCTCCCAACTCCTTGTAATATCATGCCCCCATCTCTCTTTGCTTTACAAGCATTGGATTTACCGTGGATACAATAAAGAATGTTGGGCTAGCATGCAGGCTACTCCACAATCATTCGAATGGCAATGCCAGGCCAATACGCCGACTGGTTTATCAACCATCTCATTTAGCAATATGCTAGGCCAGTGCTCTGACTACTTTTATTAATTAATTAAAGAATGTTTGGCCAGCACGCCGGCTGCTCCACAACATCAAGGGTTTAGTGCCCCCACCAACTACTCTCTGAATTTATCAAGCATTTGTAGCGCCCAACCAGTTACTCCCTGGATTTACTAAGAGTTTATAGCGCCTGACCAGTTACTCTCTGGTTTAACCAAGAATTTCAGCGCCCAACCAGTTACTCTCTAGATTTACCAAGCATTTTAGCACCCAACCAGTTACTCTTTGGATTTACCAAGCATTTTATAGTTCTTTCAGGTTCCTTGCTTCCTGCAATGACCAAGGTTTCCAATAGTGTATCGGCCTAGCCATTAGAAAACTTATACCTGAAATCTTCATTATTACAAGCAAGAAATAAATGAAATTGAAGACTTATCTGTATTGTCCATTTCTTTGCTACTCCACAGGTTTCCTTCTGTGCTTTACAAGCCTTGGATCATTTGTGGGGTGGATGCTTGGCCAGTAGACATGCTGCTCCACAACATCCTCCGAATAGGCAATGCCAAGCCAGTATTGGGTTTATCAAGCATCCCTAAAATCAGTATGCTAAGCTAGTATGCCGACTGGGTTTATCAAGCATTTCAAAAATCAATATGCTAAGCTAGTACGCCGACTAGGTTTATCAAGCATACAACGACCATTTCCAAGCCAGTTCTCCGACTGGGTTTGTTAGGAAATAACACCCTTCACCAATAACTCCACAACATGCAAATAACCAATGCCAAGCCAGTACACCGACTGGGTTTATCAGGCATACAACAATCATTGCCAAGCCAGTACACTGACTGGGTTTATCAGGAATCCAACAACCCTTCGCCACAACACCCAAATAACCAATTCCAAGTCAGTACACTGACTGGGTTTATCAGGCATACAACAACCATTGCCAAGCCAGTACACCGACTGGGTTTATCAGGCAATATGAACAACATAATATGATTACGTGGCTCCTTCTCTTATGCAACCAGTGGTTCCCTTCAGGAACTCCATAGGTGACTCACTTGACTGCAGGCTAGCATGGCCCCACAATACCCACTCACACTACACAAGGATGATACCCCTTTTCTGCAACACAGCTCCTTGGGCATATCCATCTCTTCTAGTGTCCTTTAGTGTGAGCGTAGAAAGGTTACCATTTCCCATACAGTCCTCTTGAGTACTTTCTCTTCACATTGCCCCTTAACGTGCAAAACCAAATTGCATTTGTATAAGCTAACAACACAAGAAGGATAAGCAGGCTCATCAGTATTGCTACTCAAAAATTGTAATCATATTTCATAACATTCACTATCAAGTATTGAAACACCAGGAATGCATCATTCCCTCAGGGTGTAGTCAATATTGACAACCCTATCATGACCCAACACCAGAAAAGGTGTGCACCCCCTTTTCGATGTGCGCCATGTAGGCCCTAATCATACTCAAGCAGTCTGCAATGATATAATAAGATAGAGCATGCTCTGCATATTAACCCTAATAATTAGACATGCATGTTCTTGTCTAGGGTCACAGAATACTCATTCATTTTGCAGATGTATCTCACATGCTTTCTGGGAATAGCTTTACCATCTCACTCTCATGGTTTACTGACATGTGGTTTGGCTGAGATATTGTCAATGGCGTTTCACCCGAAACCCATTTCCAAAGCATGGGGTCTTTCCCATCTAGTTTGGCTTTTGCATGCCATCACTCCTGGTCTTCCTGCAATGTGTCTTCCTGGCACATTTATCAAATAGCCAAACAGTTAGCAGCATTTAGCAATAAGCTTCAAGTATGATTGTTCCATAACCAATCATTAGCATTAATAATTATTTCAACATGAATTTGCAACTCTGTCTCCTACAAAAATTGATTTGTTTAACCATGAGGTCATCCTCATATTGTTTGGCTCTCGTAAGTGGTATCACTCTGTCCATTATGGTTTTACTCTTGCTACCATACATGAACATCCACCTACAACATGTCCTCCTGACACAATTTATATAAGCCAAACAATGATTAGCAATTATAAGCAAATTCTCAAATCTGAAATCTACAAATCTATTTTCCTACAAATATTAGATTTGCAATCATGAGATTATTCTCATAATTTTTAAACCATAATATTTTCAGATTTGTTTCATGCATACTTTACAGCCATGAGAACCTTCTCATAGACTTTGGCTTCTGCACATAGTAGATCCCGTTCTTTATTATGGACTTATCCTCATTGCCATACGTAAGACTTTTCTACCTGAAAACTGAAAATTCAATCAGCCAAACACATTGTGAGTATCTATGCATATAATCCTTTCATTGCCACAACAGTCACTGAAGTGATCTCAGAATTATGACACTCAATAATTCAAACACCTTCAACTGTTAACATTTGAAATGCAATGAAATATATACATTTCTATATATGCATCATTATCACAATAAAATTGGAAGACACAGTCACACTATCCATGCAATTTAAATAAACTGTAAATACTCATTACTTCACATTCCATGCAATTCTGTCCTTCCAACAGAATGCTCTGGTATCCCATCACATGTCTACCTTCTTCATGCAGTATTTCCCCTGCATTCATAGCAGCTCATGAAATGGTACCAGGATTAACAATAGTCCACCATTTCATCTACTATCTAACTGCATTGAAACATATATATATATATATATATATATATATATATCACAACCATGCATTCACACAATGCATCTCAACATGTGCACCCGCACATATGCATGCACATTCACAACATGACCATAAACCCTCACTTGCTTTGGTTGTTAAACTCACAACCGACATACACAAATGGCATGATATAATTTCATATGAATGCATTGAGATTTTTAAGCAATCATAGGGTGTAAGGATCATGGCCTTCACTTACCCACACCTCACCATACTCGGTAGGTTAACATTCCCATTTGGCACTCAATACCATATGCAAACTAAATCAACATAGTTTAAACATAGTTGAAGGGATCTTACCAAATACTCTTTCAACACTCATGCAATTAAGCACCAATAACCATTACCTGCATGGTTTTTATTAACATCACTTGATGTTACCTGATCAGTTGGCCTCTTACCAAGGCTACACAGTCCTTTTTTCCAACCTCATGATCACATATTTGTTGCACCATCCTTTCTTCATAAGGTCATTGGTCATGTGCAACAACGCCATCAACTTCTTTAGCCATGTTTCGGTTTTCTTTGGTCCTACAACCAATGCGAACACGACTAACTATTAGCAACCGCAATAATTATCTCAAGTGGCTCATTGCATATGTAAACCTCACTATTTTACCAATATGCAATATCCTATTCATGCACATGCTTTTTCATATGCATTGTGCAAGGTTTGTTAATATGCCATAGTTTATATGCATGACAATTCCATAATTATAAATATGATAGAAAAACAGGGGTTAAGGAATTCTCCCTTTCCAATCCCTCATCGTAGCATGGAATCCCTCTTCCATATCATAGTTGGTCTGATTTCCTTCTAGTCATGCAATTCTGGAAATTGCCCATATTGACAACTTTGTCCAATCATAGACTTTCTCCGTTTGATGCAACTATTAAGGTTAAAATGGCCTCCATTGTCGCGGAAATTTATCTTAAAAAGTGCCGCCTGTGTCGCGGATGTTAAGGTTATTTTTGCCGCCGTGCACGTCGCAGATTTTATCCTTAAAATTTCCGTGGGTGGCGCGACTCCTATCGCGAAGTTTTTCGTCGTGTGCGCCGCAAAAGTAAAGCTTAGATTTGCCACCCGCGTCGCAAAAATTAAGTTTAGATTTGCTGCCCGCGTCGCAAAAGTTAAGCTTAAAATCGCTGATCGCGTTCACACGAAAACTTCACAAAATCTTGCCGAAATGCGTCACAACATTTAACGCTAATTTTGACGCCGTGCGCGCAAAATTTATCCTTAACTTTGCCGTGGTCGTCACAGAAAATTAGCGTAACTTTCTCCACCACGCCCGCAGGAATTTAGCCTAATTTCTGCCGTCACGCATCGCAGAAAATTAGCGTAATTTCTGCCGCCGTGCATCGCAGAAAATCAGCGTAACTTCCGCTGCCACGCCCGCAGGAATTAGCCTAATTTCTGCCACTGTGCGCGTAGAAAGTTAGCACAATTTTCGCTGACATAACCCTTAGGCAAAATTTTAGAACACTTAGAAAAAAAATCTTCTTATTCTTTTCGGCGTAGAATTAGCAACATCTCTGTCGATCGTGTCGCAAGAGATAACCTTAACTTTTGTGCCCGCAAGCCTTCGTCGCTGCGACCGCGTCGTAGGTTTTAAGGCTAAAATCGCTGCCACGCGCAAGCCTCCATCGCAACTTTTAAGCCTAAAATTGCCGTTGTGCACAAATTTTAAGCTTAGATCCACCGCCAGTGTCGTAGAATTTAACATTACCTTCGCCATGTGCACTGCGTGCATCGCAGATTTTAAAGTTAAAATTGCCGCCACCGCGCGTAAAACTTATCGATAATTCCGCCGCCGCAGCCTTTAACAGAACTCATAAATTCTTAGAAAATTTTTGTAAATTTTCAAAGACAGTTAGAATTTTTCTGTAAATATTTGCTTTGTTTCTTTACAGTGGTAAGCCTCTTAGAGATCATACTCGCATAGAACAAAACAGAAAAAGTATGTCAAGAACTTGCACCTCTGCTATGCCAAAATAAAACAGCAAAATAGTATAAGGATAACAAGAGGTTGTGCCTCCTTCTCTCCTTCATGGGGAAATCAACAAATACAAAAACATAATGCTACTGCATTAGAAACAGTGTAAGTAAGCATTCAACCTGAAAAGGGATTTTCTCCCCCTTTCCTCACTTTCATAGCATGAAATCAATGCAAGCAATTTTGCAAGAATCCCCAAAACAGTCATGGAAATGATTTCCCATTCTAACCAATAGAATCCATGGGATCTTCGGGTTTCTCTAATTCATTTTAACTTCAAATGCTACATACATACACACAACGAGTTATATCTCTATGAAGGGCCCAACAGCCATAGTGTTGAACTATAAGCTCTGATACCAATCTGTAACATACCCACCCATCCATCCAAGGCAAGGGAGGGAACATGATGCCAATCTATGGGGATTTTTACATAAACTAATCCCATTCATTAGATTCATACGATTAAAAACCCATGTGTGCAGATGTAAATTCACAAACATGCACAGCGGAGATAAACTCATCCACACACAAAATTTCATATGCATTCAATATATCAATAACAGTCATTTAATTTAAACACTGCAGAGGAAAAACACATAGATGGAAAACACTTATCTTTGTTGTGCAATTGTCCCACACAACTAGCTATGTCGTTGCAACGTTCCTCCCAACCGTAGGTCTCTACCCAGCCTGTATTATTTCAGCACTCAGAGACCACCCCCGAGCTAGGCATGATATCTACAAGGAAAAGGGGACTCTCAAGCTCATCACAGCCCAAAGCAATGGATACCCATATCAGCCCCAACATTTCTTAATACACAGCAACTCAAAACTGAGCATGGATACTCATAACAGCAAAATCACAATTTCTAGGCATGAAGAAAAACGTTGGGCAACCAAAAATGAAATGGCAAATGGGGAATCACCCTAGGAAAACAAAACTGTTTCCAGAAAACGTTTGTGGGCACTCAAGGGACAAAAACAGCCTCCATAAACCCCAAATTCGTGGCTCCCTTCTTCCCAGCCATTGTGCAAGACAAAAACGAGTTCCCAGGCATGGAAATTGCAGGAAAATGGTGAAAAACGTGATGGGGAAAGTCCCAGTTAGCTCAGATTGCGTGAGAGTGCAAAGGCTTGGGTATTCAAGGGCCAAAATGACCTTCACACAGTCATTAACTGGCAGCAGGGAACCAACACGATTTTTGGGCAAAACCGTGACAAGTTGGCACCCGAATTGACACATACATAGTCACACAATTGATGGGAACATTCAAAAACGATTTCTGAGGTAGGAGATAACTAGTGGGTTCACAAAAATGATTTTTCCATAATGAAAACCAATTCTGGAAATTCAAAAAAACGATTTCACAACAATAAGGAAACAACAAGCTATCAAACTTATCTGTTGAGCTTCCCAATGGATTCTCTTCTTTCCCCACAGTCCAACCATCACAAAAACGCCCTTCTCAGCTTGAAAACCAGTGAATTTATAGCGTACTCCATGAGAGAAACTCCCAGCAAGCTCCAAAAACATGAGAGAGTGAAGTCTGGTCATGAATAATATCTTGGGAAGGCAATTCGTGGGTGTTTTCTTGCCCAAGAAGGAAAAACATGATTTTCCATGAGGGTGGATTTCCCATACTCGAATTTGGACATCCATACATCCCCAATCCCCAAGGCATTAACTACTTCACCCAACTCTTGGTAGAAATCAATGATTGGCTACGAAAGTCAATGCGTGTAGTTGACGGTTGATGGGTTCTCTCATTGACACTTGGCTTGACTTCATTGGCTCAAGGGTTTGAATATTTCCCTCCCAATTCCTTGTAATATCATGCCCCCATCTCTTGTTGCATTGCATAGCTAGTTGTAGGTATTTATATTAAAATGCATATTCATAATTCTCATGGCTCACTAGCACATGGGTTAAATAATACCAACATACTTTCCTCTTCAAGGTCAAGTGTTCACTAGCGGGGCCTTGGCCTTGAGCTCCACGCTAGGAATCATACATAATATGCATACAATATTTACATTATAACCCAAAATATTACAAGGGTCAAAGTGGGGATGTGACACTTAGATCCTAGGGATAGGCCTCCACCTCAACAAACTTCTAGAGAGACCTCGAGACTCCCCAAAATAGGCTTTAACCAACTTCGTCGCACCTTGGTAGAGGACACGGAGTGACAGAGGGGGATGTCGCACCCTGTAGAAGGACAAAGTGCGACAATGTCTCACTCTCGCTGACCAAGAACTATGATAGAGGGGGTCTATCGCACCCTGTAGGAAGACAAAGTGCGACAACCTACTCAAACTAGGCAGGGAAATCTCTCAATTGGATGTGTTTTATCCCAGAATGAGTTTAGGGGTCAGAGCAAAGAGTTTACACAATGGTCCTGATGATGACACTATCACAACGGTCATGATGAAGACACTTGGTCATAATGACGACACTTGCAACGGTCATGGTGACGACACTAGGTCATGATGACGACACTTGAGACACTTGTGACACTTGCACAAGGGTGACGACGTTTGGTGTAACATAGTATTTTCAATACTTTTTGTAGATCAATATCATACCCATTCAGTGTTTATGATCCTATCAATATAGCTCCTCTAAGGTACTCTCATAGACTTCGGTGGAAGTCACCACAGTACGGTTTTTTAGACCACACACATTGGACCCCAGTTCGACGCACTTTAGTGTATGCAGAGCCACTTTCTGAGACATATGAGTTTGATTCCAACTCGTATCAATCAGATCCACCCATGCACAGTTGGATGACAGGAAATATCCCAACTCCTTTTTTTAGGGGATTTGTTGGTGGCGGAAGTGGTGATGGCCTGACAGGTTTCGTCACAACTAACACAGTCATTGGTTTCATAGGAACCACCATTCCTAATTTAACCATGATCTTGAATCTAGGTGGAAATATCCCCATGATCCCAGTCGTGACAACCGCAACTAGTGGATCCACAACCACATCCACGTCCAACACAGTCATTGGTCCAACCATGTTTTATCCTACTGCTAGTTTGGCATTCACTACAAGTCTTAAACTACCTAATTTGGATAGAATGACCAATGATCCTATTAGAGACGATCCTACCTGGACCCCCATTCCTACCAAACACCTGTCAGACATCCCAAAGCTTGAATGGAAGGCTTGAGAAGACCCCCAGAACAACATCATGTCCTTCTACTTATGGTGTTCCTCCAACAACATATTGGACGGTTCCATTCAACTACGTCTCTTTCAGAGAACCCACACTGGCGTTGTAGCTAAGTATTGTTACATTGATAAACCACATGGGGCACACCCCAATTTTGTGTCCTTAGCCTCCACTTTCCTGCAATTCTTTCAGTTTCCCATTCAGTATGACACTAGAGTAGAGATCCTTTTGTCTTGTTGAAAAATTTATGCCACACACATTATGAACCATATCCATGAGTGGTCTAGACATTGAAGTTTGTGTAAGATCAAATTCAATGATGGGATATTCCCAGTCTGGTTCCTCAAGTCTCTCATCCCTCCCATCGTCAAATATGTGGATTTCGACCACCCAAAATATGATCCAGAGGGGATCTCAAAGATCAATCAAAATTAAAGTCTTCAAATTGTGAACAGAAGCTTCCAGCTGTGTAGATCTCAACGAGATATTTTCGGTGACGTTCATTTCACGCAAAACAACCTCCGGACATGAAAGTTATTTAGTTCGGAACTTTCAGAAAAATAGGTAAAGTTGGGTAAAAATGGATGCCACGTGGAACCACTGCAAGGGTGACACATGGCGTGTATGAATATGACATGGAAGACCAGTGGTAGTCCAGGTGTACGTACAGTGTTTAGGTGGAAGTCTAGTTGGCAGTCCAAGTGCAAGGTACAGAGCTTATGTGGACCAATCGGAACACGCCACGTGGCAATCTGAATTGGTCACATAAAGATTTTATTTACCAAAATTATTGCGTTCGGGGAGGATCGAATCCCTGACCTCTCCTCTGCCAAAGCCGCCACAATATCCGCCCAGCCACGCACTCCACCTATTGTTTCTTAGCCCTATTGTTCTCCACTACTATTTAATTTTTTTTGGATTGTCATTTCGAAACAGGGGTAGGCTGAGGGTTAAACCCTCGGCCCCATGTGTATATTATATTACAACCAACAAATCCAATACTATGTCAACAGACCCATAAAACTGGAGGGGAACCAGAACACGGGCCAACGCCAAATCCATGCCACAACATCCCATTTTCAACAAAAATCATGATATGGGGAGACGTCCATGGGTTTGAGACTGTGACCTCCTCCCTCAATTCCAAGTGATCTAACCATTGCACCAAAGGAGCCTCTTGTTAAGGGATGTGCGATTATATTATTTTAAGTTTGATTTGGGCGGAATTATTCCCCAAGAATGGGCATGCCCTATGCCCAAATGTCAAATTATTTACATTCTTTTTTTATTATATGGCTTCTATTTTCCATATATTTTGGGATTAGTATATTTTTTATCCATTGAAAACTGGATCTTTATCCCATTTATTTTGGATCAAATCCCATGGAATTTGGGGATTGGAGTTATGAGACTTGTCTATGTAAACCAATGTAATTTGATTTGTGAAGCATGAGAGGATTGAAGCTTTTGAGGAGAGAATGGTAAGATACCATTATGCCTTTGTAAAGACTTTGCACATTTGCTTATTTTTTAAGAGGATTTTTAGTCACTCTTGGGGAATTTGAAAGTGTGAGGCTTTATGATTGAAAGCCTAAGTCTTGTTTTCGAATCAAGCTTGAAGGATGAAGGCATTTTGTACTTTTTCAAATATTTTAGAAGACTAATAATATCGGTCCTTATTGGAGCTGGACCTAGAGACGTAGTCCATCAAGGATGAACTTCGTTATCATATGGTGTCCACATTCTTATGGTTTGCATATCTTGTTCATTTATATTCTTTCATTTATTTTTGATCATTTGATAAGCTTTCTATTTCAAGTCTTTTTATAAGTTAATTGGTTTAAGAATTCACATGCAAAGTAAAGTGTTAGTAGATCCTGTCATTTTTCGGATCATGTTTGGTATCAAATGAAGGTAACCAAGGAATTGCAGAGTGTGAATTTCAACTAGATCAAGGCTTAAGCGCGGTGAAGGCCAACTTTAGACTTTCAATCTAGAGATTGGGCGTGCACATCCAAGAAATAAAATGGGAGATGAATACTACCGAGAAGAAGAAGAGAATTATTTCCACAAGGCTTTCTATCAGATATTGGAAGACAGGGTAGAAGAACTGTTTGCAGATTATCAAGAGAGTTTGGAAAAGAACAAAACGAAGGAGAAAGTAGAGGATACTGTTTTGGGAAAAGGAGGAGAACCTTCTGATCCTTCTTCTCCATCCTCTTCTTCCTCTTCTGAAAGTTCCAATACTGCTTCTTCAAATCCAAAGAAACAACCTGATAAGACTAAGTCTGATTTACCTTATTTGAAACTTGATATTAAGTTTGATTTTCCTACATATAATGGTGAACTTAACACATAAAAACTAGATTATTGGATCAAGCAGATTGAGGTGTATTGCAAGATCCAGAAGTTAGCAGATGATATTTCAAAGATCCAGTTGGCTACTCTCCATCTTGGAGGCACTGCACTCATTTGTTGGAAGAGTAAAACACAGGAAGACTTCCTTACAAAAGGTGAAATTATTTCTTCCTGGTATGAATTTACTGTTGCATTAAAGAATCACTTTTATCCATTAGGCTACATACAACAAGCCATGATGGATTGGAAAAAATTAAGGCAAGGTAAAGGTCAAAATGTACAAGAATACACTCAGGAATTCAGAAAGAGAGCTTTGATTTTGGGTATACCTATTTACACCCAAGAAACTCTTCTCAAGTTTATTGGAGGATTACATAGTTATTTGCATCATACCTCAATTTTTCCTCAGGTTCGGGTCTATATTTTGATACTCCCATGACTACCATTTTTCATGCCTTGCCACCACCCCCCTAGACTATTGATGTATCATATTTATGCACCATTTCCTCTAGTAAACTAGTACCCTAACCACTACTTGCAATGTAGCTTGCACCCAACAACAGTCCTAACCACAATCGACATATGTGCCTGACCTAGTGGTAGATACACCTATACATACAATCCCATTCTTGTTTCCACCATCGAGAGTTGTCAGAATGCCTGTAATGGAAACTCTTAACCTTTCATGATTAACATTAAGCATTCATGTTTGGTACCTACCTACACCAAACCCTCCCCTGACCCCACAAGTCATTTTGAAAGCTAGGCAACTGATTAGCACTGCCAATCACCCTCCTCGTGACATATCCACAACCACATCATCGGTTCCCCCACCTCCTCCTAATAAAACTAGGGGAAATACCACAAATCCCCCAATGACAGCAACTACGAACAAAGTCGTGAACCCACCTACTAATTCCTCGGCTTATGCACCTACACCTTGTGCCCTATGCAATGACAAAAATTACGCTACCCAAAATGCTCCCGAGTTTCCTATCCTACACACTCATCTCCAAATGTTGGATGATGATCCCAACAAAAACATTGAAATAGTCCAATTTCCTGACACTCCCATAGTACGCAACAAGTCCCTGCGCACAAACCATTCTTGTGCATTCTGTGACCTGTATGACCATTACTCACATTATTGTCCAAATCTTCCCGAATAATGATCCGTGTTGGATGAGTTGCGTAGATTCTCCTTAGAGTCTCAAGTCATCATCATCCAATAATTGCACCCCTCGACATCTTCTCCAGATAGGGAAAACACCATCTATTTTTATCTCATCCCATGATCAACCTTCCATGTCGATGGCCAATGTTGATCCCTCTAATCTCTCTCGCTGATGCTTTTGAAGCGATAAAGAGATGCTCAAAGCCTTAATTAAACCTTATTTTCCTTGGGACGATATGCATTATCATGAATATTTTATTCCTAAGGAATCTACTGCACCTTCATCAGATCAATTCTCCTTTGAGTTGAAATATTTCATCCCTCATGGAAGCATTGATTGGTTCAAACATCCAATCCTATCACCCAACACCTTTGAAGAAAGAAACATGGCCAATATATTTCCCACCATCCAGGTGGATATTTGCATTAAGCCAGGCATTACTAAGAATATTATGTTAGGTGCCTCCTGCACTCCAGAAGAGGTTGGAACCTACAAGAAAATATTTCAAGAGTTTCGTAACATTTTCGCTTAGTCATTCACCGATATGCCTGGTATCAACCCCGCCATTGGTGAGCATCATATTGACACATGGCCCGATGTTGCATCCAACCACCAAAAGTAGAGACCAATCCACCCATCCAAAGCACCAACCGTAAAGGATGATATTGTGAAGTTGTTCAAAGCGGGTTTCATCCACCCAATCGCATATACCACTTGGGTTTCCAACCCTGTCCCCATAAACAAAAAATAGGGAACCACATGTGTGTGCACCAATTTTTGTGATCTAAATCTAACATTTTTAAAAGGCAACTTTGCAACCCCATTCATTAACCAACTCATTGATGCATGTGCTGGCCACAAAATTCTTTCCTTATTGGATGGTTTTTAGGGTATAACCAGATTCAGATCTACAAAGAGGATTAGTACAAGAACACCTTTACCACCCCTTTGGGCACCTTCACTTACCAAATTATGTTGTTTGGTATCAAGAACATTGGAGCTACCTTTCAATGGGCCATGACTTTCTGCTTTCATGACTATGTCCACGTTATCCTTGTCTACTTGGAAAACCTCGCAGCTCAATCCAAGAAATGTTCTCAACACTTGGAAGACCTTCAACAAGTCTTCCTCTGATGCCGCAAGTATAAAATTCACTTGAACCCCCTCAAGTGCATGTTTTGTGTTCTTTTCGGACGATCACTAGGATTCATTGTTTCCTAGAAATGGATTACTATCGATCCATTGAAGGTTCAAGCCTTTATCAATATTCCACCCCCATGGAATTTGCACCAATTGCAGAGTCTCCAAGCCAAGGCCAATTTCTTGCGTCAGTTTATCCAAGACTAGGATATGAAATTTCATGGATTCTTATTCTTGATTTGAATTGACATCCCCTTCATTTGGGATGAACAGGAACAAGCTTCTTTTTATGCATTGAAACAAGCTCTCTACTCTGCTCCGTTAATATCCCCACCAAATTTCATGAAGGATTTTATCCTTTACATTTTGACATTTGAGCATGCCATTGCTTGAGTGCTAGTCCAAGAATATGCTGCTCGTCAAGACTATGTGATCTACTATGTGAGTTATAATTTATCCGTTCCACCATTATGATATCTTCATGAAGAGAAAATGGCCTTAGATGTGGTTTTTTTTGTTCAAACGTTGCGCCACTACATTCTTATGAGTTGCACCATAGTCGTGGTAGACTCAAACCCCATGATCTATCTGTTGATTCATCACCTTGTCCAAGGTCACGTTTCTAAATGGATCATTATCATTCAAGAGTATGATCTTGATTTTATAACCCCAAAAAGTACCAACGCATTGGCATTCGCTCATCTTATGATAGACTTAAAATCTTCATCTTATCATCTCCACTTATCGTCAAATTTCCTGATGAACTTTGTTTACTATTTACTCATACGACCCATGGTACAGATACATCCTCCTTTATCTGTGCACCCATAAATTTGGTCCTCATATTATTCATGATGATTGGCGTTTCATTCTCCATCAAGCATCTTAATATCTCCTCGTCGAAAATGTACTCTATCGATGCAGCATAGATACCATTTTATGCAGATGCCTCACTCACGATGAGGCTGAATAGGGTCCTTCATTAACGCCATAGAAAAGCCTACGGTGGCCACCTCTATAGTATGTCTACCACCCAAAGGGTCATATGTGCTGGTTATTTATGGCCAACTCTTTCTTCCAATTTCATTACGGCAGTTAATCACTGTCATAATTGCCAACTCTTTTCCCAAATGCGGGAACACCTCCCACGCCACTCCACCACATGGTTACTGTTGGTCCTTTTTGCAAGTGGGATACTGATTTCATCAATGAATTATGTATCAACACAACCACCAATAAACAGGCTGAGTATGATGTCGTGATCGGTATCTTGACCACCGCCCCCCATTTGGGTATCTGTCACCTTAGTGTCTTCCTATATTCTTGGATTCTTGTCACCTAGTTGAACAATTGCTATTAGGTACGTGACCCTTGCATCTTTAAAAAGTTCTTGTGCACTAAACAATTGGCTAGACATTTTGAGTTCATTTCATTCATACATGTCCCTAGGTGTTCCAGTAGTATTGCAGACCAAATGGCTAATGACATTCTAGAGGGGCATATCAATCATCGCATATAGGAAATAAACCATCAACATGCATTATCATATCATATTTCATTCACATGTACATAAGAATCGCATAAACATCATCATGGCATACAGGCTCATAAACATAAAAGCCATAAAAAGTGCATCCACGTGCATATGTATATAATGCCATAATATCCAAAGTAGTGTAGCCATATATGCATAGAGGAGCCTCAACAAATTCCTCGAAAATCATAAAAAGAGTACATCAATAAAAAATCCCCATGCTCATGGCAATGGAGGGAAACTCCATAACCTGTTGACCAGTCATCAAAGTCATCTAACCCCTCCTCCTCAATCTCCTCCTCAGTGCTCTCATCATTATCTAGGGGTGCATCTCCCCGTACCATCGCTCTCATAGACTCGAAAGCCACGACAATTAGCCACATGATGGGCCTCCACTCAGAAGGCGCTTGGTAGCAAATGGAGATCAAGTCGCCATCTAGGTATTGCAAGATATCGTCAGCAACTCCCTCCATTAGTCGATCAATCCCTATCAACAGTAAGTCCATTGTATCCTCGGTTCCCTATCATCATCGTTTCCCGTGGTTGGGGTATTTATACCCTCAACCCTCCCTCTGTGCCTCTAGTATGCTATTGGAGGTAGCATTCCAATATTTGCACACACATGGCTAGTCATCAGTATCAACATCATATATAAACTCTGGATACCATCTATGCTAGCAGTATAAACATGGATATACATAAAAAAAATAACTACATATGTACCATCAAGCCCCCAAGCTTGGATGAGAGGTTGAGGTAGCTCAAGGTCACCCATGAATTCCATTCTGACATATGGGAAATCCTCAATCATCACTGGTAGCTGACGGCCGTGTGTAAATAGCTATCGGGTGAAGAAACTTCCCACAAAGGCCCCTCCCTCCATGATCATCATCTCACACCAACATTTCATCCTAAGCTCGATCATCCCATCATCATGCATTTGTATGTGTATCCATAGTGTAGGAACTCTCTCAAAAACAATGAGCATAGGAACGATGGGAAGCAGAATTCGTCGACCAGTCAGCTCACCTTATTAAATAGCTCCCAGCGAACAACAGTCAAGTACATTTAAGCCCAGCCAAAGTAGGTACCCACAAGTACCCTCTCCAACAACATCATTTGTCCACCTGAGACCTTGTACGGTCCACTCGATCCCCTTACCCACACCACACCGACTGTAATCACCTGAGTCTTTAGGTTCTCGATGTCACGTAGCACGATGTAGGTTTTAAGAACCTCCGCCATCAGATAGTGATGACGATTCCATATGTCCTGCATTGAAACGTCCCATGGACGCTTCGGCTATGTGTCCCCGATCACCCCAACCTCGAGAGTCTTGTAATGAAATACACATCCTCAAGGGTGAGCTCCAGTCGCTCACCGTGCACCATGGACACATCTGCATCACGATCCCGAAAATATACCATCTTGTTTATTAGTAGCTTCGCATTGCGCATCAAGGGTTTCCACATGAACTTTAGTAATTTGTGCCTCACCAAGCTATCTTTAATAGCTTGGTCAACCTCAATATCCTCATGGATATCACTCATGTCTCACTCTGACTAGTTAACATGTGGAATCCTGCATGTCCATAGCATCAGGATCAGTTCCTGAGTAAAAAACTGCCTTCTTGGCCCTGGGTCATGCCCTTCTTGGGGAGAAAAGCGACCAAGGTCGCACCTATTCAATCAAATAGTATGACACAGGCCACACTTTTCCCTCAAACAGGTGCAAAATAGGTCACACAAATCTCCTTGAAAGGGAAAACCCAAATTGTACCTATTCCCACAAAAGGTGCGACCCAGGCCTAAAATGATTATGGGGTTCGTCGGGGTCCTAGGAAGGCCCAAAACCACAAAATAAATGGAAAAAATTCTAAGAACCGTGAGATCAGGTACTTAGAAAAGAACTTGATTCCGCTGGTCCAAACGTAAGAAATCAACAATCCTTTTCTGGGTCCCTCCATGCAATATCAACACTCAGTAGTGAAAATGACATGTGGCGAATGGGATCCCCCCTATTCTGTAGGCCTTTTTGGGTCCATTCCTTCTTCCGACCATTGTGGTATCATATGACGTCTGTTTTTGCATCATTCACATCGACGGATTCAACATTCCGTGCTTTGACTGATTAAAGGGACCATTTCTCATGATTGTCAAACTTTTCTTTGGGCCCTTTTTAGGCTCATATCGATTTTTGTACCATCGTGTAAGTCATCTCGTATCTATATTTGTATATTCTATTCAAGTTCCAAACACACATTTACACCCGGGTACCCTTGTTCTGTGCACAGATACAGGTTATGGTGGTGCTCTTTTTCTCTTGTGATGTCCTCCCCTGTAGGTATAACATCTTAACTAATATATAGTTCATATTCTCCCCCAGAGTATTTGATGCATTGATCTAGTTTCCCCTTTACACCTATAGGATCCCCCCTATCTAAGTGGCCCCTCCTAGCTACCATTACATTATCCCTTGCTCGACAGTAGATCCTACCTTACATGGGTGATCATTTTAGTGCCCCCTTCATTTGGCACCCATGATGTTTGTGTCCCCAAACGATAGGGATTCCTTATAGTCTACCATACATAAATGAAACCACATGCATTCCTTCACATTGTCACTCATTGGTCGTTCCCTATAAATGGACTCCCATTATGGAGTTTCCTTTAAGCTTTTTTCTAACTCCTGAATGAATGAAAAAATTATCGAGCAAACTTGTTTTCTTTCATGCTCGTTAAAGGATTTGAAATAACATCCATTTGGTAAGCTTTTTACCCCTTTTTCAGACTTAATGGACAAATTACGAAAAAGGTATACTCTAGTCCCTTTTGGCTAGAAGAGTTCTCCCATGTATACTTTAATTATTTTTTGGGGCTTCAGAAACTAACTTTATGAAAAAGAACATTTATGAATTTTTTATTTAAGTTTTTCAAACTCCTTAAAATTGAAAAAACCGAAGAGCATTGATTGTCTTGAGATCGAAAAAAATCCACGGGATAGTACCATATAGAGCACACTTCTATCCCTTCTTTGAGCTTGTTAAACAATGAAGAAGACCCAAATGGTGCTTCTCAATGCCCCTGCAGACTGCATATAGTCCCTTATCATAGCATCATTCTCGATCACATTTGTTCAAAGTATTCCACAATGAGTCACCCTTAGAGCCATTTATAATCCCATGATCATTCATTTTCCCTCTAAGGCTACCCCATTGCAATCAACCCCACTAGGTCACCCCAGTTAGGTTCCCCTCCCACGAGATCAATCTCATATGCTTCCAAGTAATCCATTCCATCATACTATGAAAAAATGAAGTTTGAGTCCCATTACTCAAATGCCCATGTATCCCACTTCAATGTCTCAACCCCGTGTCCTGTTACATTCACTATATGGTTGTATCCCTCGTGCTCATGTCGAGGAAACATCATTTCCTTGGCAGCTACAGGTCTCCCTATGGCGACGCCAGCACATCTATTTCAGAGGATAGACCCATAGGTCCTTATACCTTGGCCTCATAAACATCATTGATGATCCCCTTGACCACCTAAGGGGGGACCTCAGTGCCCCTTAGAATATTTTTTTCTCATATGATTAACATCATATACATCATCAAACCGTTGAGATTCATATAGGGTATTGGTTCTTTCATTATTTAGTTGAAGACCCCAGATGTCCCTTGAGTCTAGCACATTGGTCAGTTACTTTGGAACCCTTCCAGTATTATGTTCCTTGTGATATCTGGCCTGTGTTGGCAACAATGTTTGGAATCCCTCTAGTTCCATGCTTCCTAGTGTATCCAATTCAGATGTAGTCCATTGTAACTCTAAGATTCAGACCCTCATCTATTTGAGTCCTTTTAGTTGTTGGACCCCTTAAGATCCAGTAGAGCATCAATTATTGTGATAATGCATTCTTGATGAATTCCATTGTTTCTAGTTCCAGTTTTCATATTAGTAGTGGTTGGACCATGATTACACACTAGATTTGAGTCCATCTTGGACACATGATATACACATTAGTTATGCATCTATTGATCAGGTCCCCTTTTGTGCCTAGTTCTATTTTTTGTATATTGATACATTGGCATGAGCATCAGAATTCCTACCTCCTCCATACATTTGAGATTATATGCACCTAGTCTATTTTGAGTATGATAGCTATAGGTCCAACCCTTGTAGTCTCGATGAGGAGTATGCTCTACCCTCCGACACAATATCCATTCTCTATGCTACCATCACACTTATCCCTTGGAAAAGAAAGATCCTATGATGTTTGATGGCCATACGATGATCCTCTACCCTCACACATCAGGGAGCAATCTGTTAACACCAAAACGTTGTCCACTTTGTTCATCCCCTAGCCACACCACATCCTTACATCGTGACCACTTTCCATTTCCATCACTTTGACCTTCACATGTCTAAAATCCCAAAGTTGCAAATTAAATTGGCCCATAATAAATATTTTGGATATTTCCTCTTTCCAAAAAAGAGGGAATTTAGCACATTCCTTAAAATGGGAAAACAAGAAAAATCCCCAAAAATAAAGGAAAATTCCCAAAAAGTCAAAAAAGAAGAGGGAAAAGATAAAACCCCATTAAAACGGGGGAAAACCTAATTCCTATCCAAATAATAGTGGTTACCAAATACCACGGGCCACCAAAACCATCCATCGTTTTGCCACCAAATAGCCTGGGAAACCAAAACCATCAATCATTTTTTCTATATATTGAATGTGAAGGTCCCCCATTTCAAAATCTTTATCCATAGATTTCATATACTATTACTCTACTGGAATTTCCATTGAAACCCTGAATCCCCTTTCAGCATTCTAGTTTCCCCTTGCTTGGAGATCTTGCACCTTTGACGTGTAGTTGGAGAACATTGAGCTTCCAAGAGACCAAGAGCACTCTACTTCAGAAGGCTACAAGGCCCCCTTGCAATTTCTATTATGATTTATTCCTTGTTCCATGCATAGCCCATTTATATAATACAAAAAACCATTCTTTCATTTACATGTCTGTCAAAGAATGTTTGCAAATGTTAGTTTAGATTTATTTCTTGCACGTGCTTAGTTTATTTTATATTGTCTTTTATTTTATGTATTTTGTATCCCTCTTGAAACTATACTTTGATTTCCATAAACCTTAGTAGATTCCTTTTGGCATGTTCTCGTGTGAAAACACTAGCAACAAGATATATTGGTTTCTTTCTAAAATTATTCTCAAGTAATATGTATTTAATTAGGGTTAAAATATGCTTTTGAATGGGTTTTTATAATGCACGTCATTAAAACCCCTTGTACCAAGGTACCCATGCTGCTTCACCCGAATACCAAGGAATTCATTCACCATCTTACCAAGGAATCCATGTATCTACTCCTTGATACATCTTGCTAACCACCACCTCAAATTCCCTGACACATTATGGTTATGATTCATGAATGGCCTCTCATCCCCACCATGATTAGTATACCATTTATGTTCATCTCCATCTCATCAACCATTGAGAAGAGCCACCATGGGTCCTTTCCAATTGATTATAACACCATTTACACCCGACCATCCCCACAAGAATGCTCAGCATAGTATTTACTCATTGGGAACCCATATTCTCGTTTGTAACAAATCCCATTATTATTTTATTCATTTGTAAAATTATGTTCTTCAACACACTTAAAATGAAGGAACAATTTCATTTTCCATTCATTATTCTTTTAGAAAAAACAACCCTAGTCACCCTTGATAGGTGTACTTACCATGCATCACTTCTTAACCTCCTATCATCACCTTCATTGTGATCATCATCACCCTATTACATGAGCCAATCTACTCATCCCAATTTGACATTACCACTTGATGCCAAGTTTACAATATGTTTAGTCCATCGATATTTTCCAACACTGACTCAACTCACACCATTGGTTGACTATTGTTTCCTAGAATCAGTTAACCATTTGTACTTTTCAAGGGAATCCATGAGTGTCATGATGCTTAACATCTTGTCTTGTCTTATTATGTTGTAATACCAATCGATTACAATATGTTCTTGGTCCTCATTAGAAAAATACACATCTTTCCATTCTCCTTAGCTCTCATCAACTTCAACACTCAATATGAGAGTTATGATAGTAGTATTGTACCTAGGTTTTCCCTCCATAAAAAATGATTCACCTCAAATCAAGAAGAGAGAATCATCATTTCTCTTTGCCTCAGTAGTCTCCCCTATGCTTGACATCAAATCCTTTCTCGCACAGGGGGATTCGTATGTTCTAATGGTTTTGGATTTCCCATATATGAATGAATACTTTGATAAAATATAATACTATAAGTTTCCCACGAGACACACTCATCATTGTTGTGTTTATATGTCATTTATGCAAGTTTTATCTTCCAAATAGTCATTATATGTGTTGTTATTTATTTAATAGCTTCAACATTATTTATTGGATTTACTAATCACCCCCTTAACATGTTGCTTTCCCTACAACTTGCAAGGGAAGGAACAATTGCCCACACTTGGGTCATTTGTTGACCCACTACAAATGTAACAAAAAAATAAAAAAAATAAATAAAATTATCATATCGATCGAGTCATGATTTATCCCTAAAATTACATGACCACGTTGTGATTTTTCCTTTGAAAAGGATGACCTAGTCCCAAAACTAAAATTTTGGTTATCCTTCCTTCTTGTGCACTTCCCCAAAAGAAGTAGTAGTTAAAAGTACACATTCCCTAGTCGTTATTGCCAAAAATAGTAATTGATTATGTATTCCAATGTCTAACCTCCCCATTAAGTTATTAATGCAAAGTGGATCATTCACATTGTAGCCTAATCTATGAATTGTCCACCATATTTCCTATAAATACATCCCTCAAGGTGATTCCAAAACACACCATCATCATTCACAATAAGGTTATGTTATCGAAATTCCATCTGAAAGTAAGAGAGTGTTCCATCATCATTCCCTTCTTTCTCCATTGTGGAATCAATAATCTAATCACTTGGCTGGAGACTTGGGCACAAATGTACTAGAATAACCCCCCCTTGGATTTGTTGTAGAAGGCCTCTACCATCTACAACTAGTACCAAGGTTCCATTGTATTCTGCCATTCTTTATTAAATGAAATCAAAACACTCTTTATGTGTTACAATTATTATTTTTGGCTATTTTTTCTATATGTTATGCATTCATGTTTAAGGATTTAATTTATTAGTTTAGATTTCTCTCCATTATTTTTATATGCTATTTGAGATTGCACAACTCTCAAGTAGGCGCTTTTGGCACATGTGAGTGATAAATCACATACAACATGTGTAGGAACAAAGAAAACAATAATGATGAAGCAATCAACAAACCCAACAACATAGCCAATGCCAACAAAAATGGTTGAAAGCAGTTTTTCAGTCGATTAAGCAAAAGTATATATACAACCCTATTCTATTCCAACCAAGGATCAAACCAATCCAATACCCATTGCATATTTTTATCTATGTTAGTGTTTCATTCCAAAATTTCTATTTAACTAATATCATCGCACTTTGTAGCATTATTTAGCCTCATGTCTTTACTATTAAATATTTCTATGTTTTCAAACTTAAAACATAGAAAATAAGATTAAAAAATTAATTGAACCTAGTTAAACTTAAAACAAATTCATTAATTGAGATAAAGTTTTTATACATCTTCAAACAAAAAAACTTTAAAAAATTATACATAAATAGTTAATACATGTCTCTCTATAATTAAACTTAATTATTATAAAAAGGCAAATTGATTATTATAGTGCATATAATCTAAAGGAAAGGACTAATAATATAATTATTCTACTATTACTTAATATAGAATTATTTATAAAGACAATCAATATAACTCATCATTCCCTAATGTAAGAATTGTTAAAACCACCAATTAGATAAACAAGGACAAAATGAAGATAGGTGTGAATGCACATATTTCATTAAGATATACCATATATAAATACAATCAAATGTGACCTTAGTTTCATATTCCCACGAGGTCTCTTGGAATTATGAGGACTTCATGTTCTCCAAGGTGAATAGTAATGACTTTTAGTAACCTTAATGGATTAGATTTCCAACGTACACCCCCTTAATCTAAATGGGCATTTGTGAGTCCAAGAATATTTATGAAAGAGAGCTGAAATCTGCAAGTGGATAGCTTCCAATGGCTAAGCCCATCATTGAAGTGCTCTCTAATTTGATGGTTTTGGATGACCACAAACCAATATGGCGGTTGATGACCAACCTAGTAGATGGTGGTTTAGGATGACCACAAACCTAGTTACAAGAAGTTGTAGAAGTTGGTGTCTTCTACTAAATGGTGGTGTTTGAATGACCACAAACTTGGTAGATGGTGGTTTGGTATGACCACAAACTTAGTTATAAAAACCAACAAAAAGCGATGTCTTCTACTAAATGGAGGTTTTAGGATAACCACAACTAGATGTAGACAGTTGTTTTAGGATGACCACAAACCGATTCTAGCAAAATAAAAAGAAGTTGATGTCTTATACTAAATGGAGGTTTTAGGATAACCACGAACCAAATGGTGGTTTTAGGATGACCAAAAACCAAGTGGTGGTTTTAGGTTGAACATAGACCAAGTGTAGATGTTCCAGAACATGGATCTATATTTGTCTCCAGGCTACAACTCTGACTCTTGAAATGGCTCCAACTGCTAGCTCTAGATGCTAGCTTTGGTTATGGTTGTGGCTATGACTTGCTTGTTTATGCAATGTATATGTGTGCTTACTGAACAATATCAAATGGATAGGGATTCTTATAAAATTGAATCATGACTATCAATCAAAAATGTTGCCCTCCTATCATGTACAAGGTGAGAAGTAGAAAAACTTTCTACTACAAGTTATATCAAAACTCAAGACTAAATTCTGCAATGTGAATGATATATCTTCTTAATTATTGATGACCATCACTAAGAAATTATCCACTCATATTGAATCTTTAGTCTTGTAGTTTTCTTCAATTTTGAACATCTATCTGAAGAATAATAATGCTTCCCACAATGCTAACAAGCATGGAGATCGAAACATTGACCCTCCATGCTGCCAATTAAGTGACAATGTTGCCATTGATGTTGAACTGGAACATGTGAAGATGAATCTTATTGAATAAATCCAGAACTTTGGAATTGAATTGGTGTGCAATAATCTAGAATATGAAAGGTCAATCATTATTATATCTGACACCTACTATGTGTTTGTTTTTCCTTATTTCTTCCCAATTTCTGATGATGGGATTGGAAAGATAATGTTGAACATGTTCATGATAGGCTTGGTCTTCGACATATGACGTTTTTCGTTAGGTTGGTCATCTACCGACATCTGATAGGAATCATTATCCAAATAAAAAACAAGGTCATTATGAACAAGAACTAGTTCAAAATGTTGGTTCCTTCATTGTATTTCATCATGTTGTAACTTTGATTGAGTCTAGGGGAGGTTCAATTTTCCTTTCGAATATTGTAAACACGTTAGCATAGATTGGAGAGTTACCTTATTTATTGTGACTATGTTGGCAATAGCAATTAATTTTAAAGTGTTCAATAACTTTAATAATTCTTCAGTTCGAGTCATTTTAAAGACTAAATTGGACCTCAGAGGGATTCTTGTAACTCCACCCTTTAACAATAAGACTCAATAATTTGAAAAATGAAGGGTGTTGGTTTCTACAAGAATGCACCTAATGCAATTAAACGTAATTTAATTTGGCACTCACAAAAAACTATTGCAAGTACCAAAATACAAGAAAACTTACAAAATCATTGTTTGCAAATTATAATTTGAAGATGATTCTAAATTTGAATTGATCTTAAAAAGGAATGATTCACCTATATGTCCTTTGGTGATTGATGGTGCTCATTTGAGTGCCAATAAGACAATTTCATAATACTATTAGGCCATGTAGTAATTATTTTAAATCATCCCAACAACCTCGCAAAAATAAATGGTACTCAAACTCTAGCAATCTTAAAATCTACCAATATATAGTCATGGAAGGCTATAGGTGATTCCTAGACCCAAGGTTGAGGGAGAACACATGCACCAATATATAATTTAAATATAGATTATATAGACCAATAGTGAACATATCACTCTAAACTTTGTCAATATGGGTAAGAGTGTCAATAATAAACTTACTCTACTTTCATAATTTTAAAACCAAACACACAACCAATTAGGTAACAACATTGCAAAGTGATGTTAGAGTCCTAACCTAACCCACCTAACTCTAGGATTTAGTCCTTCATTGTTTAAGGCCATGTCTTTGGAATAAGGTCAAGTAGTTAGTAGTCAACAATCAATGTAAAAAGGATCTCTCTATTAATTAAGACCGACCAGGAAATTTGTACTTATTAATTATTTTACCAACTCAAGTAGTTAGAGTTTTGGATCTGGAAAGTCTATTTGGAAATGACGTTTCGATCGCAGAGAGAGATCTAAACGTTAAGCTTCAAAAGCACTAATACAGTTTCCTCCTTTCAATTGAATCACTGTGTATGGCTATCTTTTCACAACTCAAGTAGTTAGAGTTTTGGATCTGGGAAGCCTATTAAATAGCTATAAGGCTATGAAGGGTTTTTTCAATAATTATTGTAATGGATATCTACTAAAGTGAGATACACCCAACCTTAAGAGGCATGTGAACATAGTTCCCATAATTTGTTCTCATAATAAAAGACATTTCCATAAATATTTATATTTCTACTATCTAATGTTTCTTATTATGCACTATCATTTCTTGTTAACACATCATAAGTCTATGTATAAGTATGTGTTGTTTTAAACTTCAAGGTTAAAGAACAACACAAGTGGTATTAGAGCCACTTTATTGAGCTAGCACGCCTCCAATACTTCATATAATCTTTTTTTTTAATGTCAGAGACATGTTCCGATGTCTTTAAATAACCACAAAGATATGTTATTCAATGGGTAAAACGACAGATGGGGAACAATACAACAATGAATACAATCTATACTTAGTCACATTGTACCCTCGATTGGTACAATTATTGGATGCCATTGTAACTCATGTTGGTACCCCTGGTACTATTATAGGATTCCATTGTAACTCATGTTGGTACCCCTGGTACAATTATTGGATGCCATTGTAACTCATGTTGGTACCCCTGGTACAATTATTGGATGCCATTGTAACTCATGTTGGTACCCATTCGAGAAGTACCACATCAAATATCACCTACACATGGAATCTCACTTCTGTGTACCATTGGCTATATCAAAATTTCCCTAGGTCACCTAAAACAAACTATAGATCATCCAATTGGTCATCTTGTTGCTATAGTCGCATCGAGCACAACACTCGGGAAGATACTCTTGCATACCTAGGTAGTTGGGTCTTATAGCTCAAGGCATGGTTGATACTCCTTAATTATCACCCTGAGAGATTGGTTCGAGTACTACTATTGGACCCTGCATGTATATCAAATATATATATAACACTTTGATATCCCTTGTCTTTAGGACTATGGAAACCCTTATTTTGCAACCTACGAGTAAAAATTATTCATTCTGTCATAGCCCTTTTGGGTAGACCCAAATATTTTTCCTTTGATGTTCATAATGTTTAGTTTCCATGATACACACCCACAACCAAGGCCACATGGAGACCACCAACCAGAATCTAGCCCAACTAAATCTACCTCAAGACATTCAACAATTGAACTCATTAGTCATGTCCTTCTAGCATATAATGGATAAGAAGTTTTTCATGTTGACCAACACCCTAACAAACCATGACCATATGATAACTTCTATTTCCCAACATGTTGGATTTTCTCCACCATTGGATACTCCAACTAATGAAGTGTGTCCATTGAAGACTTGAGCTCTCACACTCTCTTCTCGGAAACTTTGCATCCCTCTTTTGAGGATGAAAATTATGGCACTTCTTCTTGAATATTGACATGTGCAAATTTGATGGCTCCAACCCTTCAAGTTGGGTAACCCAAATGGAACATTATTCTATCCATGGCATTAAAGATGGTCTTTAGAAATTGAAAATTGGGGTTTTATATTTATATTATGAAAGGTGGAAATGGTGTCAATAATACAAGAAATATTATCATTGTTATGTCCCTTGGATCGAATTTGTGAACGTCCTTCATGATTGTTTTGACTATGACTCTCACTACTTGGGAAGGTTGACCAAATTATGTTAGAATGACATTCTTATAGACTACATTATAGCATTTAAGTAGTTGGAAATTCACAAAGAAGGTCTCCCTAATTCTTTTTTTGGTAATGTTTCATCAATGCTCTCAAGGAGGAAGTTCATGCAAATGTCCTTATGCAGTGGCCCTACACTTAGTTAGAAGCTTGTGATAAACCTCAAGAAGTTGAATTGGTGATCAATGCCCATCCCAAGTTCCCTTCATTTCCCACTAGAACGGTGTAATCCTCTGGCTCCTACTCCAAGCAACTCCACCACCCCACTGCTATGAATCCATAAGTTAACCCTAGAGGACATGGTTGAGCATCAATGCCTCATCCTTTGCTACAATTGCGATGAAAATATTTTCAAGGTCATAAATGCAAAGACCATAAATTATTTCAAAATGAGGCATCCCCACATGATCCCCTTGATAACACCACCATGGATATTCCATCATAACCTAATGTGGAGAATATTATGCCCCATTTGGAAGATGATCTAGATAGAGTAGTATTAGAGGAGCAACCCCAAATCTCACTCCATGCCCTATCTGATTTCTCCAAACCTCGGGCATTGAAATTGATTGACTACATCAAACACTGAAAATTCATTGTATTAGTTGGTAATGGTATCCCCCATAATTTCATTCATTGGCATGTGGATGAATAAACCCATTGTTACTTCCACCCTATATTCAATTTTCAAATTATAGTAGCCAATGGAGGTATGATGAAATGTGGGGGCCATTTGAAAATTTGAAACTCCAAATGGGTGACTACCATCTAAAAACCCATGTGTTTGAAATATTGACATGGGTGTTTGTGCTATAGTTCCGGGGGTTGAATGGCTTAGGACTATGGTTCATGTAACCATGGACTTAAAGGAACTCTTTCTCATCTTGACTTAGGATAAGAATACACATCACCTCAAAAAAATTACCTTTGGTTCTCCTAAAATTATTTCCTCACACTGTATGGATAAATTATTGAAGAAAGGCCACTCAAGTATCATTTATCAGCTCAATGTCATCCAAGTCAAGGAAACACCTCCATAAGATATCCTCTTGGAATTGCAACGGGTTCTCTCCTAGTATCAACAAATTTTTGAGGCACCAAAGGGTTTACCAGCCGTTCATGGGAAACATCACCATGGTATTCCTTTAATTGCCAACAATCAACCTCCCAATGTTTTCCCTTATAGCGAACCTTTTGCACAAGAGAATGAAATTGAAAAAATCATTCAAAATTACTGGAGGTCGTCATCATTTGTCCTAGTAAAATCCCTTATTCCTCCTTGATGGTTATGGTCCTAAAAAAGGAAGGATCTTGATTCTTGGCGCATGTGTCCTGATTTTCAGGCTCTCAACAAATTAACCATCAAAGATAAACTTCTTATTCCCTATCATTGATGATCTCTTAGATTAGTTGCATGTATCCATATTCTTCAACAAACTTGACCTTTGCTTGGGACACCATCAAATCCAGATGAAATAAATAAACACACCCAAAACATCCTTCTGCATTTATGAGGGTCATTACAAGTTCTTAGTCATTCCCTTAAACCTATGCATTTCCCCATCCACTTTTCACAACCTCGTGAATAAGATAATATGCCCTTTTATCCACCAATTTTTCATGGTATTCTTCAATGATATCTTAGTCTTTAGCCCCATCTAGGAAAGTCACCTCCAACACATTTATCCTACCTTGCAATTACTAGAAGATCGCCAATTATTTGTGAAATTATCCAAATATGATTTTGGGTTGATTGAGGTTGAATATTTGGGCCATATTGCCAGTAAGGATGGTGTACATGTGTACCCAAAGAAAGTGTAAGCTGTGCAGAACTAGCCCTTCCCCAAAACTCTCAAGATCTTGAGAGGGTTCCTCGGACTTACAATCTACTACCATAAGTTTGTGCAAAACTATGGAAAGTTGTAGATCCTCTTATATCACTGCTCAAAAGGAATGATTTCTCTCGGAATGAAGCAATAGAGTGGTCCTTCTCCACCCTAAATTATGCTATGTGCACTATGCCTATGTTAGCAATGTTGGATTTCACTAAGGCTTTTGATTTAGAATGTTATGCCTCTAGTCAGGGCGTCATAGTGGCATTACTGCAAGACAGACACCCATTATCCTTCACTAGTAAGAAGCTCTGTGAGTGGAACTTGGGAAAGTACGCCTATGAAAAAGAAATGATGGATACACTTCATGCCATTGAAACATGGATAACATATTTAATCAGACGGTGTTTCCAAGTCAAGATGGACCATCATAGTCTCAAGTATTTCCTAGAACAAAGGTTGTTCTCACCAAAGAACATAAATGGGTCACTATGATGTTGGGTTATGATTATGAGATCATATATAAGGGTCATGACAATGTGGTGATAGATGCTTTGTCTAGGAAATTTGAAGAAGAGGGTTCCCTCTTTCCCTTGTCTTTACCAGTTCTGGGATGGCTTGATGAAGCACGCTATGAATAGTTGTCCCGGGACATAGTTCAACACCTCATAAAATGGATCCAAAAATATTCAAACCGTTCACCCTAGTATACATGGAACCAAAATATATTGAGATGTGAGGAGAACATTTTTCTCACCTCAAATTCATCCTTAAAACCAATAATAGTAGAAGATATGCATTCATCACCCACAACAAGCCATTCGAGTTTTCATCAAACCTATGAACGAATTAAACACTCATTATTTTGGGAAGGCATGAAAAAATATATCCACAACTTTGTTGCAGCCTATGACACTTTCCAACGACATAAGGGTGAAACATTGAAGTCACCTAGTTTTTTGCAACCACTTCCCATTCCCAACCATATATGGACCGACATTTGTATGGATTTCATAGTGGGGATTCCTAAGGAAAGAAATGAAATAGTCATTATGGTGGTATTCAATTGTCTAACAAAATATTCTTACTTTTGTGTGTCGTTACCACAATCTTTTAAACCTTTCCTGGTGGCACAAGTCTTTATGGATCAAATATTTAATCTCCATGGCATGTCGAATTCTATTTTATCTTATCGTGACCCTATCTTCACTAGAAATATTAAGAAAGAATTGGTTAAACATCAAGGTATCTAGTTGAATTTCAACACAACCCAAATGCGTAGAAGCGCGAACTTGGGTAGAGAGAATCAATGCTACATGGAAAAATCAGAATTCGCATTCGTGTGGGAATGTTGCTCGTTGGATATCCTAGGGTTCATTGGCCCAACCTACTGTTTTGAGTCACAATATTTGGAGTTTGTAAGGAATCCTAAGATGGAGCTGACAATTGAGCAAGTAGTTCCAGAGGAGGTTAAGCACACCTTATCACCCCCAAATGGATGGTCAAACAGAAGCGGTCAATAAATGCTTAGAAACCTACTTGAGATGCTTTGTGTTGAACATGCCACACCACTAGGCCTAATGGCTTCCTCTAGCCAAGTGGTGGTATAATACCACTTATCATGCCTCCATCAAAATGATACCATATGAAGTAGTGTATGGCCAAAATTTCTTATCGGTGATTTCCTATCTGCAAGGTACCTCTAGAGTTTAGGTTGTGAACAACACACTTTGCACCAGAGCAACTATGTTCCACACCTGTAAAGACAATATGGATATGGCTAAAAATAGAATGAAACAACAAGAAAATCAACATCGCTCCAAGCATTCCTTTGAAGTAGGGGATTAAGTGTTTCTTTGACTTCAAACATATAAACAAACATCCCTCAAGTTTCATATTCACCATAAGATATCTTTGAAGTTCTATGGAACCTAAACAATCCTCCAACAGATTGGATAGGTGGCATACAAGCTCTCTCTGCTATATCACTCAAAGATTCACCTAGAATTTCACGTCTCTTGCCTCAAAAGGGTGGTAGGATCTAAGTGTAAAGTGCAAACCATATTACCTAAAGTGAATGAGGAATGTTCCATTGGGCTCTAGCCAGTAGAAGTGCAAGCTTCCAGAGAATGACAATTATGTAGGCGCACAATAAAGAAGTTTTGGTACAGTGGAAAGATACGATGCTAGAAGATGCCACTTGGGAACTAGCATAAATTTTACAACAATTTTCTCACCTTCAACATTGAGGATAATGCTACTTTCGAAAGGGGAGGGCATGTTAGGGTCCTAACTTTCCTTACTTTAGGAGTTAGTCATGCATTGTATACAACCATATATTTTGGAATAATGCCAAGTGGTTAGTAGTCAACAATCAATGTAAAAAGGGTCTCTATATTTATTAAGACCCACTAGGAAGTTGGTACTTATTAATTATTTGACCATGTCAAGTATTTAGGGTTTTGGATCTAGGAAGCCTATTTAAAGAGCTATAAAGCTATGGAGGGTTTTGTTCAAAATTATTGTAATGGATCTATGCTTAAGTGAGAGTTCGCCCAACCTTAATAGGCACATGAACATTGATCCTATAATCCGTTCTCATAATAAAAGACTTATTTCCCACAATATTTATCTTTCTACTATATAATGTTTCTTATTCTACACTATAATTTCTTGTTTAATGCATCTTAAATATGTGCATATCCTGTGTTGTTTTTAGTTTTAGGGTTAAAGAACACCACATGTGCACTTGCTTTCACAACAGTACAAGCTTAAAGAAATTCAGTGAAATTGACATGTACAATGTCCTTGAAGATAAAAAAAAATTGCAATATCTCTCGACAAAAAACTATCAACTTGTGTGCATGCTATCCTTGGAATGCCTTGAAACTCCAATATGAAATCTAACGAAAAACAAAATAATGAAGAGAATCCCTAATCATATCTCATGTAAAAATGACACTTAAATTGTTACCCAAGCTTGGCAAAATTACAACAGGTCAATAGCTCCCTAAATTCTAGGCCTTTGGTTATGTTCCAACTGAATCTAGCATGCATTTACATTTCCCTATGTCTCCACAATGACAATAACCATGCTAAAGCACTCTTCAAGTTCCTCCAAGGTGAAGATGAAACTCTTTTAGAACACTGTCTTTAATCAAGTTGAATGAATTTCATCGAAGATACCATGATGCACCAACCTCTGGTCACGATTTGGTTACGTGGAGTTCGGCTTATCAATTGATGTGAAAGAATTTTTTGTTGTTCATGAAGGTTTCTTCTCTTCATAAGTTTGAGGTTATTGGTGAAATGCAACTATTATCTACTGCTAGTGCACCCCACATCTTCGAAGGTGTTTATTCTAAATGCTTACCCTATTGCTATGGATATTTACAATACTATTCCTCACTTGTGGAAGGTAGACCGTCCCACTAGAGATCCACCAATCCCTAGTTCTTCACATAGACCATGGAAATAAACCATCAAAGGTCATAACCATGCATATAACCATTATTATCGATTTGTTTGCTTCAGGTTACTACAAATCAAAGGGTCATACAGCTAAAAAGTAGATATAAAGAGACAAGTATGAAGTGTAGAGGAAACTTAAAGGGTTTCGCTTGTAATATTTAAAAAATAAGCAAATCCCCATCATATTTCTAACCATTTTCCACCATTATATTTTTGTGCAAGTGCCATAAGATTGCAAAGCGGTTGGTCCCATGTCCGATTGAGTGCAATCTTATCTCTATGTTCTTACACCTCTTGAGTGATTCTTAGGGTAGGCATCAAGACAACATACAAAAAAACTCTAGCCAAGCACAAAACAATGATGCAATGGGATAGTGTGCAGAGCTAGGCACTGAGGGATATAGGTGCCCAAAAATGGATCATGTGGGTGAAGGAGAGGTTGCACGCATAGACTTCACCAGGTCGCGCAAGATGACGACACCAAATCATGATATCAAAGATTTCTCCATCTCTAATACCACCATTAAAACCACCAATTAGATAAAAAGCAAGCAAAATGAAGATAAACGTGAATGCACATATTTCATTAAAATACAACACAAATAAATACAATCACATGTGACTATTAGTTTCATATTCCCAAAAAGTCTCTTCAACTTTTGATTACTCTTCATATTCACAAATATAAATAATAATGACTTTAACTAACCCTAACAAATTAAATCCCAACAAGAATTTATATAAAAATTACTTTATTTATGAAATTAAAAAAAATATTTTACTCTTACATTTAATATTAATTTTGATGTGAAATGTCTTCAATGACAAGAATGGATAACGAATTCATTTTTTTAATAATTGATTATATATATATATATATATATATATATAAAAGTTAAACCTTAATATTAAAACATTTTTCTCATTCAAATAAGTGTGTCATAATAGCCACATTGAATATTTGAGAGAAACTTTATTATAAATATTTTTAAAATGTATTATGCATGATAAAACATGTTAATTTGATGTAAATATTAATTTAACTTGAGAAATGTGTGACTAGACTTTAAATCATGTCATTCACACGAAGAGTGCCAACTAGTGATCGATAGGTCTACCAAGTGAGATCTTGATTAAGCTACCTGTGGAAAGCGTTGGCACAGCAAGATATTTCAAGTGACATTTCATTATATGAAATGTTAAAATTGACGTCTACCTTTCTCCATTAAAAATTAATATTATAAATGAAATGCTGAAATTCACGTTTACTTTTGTCCATGAAACCCTTTGTCATCGATCACTGAAAGGATCGATGCTCCTTTGTATATGAAGTTGCAGGTGAATCATAGGGTTAGACTGGAACGATCATGTGAAGCCGAATTGAAGCTATGAATATGATGGGTGAAGGAGATCAAGCCCGGTGAAGGTGGGACGAGTATGATCGATCGATCCTTTGATCAATCAACACGCAGTTGCAAAGATTGAAATTGGTTCATTCCAGAGAGTTTGGACGATCCATATCAAATCAAGGAGATCGAACAACGGGGAAAGGATTTGTGAAGAGAGCTTGCGCGGGAGATAGAGCTCTGAAATACCAAAGTTAAGCGTTCTGCATTGATCGCAGATCGACAGACGAAGGAAGCCGATAAGTGATCAATGACTCGTACAACATTCCACAAGAGAAAGAGTTTGAGGGTTAATGGCCAAAACAGAGGTGGAATTAGCACACAAGATTCAAATCCACCGTTGATCTGGATCCGACGGTCCAAAGAGATTGCGGAAGCCATTTGCAGAAAGAAGTTGTGGAAGGCACCTCATAATTACAGAAGGTACTTTGTGGACACCAATTGCGGAAGGTAGTTGCGGAAGGAAGTTGTGAAGGAACGCCCGCAATTTCGGAATGAAGGCAATTGCAGAAGGTCATTGCTTCCCACAATGCTAACAAGCATGGAGATCGAAACATTGACCCTCCATGCTGCCAATTAAGTGACAATGTTGGCACTGATGTTGAACTGGAACATGTGAAGATGAATCTTATTGAATAAATCCAGAACTTTGGAATTGAATTGGTGTGGAATAATCTAGAATATGAAAGGTCTCTCTTTATTATATCTGACACCTACTATGTGTTTGTTGTTCCTTATTTCTTCCCAATTTTTGATGATGGGATTGGAAAGATAATGTTGAACATGTTCATGATAGGCTTGGTCTTCAGCATATGATGTTTTTCATTAGGTTGGTCATCTACTGACATCTGATAGGAATCATTATCCAACTCAAAAACAAGGTCGTTATGAACAAGAACTAGTTCAAAACGTTGGTTCCTTCATTGTATTTCATCATGTTGTAACTTTGATTGAGTCTAGAGAAGGTTCACTTTTCCTTTCGAATATTGTAAAAACGTTAGCATAGATTGGAGAGTTACCTTATTGATTGTGACTATGTTGGCAATAGCAATTAATATTAGAGCGTTCAATAACTTTAATAATTCTTAAGTTCGGGTCATTTTAAAGACTAAATTGGACCTCAGAGGGATTCTTGTAACTCCACCCTTTAACAATAAGACTCAATAATTTGAAAATCCAACTCTGAAAAATGAAGGGCGCTGGTTTCTACAAGAATGCACCTAATGCAATTAAACTTAATTTAATTTGACACTCACAAAAAACTATTGCAAGTACCAAAATACAAGAAAACTTACAAAATCGTTGTTTGCAAAAAAGATTTGATGATGATTCTAAAGTTGAATTGATCTTAAAAAGGAATGATTCACCTACATGTCCTTTGGTGATTGATGATGCTTAATTGAGTGCCAATAAGACAATGTCACAAGACTATTAGTTCATGTAGTAATTATTTCAAATCATCCCAACAACCTCGCAAAAATAAATGGTACTCAAACTCTAGCAATCTTAAAATCTACCAATACATAGTCATGGAAGGCTATAGGTGATTCCTACACCCAAGGTTGAGGGAGAAGACATGCACCAATATCTAATTTAAATATAGATTATATATACCAATAGTGAACACAACACTCTAAACTTTGGCAATATGGGTAAGAGTGTCAATAATAAACTTACTCTACTTTCATAATTTCAAAACCAAACACACAACCAATTAGGTAACAACATCACAAAGTGATGTTAGAGTCCTAACCTAACCCACCTTACTCTAGGATTTAGTCCTGCATTGTTTAAGGCCATGTCTTTGGAATAAGGTCAAGTAGTTAGTAGTCAACAATCAATGTAAAAAGGATCTCTTTATTAATTAAGACCCACCAGGAAATGGGTACTTATTAATTATTTTACCAACTCAAGTAGTTAGAGTTTTGGATCTGGAAATCCTATTTGGAAATGGCGTTTTGATCTCAGAGAGAGATCAAAACGTCGATCTTCAAAAGCACTAAAGCAGTTTCCTCCTCCTTTCAACTGAATCACTGCGTATGGCTATCTTTTCACAACTCAAGTAGTTAGAGTTTTGGATATGGGAAGCCTATTTAATAGCTATAAGGCTATGAAGGGTTTTTTCAAGAATTACTGTAATGGATATCTACTAAAGTGAGAGACACCCAACCTTAAGAGGCATGTGAACATAGTTCCCATAATTTGTTCTCATAATAAAAGACATTTCCATAAATATTTATATTTCTACTAACTAATGTTTCTTATTATGCACTATCATTTCTTGTTAACACATTATAAGTCTATGTGTAAGTATGTGTTGTTTTAAACTTCAATGTTAAAGAACAACACAAATGGTATTAGAACCACTTTATTGAGCTAGCACGCCTCCAATACTTCTTAGAATATTTTTTTTATGCCAGAGACATGTTCTGATGTCTTTAAATAACCACAAAGATATGTTATTCAATGGGTAAAACTGCAGACGGGGAACAATACAACAATGAATACAATCTATACTTAGTCACATTGTACCCTCGATTGGTACAATTATTGGATGCCATTGTAACTCATGTTGGTACCCCTGGTACAATTATTGGATGCCATTGTAACTCATGTTGGCACCCCTTCGAGTCGTACCACATAAAATAGCACCTACACATGGAATCTCACTTATGTGTACCATTGGGTATATCAAAATTTCCATAGGTCACCTAAAACTAGATATATATCATCCAATTGGTCATCTTGTTGCTATAGTGGCATCGAGCACAACACTTGGGAAGATAATCTTGCATACCTAGGTAGTTGGGTCTTATAGCTCAAGGCATGGTTGATCCTCCTTAATTATCACCTTGAGAGATTGGTTCGAGTACTACTATTGGACCTCGCATGTATATCAAATAGCTATAACACTTTGATATCCCTTGTCTTTAGGACTATGGAAACCCTTATTTTGCAACCCGCAAGTCAAAATTCTTCATTCTGCCAAAGCCCTTTTGGGTAGACCCATCCATTTTTCCTTTGATGTTCATACTTTTTAGCTTCCATGATACACACCCACAACCAAGGCCACATGGAGACCACCAACCAAAATCCAGCCCAACTAAATCTACCTCAAGACATTCAACAATTGAACTCATTATTCATGTCCTTATAACACATAATGGATAAGAATTGTTTCATGTTGACCAACACCCTAACAAACCATGACCATATGATAATTGTTATTTCCCAACATGTTGGATTTTATCCACCATTCGATACTCCAACTAATGAAGTGTGGCCATTGAAGACTTGAGCTCACACTCTCTTCTAAGAAACTTTGCATCCCTCTTTTCAGGATGAAAATTATGGCACTACTTCTTGAATATTGACATGTGCAAATTTGATGGCTCCAACCCTTCAGGTTGGGTAACCCAAATGGAACATTATTTTTCTATCCATGGCATTAAATATGGTCTTTAGAACTTGAAAATTGGGGTTTTATATTTATATTTTGAAAGGTGGAAATGGTGGAAATGGTGGAAATGGTGTCAATAATACAAGAAATCTTATCATTGTTATGTCCCTTGGATCGAATTTGTGAACGTCCTTCATGATTGTTTTGACTATGACTCTCACTACTTGGGAAGGTTGACCAAATTATGTTAGAATGACATTCTTCTGGACTACATTATAGCATTTAAGTAGTTGGAAATTCCCAAAGAAGGTCTCCCTAATTATTTTTTGGGGAATGTTTCATCAATGGTCTCAAGGAGGAAATTCATGCAAATGTCCTTATGCAGTGGCCCTACAATTGGTTAGAAGCTTGTGATAAACCTCAAGAAGTTGAATTGGTGATCAATGCCCATCCCAAGTGCCCTTCATTTCCCACTATAACGGCGTATCCTATGGCTCCTAATCCAAGCAATTCCACCACCCCACTGCTACGAATACACAAGTTAACCCTAGAGGACATGGTTGAGCGTCAACGCCTCATCCTTTTCTACAATTGTGATGAAAATATTTTCAAGGTCATAAATGCAAAGACCATAAATTATTTCAAAATGAGGCATTCCCACATGATCCCCTTGTTAAAACCACCATGGATATTCCATCATAACCTAATGTGGAGAATATTATGCCCCATTTGTAAGATGCTCCAAATATAGCAGTACCAGAGGAGTGACCCCAAATCTCACTCCATGCCCTATCTGATTTCTCCAAACCTTAGGCATTGAAATTGATTGACTACATCAAACACTGAAAATTCATTGTATTAGTTGGTAATGGTATCCCCCATAATTACATTCATTAGCATGTGGATGAATAAACCCAGTGCTACTTCCACCCTATACTCAATTTTCAAATTATAGTAGCCAATGGAGGTATGATGAAATGTGGGGGCCATTTGATTATTTGAAACTCTAAATGGGTGACTACCATCTAAAAACCCATGTGTTTTCTATTGACATGGGTGGTTGTGCTATAGTTTTGTGGGTTGAATGGCTTAGGACTATGGGTCATGTAACCATGGATTTTAAGGAACTCTTTCTCATATTGACTTAGGCTAAGCATACACATCACCTCAAAAAAATTACCTTTGGTTCTCCTAAAATTATTTCCTCACACTAAATGGATAAATTATTGAAGAAAGGCCACTCAAGTATCATTTCGCAGTTCTATGTAATCGAAGTCAAGGAAACACCTCCATAAGATATCCTCTTGGAGTTGCAATAGGTTCTCTCCTAGTATCAACAAATTTTTGAGGCACCAAAGGGTTTACCATCCTTTCATGGGAAACATCACCATGGTATTCCTTTAATCGCCAACAATCAAACTCCCAATGTTTTCCCTTATAGCGAACGTTTTGCACAAGAGAATGAAATTGAAAAAATCATTCAAAATTACTGTAGGTCGTCATCATTTGTCCTAGTAAAATCCCTTATTCCTCCTTGATGGTTATGGTCCTCATAAAGGAAGGATCTTGGCATATGTGTCCTGATTTTCAGGCTCTCAACAAATTAACCATCAAAGATAAACTTCGTATTCCCTATCATTGATGATCTCTTATATTAGTTGCATGGATCCATATTCTTCAACAAACTTGACCTTTGCTTGGGACACCATCAAATCCATATGAAATAAATAGACACACCCAAAAAATCCTTCTACATTTATGAGTGTCATTACAAGTTCTTAGTCATTTCCTTATACCTATGCATTTCCCCATCCACTTTTCACAACCTCATGAATAAGATAGTATGCCCTTTTAACCACCATTTTTTCATGGTATTCTTCAATGATATCTTAGTCTATAGCCCCACCTAGGAAAGTCACCTCCAACACATTTATCCTACCTTGCAATTACTAGAATATCACCAATTATTTGTGAAATTCTCCAAAAATGATTTTGGATTGACTGAGGTTGAATATTTGGGCCATATTTTCAGTAAGGATGGTGTACATGTGTAACCCAAGAAAGTGGAAGCTGTACAGAACTAACCCTGCCCCAAAACTCTCAATATCTTGAGAGGGTTCCTCAGACTTACAATCTACTACCATAAGTTTGCGAAAAACTACGGAAAGGTTGTAGCTCCTCTTATAACACTACTCAAAAGGAATGATTTCTCCAGGAATGAGGCAATAGAGTAGGACTTATCGACCTTAAAGGATGCTATGTGCACTATGTCTATGTTAGCAATCCTAGATTTCACTAAGGCTTTTGATTTAGAATGTTATGCCTCTAGTCAGGGCATCATAGTGGTATTACTACAAGACAAACACTAATTATCCTTCACTAGTAATAAGCTCTGTGAGCGTAACTTGGGAAAGTACACCTATGAAAAAGAAATGATGGATACACTTCATGCCATTGAGACATGGAGAACATATTTAATCAGATGGTGTTTCCAAATCAAGATAGACCATCATAGTCTCAAGTATTTCCTAGAGCAAAGGTTGTTATCACCAAAGAAACATAAATGGGTCACTAATATGTTGGGTTATGATTATGAGATCATATATAAGGGTCATGACAATGTGGTGATATATGCTTTGTCTAGGTAATTTGAAGAAGAGGGTTCCCTCTTTTCCTTGTCTTTACCAGTTCTGGGATGGCTTGATGAAGCACGCTATGAATGGTTGTCTCAGGACATAGTTCAACACCTCAAAAAATGGATCCAAAAATATTCAAACCGTTCACCCTAGTATACATGGAACCAAAATATATTGAGATGTGAGGAGCACATTTTTCTCACCTCAAACTCATCCTTAAAACCAATAATAGTAGAAGAGTTGCATTCATCACCCACAACAAGCCATTCGAGTTTTCATAAAACCTATGAATGAATTAAGCACCCATTCTTTTGGGAGGGCATGAAAAAATATATCCACAACTTTGTTGCAGCCTATGACACTTTCCAACGACATAAGGGTGAAACTTTGAAGTCACCTAGTTCTTTGCAACCACTTCCAATTCCCAACCATATATGGACCAACATCTGTATGGATTTCATAGTGGGGATTCCTAAGGAAAGAAATGAAATAGTCATTATGGTGGTATTCAATTGTCTAACAAAGTATTCTTACTTGTGTGTGGCGTTACCACAATCTTTTACACCTTTCCTGGTGGCACAAGTCTTTATAGATCAGATTTTTAATCTCCATGGCATGTCGAATTCTATTTTATCTTATCGTGACCCTATCTTCACCAGAAATACTAATCAAGAGTTGGTTAAACATCAAGGTATCTAGTTGAATTTCAACGTAACCCAAATGCGGAGAAGCGCGAAGTTGGGTAAAGAGAATCAATGCTACATTGAAAAATCAGAATTCGCATTCGCGTGGGAATGTTGTTGGATGGATATCCTAGGGTTCATTGGCCCAACCTACTATTTTGAGTCACAGTATTTGGAGTTTGTAAGGAATCCTAATATGGAGCTAACAATTGAGCAAGTAGTTCTAGAGGAGGTTAAGCACACCCTATTACCCCCAAATGAATGGTCAAATGGACGCGGTCAATAAATGCTTAGAAACCTAATTAAGATGCTTTGTGTTGAACATGCCACATCACCAGGCCTAATGGCTTCCTCTAGCCAAGTGGTGGTATAATACCACTTATCACACCTCCATCAAAATGACACCATATGAAGTAGTGTATGGACAAAAGTTCTTGTCGATGATTTTCTATCGGCAAGGTACCTCTAGAGTTTAGGTTGTGAACAACAAACTTTGCACCAGAGCAACTATGTTCCACACCCGTAAAGACAATATGGCTATGGCTAAAAATAGAATGATAGGCAAATCAACATCGCTCCAAGCATACCTTTGAAGTAGGGGATTAGGTGTTTCTTTGACTTCAAACATGAAAACAAACATCCCTCAAGTTTCATATTCACCATAAGATATCTTTGAAGTTCTGTGGAACCTAAACAATCCTCCAACACATTGGATAGGTGGCATACAAGCTCTCTCTGCTATATCACTCCAAGATTCGCCTAGAATTTCATGTCTCTTGCCTCAAAAGGGTGGTGGGATCTAAATGCAAAGTGCAGACCATATTACCTAAAGTGAATGAGGAAGGTTCCATTTGGCTCTAGCTAGTAGAAGTGTAAGCTTCCAGAGAATGAAAATTATGTAGGCGCACAATAAAGAATTTTTGATCCAGTGGAAATATACGATGCTGGAATATGCCACTTGGGAACTAGCATAAATTGTACAGCAAATTCCTCACCTTCAGCATTGAGGACAATTCTACTTTCGAAAGGGGAGAGCATGTTAGGGTCCTAACTCTCCTTACTTTAGGAGTTAGTCATGCATTGTATACAACCATATATTTTGGAATAAGTTCGAGTGGTTAGTAGTCAACAATCAATGTAAAAAGGGTCTCTATATTAATTAAGACCCACTAGGAAGTTGGTACTTATTAATTATTTGACCATGTCAAGTATTTAGGGTTTTGGATCTAGGAAGCCTATTTAAAGAGTTATAAAGCTATGAAGGGTTTTGTTCAAAATTATTGTAATGCATCTACGCTTAAGTGAGAGTTCTCCCAACCTTAAGAGGTACATGAACATTGATCCTATAATCCGTTCTCATAATAAAAGGCTTATTTCCCACAATATTTATCTTTCTACTATCTAATGTTTCTTATTCTACACTATAATTTATTGTTTAACACATCTTAAATATGTGTGTATCATGTGTCGTTTTTAGTTTTAGGGTTAAAGAACACCACATGTGCACTTGCTTCCACAACAATACAAGCTTAAAGAAATTCAGTGAAATTGACATGCACAATGTCCTTGAAGATAAAAAAAATTGCAATATCTCTCGACAAAAAACTATCAACTTGTGTGCATGCTATCCTTGGAATGCCTTAAAACTCCAATATGAAATCTAACGAAAAACGAAATAATGAAGAGAATCACTAATCATATCTCATGTAAAAATGACACTCAAATTGTTACCCAAGCTTGGCAAAATTACAACAGGTCGATAGCTTCCTAAATTCTAGGCCTTTGGTTATGTTCCAACTGAATCTAGCATGCATTTACATTTCTCTTTGTCTCCACGATCACAATAACCATTCTAAAGCACTCTTCAAGTTCCTCCAAGGTGAAGATGAAACTCTTTTAGAACACTGACTCTAATCAAGTTGAATGAATTTCATCGAAGATACCATGATGCACCAATCTCTGGTCACGATTTGGTTACGTGGGGTTCGACTTATCAATTGGTGTGAAAGAATTTTTAGTTGTTCGTGAAGGTTTCTTCTCTTCATAAGTTTGAGGTTATTGGTGAAATGCAACTATCATCTATTGCTAGTGCACCCCACATCTTCGAAGGTGTCTATTCTAAACGCTTACCCTATTGCTATGGATATTTACAATACTATTCCTCACTTGTGGAAGGTAGACCATCCCACTAGAGATCCACCAATCCCCAGCTCTTCAAATAGACCATGGAAATAAACCATCAAAGGTCATAACCATGAATATAACCATTATTATCGATTTGTTTGCTTCAAGTTACTACAAATCGAAGGGTCATACAACTAAAAAGTAGATATAAAGAGACAAGTATGAAGGGTAGAGGAAACTTAAAGGGTTTCGCTTGTAATATTTAAAAAATAAGCAAATCCCCGTCATATTTCTAACCATTTTCCACCATTATATTTTTGTGCAAGTGCCATAAGATTGCAAAGCGGTTGGTCCCATGTCCTATTGAGTGCAGTATTATCTCTATGTTCTTACACCTCTTGAGTTATTCTCAGGGTAGGCATCAAGACAACAGACAAAAAAAACTCTAGCCAAGCACACAACAATGATATAATGGGATAGTGTGCAGAGCTAGGAACTAAGGGATATATGTGCCCAAAAATGGATCACGCGTGTGAGGGATAGGTTGCACACATACACTTCACCAGGTCGCGAGAGATGAAGGCACCAGGTCATGATATCAAGGATTTCATCGTCTTTAATACCACCATTAAAACCACCAATTAGATAAAAGGAAGACAAAATGAAAATAGGCGTGAATGTACATACTTCATTAAAATACAACACAAATAAATACAATCAGATGTCACTATTGGTTTCATATTCCCAAAAAGTCTCTTCAACTTTTGATGACTCTTCATATTCGCAAATATAAATAGTAATGACTTTTACTAACCCTAACCAATTAAGTTTCCAACAAGAATTTATATACAAATTACTTTATTTATGAAATTTAAAAAATTATTCATACTCTTACATTTAATTTTGATGTGAAATGCCTTCAATGACAAGAATGGATAACGAATTCATTTTTTTTAATAATTGATTGTTTATATATATATAAGTTATTGCTTTTATAAAAAGCATAAACCTTAATATTAAAACATTTTTCTCATTCAAATAAGTGTGTCATAACAGCCACATTGAATATTTGAGAGAAACTTTATTATAAATATTTTTAAAATGTATTATGCATGATAAAACATGTTAATTTGATGTAAATATTAATTTAACTTGAGAAATGTGTGACTAGACTTTAAATCATGTCATTCACACGAAGAGTGCCAACTAGTGATCGATAGGTCTACCAAGTGAGATCTTTATTAAGTTACCTGTGGTAGGCGTTGGCACAACAAGATATTTCAAGTGACATTTCATTATATGAAATGTTAAAATTGACGTCTACCCTTCTCCATTAAAAGTTAATATTATAAATGAAATGCTGAAATTCACGTTTAATTTTGTCCATATGGATTTTTATTTATAAATTTATGAGGTCTTAATATTTTTAATATCTCTTCAATTTTATTCTCACAAAAAATTATAAATTAACTTTTTTAAAGATTAATGATTATTGGTAATGGTTTAAAAAATTAAAAACATATTTTTAATATGATGATTATGATAATAATGATTATTAATGTTCATTTTAATCAACTTTGATTTATAAGATCTTCAAAATGTGAGAAATCAATTAGTTTTTTTTCTTTCAAATTATTTATATATTTAGAAAACTTAAAAAAAAGTCATAAATCATCATATTTATTATGAGTTAAAAGGTTAAGAAGGTCAATATTATAATAAATATTTTGAATGTGAACTTTAATGTAGGTGTACCTACGGCATTTTATGAGAAAGTGGTTTTCATCTTCAACTCTCTTAGTATCACAAAGATGATAAATTCTTTCATCACATGATGTTTGATGAATTGTTTAATGCCTTGTTTTATTATGGAGCTTAGGAGAGTTTGTTCTTACTTTAGCAATGCTGATTTTCTTATTTATGTTAGTTAAAAAATATATATACTTTTAATCTTCTAGATTAGGAATAAGTTATACAACTTCACGAGAACCCGACATTATTCTCGTTTTTTAGTGAGTCAATTTTAGTAGTTGTTTTTACCTCCATTTCAAAAATGGTGTATAATGGTAGCACCATTATTCACTATGAGCCATTTTTTTGTGATTTTGAAACTTATTGGTCATAAGAAAACTATAACTTTTATTTACAATAGCCTTTTTTCAAAGTTTACAAAAAAAACTACATTTAGTAGCTAGTTATAATGAAAAAATACACACTTTTTTGAATTTTTTTAAGATTTAGAAGTTACTTAGAATGAAAAATATATGCATTTTCAAAGTTTTTCATTAAACTTGTATCTTAAAGAAGTCATTTTTGGGGCAAATTTCTAAAAAAAAAAAAAAAAGACATTTCAAACCATCTTTCAACGTATTTTTTGCTATTTGATGTATAAAAATGATACTATTTAACATTATTTTTCATAAAGTGAGGATTCACATAAACTCAACAAAACATATACCATATATTTCTAAATGGCATATTAAAAACATAACAGTTATTCTCAAAATAAAATCTTAAATTCAAAACATTACAAAAATATCTTATCAAAAATTTGTCAACTTTGACATTTTTCTCAACGATATGAAACTAAACAACAATATCATGCAGGCCAAAATCTTCATTGAAATTGACATTTTTTGTTGGTTGGCTCTCTTCCTGGACCTCAATGTGTTCTTCCATTGGGTCCTCTACTTCTACAAGATGCTCAAGCTGATCTTTTCCGAACATCCCTTTTAAAGGAGGTTGATGCTCTTTTGACATCTTTGCCACAAGTGACTCACTAAATTCTCCTTTCTTCAAACCAACTTCCTACATTTCATCTGGAAGAACTTTCATAACATTAATTCTTTGCTTGATATAATTGCGCTATAGCGAATCATTATCAATGGATATGCAATTTTTTACTTTTTGTAACGAACATGCTATTGTTGAACCTAATCACCACATACAAAACAAAAAAATTTAAATAGCATAATGAAACATAAATTTAAAAAAATATATATTATTGAATTTAGATTATGGCACTAGTTTCATATGTAATATCAGAAATATTACATAATCTCGAGAACAAATCTAAAACCCAATCCATTTCTTTTGAAAAAGTATCTATGAGATAATCAATCAATGCTTGTGGCTTTTGGTAGATGTTTACGGTCTCTACTTCCAAATCTCTTTCTTCATATGTCAACTTTTAACCACGTCATTATAAGACAATATTTGACTATATTTTCCTACACTCTTTTCATTGATTAAAAGAGATTCATAGCTCTCATCTTTTGTCCAACATGCAAGATGTATGTTTTCAATATCACTCATAAATGGATCACTGTTGGAGCTACGAATATTAGGCTTATGCTTGTAACAAAAATAGATAAGAATCTAATTAACTTATAGAAAAATAAATTTGGTTTCTAAATTCAATTTTTTAATAATACACTGCAAATATCTTACGAATACAGTTGTTTCCTTGAGTTTGATTTATCCTTGAAGGTTGTTAGCACTGCTCCTCCTTGTACATCTGAATGGAAACCAATAAATCTTCATAGAGGTGATGTTATGACGTCCAGAAATCCCAAAACCACTTTAATGAATGACTGGTATGTATAAGACTCACAATCATAAGTAATGTTTTTGATATTGTATCCATGAGGGATATCTTCAATAATTAGGGAGTACTTTTTTTTGGGAAAAATATTTGTAATGTTTGCACAATCACACAAAATCACTTTATATTGCACAGTGTTGAGCCCATTCCAAATGTGATGATCAAGGGTGTCATCAAGTTCAACGTTTGCAAGACATTGTCTTATTTGTCGTTCTATTTTGGCTCTATGAATATGAATTTTGAAATACCCTGGTATTATATTCTTCTTTGGCATCTTTGAAAACAAAATTATATCTATAAGTAATCAAATAGAAATGTATTGACCTAGAAATAAATAAAAGAGAAAATATCATAAATCATCATACATTTTTGTATGCAACAAAAAAAATGTTTTGATTTTTCTATGCAGCTTGAATCTGGATAGTTGTATCTGACATCATCCCAACTCTTCTCACCCAACATTATAACCATATCCTCTTCTATTTTCATGTAAACCTTATGAATACATGATGTAAAAATAAATGACGTTTACAATCACATCTGATAATAACACAATGCTTATTTAAAAAAAATATTAAACTAAAAAAATTAACTTTAAAACATAAAAACAACCTATAAACTTATTTTTCAAATTTATTGCACATTTCCTCCATGGATAATTCACCTAACTTTACACATGACAGTATTGTAGATATAATTGTTTCATCCTTCACACCTTGCAATGATCTCCAAGGTGTTGTAGTCATATCTTCTGGCAAATTCTTGACGTTAAGGCCTCCTTGACTACTACTCCATGCAATTGCTTTCTTTTACCTTTTGATTTTGTATGCCAATATTCTCCCATGCTAAATATGCCATCAATCAAATCCCATATGGGCCCCATTCTAAATGCCAACTGAAAATAGTTATCTACAACTCTGAATGCATCACTTCATTTCAAACCTTTCTGTTTCACATTGTCCTCTTTAATAGGGATACCTATTTCCATACAACATTGTTTCCGGAAGTCTCCATCAACTTTCAATCTATCTCTACCACATATTTGTTTAAATTCACTGTGGATAAATCTAACCCTTTGAATGAATGTCATGGACATCCTATAGTCACTATATGTGTTTTGATCTCATGCCAGTAGTTTTGCTTCGACATCTGTTAAACCAACGTAAATGATGCATTTTACTGTTTAAAAAATAAGGTTTTTGGGAAACTCTTGCATCAATTCTCTTCTAGCCTTCACATAATGATTTCTCCCCAAAACATAATAGTTGTAATCAAAACATTTTGATTCATCAAATGCATCTCTAACATGAACATATTTTGGGTCAACAAGAACTAGGTAGTCAAGCACATGTGCATAGGGATTGTGCTTCATCAATGCTTTTAAGTTATGAACATGCAAGCGATGTGATTTCCTAATTTGATACTTCTCCCAACATTTTGTGTGTCTATAAAGTTGCTTCACATTTAAATCAAATGTATGCTCATTGTGAACCAAATTATCCCACCGCAGTCAATCTTAAATATCATTTTGTGTTGTGTTGACAACGCCATCATCTAGATCATCACCTGGAGTGTTGTGTTGATAAATCTAACGAATTCATTTTTTCTAATAATTGATTATTTATATATCTATATATATATAAGTTATTGCTTTTATAAAAAGTATAAACCTTAATATTAAAACATTTTTCTCATTCAGAGAAAAATTATTATAAATATTTTTAAAATGTATTATGCATGATAAAACATGATGTAAATATTAATTTAACTTGAGAAATGTGTGACTAGACTTTAAATCTTGTCATTCACACGAAGAGTGCCAACTAGTGATCGATAGGTCTACCAAGTGAGATCTTGATTAAGTTACCTATGGTAGGCGTTTCATCACGTGAAATTGATTAAGTTACCAACTAGTGATGCTGAAATTCACGTTTACTTTTGTCCATATGGATTTTTTATTTATAAATTTAAGAGGTCTTAATATTTTTAATATCTCTTCAATTTTATTCTTACAAAAAATTATAAAATTAATAATTATTTGTAATGGTTCTAAGTAATATAGAAAAAAATATATATATATATTTTGAATATAATGATTATGATAATAATAGTTATTAATGTTCACTTCAATTAATGATGGTTTATAAGATCTTAAAAATGTAAGAAATCACTTAATTTTCTTTATAAAAAAATTATTTATATATTTAGAAAACTTAAAAAAAGAGTCATAAATCATCGTAGTTATTATGAGTTAAAAGGTTAGGAAAGTCAATATTATAATAAATATTTTGAAACTGAACTTTAATGTGGGTGTACCTAGGGCATTTTATGAAAAAGTGGTTTTCATCTTCAACTCTCTTAGTATCACAAAGATGACAAATTCTTTCATCACGTGGTGTTTTACGAATTGTTTAATGCCTTGTTTTATTATGAAGCTCATGAGAGTTTGTTCTTACGTTAGCAATGTTGATTTTCTTATTTACGTTAGTTAAAAAAAATATACTTTTGAGCTTCTAGATTAGGAACAAGTTATACAACTTGACGAGAACTCGACATTGTTCTCGTTTTTGGGGGGGTCAATTTTAATAGTTGTTTTTACCTCCGTTTCAAAAAGTGTGCACACTCGTAGCACCATCATTCATTCTGAGCCATTTTTTTGTGATTTTGAAACTTATTGATCATAAGAAAACTATAACTTTTATTTACAATAGCTTTTTTCAAAGTTTACAAAAAAAACTACATTTATTAGCTAGTTATAATGAAAAAATACACACTTTTTTTATTTTTTTTAAGATTTAGAAGCTACTTAGAATGAAAAATATATGCATTTTCAAAGTTTATTCATTAAACTTTTATGTTAAAGAAGTCATTTTTTGGAAAATTTCTATAAAAAAAAAAAGACATTTCAAACCATTTTTCAACGTATTTTCTGCTATTTAATGTATAAAAGTGATACTATTTAACATTATTTTCCATAAAGTGATGATTCACATAAACTCAACAAAACATATACTATATATTTCTAAATGGCATATTAAAAACATAACAGTTATTCTCAAAAAAAAAAAAAAGACATTTCAAACCATTTTTCAACGTATTTTCTGCTATTTAATGTATAAAAGTGATACTATTTAACATTATTTTCCATAAAGTGATGATTCACATAAACTCAACAAAACATATACCATATATTTCTAAATGGCATATTAAAAACATAACAGTTATTCTCAAAATAAAATCTTAAATTCAAAACATTACAAAAATATCTTATCAAAAATTTGTCAACTTTGACATTTTCCTCAACGATATGAAACTAACCAACAATATCATGCATGCCGAAATCTTCATCGAAATTGACATTTTTTGCGGGTTGTCTCTCTTCCTGGACCTCATTGTGTTCTTCCATTAGGTCATCTGCTTCTGCAAGATGCCCAAACTGATATTTTCTGAACATCCCTTCTAAAGGAGGTTGAGGCTCTTTTGACATCTTTGCCACAAGTGACTCACTAAATTCTGCTTTCTTCAAACCAACTTCCTTCATTTCATCTGGAAGAGCTTTCATAGCATTAATTATTTGCTTGATATAATTGCGCTATAGTGGATCATTATCAATGGGTATGCATATTTTTTTCCTTTTTGTAACGAACATGCTATTGTTGTACCTAATCACCACATACAAAACAAAAAAAGTTAAATAGCATAATGAAACATAAATTTAAAAAATATATATATTACTAAATTTAGATTACGACACTAGTTTCATATGTAATATCATAAATATTACTTAATCCCGAGAACAAATCTAAAACCCAATCTCCTTCTTTTGAAAAAATATCCATGAGCTAATTAATCAATGCTTGTGGCTTCTGGTAGATGTTTACAGTCTCTCCTTCCGAATCTCTTTATTCATATGTCAACTTTTTAACCACGACATTATAAGTCAATATTTGACTATATTTTTCTTCACTCTTTTAATTGATTAAAAGAGATTCATAGGTCTAATCTTTTGTCCAACATGCAAGATGTATGTTTTCAATATCACTCATAAATGGATCACTGCTGGAGCTACGAATATTAGGATTATGCATGTAACATAAATAGATAAAAATCTAATTAACTTATAGAAAAATAAATTTGGTTTCTAAATTCAAATGTTTAATAATACACTGCAAATATCTTGCCAATACAATTGTTTCCTTGAGTTTGATTTATCCTTGAAGGTTGTTAGCACTGCTCCTCCTTGTACATCTGAATTGTAAACAAGAAATCTCCATAGAGGTGACATTGCAATGTCGAGAAATCTCGAAACCATCGTTAATGAATGACTGGTATGTATAAGATTCACAATCATAAGTAATGTTTTTGATATTGCATCCATGAGGGATATCTTCAATAACTAGGGAGTACTCCTTTTTAGGAACAAGAGTTGTAATGTTTGCATAATCACCCAAAATCACTTTATATTGCACAGTGTTGAGCCCATTCCAAACGTGATGATCAAGGGTGTCATCAAGTTCAATGTTTGTAAGATGTTGTCTTCTTTGTTGTTCTATTTTGGCTCTTTGAATATGAATTTTGAAAGAAGCTGGTACTGTACTCTTCTTTGGCATCTTTGAAAACAAAATTATATATATAAGTAATAAAATAGAAATGTATTGACTTCGAAATAAATAAAACAGAAAATATCATAAATCCATAGAGGTGATGTTATGACGTCCAGAAATCCCAAAACCACTTTAATGAATGACTGGTATGTATAAGACTCAAATTCATAAGTAATGTTTTTGATATTGTATCCATGAGGGATATCTTCAATAATTAGGGAGTACTCCTTTTTGGGAAAAATATTTGTAATGTTTGCACAATCTCAAAAAATCACTTTATATTGCACAGTGTTGAGCCCATTCCAAATGTGATGATCAAGGGTGTCATCAAGTTCAATGTTGGCAAGACATTGTCTTATTTGTCGTTCTATTTTGGCTCTATGAATATGAATTTTGAAATACCCTGGTATTATATTCTTCTTTGGCATCTTTAAAAACAAAATTATATCTATAAGTAATAAAATAGAAATGTATTGACTTAGAAATAAATAAAATAGAAAATATCATAAATCATCATACAACAAAAAAAATGTTTTAATTTTTCTATGCAGCTTGAATCTGGATGGTTGTATCTGACATCATCCCAACTCTTCTCACCCAACATTATAACCATATCCTCTTGTATTTTCATGTAAACCTTATGACTACATGATGTAAAAATAAATGACGTTTACAATCACATCTGATAATAACACAATGCTTATTTTAAAAAAATATTAAACTAAAAAAATAAACTTTAAAACATAAAAACAACCTATAAACTTATTTCTCAAATTTATTGCACATTTCCTCCATGGATAATTCACCTAACTTTACACGTGACAGTATTGTAGATATAATTGTTTCATCCTTCACACCTTGAAATGATCTCCAAGGTGTTGTAGTCATATCTTCTAACAAATTCTTGACGTCAAGGCCTCCTTGACTCTACTCCATGCAATTACTTTTTTTTTACCTTTTGATTTTGTATGCCAATACTCTCCCATGCTAAATATGTCATCAATGCCAATTAAAAATAGTTATCTACAACTCTGAATGCATCACTTCATTTCAAACCTTTTTGTTTCACATTGTCCTCTTTAATAGGGATACCTATTTCCATACAACATTGTTTCCGGAAGTCTCCATCAACTTTCAATCTATCCCTACCACATATTTGTTCAAATTCACTGTGGATAAATCTAACCCTTTGAATGAATGTCATGGACATCCTATAGTCACTATATGTGTTGTGATCTCATGCCAGTAGTTTTGCTTCCACATCTGTTAAACCAACGTAAATGATGCATTTTACTGTTTGAAAAATAAGGTTTTTGGGAAACTCTTGCATCAATTCTCTTCTAGCCTTCACATAATGATTTCCCCCCAAAACATAATAGTTGTAATCAAAACATCTTGATTCATCAAATGCATCTCTAACATGAACATATTTTGGGTCAACAAGAACTAGGAAGTCAAGCACATGTGCATAGGGATTGTGCCTCATCAATGCTTTTAAGTTATGAACATGTAAGCGATGTGATTTCCTAATTTGATACTTCTCCCAGCATTTTGTGTGTCTATAAAGTTGCTTCACATTTAAATCAAATGTATGCTCATTGTGAACCAACTATCCCACCACAATCAATCTTGAATATCATTTTGTGTTGTGTTGACAACACCATCATCTAGATCACCACCTGGAGTGATGATTTCCAAACTGTCCCCTGAGTTTTCACTATGATTTTCAACATTGGATTGAACATCTTGTCTCCTCATTTTATGTCTTGAAGCAATTATATCTAAAATAACAACTTGTTGATTATGAATGGAAACATCCTCATCCATAGGTCTTTTGGAAGAGTGTTTCATACTCTTACCAGCAGAAGTAACATCCTCATCAACAACAATTTGTTGATATGTTCAATTAGGTGAGATATTCTTTTGAATGTAACCTTCCTATGTACTTCATTTGATTGTTGAACGCATTTTCCTTTATGTTCTTGTACTTCTTCAGTATGAACATTTTGCACTCGTTTATGCTTTGGTGTTTCTCCCTTCTTTGGTGCTTCTCCCTTATAAAGAGCGACATTAATGACATCCATCAGATTTTCTTCTGTAGAATAAATTCCATTCAAAATATGGGAAAGTGGCATAGAAAAATCCTATGAAATAAAAATATTATTGTATCAAATCTATTACATTTTCATATGATCCAAACTATAAGAAATTCAAAAAGATATAAAAATATAGAAACTTACACTCTTGCGCTCAATCTCGTGCACGACTCCTGCACAAAAATCTGTGAAAATCTCATCGACCTTATAGCTTGAAACCTTCAAAGAATATCGAATTTTGACATAGGTTTTAGCTTGTTTCACTAGTGCATAAACAATGTCTTTACCCGACACCAAACAAATATCTCACAACAATCCCAATGAGTGATAATCATTTTTAAGATATGAAAATATAGTACAATATAAGTGAATATTGTCTGGGTTGTCTTGATATTTCTCTTTCAGAAACCAAGAATAGTCAATTTTCTCTTCATCTGGTGTGTGTTTCCATTCTCTAGCATTCTTGTTTTTTAAATCATCACTGGATACAACTTCATCACGTGCAACATTCTCAGATGGCTCAACTATTTTTTTTATGACTTCATCGAAGATCTCGCTCCATAGATGTTTACAGATAGTTTTCTTGATGCCATTTTCCCTATATTCATAAATAAAAAAATTTAGTATATGTTTAAAAAAAAATACTTGCACTTAAAAAAAGAAGTAAGCACATAGTTATAAAAAACATAATTTTTTTTTAGTTTTAAAGGGGCCCAAGAAGAGGAGCTCATATCTTCCCTCATGCACCCAAAGGGGCGGCCCTAAGACTCATCCCTTTGGGTGCACAACTCCTCCCCTCAGGCTCTTTGAGCGCCCAATGCAAAGCCCATGGACTATCCATTCAATTTGGGGTATGCATAGCCCATGGGCTATGCAAAGGGGCGTCAATGCATAGCCCTTGGGCTATGCTACAAGCACCCGTAGCATAGATCAAGGGCCATGCATTGGCAAGGGTGGCCCACCAATGCATAGACCTTAAGCTATGCTACGGGGGCTGACACACCAATGCATAACCCTTGAGCTATGCTACGGGTGCCCGTAGCCCATCAATGCATAGCCCTTGAGCTATGATACGGGTTCCCGTAGCATATACTGAGGGTTATGCATTGTTGGGCCGCACCCATTGCATATCCCTTGGGCTATGCTATGGGAACTAGTAGCATATCCCAAAGGATATGCATTGGCGGGCCCCATAGCATAGCCCAAGTGTTGTGCATTGGGCTACACCCAATTCCCGTAACTGTTGGTAGAATTCTTCCCTACGGATAAGTCAAAATTCCCTTAAATTAAAGCAGATTTATAACTGACTCTAAGATAAGAACAAAACAAAACAAATGCTACCTTGAATTTCCTGAACTAACTTTCACAACAAGATTACATGCATTCAGAATATATGAGAGATATAACTCACCTTTCAATTCGACGTTTGTCCCGCTTCTGACTCTTGATCCCAAAGCTCCAATGTAGAACCTGTTGAGATCAGACAAAGAACAAGCATACAAGCTTCCAAATACCTTGAAGTAAATATCAGATTCAAATCTAGACTAGATACATTCCATGTCAGAAACTCATATCATACACATGAAATGGGAAAAACAAGACAAGTTATCTTATTACAAACTTGAAGAATGCTTACAAAGGTTGCTTGATGTCCAAGCCAATCCTCCAGCTCCAAGTGCTTCCTCCTCTAACTATCTCCACAAGGCTGCAAGATCATAAGTTTGATACTTCTAAGAGTCCTCCCCTTTGCTCATGGAATGGCTCTCTCTTATAGTGTGTGGTAGGGTTAACCAACAAGAGAGATGGGTGGATCTAGGGAGAGTTTAGTGGATCAGGTTTGCTAATCACAGAAAGTGAGTTAGGATCGAATCAGGGACCTCAATCTTCCAAAATCTCTCGAAAATCAAAATCCCATAAGCCATGGAAAAAAGGCTAAATAAAGTGTACCGCGCCCCTAGATCAGAGCATAACGCGGTAGTACCGCGTGGTAGGGACAAAGCATAGCGCGGTAGTACGGACTACTGCGCACCTATAACTGAGCAAGGCGCAGTAGTTAGCGTAAATGAAGTCTTAGCTAGGGTGATTCTTGTTAGGGTAGGTTTACTTTCAAGGATCATTCATCATTTTGTCTCTTCTGGGTGTTTTAAGCAGTAGGGGAAGTGTCGTAAACTCTATTTGAGGTGGAGATGCGACACTGTGGAATATGGAGGTATAACATATGCCCCCTAAAGTGTGAGGTCAGAAGGGACTGATGGCCGAAAGACTTTACAAATATTGTGCAGAGATAGCATCGAGAAGAGTGACAAGGAGCTGGAACAGAAACAAGATGTTAGCTATACCACCGAGGCGAGCATCCCCATGCTCGGAAACAAATGACTCAAAGCATGGCTGCCGACCAATACATTGCAGATCCATGAGTACTGAGATGATATAGACTGTGGACAGATCATGGCTACTATGAACAAGCGTAGATCCATGAGATAGTAGTGACACAGCCACGACCAATACAAAAAGTGGATCTGTGTGACAATACAAAGGATATCTCCAATGCAACCTGGACGTAATCAAGATACAAAGGTGTGCCCAGGGTCTTCTACCCGATCGTAAATGATACGAATCTAGCCATGTGATTACAAGGTGTTGAAGTCGAACATGGTAGAAACCATTTGATTACCGGTCAATGATGTGAACCGTTAACAAATGCGAGGGAAATCACCAATGATGACAATGATCCCCAAGGTATCTGAAGTACATCTCAACAAAATGCAAATAGATGAGTTGAAGTCGAGCATTCGAAGGATTGTTCGATCAGAGGTCAATGGTGTAAACCTACTGTCGAACACGAGGAAACCTGCCATTGATGCATGTAGGTACCAAGGTACTAATGGTTGATTCCTAAGTCCAATTCCCGGATAGTGATTTGGCGTCGATGGGAATAGACTCGTCGAAGGTGGGCCATAATGATTCCCACATCATCGACACGAAATCGGAGCAAAAGATAGTATAAGATTATGAAACATATGGAGTATGTACTGACACAGTGGAGGTTTGACACAATGAACGACTCTGAACACTGCAGCCCTTTGAACATGTAACGACATGTAACAGGACTTGGCAGCAGGGATTATTGATAACAGAGGATAGACACTGGATGAGTAGGCTCGTGGCCAGGGAGACAACTCAGGATGATGACCATAACTCAGTGAAAAAATAGATACCCAGTATAGACAAGAGACAGACACATGCCATGTTCAAAGGTAATGACTAACAAGCTGCCAACAACAAACTTGACTTGTTCCCCCTATTCCCTCGACATGATAGACGAGTACCTCTTTGTTGTTTTTCGAGCTTGAAGAGGATAACAGATGCTCGGTGTAGCTCATCTCATAGATGAGTCCAATCTCACATGTTTTACGAACTTGAGAAAGGAGGGGTTCGTCCCAAAATGGGTCCTTCGATGTTAAATTTTAATGAGTCCAAGGAAGGAAAACTCGGTAGTTTTTCGCATTTAGAGAGCCTGAAAAACTTAAAGGAAGCTCCAAAGTGTGCTTTTTCGTAAATTTAGTCCCTCGATCCTGAAAAAGTGTAAAACAATTCCCGAGAGAACTCTCCCGGCCAAAATTGACCGAGGTATACCTTTCTCGTAAATAGTCTAGACGGGCCGAAAAAGGGGTAACCTATCATCGAATAGACGACCTTTCAAATACTTTTACAAGTGTGAAAGAGTCAAGATCACTTGGAAATCTTTTCAATTTTAGGGAGTCTAAAAAGAGCTTAACTATGGACTCCAATGGTCTTTTTCGTAATTTTTAATTATTCTGGTCTGAAAAGAGAATAAAATACAACCAGGATAATACTTTCCTCATCGTTTAACGAGCATGAGTAAAGCTGACCGAACTCGACACCATTTGCTTAAGTTTGACAAGCACGACATGGGTGTAAAAGCTTGGAATCTTTTTCAAGTTTTAATCCAGAGCACGAAAAAGATAAAGTAGGCTCAAAATGAAGGTCAAACGATAAGTGAACGCCAGTGTGAATATATTGTTTTTAAAGGGGATTCTGTCAATAAGTGCTCATAAAACCAGACATTAGTAATGTGAAATGAGTTTTATTTTAACTAGATAAAATAATGAGTAAAAATGAGTGAAAAAGCTATATAAAGGATAGGTGAAAATAGAAAGTTACCATTTCACTTGTGTATTTACCAAAAGAGGAGATTTTACCCATTTGAGGAGCAAAAATTCAAGAGTTGATATCTGGAGATTCGGGGCACCATTCCAACAACCGTCTGTGCCAGGTAAGAGCTTACAAGATTCTCTTTCATTTCATGTATGGATAACTTTCTTTCAGTAGGAAAAAGTGATTTTTTGGGCAAGCCCTGTTAGGCAAAAAATGCCCTCCACAGTACTGCGTGGGGCCCATATCAGGAAGCGCAGTACTGTTTAACAGTACCGCGCTGTGAAGTTAAATAGAGGCGCGGTACTGTACAGTACCACGCGGACCGGTTTTGCCCAGACGCGATAGAGGTGAAAAATAGGATGAGAAAATCATTTTTTCCTAAATATTTAGCTGAGGTCAAGTTGTTAAATAGTTACTGAATGCTTCCCATGCCTTTTTGCAGGAGTTTGCAACTTGTTTGGATCAAAATGGTCAGTTGGAAAGAACGAGAGCATGAAGTGGACGATTTGTTGGCTGAAAATGACCTACCGACTGTGACTGCACTGCGGGAATGTGGTCTATTAAAACTCTTCAAGACCAAAGGCATTCGTCAGCAAGCCAAACTTCTCACTCATCTGATTCAATTGTGGGACCCTAACATTCAAGCTTTCCGAGTGGGAGAACACACCCTCTAGATTGAACTCGAGGATATTTATTTCCTCACAGGCCTCTCAAAAAGAGGAGCCCGAGTGAACTTTACTGGATACACAGCCTCGGAGACGAGCACAGATGCATTGATTGCTCGGTATTGCCGTCAGGGTTCGAGTAAGAAAAGCAGCAAAGTGGTCATCAAAGATGTTATAGAACTTCCTGTAAAAATCGTGTTATTCACCATTACACGTGCAGCAGGGAGCACGGGTCCCCATCAGGCGTCCCGTACACAAATGAATCTCGCAGTGGATTGTATGGCGGGAACAGTATTCAACTGGTGTGAGGCAGTGTTGACCAACCTCAAAGAGCAAGTGCACAAGTGTAGGGTTGGAGAGAATTCCCAATTTGGTTATGGGAGTATCCTAGTCACCTTCTTTTTGGCGAGGGTGCCATTGTTGCGCCCACAGATAACTATGCCCCGCTGTCCACCTACCGATCCATGGATGGCTCGATGGAGTGATTATGCAAGACGTCTTGGAGGGCCATAGCGCTTGGCATTTGGTGAGGATTTATTCTCATGGCTCGAGGAACAGATAGTGATGATTGATGACTACCCCTATGCAGGGGTGGATTTTCGCGAGGACATCGACTTGGCACTGCCAGAAGACGAGGATTGGGACAACTCAGGTATGACCTTCATGGATATATATTTTTTCTTTTTTTGAATATATAATTTTTATTGCTTTTTTAGAATGTGTAAAAGACTTTTAACATATGTACGTATGCATGTCGCAGATCGTGGACCACAGAGACTAGCTGGGTACTCGCCGTTACGTCGAGGTGGTATTGATCGCCAAGCCGCCCTAGACGAAGAAGAAGACGAGGATGAGGCAAGAGGAGTCCGGGATATAGAGACGAACCTACAGGGCTTAACTCATGGTATCCCTGCTATGAGGATGGATGACGTCCCTTTGCATCTCCAGCGGCATACCGTAGGTGTGCCTGGGTGTATCGGCCGACTCCTTCGTAGGGTGGCTCGAGCTGTAGTGTGTTATCACCAGCAGCGTGAGGATTCTGACGAGGGACATAATAGATCTCCTAGATCTCCCTAGATGGCAGTTTTTATCTTTTTACGACATGTATACGATATGTAGGCTTTGAGAGCCAAATTTTTGTATGGGATTTGGTCCCAAATTTTGTCTTTAAAACACAAACTATATGTATTTGGAAAAACACTTTTATATACAGTGATATGGACCTATTTTCATGATCTATTTATTTACAATGACTTGTGTATTTCATTTTTTGTGACGTTTTTTTTTTATGTATGAGCAAGATGCCGATCCAACATGTAATTAGCTAATGAGTCAGCTATACAATTGAATTCTCTTGGTATGTGTTGATATGAAATAAAATTAAAAGATCGTTCCAAGAGGCGTACCCTCCGAAATAAACGAAGTAGGATAGGATCGCGAACTGTGTAAACACGATTTAGATGAGAAACCACGAGTTGGGAGTCTAAAAAGACTGATAGGGAGTCAATTCCGAGTGAAGCAACCTCTGTTAAGAGTCCAATGACTGCATGGTACTCTACGATATTGTTGGTTGCAGGACCCAAACAATTGGCTCCTGAAGATATCAACTCGCCAGTGGGAGAATAGATTACCCATGCTGCGGAAGCGAGATTTCGGGTATGCTGGCTTGCACCGTCGGTGAATCCGAAGTAGGCAGACATCTGCGCATAAAATCACGAGTCAAAGTAAGGATGGATACATGAGGTCCATGCGCACACCAAAAAGTGAAAAAGAAATAAGCTAAGCACACTATGTACAAGAAGTAACCCGCATAGGGTAACCTTACACGTAGAAGTGTTTGAGGTATAGCCCATTGCGGGGCCGTGCCAGAGGCGTACCATCACAATCGACGAGTTCATAGGCTCTTTGCTCTAAGACACGTTTTACAACAAAGGGGCCGTACCACATAGATTCAAGTTTTCCTTTTCCGAGTTTATTGTGCATTTGATCAGACGTGAGTACGAGGTCTCCTTCATTGAAAACCCGATGTTGAACGGATTTATCATATTGTGCTTTGACGCGTTTCTTATGAGCTTCATTGGCTAAAGCAGCGTCTCGGCGGGTTTCATCTAGCTTGGCTAGGTATAGAAACCGTTCCTCTTCGGAATTGGTGTGGGGAAGTAGCTCTATGGCTATCTTAAGTGATGGAATTTCACATTCAATTGGTAAAATGGCTTCTAGGCCATACACCAGTTGGAATGGTGTGAACTCAGTAGCACTTTTCACTGAGGTTCGGTATGCCCATAATGCTGAAAATAGAGCTGAGTGCTAGTTGGATTTCTGAGTACCCACAATACGCTGAATCATTCGTTTCAGGACTTTGTTGATGGCTTCAACTTGGCCATTGGCTTGTGGGTAGTACGGGGTTGAGTTTTCATGGCGAAAACTCAATTTGGCACTTAGTTCCTCGATCATATGGTTCTTGAAGTGGGAGCCATGATCGGTCACAATGGATTGTGGGACACCAAATCTAGCTATAATGTGATTGAATATGAATTGTGCTGCTGTTTTGTCGTCCTCCGCATACGTAGGCATCGCTTCAGCCCATTTTGTGAAATAGTCGACAGCTACTATGACATAGCTATGCCCCCTGGCTGAAGTGGGCTTACAGTGCATGAAATCTATGCCCCATTTGGAAAAAGGGGCGACGACAATAACAGGATGTAGTGGAGCAGGGTGCGAGTGTGTTTAACTATGAAAGAATTGACACGGTGGACATTTCTTGATTATTTCAATGCAGTCTTTGAAAATTGAGGGCCAAAAATATCCAGCTCGCAGTATTTTCTGGGTCGTAGCCATCCCAGAGAGATGAGCACCACATGCTCCAGCGTGGAAGTCATTAAGAACGCGTTTCGCCTCATCTAGGGTCAAACATCGTCGAAGAACGGTGTCGACACCACGTCGATAAAGAGTATCGTTGACTATGAGATAGTACTTAGCATGGTGTCGAATGCGTCGACGTTCATCGCGAGTGAGGTCGGGGCGGAAGTGTTGGGTTTGGAGATATAATAAAATATCTCCGTACCACGGATTAGACGTGCTAATGAGGAACAACGATTCATCAGGAAGAGAATCGATGGGCTCGGATTGCTCGGTAGCACAGGGAAAGTTACAAATCAACTCGGCAAAGACCAAAGACTTTTTGGACTTGGATTTGACAAATTCCAAGTCAAACTCTTGAAGGATGACGATCCAATGAGAATATTTTCCCCCAAGCACTTGGCGTGTGAGGATATAATACATTGGATTGAAATCGACTATAACAGTGGTCCGGCGGATTAGAATGTAATGACGGAATCTCTGGACAGCAAAAACTATTTCCAGAGCCAGTTTTTCAACATGTGAATAACACGTTTCGGAGTTGAGAAGACTCTTACTAAGATAGTATACCACATGTTCTATGCCATTGTGGTCTTCCTAGACTAGCACCATACCGATGGTGGAAGTCGAAGCTGCGAGATAAAGAATGTAATCCCGTGTGTAATCGGGGGGTTGGATCACAGGATCTTTGGTTAAGGATACCTTGAGATTATCGAAGGAGCGTTGGGATTCGTCATCCCAGATGAAGGGAATGTTTTCCTTAAGAAGCCTCATATAGCCTTTTGTTATCTCGAAAAGATTACAGATGAAACGGCGTAGAAAGTTTGCATGCCCTTGCAAACTTTGAAGTTCTGGAATATTTGTGGGGGAAGGTAGAGCTAATATAGCTTCTACCTTGGCAGGATCTAAGTGTATCCCGCTTTTGGAGATTATGAAGCCCAGAAGTTTTTCGGCTTCCATGCAAAAGATGCACTTATGTGGATTCAAACGGATATTGTAGCGACAGCACCTTTCGAAAATGGCACTCAAGTGATCAGGATAGTCTTCCCGGGTCTGAGAATGAGTGGGAAGATCATCAAGATATGGATCTACAATATGTTTGATGTCGTGAAATGCGTATGACATCGCCCGTTGGAAAGTTGCCCCGACGTTTTTAAGGCCAAAAGGTAACTTTCGATATGCAAAAATCCCCCAAGGGCAGATAAAGGCTATTTTGTGTTGGTCGGCTGGGAGGATATCGATCTGATTATAGCCATAAAAGCCATCCATAAATGAAAAGATGACACTCCCGGCATGGTTATCAATGATCTGGTCGATGAACGGAGTTGGGTAGTTGTCCTTTAGACAAGCTTTGTTCAAGTCGCGGTAATCGACATAGACTCTAATTGTTCCCTGTTTTTTGGCTACGAGAACGATGTTAGATACCCATTCTGTCAATGGGACAGGATAGATAAAACCAGCATGCAGAAGTTTTTCAAATTCTGCTTTAATAGCGGCTGCCTTATGAGGATGGACGGGTCGAAGTTTCTGCCGAACAGGTCTGGTGCCAGGAAAAGTTGGAATTTCATGGACCACAATCAAGGGATCTATTCCTGGCATTTCTTCATAACTCCAAGAAAAAACATCGCGGAAGGTTTTGAAGTAGGCAGAGTAGAACTCCATTTCTAGGGGAGTACATGTTTTGCCAATATGTATGTTTTCCACGATACCAGGCTTCACCGAAATATCGATAGGAGTGGTTGCCATAAGATTAGCCAAGTTTCCTTCAGAAAATACTTCGTCGAGGGAAGTGGGGAACTTGGTTTGAACCATTCCGGGTGAAGGACTGGGTTTTGTATCATGCTCAAGCATCTGAATGGTGGGGAATGAAGATCGATGGTGAAAATCTCCCCATGGTGGCTCATCACCGTACATAACCTCCATAATTGATTCGTCAGTGGGAAAAATCAAATTGAGAGGATCGATAAATGGTAAGGGCAAATGAGTTTCAGACGAGAGCTGTGCCACGGTGTGATGTGTAGAACAGTTGACCCAATTGGTGGCGGATTGGATCGCTTCATATGCTGCGAGGTTTCGATTCAGAAGCATGGAGTTACTGTGGTTTTCAATTTCAGAGGGACTCGAAATCATCCATGAATCATTGGAAGGGGAGACATTGGATGAAATCATGTTGACTAGTTGTACATGGGTTCCCAGCTCTGGAAAAACTCCAATAAGGGAAGAATCCTTCATGAGACCAACACCAATGTCTTGGAACCGGTACCGAGGTTGATCCAATAATGGGACGGTGTTGGCAGAGTTTGGATGAGAATCTGGGATATAGTAATGAAGTTGATCAATAGTGACAATTTTCCCTTCATGAGGAAATTGCACAATCCGGAAGACGGTAGATGCTATGGCGGTCATGGCATAAAACCAGTTCCGACCAAGTAGAAGATTGTAATCCAATGGTGCATCCACGAATTCAATATGTACGGATACTGTTTTGCCCCCCAGTTCAACACCAATTGAGGGAATGAGTCCATAAGGTTGGAAACCGTGTCCATCAAATGCTCTAAGAGTAGTGGGAGAGGTTGTGACTTCGGGTGAGCCTAAGGCTCTCCAGCAATTCAAAGACATGATCGACGTGGAGGCACCTTCATCTAACACAGTGCGATGGATGCTATTTCCATGGATTTTTGTATGAACCTGGAAGGCTAACTGGTGAGAAAGCCGAGGTTTGGCGTGCTCCAAGTTAAACATAATGGAGTTTGAAGTATCTGGGTCCATTGCCCCCAGTGCTGAAAGTAAGGTTCTATGTTGAATGGAGCAGTGTTGGAGAACCTCGAGAGTCGACATGGCGCAAGGTGCTTGAGCTAAATCCTCAACAATGTTGTAATTTTGGGTAGCTCTTACATTGGGATTAAATGTCGCCTTTCGTATGGTGCCCTTGGGTGGGCGTAACACTGTATCTGTAAGCGGTCTCTCGATATGGAGATGGCCGGTAGGGGGGGGAATAGGAGTCGGATCTTCAACAGGAGATTTGCCTTTGGCTATCTCCGATTGTTTGTTTGAACTTGGAGGGTTTTCATATGTCTTTGAACGAGTGGTTATATGAATCTCTTCATTACTCGTCATCAGGATTTCGCGATTTGTGGACGTCTCTCCGCGAGTTGGGTTGCTTGGGTTGCCCCCCTGTGGGGTTTCTTGGGCAACCATCTGCTGTTGCTGTTGAGGGAAAGGGTCAGTTAATACTGCCGGGTGAGAGGATCCTTTAACGAACTTGTTGACTTCGTCCTTGTAGGGACAGTCAGGTGTGTAGTGATCATCTTAACAAATTAGGCAGGGAAACTTAGCCTTTCAACGTGGTTTTTGGTCATTGTGGGTGGGTTGTGGCTTGGGGTTCTCCTGCTGGTTCTTTTTAGATTTACCACGATTGTTTTTCTTCTTTCCTTCGGATGGTTGTGACGTAGATTGAACTGCATTCACTTCGGAGGAGATAGCAGGAGAAGTAGTATTTTTTGAAGCAGCCTGAGGTAGAGTGGGGGAAGCAGAAGCTTGTTGTCCCGTCGAGTTGGTAGCAGGCTGGGCCTTGACTGAACCGACAATACCATCAATCGGGGGTTCAGTGGTAGGTTTCGTTGGATCAGTGGTAACGCGGGCGGCATGAGGAAGAAGTTCGTGTAAAGTGTCGGATTGGGTGTATACCAAATCCATGTACTGAGCTGCCGAGATGGCTTGTTCTTCTGTAACCGGTCCGCGCATAGAGATGTCTCTGGCTATGGGAGGCGAAAATGATTTCGTGAACCAATCGGCGAGTAGCTGATCCGGAATGGGTGCCCTGATTAGCCTACGGCGTCGTCGCCACTCATGGATGTGATCCGAAATGTGCGTAGAAGTGGTTTGATGCAGTGAGGTTAACAGTTCTGTTCCAGTCTCATACCGGATGGGGAGCTAGAAATGAGTCAAAAACTGCATAGCCAGAGTGTTAAAATCGTGGAAAGAGTGTTGTGGCAGCTCGATGTACCATTTTGCTGTCGTGCTGGTAAGCGTACGTTGGAAGAGCCATAGTCGAATGGAATCGTCCATCAAGGAGTTGGATGAACACCAAAGATGGAAATTCATCACGTGGTTCTTGGGGTCTTCCCCTGGCTTAGCATCGAACTTAGGAATGTCCGATGGAAGTTTGGCTGGAATGGGTGGCCAGTGAGGATCATGCCATATGGGATCGTTAATGAGCCTCGACAAATCAGGTAAGTCTAACGTGGCCAAAAAGGGAAGTTGACGATTAGTCTGCGGGTATGAGTAATAACCGTGTGGCGCAGAAAACCCTGGGGGGCCCTACATAACATACTGTTGTGTGTTATACCCATATGTGTTTCCTGGGGGATACTGCTGGAAGTTCTGTGGGTAGTAAGCCATTTGGTTAACTGGTTGAGTGTTGGTAACCGATTGGTGGATGTTCTGTTGAGTGGGGATGGTAGGTATGGTACCCTGGGGTTGTTGAAACCCAGGAATAGTTGCTGCTCCTGGTTGGGGAAAAGTTCCTTGGAGTTGTTGTGTTCCAGGGATGTTACCACTATATTGAGTAAGTGGGGGGTTTCCCATAGAAGGGTTGGGGGGTGGCTGCGACAATGGTGTCCATGGAAGGTTCGTTCCTGCTTGAGGAGCATGTGGAAATTGAAGGGATGGGTTCCATGGAGTTGTAGTAGCTGAAGGATAAGGGAAGCCAGAATTTAGGTTGGGGGGAATCTGAGATTGCCCCCCAGCTGGGTTCCAGTTTCCAAATAGTGAGTACCTCCCACTCTGTGGGATTTGAGGGTCCCAAGAAGGAAGCATAACTGACGGGGGATGTTGAGGATGAGGTCCGGTTGGAAAGCCGGTATAAGGTTGTCCGCTGTCAGGTGTGTTGTACATACCATACTGAGCAGATGCTGTTGGTTGGGAGGGTTGTTGGATGGAGCCAATAGGTTGTCCTCCAGCAGATGGGTTGGATGGCCCTACAGGAGGAGGTTGTTGACTAGAAATGGGGTTCCCAACAAAGGGTTGTCCTCCTGCTGGTTGGGTTGATGGCCCACTAGGAAGAGTTTGGTTGTTAGAGTTGGGGACCATGGTAGTCGGTTGTCCACCTCCTGAGATGGTGTAGATAGTGGCCGAAGGTGATCCTCCGGTCAAAACGGAAGATCCAGCAGTATGACTTGGTGTTCTTCCGCCGCTAGCCAAATACGATAGTGTTGATTGGCCAATGGCGCCAAAAGTGTCGATTTGTGGAGGGGGTCTTCCATATCTGACAAGCGAGGACGGAGAAAAAACTGGGTTATCCCTCATAGAATGTGCGCCAAATATGGGTGATGGCAACATATGTGGGGAATTTAACCCAGGGGTATCGGCGTCATCCATAGCGTGTCCAATGATAGGAGGACCATCGAAAACTGGGTCTGAGTTCATGTCCTGAAAAGGGTTTTCGGGGTCCGGTGGGAACCTAGGTATAGTCACGTCTGAAGGTCCGGAGCCGTCTGCATATGAGTGATGAAACTCTGTGCTAGATGGGATGTTGGGATCCCGATAGTCAGGAGGATGAGTAATAGGGGGATATCTAAAGGCTGTCGAGAGCATTTGCTCTGTATCACATTTAAACTGTGCCGATGCTAATGGGGAATTTGCTAGACTAACCATACTAGACTGAATGGAGGCCATGATCTCATGTCCCGGAGGAAGGTTGGGTAGAGATATTGTACGAGGTACGTTACTGGAAGAACTGGTTTCCTGTGGATGAACACTGGGTGGTGTGGTAATAATAGGCGGAAGCTCCGCCTGGAAAGTGATGAAGCCATAATCAGATTCAAAAGGTGTGTCAGGAAGTCGAGTGTCTTCAATAATTTCAACGTACTCGTCTGGGACTGAAATCAAGCCAGGTATATCTTGGTCGGACCCTTCGGTGGTGCCGACAGATCCGTCTGTGTCATCGTGAACAGTTTCTGGTGGAAGGGAGGTGTTGACATCAGGTAGAAGGATGACTTCTGGTCTAGTATTTTGGGCTATACTAGATTCAACCGCTGTAATGTTGTCCATTGTGGCAGATATATCTGGAATAATAGTGGGTGAAGTGACAGTAGAAATCTCAGATATGCTAGTGGTTGCAGAAGCTGCAAGAGATTATGAGACTATGCTGTGAGTAACAGTTACAGGCGGAGCTAAAGATGTAGTATGTGTCGGTGATGGAATGTTCCCTCGACTAGCACCGCGGCAAGGAGGAGCGGGAATGCGTGATGCAGGTGGACCGGAGGTCTGTGGCGGTGGTGGCAGTGGAGGGATTTTGCCCTGTACTCGTCGTGATCTCCGTGGTGGTTCTGACATGATGGTAGGAAAATGAAAATCAGGGGCAGCTTCGTAACAAAGAACTCAAAAACTCTAATGCAGCTGAGTGTGCAGAAGAGGAGCTAGAAAAAGCAAGGCTCGCAGGCCAAAAAAGCAAGCTCTAAAATCTATACTGAGACCGGTGTCCCAGTAAGCGAGCTGATAAAAATAATGGCCAGAATGCCAACAAGCAGTCACTAAAAAGAAAAATGACCCTCTATAAAGATGAGATAACAAGCAAACTCCTAACTAAGAGCTGGAGACCTCAACAAGCTGTATCCTTCGCAAGGTGATGAAATCCAAGTCGAACAATACAACATGAGAGACCGATATAAGAAGGATATCCCTCTACCGAAAGGGATCCTGGGTAAAAGAGCCCTAGTAGAAAAGTCACTAAGCTACCTCGTTCATGACACGTTGGAAAAGGTTTTGGGCGCTTTTGCCTTATCACCCTTGCATTACTATGAATTACAAGGAAGACAATGATCGATGTTGCCTTAGGGCTAAGTGGAGTGCGACATTCCACAGAGTCCGTCCGGTTCTCAATCTTGCGGCCGTTTAACCCCTGAAAGTTAAAAACAGTCAGGAGGCCCCTCCACAAACTGGCTGTGATCATGTCAATAAATACTAGAGGATTTTAGTTCCCTGGAGGACAACAACTATGTCTCAGATGAAAATGACAAGGGGGAATTATTTTGATGCCTATCCCCGGTGTCCTACCTAACTACCAAATTCTTTTGATTTCCTCAAGTGAGGTTAATGTTGGTTTAGTTAGGGAGATTAATTTTAGTGGTTGTATTAATCAATCGGGTAAATGGATTTGAAACTTGGTGGTGTTATGACGAACCAAACCATGCAAGTGAGAATGAATCGAAATAATCCTTGTCTTCGATGAAAACTAGCTATAGAAGAGAGAGAGTTCTTCGATCATAAATGCATGACTTTCACAAGCACAAAACCAAAGAAAAAACTTTTTTGTTTTCTTTTTGTAAATAGAGCCAAACTGAAACACTTCTTTCCAATTCACTGATTTTACACTAATATGCTTCAAAAAATAGGAATTTCTGTGGCAAATTTCAATGGTTAACTTCCTAATGCACAATGATGCTACTAGACCATTTTAATCAAAATAACACAAATGTTTTCCAATGACAACTTTCAATGTGAATTTTAATAATAATAATGGAAACCATGTGACTATGAAAACTACACAATTCAGTAACAGGGAATAGTAGTAATGGTCTGGTTGTGATGGGAAGGTCAAGCCAATGCACTCAAAGTGAAGGGGTGACCCTATGTGCCAATAATGCCACTAATTCACACAATAATCAAGCTCACAAAAAAGCAATAAAAACACCTTATAGATTGTAAAATGAACAGGATGGTAACAGCAAGCAAAAAATACCAACTAAGGCAGAGGAAATCAAAAAATGACTCAGTAAACCAAGCAAGCAAGAAAAAATGACAGTATGCAAACACTACCGTGGGGCAGAGAAAGGCTATAGCGCGGCACTGTTAAACTACCGCTTTGGTATTAACTGAGGAAACGCAGTACTACCGCGATGTAGTCAGTGCAGAGGGCGCGGTACTATGGCAAAGCATGAAAAAGCGCAACTTGTGAAAAGGAAGATGAAATTTTCAGGGTTGTTGCAGACCCAGAGGACTCATTGATCACACAGGAAGGAAAAATACGGAGAGGATGGGTGAATAAAGGTCCAAGAGACCAAAATGCAATACTAGTTTGAAAAGAAAGAAAAAATCACAATCAAAAGATGGATAACAGTGAACTCAATCAATCAAATAAAATTCAAACCAGCGGAGTCGCCATTCTTGTTGGTAGAATTCTTCCTTATGGATAAGTCAAAATTCTCTTAAATTAAAGCAGATTTATAACTAACTCTAAGATAAGAACAAAAAAAAACAAATGCTACCTTGAATTTCCTGAACTAACTTTCACAACAAGATTACATGCATTCAGAAGATATGAAAGATATAACTCACCTTTCAATTCGACGTTTGTCCCACTTCTGACTCTTGATCCCAAAGCTCCAATGTAGAACCTGTTGAGATCAGACAAAGAACAAGCATACAAGCTTCCAAATACCTTGAAGTAAATATTAGATTCAAATCTAGACTAGATACATTCCATGTCAGAAACTCATATCATACACATGAAATGGGAAAAACAAGACAAGTTATCTTATTACAAACTTGAAGAATGCTTACAAAGGTTGCTTGATGTCCAAGCCAATCCTCCAGCTCCAAATGCTTCCTCCTCTAACTATCTCCACAAGGCTGCAAGATCATAAGTTTGATACTTCTAAGAGTCCTCCCCTTTGCTCATGGAATGGCTCTCTCTTATAGTGTGTGGTAGGGTTAACCAACAAGAGAGATGGGTGGATCTAGGGAGAGTTTAGTGGATCAGGTTTGCTAATCACAGAAAGTGAGTTAGGATCGAATCAGGGACCTCAATCTTCCAAAATCTTTCGAAAATCAAAATCCCATAAGCCATGGCAAAAAGGCTAAATAAAGTGTACCGCACCCCTAGATCAGAGCATAACGCGATAGTACCGCGTGGCAGGGACAGAGCATAGCGCGGTAGTACGGACTACCGCGCACCTATAACTGAGCAAGGCGCGGTAGTTAGGGTAAATGAAGTCTCAGCTAGGGTGATTCTTGTCAGGGTAGGTTTACTTTCAAGGATCACTCATCATTTTGTCTCTTCTGGGTGTTTTAAGCAGTAGGGGAAGTGTCGTAAACTCTATTTGAGGTGGAGATGCGACACTATGGAATATGGAGGTATAACAGTAACATATCCCAAAATCTCTGTATTAGGTGCTCTTCCTGTGGCCCAATGCATAGCCCTTGGGTGCTCGTAGCATATCCAAAGGGATATGCATTGGGCACCCCATTGGATAGTCCAAGGGCTATGCATATCCCATGGGATATGCATAACCCGAGGGCTATGTGATGCTTGTTCAAAGGGGCTCGAGTGTAAGAGCTTAAATCCTCCCTCATGCACCCAAAGGGGCATGCCCCGGGGCCATCCTTGGGTGCACGAGCCCTCAGGCAAAAAAAAAAAAAAACCCAAGTTTTTACAAAGGGCATGACTAAGCCCAAAAAATAATTTAAAAAAAAATCATCAAACTTTAGAAATTAAAAGTATTTAAAAAAAACATTACATTCCAATTTTTTTTTTAATTAACGTTAACAATGTTTGAAACTCTTCAATGGTCTTCAAATCCTTGTGGATCATTGTTTGCAAATGGTGACTGTAGAAAACCAAACTACGTTTACATAACATAAAATAAGTTTTTTTTACCGCTTTATGAATGTGGAATTAAAAAAACAGTAAAAGCACATAAAAAACATTGCCAAAGGAAATATAAAATAAAAAGATTTATTATAAACCAATAAAAAAAACTAACCTTCAAAGCACTATTAAATTGCTCGAAATTTCAAACGTGAATAATAGAGAAACAAGATAGTTTATATGGCTAATATTAAGTTTAACATTATTCACTTTACGAATGCGAGATTAAAAAAGGTGTAATTAGCTAATGCATTATTTCTAAATTTAAATATGATGACATTAAATGATATTTGACTAGTGTTATGACTGTGGATTTAAAAAATTAATGTAAATAACTAATATTGTATTACAAGGTTTGTATAACATTGTTTACATGTCATTTAGTTAGTATTATTACAATTTTTTTATGATAGATTAAGTTGCTTTTAATAGTGTTATGATTGCATTAGAAATGTGTGATTTATTTTTGCAGGGAAACTTTGGAGAGAAAATTTTGAAGTAAAATTTTGGAGGGAATGTTTGGGAGGGAATATTTTGGAGGGAATATTTGGGAGGGAAAATTTCGTTCTTTTAGCTATAATATTGTTGGCGGTTGACAGTTGCACCATTTTACTTTTTGGTGAGGAGTGTGAGAAAATTTCATTCTCTTTTTCTGTTTTGAGTTATCATTATACTTTTCAGTGAAAAGTCATGGACTTCTTTGAATCAATCTCAGTGTCTGAAGATGTATATGAAGATGGTGGAAATTTTCCTTCAAGTGAGGATTTCAAAGGCATTGATGATGATTTTCCTCTAAGTGGGGATTTTAAAGGCAGTATTGATGAGCTTTCTCCAAGCCAGGATTTTCCTCCAAGCAAGGATTTTCAAGGCACAAACGATGATTTTCCTTCAAGCCAAGGTTTTCCTCCAAGAAAGGATCTACAAAACAACAAACTTGATTTTCCTCCAAGCGAGGATTTTGATGGGACCGATGATGGTGTAGATGATTTTCCTCCAAGCAAGGATTTTAATGGCACTGATGATGATTTTCCTCCAAACGAGGATTTTAATGGGATTGATAATGTTTCTCCCCCAAGCAAGGATTTTGATGCCACCAATGATGATTTTTTCCCAAGCGAGGATTTTAATGGGACTGGTGATGTTTCTCCTTTAAGCAAGGATTTTGATGGCACTGATGATGATTTTCCTCCAAGCGAGTATTTTAAGGGGACTAATAATGTTTCTCCTCCAAGAAAGGATTTTGATGGCACCGACGATGATTTTCTTCCAAGCAAGGATTTTAATGGGACAGATGATGATTTTGGTGAGGATAAAAGCAACAACAATTTTGAAGATGGTTTTCCTCCGAGCCAGGATTTTGATGGCTCTAATGATGATTTTCCTCCAAGCGAGGCTTTTAATGGGAAAAATTATGATTTTGGTAAGGATGAAGGCACCAATAATGGTGAAGATGATTTTCCTCCAAGCGAAGATTATGATGGCCATGATGATGATTTTCCTCTAAGTGGGGATTTTGATGGCAGTGATGATGATATTCCTCCAAGCAATAATTTTAATGGGACAGATGATGATTTTGGTGAGGATGAAGGCACCAATAATGGTGAAGATGAATTTCCTCCAGGTGAGGATATTGATGGCACCGATGATGATTTTACTCCAAGTGAGGATTTTGATGGCATTGATGATGAATTTACTCCAAGCGAGGATTTTAAAGGGATAGATGATAATTCTGGTGAGGATGAAGGAACCAATAATGGTGAAGGTGATTGCCCTCCAAGCAAGGATTTTGATGATTTTTCTCCAAGCAAGGATTTTAATGGGACATATGGTGATGATGAACCTGCCAATGATGTTGATTTAACCTCAAGTGATAATAAAAAAATTTCAAGTCCATAATAAACTTTCCACCCTCCATTAATAATTTTATCAATGCTATAGTTCCAGTTAAGCTTGTGATTACGTTCAATTATGAGATATTTGTGTGAAGTCCCTTCCTCCAAGTTGTTGTCATCACAAATGAAATTAGCATAAGTGATCTTTTGGGACTTAATTAACATAACCTTTGTTAAGTGAATGTTAATAGTCATACTAGTACTAGAGAAAAAATACTTGAAAATTTTAGTTGTTTGTTAGATCTTTGGGAGTCCTCTCCATAAGAATAATATTATTAGTTTAAATAAGAAGGATGATGACTATACCAACCAAAGTCATGTTGGGACAAATTTCGTCTTCCAAACATTAACCCCCTAGCTTGTTAATGTATATACCAAAAAAGGTAGGGGGATAGGGGACAACCTTGCTTGACTTTGATATTACAATTGATTTCTTTTAACTAACCCTCAAATTTCTTGAACTTGGCAATAACCTTCTCATACAAACTTATCACAACAACTCTCAACTCAAAAGGGACTTTTACGTCTTCTAATATTTTCCAAAGGTAAGTTTTGGGCATTGTGTCAAATGTTTTTCTAAAGACAACAAAGAAACATAGAAGATTGGTTTTATTATTATGACACTCCTCGGCAATGGTCCTAAGCATAACAAGGTGGACCTCCACAATTGATTGATAGCTCATAAATCCTACATGCCATTTAGCTCTTTTTCTATGGCTTTCTAGCCATATGATGATCTTCTTTTCCAAAATAATTCCATATAACTTGATTAAAAGAGGGCTAATATTAATGGTCTTATAATTAGATGAATTGTTTTTTATCTCCACTTTTAAAAATAGGAACAATGAGGCTTTCTATCCAGGGTTTAAGGAAACCCAACTTCACTTCTAAATTAAATATCCCGTGGATGTGAGAAATGAGGATATTTCCACCAATGTTTAATATTTCTACTTGGTATCTTTCGATGTCTGTATATTTCCCTTTTTTGGGTCGCTTAACTCCAAACTCTATGTATTCTAAAGATAAAATTTCTTCCACTATAGAAAAGCTTTGAATGTTGTCCACATCATCAGGGGATTCATAGATATTTTTAAGGTAGGAATTTCAATCCCTCAATGGAATCATATTGTTTTAATTAATTTTATGACTCAAAATTTGTCTCGATAATTTCTTAGGCTCTATCTTAGAGAGGTGCAAAAGCTTGAATCTCTTGCTTTATATTTATATAGTATTTTTTTTTCCTTTTAATTAGGTCTTTGTACCTATATATCTTGTTAGATTTTATGGACTCATTAGAAGCATCCCTAATGGATTTTATGGCATGCTTGCATTCTTTATCATACCAAGGGTTGATCGTTCTATTTTTCTTTCTACATAACACTTTGAGATAGAACTTATTAATGGAATTAGAGAGGGTTGTGGTAAAATTATGATAGAGGTATTCAATATTGAGATTATTTAATAGTATATTTAATTCATTATTTAAATCGCTTAAAAATAAATCGGTTTTATTTTTATCGAAGATAAAGTGCTTTTGTTCATTATAATTATATGTTACAGGGATTATGTGCCTGTCAAAATTTAGAGTAGGTGTTAAAGGTCTATGGTCATATTTGAGCTCATGGTCATTTAAGATGTTAAAATTTACTAATTGGTTGTATATAGAGATATCAAATATCATCATTAATCCATGACACTACTACCAAGAAAATGGATACAAGTCTTCTGATTGGATTTTGGCCACTTCATAAGACCATTGCAAATTATTAAATCTTGAGAACTACAAAGATTGATTAGCTTGGTACCAAACAAATTCTCAACCAAGTCCTAAGAGTTTATTTTGTATCTCCTAGCTAACACAATGTACACATATAGCCATAGAGGATTAGGGTTGGGATCATTGCTTAAGATAATAGCTTGGTTAGTTGTTATTCTAGCATGGGAGTCTCTTAGCAAGAGGATACTACCTTCATTTCATAGGTTGTAAACATCATGTTCTAAGCCATTGTAAGGACACTTTTTTATCTCGATTATGTTTTTTATAAAAGGTAGAATTAATAGGTGCAAAATAAAATATTGCTATATAAATATTCTTAGCATTGATATCTAAAATTTCCACCTACAAAAACTATTTGAAAGGATCTTTCTTGTGAATCCATATGAAGAAAAATGTTCTTCTTTATGTAACAATCTATGCCTCTAATTCATCTACGGTAGGATCTCTTATTCTATACCAACCACAAGACAAATCCTTCTATGTTAGGGACCTTAGATTCTTCATGCCCCCAAGTTTCAACAAGCAATATAATATCAAATTTACTAGGGATCCAACTTAACATGGGACCTTTGCTTCATGGAAAACCATGACATTTCTAAGAGAGGATCTAGAGTGTCCCAAATTCCTATTTATTGTTATCTTTTTTGTCTCTATATCTAATAATAGATTTTCTCTTCCTAATTATTGCCCATTTTTATTCATTTATAGCTTCTTTTACCTTTTAAACTTCCTTTATTAATTTAGCTTCATCTTTTGGTATGAGACCTTCCTCTATAAATTTTCTCATCCCTTTTAGACTTGGGGTTTTATTTAGTATTCCATATATATGGTAATTAGAGCTTACCTTCACATGAATGAACCTATCTTTTTGCTCAATTATTTTGTCTAACCTCTATACTTCTATGAGACAACTTGTTTCAATTTGTAATTTTTCCTATAGTTTTCCCTTAACTATTGATAGTGTGTCCTCTTCGTTCTCCTCTTTCAAACAAAAAATTAAGATATTCAAGGTCCTTTTTCTATGCTCATGTTCTAACTCTATAAGCTTATTTATTTCCTCTTTGATGGGTTTGATATCCAATTTACACTCTAACCTATTTAGGGCCAAATTGTTTTTAATTTTTCTTTTAACTCTTTAATAGTGTTCGTCATATTATGATTTTCTAGATTATCAATCTCTCATTGGGTTGATTATTTTTTTTCTTGGCTTTGCTTTTATATTTCTTATAATCTCATCTTCATTTTCTCCAACTTATTTTCCAACCTGATTCTTATAGTATATATCTGTGAATCTTGTCTTCAAATGATGCAAACTTATTATCAAGCATTTCTACTAACTCTGCTTGAAGTTTAGATTATCTTTCTTCCCTATGTTTATCTCAAGATTCTATATTTTCGCAAAGACTATCTAGGGTTAAGTTGATAGGTCTTCCCTTGTAAGATGTTTTTGGTAAATGCAATGCCTCTTAAAAAGGCCTTTGTGAAAAGGCTTGCTAAAACAACTTTGAAATAAATAAATAAAATAAAGGGGAAATAAATTATAACCAAGGTTGGAGAACAAACTTGTGCACCTAAGTAGGTGAAGCTCATGCATTAGGGTTTCACATGTGTGTTGTGAAAATACCCAAATATTGAAATTGTATGGCGGTGAAAATACCCCTTGAAAAATACTTTGAAAATTCCCTGTGAAAGTGCCTTTGTGAAAAAGCCTCAATGAAAATTTCCCATGAAAGTGTCTCCATGAAAATGTTTTAGTGAGAATGTCCAATGAAAATGCCTTGGTGAGGATGCCCTATGAAAAGGCCTTGCGCAAACGACTTTGAAATACATAAAATGATAAAGGAATAAAGAGGAAATAAATTATAACCAAGAAAGGAAGATGTGCACATGCTTAGGTCAAGCTCATGAATTAGAGTTTAGGTATGCCATGAAAATATCTAGATCTTGTGAATTCAATGCCAATCTTGAAAACACATGGTGAAAATCAGGGATAATTTTAAGGACCCATACTTTTTAAAAAGTGTATAAACCTTGGCGAACCTTACCAATTCTTAAAATGTCAACTATAAAATATTTGGCGATATTTTTCTAAAATTATTTCAATTTCTAAGGATTTTATATAGTTTATATAATAATTTGGCGCTTTTTAGAGTGAAAAAAGTTTACCCCATCAAAATTGGGCGAATTTGGGCTTAAAAAAAAGCAAATTGGCAAATCTTTTTTTGAAAAAAAACATGGAAAAATAGCCCATAGGCTAAATTTCGCCCCTAAAATTATCCTTGGTGAAAATGCCCCATGAAGTCTCAATGAAAATGTCGAGTCTTAAAAATACTCGATAAAAATGCCTTAGTGAAAATTCCCCTGAAAATGCCCATTCTTGACTTCAGTGAAAATATTTTTTTTTATTAAAATCAAAGTAAAATAAAATTTAATTTAATTTGATATTAATATTTATATTATAAAAATTGATTTAAAAACACTTAAAATTCAATGAAAACGCAAAAATATAGTAAGAAAATGAGTTGATAAAAGTTGTAAAATATGCTACATAAATATAGAAATTAGAATAACTCATAATATTAGAAGAAAGGTACGAGTAGATAACATTTAACGTTATTCTATTCATGGGAGTAGTTGATAACATTTCAGGTTATTTTATTATTGAATTAAAGTTTATGCATCTAAATATGCAAATATTGTCAATGACTTGAAACAAAAACAACATTTCAACTACTATGTATTAAAATTAATAAATTATTTGTAGGTACAAAGAGAATTATAATTTCATGAAATAAATTAGTAGATTATAAAATAGAGATGTAATCTAACGTAAATATTTTTTTTTATTAAAATTAAAGTAAAATAAAATTTAATTTAATTTTATATTAATATTTATATTATAAACATTGATTTAAAAACACTTAAAATTCAATGAAAACACAAAAATATAGTGAGAAAATGAGTCCATAAAAGTTGTAAAATATGCTGCATAAATATAGAAATTAGAATAACTCATAATATTAGAAGAAAGGTAGGAGTAGATAACATTTAACGTTATTTTATTCATGGGAGTAGTTGATAACATTTCAGGTTATTTTATTATTGGGTTAAAGTTTATGCATCTAAATATGCAAATATTGTCAATGACTTGAAACAAAAACAACATTTCAATTACTATGTATTAAAATTAATAAATGATTTGTAGGTAGAAAGAGAATTATAATTTCATGAAATAAATTAGTAGATTATAAAATAGAGTTGTAATCTAATGTTTACAATTGTGTACGTGTAGAGCAATCAAAAGTCCAATTCAATGTAGGAATGGGGAGGTGGGATTTGTCTCTGAGTTTGCTTAGGATGGGAATCATTACAAATAATTAAGCTATGATATTTATAGTTTAAGGATTAAATGCTCTCAAAGATAAAGGGGTATGATATTTATAGTTTAAGGATTAAATGCTCTCAAAGATAAAGGGGTTTGAAAGGTCTTAATGATAAGTAATTCAATAATAAGTTTGTAGTCTCTCCCATCAAACACTTCTTACAAACTATAGTTGATATTTAGCATCGGAGTGACTATAAATTATTTCATTTTTTTTCAATTGTTTCAATTCTTTCTTTATTTAGGTTCATTATCAAGACATAAATGATGCCAAGTTATCAATCCTTCAGCTTCTTTTCTTTTAATAAATATAGAAGCAATGCTACATCATTAGGTTGATTTCATGATTTAACAATTGGTAGGAGTCTAATTAATAATTAGTAGCCATGTTTGATTAATGATTAAATCATTATCATCTAAATAATTTAAGTGTTTTACAATGTATGCTACTTCTTTGATTCTCCTTTTTGACTTATTATTGGAAGTTGAAGGGTAGTTAACTCAACATTGTTATTTTCTTAATGATTAGGCTTGGTAGAGGCTCAAAATATTGACAAAAAAATATGGAGCATATCACCATCACTTTGATGTTAAATGTCAATTACAATAATTTAGAAACATTTTTACTTGATACAAACCTAAAATTATCAAGAATTTGCCAATGAGCCATCTCGATGATAAATGAATTCAAGCATCTTGAGCTCTTAATTCATATTTTAAGAAGCCTCAACATGAAAGTAGACAAGAAGGGAAACCTAATGATATGCTTATGAGAGGAGGTTTTTAAGACAAAGGAGGGGTTGACCAGCCATAGTGTCACCTCAACCTCTCATGACATGTAAGCAATTTATGATGAACATGCCCATCCTCAACACTTGTCTTATTTCTTGTTAAGCGGGTGTGAAGGGGAAGAGAGTTAAAGAAGTCATGTCACCCCATAGCAACATGGAAGTTACTCCAACATGTACTCTTAGAGAGAACAATAAGATGGAAACATCCTCTCCTACAAGTGGAAGCTCGTGGGATTTAAAAGGATTATGGCAAGTCCTCCTTGAACCCAACATAAATTCTCATGAGAAGGATACGAAGGGTTCTGTTGCTTTCTCCTTCCAATGTAGTTGGGTTTTTTAGCATTGAACAATCCTTATCGTCAAGGTTTGAGACAACCATGGCACTTTGCTTTATCATAGCAAGTGATGTGTTCTCTATGAGCTAAATGGTTTGCATAAAGTGCTCAAGTAATGCAAATAGGATGTAGCAGCAGTATAATATGACCTATTTAGCCTTGCAATGGACACAATGGAAGATGAGTTTGAGAAGTAGAACTTGGAAGCAAACATAGTCTAGAATGAATGTGCAATTGGTATGGTGTCTCAAACTCGATAATAAAGGTAATGTGAAGAAGAAACTAAGACATTCATGAAAATGCACAAGGAAAAATAATTGGAAATGGATTTTCAACTAATGTATTTATAGTCATTGATAAGGTGCATCATTGTCCATCACAATCTTCCTCTAAAAGTAGTTTCATCTCCCCCAAACACCATGTAACCATTGAGAAACCCATATTTTGTGGTTTTTCAATAGTCTCAAAGGACGGTTTGGCAGCCTAGTGCACCCTCTCGTTGGATTAGATGGAAGACTATGTACCAGCACTATGGAGCAAAGGATATCAATGTCAACCAATAAAATGGATGTGAAGAACATATAACTAGATTTTTTGAAAGGATTGTTTTTGTAAAGCACATGTATGAAAGGATTTTTTTGTTTCATGAAAGTTGTGTATAGGTCATATCTTACTGGATATGGAGAAAGCCACCCTTTCCTAATTCCATTCACAATATCTCCCTTCTATAAATTAATTTGGTTAAAACATCATGAATGCACATGCATAATAAGAAGCCATTTCGATAGAAGCCACACGATCCAAATTTCCTTGACAATATCTCGATTATTATATTTAATTTGATTAAAAAATCATGAATGGACATCCTGTCCGTTTAAGTGTCATTTCAATCTTCTCTAAGAGCAAGATTAATCTTAATAAAAAGAAAAATTCCACGGTTGCTAGGATTTGACAACGAATGCGAGAAGCATATTGCATATAGCTTTTGTGGAATGTTTGAAAACAAAAATATAAATTTAGCATTTCAATGGGATAATATTAAGGTTTGAAAATATTTTATTTAGTGTACATATGAAAATAGTGCATGGTGAATTATGAAAATATTTGCTGTACATATGAAACTAATGTCTGGTGGATCATGAAAACATTTGATGTACACCGTATTACATGAAGCAATTATGTAATTAAAAGATCAGAAGAGATCTTTGTAAAAAAGAATAATACCATTTGTATAATGAAAAAGATGGTTGTCAACTAGGCTTACTTTAGGTGGTTTAAAGGAAGAGTACCTAGTGGGTTTTACCAAGATTTATTTCACATGAAAAATCGAAGAAAGCTATTGATATTTTAGCTAAAGTAGTATCAATAAAATCAATACATATACAAGTATAACATATCAATATAAATAACAAAAAAGGAAAAAAAAAAAAAGAGTAATCTTACTTAACCCTTATATTATAATTAACTCCATGTGAATAATGATACTTATTTTGAAATTATTTACAATTCCATCTTTTAATCACATAGCTACTTCATAAAACCTCCAGTAGTCACCACAAAAAAATGTTCTATAATCTAAGATGAAAAAAACAAATGAATACCTATCTCCTATAAATAGAATAATAAAGAGAAACATAGAAGATATCATCATCAAATCGATATCAAAGTAGACATAGAGATTACTACTCTAAATTTGTCCACAACAATGGATCCCAATACCATCCATTGACTTCCCTTTGATAATTCATCTGCATTCAATTCCCTAAATAAATGAGTAAAATAAATTGTTTAAAGTTGGCAACATAGGTCTCCAATAGGTTTGAGCATGATGTTTTGTAATTGTGCACTTACATTCACCAATTGTTGACAAGGGAGGAATCCCCATAAATCTTTCTATTTTTATAGTATCCACTACACACTTTAGCAATAATCTTATAGCCTCAAATTCAAGATTAATAGGTTTGAGCATGACATTTTGTTATTTTGCACTTGCATTCATCCAGTTGATGACAAGGGAGGAATACCCATAAACATTGTTGTTTTTAACACTCTTATTCACTACACACTTTAGCAATAATCTTATAGCCTCAAATTCAACATAGTTATTGGGAGTCAGCCCAATGCCTACTTTAAAATTCACATGATGAGAATTAGATATAAATAAAAATCCTCTTGCAACATTGCTAAACATAGGTGTACCCTACCTAACTCCATAAAAAAGTCCTAAGGATGAGACTTATCAATTGTCAATTCTCCAACATGGCAAGGGACATTGTCCTTAATAGGCATTATGATACTAGATGCCATAACCCTTGCAATACAACTTGAAAAGAAGGAATATATTTGTCTTCTATGATTTTAGAATTCCAAGCTAGCCATATTCCCATATAATTAGGCATGGTGAATCTCTATCCTCTTTCAATTCTTTTTTGCTAAAGTTCCCCTACTTCAAACATTCCTCCATTGTCTAACCATTCCATACATTTGGAATATTAGCTATATGTTTTTATTCTTTCCAAATCTGCCAAGAAAAAGGACAATTTATTAGTAAGTGGCAAATAGTTTCTTCCTCCAATCTACACAACATGCATATCCTTGGACCTTGTCAACATCTCCTTTGCAATATTTCCCACGCTAATGCCTTATTTTTTAAAGCTAACTAAAGAAATATTTGAGTCTCTTTGGGAGATTTTAATTTCCAGTTATGCTTCCACCACCAAACAAACTCTTGAAGATATGTAGCAGCCATATATTTATATCCAAGGAACTCTATATATTCACCCTTAATTTTGTTATTTTCTCATGTAAGGGTATCCACATCATCCCAAATATGTCCCCTCCTAAGGATTTATCTATAAGCATTCCAATGAACCACCTATTCTCCTTCAAATCCCAATAGATATGCATTCTTCAATTCATATTGCTAATTGCTAAACATTTGTAGAAAGAGAACCCGCACTTGATTGAGGGTATACATATATCTATTCTAAAGAAGCCCAATAATTTCATCCAATAGTATTATCCATTCTCCACAACCCAAGATAGATTCAAGTACACCAATTATAACCTACTCACTACTTCTCACTTTCCATGCCAAAATTCTCAATCACTTGATAGGCTTGAACTAGAATCTTTCATTCAATCAAGATCTTTTTCATCAAAGAAATTTTGAGGTAAAAAATGGCTCTCAAAACAAAACAAAAAAGTGTTGTTAATATCAACTTTGAAAGAACCAATAGGATTCAAGATGGTGATGTCAACCATAAGCATAAATAGTGTTGGAGGGAAAGAAAAAAAACTACTTTTTTCTTGTATTTTCAACTTATATCTTAATAGGTTTACTCCAATTTCAAGTGTAGGCACTGATTGGGCGTGGAATTGAATTCCGCATTCACATTACATACTTTTAATATACCCATTATGAGATAAACTAAAAATACATAATAATAAAATAAAAATAAAAGCAATTTTCTCATTCATTAGATGTGGAAGCATCCAAAAAATTATCACACTTAAATCTATTGACTTATGTATTTTGTTCTATAATTTTCCTCCATCTAACTTATTTTGAAAGAATCCTCCATAAGCTCTTAGTTTCCAAAGAATTGCCAAAAGGACAAATGTTCTCCAGACAAAATACAACTTCTTCCCTTGGTATTTCTATAATCTACCACTTTACAAGTGGAATTCCCTCATTCTCTTTTTTGTCAAACCAAATTAATTTAAAACATAGCTTTCAGATTTTTTCTAAGACACCTTTTTCGATATAGGCTGAGTAATGCCAAAAAAATGGCCTCTGGAACATACTTTACTAAGGTCAACCTCCTCCTATAAACAACCATCTATTGCACCAATTTTATATTTTGGCTTCAATCTTCTCTAACAATCATCCCCAATCTCTCTCCCACTTAGGATTTATAAAACCCATATATTTAAAGCCATCTTAAAAATTAAACGTTTAAAATGAAATATCATTACCTACCTTTGTTTTGGCCCTTACCCAGACCAATAAAATAGATTGAAGATTTATGCACATTAAATTCTATACGGCCTATTGTTATTTCACAGGTATCCAATTTTTCTTGTAGCTTTCTATGCTCCTACACTTCCATTAGAGAAAAACAAGACATCATCAATAAATAAAATATGGGTTAATGATATTGCCCTACAAATTTTGACCCTTGAGATTTTCCTGCCATGTTTGCCTCCATTATAGCTATACTCAAAAGGAGCAAGGGGAATAAGGGGCATCCTTGTCTTAGCTCTCTGGATGGCCTATAAATAATGAAGCTAATACATTAATAAGCACAACAATGGACATAGAAAAAATACATTCCACTATCTATTTAACCATTGGAAGGCTACAATCAACATGTAGAAGCATCAATTTGAGATAAAGCAAATTTTGGTTATATTATATGCTTTGAATAAATCCAATTTCATGAGCATATTAGGATAATTCTTAGTCTTTATTTTATGAAGAGCCTCTTGAGATGCCTCTATGGCTTAAAAAAATTTCTACTAACTTAAAAACTAAGTTGCTCTTGCGGGAAAATACTTAAGAAGATTCTCTTAACTCTAATTGCCAAAATATTAGCAATAATTTTGTAAACAAAGTTACATAATGATATATACCTAAACTTATCAAAAGTTTTGGGGTTATTCCTTTTTGGTATCAAAGTAAGGAATGTCCTCCCTACTCAATAAATATGAGAAGGTCCTCCTTAACAAGATCATAAAAAACAATAAAAAATCCAATGACCAATCATCTAATATAGGGCTTCATCTCTTCCTTGGAGATTTCTTCCATCAACATTTGATTATCTTCCTTTATCATAAAGCTCGGAAACTATGAAGTTAACTTCAAGACATGGAAAATTTTAAGGATCCATAATTTTCTCAAAGTGTAGAAACCTTGGCAAATCTTACTAATTATTAAATGTGCAACCATAAAATGCCTGGTGATGTTTTCGCAAGAATATTCAAAATTCTAAGGATTTTATATAGTTTTGGGAAAAATTTGGCGATTTTCAGAGTAAAAAAAATTATCCCCTGGAATTTGGGTGAATAATTTTTAAAATAAAGGCAAATTCGCGAAATATTTTTGGGAAAAAAGGTCGAAAAATAGCCCAAAGGCTAAATCTCGCCCCTAAAATTTTCCCTGCTTCAAGATTTAAACTATATTTTCCCTATCTAATTATTTGTAAATTGGTTGAAAATACTTAACCCATAGGTTTACTTTGTATAATAAATTTCTAACAAATTTAACTTATTCATTTTTCATTTCCTAAATAGTATTGACCCTCTTCGAGTGATTATCAAAATCATAGATTTTTTGTGTGTGTGTTTTCATCCCCCTTTTCTTACCACACGTAGTCTACTTTTCACCATCATTACACTATCACCATTCCACCATCCTTCTCTTCTTCATTTTCATTTTCTTTTAATTTCAATGTCTCCTCCTCCCTACCTATTTCGTGTGTGTGTGTGTGTGTGTGAGAGAGAGAGAGAGAGAGAGAGATTTTGTTCTCAAAGGTTTTAAGATCCTTATCCGTACTCTTTTTTTTTTCTCTTTCTTGACCAACACTTGAAATTCCTCCTCTTCCATCCAAATTGGATTGAAATTGAAGTGGTTAGCTGGATTATATTCATGCTTCTCCAACTGAATAAGTATAAGTTAGTGATCAGAGCCATCCCATGAATCCACCTAGGATTTAGCCCTACCGATTTCATTTAAAAGAGTCTTAGAAATCAATAATCAATATATTCTACTAGAAACCTTAGCTTCTCCAATCCTATTATTACCCCAAGCCGGCATTAGCTTTATGGGATCTACATTGATTAATCTAGAATCCTCAATCTTGTGTTTGAAAAATTCTAACAATCTGCGGCAACCTAGTAGACTACCCTTGGGCCTTATCCCTACTCAAATAAAATTCAATTTCCCACCAATGGTGATCATTTCTTCCTTAACACAACTTTGAGTGAAAACACCTTCCCTAAAAAGTAGTTTATCTTCAAAACGACCAGAGCAATTAATTATTGAAATCCTTTGTCTTAGGTATTTAAAAATAACATTTTTCCAAATACCTAAATCAATAAGAGAAAATCCGATAAAGTAATATATTTCTTCCACCAAGTAAGTAATCCTCAAGAATTCCCTATAGCATATAGGGATAGAAAGTCCCAATATCTCATAAGTTTATCCAAACTCCTAATGACCTTGTAACCATCCCCCACTATTTTTTTGGATAATAAAACATCATGTTTGTGTAATTCCACCCAATCATCAAAAGAAAGTCTTTTAGAGGGTCTTCCAAGACCTCTTATATTCAACAATAAGTCAATAATATGGGCACCTAATAGGGTTTTGTCCTACTCTAATGGTCCCATTGATATATTTGTGTTTACCTTATTTTATGTCTTTTAATGTTTTCTCTTGAACATGTTGTAAAAAGGAATTTATTCTCATTGTGATGATGGAAAATTCTTACAAGTTCTAGACCTATCTATTAGGAATTTTTTATCCCACCTCATTCTCCCATTTTCCAGATCTTAAATGATATCTACAATAACTTATTTCTTTCATAATATCCCTAAACCAATATTTCCTAGATTAAAACCCCCATCTTAAGAGAAATATTCAAATTGACTATAAGTAGGGTTTACATTTTCATTATCGGGGAAAGGATATTATTTTTCCCATTACAGGGATCCCTAGTATTACTATTATCCCTAGAACACCACGCATGACTCTCTATCATTTCTAAAGGGGTAGTCATCATATTTTCCAAAGGTTGTCATTTCTTACAAACCATTATTCCAAGTCTAGTTTAGGGATATTTTCACCTAGTTATAGGTAGAAATGTTGTGGTTCGACCCTACCATTATTGAACATCATATTGACACATGTCCTAATGTTTCACCAATATGATATAAAAAAGAAGCCATCTCACCCCTCCAAAGCACATGCTATTAAAGTGGAAATCGAGAAACTACATCAAGCAGGATTCATTTACCATATTGTGTACATGTCTTAGGTATCCAACCATGTCCTTGTTAAAAATAAACAAGGCACCATTTGTGTATGTATTGATTTCAGAGATCTAAATCAAGCAAGTCTCAAATACAACTTCTCATCGCCCTTCATCGAAAAAGTAGTCGATGCTTGTTCTAGCCATGAAGTCATATCATTTATGGATGGATTTTTTGGATACAATCAAATACAAATTTGCAAACATGATTAGGAAAAAAGGTTTTTACTAAACCATGGGGAACTTTTGCATATAGTGTTATCATGTCATTCATATTCAAGAATGTTGGAGCCACATTTCAATGCACTATGTCCTACATGCTTAACGACATGGCATGAATCATCCTAGTGTACCTTGATGACCTTATATCCAAGTCCAAAAAGTAATCCAACCATTTCAATGACCTTCACACCATCTTTTTGTGATGTAGACAATACAACATACTCTTAAACTTCCTCAAATGCATCTTCATTGTCACAACAAGACATTTAATCAGGTTCATTGTATCCCAATATGGGATCATCGTCGATCCCTTGAAATTTAAGTCCATTCTCAAACTACCTACCACCAAAGACGTGATGTCGATTGCAGAGCATCAACAGAAAATCCAATTTTATTCATCGTTTTGTCCCCGATTATGCTGCGTAAGTGCAAGGATTTCTATGTCTCCTTTGAAAGGATATGCCTTTCCAATGGGACAATCAATCACAAAATTCCTTCGAGGAATTAAAGAAAGAACTTACCTCTTCTCCTTTGGTTTCCACACTCAAATATGACCATGATTTTTTACTTTATGTCTCAACCTCCCACAACTTGTTTGCTAACATCTCAGTTCAAACAAATGAGGATCATTGCAGGTACGTCATTTACTACATCAACAGAACATTGTTTGGACCACCACTCAATTACATTCATGATGAAAAATTAGCCTTATTTGTATTCCTCTTAGTCCAAAAACTGCACCACTACATCTTGCTACAAAATACAATAGTAATCACCAACTCAAACCCCATGCATTACATATTAGGTCGGTGACTTATCAATGGTAAGTTTACTAGATGGTTCATTGAATCATTATACTTTAGGAATTCAGAACCGAGTTTTTGATGCCAAAAAGTAAGAAACCCTTAGACCTCGCCAAGTTTATAGTTGATCTCCTGACTAACGTATTGGCTCCCCTATAAATAATCAATTTATTGGAAAACACTTGTTCATACTTTCCACCGAAGACCCTTGGTATGGAGACATAATAACATATCTTTGCACACATAATTTTGCTTCTCATATCTCATGTAACGATATTCATCATATCCATCACTAAGACCCTCATTATCTCCTCATAAGATATCTTCTCTACTAACGAGGCTCTTACTTATTGGTTGGATATTTCCCAAAAAATCCTCTGCACTAGGTAATTTTTTCCATCTCTTTTCAATGACTGTATTCATGCCATCAAATGATGTGAAAACTATCAAATATTTTCTAGAAAAACATGAGCTCCTTCAGCTCTTTTACACCCTTTCGTCACCGTCGATCCATTCTATAAATGGGGAATCGACTTCATGGAATGTTTCCCCCCGTTTTCCAATGGCCACAAATATATCATCATTGTCATATATTACTTCAACAATTTTTCCAAGACAATGCCTGATCTGAATCTTAGGGGGGCATATACTCTAAGTTCATATGTAAAATTCATAAGGCCATATTTTTTATAAAGTGTAAAAGGGAGCATGATGGACATGTAATTAATGGAGTTATTTAATCAAAGTTTACGTGGTTAACAAGACACCTTATAAAAAGGTAGTATGGAGAGAGTTAGGATCGAGAATAAGAGGTCCTAAAATTGGTCTCATCGCATGTAATGGTTCTTCTTAATAAAATATTTCTTCTCCAACTATCTCTTGTATTTTCATGGTGTATTTCATTTATATATTTTTTTTATCAATATTCATTCTTAAAATTTATTGGTAATATGCAAATTTTCTCTCCTCCTCTCTCTTCATTCAAGCCTTCTAGATCTTGGGGAAGAAATACAGAACTTGAATGTTGAGAGAGGAGGAGATAAAATATGCAAACTACCAAGAAATTCAAAGAAGGAGCATTGACAAAAAATATATATAAATGAAATACACTATGAAAATGAAAGAGAGCGTTGGAGAATAAATATTATATTAAGAGGAACCATTACGTACAATGAGGCCAATTTTAGGACCTCTTCTTCTCAATCCTAATTCTCTCCCTGCTACCTTTTTATAAGGTGTCTTGTTGACCATGTCAACTTTGATTAACAAAATCCATCAATTACATGTCCATCGTGCTCCCTTTTATAATTAATAAAAAATATGGCTGTATGACTTTTACATCCACTTAGACTATATGCCCCCCTAAGATTCAGATCAATGCTCACCTTCAACAACAAAAGTGCCACTTCCATTCGATTCTTTTTCAATCACTTCATCACACATCTTGGCATACCTAAACAATTGGTCTCTAAAAATGGAACTCATTTCCAAAATGATATTTTCCAGGAATTGTCTTTCTTGCTAGGATTCAACCATGCATTTTCCACCCCTTCCTATCTACAATAAAATGGGCAAGTTGAGGTTGTCAACAAAATCCTCAAGACCATGCTTAGATGGATAGTTAGCAAGAACAAGACCAATTGGCACCACATGATTTTATTTGCACTCATAGCATATAGAAATTCAGTTAAAACTGCAATAAGATTCACTCATTTTTCATCTTGTTTAAAATGCCAAGGTAGTTTAATCCATCGAGTGTGAGATTCCCACCCTCCAAATCACCACCGAACTACTCCATGATACTCCTACGCTTGAACAACACATTTTCCCTCTGGAATATCTTAACAAAGAACGTTTCGTCTTGTTACAACAAAGTGAGTACATGAAGGCATGTTCTAAATATCATTATGACCACCGAGTTCACCCTCGCATTCTCGACAAAGGTGATCTTGTACTCATTTTTTATGCTAGACATGACACTAAACTAGGACCTGGTAAGCTCATTCACCTTGGGAAAGTACCCTATATCGTTAAAATATGTTTCCCCAAAGGCATATAAAATAACATCTTCTTGAAAACCCTATCAATGGGTTGTACTTGAATAAATTGTACCCGTAACCGACACAGTCATTTTCCATAAGATTGTAGATACACCACTTTTGTTTCTTTGTTTTATCTTTTTTACCATTTCCATACTCATTTTTTTCTCAAACATCATTTCCATTTCCTTCATAGATGACATCAAACATGGACTATTATGTTGGCTTTATTGACAATGCAAGTTGTTTATCAAAGAATCTCTCATCTTTTGCTTGGGCTATTTACATCTCGACGCATATGTTATTCCACATTGGTGGTGCATGTCTCATTCAAGCCACTAATAACCAAACCGGGTATGATGTCATAATTTAAATATTGGTTGATATAATCCACTTTAGCATTCACCATCTTCACGTCCATCTGGATTCTCAACTCCTTATCGCCTACTTCAATAGCATCTTCCACATTCATGATCCATTCCTCTTCTGAAAGTAACTACGACTGAAAAAATTGGATCGACAGTTTGAAACCATCATGTTCATATATGTCCCTAGAAGTTCTAACATATTTGTCGATCACATCGAAAATTATGTTTTGGATTGGCATTTATTATATTGATCAATCCACTATCCATTAAAGGAAATAAAGTTTATGTCTTTACCATATATATATATATATATATATATACCTCATGGGTCGCATAAAAAATAGCCTTATGGGGGTACATCAAAAAATTTTCTTCCATAGGAAACCATCAAAATAGATATACAAAATGGGGCTTATAGTCCATAAAGAAATGTGGTCCATGACCTACACATATATACACATCTCCCTCCCCATGAGAGGGAGGAGCCATCAAATGCATGGGTACCACTACCTTTGGTGTAGCCATTGCTGCTAATGGTGGTGGTGGTCACGAAACTACTAATGGGCCCAATACTGCGAGAGGGGGTAACGCTCCTACTCCTACAGAACCTGCTACTATTGCTACCCCCTAGGAAGCCCTGATATGGTGACTCTGGAAAACCACACATGATCACCACATGAGAATGCACCACCTGGGCTCACACCCTCTAGAATATGGAGGCATGTCACCACCAACCGGTCATCCAAGTCAACCCATAGCCGTGTATGCATGCCCTCAAGGGAAACCAAAAAACGCCACTCAAGTTTGGCATGCCTAGCATTGGGGTCACCCCTTGTTGGGGATCCCCCATCGATACCTCTACTTCCTTCCCCATCCTATGGGAAGGAATCATTTTATTGGTGTCATCGACATTGAGCTTAACCATATATGTTGTTGTGGCTCAACCTAGAAGAGGAACAAATTCCATATATGAATCCAGCAAATAACACCAAACAGTTAGTTTCTCACATATATATGATAGTCAAAGAATACAAGAAAACTATAAAAAGTAAAGTGTGAATAGGTTATGATATAAAGAGTTACTCACCCATGCGTCCCCACCCATCACCAAGAACATGAGGAGGGAGATTTGGATCTCCCTAGAAGTCAAACCCTCTCCAAGGATACTCCTCCACCAGCCTTATCCTCTGTCTCCAAACAATCAGGTAGTTCAGTGTGAAAACCTAGCCCACTTGATTTCCACCAGTACAAGTCATCACTATGCCATAAAACACCATCGAGGCTCCCTTGGCCATTGAACAGACACAACTACGAGCAACCTTAGTGATGTTAACCACTCAAAGAAAAAATAGCATAGAATTGAAGTATAAAAAAATTACATGGGCCCCTCCAAACAACACCTAGATAACTGAGCACACATGTTGAAAACCAACATGTGTTCCCATACCACCTCAAAACTATCACCCAATTGCTTCTCCATAAGGAGAATTCTTCCCACAAAAATCCAGTGGCTAGTAGTATACCCCAAAAAGTGAACCACCGCGGTCCCCACTACCCACACTATCAAATATTGTATAGATGAAAGAAGGATGCCCCCATCCTTCTTCACTATCGGGTATACCCCATAGTATTGGTAGAACAACTGATCAAAGGTACCCTTACCACTTAGAGATGGATGGATCTCCTCTCAAATCCCTTAGATCAACAAACTAATCATAAAGTAAATATTGAAATAGTCGAGAGTGATCCTCTCAATGTACACAATGAAACAATCCACTTGGGACTCCATAAAAATATCAGATCCCATAGGAGCTATGATCCAGATGGACATTGGTGGCCACCAACCTATTCCACTGGCTCAAAGACATAGTTTTCCATCATGGAAGTTTTTTTACAGTTTTTCAGGTCTTGATCTTCTGGGGTCGTTTTGAGGCCCTCAACGACATTTTTTGGGCATGGCAATGCCGAAGCAATGACATCATTTGAGTTGACAACATAAAGTCCTTCTTGGCCAAACCTTTTTGATGATATATAGAGTTCCCCAAATGGATATCATATGGAAGAGTTGCGCCCCTGGGAATTTGATGTATCAACTAACCACATTGGGGCCAACACACCTTTTGGAGTTTCATCTCTCAATGTTAGGGTTTTCTCATTGATGCTTTCTGTTAAAAATGAATTTCTAGCCTCATTGTAACTCAATATTGTGGATTAGTGTAGCTGACACATCCCTTTTCAAAGATAAGCTACTACCATCTAGAGCTAGTTTGTATTGCTTTGCAGTTTACAGTGTTTCTCCATTCCAGTCATTAATAGAATTTGGGTTTTACTATACTACTGTGTTTTCTACAAAATATTTATGTATATTTTCGTTTTATTTCATTTCCTTCACTTCATTCTCCAGTAATATAGATCAATATGATCACTACACCTCATAATGGGGAAATCCCAAAACTTCAACAACCTTATTTCTTGTAGACACTATAGAAACTGAGGCTACCATGCCACTTCATCCTACAAAGCATTGAAGTGACACTCACACCAATCAATAGACATATCAGTTTCCTACAAAACCAACCAAGCAAAATATAAGTTAGTACTTCAAATTAACTCATCTATCTTTCATTAGAGGAAATTTGAGGTCTAAAATGGGCCTCCTAGGGAAAATAATAAAATAATAGTTAAAATAATGAAATAATAGTTAAAATAATAAAATAATATTTATTAATTTTGGAGGAAGAAAGAAAAAAACTACTTTTTTGGTTTGTATTTTCAACATATCTCCCTGTGTTTTTACTCAAATTTCGATCGGAGAGCACTCGTTGGATGCAGAATTAAATTCCGCATCTAACGAGTACCCGTACTGCATACTTTTGACGGACCCTACTGCCCCAAAATTTTGCATCCAATTCATCATCACATTTTTTTAAGTATTTCTTGTTTTGGGGGCAGCAGGGTCCATCAAAATTATGCAGTGCGGGTGCTCGTTTGATGCGGAATTTAATTCTGCATCCAATGACTGCTCTCACTCCAAATTTGAGTAAAAACAAAGGGATATATGTTGAAAATACGAACAAAAAAATTAGTTTTTTTTATGACAAATATCTCAAGTCAACGATTATGGTTGACTGATTTTATTGAAATTCTATTGGTTCTTGAATTCCAACTCATCAATAAATTATTATTGGATTGTTTTTTATGTGATGGCTCATTTTCTTATAAGACCCATTTTAGACCTCAAATTTCCTCTAATGAAAAACTGATAAAAACCACAACCACGTAAGTCATTTTGCAAAAAAATCATGTGCTCGCACAACCCACAAGACTTACAACTCACACAACATACCCACATGGGCATAAAACCCAAAAACACATACAAGCATGCAACAGTATGACCAAATCCCACGTGGTCAAACCACATGGGAATTGTACCAATGGACCACACTACCATGCAATAATTATCAATAATTGTTGCATGGATAAACTTTGTGTCCCAAAACACTTAATCTCGGCATGGGGTGCGACCCTCTCCAATAGAATGCTACATGAATTTCTCAAGCAGGATATGCATAACCCAGTCGCACGGTAGTGTGACTAGTTATATGAATAGTCATGAAATTTCACCACGTGGGGAAATTATCCCACATCCCTCACAATACACAACTATTGAAGAAATTGTTGCATTGTTTTGTTTTCCAAAACCTTTGAAACCCATGTGTTTGCATGAAAAATCATATCGTGGTTTTGTATGGTTACCTAGGGCCCCTAAGAAAAAAATTTAATGGATGAAAATAACATGAAGGTGATGATGTCTTACTTGGAAATCTCTAATTAGAAAACAATTTTCCCAAACTCCTAGAATCAACGGAAGTAGGTTTTGGCAATCACTAAAATGGAAAAAAATATTTTTGAAATATAGGCCCACCACTATTTATAGCCATTTGACCCAAACTTAAACTAGCCCATTTAGGATATCCATAGCTATGTTTGACACACCATCAACTCTGTCGTAATCAATATCACGAGCTCTTTGTTGTAGTACCATTTGTTTCATTTCCCACGAAATTTCATTAGGACCCCATTTTTTGACAATTCCCCAGGTACAATTATCCATTTTTTATACTGTTTGCACCATTGAATTTTTTGTCCCACTACCTTCTTATCAAGTGTATCTCCTTAAACCCTCCATATATCCAGTTATTCCATTGATATACCTAATGTTCTCTTTACTCAATACTTCACATCACATCCTTCTTTATATGATGCCTTTGCTGAGCCATAAAATTCTCCCATCATGGGTGTGCATGTAACACCCCAACCTTAGACATTAGTATAAGTATAACAACATATGGTTGAAGTAAAATGTCAAGTAATATAGTAAAAAGAAAAAGAAAATGTGCACTTGTAATTTAATTGAAGTGCATGCGTGACAAGTGTTTCATCCATGCAAAATTAAGAAATTCAGTAAAATATGGAAATTTAGTAATAAAAGGGGGGAAGACCAAGAAGCAAGGGATCTAGTCTTGTTGGTTTATTTTGGGGAGATTGTTGATTTTTATGTTGATTTTGTATTGTCTGTGGACCTATTAAGAGGGAGGATAGGGGGGAGGAGAAGGTGGAACAAAAATGGTTAAAGAAAAGAGTTAAGGTCTCACCTAGTCTGGCATAGTGTTAATTGTTGAGGGATCCACGACCTTAGATTTCTGCTAGGGGTTGTTCGGGTGGAGAGTTTTCCTCCCCAATTGTTTTTTTGGATAGAGAATCTATTGACTAAATGAGGACAAAATATGCATGCAAATTGGTTAAGTTGGTCATCATCAACATAAGTAGTGACTCTTCTTAGTGGCTTACAAGTTCAATTTCTACTTGTTATATTATATTATTTCATTCATGAATGTACGCTAGATATGTTAACACCAAAAAATTGTCCACTTTGCTCATCCCTTAGCCACACCATATCCTTACATCATGACCACTTTCCATTTCCACCTCTTTGACCTTCACATGTATAAAATCCTAAAGTTGCAAATTAAATTGGCCCATAATTAATATTTTTGATATTTCCTCTTTCCACAAAAGAGGGAAGTTGGCACATTCCTTAAAATTGGGAAAAGAGAGAAAAATCCCCCAAAATAAAGCAAAATTCCCAAAAAGTAAAAAAGAAGTGGGACAAGATAAAATCCCATAAAAGGGGGGAAAACCTAATGCTTATCCAAATACTAGTGGTCACCAAATACCACGGGCCACCAAAACCATCCATCATTTTGCCACCGAAGACCTGTAATACCCCCAGTTTTGACTTGGAATGCATTTAATCAAAATGATGTAAATGATGTAAATATGATGGTATGGATTCCTAGTGCAGAGATCAAGGCCAAGGCCCGACTAGATAATGGCTAGGCATGTATGATGTATATATTTTTATTTGGACCATATGGTCGTCTTATCATGCCAATTCGAAATGTATGTAAATATTATGTTGAAAATTAATAAGATGGTCCAAGATGGATGTGTAAAGAGCACTAGAGGGGCTATGATTCCACTAGAGGGGAAGAGTAAGGAGGCCTATGGGGAAACCAAATCCTATGTTTCCATGTGTCAACCTTAGAACTCATCCAAAATCTACCATGTGCTTTAAATAAGCTAATTACCTTCTCTTGACTATTAAATCTAATCACTGAATTCATATGTGAGGTTGGTGAGAAAAGTCACTTCATGTAGTTATTGAAGCATGGGAGTTGTGACAGTTATGTTAGCTATCAGTAGTCCTATTTCTTCTATGGTTAGAAGCTATGTCAGTTGTCTTTTCACCCTTACCTCATATCCTTGGAGTCAACAAATTTTTTTATCATTCTCTCATGCATGCTCCTACACTACGTAAATTTTTCCATTGCTGTTCATGTCCATTACCAGACTGTGTTTAACCCAGAAATTCGAATTGGGAGACAAAGCTACAATTTTGGAAGGAAAATATATGGCTATAGGTGAGCATGGAGGTTGGGAAATCTAGGAACCTTTACCCATTGGGTTCTTCTACTTTTGTATGCTTGAGAATCCATGGATTAACGTTGCAGCAGGTTCTCCAATAGCTTACAGCAGGTTGGACTCTTACTACACACACTGGTAAGCATTGTAAGGGTTGATTTTCATGGGGGAAATGTGGATCAATGAATGCAAATGCCTTCCTTGTGTTGTGTGGAATAGTTGGAACGAGAAACATGGATGTGAAGGCTTAGTGAGACCCCTGTAGAGATCTAGTTGAGATTTTGGCTAAGCACAGTGAGAAGAATGTGTTGTGGGCTAAGAGATAAAATCTTGTTGGTGTTTCCTTCGCCCTGGTGGCCTCATAGACCATCTTGGGGGTGGCCTCTTAGCAGAAAGAGTATATGCTAGATTGAGCGCCTATGGTTGGGTGGAAAATTTCTCTTACACAACCATTTGATTGGATCTTCTTTGTTTAAAGATAAGTACTCCTATGTATTTGATGTGCAATGATTTTTATTTATATGCATGTGACAATTATGCTTGGAATTACATGTTATGTGTGTGTGGATCAATTTTATTTTTGCTGTGTGTTTGTATTTCCATGTTTTCACATGCATTTTAGTTATATAATATCGTGATTGTGGTTATGGGGAAAAATTTTGAGGCCCTGATTCAGTTAATGTCCCCTCCTACTGGCCGGATTGAGGGATGGGGACGTTACAATACCATGGAAAACCAAAACCATCAATCATTTTTCCTATATATTGAATGTGAAGGTCCCGCATTTCATCATATTTCTCCATACATTTCATATAATGTTACTCTGTCGAAATTTGCATTGAAACCCTAAATCCCCTTTGAGAATTCTAATTTCACCTTGCTTGGATATTTTGCACCTTGTGATGTGTAGTTGGAGAACATTGGGCTACAAAGAGACAATGAGCACTCTACTTCAGAAGGATACAAGGGCCCCTTTCCATTTATATTCCAAGGTATTCCTTGTTCCATGTATATCCCATTTATATAATACAAAAAACCATTCTTTCATTTACATGTTTGTTGAAGAATGTTTGCAAATGTTAGTTTAGATTTATTTCTTACACATGCTTAGCTTCGTTTTTATTTCTGTTTTTTTATTTTACATCGTTTTCATCCCTCTTGAAACTCTACTTTGGTTTCCATAAACCTTAGTAGGTGCCTTTTGTAATTTTCTGGTGTTAAAACACCAACAACAATTTTTGGCGGCTCCATCAGGTTCGATCTCTATCAATCTACGATTCTATTTGACCACCTTTTTTGGGTTATTTTTGTTTTGTTTTGTTTTTTCATTTTACCTTGCTTTCAAACTGTTTGTCACCATCTGTCAAATCTATATTAGAAAACCGGCCTGAACCTCCCATTCTGGCCCTTATCGACACTCTATTTTTCAAACATTTCTCTCTCTAGCCAAGGTCACACCTGTTTGGACATTAAGTGAGACCCAAGTCACTCATTCTGCCTGATTAAGTGCATCCCATCACACAAAATCCCTCAACAAGTGCGACCTCCCTGTTCCATGTTTTTTTCTTCCCAAGTCGCACCTGTTTTCCCATTAAGTGTGACCTAAAATGCCCCTTTTGCTCAGTTAAGTGTGTCATGTAGGTAAAAATCCCCCGATAGGTGCAATCTATCTATTTTGTTGGTTTTTCTTCTCTCGTCGTGCTTTTTTTTAGTTCTGTGCAACCCGGGTCACTTCAGTTCCCTCAATAGATGTGATCTGTGACTTTTTTTTCTTTCTTGAGCTATTTTTCAGTCCCCTAAACCCTTTGTCCAACCTCTTCCCTTTGCAAAACGATTTGATTTTTCCACTCCTCTTCATTTGTAGTGCCCTTTTTGTTCTGCTTACAGTCGTTTGCTTGTTGCAGATGTCTGTAGATATGCCTCTGTGAAATCCTTATAGTGAAGAAAATATGCTTCTTGAGTATTTGTTGCATCTTTGGTTGACATTCAGATCTGTTAGTACTGCATCGTTCTTTTTTTAGTAAGTTGTGTGTTGAAAAATCATTGCTTGTTTTTACTTCGAAATTAAATGCTTAGCCTTAGTTGAAATGGTCTCCAAAAGAAAAAAATTTAGTTAGTAATGTTTATCATTTCCATTATGCATTTTTTTCAGCATTATATCTAGGTACACACTACATGTGCACACATTTCACACCCTAAATTAATGCTTGGGTCATGACACTGAGCTCATCCTTAAAATTAACCTTAACTCAACAAATCTTAACCTCACTTGAGGACCAAAAATAATTTTGCAGTTAGGTTAGGACAATGGGGATATTCATCCAAATAATTCCCCTTGTCATTTACACATGAGACATAACACTTGTCTTTTTAGGGACCAAAATCCTCTAGTATTTGTGGGCACAGTTGAGACTGATTTATGGGGGGGATATCATCTGACAAGTGTAAGTGGCAAGACTAGAAATGGATGGTTGGGTGGAATGTCGCACTCCACTCAGTACTAAATATCATCCATATCGTTTTCTTCAGACTGAAGTTGTAGGTAACCTTTCCTGATATGTCATGAACAAGGTATCCTAGAACATTTGCTTTTAGGACTCTTTTACCTGCGCTCCCTTTCGGTAGAGGGATATCCCTAAGACATATTGGTCTTCCATTTTGTTTTTTCTGGATGTGGATTTCATCACCCTACAGGGGAAACAATTTGTGAGGGGTTCCATCTTTTAGTTAGGTGACTACTTTCTCCTTTATATGATAGGTTAGAGGGTTATTTTTCTCTTTATAGGAGTGTTTCTTGTTGGTTTTGTGGCCATTGTGTTGTATCTCATCTACCGTAACACATGGTTGTAGTGGGTTTTTCGAGTAAGTTGTTGGCTTGAGTGCCTCTTTGTTGTGCTCTCCTCTTTCACATTTGGTTACATTGGTGTTTTCAAGACTTTTTGTATATCGATATCATACCCATTCAGTATTTATGATCCTATCAATATATATAGCTCCTCTAAGGTACTCTCATAGACTTCGGTGGAAGTCACCACAGTATGGTTTTTTAGACCACACACATTAGACCTCAATTCTCGGCACACTTCAGTGTCTGCGGAGCCACTTTCTGAGACATCTGAGTTTGATTCCAACTCCTATCAATCAGATCCACCCATGCATAGTTGGATGGTAGGAAATATCCCAACTCCTTTTTTTAGGGGATTCGTTGGTGGCAGAAGTGGCGATGGCTTCATAGTTTTCGTCACAACCAACACAGTCATTGGTTTCACATGAACCACCATTCCTAGTTTAACCATGATCTTGAATCTAGGTGGAAATATCCCCATGATCCCAGCCGCGGCAACCACAGCTAGTGGATCCACAACCACATCCACGTCCAATGCAGTCATTGGTCCAACCATGTTTTATCCTACTGCTAGTTTGGCATTCATGATGAGTCTTAAACTACCTAATTTGGATAGAATGACCAATGATCTTATTGGAAACGATCCTACTTGGACCCCCATTCCTACCAAACACCTGTTAGACATCCCAAAGTTTGAATAGAAGACTTGAGAAGACCCCCAGACCAACATCACTTCCTTCTATTTATGGTGTTCCTCCAACAACATATTGGACGGTTCCATTAGACTACGTCTCTTTTAGAGAACCCCCACTGGCATTGCAGCTAAGTATTGTTACATTGATAAACCACATGGGGCACACCCCAATTTTGTGTCCTTAGCCTCCACTTTTTTGCAATTCTTTCAGTTTCCCATTCGCTATGACACCAGAGTAGAGATCCTTTTGTCTTGTTGAAAAAATTCTACCACACACATTATGAACCATATCCATGAGTGGCCTAGACGTTGAGGTTTGTGTAAGATCAAATTCAACAATGGGATATTCCTAGTCTGGTTCCTCAAGTCTCTCATCCCTCCCATCGCCAAAGATGTGGATTTCGACCACCCAAAGTTTGTGGATGATCCAAGGGGAATCTCAAAGATCGATCAAAATTAAAGTCTTCAAATTGTGAACAGAAGCTTCCAGTTGCGTAGATCTCAACGAGATATTTTCGGTGACGTTCATTTCACACAAAATAGCCATCGGAAGTGAAAGTTATTCAGTTCTGAACTTTCGGAAAAATAGGTAAAGTTGGGTAAAAAGGGATGCCACTACTACAAGGGTGACACATGGCATGTACGAAGATGACATGGCAGACCAGTGGTAGTCCAGGTGTAAGTACAGTGTTGAGGTGGCAGTCCAAGTGCAAGGTACGGAGCTTATCTGGACCAATCGGAACATGCCATGTGGAAGTTCGAATTGGTCACATAAGGATTTTATTTACCAAAATTATAAGGATTTTATTTACCAAAATTATTGGGTTCGGGGGCCAATACCAAATCCATGCCACACCATCCCATTTTCCACAAAAATCGTGATATGGGGAGACGTTCGTGGGTTTGATCCCATGACCTCCTCCCTCAATGCCAAGCGCTCTAACCATTGCACCAAAGAAGCCTCTTGTTAAGGGATGTGCGAATATATTATTTTAAGTTTGATTTGGGAGGATTTATTCCCCAAGAATGGGCATGCCCTATACCCAAATGTCAAATTATTTACATTTTTTTTTATTATATGGTTTCTATTTTCCATATATTTTGGGATTAGTATATTTTTTATCCATTGAAAAGTGGATCTTTATCCCATTTATTTTGGATCAAATCCCATGGAATTTGGGGATTGAAGTTATGATACTTGTCTATATAAACCAATGTAATTTGCTTTGTGAAGCATGAGAGGATTGAAGCTTTTGAGGGGAGAATGGTAAGATACCATTATGCCTTTGTAAAGGCTTTGTACGTTTGCTTATTTTTGTAAGAGGATTTTTAGTCACTCTTGGGGAGTTTGAGAGTGCGAGGCTTTATGATTGAAAGCCTAAGTCTTCTTTTCGAATCAAGCTTGAAGGATGAAGGCATTTTGTACCTGTTCAAATATTTTAGAAGACTAAAAATATCGGTCCTCATTGGAGCTGGACCCGGAGACGTAGTCCATCAGGGACGAACTTCGTTATCATATGGTGTCCACATTCTTATGGTTTGCATCTCTTGTTCATTTATATTCTTTCATTTATTTTTTATCATTTGATAAGCTTGTTATTTAAAGTCTTTTTATAAGTTAATTGGTTTAAGAATTCACATGCAAAGTAAAGAGTTAGTAGATCCTGTCATTTTTCGGATCATGTTTGGTATCAGATCAAGTTAACCAGGGAATTGCGAAGTGTGAAAGTTAACTAGATCAAGGCTTAAGCGAGGTGAAGGCCAACTTCAGACTTTCAATCCAGAGATTGGACGTGCACATTGAAGAAATAAAATGGGAGATGAATACTACCGAGAAGAAGATGAGAAGTATTTCCGCAAGGATTTCTATCAGATATTGGAAGACAGGGTAGAATTTTTTTTTGCAAATTATCAAGAGAGTTTGGCAAAGAACAAAACAAAGGAGAAAGCAAAGGATAATGTTTTGGGAAAAGGAGAACCTTCTGATCCTTCTTCTCCATCCTCTTCTGAAAGTTCCAGTACTGCTTCTTCAAATACAAAAAAACAACCTGAGAAGACTAAGTCTGATTTACCTTATTTGAAACTTGATACTAAGTTTGATTTTCCTACATATAATGGTGAACTTAACACATAAAAACTAGATGATTGGATCAAGAAGATTGAGGTGTATTGCAAGATCCAAAAGTTAGAAAATGAAATTTCAATGATCCAGTTGGCTACTCTCTGTCTTGGAGGCACTGCACTCATCTGTTGGAAGAGTAAAACATAAGAAGACTTCCTTACAAAAGGTAAAATTATTTCTTCCTGGTATGAATTTACTGTTGCGTTAAAGAATCAATTTTATCCATTAGGCTACATACAGCAAGCCATGATGGATTGAAAAACTTAAGGCAAGGTAAAGGTCAAAATGTACAAGAATACACTCAGGAATTCAAAAAGAGAGCTTTGATTTTGGGTATACCTATTTAAACCCAAGAAACTCTTCTCAAGTCTATTGGAGGATTACATAGTTATTTGCGGCATACCTCAATTTGTTCCTTAGGGTCGGGTCTATTTTTTTATGCTCCCATGACTGCCACTTTTCATGCCTTGCCACCACCCCCCTAGGCTACTGATATATCATATTCATGCACCATTTCCTCTAGTAAACTAGTACCCTAACCACAACCTGCAATGCATCTTGCACCCCAACAACAGTCCCAGCCACAACCCGCATTTGTGCCTAACCTAGTGGTAGATACACCTATACATACAATCCCATTCTTGTTTCCACCATCGGGAGCTGTCAGAATGTCTGTAATGGAAACTCTTAACCTTTCAGGATTAACATTAAGCATTCATGTTTGGTACCTACCTACACCAAACCCTCCCTTGACCCCACAAGTCATTTTGAAATCTAGGCAACTGATTAGCACTGCCAGTCACCCTCCTCCTGACATACCCACAACCACATCATCGGTTCCCCCACCTCCTCCTAATAAAACTAGGGGAAATACCACAAAGCCCCCAACGATAGCAACTTCGAACAAAGTCGTGAACCCACCTACTAATTACTCGGCTTATGCACCTACACCTTGTGCCCTGTGCTATGACAAAAATTACGCTACCCAAAATGCTCCTGAGTTTCCTAACCTACACACTCATCTTCAAATGTTGGATGATGATCCCAACAAAAACATTGAAATAGTACAATTTCCTAACACTCACATAGCACACAACAAGTCCATGTGCACAAACCATTCTTATGCATTCTGTGGCCTATACGACCATTACTCACATTATTGTCCAAATATGCCCGAATAACGATCCGTGTTGGATGAGTTGCGTATATTCTCCTTAGAGTCTCAAGTCATTGTCATCAAATAATTCCACCCCTCGACATCATCTCCAGATAGGGAAAACACCATCTGTTTTTATCTCATCCCATGATCAACCTTCCATGTCAATGGCCAATGTTGATCCCTCTGATCTCTCTCGCTGATGCTTTTGAAGCGATAAAGAGATGCTCAAAGCCTTAATTAAACCTTATTTTCCTTGGGATGACATGCACCATTGTGAATATTTTATTCCTAAGGAATCTACTACACCTTCATTAGATCAATTCTCCTTTGAGTTGAAATATTTCATCCCTCATGGAAGCATTGATTGGTTCAAACATCCAATCCTATCACCCAACGCCTTTGAAGAAGGAAACATGGCCAATATATTTCCCACCATTCAGGTGGATATTTGCATTAAACCAGGAATTACTAAGAATATTATGTTAGGTGCCTCCTACACTCTAGAAGAGGTTGGCAGCTACAAGAAAATATTTCAAGAGTTTCGTGACATTTTCGCTTGGTCATTCACTGAGATTCCTGGCATCAACCCCACCATTGGTGGGCATCATATTGACACATGGCCTGATATTGCATCCAACCACCAAAAGAAAAGACCGATCCACCCATCCAAAGCACCAACCGTAAAGGGTGATATTATGAAGCTGTGCAAAGCGGGTTTCATCCCCTCAATTGCATATACCACTGAGGTTTCCAACCATGTCCCCATGAACAAAAAATAGGGAACCACATGTGTGTGCACCAATTTTCATGATCTAAATTTGGCATTTTCAAAAGACAACTTTGCAACCCCATTCATTGACCAACTCATTGATGCATGTGTTGGCCACAAAATTCTTTTCTTCTTGGATGGTTTTTCTGGGTATAACCAGATTCAAATCTGCAAAGAGGATTAGTACAAGAACACCTTTACCACCCCTTTGGGCACCTTCACTTACCAAGTTATGTTGTTTGGTCTCAAGAACATTGGAGCTACCTTTCAATGGGCCATGACTTTCTGCTTTCATGACTGTGTCCACGTTATCCTTGTCTACTTGGAAAACCTCACAGCTCAATCCAAGAAACGTTCTCAACACTTGGAATACCTTCAGCAAGTCTTCCTCTGATGCCGCAAGTATAAAATTCACTTGAACCCCCTCAAGTGCATGTTCTTTTTTCTTTTCGGCCGATCATTGGGATTCATTGTTTCCTAGAAATGGATTACTGTCAATCCATTGAAGGTTCAAGCCTTTATCAATATTCCACCCCCATGGACTTTGCACTAATTGCAGAGTCTCCAAGCTAAGGTAAATTTCTTGTGTCGGTTTATCCAAGACTAGGATACGAAAGTTCATGGATTCTTAGTCTAGATTCGAACTGACACCCCCTTCATTTGGGATGAACAGGAACAAGCTTCTTTTTATGCATTGAAACAAACTCTCTCCTCTGCTCCCTTAATATCCCCACCAAATTTCATGAAGGATTTTATCCTTTACATTTTGACATTTGAGCATGCCATTGCTTGAGTGCTACTCCAAGAATATGCTGCTTGTCAAGACTATGTGAGTTATACTTTATCCGTTCCACCATTATGATATCTTCATGAAGAGAAAATGACCTTAGATGTGGTTTTTTTTGTTCAAACTTTGCGCCACTACATTCTCTTGAGTTTCACCATAGTCGTGGCAGACTCAAACCCCATGATCTATCTATTGAGTCATCACCTTGTCCAAGGTCACGTTTCTAAATGGATTATTATCCTTCAAGAGTATGATATTGATTTTATAACCCCCAAAAGTACCGAGGCATTGGCATTTGCTCATCTTATGATAGACTTAACATCTTCATCTGCATCATCTCCACTTATCGTCAAATTTCTTGATGAACTTTGTTTACTATTTGCTCATACGACCCATGGTACAGATACATCCTCCTTTATCTGTGCACCTAGAAATTTTGTCCTCATCTTATTCATGATGATTGACGTTTCATTCTCCATCAAGCATCTTGATATCTCCTCATTGAAAACGTACTCTATCGACGCAACATTGATACCATTTTATGCAGATGTCTCACTCACGATGAGGCTTAATAAGTTCCTTCATGAACGCCATAGCAAAGCCTGCGGTGGTCACCTCTCTAGTATGGATACCACCCAAAAGGTCATCTATGCTGGTTATTTATGCCCAACTCTTTCTTCCAATTTCATTACGGAAGTTAATCACTGTCATAATTGCCAACTCTTTTCCCAAATGCAGGAACACCTCCCACGCCACTCCACCACATGGTTACTGCTGGTCCTTTTTGCAAGTGGTATACTGATTTCATCAAAGAATTATGTATCAACACAACCACCAATAAGCAGGATAAGTATGATGTCATGATCGGTCTCTTGACCACCGCCCCCCATTTGGTTATCTATCACCTCAGTGTCTTCCTATACTCTCGAATTCTTGTCACCTAGTTAAACAATTTCTATTAGGTACGTGACTCTTGCATCTTTAAAAAGTTCTTGTGCACTAAACAATTGGTTAGACATTTTGAGTTCATTTCATTCATACATGTCCCTAGGTGTTCCAGTAGTATTGCATACCAAATGGCTAATGACATTCTAGAGTGGCATATCAATCATCACATATAGGAAATAAACCATCAACATGCATTATCATATAATTTTTCATTCACATGTACATAAGCATCGCATAAACATCATCATGGCATACAAGGCTCATAAACATAAAAACCATAAAAAGTGCATCCACGTGCATATGTATATAATTCCATAATATCCAAATTAGTGTAGCCATATATGCATAGAGGAGCCTTAACAAATTCCTCGAAAATCATAAAACGAGTACATCAATAAAAAATCCCCATGCTCATGGCAATGGTAGGAAAATCCATAAACTGTTGACTAGTCATCAAAGTCATCTAACCCCTCCTCCTCAGTCTCCTCCTTAGTGCTCTCATCATTGTCTAGGGGTGCATCTCCCCCTACCATCGCTCTCATAGACTCAAAAGCAACGACAATTAGCCACATGATGGGCCTCCACTCAGAAGGCGCTTGGTAGCAAATGGAGATCAAGTCGCCATCTAGGTACTGCAAGATATCGTCAACAACTCCCTCCATTAGTTGATCAATCCCTATCAGCAGTGAGTCCATTGTATCCTCGGTTCCCTATCATCATCGTTTTCCATGGCTTGGGTATTTATACCCTCAACCCTCCCTCTGTGCCTCTAGTATGCTATTGGAGGTAGCATTCCAATATTTGCACACACATGGCTAGTCATCAGTATCAACATCATATATAAAATTTGGCTACCATCTATGCTAGCAGTATAAACATGTCTATACATAAAAAAATAACTACATATGTACCATCAAGCCCCCAATCCTGGATGGGAGGTTGAGGTAGCTCAAGGTCACCCATGAATTCCATTCTGACATATGGGAAATCCTCAATCATCACTGGTAGCTGAAGCTAATGTGTAAATAGCTATCAGGTGAAGAAAATTCCCACAAAGTCCCCTCCCTCCATGATCATCATCTCACACTAGCATTTCATCCTAAGCTCCATCATCCCATCATCACGCATTGGTATGTGTATCCATAGTGTAGGAACTCTCTAAAAAATAATGAGCATAGGAACGATGGGAAGCAGAAGTCACCGACCAGTCGGCTCACCTTATTAATTAGCTCCCACCGAACAACAGCCAAGTACATTTAAGCCAAGCCAAAGTAGGTACCCACAAGTACCCTCTCCAACAACACCATTTGTCCACCTGAGACCTTGTACGGTCCACTCGATCCCCTTACCCGCACCACACCAACTATAATCACCTGAGCCTTTAGGCTCTCGAAGTCACGTAGCAGGATGTAGGTTTTAAGAACCTCCGCCATCAGATAGTGGTGACGATTCCATATGTCCTGCATTGAGATGCCCCATGGACGCTTCGGCTATGTGTCCCCGATCACCCCAGGCACATCCTCGAGGGTGAGCTCTAGTCATTCACCCTGCACCATGGACACATATGCATCACGATCCCGGAAATATACCATCTTATTTATTAGTATCTTCGCATTGCGCATCAAGGGGTTCCACATGAACTTTAGTAATTCGTGCCTCACCAAGCTATCTTTAATCGCTTGGTCAACCTCAATATCCTCATGGATATCACTCATGTCTCACTCTCACCAGTTAACATGTGGAATCCTGCATGTCCACAGCATGAGGATCAGTTCCGGAGTAAAAAACTTCCTTCTTGGCCCTAGGTCATGCCCTTCTTGGGGAGAAAAGCGACCAAGGTCACACTTATTCAATCAAATAGTATGACATGGACCACACTTTTCCATCAAATAGGTGCAAAATAGGTCACACGAATGTCCTTGAAAGGGGAAACCCAAATCGTACCTATTCCCACAAAAGGTGCGACCCAGGCCTAAAACCATTATAGGGTTCTTCGGGCTCCTAGGAAGGCCCAAAACCACAAAATAAATGGAAAAAATACTAAGAACCATGAGATCAGGTACTTGGAAGTCGCAGAACTTGGTTCTGCTGGTCCAAATGGAATAAATCAACAATCCTTTTCTGGGTCCCTCCACGCAATCTCAACACTCAATAGTGTAAATGACTTGTGGTGAATGGGATCCCCCCTATTTTGTAGGCCTTTTTGGGTCCATTCCTTCTTTCGACCATTGTGGTATCATATGACATCTGTTTTTGCATCATTCACATTGATGCATTCAACATTCCATGCTTTGACTGATTAAAGGGACCATTTCTCATGATGTCAAACTTTTATTTGGGCCCTATTTAGGCTCATATCGATTTTTGTACCATCATGTAAGTCATCTCGTATCTATATTTGTATATTCTATTCAAGTTCCAAACACACATTTACACTCGGGTACCCTTGTTCTATGCACAGATATAGGTTATGGTGGTGCTCTTTTTCTCTTGTGATGTCCTCCCCTGTAGGTATAACATATTAACTGGCATATAGTTCATATTCTCCCCTAGAGTATCTGATGCATTGATCTAGTTTCCCCTTTACACATATAGGATCCCCCCTATCTAAGTGGCCCTGCCTAGCTACCATTACATTCTCCCTTGCTCGACAGTAGATCCTACCTTACATGGGTGATCATTTTAGTGCCCCCTTCATTTTACACCCATGATGTTTGTGTCCCCATAGGATAGGGATTCCTTATAGTCTAACATCCATAAATGAAACCACATGCATTCCTTCACATTGTCACTCATTGGTCATTCCCTATAAATGGACTCCCATTATGGAGTTTCCTTTAAGCTTTTTTCTAACTCCTGAATTAATGAAAAAATTATCGAGCAAACTTGTTTTCTTTCATGCTTGTTAAAGGATTTGAAATAGCATCCATTTGTTAAGCCTTTTACCCCTTTTTAAGACTGAATGGACAAATCACGAAAAAGGTATACTCTAGTCCCTTTTGGCTAGAAGAGTTCTCCCATGTATACTTTAATTCTTTTTTCGGGCTTCAGAGACTAACTTTATGAAAAAGAAAATTTATGAATTTTTATTTAAGTTTTTCAAACTCCTTAAAATTGAAAAAACTGATGAGCATTGATTGTCTTGAGATCGAAAAAAATCCATGGGATAGTACCATATAGAGCACACTTCTATGCCTTCTTTGAGCTCGTTAAACAATGAAGAAGGCCCAAATGGTGCTTCTCAATGCCCCTGCAAACTGCATATAGTCCCTTATCGTAGCATCATTCTCGGTCACCTTTGTTCAAAGTATTCCACGATGAGTCACCCTTAGAGCTATTTATAATCCCATGATCATTCATTTTCCCTCTAAGGCTACCCCTTTGCAATCAACCCCACTAGGTCACCCTGGTTATGTTCCCATCCCCTGAGATCAATTTCATATGCCTCCAAATAATCCATTCCATCATACCATGAAAAAATGAAGTTTGAGTCCCATTACTCATATGCCTGTGTATCCCACTTCAGTGTCTCAACCCCGTGTCCTGTTACATTCACTATATGGTTGTATCCCTCGTGCTCCTGTCAAGGAAACATCATTGCCTTGGAAGCTACAGGTCTCCCTTTGGCGACGCCAACACATCTATTTCAGAGGATAGACCCATAGGTCCTTATACCTTGGCCTCATAAACATCATTGATGAGCCCCTTGACCACCTAAGTGGGGACCTCAGTGCCCCTTAGAATATTTTTTGCTCATATGCTTGACATCATATACATCATCACACAGTTGAGATTCATATACGGTATTGGTTCTTTCATTATTTAGTTGAAGATCCTAGATGTCCCTTGACTCTAGCACATTGGTGAGTTACTTTGCAACCCTTCCAGTATTATGTTCCTTGTGATATCTGGCCTGCGTTGGCAACAATGTTTGGAATCCCTCTAGTTTCATGCTTCCTAGTGTATCCAATTCAGATGTAGTCCATTGTAACTCTAAGATTCAGACCCGCAACTGTTTGAGTCCTTGTAGTTGTTGGACCCCTTCAGATCCAGTAGAGCATCAATTATTGTGATAATGCATTCTTGATGAATTCCATTGTTTCTAGTTTTAGTTTTCAGATCAGTAGTGGTTGGAACATGATTACACACTAGATTTGAGTCCATCTTGGACACACGATACACATTAGTTATGCATCTATTGATCAGGTCCCCTTTTGTGCCTAGTTCTATTTTTTGTATATTGATACATTGGCATGAGCATCGGAATTCCTGCCTCCTCCATACATTTGAGATTATATGTACCTAGTCCATTTTGAGTATGATAGCTATAGGTCCATCCCTTGTAGTCTCGACGAGGAGTATGCTCCACCCTCCGACACAATATCCATTCTCTATGCTACCATCACACTTATCCCTTGGAAAAGAAAGATCCTTTGATGTATGACGGCCATACGATGATCCCCTGCCCTCACACATCAGGGGGCAATCTGTTCACACCAAAAAGTTGTCCACTTTGTTCATCCCCTAGCCACACCACCTCCTTACATCATGACCACTTTCCATTTCCACCACTTTGACCTTCACATGTCTAAAATCCCAAAGTTGCAAATTAAATTGGACCATAATAAATATTTTGGATATTTCCTCTTTCCACAAAAGAGGGAATTTAGCACATTCCTTAAAATGGGAAAACGAGAAAAATCCCCCAAATTAAAGGAAAATTCCCAAAAAGTCAAGAAAGAAGAGGGAAAAGATAAAACCCCATAAAAGGGGGAAAAACCTAATTCCTATCCAAATAATAGTGGTTACCAAATACCACGGGCCACCAAAACCATCCATCATTTTTCCACCAAATAGCCTAGGAAACCAAAACCATCAATCATTTTTTCTATATATTGAATGCGAAGGTCCCCCATTTCAAAATCTTTATCCATACATTTCATATACTATTACTCTACTGGAATTTCCATTGAAACCCTGAATCCCCTTTCAGCATTCTAGTTTCCCCTTGCTTGGAGATCTTGCACCTTTAACGTGTAGTTGGAGAACATTGGCCAAGAGACCAAGAGCACTCTACTTCAGAAGGTTACAAGGGCCCCTTGCAATTTCTATTATGAGTTATTCCTTGTTCCATGTATAGCCCATTTATATAATACAAAAAACCATTCTTTCATTTACATGTTTGTCAAAGAATGTTTGCAAATGTTAGTTTAGATTTATTTCTTGCACGTGCTTAGTTAATTTTAGATTGTCTTTTATTTTATGTATTTTGTATCCCTCTTGAAACTATAATTCGATTTCCATAAACCTTAGTAGGTTCCTTTTGGCATATTCTCATGTGAAAACACTAGCAACAAGATATATTGGTTTCTTTCTAAAATTATTCTCAAGTAATATGTATTTAATTAGGGTTAAAATATGCTTTTGAATGGGTTGTTATAATGCACATCATTAAAACCCCTTGTACCTACCAAGGCACCCATGCCGCTTCACCCGAATACCAGGGAATTCATTCACCATCTTACCAAGAAATCCATATATCTACTCCTTGATACATCTTTCTAACCACCACCTCAAATTCCCTGACACATTATGGTTATGATTCATGAATGGCCTCTCATCCCCACCATGATTAGTATACCATTTATGTTCATATCCATCTCATCAACCCTTGAGAAGAGCCACCATGGGGCCTTTCCAACTGATTATAACACCATTTACACCCGACCATCCCCACAAGAATGCTCAGCATAGTATTTACTCATTGGGAACCCATATTCTCATTTGTAACAAATCCCATTATTATTTTATTCATTTGTAAAATGATGTTCTTCAACACACTTAAAATGAAGGAACAATTTCATTTTCCATTCATTATTCTTTTAGAAATAACAACCCTAGTCACCCTTTATAGGTGTACTTACCATGCATCACTTCTTAACCTCCTATCATCACCTTCATTGTGATCATCATCACCCTATTACATGAGCCAATCTACTCATCCCAATTTGACATTACCACTTGATGTCAAGTATAGAATATGTTTAGTCCATCGATATTTTCCAACACTGACTCAACTCACACCATTGGTTGACTATTGTTGCCTAGAATCAGTTAACCATTTGTAATTTTCAAGGGAAACCATGAGTGTCATGCTTAACATATTGTCTTGTCTTATTATGTTGTAATACCAATTGATTGCAATATGTTCTTGGTCATCATTAGAAAAATACACATTTTTCCATTTTCCTTAGCTCTCATCAACTTCAACACTCAATATGAGAGTTATGATAGCAGTATTGTACTTAGGTTTTCCCTCCATAAAAAATGGTTCACCTCAAATCAAGAAGAGAGAATCCTCATTTCGCTTTGCCTCAGTAGTCTCCCCTATGCTTGACATCGAATCCTTTCTCATACAAGGGGAGTTGTATGTTCTGATGGTTTTGGATTTCCCATATATGAATGAATACTTTGATAAAATATAATACTATAAGTTTCCCACCAGACACACTCATCATTATTCAAGTCCCCCACCGCAGTGGATTGTTTTAAATCATTAACAATTTGGAACCCCATCAGGTTACTGCACAAAGACTCCCCCAAACTTTATGGACTCATTTCATCCCCATCGGCATAGCAAGTGCATCTACTTCGACAAGGACCAAGGCCAACCATGGACCTACCTCAACAATTCTGAGATCAGACCCCTCGATATCCTCTTGTTGTAATTTACTTTGACAGAATTATCATGAGCAGAGGAATGCTTGCCTCATTTCTATAAAACTAGTTTTTATTTTTCATTTATAAGTTTAACGCTTCATTGGTCATCACCAGCACTCCCCCATGGGATAACTTTGTACTTTCAACAATTGTTCACTTTTTTATCATAATAACAAAATATCAACATTAGGGAAATAAACAATGATGTATTTTGGTTGTATGGGTCCTCCCTAACCTCATGCATTAAGGGGCATCTGTTATCACCTAAAATTCGCACACATGTGACATTTCAAAAATTATTACTGGAAGATGTCATTGACATATAACATGCAGCTCATAGGACTTCTTCTTTAGCGAAATCAACATGTGAAATAAATAAACGAATTAAGAATTCACAATTTGGGCCAACCATGCAGGTTTATCAAAGGAAACCCATGCGATATCACGCGAAAAACCCTCAAAACCAGTGTGAATGTACTAGCGTGTTTAGCATTAACTTATACAATGCATTCAAAGATTTGCAACCACATTTTGTATCAAAGTAAATCAAATTTTCTTCCTTCACATTCTTGGCCATTCAATAGCCCCATACTTGTACCTAGAAGACACTTCATGAGAGGGAGCATTCACATGAAGAACTAGTTATTTGTGGAACAAAATTTGGCCTATAAAAGGAAGCCATACGCATGCATTTAATAAGGATAAATAAATAGCATATTTATGTTGTAATAATCAGTTTGAGAGAATCATATTTCATTCGCATTCTCACCATTAATTGGCATTCCAAACTCATTGAGCATCTTCCTCAAGAAGAAATTATTTTTCCTTCATGATTCCAAGTTAGTTGGCAAGCAATTTGAGAGAGACCAAAGGACCTTCCCAAAGGAAGTGTTAGCTACCATTCACAATAAACACTCTCCTAAGTGACACCATTGTATTCAAGATTTTCCATTGGACACAAACATTTCGTTGAATCTCATCCCATTGTTGTGTTTAAATGTCATTTATGCAAGTTTTATCTTCCAAGTAGTCATTATATGTGTTGTTATTTATTTAATAGCTTCAACATTGTTTACTGGACTTACTAATCACCCCCTTAACATGTTGCTTTCCCTACAACCTGCAAGGGAAGGAACAATTTCCCACACTTGGGTCATTTGTTGACTCACTACAAATGTAAAAAAAAACTGAAAGAAAAATAAAAAAATCATCATACCGATCGAGTCATGATTTATCCCTAAAATTCCATGACCACATTGTGCTTTTTCCTTCGAAAAGCATGACCTAGTCCCAAAACTAAAATTTTGGTTATCCTTCCTTCTTGTGCACTTCCCCAATAGAAGTAGTAGTTAAAAGTACACATTCCCTAGTCGTTATTGCCAAAAACAGTAATTGATTAGGTTTCCAATTTCTAACCTCCCCATTAAGTTATTAATTCAAAGTGGATCATTCACATTGTAGCCTAATCTATGAATTGTCCACCATATTTCCTATAAATACATCCCTCAAGGTGATTCCAAAACACACCATCATTCACAATAAGGTTATGTTATCGAAATTCCATCTGAAAGTACGAGAGTGTTCCATCATCCTTCTCTTCTTTTGCCATTGTGGAATCAACAATCTAATCACTTGGCTGGAGACTTGGGCACAAATGTACTAGAATAACCCCTCCTTGGATTTGTTGTAGAAGGCCTCTACCATCTACAACTAGTACCAAGGTTCTATTGTATTCTGCCATTCTTTATTAAATGAAATCAAAACACTCTTTATGTGTTACAATTATTGTTTTTGGCTATTTTTTCTATATGTTATGCATTCATGTTTAAGGATTTAATTTATTAGTTTAGATTTCTCTCCATTATTTTTATATGCTATTTGAGATTGCACAACCCTCAAGTAGGTGCTTTTGGCACATGTGAGTGATAAATCACATACAACATGTGTAGGAACAAAGAAAACAATAACGATGAAGCAATCAACAAAGCCAACAACATAGCCAATGCCAACAAAAATGGTTGAAAACAGTTTTTCAGTCGATTAAGGAAAAGTATATATACAACCTTATTCTATTCCAACCAAGGATCAAACTAATCCAATACCCATTGCATATTTATCTATGTTGGTGTTTCATTCCAAAATTTCTATTTAACTAATATCATCGCATTTTGTAGCATTATTTAGCCTCATGTCTTTACTATTAAATATTTCTATGTTTTCAAACTTAAAACATAGAAAATAAGATTAAAAAATTAATTGAACCTAGTTAAACTTAAAACAAATTCATTGATTGAGATAAAGTTTTTATACATCTTCAAACAAAAAAACTTTAAAAAATTATACACAAATAGTTAATACATGTCTCTATAAATTAAACTTAATTATTATAAAAAGGCAAATTGATTATTATAGTGCATATAATCTAAAGGAAAGGACTAATAATATTAATTATTCTACTATTACTTAATATAGAATTATTTATAAAGACAATCAATATAACTCATCATTCCCTAATGTAAGAATTGTTAAAACCACCAATTAGATAAACAAGGACAAAATGAAGATATGTGTGAATGCACATATTTCATTACGATATACCATATATAAATACAATCAAATGTGACCCTTAGTTTCATGTTCCTACGAGGTCTCTTGGAATTATGATGACTTCATATTCTCCGATGTGAATAGTAATGACTTTTATTAACTCTAATGGAATAGATTTCCAACATTCACCCCCTTAATCTAAATGGGCATTTGAGAGTCCAAGAATATTTATGAAAGAGAGCTGAAATTTGCAAGTGGATAGCTTCCAATGGCTAAGCCCATCATTGAAGTGCTCTCTAATTTGATGGTTTTGGATGACCACAAACCAATATGGCGGTTTAGGATGACCAGCCTAGTAGATGGTGGTTTAGGATGACCACAAACCTAGTTACAAGAAGTTGCAGAAGTTGGTGTCTTCTACTAAATGGTGGTGTTTGAATGACCACAACCTTGGTAGATGGTGGTTTAGGATGACCACAAACTTAGTTAGAAAAAATAAACAAAAAGTGATGTCTTCTACTAAATGGAGGTTTTAGGATAACCACAACTAGATGTAGACAGTTGTTTTAGGATGACCACAAACCAATTCTAGCAAAATAAAAAGAAGTTGATGTCTTCTACTAAATGGAGGTTTTAGGATAACCATGAACCAAATGGTGGTTTTAGGATGACCACAAACCAAGTGGTGGTTTTAGGTTGAACACAGACCAAGTGTAGATGTTCTGGAACATGGATCGATATTTGTCTCCAGGCTACAACTCTGACTCTTGAAATGGCTCCAACTGCTAGCTCTAGATGCTAGCTTTGGTTATGGTTGTGGCTATGACTTGCTTGTTTATGCAATGTATATGTGTTCTTACTAAACAATATCAAATGGATAGGGATTCTTATAAAATTGAATCATGACTATCAATCCAAAATGTTACCCTCCTATCATTTACAAGGTGAGAAGTAGAAAAACTTTCTACTACAAGTTCTATCAAAACTCAAGACTAAATTCTTCAATGTGAATGATATATCTTCTTAATTATTGATGATCATCGCTAAGAAATGATCCACTCATAGTGAATCTTTAGTCTTGTAGTTTTCTTCAATTTTGAACATCTATCTGAAGAATAATAATGCTTCCCATAATGCTAACAAGCATGGAGATCGAAACATTGATCCTCCATGCTGCCAATTAAGTGACAATGTTGGCACTGATGTTGAACTGGAACATGTGAAGATGAATCTTATTGAATAAATATAGAACTTTGGAATTGAATTGGTGTGGAATAATCTAGAATATGAAAGGTCGCTCTTTATTATATCTGACACCTACTATGTGTTTGTTTTTCCTTATTTCTTCCCAATTTCTGATGATGGGATTGAAAAGATAATGTTGAACATGTTCATGATAGGCTTGGTCTTCAGCATCTCACGTTTTTCGTTAGGTTGGTCATCTACTGACATCTGATAGGAATCATTATCCAACTAAAAAACAAGGTCGTTATGAACAAGAACTAGTTCAAAATGTTGGTTCCTTCATTGTGTTTCATCATTTTGTAACTTTGATTGAGTCTATAGGAGGTTCACTTTTCCTTTCGAATATTGTAAACATGTTAGCATAGATTGGAGAGTTACCTTATTTATTGTGACTATGTTGGCAAAAGCAATTAATATTAGAGTGTTCAATAACTTTAATAATTCTTCAATTCGAGTCATTTTAAAGACTAAATTGGACCTCAAAGGGATTTTTGTAACTCCACCCTTTAACAATAAGACTCAATAATTTGAAAATCCAACTTTGAAAAATGAAGGGTGTTGGTTTCTAAAAGAATGCACCTAATGCAATTAAACTTAATTTAATTTGACACTCACAAAAAACTATTGCAAGTACCAAAATACAAGAAAACTTACAAAATCATTGTTTGCAAATTACAATTTGATGATGATTCTAAAGTTGAATTGATCTTAAAAAGGAATGATTCACCTACATGTCCTTTGGTGATTGATGGTGCTCAATTGAGTGCCAATAAGACAATGCCACAAGACTATTAGGCCATGTAGTAATTATTTTAAATCATCCCAACAACCTCGCAAAAATAAATGGTACTCAAACTCTAGCAATCTTAAAATCTACCAATATATAGTCATGGAAGGCTATAGGTGATTCCTACACCCAAGGTTAAGGGAGAACACATGCACCAATATATAATTTAAATATAGATTATATAGACCAATAGTGAACATAGCACTCTAAACTTTGTCAATATGGGTAAGAGTGCCAATAATAAACTTACTCTACTTTCATAATTTTAAAACCAAGCACACAACCAATTAGGTAACAACATCGCAAAGTGATGTTAGAGTCCTAACCTAACCCATTTTACTCTAGGATTTAGTCCTGCATTGTTTAAGGCCATGTCTTTGGAATAAGGTCAAGTAGTTAGTAGTCAACAATCAATGTAAAAAGGATCTCTCTATTAATTAAGACCCACCAGGAAATTGGTACTTATTAATTATTTTACCAACTCAAGTAGTTAGAGTTTTGGATCTGGAAATTCTACTTGGAAATGACATTTCGATTGCAGAGAGAGATCTAAACGTCAAGCTTCAAAACCACTAACGCAGTTTCCTCCTCCTTTCAATTGAATCACTGTGTATGGCTATCTTTTCACAACTCAAGTAGTTAGATTTTTGGATATGGGAAGCCTACTTAATAGCTATAAGGCTATGAAGGGATTTTTCAAGAATTACTGTAATGGATATCTACTAAAGTGAGAGACACCCAACCTTAAGAGGCATGTGAACATAGTTCCCATAATTTGTTCTCATAATAAAAGACATTTCCATAAATATTTATATTTCTACTATCTAATGTTTCTTATTATGCACTATCATTTTTTGTTAACACATCATAAGTCTATGTGTAAGTATGTGTTGTTTTAAACTTCAAGGTTTAATAAGAACACAAGTGGTATTAGAGCCAATTTATTGAGCTAGCACGCCTCCAATACTTCATAGAATCTTTTTTTATGCCAGAGACATGTTCCGATGTCTTTAAATAACCACAAAGATATGTTATTCAATGGGTAAAACTACAGATGGGGAACAATACAACAATGAATACAATCTATACTTAGTCACATTGTACCCTCGGTTGGTACAATTATTGGATGCCATTGTAACTCATGTTGGTACCCCTTCGATAAGTACCACATCAGATAGCACCTACACCTGGAATCTCACTTCTGTGTACCATTGGGTATATAAAAATTTCCCTAGGTCACCTAAAACCAGCCATAGATCATCCAATTGGTCATCTTGTTGCTATAGTAGCATTGAGCACAACACTCGGGAAGATACTCTTGCATACCTAGGTAGTTGGGTCTTATAGCTCAAGGCATGGTTGATGCTCCTTAATTATCACCCTGAGAGATCGGTTCAAGTAATACTATTGGACCCCACATGTATATCAAATAGCTATAACACTTGGATATCCCTTGTCTTTAGGACTATGGAAACCCTTATTTTGCAACCTGCGAGTGAAAATTATTCATTCTGTCAGGGCCCTTTTGGGTAGACCCAACCATTTTTCCTTTGATGTTCATACTTTTTAGCTTCCATGATACACACCCACAACCAAGGCCACATGGAGACCACCAACCAGAATCCATCCCAACTGAATCTACCTCAAGACATTCAACAATTGAAATCATTAGTCATGTCCTTCTAGCACATAATGGATAAGAAGTTTTTCATGTTGACCAACACCCTAACAAACCATGACCATATGATAACTGCTATTTCCCAACATGTGGAATTTTCTCCACCATTCGATACTCCAACTAATGAAGTGTGGCCATTGAAGACTTGAGCTCTCACACTCTCTTCTCGGAAACTTTGCATCCCACTTTACAGGATGAAAATTATGGCACTACTTCTTGAATATTAACATGTGCAAATTTGATGGCTCCAACCCTTCAAGTTGGGTAACCCAAATGGAACATTATTTTTCTATCCATGGAATTAAAGATGGTCTTTAGAACTTGAAAATTGGGGTTTTATATTTATATTATGAAAGGTGGAAATGGTGTCAATAATACAAGAAATCTTTTCATTGTTATGTCCCTTGGATCGAATTTGTGAACGTCCTTCATGATTGTTTTGACTATGACTCTCACTACTTGGGAAGGTTGAACAAATTATGTTAGAATGACATTCTTATCGACTACATTATAGCATTTAAGTAGTTGGAAATTCACAAAGAAGGTCTCCCTAATTCTTTTTTTGGGAATGTTTCATCAATGCTCTCAAGGAGGAAATTCATGCAAATGTCCTTATGCAGTGGCCCTACACTTGGTTAGAAGCTTGTGATAAACCTAGAAAAGTTGAATTGGTGATCAATTCCCATCCCAAGTTCCCTTCATTTCCCACTAAAATGGTGTATCCTATGGCTCCTAAACCAAGCAACTCCACCACCCCACTGCTATGAATCCACAAGTTAACCCTAGAGGACATGGTTGAGCGTCAACGCCTCATCCTTTGCTACAATTGTGGTGAAAATATTTTCAAGGTCATAAATGCAAAGACCATAAATTATTTCAAAATGAGGCATCCCCACATGATCCCCTTGATAACACCACCATGGATATTCCATCATCACCTAATGTGGAGAATATTATGCCCCATTTGGAAGATGCTCCAGATATAGTAGTACCAGAGGAGCAACCCCAAATCTCACTCCATGCCCTATTTGATTTCTCCAAACCTCAGGCATTGAAATTGATTGACTACATCAAACACTGAAAATTCATTCTATTAGTTGGTAATGGTATCCCCCATAATTTCATTCATTGGCATGTGGATGAATAAACCCATTGCTACTTCCACCCTATATTCAATTTTCAAATTATAGTAGCCACTGGAGGTATGATGAAATGTGGGGTCCATTTGAAAATTTGAAACTCCAAATGGGTGACTACCATCTAAAAACCCATGTGTTTTCTATTGGCATGGGTGGTTGTGCTATAGTTCTAGGGGTTGAATGGATTAGGACTATGGGTCATGTAACCATGGATTTTAAGGAACTCTTTCTCATCTTGACTTAGGCTAAGCATACACATCACCTCAAAAAAATTACCTTTGGTTCTCCTAAAATTATTTCCTCACACTGTATGGATAAATTATTGAAGAAAGGCCACTCAAGTATCATTTCTCAGTTCAATGTCATCCAAGTCAAGGAAACACCTCCATAAGATATCCTCTTGGAATTGCAATGGGTTCTCTCCTAGTATCAACAAATTTTTGAGGCACCAAAGGGTTTACCATCCTTTCATGGGAAACATCACCATGGTATTCCTTTAATCGCCAACAATCAACCTCCCAATGTTTTCCCTTATAGCGAACCTTTTGCACAAGATAATGAAATTGAAAAAATCATTCAAAATTACTGGAGGTCGTCATCATTTGTCCTAGTAAAATCCCTTATTCCTCCTTGATGGTTATGGTCCTCAAAAAGGAAGGATCTTGGTGCATGTGTCCTGATTTTCAGGCTCTCAACAAATTAACCATCAAAGATAAACTTCTGATTCCCTATCACTGATGATCTCTTAGATTAGTTGCATGGATCCATATTCTTCAATAAACTTGACCTTTGCTTGGGACACCATCAAATCCAGATGAAAGAAATAAACACACCCAAAACATCCTTCTGCATTTATGAGGGTCATTACAAGTTCTTAGTCATTCCCTTAAACCTATGCATTTCCCCATCCACTTTTCACAACCTCGTGAATAAGATAGTATGCCTTTTTATGCACCATTTTTTCATGGTATTCTTCAATGATATTTTAGTCTATAGCCCCACCTAGGAAAGTCACCTCCAACACATTTATCCTACCTTGCAATTACTAGAAGATCGCCAATTATTTGTGAAATTATCCAAATATGATTTTGGGTTGACTGAGGTTGAATATTTGGGCCATATTGCCAGTAAGGAAGGTGTACATGTGTACCCCAAGAAAGTGGAAGTTGTACACAACTAGCCCTGCCCCAAAACTCTCAAGATATTGAGAGGGTTCCTCGGACTTACAATCTACTACCATAAGTTTGTGTAAAACTACGAAAAGTTGTAGATCCTCTTATAGCACTTCTCAAAAGGAATGATTTCTCCTGGAATGAAGCAATAGAGTAGTCCTTCTCCACCCTAAAGTATGCTATGTGCACTATGCCTATGTTAGCAATGCTACATTTCACTAAGGCTTTTGATTTAGAATGTTATGCCTCTCGTCACAGCGTCAGAGTGGTATTAATGCAAGACATACACCCATTATCCTTCACTAGTAAGAAGCTCTGTGAGTAGAACTTGGGAAAGTACACCTATGAAAAAGAAATGATGGATACACTTCATGCCGTTGAGACATGGAGAACATATTTAATCAGACGGTGTTTCCAAGTCAAGATGGACCATCATAGTCTCAAGTATTTCCTAGAATAAAGGTTGTTCTCACCAGAGAAACATAAATGTGTCACTATGATGTTGGGTTATGATTATGAGACATATATAAGGGTCATGACAATGTGGTGATAGATGCTTTGTTTAGGAAATTTGAAGAAGAGGGTGCCCTCTTTTCCTTGTCTTTACCAGTTCTGAGATGGCTTGATGAAGCACGCTATGAATAGTTGTCCCAAGACATAGTTCAACACCTCATAAAATGGATCCAAAAATATTCAAACCGTTCACCCTAGTATACATGGAACCAAAATATATTGAGATGTAAGGAGCACATTTTTCTCACCTCAAATTCATCCTTAAAACCAAGAATAGTAGAAGAGTTGCATTCATCACCCACAACAAGCCACTCGAGTGTTCATAAAACCTATGAACAAATTAAGCACTCATTATTTTGGGAAGGCATGAAAAAATATATCCACAACTTTGTTGCAGCCTATGACACTTGCCAACGACATAAGGGTGAAACATTGAAGTCACCTAGTTCTTTGCAACCATTTCCAATTCCCAACCATATATGGACTGACATCTGTATGGATTTCATAGTGGGGATTCCTAAGGAAAGAAATGAAATAGTCATTATGGTGGTATTCAATTGTCTAACAAAATATTCTTACTTTTGTGTGTCGTTACCACAATATTTCACACCTTTCCTGGTGGCACAAGTCTTTATGGATTAGATTTTTAATCTCCATGGCATGTCGAATTCTATTTTATCTTATCGTGACCCTATCTTCACCAGAAATATTAAGAAAGAGTTGGTTAAACACCAAGGTATCTAGTTGGATTTCAACACAACCCAAATGCGGAGAAGCGCGAACTTGGGTAAAGAGAATCAATGCTACGTGGAAAATTCAGAATTCACATTTGTGTGGGAACATTGCTCGCTGGATATCCCAGGGTTCATTGGACCAACCTACTGTTTTGAGTCACAATATTTGGAGTTTTTAAGGAATACTGAGATGGAGCTGACAATTGAGCAAGTAGTTCCAGAGGAGGTTAAGCACACCCTATCACCCCCAAACAGATGGTCAAACGGAAGCGGTCAATAAATTCTTAGAAGTCTACTTGAGATGCTTTGTGTTGAACATGCCCCACCACTATGCCTAATGGCTTCCTCTAGCCAAGTGGTGGTATAATACCATTTATCATGCCTCCATCAAAATGACACCATATGAAGTAGTGTATGGCCAAAATTTCTTATCGGTGATTTCCTATCTATAAGGTACCTCTAGAGTTTAGGTTGTGAACAACACACTTTGCACCAGAGCAACTATGTTCCACACCCATAAAGACAATATGGATATGGCTAAAAATAGAATGAAACAACAGGAAAATCAGTATCACTCCAAGCATTCCTTTGAAGCAGGGGATTAGGTGTTTCTTTGACTTCAAACATATAAACAAACATCCCTCAAGTTTCATACTCACCATAAGATATCTTTGAAGTTCTATGGAACCTAAACAATCCTCCAACATATTGGATAGGTGGCATACAAGCTCTCTCTGCTATATCACTCCAAGATTCGCCTAGAATTTCACGTCTCTTGCCTCAAAAGGATGGTGGGATCTAAGTGTAAAGTGCAGACCATATTACCTAAAGTGAATGAGGAAGGTTCCATTGGGCTCTAGCCAGTAGAAGTGTAAGCTTCCAGAGTTGACAATTATGTAGGCACACAATAAAGAAGTTTTGATACAGTGGAAAGATATGATGCTAGAAGATGCCACTTGGGAACTAGCATACATTTTACAGCAATTTCCTCACCTTCAACATTGAGGGCAATGCTACTTCCGAAAGGGGAGGGCATGTTAGGGTCCTAACTTTCCTTACTTTAGGAGTTAGTCATGCATTGTATACAACCATATATTTTGGAATAAGGCCGAGTGGTTAGTAGTCAACAATCAATGTAAAAAGGGTCTCTATATTTATTAAGACCCACTAGGAAGTTGGTACTTATTAATTATTTGACCATGTCAAGTATTTAGGGTTTTGGATCTAGGAAGCCTATTTAAAGAGCTATAAAGCTATTGAGGGTTTTGTTCAAAATTATTGTAATGGATCTATGCTTAAGTGAGAGTTCGCCCAACCTTAAGAGGCACATGAACATTGATCCTATAATCCGTTTTCATAATAAAAGACTTATTTCCCACAATATTTATCTTTCTACTATCTAATGTTTCTTATTCTACACTATAATTTCTTGTTTAATGCATCTTAAATATGTGCATATCCTGTGTTGTTTTTAGTTTTAGGGTTAAAGAACACCACATGTGCACTTGCTTTCACAATAGTACAAGCTTAAAGAAATTCAATGAAATTGACATGTACAATGTCCTTGAAGATAAAAAAGATTGCAATATCTCTCGACAAAAAACTATCAATTTGTGTGCATGCTATCCTTGGAATGCCTTGAAACTCCAATATGAAATCTAACGAAAAACGAAATAATGAAGAGAATCACTAATCATATCTCATGCAAAACTGACACTCAAATTATTACCCAAGCCTGGCAAAATTACAACAGGTCGATAGCTCCCTAAATTCTAGGCCTTTGGTTATGTTCCAACTGAATCTAGCATGCATTTACATTTCCCTTTGTCTCCACGATGACAATAACCATGCTAAAGAACTCTTTAAGTTCCTCCAAGGTGAAGATGAAACTCTTTCAGAACACTGACTCTAATCAAGTTGAATGAATTTCATCGAAGATACCATGATGCACCAACCTCTGGTCACGATTTGGTTACGTGGGGTTTGGATTATCAATTGGTGTGAAAGAATTTTTCATTGTTCTTCTCTTCATAAGTTTGAGGTTATTGGTGAAATTCAACTATCATCTACTGCTAGTGCACCCCACATCTTTGAAGGTTTCTATTCTAAACACTTACCTTATTGCTATGGATATTTACAGTACTATTCCTCACTTGTGGAAGGTAGACCATCCCACTAGAGATCCACCAATCCCTAGCTCTTCACATAGACCATGGAAATAAACCATCAAAGGGTCATAACCATGAATATAACCATTATTATCGATTTGTTTGCTTCAGGTAACTACAAATCGAAGGGTCATACAACTAAAAAGTATATATAAAGAGACAAGTATGAAGTGTAGAGGAAACTTAAAGGGTTTCGCTTGTAATATTTAAAAAATAAGAAAATCCCCATCATATTTCTGACCATTTTCCACCATTATATTTTTGTGCAAGTGCCATAAGATTGCAAAGCGGTCGGTCCCATGTCCCATTGAGTCCAGTCTTATATCTATGTTCTTACACCTCTTGAGTGATTGTTAGGGTAGGCATCAAGACAACAAACAAAAAAACTCTATCCAAGCACAAAACAATGATGCAATGGGATAGTGTGCAGAGCTAAGCAATAAGGGATATATGTGCCCAAAAATGGATCACTGTTGGAGGGTACCCTTCGGGATCCTTAGTTGTCATTAGTTACTTATGTAATAGTCTAGTTAAAGAAGCAGTTGGAGCGGGTGCAACCGCTCCAACCACATATAAGATGTATAAATAATACCATCAAGATGAATATAACCAGTTGGATGCATTCGACTCATATCCCATCTCTTGATTATATCTCTGGCGCCGTTGCCTCTTTCATGTGGTCTGGGTGACAGCAGCAACGCATGGAAGCTGGATCGAACCTGCAAAAGATTGCATGAGGAGAAACAATCCCTGCAAGAATAAAAGAAATGCTAACGTTGCTCGATTGTTGATGCGTTGTTGAAGACTAACCAAAAGTCTACAAGAAAAAGAACCCTACAAGAAATGCTCAGAAATGATGATGTTGCGTGATCGAATCTGAAGGAAATCCTGCAATGTTCGTTGAAGAAACCCGCAAGAAAGACTGCTCCTATTTTACTCCTGTGAAAAGAAAAATATGAATATGTCGATCGTGACCATTGACCAAAGCATCGAACATTGAAGAAAGCATTTGATGTTCGAATCGGGAAGAAAGCTTGTGAAGTTTGTCGAAGAGCCTGCAAGAAAGATGAAGGACGCTTGTGCATGCATTATAGAAAACATCTGCAAAAACAAAGATAAGATATTGGCATTGCTCGCGAATTACAAGAATACGACGGACCTTCTTTTCGTTCACACTTCAAAAATTGTCTAGCACTCGGGCCTGCTAATCAATCTGCAACCTATGTGGATGGAAACCAGTTTGAATCCCGTGGAAGAGTCTTCCGACTATCATCACAAGTATACAACCGCCCTACAGTTCACCCATCGGCTGACACATCAACTAAGAAAATGAAAGCCGACAGTAGACCCGATCTGGCTTGGGACAATCGACAGCTACATATTTATCACTTATATTGCATGTTCATAAAATGTTCCATTATTTCTATCAGTGTGTCTCAGTAGACTTCATGCTATTCCGTCGATGAAAATAAAAATACAGTTGACCTATCCGTCGAATAAGCACAGCGTAGTCTAGTTATCGCTTTCTGCTTAATTAAATTGCTCCCGAGTTTTCCATGTGATCAATGTATAAATCAGTCGATGGTCTCTATTTTTCATGGTCGATCATGACATTATCGTCGATCACTTGTCAAAGCAATGTTGGGTCAATTATAAGTGGATATGAAGTGGTCAGGGTCCATGAAGGCGGAACCACTAATCTCGATGGCCATCTTTTATAATAGACAAAAAGAAGAAAGTCGACTGCTATGGTGTTGTGCTGCAGAATCAGTGTACTATTCAAGTCGACTGGAATATTGAAGTTTTGTCTACCATAGAAAAGTAATTACCGAAATGTATTAGTCAACCAATCAAGCTATATTCGTAGAAGAATGGAGTGGGGACTAACGTCGTTGAATATATGTCAACCACCCGAAGACTGTGGATTGATACAAATATATATTTAGTGGGTTACATGATCGCACTGTCTAATTGATGAGGTGTTGTTGCTACCCGTCATCCAGAAATTTGAGCATATGTTTGGGCAGCTGGTGTTCAGTAGTCTTATATCATCCACCGGCGATTAAAAGATCCCATCTCGACCAATGCACTGATCATTTTAGCTAATCAAAGTTATGCCTCTCGATGAGTCTGTTCAGAGAAATGTCGACCCTTTTCTGCTCTGAAAAGGTATCGTTGATTACTTCTTAGTTCGAGCATGTGAAGACTTAGAGTGCAGTAAAATATTTTGTACGCGTGGATAGAATTCTCTTTTTCATCGATGTGGAAATTTAGTCAGTTGTCTTGTCGATATTAATTATGATCGATCGGTTAATATACTCTATGTAAAAGTTAAAGTATGATAAAGTGACTGACAGAAAATTAGATGATGGTCAGGTCACTTTAGTTATAAAAATGGTCCATCATAAACGTTACTTTGGTCGAAACTATAACTTGTATATTGGTCAAGGTTTTACTTATGTAGTCGAAGCTATTTGGTTGACTCTTCATTGTAGTCGATATAATGCGGTCGGCAGAATTGTATTGTTTTGGTCGGTTATAAATGGTCGGTACTAAAAGTGGTCGAAACTTAAAATAGTCAGGTCATTTGTTGATATTGTAAGTGGTCGAGTCTTTTAATATGATCGAGAGCTGACCTTTTTGTATTATAATTTTGTAATTTAGTCGGTCTCTAGCTGACTTAATAAGTCATGTCGAGTGAAGTAAGTCATGTCGAGTTAGGTCGAGTTGAGTCAAGTCGACCAATATCAGTCGGTATCGACCACAAGCAGCAGTGACACATTCGAAACTTGCAAGAAGCCTCACGCCAGCTGAGTCTACGAAAACCATGTATTCAAGTAGAAGACATCTATACCACATAAACATTTATTCAGTGTCATTTCAAAAGTTTTTCAGGCAGTGGGTGAGTTGGTATAATGGCAGAGCGTGGAAGCCTAGAAGTTCCTGGACCGATGAAGAGAAGACCGGCGGGAAGGTGAAAGGGTGAGGCTTGATTGCCCACTACCAGACTGTTGACAAAGACTAAAGGAATCACAGTTCGTGGTTGTTCATGTTTTTTTCGGGACGAAGAAAGATTTTGAGGTGGGGGAGATGTTGGAGGGGACCCTTCGGGCTTCTTAGTTGTCATTAGTTACTTATGTAATAGTCTAGTTAAAGAAGCAGTTGGAGCGGGTGCAACCGCTCCAACCACATATAAGATGTATAAATAATACCATCAAGATGAATATAACCAGTTGGATGCATTCGACTCATATCCCATCTCTTGATTATATCTTTGTGTATGCTTGTACTCTCTACTTGAATACAACAATCACGCAGATGAGGGAGAGGTTGCACGCATACACTAGATGAAGGCACCAGGTCATGATATCAAGGATTTCATCATCTCTGATACCACCATTAAAACCACCAATTAGATAAAAAGAGAGCAAAATGAAGATAGGCGTCAATGCACATATTTCATTAATATACAACACAAATAAATACAATCAGATGTGACTATTGGTTTCATATTCCCAAAAAGTCTCTTCAACTTTTGATGACTCTTCATATTTACAAAAATAGTAATGACTTTTACTAACCCTAACAAATTAAGTTACCAACAAGAATTTATATAAAAATTACTTTATTTATGAAATTTAAAAAATTATTTTACTTTTACATTTAATTTTGATGCGAAATGCCTTCAATGACAAGAATGGATAACGAATTCATTTTTTTAATAATTGATTTTATATATATATATATATATATATATAAAAGTTATTGCTTTTATAAAAAGTATAAACCTTAATATTAAAACATTTTTCTCTTTCAGATAAAAATTATTATAAATATTTTTAAAATGTATTATGCATGATAAAACATGTTAATTTGATGTAAATATTAATTTAACTTGAGAAATGCGTGACTAGACTTTAAATCTTGTCATTCACACGAGGAGTGCCAACTAGTGATCGATAGGTCTACCAAGTGAGATCTTGATTAAGTTACCTGTGGTAGGCGTTTCATCACGTGAAATTGCGTTGGCACAGCATACATTTTTCAAGTGACATTTCATTATATGAAATGTTAAAATTGACGTCTACCTTTCTCCATTAAAAATTAATATTATAAATGAAATGCAAATTCACGTTTACTTTTGTCCATATGGATTTTTATTTATAAATTTATGAGGTCTTAATATTTTTAATATCTCTTCAATTTTATTCTTATAAAAAATTATAGATTATTTTCTTTAAAGATTAATGATTATTGGTAATGGTTCGAAGTAAAAAAATTAAGAACATATTTTTAATATGATGATTATGATAATAATGGTTATTAATGTTCACTTTAATCAATGTTGATTTATAAGATCTTAAAAATGGAAATCTTAGTTTTCTTTTTTTTTAAATGATTTATATATTTAGAAAACTTAAAAAAAAGTCATAAATCATCATAATTATTATGAGTTAAAAGGTTAGGAAGGAAGATTTTTTTTTTTTTTGTAAGTACCCACAAGGATTTGAACTTGTGATCTTCCATTTACAACTTCTCATCTCAATTACTCATTATCAATTGCTCTACCCCCCGCGGGCAAGCTTTAATATGGGTGTACCTAGAGCATTTTATGAGAAAGTGGTTTTCATCTTCAACTCTCTTAGTATCGCAAAGATGACAAATTCTTTCATCACATGATGTTTTATGAATTGTTTAATGCCTTGTTTTATTATGGAGCTCATGAGAGTTTGTTCTTACTTTAGCATTTAGCATTGTTGATTTTGTTATTTACGCTAGTTAAAAATATATATACTTTTGATCTTCTAGATTAGGAACAAGTTATACAACTTGACGAGAACCCGACATTGTTCTCGTTTTTTGGGAGGTCAATTTTCGTAGTTGTTTTTACCTTCATTTCAAAAAGTGTGTATACTAGTAGCACCATTATTCATTTTGAGTCATTTTTTTGTGATTTTGAAACTTATTGGTCATAAGGAAACTATACCTTTTATTTAAAATAGCATTTTTTTTAAGTTTACAAAAAAATTTACATTTAATAGCTAGTTATAATGAAAAAATACAAGCTTTTTTGAATTTTTTAAAGATTTAGAAGCTACTTGGAATGAAAAATATATGCATTTTCAAAGTTTTTTCATTAAACTTTTATGTTAAAGAAGTCAATTTTTGGCAAATCTCTTAAAAAAAAAGAGAAAAAAAAACATTTCAAACATTGTTTCAACATATTTTCTGCTATTTGATATATAAAAATGATACTATTTAACATTATTTTACATAAAGTGATAATTCGCATAAACTCAACAAAACATATACCATATATTTCTAAATGGAATATTAAAAACATAAAAGTTATTCTCAAAATAAAATCTTAAATTCAAAACATTACAAAAATATCTTATCAAAAATTTGTCAACACTGACATTTTTCTGAACGATATGAAACTAATCAACAATATCATGTAGGCCGAAATCTTCATCGAAATTGACATTTTTTCCTAGTTGTCTCTCTTTCTGGACCTCAATGTGTTCTTCCATTGGGTCTTCTTTGTCGTTCTATTTTGGCTCTTTGAATATGAATTTTGAAAGACCCCGGTACTATACTATTCTTTGGCATCTTTGAAAACAAAACTATATCTATAAGTAATAAAATAGAAATGTATTGACTTAGAAATAAATAAAATAGAAAATATCATTAATCATCATACATTTTTGTATGCAACAAAAAAATGTTTTAAGTTTTCTTTGTAGCTTGAATCTGGATAGTTGTATCTGACATCATCCCAACTCCTCACCCAACATTATAACCATATCCTCTTGTATTTTCATGTAAACCTAATGACTACATGATGTAAAAATAAATGACATTTACAATCACATCTAATAATAACACAATGCTTATTTTAAAAAAAATCTTAAACTCAAAAAATAAACTTTAAAACATAAAAACAACCTATAAACTTATTTTTCAAATTTATTTCACATTTCCTCCATGGATAATTCACCTATCTTTACACGTGACAGTATTGTATATATAATTGTTTCATCCTTCACACCTTGTAATGATCTCCAAGGTGTTATAGTCAAATCTTCTGGCAAATTCTTGGCGTCAAGGCCTCCTTGACTACTACTCCATGCAACTGCTTTTTTTTTTAACCTTTTGATTTTCTATGCCAATATTCTCCCATGCTAAATATGTCATCAATCAAATCCCATATGGGCCCCATTCTAAATGCCAACTGAAAATAGTTATCTACAGCTCTAAATGCATCACTTCATTTCAAACCTTTCTGTTTCACATTGTCCTCTTTAATAGGGATACCTATTTCCATACAACATTGTTTCTGGAAGTCTCCATCAACTTTCAATATATCCCTACCACATTTGTTCAAATTCATTGTGGATAAATCTAACCCTTTGAATGAATGTCATGGACATCCTATAGTCACTATATGTGTTGTGATCTCATGCCAGTAGTTTTGCTTCCACAACTGTTAAACCAACGTAAATGATGCATTTCACTGATTAAAAAATAAGGTTTTTGGGAAACTCTTGCATCAATTCTCTTCTAGCCTCCGCAGAATGATTCCCCCCAAAACATAGTCGTTGTAATCAAAACATCTTGATTCATCAAATGCATCTCTAACATGAACATCTTTTGGGTCAACAAGAACTAGGTAGTCAAGCACATGTGCATAGGGATTGTGCCTCATCAATTCTTTTAAGTTATGAACATGCAAGCAATGTGATTTCCTAATTTGATACTTCTCCTGGCGTTTTGTGTGTCTATAAAGTTGCTTCACATTTAAATCAAATGTATTTCCATTGTGAACCAAATTATCCCACTACAATCAATCTCGAATAGCATTTTGTGTTGTATTGACAACACCATCATCTAGATCACCACCTGGAGTGATGATTTCCAAACCGTCCCTTGAGTTTTCACTATGGTTTTCAACATTGGATTGAACATCTTGTCTCCTCATTTTATGTCTTGAAGCAGTTGTATCTAAAATAACAACTTGTTGATTAGGAATGGAAACATCCTCATCCATAGGTCTTTTGGAAGAGTGTTTCATACTCTTACCTGCAGAAGTAACAGCCTCATCAACAACAATTCGTTGATCATGTTCAATTAGGCGAGATATTCTTTTGAATGTAACCTTCCTAGGTACTTCATTTGATTGTTGGGCGCATTTTCCTTTCTGTTCTTGTACTTCTTCAGTATGAACATTTTGCACTTGTTTATGCTTTGGTGTTTCTCCCTTCTTTGGTGCTTCTCCCTTATAAAGAGTGACATTAATGACATCCATCATATTTTCTTCTATAGAATAAATTCCATTCAAAATATGGGAAAGTGGCATAGCAAAATCCTACGAAATAAAAACATTATTGTGTTAAATCTATTACATTTTCATATGATCCAAACTATAAGAAATTCAAAAAGATGGAAAAATATAGAAACTTACACTCTTGTGCTCAATCTCATGCACGACTCCTGCACAAAGTTAAAATCTCATCGACCTTCAAAGAATATCAGATTTTGACATAGGTTTTAGCTTGTTCCACTAGTGCATAAACAATGTCTTTACCTGAAACCAAACAAATATCTTGCAACAATCCCAATGAGTGATAATCATTTTTAAGATATGAAAATATAGCACAATATAAGTGAATAATGTTCGGGTTGCTTTGATATTTCTCTTTCAGAAACCAAGAATAGTCAATTTTCTCTTCATCTGGTGTGTGTTTCCATTCTCTAGCATTCTTGTTTTTTAAATCATCACTGGATACAACTTCATCACGCGCAACATTCTCAGATGGCTCAACTATTTTTTTATGACTTCATCGACGATCTCGCTCCAGAATGTTTACAGATAGTTTTCCTGATGCCATTTTCCCTATATTCAGAAATAAAAAATTTAGTATATGTTTAAAACAAAATACTTGCACTTAAAAAAAAAGGTAACCACATAGTTATAAAAATAATAATTTGTTTTTTATTTTTAAAAGGGGCACGAGAAGAGGAGCTCAGCTCTTCCCTCATGCGCCCAAAGGGATGGTCCTAAGACTCGTCCCTTTGGGTGCACAACTCCTCCCCTCAGGCCCTTTGAGTGCCCAATGCAAATCCCATGGACTATGAATTCAATTTGGGGTATGCATAGCCCATGGGCTATGCAAAGGGGCGCCAATGCATAGCCCTTGGGCTATGCTACGGGCACCTGTAGCATAGATCAAGGGCTATGCATTGGCGGGGGTGGCCCGCCAATGCATAGCCCTTGAGCTATGCTACGGGTGCCCGTATCATAGCCCAAGGGCTATGTATTGGGATACACTCAATGCCTGTAGCATAGTCCAAAATCTATGCATTAGGCGTGCCCCCCATGACGCAATGCATAGCCCTTAGGTGCCCATAGCATATCCCAAGGGATATGCATTGGGAGCTTTATTGCATAGCTCGAGGGCTATGCGATGCTCGTTCAAAGGGGCTCGAGGGTAGGACCTTAAATCCTTCCTCAAGCACCCAAAGGGGAGTGCCCTAGGGCCATCATTTGGGTGCACAAGCCCTCGGGCTAAAAAAAAAAACTTACCTAGGTTTTTACAAAGGGCATGACGAAGCCCAAACAAATTTAAAAAAAAAAACAAACTTTAGAAATTAAAAGTATTTAAAAAAACATTTACATTAAAAAAAAAAACAATTTAACTATCCTTAACAATGTTTGAAGCTCTTCAATGGTCTTCAAATCTTTGTGTATAGTTGTTTGCAAATGGTGACTATAGAAAACCAAACTACGTTTATATAGCATAAAATAAGTTTTTTTTTTATTGCTTTAAGAACGTGGGATTACAAAAAACAATAAAAGCACAGAAAAAAAATTGCCAAAGGAAATATAAAATAAAAAGATTTATTATAAACCAAACAAAAAAACTAACCCTCAAAGCACTATTAAATTGCTTGAAATTTCAAACGTGATTAATAGAAAAACAAAATAGTTTACATGGCTAATATTAAGTTTAACATTATTCACTTTATGGATGCGGGATTAAAAAAGGTGTAATTAGCTAATGCATTATTTCAAAATTTAAAGATGATGGCATTAAATGGTATTTGACTAGTGTTATGACTGTGAATTTAAAAAATTAATGTAAATAACTAATAATGTATTATATAACATTGTTTACATGTCATGTAGTTAGTATTATTACAATTTTTTTTACGATAGATTAAGTTACTTTTAATGGTGTTATGATTGCATTAGAAATATGTGATTTATTTTTGTAGGGAAATTTTGGAGAGAAAAATTTGAAGTAAAATTTTGGAGGGAATGTTTGGGAGGGAAAATTTTGGAGGGAAAATTTTGGAGGGAAAATTTCATTCTTTTAGCTGTAAGATTGTTGGGGGTTGACAGTTGCACCATTGTACTTTTTGGTGAGGAGTGTGAGGAAAATTCATTCTCTTTTTCTGTTTTGAGTTATCATTATACTTTTCAGTGAAAAGTCATGGACTCCTTTGAATCAATCTCAATGTCTGAAGATGTACATGAAGATGGTGGAAATTTTCCTTCAAGTGAGGATTTCAAAGGAAATGATGATGATTTTCCTCCGAGTGAGGATTTTAAAGGAAGTAATGATGATTTTCCTCCAAGCCAGGATTTTCAAGGCACAAACGATGTTTTTCCTCCAAGCCAAGATTTTCTTCCAAGCAAGGATCTACAAAAAAACAAACCTGATTTTCCTCCAAGCGAGGATTTTGATGGGACCGATGATGGTGTAGATGATTTTCCTCCAAGCAAGTATTTTAATGGCACCGATGATGATTTTCCACCAAGAGAGGATTTTAATGGGATTGATAATGTTTCTCCCCCAAGCAAGGATTTTGATGCCATCAATGATGATTTTTCTCCAAGTGAGGATTTTAATGGGACTGGTAATTTTTCTCCTTCAAGTAAGGATTTTGATGACACTGATGATGATTTTCCTCCAAGCGAGGATTTTAATGGGACTAATACTATTTCTCCTCCAAGAAAGGATTTTGATGGCACCGACGATGATTTTCTTCCAAGCGAGGATTTTAATGGGACATTCGATGATTTTGGTGAGGATAAAGGAAACAACAATATTGAAGATGGTTTTCGTCCCAGCCAGGATTTTGATGGCTCTAATGATGATTTTTGTAAGGATGAAGGCACCAATAATGGTGAAGATGATTTTCCTCCAAGCGAGGATTATGATGGCAACGATGATGATTTTCCTCTAAGCGAGGATTTTGATGGCAACGATGATGATATTCCTCGAAGCGAGGATTTTAATTGTACAGGTGATGATTTTGGCGAGGATGAAGGAACCAATAATGGTGAATATGAATTTCCTCCAGCCGAGGATATTGATGGCACCAATGATGATTTTCCTCCAAGCGAGGATTTTGAAGGCATTGATGATGAATTTCCTCCAAGCGAGGATTTTAAAGGGTCAGATGATGATTCTGGTGAGGATGAAGGAACCAATAATGGTGAAGGTGATTTTCCTCTAAGCAAGGATTTTTATGGAACTGATGATGATTTTCCTCCAAGCGAGGATTTTAATGGGACAAATGGTGATGATGGACCCGCCAATGATGTTGATTTAACCTCAAGTGATAATAAACAATTTTCAAGTCCATAATAAACTTTACACCCTCCATTAATCATTTTATTAATGCTATAGTTCCAGTTAAGCTTGTGATTACGTTCAATTATGAGATATTTGTGTGAAGTCCCTTCCTCCAAGTTGTTTCCATCACAAATGAAATTAGCATAAGTGATATTTTGGGACTTTTAATTAACATAACCTTTGTTTTGTCAATGTTAATAGTCATACTAGTACTAGAGAAAAAATACTTGAAAATTTTAGTTGTTTGTTGAGATCTTTGGAAGTCCTCTCCATAAGAATAATATTATCGGCATAAATAAGAAGGATGATGACTATACCAACCAAAGTCGCATCGGCACAAATTTCGTCTTCCAAACATTAACCCCTTATCTTGTTAATGTATATACCAAAAAAGGTAGGGGGATAGCGGACAACCTTGCTTGACTTTGATATTACAATTGATTTCTTTTAACTAACCCTCAAATTTCTTGAACTTGACAATAACCTTCACATACAACCTTATTGCAACAACTCTCAACTCGAAAGGGACTTTTAGGTCTTCTAATTCTTTCCAAAGGTTAGTTTTGGGCATTGTGTCAAATGTTTTTCTAAAGACAACAAAGAAACATAGAAGATTGGTTTTATTATTATGACACTCCTTGGAAATGGTCCTAAGCATAACAAGGTGGACCTCCATAATTGATTGATAGCTCATAAATCCTACCTTCCATTTAGCTCTTTTTCTATGACTTTCTAGCCATATGATGATCTTCTTTTCCAAAATAATTCCATAGGTTAAAAGAGGGCTATGGTCTTATAATTAGATGAATTGTTTTTTATCTCCACTTTTAAAAATAGGAACAATGAGGCTTTCTATCCAGGGTTTAAGGAAACCCAACTTCACTTCTAAATTGAATATCCCGTGGATGTGAGAAATGAGGATATTTCCACCAATTTTTAATATTTATACTTGGTATCTTTCGATGTCTTTAGATTTCTCTTTTTTGGGTCGCTTAACTCCAAACTCTATGTATTCTAAAGATAAAATTTCTTCCACTATAGAAAAGCTTTGAATGTTGTCCACAACATCAGGGGATTCATAGAGATTTTTAAGGTAGGAATTCCAATCCCTCAATGGAATCATATTGTTTTAATTAATTTTATGACTCAAAATTCGTCTCGATAATTTCTTATGTTCTATCTTAGAGAGGTGCAAAAGCTTGAATTTCTTGCTTTATATTTATATAGTATATTTTTTTCCTTTTAATTAGGTCTTTGTACCTATATATCTTGTGAGATTTTATGGACTCATTAGAAGCATCCCTAACGGATTTTATGGCATGCTTTCATTCTTTATCATACCAAGGGTTGATCATTCTATTTTTCTTTCTACATAACACTTTGAGAGAGAATTTATTAATGGAATTAGAGAGGGTTGCGGTAAAATTATGATAGAGGTCTTCAATATTGAGCTTATTTAATAGTATATTTAATTCATTATTTAAATCGCTTAAAAATAAATCAGTTTTATTTTTATCGAAGATCAAGTGCTTTTGTTCATTATAATTATATGTTATGGGGATTATGTGCCTGTAAAAAATTAGATTCGGTGTTAAAGGTCTATGGTCAGAGTCGATCTCATGGTCATTAAGATGTTAAAATTTACTATTTGGTTGTATATAGAGATATCAAATATCATCATTAATCTATGACACTACTACCAAGCACATGGATACAAGTCTCCTGATTGGATTTTGGCCACTTCATAAGACCATTGTAAATTATTAAATCTTGAGAAATACAAATATTGATTAGCTTGGTACCAAACAAATTCTCAACCAAGTCCTAAGAGTTTCTTTTGTACCTCCTAGCTAACACAATGTACACATCTAGCCATAAAGGAATAGGGTTGGGATCATTGCTTAAGATAATAGCTTGGTTAGTTGTTGTTCTAGCATAGAAGTCTCTTAGCAAGAGGATATTGCCTTCATTTCATAGCTTGTAAATATCATGTTCTAAGCCATTGTAAGGACACTTTTTATCTCAATTAAGTTTTTTTATAAAAGGTATAATTAATAGGTGCAAAATAAAATATTGCTATATAAATATTCTTAGCATTGATATCTAAAATTTCCACCTACATAAACTATTTGAAAGGATCTTTCTTGTGAAGCCATATTAAGAAACATGTTCTTCTTTATGTAACAATCTATGCCTCTAATTCATCTACGGTAGGATCTCTTATTCTATACCAACCACAAGACAAATCCTTCTATGTTAGGTACCTTAGATTCTTCATGCTCCCAAGTTTCAACAAGCAATATAATATCAAATTTACTAGGGATCCAACTTAACATGGGACCTTTTCTTCATGGAAAACCATGACAGTTCTAAGAGAGGATCTAGAGTGTCCCAAATTCCTATCTATTGTTATATGTTTTGTATCTATACCTAATAATAGCTTTTCTCTTCCTAATTATTGCCCATTTTTCTTCATTTCTAGCTTCTTTTACCTTTTCAACTAATTCGTTTCTTAATTTAGCTTCATCTTTTGGTATGAGACCTTCCTGTATAAATTTTCTCATCCCTTTTAGACTTGGGGTTTTATTAAGTATTCCATATCTATGGTAATTAGAGCTTACCTTCAGATGAATGAACCTATCTATTTGCTCAATTATTTTGTCTAACCTCTGTACTTCTATGAGACAACTTGTTTCAATTTGTAATTTTTCCTATAGTTTTCCCTTAACTATTGATAGTGTGTCGTCTCCATTCTCTTATTTCAAACAAAAAATTAAGATGTCCAAGGTCCTTTTGTTATGCTCATGTTTTAACTCTATAAGCTTATTTATTTCCTCTTTGATGGGTCTGATATCCAATTTACACTCTAACCTATTTAGGGCCAAATTGTTTTTAATTTTTCTTTTAACTATTTAATCGTGTTCTTCATATTATGATTTTCTAGATTATCAATCTCTCATTGGGTTGATTATTTTTTTTATTGGCTTTGCTTTTATATTTCACATAATCTCATCTTCATTTTCTCCAACTTATTTTCCAACCCGATTCTTTTAGTATATATCTGTGAATCTTGTCTTCAAATGATGCAAACTTATTATCAAGCATTTCTACTAACTCCGCTTGAAGTTTATATTATCTTTCTTCCCTATGCTTATCTCAAGATTCTATATTTTCGCAAAGACTATCTAGGGTTAAGTTGATAGGTCTTCCCTTGTAAGATGTTTTTGGTAAATACAATGCCTCTTAAAAAGGCCTTTGTGAAAAGGCTTGCTAAAACAACTTTGAAATAAATAAATAAAATAAAGGGGAAATAAATTATAACCAAGGTTGAAGAACAAACTTGTGCACCTAAGTAGGTGAAGCTCATGCATTAGGGTTTCACATGTGTGTTGTGAAAATGCCCAAATATTGAAATTGTATGGTGGTGAAAATACCCCTTGAAAAATACTTTGAAAATTCCCTGTGAAAGTGCCTTTGTGAAAAAGCCTCAATGAAAATGTCTCATGAAAGTGCCTCCATGAAAATGTTTTAGTGAGAATGTCCAATGAAAATGCCTTGGTGAGGATGCCGTATGAAAAGGCCTTGCACAATCGACTTTGAAATACATAAAATGATAAAGGAATAAAGAGGAAATAAATTATAACCAAGAAAGGAAGATGTGCACATGCTTAGGTCAAGCTCATGAATTAGAGTTTAGGTATGCCATGAAAATATCTAGATCTTGTGAATTCAATGCCAATATTGAAAATACATGGTGAAAATGCCCCATGAAGTCTCAATGAAAATGTCGAGTCTTGAAAATACTTGGTGAAAATACCTTAGTGAAAATGCCTCTGAAAATGCCTTCAGTGAAAATAAAAAATCTTTTATTACAATCAAAATAAAATAAAATAAAATAAAATTTAATATTAATATTTATATAATAAAAATTGATTTAAAAACACTTAAAAATCAATGAAGACACAAAAATATAGTGAGAAAATGAGTCCATAAAAGTTGTAAAATATGCCACATAAATATAAAAATTAGAATAACTCATAATATTAGAAGAAAGGTACGAGTAGATAACATTTAACGTTATTTTATTCATGGGAGTAGTTGATAACATTTCAGGTTATTTTATTATTGGGTTAAAGTTTAAGCATCTAAATATGCAAATATTGTCAATGTCTTGAAACGAAAACAACATTTCAACTACTATGTATTAAAATTAATAAATTATTTGTAGGTAGAAAGAGAATTATAATTTTATGAAATAAATTAGTAGATTATAAAATAGAGTTGTAATCTAACTTTACAATTGTGTACGTGTAGAGCAATCAAAAGTCCAATTCAATGTAGGAATTTGATGAGGTGGGATTTGTCTGACTTTGAAGATGGACCAAAATAAATGGAGTTTGTTCGGAATGGGAATCATTACAAATAATTAAGCTATGATATTTATAGTTTAAGGATTAAATGCTCTCAAAGATAAAGGGGTTTGAAAAGTCTTAATGATAAGTAATTCAATAATAAGTTTGTAGTCTCTCCCATCAAACACTTCTTACAAACTATAGTTGATATTTAGCATCGGAGTGACTATAAATTATCTCATTTTTTTTCAAATGTTTCAATCCTCTACTTAGGCTCATTATCAAGACATAAATGATGCCAAGTTACCAATCCTTTTAACTTCTTTTCTTTTAATAAATATAGAAGCAATACTTTGATTTTATGATTTAACAATTTGCCAAGAGTCTAATTAATAATTAGTAGCCAAGTTTGATTAATGATTAAATCATCATTATCTAAATAATTTAAGTGTTTTACAATGTATATTGCCTCTTTGATTCTCCTTTTTAACCTATTATTGGAAGTTGAAGGATAATTAACTCAACATTGTTATTTTCTTAATGATTAGCCTTGGTAGAGGCTCAAAATATTGACAAAAAATATGGAGCATATCACCATCACTTTAATGTTAAATATCAATTACAATAATTTAGAAATATTTTTAGTTGATACAAACCTAAAATTATCAAGAATTTGTCAATGAGTCATCTCGATGATAAATGAATTCAAGCATCTTGAGCTCTTAATTCATGTTTTAAGAAGCCTCAACATGAAAGTAGACAAGAAGGAAAACTTAAGGATATGCTTGTGAGAGGAAGTTTTCAAGACAAAGGAGGGGTTGACCAACCATAGTGTCACCTCAACCTCTCATGACATGTAAGCAATTTATGATGAACACACCAATCCTCAACACTTGTCTTATTCTTTTTAAGCAGGTGTGAAGGGGAAGAGAGTTAAAGAAGTCACGTCACCCTAGAGCAACATGCCAGTTACTCCAACATGTACTCTAGAGAACAATCTGATGGAAACATCCTCTCCTCCAAGTGGAAGCTCGTGGGCTTTAAATGGATTATGGCAAGTCCTCCTTGAACCCAACATAAATTCTCATGAGAAGGATACGAAGGGTTCTATTGCTTTCTCCTTCCAATGTAGTTGGGTTTGAGACAACTATGGCACTTTGCTTTATCATAGCAAGTGATGTGTTCTCTATTAGCTAAATGGTTTGCATAAAGTGCTCAAGTAATGCAAATAGGATGTAGCAGCAATATAATATCACCTATTTAGCCTTGCAATGGACATAATGGAAGATGAGTTTGAGAAGTAGAACCTGGAAGCAAACATAGTCTACGATGAATGTGCAATTGGTATGGTGACTCAAACTTGAGAATAGAGGGAATGTGAAGAAGAAACCAAGACACTCATGGAAATACACAGGGAAAAATAATTGAAAATGGATTCTCAACTAGTGTATTTATAGTCATTGATAAGGTGCATCATTGTCCATCACAATCTTCCTCTAGAAGTAATTTCATCTTCCCAAACAACATGGAACCATTGAGAAACCCATCTTTTGTGGCCTTTCAATAGTCTCATAGGACTGTTTGGCAACCTAGTGCACCAACCTAGTGCACCCTTTCCTTGGAGCAAATGGAAGACTTTTTACAAGCACTATGGAGCAAAGGATAGCAATGCCAGCAATAAAATGGATTTGAAGAACATATAATAGGATTGTTTTTGTAAAACACATGTATGAAAGGAATTTTTTGTTTCATGAAAGTTGTGTACAGGTCATATCTTACTAGATATGGAGAAAGCCACCCTTTCCTAATTCCATCCACAATATCTCCGTTCTATAAATTAATTTGGTTAAAACATCATGAATGCACATGCATAATAAAAAGTCATTTCGATAGAAGCCACACGATCCTAATTTCCTTGACAATATCTCGATTATTATATTTAATTTAATTAAAAAGTCATGAATGGACATCCTGTCCGTTTAAATGTCATTTCAATCTTCTTTAAGAGCATAGATTAATCTTAATTAAAAGAAAAGTTCCATGGTTGCTGGGATTTGACAACGAATGGGATTTGTGGAATGTTTGAAAACAAAATTATAAATTTAGCATTTCAATGGAATAATATTAAGGTTTGAAAATATTTTATTTAGTCTACATATGAAAATGTAGGGTGGATTATGAAAATACTTGATGTACACCGTATTACATGAAGTAGTTATGATTAAAAAATCAAAAGTGATCATTGTCAAAAGAATAATATCAAGGATGGTGGACAATTGGGTTTACATTAGGTGGTTTAAAGGAAGAGTATTTAGTGTTTTTTTTTAAGATATTTATTTTATATTAAAAATGAAGAAAGCTATTCATTATTTCTATCAAATTAGTATCAACATAATTGTCACTTTTCACTAGTTTATTTGGTTAAGGTATGCATCTCGTCATTAGGGTGACCCGGGTTCAATTCCCCTCAAGCATGAGCTAGTTGGTAGGAGATACCCAAAATCCAACTAGTTGAGGGTTGGTGTGGTCCAGGCCGGGTGCGATTCCTAGGTGATTTTGACGGCTTAGATGTCTCTGGGTCATGGTTTCTTAAACCAAAGGCCACTCCCACAAGTCAAGGAGATTCTGGCAAACAAAAACAAAAGTATCAACACAATCAATATTCTACATACACACTTATAAGTAAGGAATGATACTCATTTTGAAATTATTTACAATTCCATCTTTTAGTCACATAGCTACTTCATAAAACCTCCAATAATCATCACAAAAAATTGTCTCGGTGTTGTCAAATACAAGGTTCTATAATCTAAGATGAAAAGACAAATGAAGACATATCTCCTATAGATAGAACAATAAAGATAAACAAACAAGGTATCACAATCAAATGGATATCAAAGTATACATGAAGACTACTTCTCTAAATTTGTCCAAAACAATGGATCCCACTACCATATATTGACTTCCCTTTGATAATTCATTTGCATTCAATTCCCTAAATAAATGACTAAAATAAATTATTTAAAGTTGGCAACATAGGTCTCCAATAAATTTGAGCATGACGTTTTGTAATTGTGTATTGTATTCATCCACTTGATGACAAGGGAGGAATTCCCATAAATATTTCTATTTTTAACACTCGTATCCACTACACACTTTAGCAATAAAATTATAGCCTCAAATTCAACATTAATAGGTTTGCGCATGACATTTTGTTATTGTGCACTTGCATTCATCTAGTTGATGACAAGGGAGGAATCCCCATAAATATTGTTGTTTTTAACACTCATATTCACTACACACTTTATCAATAATCTTGTAGCCTCAAATTCAACAAAGATATTGGGAGTAGGCCCAATTCCTACTTTAAAATTCACATGATGAGAATTAGATAGAAATAAAACTCCTCTTGCAACATTTCTAAACATAGGTGTACCCTACTTAGCTCCATAAAAAAGTCCTAAGGATGAGACTTATCGATTGTCAGTTCTCCAACATGGCAAGGGACATTGTCCTTAATAGGCATTATGATACTAGATGCCATAACCCTTGTAATACAACTTGAAAAGAATGAATATATTTGTCTTCTGCGATTTTAGAATTCCTAGCTAGCCATATTCTCATATAATTAGGCATGGTAAATCTATGAGGTCTTCCAATTCCTTTTTACTAAAGTTCCCCTACTTCAAACATTCCTCCATTGTCTCACCATTCCATACATTTGGAATATTAGCTATATGTTTTATTCTTTCTAGATTTGCCAAGAAAAAGGACAATTTATTAGTAAGTGGCAAATAGTTTCTTCCTCCAATCTACACAACATGCATATCCTTGGACCTTGTCTACATCTCCTTCGCAAGATTTCCCACGCCAATGCCTTATTTTTTAAAGCTTGCTAAAGAAATATCTGAATCTCTTTGGGAGATTTTAAATTCCAATCATGCTTCCACCACCAAACAAACTCTTGAAGATATGTAGCAGCCATAGATTTATATCCAAGGAACTCTATATATTCACCCTTAACTTTGTTATTTTCGAATGTAAGGGTATCCACATCATCCCAGATATGTCCTCTCCTAAGGATTTATGTATAAACATTCCAATGAACCACCTATTCTCCTTGAAATCCCAATAGCCATGCATTCTTCAACTCATATTGCTAAAAAAATTTAGAAAGAGAACCCCCACTTGATTGAGGGTATAAATATCTCTATTATAAAGAAGCTCAATAATTCCATCCAATAGTATTATCCATTCTCCACAACCCAAGATAGGTTCAAGTACACTGATTATAACCTGCTCACTACTTCTCACTTTCCATGCCAAAATTCTTGATCACTTGAAAGGCTTGAACCAGATTCTTTCATTCAATCAAGATACCTTTTCATTAGAGAAATTTTGAGGTAAAAAATGGCTCTAAAAGAACAAAAAGGTGTTGTGAATATCAACTTTGAAAGAACCAATAGGATTCAAGATGGTGATATCAACCATAAGTGTAAATAGTGTACAAGGGAAGAAAAAAAACTGTTTTTTCTTGTATTTTCAATTTATATCTTAATAGGTTCACTCAAATTTCAAGTGTAGACACTCATTGGACGTGGAATTAAATTCCGCATCCAAGGAGTAATCACATTGCATACTTTTAATATATCCACTATGAGATAAACTAAAAATACATAATAAAAAAATAAAAATAAAAACAATTTATAATTCACCTCCAATACTCATTGCTCTTAATTTATTATTTTCCTCAGGAGGCCCACTTTAGATCTCAAATTTCCCCTAATGATACTTTTCCTCAGGCTCTTGATCTAGTCCATAAAGGTCTATGGCCTTATGTATTTTGTTTTATAATTTTCCTCCACCTAACTTACTTTGAAAGAATCCTCCATGGGATCTTAGTTCCCAAAATATTGCCAAAAATACAAATGTTCTCCAGACCCTATCCACCTTCTTCCCTTGGTATTTCTATAATCTACCACTTTACAAGTGGAATTCCCTCATTCTCCTTTTTTTAAAACCAAATTAATTTAAAACATACCTTTCAGATTTTTTCTAAGACACCTTTTTAGATATAGGCCAAGTAGTGCCAAAAAAATGGCCCCTAGAACATACCGTACTAAGTTCAGCCTCCCCCTATAGACAACCATCTATTGCACCAATTATATATTTTGGCTTCAATCTTCTCTGACAACCATCCCCAATCTCTCTTCCAATATCCATTTAGATTTATAAAACCCAGATATTTAAAACCATCTTAAAAATTAAATGTTTAAAAGGAAATATCCCTACCTACCTTTATTTTGGCTCTTATCCAGACCAATGAAATAGATTGAAGGTTTATGCACATTAAATTCTATACCTATTGTTATTTCACATGTATCCATTTTTTCCTGTAGCTTTCTAGCCTCCCTAAAACTTCCATTAGAGAAAAACAAGACATCATCAATAAATAAAATATGGGTTAACGATACTTCCCTACAAATTCTGACCCTTGAGATTTCCCTACCATGTTTGCTTCCATTATAGCTATACTCAAACCTTCAACAACTGGGAAAAGGAGAAAGGGGAATAAGGGGCATCCTTGTCTTAGCTCTTTGGATGGCCTATAAATAATGAGGAAAATACATTAATAAGCATAACAATGGACATAGAAAAAATACATTCCACTATATATTTAACCATTGGAAGGCTACAATCAACATATAGAAGCATCAATTTGAGATAAAGCAATTTGGTTCTATCATATGCTTTTATAGAAGCATCAATTTGAGATAAAGCAATTTGGTTCTATCATATGCTTTGAATAAATCCAATTTCATGAGCATATTAGGATAATTCTTAGTCTTTATTTTATGAAGAGCCTCTTGAGATGCCTCTATGGATTCAAAAGTTTGTCTACTAGCTTAAAAACTAAGTTGCTCGTGCGAGAAAATACTTGAGAAGATTCTATTAACTCTAATTGACAAAATCTTAGCAATAATTTTGTAAACAGAGTTACATAATGATATATACCTAAACTCATCAAAAGTTTTGGGATTATTCCTTTTTGGTATTAGAGTAAGGAATATGGAGCTAAAAGATCCTAATACCTTGCCATTACTCCTGACTTAGTCAATAAATCTGAGAAGGTCCTCCTTAACAAGATCATAAAAAGCAATAAAAAATCCAATGACCAATCATCCAATATAGGGATTTTATCTTTCTTGAATGAAGCCAATACTAATTTCATCTCTTCCTTGGAGATTTATTCCATCAATATTTGGTTATCTTCCTCTATCATAAAGTTGGGAAACTATGAAGTTAACTTCAAGATTTAAACTATATTTTCCATATTTAATTATTTGTAAATTGGTTGAAAATACTTAACCCATAATTTTTCTTTGTCTAATAACTTTCTAACTAATTTAACTTATTCATTTTTCATTTCCTAAATAGCATTGACCCTCTTCCTGTGATTATCAAAATCATGGATTTTTTGTGTGTGTGTGTTTTCATCCCCCTTTTCTAACCACACAACTCTACGTTTCATCATCATTTACCCTATCACCATTCCAACATCCTTCTCTTCTTCATTTTCATTTTATTTTAATCTCAATGTCTCCTACTCCCTACATATTTCGTGTGTGTGTGTGTGTGTGTGTGTGAGAGAGAGAGAGAGAGAGAGAGAGAGAGAGAGAGAGAGAGAGAGAGAGAGATTGTTCTCAAAGGTTTTAAGATCCTTATCCATACTCTCTCTCTCTCTTTTTTCTCTTTCTTAACTTCCTCCTCTTCCATCCAAATTAGATTGAAATTGAAGGGGTTAGTTGGCTTATATTCATGCTTCTCCAACTGAATAAGTAAATGTTAGTTATCAAAGCCATCCCCTGAATCCACCCAGGATTTAGCCCTATTGATTTCATTTAAAAGAGTCTTCGAAATAAATAATCAATCTAGTCTACTAGAAACCTTAGCTTCTCCAATCCTATTATTCCCCCAAGTTGGCATTAGCTTTATGGGCTCTACATCGATTAACCTAGAATCCTCAATCTTGTGTTTGAAAAATTCTAACAATCTATGTAACCTAGTAGACTACCCTTGGACCTTATCTCTACTCAAATAAAATTCAATTTCCCACTAATGGTGGTCCTTTCTTACTTAACACACCTTTGAGTGAAAACACCTTCCCTACAAAGTTCTCTATCTTCAAAACTACCATAACAATTAATTATTCAAATCCTCTAACCTAAGGATTTAAAAATAAACTTTGTCCAAATACCTAAATCAATAAGAGAAAATTTGATAAAGGAATAGATTTCTTCCACCAAGTAAGTAATCCTCAAGAATTCCCTAAAGCATGTAGGGCTAGAAAGTCCCAATCTCTCATAACTTTATCCAAACTCCTAAACCATCCCCACTATTTTTCTGGATAAGTAAACATCAAGTTTGTGTAATTCCACTAAATCAGCGAAAGAAAGTCTTTTAGAGGGTTTTCCAAGACCTCTTATATTCAACAATAATTCAATAATATGAGTACCTAATAGGGGTTTTGTCCTACTCTAATGATCCCTCTAATGGATTTTTATTTTCCTTATTTTATTTCTTTTAATATTTTCTTTGTAAAATGGAATTTCTTCTCATTGTGATCATAGAATGTTCTTACCAGTTATAGACCTATCCCTATTCCCGAATTAGGAACTTTTGATCCCACCTCATTCTCCCCTTTTCTAGATTTTAAATGATATCTACAATCACTTATTTCTTTCATAATATTCCTAAACCAATATTTCATAGATTAAAACCCATCTTAAGAGAAATATTCAAATTGACTATAAGCAGGGTTTACATTTTCATTATCGAGGACAATATAAAGGAGATTATTTTACCCATTATATGGATCCCTAGCATTACTATTATCCCTATAACACCACACATGACTCTCTATCATTTCTGAATGGGCGGGCCATGCATCTTTCCAAGTTTAACATTTTATTTTTATGGAAAATAACTTCAAAATTAGGTTTAAGGCACTTACCAAAATTTTGAGTGACATTATCCAAACTTTTTTCAAAATTCTTAAATACTTTAGATGTTTAGACATTGATTGTATCTTGTTTATAAAGTTTTGTACAACAAATAAATACAAAATAGAATTGAAACAAAGCAAATGGAAGATATGAACTGAAAATAAATTAATTACCCTCTTTTTATTTGGGGATCTACTTTGAAACTCAAATATATAATAACATAGATGAACCTTTACCACATAATTGTCATTGATAATTTATTAGGAAATTCATAACATAGATTTTTTGACACATATAGTTCATAAATTAATTACCCTCTCTTTCTTTGGTGATTTACTTAATATAATTAATAATTGTATTAAGAGGAAATTTGAAACTCAAATATATAATAATATAGATGAGCCTTTATCAGGTGATCTACTTAATATAATTTATAACTGTATTAAGAGGAAATTTGAAACTCAAATATATAATAACATAGATGAACCTTTATCATAATTGTTATGGATAATTTATTAGAAAATTAATAACATAGATTTTTTGACACATGATTTTGAAGGAAAATTTTAAGGATCTATAATTTTTTTAAAGTGTAAAAACTTTGGCGAATCTTATTAATTAGAAAAATTCCAACCATATATTGGGCAATATGTTTCTAAAAAGATTCAAATTTCTAAGAGTTTTATATAGTTTATGGACAATTTTGGTGATTTTTAGAGTAATTTATTTTACCCCATGGAATTTGGGCAAATCAGCTTGGAAAAAAAAATTGGTGAATCTTTTTTGGGAATAAAGGTAAAAAATCAGCCCATGGGCTAAATTTCACCCCTGAAATTTTCCTTAGTGATTTTGTCCCAAATCAATGTCAAGGCTTTTGTTAGGAATTTGTTAAAATAAAACTTGAATTATGGAAACCCATCTTTACTTAGTAGATCCCAATTTAAAAAATATTGAGTACCAAATCTAATTTTATTTGTTTTTTTTCTATAACTTTTAATTTAAATATAAAAATACATAAATAACAATTTAAAAGTAGTTTAAATAAAAAAAATAATGAAATAAACTTAGATCCATAAAGAAAACACAAGTATTTCACAATAGAACTCAATAATGACATTTTAAATAGCATAATAACTCAAATTCATCTAACATAATTCATATACTTCATTCTTATAATAAAAAACATAGATGTGAACACATTATAAGTGAATCAAAATAAATCAAATTGATTAAGTAATGTACTCATTATTCAATGATGAAAGAATATAAGCAAATGAAGGAGCATAACGAAACAATCATCCATTGGAATTTATCCACGACTTTTTTCAGAAAAATATATATATATTATATACTTGTATTAAAAAGCATAAGATCATTTAACATTCACATTACATACATTATCTAAAATAGAAAATATGTTACCTTCCTAATGCTCATCTCATCAAACCCATAGAAAAAAACATGTCCCCTCTCAGTATCCTGGAAAAATAGGCACTTTTAAGAGCTCAGAGTTGGCTTACATCCCACCACTTAGATATGGAAAATAGTAATAATAAAAAAACCTAAAAATTATACATCAATTTAAACACTGTGCATCCTCCCATACCAAATAAGGAAATTATGTTCAAAAAAGAAAATCTAAACCTATACGAAGAAATTAACACCCATGGGTATGTTTGTGAACCTTCTCCAAACTCTAACAACAAGCCTATGCTAGATAATAGACAAAAGACAAAAAAAACAAAAAACATTGTAGACCTAGTACAATGTGCTCAAAATATGGAGATTGATCCCTCGAAGTAGGTCATTGAACCATTCATCAATTCAAAAAACAAGTGTCCAATAGAAAACTTTAATGATTGTTTTGAGATCTCATCCACTGTTTTGTTGAATTCCCTAAAAATATGTTGAAAATAGACAGATAGAATTGTTCTTGAAGAAATATGATCGTTGCTTCCAACCATCCAAGAACACCACCTATAAGAGATTTTCCTGAAGATCCCATCCTATCATAATATTGGAATCCCCTGCAACCTGTAGGTGAGGTGAAGAAAATGGAAAAATATAAAATCCCCCAAAGGGAAAGAAGCTCCCCTTTTGTGTTGGTACCCTTAAATAAATTTAGCTTAATCTATCAATGCATGCCAAAGTGAGTTTCGTATTACGATAGTCTTATTCTTCTCTGAAATTTCTCCTTTATTTTGAGTCCATTACATATATTTATACAAACTAGAAAATGGAGTTACAAGAAACTATTCAACTACGCTTCTAACATTTTACATACTCTTTGAACAAGATTGAAAAAGATGGATTGTAATTTGACTGTCTTAGGAAAGACAATATTTTTATGAACAATTTTAATTTTACAAGTTTTATGTCATAAACAAATTAATTCCACTCAAAGATTCAGGAATTTGTAAATTGTGGCAATAACACATGGCATGAAAGAAACTATGCACTTACATATATTCGATTTTTTTTTTATTCCATGTGAAATCTTTGAGGTACTTCTCCTCGTTTCAAGGATGTTACCTAAGGTAAATCATTTGGTTGCAGTTTTGGCAACCTAATCTAACAAGGACATCAAGTGAGCCCCATAATATTCATAGAGGCACCTAGCCTAGGGATTTGACATTGTGACCTCCTACTTTCAATTCATAGCACTCAATGACTCGAGCTCACCTATGTTTGAATATATTGTGTCTATATTTCAAATCAGCCCTCTTTAACGGCCATTAAATTCCATCTACACATTAGAACATTTTTTCCAAGCAAAAGCATTATGCATATAATATGTCTTAGGCATGTAATTTGTTTTTATTTCTTCATGTTCTTCTGTGCTCATAGAACTCTCATATCTTGGAGGATATATATATGCTCGTTTACAATACATCTCAAATAATTGTCCATATGACTTGTGAGAAGATGAGCCCATTGCTTGAAAGAAATAATTCACTTTGTTTCTTTGAATATCTTGTGTCTATTCTTCAAATTGGCCCTCTTTAATAGTCATTAAATTACATCTAAACATCAGAACAATTTTGTCCAAGCAAAAGAATTATCATATAATATGTATTAACCATGTAATTTGTCTTCATATATTCCTTTCTCATGGAAATATCATATCTCTAAGGAGGTGGATATGCATGTTTAAAGTACATTTCACATAATCGTCCATATGACTTGTCAGAAGGCCCATCTTGAGGGATGTGAGAAAGCAAGCCCACTTAGGAAAAGGAAGCAACTCCAAGGACTAGACTGTGAGACCCCATGCGTGCTATTCACATCTTTCAACCACTCAAGCTATCCCACAAGAGTCAATAAATTCCCCTTCCTATCATGAGATTCCCACCATTTGTACACATCATATTATGGTGTAATGTTTGTGACAATGTAGTTGCATCTCCGAGGCGGCAAGTGCGGGTGGGATACTCTTTGATCTTGGAGGAAATAAAGTCGTAGCATTCTCTTGGGGCCTAGGCAGCAAGACAAATAATGAGGCAGAATGGCTAGCCCTTATTCTCTCATTAGATTTGGCCTCCTCCTTCAAAATTGACAATCTCGGAATTTATGGAGACTCCAGACATGATATTCAAATCATGAGAAAGGGCTCTACCCCTCAAGGTTCAAAATCTTACAGATATATGCAAAGACTAAATTCCAACGCTCTCCTCCCAAAAGTCTCTTTTTTTCACATCCTTCGAGAGAATAACCGGCTTGCTGACTTAGAGGCTAACAAAGGAACCTTATTAGAACCTGGGCACATGTAGGATCATAATGGTGCCAAGGGATTTCACTACATCCCCTAAGATAATGTCAAGGTCTAGAATTTTTTTTACATGCTTAAAGCATGGGTTCTTTGGACCCCTGAGGGTTCCCCCCATCCCTCGTTCAAAGTTAGGCTTCATTCATCCCCCCTGATCCCTGTTGCGTCCGCCACACGCCATTCAGGCCCTCCATGCACCTGTCACATGGCCTCCTGCCGTGTTGTCAGCTCCCACAAGCCGATATTAACTCCTCCCTCTGCTCCATTCTCTTCTTACCCCGCGATGGCTCGTCTCCCTCATTTCTCCTGCTTTGCCCTAAGTCGGCTCTCTCTATGCGAATTGGACTCCCCTCCATCCCCCAGACCTCCACTGCTGCCTCCGTTTATTCTTGCCACAATGCAAAATGTAATGGCGGTCATAGCTGCCCTGAGCTGCACCGTGGTGGATATAAAACTCTCGGTACATAGTACTTATGATGATGTCTGCACCAGTGTGAAGCAAAACGAGGAGATGGCCGCGGACCTAAATCACACAGTCTCTTAGCTTTCATGCCAGGATTCGAGGATTGATGACTTGGAGAAAAACTTGTTCAAGCTAATGGGAAAGGTTGATATGCTACAGGAAGATATGGCAGTGTTGACAGGGAAAACGCAGGGAAGTTATGTGCAGGAAACCCCTACGGTCAATCAAGAGATAAACCAGGAAATGGTGGACGCAGCTTCAGCCCAGTTCAAGAATTATGGCTAATTCCCTTTCTATTTTGCCAATGTATTTCTGCATCCTCCTAAATAGTCAGTTTATCAGGGTTTATACCAGTACCATTTTGAACAGCTCTAGAAAGAGAAGGCTCAGATCTTTTAAAGACATGTTGATAGAAATTACTGTCTTTCTAGAAATTTCTTCTTCCGCAAAAAACTCTTTCATATGCATGTAATGAATAGTTGTGCACAGCTTTTATAAATACACTCTTTCCCTTGTTCTTGTTAAAAAAAAAATGTAGTTGCATCTAACCAGTGTAGATTCATCTTAAACCCAGATTTATCAAACATCGAGAGAGATCAAATTTCTTGAGGTGTAACTGTTTTTATAATTTAATATGAAGAAATTAATACATGACATTTAATTAAATGATAAAAAATTACACCTTTTGATCCCTCTCAATACTTGATAGATCCAATTTTAAGATGGACCTACACTAGTTTTTTTTTTTTATAGATGTTATCATATATGTTACATATGTGGCCACATCTATGCCATACTAGTTTGTAAAGCATCTCGCTACTCTCAATATAATAATAAAACATACCATCACATCTAATGGTTCTAACAAACTAACAATTATTGAAAATATCTAGAACAAGGTGTTTACTTTATCAATCTTCTAGAATATAAAATAATATGAACATATAAAGAGTGAGTAAATATGATCAATGTGACGTGGCTATATTAATCAGGGTTGATCCTCATCTAAAATAATTTTCAGCTTCTTATGCCCCAAACCTTATAGGGTCGAATTCTTAAAGATGGTTCTAAATGCATATTGAGATACATTCCAAAAAAAGAAAAAAATAATGTACTAATAAAATATCAAATCAAATTATTCAAAAGATTGCATTAAGTTTGGGTAACAAAAACTATACGCATAGTATCATAGTTATTTTTTTTTTGATAAATAGATGCCTCAACATCAATGATAACAAGTGGAGCTGCAAAACAACAAATCCTTGCCCTGAATGCACTATGTCCTTGTTGTAACTACTAGTGGATATGCTTACTCTATAATTGGGACTATGAAATTCTATCGGTTTTCAAAGTTTGGAATAACATACTAAAATTAAAACAAAAAATATATCTCTTTAAGATAGACTCTTTCTTTTGCAAAATGTTCTTTGCATTTCCAACACCACAAAATTCATATATTATGATATTCTTCCTCTACTTCACAAGCAGTGTTGTTAATTTAAAAAATAGTGCGACATTTCTTGAGTGGTAGGCTTTTCTATTTATAAGAATTCAAATATTTTTGTTTAGGGGTAATGCTTTATTAGTAGTGGTGTTACGGTGGCTCATATGTGAGGAATAAAGTATTAGCATAAACAAAACTACTACTTACTTTTCAGCATTATCAACTTTCACCGTTTTTTATCAAAATTGTAGAGCTATAAGCTATATACTGTGTTTTACAAAGTTCAAAAATTATTACATCATTATAATCACCCTTTTTCTTAAGTCATATAGTCCAAAATGGTTCTTGATTTTCCTTGTTGACTTTCCATATTCCTGATTTTCTCACAAACTCTTAAAGAGAGAAGCATGCCTTCTTTGGAAAGTATATAATAAAAACTCTTTATTATATATAATATTTAGTTGACTATATATTAATTTATTTTAACTTAAAATATTTTTTTGACATCCACTTAAGTTTAATATTATAATTTATTTATTATATTTTTAATATTTATTAAAATTAATTTAACTAATATTCCATTGGTTAATTTTTTATTTTGAAACAATTACTTTGTACTTTAAAAATGCCAATTCAAGATTATGATATTATTTTACAGGGGGAAACATTAATATGTATCTTACTAGAATGTAATTATAGGTAATTGAGAAGGTTAGGTTGACGGTACTACTGAGTAACATGTCAAATTAATTCGCCAAATAGATGGATGCAGTACTGGCTTGGAATATGTGCATGTGATGTGTGTATTATCCAAATTGTGTATATTATCCAAATCATATTAAATTTTAAATATTATATTTTTCGAGGAGAAGCATATTCTAATATTTATAGAGAGAAACATATTCTATTCTTCATAGCATATTAGCTTTCTCAAGCAAATATTGATCATTATTTTTTAAGGTTTTTATGTATTTTAAAAATGTATGTTAAGTCATTATGTTTAGATTCAGTAGAATGATTTTCAATCACATAGATTTAAATATTTTTTAAATAATAATTTAATACGAAATAATACAAAATAAAATAAAAATATATAATTTTAATTTACAAATAAATATTTTCACATTTATATAAATTTTATTTTAGTGTGAAAATATAAACACAAATACTAAATCTTCTTTTCTTTCCATGGATTGCATTTTTTTATAATTTAAAATTTTAATTTAAATAAAATAAAAATTTTAAGTTAAAAACTCAATCTTTCAATTGTCAAATAAATTTTTATTTGATATCAAAGAAATCATTGCACTTTTACTTCTTTACCATACCATTATATTTTACACATCATTGCAATTAAACTAAACTTACAAGACAAGATGACAATGTATAAACAAATTATGCAATCTTATAACTAATCTATTTATTCTCTTTTATCATAGGTTACTAAAGTAAATGTATTTTTTTTAGGGGAATCAATTGCTTAAACATAATTTTATTACTTTTATGATTTTTGTATGCATAAACATACTTGAACTTATATGGCAAATTATATAATATATCTTCATAAATAATAATAAAATATATATAATAAATTTGATATTTTCAATTACACAACATAGGGATTAAATTATAAGGCTATCTCAACTTATAGTTTTTTTACTTAAATATTTTGCAATGTAGCTATCCTTATATTAGGCAACACCGGTTAGCTACCACCTAGCCCTTGTTTCTTTTTTAAGTAAGTTAAAACAGATTATTTGTATTGGGATTTTTTTATGGGAGTTGTTATTTTTCTTTAAAATTAGTTAAATTAGATTATTTGTATTAAGATTTTCTTTGGAATTGAGTTGTAATTTTCATTGGAATGAGTTAAATTGCATTGTTTGGTTGATGTTGATTCGATTTCTCCCAGGCCTTGGCAGAATAATAGGAAGGACACGAACAATGTTTCTAACGGTTTCTGAAACTATACTTTATACTTCATGAGGTTGATAGGTTCATGTCGTGGCTAGACCCTTGTGCCATATCTAATCACTCTCCAATCTTCTTACAACTGGAAACTTTGGAAGAAAAACTAGCGGCTCATTTTAAATTCAACTCTGCATGGCTGGATGATGATTCAAAAAGAAAAATCTATATAGCCATGGATGACCTTCAAGCATAATATCAAGGCTTTCTAATGCATATCCAAGGGAACATCTCTAATCAACATTGTATTTTTTTTAATGACAAAATGTTAAAATATATGTTATGTCTACACTAAACAAGATTCAAATATTCAAGATTTAAGTCTTGTAAAATAAGCTAAACAAGATTCAAAGACTATAACAGTTGGTTTATATCAACAAAATATGTACATAACCGAAGAAACTTGTAGCATGTAGTCTATATCATGTACCACCTATCTGAATGCAGAGGAATATTAACTATAATTACATTGTTTATATCTTAAAATTTAGGGTACATTATTATCTATGCTTTTCCTAGATTGAAAGACCATAGGATAAGTGTACTGTCCATATCGATTTTATGGGTATTGTTCAAAATTCCAAATAAAAAATTATAATATATATATATGTATATATATATATATATATATCAAAGATGACTAGTAGCTGATGCATGAATAACTGGCAGCTCATGCATGAATATGCATGAATAACAGGTAGTTACAAACAAAAAAGGTAACAGATAGCTCGGGCATAGACAACTAGAGATTACAACTAAACATAAAGAATAAGTAGCATATAATGTGTTCATGGTACTTAACTTGTGACTTATTGGTGTTCACATATCACAATTTAAGTAACTGTTCTAGTTAAAGCCTAGAGATCCCATAGCATTCTCTTAGTCTTCTGTAAGTGTGCATGTACAAAAATACATGTTATTTGAAGCTCCATGATCATTCATGGATGTAGTAATGGATGGTACAGACCTGGCATCCTTTTACGAGGCAATTCACGGAGGATGAAAAGGACCAATCATGAAGGGATAATCTCTACCAGCGCATAGTACATGAAATATAGAATTGGGTTGTTCTTCATCACGTCAATTCGGGCCGCAGAGACAAAAGAAGACCTTATTAGAAAGCATGTGATACATATAGTTGTTACACACCTAACCTCATGAAGCTTCTTGTTGGGCCCAGGTTGAGACCAAGTTTTGGAAGCACCTTTTTGAGGCAAGCAGGGAAAGCTGAGCTGAGCGCAACTCAGAAATACAATTTTGCCTAAGTATTGAGGATGCTGCAAAGTTGCGCGCAGCATCCAACTTTTGACCAGACTGCGGAGTTGCACGTAGCAACGAAGTTTTGGCCGTGATGCGAAGACCAGTACTACGCCGAAGCAGTGCTGCGGAGTTAGGAGGCCACGTGGAGCCAGCAAAGCGGTGTGCTGGATAGGTATCAAGTGCAGGTACCGGTTGGACCGGTAGCAGCCATTTTTGGAAAGATATTCCAGGATTGCCGAGCGGCGGATATAAGCAAATTGGAAAGGCGGCCACACGTGGGTTGTTAAGGAAAGTGACATTTGGCACGCTTAGAAGGTAAAACCGTTAGAGAGAAACGGTTCAGCAGAAGAAGCCTGTAGGCATGCGTGCGACAGGAAATTCGATAGCAACAGGATGAGGACATGGAGATCCACCAGGATCAAGCAGACGCTACTAGGAGTCAGCAAGCCAGTTTGGAAAACTGGCGCAGTTTTGGAAACCCTTAGGGTTTTGGGTTTTAGGTCTTTGACATTGTACAGACATGACCTTCGGGAATGATCTATTTAAGAAGACAATTTTGTATGGGATGGGGTCGCTCTATTTTTGGGGGCTAGATGCTAGTTGTTAGAGTAATCATGAGATAACCTTTGGTATTGAGAAATCACTCCGAGCTAAGAATATTGTAAAGGCTCTACAGCTGTGTGCGCAGAGACCTAGCCGAGAGAAAGGAGAGTCTGCAACTGAGTGCATAGACTAAGAACGGTTGCCCCATCCCTTTTAAAAGAAATATATTACCAACCGTTCTTGTGGACGTAGCTTTCCATCCGGGGAAGTGAACCACGTTAAATCCTGTGTTATGCGATGTTGTTTATGAATGAATGACTGTCTGTATTTTCTGTAGAATGAATGCTTGAATGTTTCCTTGCATGCTGTAATAGGAGAACTTTGATATGCATTTACCAATAAAAGAAGTTTGGGAATGATATGCTAGGTTCCATGGGAACAGATGAATGGCGAACATTTTAATTATATGTTAAGATCGTGAATCAGTCATTTAGGTTTAAATACTTTCTTAAACACAGTGAAGGAACGCAACATAGTTAGTCGCATCTATCATTTCAATTCACGTTGTAATATTCTAAGTTCTTGAATGAATGCTAGAAAGATAACCAACGAGTGCCTGAATGAATGGACGAATGGTATTCATTTCAGTGCCTTAGCGTTTTCAAGATCTTCCAAGTAAAGAATCAGCATGGTTGACTCGCAGTTCCAGTAGAAGACTTGCAGCAGTAAGAAGTCTTTAAGTGAGGCCCGCAGTGTTTCCTTCACTACATAATACTGCTCGCAGCGTAGATCCTGCTGTGTACTGCATCGCTTTGCCCCACAGCACACTCCTTCTGTCCTGCGCTGCGCAGCTTGTTCATATAAACAGCTCATCATTGATTGTGGAAACCTAATTACACAATACCCCATAAGATACACCTCGGGTGAGACCTCAACCGGTTCACAGGTTGTTTCCAAAAGGGCCGGTGCGAAGGGGTTTTGTTGGTCAAAAGAGAGAATCGCAAAGAACCTGGGTCTAATTGGAAACCTCTAGGTCAGTTTAAGCCAACAAATGGTTCCGTTGCCGTGCTAGAATCCATGATGAGTTGCAATCACGATGTGTGAAGAAGAATATCATTTTACCGAAGGATCTGACTATTGGCATCGTGAAAAGACAGAAATCCAAGCTTGGTGGGACAAGACTATAAGAGATTTTAAAAGACAAGAGAATAGACACCCGCGCTTAAGTGACACACAGTGGTCAGAGAGATATCTGTTTGACGATATTCATGAGATTTTCTGGGCATCATTCCCCAACGAGCTGCATTTGTGGATCTCGCGGCTCGCAGAGAAGAAAAACTGTTTCCAGGGAGGAGTACCCATGGAGTGGAATCCTGAGCTCACAGCACAGCTCAAAGCGTTAGACAAACCGTTGTCATGCGCAGTTGACTATTGGGTCGATCATATGCTAGAAGGCTTTGTAACATAATTTGCTGTAGACACACTCAAATCCTACAGCCAAGCATAAGCAAACTTTTTCGGAGGATTTCAAGGTAAGTTTATGAACAATCTCAGTCTATACATTAAGATGTTGTTAGCTGAGAAAGGTGTTTTAAGAATGCAGTAATATTCTTGAAGTTTGTCATGATAAACAGTACATATATTGATTATGACGAAGAGACACATACTCTTAGAAGTGGTAAGAGATATAAAACTAATAAGAATATGGGAGGCCCTGGACTCCATATTAATATTGACATCCCGTGTAACATTGACAACGGAGATGTACCACCATTTACCCCTGAGAACACATCGGATGCAGAGACCGCACCACCTTTATCTCAAAACCCACCCGCTACGCAACCCACCCCGTAAAATACTCAGCTCGCCTCGTAGAAGACTCAGCCTAGTCCATCTCTCCTGATAGTCCCATTTGTATTTACTGCGCAGAGCCCTTTACAACAGCCGCACACTAATTCCGATGCTCCACCACGTAGTAGCACAATGGAAAACACAGATATGAAGCTACCAATATTCAGAGGAACTGGCTTAGAAGACCCTGACCTGCATTGGTTTCTTTGTGAAGCCGTATGGAGTGTAAGACAAATCCAGGATGATGCAGTGAAGCAAGCACAGCTCATCACCACCTTTAGAGACAAATCTTTACATTGGTTTATGAAATACTCTACCATACAGCCGAGAACTCTCACAGAAATTAAAGCTGCGCTCATAGCAGAATTTAAGAAACCTAAATCTAAATCTGAGTGTATAACCGAGTTGAAAGAAATAAAGCAGAAAGCAACTGAAATGGTTTGGGAGTTTGATCAGAAGTTCAAGACCCTATTAGACCAAGTGAGATTTGTTATAGCTCTAGAATAGCACAAGGAATGGTTCATTGATGCGTTGTTGCCCCATATTAGGTTACCATTGATGCAGCAGAAGGTTGAGTCCCAGGCAGAGGCCTTGGAGATCGCAATGAAGATAGAAGCTTCGCCGATTGGTGAGACTAGTTCTGGGATGTCTCAGATCCAAAACCAGCTGAACACCCTGACACTAGAGTTGCAAAGCATGAAAAATGGTAAAGAACAAAGATATGAACCTAGACATGAGGTTTGGTGTACAGCTTGTAAAGGAGAAGGCCACGATAGAGAGCATTGCCCTCTATTCCGTGACTATCTTAACAATGGTGCGCCAAACCCATTGAATCAAAACTAGGCCCCATGGTGTGAAATCTATAGAACCACAGGACACAAACCTAAAAACTGTTATCTTATACAGAAATATGTGAAAACGACTAAAAATTTATATTGCAGTTTCTGTAAATTAGTTGGACATGATGAATCCAACTGCTGTGCATATGAATTAATGAATGAAAGAAAAAGGGATATGGACTCAATGCGAGGCGCTGGCTTGTACCGCGTACAAGAAGTTGCCCAGCCGAAACAAGAAAATGCACAATATGACCAAGGAGGATACAGAGGTCGTGGTGGTGGATACCGCGGCAGAGGAAGAAATGTTGGCCCCGCGTAGGGAAGAGGCTGCGACTAGGTCATTTGTTATAATTGTGGCCAACCCAGGCACGTATCTAGAGATTGTGTTAACCCATGCACTACGTGCAATTATTGTAAATCATTTGAGCATGTCATTGAAGATTTCCCAGTATTAGAGGTGGAAATGCAGAAGAGAAGATGAACAGAGGCTCTGAACCCAAATGTCCAGTGGATCACAGTAGAAAATAGACCAGTGGATCCGAGAATCAATGTGGTCATGCATAGTGGTGCTAAGACATGCCACGACAGAGGAGAGGAAGCTTCAACATCAGGGGAGGCACATACGAAGAAGGATCCCCTTGAAACAGTATGGATAAGGAAATCTCCAGGAAAGTCATCCCCTCTTAACTTACAGAAGAACAAGGAGATCTTCATTGACGCGCAAGATACCTTTAGAGGACCAGCAGATAAGTCATCAAGGATCCCGCTGCGTAGTGAAACACCGCATGTTGAAGACATGTCGGCTCCTTATGATAACACAAGCACTGCGACAGATGTCCGTACTTCTGTTGCGCAGTTCTTGCGAAGCTGCATACAGTTACTAAAAAGTGAGAAAGCCATAGTAGAGCTCCAGAGGCTCATAAGCCAATATGAACCTCAGATTGCAGCAAAGACTCTAGATAGCGTTGTACATCATATAAGGAAACACAAAAGAATAGGCCGAGAGATGAGGCTTACTGCGCAGATAGGAGATTTTGAAATGGATGAAGTCATCCTTGATCTGGGATCAGAAGTGAATGTCTTGACTAAGCAGACATGGCAGCAGATGGGTCGACCAAAGTTGCTCTGTTCACCTATCCAGTTACGAATGGCTAATCAAGAGAAGGTCATACCTTTTGGCCGCTTAGCCAATGTAGTAGTTGACATCGACGGAGTACAGAGTCATGCAGACTTTGAAGTTATTGAAATTTTGGATGATAGTCAACCTTTTCCAGCAATATTGGGAATTGATTGGGCTATGGATAACTTGGCTATCATAAACTTGAAGACAAAGAAGATGATCTTTGAAGGGAAGCATCTTAGGGTCATCGCACCATTGGATCCTAAATATGGTGACAGATATAGTGAACCGATTCAGGAGGAATCCCACGCTCAATATTTAGACCGACTATACCAGCTGATTGCAAACAAGGAAGACTACATTAATCCTACTGCGGATGGTATGCTAAGCTGGCGATGTGACACTTCTTGTATCTCTGACTCGGATACAGGACTGGAGAATTGGAAAAGCTGCATGCATGAAGTATCAGCAAGAAGATGTGCGCAGGTTACAGAATCACTGCGTTGGATCGGAAAAGAGGTGAGTCCTATTCCCACATATGATGGTTCTGCTAATGTTTACAGTTTCATAAGCGAATATACTGCAGCTATACCAGATGAGCATAGAATATCAGCTTTAGACATAGCATTGCGCGACACACCCACCAGATGGTGGAATGCACATAAGAAAACATTGACCACGTGGGATTAATGCAAAACTAAGATGCAGATCCAGTTCGCCGAAAAGGTTACTTTACCCTTTGAAAAGTATAATGGACAAACAGACCCTAGTCAGCATATTGAAGTCTATTCAAAGGCATGGGTGGGAAGACCACTTACAGAATAGGTACATTTATTTGTACATACATTGGATGCGGGTATCCCAGAGAAATGGTACCTAGACCTGGAGTTGCGCAGCGAACTCACTGATTGGGAGCTGCTCACTGCGAACTTCTAGAAGGACTTTAGCTTTGAAGATGAGAACCCATTAATCCATGAGGCATTACAGCTAATCAAGAAGTGCATATTCCAGGATGACTTTCCTCATCAAAACATGACATTGCAGGAATTTTTTGGGATAGATTGCGTTCCTATGCACCTACAGTCATAATGGAAGGAACATGAAGAGCACTTTATTGAGTGTTACAACTTAGCTGAAGATACCAATGATACAAATGAAGACGATGAGGAGGACCCACGCAACATAGATATACTAGAGTCAGAAGGCGCACGTGAGGTAGAAGGACCTCCATTGGAAATCCCAAATATGACTGGACCAGTAAAAACACAAAAAGTGAACCTTGGCATAGACAAAGAGCCGAAGTTCGCATCAATAGGAGATTATTTGGGACGATCAAACTATTGCAGAGATCGTAGATACCTTACATGAGTATCAGGAACTGTTTCCGACAAAATTTACAGAGATGAAAGGAATTTTGGGAGACCTAGGGTTCATGAAAATACCTTTAGAGCCAGGTGCTAAGCTTGTCAAGCAGAGGCCATACAGATTGAATCCGCGCTACAAGGAAAAAGTCCACACAGAGCTAGATAAGATGCTAGAGGCAGGAATCATTGAACCGATCGAAGAATCTAAATGGATTAGCCCCATGGTTGTTCAAGACAAGAAAGCAAAAGGTGAGATAAGGATTTGTGTGGATCTTAGAAAATTGAATGATGCTTCCATGCATGATCCATTTCCTACTCCATTCACAGATGAAGTGCTTGATAACGTTGGAGGAAATGAGGCATATTCTTTCACTGATGGTTTCTCTAGCTACCATCAGATCAGGATTGATCCTGTGGATAGGCATAAGATGACATTTTCTACAGAATGGGGGTCATTCTAGTACATCGTCATGTGTTTTGGCCTGAAGAACGCACCTGCCATATTTTCCAGAGTCGTCGTTGCAGCGTTTAAAGATTTTATGCACAAGTTTCTAGAAGCATACTTTGATGATTGGACTATGTTTGGTCTATTGAAAAATCATTACGTGAATCTCCGCATGATGCTCAAAAAGTGTCGACAACATCAAATATCCTTGAATTTGAAGAAGTGTATTTTCTGTGTGCCCTATGGAATTTTACTTCGACACATTGTCTGTAAGCAAGGATTGATGGTAGACCCTGCGAAGATTGCAGTTATTGCAAACTTACCAACACCAAATTCAATCAAGATGTTGCGATCTACCTTAGGCCATACCAGATACTACAGGAAATTCATAAAGGGTTATGCGTAGATAACCGCAGCAATGGAAAAGTTGCTGAAGAAGTACGCATCATTAACAGGGTTTTGATACATTAAAAGAAAAGATGGTCACTGCATTGATTCTAGTCTTTCCAGATTGGAAAAAGCCATTCCATGTCCATGTTGACGCATCATGTATTTCCCTGGGGATCGTGTTAGCTCAGCCAGGAGAGGGAGGTATTGACCACCCTATTTCATTTTCTCGCAGAAAGCTTTCAACAGCAGAGAAGAACTATACTACTACCGAGAGGGAAGGCCTTGCGATGGTATATGCCCTACAGAAATTTAGACACTACTTGCTGGGATCTCACTTCCTTATGTTTATTGAGCATGCTGCGCTGAAATACTTGGTCAATAAGCCAGTGTTAGGGGGACGCATATGCAGATGGTTATTGGTATTCTAGGAATATGACTTTGAGATTATTGTCAAGCTAGGTAAACTGAACTTGGGACCTGATCATCTGTCAAGGATTGAGTCAGGAGAGGAGCCGATGAATATTGAAGACAATCTACCTGATGCGCAGTTATTTAGTATACAGGTTGCCGATGATTATTACAAGGATATCATTGATTTCCTAACCATAGGGTTGGCACCACAGGAACTCTCTATCCAGTAGAAAAAACAGTTAGTGGTGCGTGCTGCAGACTTCACTATAATTGCAGGTCAGTTATACAAACTTGGGCCAGATGAAGTCCTGCGCAGGTGCGTACTCGACCATGAGAAGTCATTTATTCTAGTGGACGCACACTCAGGAATCACGGGAGGTCACTATGCAGGAAGGGCTACCGCGTAGAAGGTATTGCGCACAAAGCTATGGTGGCCTACGCTCCAAAAAGATGCCAAAGAACATTGCAGGAACTGTGATGTCTGTTAGAGGATAGGAAAACCATCACGCCGAGATGAGATGCCACTAAATCCACAGTTGACACTGCATCCATTTGAAAAATGGGCAATAGACTTTGTGGGACCTATAAACCCACCAGGAAAAAGAACGGGTGCAAGGTATATTATTACTGCTACTGATTACCTCACCAGATGGGCGAAAGCAAAACCAGTTAAGGATTGCAACGCCAGTACTGCTACGCAGTTTATTTTTGAAGAAATACTCACCAGATTTGGCTATTCGAAGATTTTGATGAGTGACCAAGGTACTCACTTCTTGAACAAGACTATTGAGGCACTTACAGAGGAATTCCACATTCGTCATCAGCGCAGTACTCCATATCATCCACATGCGAATGGTACTATAGAGGCTTTCAATAAAATATTGGAGAACGCACTCACTAAGGTATGCATATAAATAGAGACGATTGGGACCTACGTGTCTCTTCTGTGTTATGCGCATAAAGGACCACATGCAAGAAATTGACAGGACAGACACCCTTTCGGTTGGTTTATGGGCAGGAGGCTATAATTCCTATGGAATATATTGTCCCTAGTTTAAGAATCGCTGCATTTACAGGGATGGCAGATTGTGAAGCTCTAGAAGAAATATTGCTACACTTACTGGGCTTGGAGGAAGATCACTTCATCGCAGGCTTCCAACAGCAAGCACAGAAGGACCGTGAGAAAGCATGGCATGATCGCCATATAAAGAACAAGTGTTTTTAGGTAGGTGATCTAGTCCTCCTGTATGATAGCAAATTCATGAAATTCCCTGGTAAATTTAAGATGCATTGGCTTGGCCCATATACTGTGATACATGTTACTAACACTGGTGCAGTCCAGTTAGCCAATTTAGCTAGTGATACTTTGCCAACCTTGATAAATGGAAGCAGGCTAAAGCTATACCATGATAGCACTGCTTCGCAGGACACTGAATAACGAGCAAAGGAAGGAAGTTCTAAGTGTAAAGTACAGTTGAAATTGGACACTAGAAATATAAAGGAGTATGTACATGTATGATAAAAGGAAGAAGGTATGATAAGAAGAATAATCTATGTACTGCATAGCATTGTTGAAGCTGCGCGGAAGGAAAAAAAAAGTGGAAGCCACGCAGTTGGAAAATTTTGGCACTGCAAAGTAGTCCCGCAGGGTTGCAGATGACTTGCCACACAGTTCAGTGCAGCACTCAGAGAAAAATAGCCGTTGCATGGCTTTTCAGAAAAATAGCCGTTAGATGACCATTACAGTAAACACTTTAGCATTTAAAGAGAAGATAGCCGTTCTGAGCACGCTGACGATGAAAAAGACCAAAGGATCCGCTCAAATTCACCAATGGACACCACATTAAATGCCTATCTAGCCATTGAAGGGCGCGGGAGGGGGTCTGTTGCGCCTATAAATAACACCGTTGGGAGACTCGCGGGCGTTACCAAGCATTTGGAATTTTCTTGTGATTAACCTCTCCGAGCTAGTAGCCATCTGTATTCTATCTACCTTAGCCGCTATCTCATTCGTGAATGTCCGAACCTTCCTATAGAGAAGAAGAACTGACCATTGAAGAAGCACTGAGGATCTTTTAGCATGGAGGGATTCAGCAGTTAATGAAAACTCCAGTTAAGAAGGTCATCGTAGAACAAGGTGAAGGATCCCGTAGATCACCAAGAATTAATCTGACAATGCAGGAAAAAGCGAAAGATAAAGGAAAAGACGTAACCAAACTTCAAAGCAAGGTCATAAAGATGGGCTCCTTGGCACAAAAATCGCCAGTCTTTCAGAAAGAACCCTTGAAGATGACACCTAAATATATCTCTCCACGGGCACTGAATGCCCCTATGTTTAAATTGTCCAAGAATGTGAGATATGACATTCCTCTGTCACCTATCTCAAAGCATGTAAAGATTGCTAAGAATCTGCTGGGAAAGATCCCAGACTGCAAATGGGAGGACTATGACCTCATGGGAATGAAGAAGGACGAGCCAGATGTTCCCAAGTACCCAGATTTTCAACCAGACCAGTATATGTGCTGGAAAAAGGATGCCAAGGGAACTCTTAACCTGGTTTCCAGGAGCTAGCTAACACTTGTCGTTCAGTCGGGGCTACTGAACTTGATAAGATTGCCACATTTTGACCATTCTCCAGAACTTAATATCGTGGTTCGCACACTCATGGCGTGGATCCACCAAGGTTATCTGTGGCTGGACAGGAACATTGATATTAACATCAATTTGATCCACCGCATTACTGGGATAAGCAAGCGCAATAAGGATCCTAAGCAATTCTTCCAGGGGAACAACAAAGACAAAGAGGCTGTTGAGAAGATGAAGGAAACCCACCTTGTGGTGAAGGGAAAAAGAGGTTTCCCAACAGAAGATATAGAGGACAGAGCAACAAGATTTGTAACGCAGTTGCTCATATGCAAGATACTCAAAACAACTAGGCCAACGGAGGTGCCCTGCGGGCGCAATACTTCTTGGTGCCACAGCGGCTGAAGGCACCAACCTTAATTGGTGTTAGTTTCTGTTGAATGAGTTCCTTGAAGAACTCAATGACACACATGTGAATGGTGGCTAGTTCCATTTCACCTGGCTCATCATCTTGATTGATTTTTGTGGATGGAAGGAGCCGAGAGATTATGTGGGCGTCATTATGGACACCAATGATCCTAGAGGGTTTAAATTCGTCAACCTTTGGGCGAACACAAATGTAGAGCACCAGCATGCGACAACATAAGTCTTTTACCAGTACTATATTCAGCTGCACGATGCAATCACGAAGACAATCCGCATTACAAAGCAGGTCACAGCGAAGTATATCCGTGTCATCGACTTTGAGGCGGATATGAAATGTATCTTCATATCGCCGAAAGCACAAACAATGAAACCAAAGTGGATCCCAGGGAACTACATCATGTATGAGCAGGACGTTGAGGACCTCATGAAAGATTGGCCACCAGAGTTCCGCATAGAGGTTATGGACGTGGAGACAGACTCAGCAGAAGACGAGCCAATCCCGCTCTCATGCCCAATCACTGAAGAAATAGGGAAGCGGAAGGAACCTGAGACTTCACAGGAGCCAAAGTCGAGGAAGAAGGTGAAGGCCACAAAGATTCAATCAGAGGCAGTCCTCAATAATGATTACTACAAGATGATAGCCGAAACAGTCTCATAATATATGAAGGAGCTTATGGCGGTTAAAGAAAAGAAGGACATGGTCATCCTAGATGACCTGCAGAAGACGCGGCTCGCAATGCAAGGCCTGATGAAGAAAATGGACGATGTCCAGAAAAGCCTTACCTTGCCACGGGAAGCAGGAGCTGAAGGGAGGTCGGTAGGGACTTCGCAGCAAGGAATCCAACAACTAGCAATAATGCTGCCATCGAAGACTAGAATTGTCCATGTGGACCCATTGGCTGTTGTATTGCCAATGGAAAAACAAGTTGTGTTGGACACAAAGGCAGTCGAGAGGGTAGAGCTCGACTTAGCCAAAATACCCTTACCAGGATTGCACTTCATCCACATGCAGATCGTTGAGGAGATGCATGACCGGACGGTGGAGTCAATGAAGTCACAAGCAGAGCTCACCGTAGCAAACAGGAAAATTCAGCTGCATGCAGAAATGCAGCTGTGGAACGAACTGGACCGCCGACAAAATTTGGAGACTACCATATCCAATGTTGCGTAGGATATTGAAGGTATAGAACTCCAGGATGATCCTGCGGACGCAGTTCTGAGGATCGGGGACAGGGTAAGATCTTTGAAGTCGGAGATGCAAGATAAGGAAATTTTTTATCAGGCTGATATTACCTCGTTGAAGGCACAAATGAACATACAAGAACCATTAACTGAACAACAAGTCAGAGAGCAGGCAGTGAGTGCCGCCTCGAAAAGCATTACAAGTGAGATGGCTAAGTGCCAATCTCTCCTGGATAAGGTTTCATAGGCAATCACGACTCTTGAAGAGGATCAAGGGTTGCTACAAGTCAAGACCGCAGTAGAACAAAAACAAACCGCGCTGGACAAGTTGAATGCAGAGGTTAAAGCTCTACCACCCAGAGAGAGGCTGCTGAGATACAAGGAGATATCCAGCTTAAAGAAAGAAGTACAGGAATTACGACAAAAAGAGACTGAGATGGATAATCAGTCGCAGCAGCTCCTGGAGAATGCCATGGCAGTATCGCAGCAGATTGAAGACAAGTTAGCAGAACTGTAGGATAACCAGGAGCAGGTACAAGACCAAATTGGACAAGAAATAACTCCAACACTGCTTGAGACAATTAAACAGGTTGAGTAGGATACAAGAGAAGCAGTGGAGCAGATGTGCAGTACATATGACAATTTCACAACCAAACTAGTCCCACTGATCGTGGAGCAAAGTGAGATCGCTGAAGCAATCAATGGCACGGGGACGAGCCACATGTAAGTGTTAGGGGCATGTTGGGCCCAGGTTGAGACCAAGTTTTGGAAGCACCTTTTTGAGGCAAGCAGGGAAAGCTGAGTTGAGCGCAGCTCAGAAATACAATTTTTCCTAAGTATTGAGGATGCTGCGAAGTTGCGCGCAACATACCAACTTTTGACCAAACTGTGGAGTTGCGCGCAACATCAAAGTTTTGGCCGTGATGCGAAGACCAGTATTGCGCCGAAGCAGTGCTGCGGAGTTAGGAGGCCATGTGGAGCCAGCAAAGCGGTGTTCTAGACAAGTATCAAGTGCAGGTACCGGTTGGACCAGTAGCAGCCATTTTTGGAAAGATATTCCAGGATTGTCGAGCGGTGGACATAAGAAAATCAGGAAGGCGGCCACGCATGGGTTGTTAAGGAAAGTGACGTTTGGCATGCTTAGAAGGTAAAACCGTTAGAGAGAAACGGTTCGACAGAAGCAGCCTATAGGAATGCGTGCGACAGGAAGGCCGATAGCAATAGGATGAGGACGTGGAGATCCACTAGGATCAAGTAGATGCTACCAAGAGTCAACAAGCCGGTTTGGAAACCCTTAGGGTTTTGGGTTTTAGGTCTTTGACATTGTACAGACATGACCTTCGGGCATGATCTATTTAAGAAGACAATTTTTTATGGGATGGGGTTGCTCTATTTTTGGGGGCTAGATGCTAGTTGTTAGAGTAATCATGAGATAACCTTTGGTATTGAGAAATCTCTCCGAGCTAAGAATATTGTAAAGGCTCTGCAGTTGTGTGCGCAGAGACCTAGCCGAGAGAAAGGAGATTCTGCAGCTGAGTGCGCAGACTAAGAATGGTTTCCCCATCCCTTTTGAAAGAAATATATTACCAACCGTTCTTGTGGACGTAGCTTTCCATCCGGGGAAGTGAACCAAATTAAATCCTGTGTTATGCGATGTTGTTTATGAATGAATGATTGTCTGTATTTTCTGTAGAATGAATGCTTGAATGTTTCCTTGCATGCTGTAATAGGAGAACTTTGATATGCATTTACCAATAGAAGAAGTTTGGGAATGATATGCTAGGTTCCACGGGAACAGATGAATGGCGAACATTTTAATTATATGTTAAGATCGTGAATCAGTCATCTAAGTTTAAATACTTTCTTAAACACAGTGAAGGAACGCAGCATAGTTAGTTGCATCTATCATTTCAGTTCACATTGTACTATTCTAAGTTCTTGAATGAATGCTAGAAAGACAACTAGCGAGTGCCTGAATGAATGGACGAGTGGTATTCATTTCAGTGCCTTAGCGTTTTCAAGATCTTCCAAGTAAAGAATCAACGTAGTTGACTAACAGTTCCAGTAGAAGACTCACAGCAGTAAGAAGTCTTTAAGTGAGGCCCGCAGTGTTGCCTTCACTGTGTAATACTGCTCGCAGCGTAGATCCTGATGCGTACCGCATCACTTTTCCCCGCAGCGCACTCCTTCTGTCCTGCGCTGCACAGCTTGTTCATATAAACAACTCATCATTTACTGTGGAAACCTGATTCCGCAGTTCCCCATAAGATACACCTCGGGTGAGACCTCAACCTATTCGTGGGTTGGTGCCGAAAGGGCCGGTGTGAAGGGGTTTTGTTGGTCAAAAGAGAGAACTACAAAGAACCTAGGTCTAATTAGAAACCTCTGGGTTAGTTTAAGCCAACACTTCTTCATGCACCTTCTATGCTCAAGTGGAAGCAACCTGAGCATTGAAAAAAGCCTTCCTCCATTTACCCAGAAACCCAATGCTGCAAGAAACGATGTAACCACAACAAAAAAAAGTTCCAGTTGTCTCCAGAACAAATGTATTGTTGCCATCTCTCCACATGAATATCCAAATGAACACCTTACTAACATAAATCACAACATTCATAATAAGATAGGTCAGCCGAATTCTATGAATGCGTGAACTTCCTCGTGCCTGATGGTATATCTGTGCCCAAATTAGCAGAAGTAATGTATATGCGGACAAGAATAGAAATCCAGGGAAGTAATGTATATGCGGACAAAATCCCTAACACCTGCCATTCGTTGGCTGAGTGCTTCATCTCCTCCAACAACCCTACTGCTATGATGATACCCGACTATCGACCTCGACATACTAATGAAATTTGAGTATACTACAAAATCAATCTGCCACCACCTCACAATCGATTACATTATACATGATGAGTGTGTAGATTTCTAGGGTTGTAGAGCCCACATCCAACGGTGTTGCACTCAAATATAATCCAAGTAATTTCCACCCAACCATAAGAATCTAGTGTAAAAGCCAGCCTTATGATGGGATAGAGGCCACCACGGTGAAAGGACCAAGTTACAAGGTTGTGTCTCACTCAACTCAACCTAATTTCTCTCATGACTCAACTAATATGCACATTAAAGTGCACTTTAGGCAACTAGTCAACCATCAAATAACTATGTCAATTCTCTTTTACTACCCTACACAACACAAGGAAAAGTATTTCATTTATCTACTCAATAACTCTCAAGAATCATGTCTTCCCCTCTAATGCTCTTCAACATGAGTTGAAAGAGTCCAATTTTCGCTTTCCTACTAGGGATAACATTTATGACTAAAACTTGGACTCTCAAGAAGCTAAAGAGCAATAATATGTAATGGTGAAATATTCCTAGCTTTAACATCCTTTATGTTCATATGCAACCTATCTATCTCTCATTAAAAGGTCTAGGACTCACTCAGAGAATGCCAATTTTTGGCCATTTTTAGGTTTCAACTCACTCATAGAATGCCAATTTTTGGTCATTTTTAGGTATTGAATCACTGAGTAACCAATAGAGAATGTAGCAATATGGAGTTCTTATGAAAAGAATGAACATGCAAATGGTAAAAGGAGAATTTTCACCAGATTCAATGAGAATGATTTCCCATAAAGTAGGCCCGAATTAAGGACTCTTCAGACTTTTCTAATTTTTTTGTACTCTACCCATGCTTTCATAACTATGTGAGGTAGACTTCCTAGACAATATATATGCATGACAATATCTATATGCATTGATAATTGTGTTTCTAAATTAAAGGTGGTGGATGATATTTATTTAAGAAATGTGATGAAAAAGGTATAAGTTATTAGGTTGACACTTGGCAATACACAATTACTTTCCTATATGCTCCCTTTCCTCTTTCCCTCTTTTAGAATCATAGCCCCTCTTGTGCTCATCACAACCATCTTGGATCATTATATATTATATTACAGCATTCATATTTATATAACTTTAAATGCATCATGGTAAGTATAACACAAGTAATATATCAACAGAGTAAACAGTGTATAACTTAGACATCTTTTAATTCCAAAAACATATTTCTTACATACTTAGTGGATTATTTTATAGGAAGATTCAAAATAGGGGTAGTTACCTTGATTATGTCATCCCCTTTATTTTAAAATAAAACCTAACTACCTATTAAATGCTCAATTATGGTGTATCACTACTATCCACCAACATCTCTTTTGGACTACATATCATTTTCTCCCCATTTGAAGATGCAACTGTCCCCAATTGTGAAACAAGATCAAGGAAATGAGTAGAAAATTCATGTTGTAGAAACCATTTAGCTTGGTTAGAAATTTTACCCTTGTTTCCCATGAGGTTTGTAGGGATAATTCCATGATGAGTGGATTGTGCCACACCTCCAACAAAGTATCATTCTCCAGTGGTGCTTGGAAATCTGGAACATTGTCCATTAGATGAAAGATGGGAATGTCTTTCTCCAACTAGAAAGGATCATAGAGATTCAGATGGGAGACCTTCATTACTGGATGAATACCTAAATGTAGTGGAAGCTCTAATTTGAAGGCAATTTCATTGACCTACTACAAAATTTGATAGGGGACATAATAGAGTGGATGAAGCTTAAGAATTTTAGCCCCCTCAAAGCATTGTTTTTAATACATAATCATATATTATTATCGACTTCGAAGGATGCAGGGACACAATGACGATTATATAGAATCTTGTTGTTTGTTTCGCTACTCTAAAGGGCAATGTGCTCTTGGAGGTGAATATGTGCTATCATTATTTCACAAATGTAGTAACTTGTTTCTTAAATAAGCATTAAGTTGTTGTTGTGAAGTAGTAGTCGGTAAGGTGGTTGGGAACTCAAAAGGGGTGGTTGGTTGGTACCCATAACACACTTCAAAAGGAGAATATATAGTGACATAGCGAATTATTTTGTTATAACAATGTTTCACTATGTATAGTGCCTTATCCCACTACTTTTTTTTTAATAGGTTGCTCAAAGTAGTTGGACCAATGTTCAATTGACCACCTAAGTTTGGCCATTGGTTTGTGGGTGGAAAGAACTAGAGTATTGTAGCTTTCATTCCAACATATGCCAAATTTCCTTCCAAAAATGACCAAGAAAAAAAGCGTCTCTATTGAAGTAATAATGTGAGGAAGACGAAAAGATGTCCAAACATAGTGGAAAAACAAGTATGTTGTATGGTGTGCAGTAATTTGCTTGTTACAAGGCATGAACAAGGGTCCATCTTTGGAAAATGACATACTACACAAAACACAATCATGTTTTCGGAGTGTTAATATAAGGCCTAAAATAAAATCCATTAAAACATCCTCCCAAGGATGTGTAGAAAGTGGAAGAATTGGTACAATCCAAGATTGTGATTGGAAGGTTCATTTTGGCTATACAATGCATAATGTTGCACAAAATCACTAACTTATTGCAACATCTAATGCTAATAAAAAAATGATGTAGATGCAAAAGAGTCTTCTAGACACTAAAGTGTCCCACATAGAGTGAAGAATGTGCTTCCTTGATCAATAGCAAATGATCCTTAGTATTAGGCACACAAATCTCTTGCAAGTGGTGTACAACCAACCCTCGTCGAGTGTGATCTAGAAATGGTGTTTGGTTCATTGTACTAGGGTGTTGTAGGGTAGATAAAATCAAACCAAACACTGGATCGAGGACATATTGTTGTTTCCATTCATTAAAAGTGGGCATTCTCACCTCCAAAGTTGCAACACTGGGATAGGTGGATGACTCAACCGATCAACTACTTGACTGTGTGACCCCTTATTATATCTGAGCACTAAATGAAACTATTGGAAATAGGAAACCCATTTGGGGTCATGTTCTTCTTGAATCTTAGATTATGAATTTAAAAATATTAATTAATGATGATGTATGTGGAGCACAATATATTTACCTAGTAAATAATTACCAAGAAATTTTTTAAGGTTTTAAATAATATACCTAAGTATATTATCCAGGTGATTATTTTTGGACTGAAAAAATCATACATATAGATAGGTAGGCACATATTAAATCAGAAACATACAATATACTACTAAGACTTCTAAATTTTAGGGAATATTATAATAATAATAATAATAATAATAAAAACATTTTTTATGTAAATATTGGTGATATTTTAGAGTAGAAATGACCAATTAGTGAATTTATTTTTTGAAAAAAAGGCCAAAAAATAGACAATTGGTGAAATGTTTCGACTAAAAATACATGGATAATTACATCAATATTTTAAACTCTAACCCAATGCATAAAATTCCTTATCATATATGTTGTACTTCAATTTGGTTGTTGATAAGGCTTTTGAATGAGATGCTACATAATGCCCTCCCTATTTGAGAACAACCCCAATAGCGTAATTTGAAGCATCACACTCTATGTCAAAGGATGGAGTTAGAACACAAGAAATGATTGGGGTGTTGAAAGGTGGCTTCAATGTCAAGGCTCTAATTAAAAAAAGGTTGATTCGACAATACATGGAGAGGACATGCTAACTTGGAAAATTGAAAAATGAACTTATGATCAAACTTGACACCACCTATAAAACTTTTAAGGTTGGTTGCATTGTGGGGTAAGGGCCAATCTAGGAGGGTCTTGGCATTGCAAGGGTTTGGATTTAAATACCCTATTTATAAATTAAAAAACCAAAATAAGAAACAAAGCATTGCCCAAACACATTTTTTTTAGTTTTACCTACAATTGATTGTGCAATACTCCAATTTGGACCCTTAGGAAATATTGGCTCTAATGTAAATATTGTATACACACGTTGTATGTTTCCCTAGCGTGGAGCTCAAGGCCAAGGCCCCGCTAGTTTATGCTCGGATTTTATTTAAATTAGACCCACTTGATGTTTTGTTACCCATGTGCTATTAAGCCATGGGATATTGTAAATTGATGTAAATATTTAACATTGAAATGAAATACCAAAACTAGCTATGGAGGCAACGTATGAGAAGGGGCCACGTGTATCCACTAGGGAGTGGTGAGGGGGATATGGGACTAAACCCTAGGCTTCCATATGTCTTTATGAGAACCCATTGACTTCCCTAGGTGACATTAATGCCTGTTGTAAGGAAGTGGTTGAGATTTCAGCCCATGGCTTCAATGGAGCATGGGCAGCCCTGAAATTCGTATGGGTGGGCATGGGCTCTGTTTGCTTGTGCAAGAAGTCACTCAACCTCATGGGAGGGGGCTTCATTCTGATCCCCATTCCATTGTGGAGGTACCTAGCATCATTCTGCATCCAAAAACGAGTGCCAGCATGGAGAGAACCACAAATCGCGACCTTGAGAGAACCCAGATTTTGAAAGACCAAAAACGCCCAGATTTGGCATGGGATGGGGAAATCCAATGGGGGATCCATTAGCATGAACCTTTGGGAAAATTTGGGAGCATTAGCTACCCCGAAATCAATAGGAAAGCCCAGTTTTTGCAGCTCAGGAAACCAGTGACGGATTTGAGTATTTGGTGAGCAGAATGGTGAGAAATCAAGTTGGGAATGACTATGCAAAGGTTGGGTGTGCTTGATAAACCCAGTGAAGGCTAGGATCTCAAGGATCAGCAGCTGGACCTTTCTATGCCCATCCTGAAGAGCACTGGAGGGAAGAGTTGCCTGAGGGACTGTGTAACAAAGAAGGGGATCTTCCTTGTGTTGGATGTGGTAGGTAATGTGGGTGCTTGACTGTTGAGCTCACTTGAGATGCCTGTAGCTCTGTGGTTGAGCTCACTGGCTTAGCGTTACCCTCCTCTATCTTCTTGGATGCTTGACCGAAACTATGGCCATGAGTGAACTTAGCTAGTTCCTCCTTAGTGGATACACAGCCCGGCTCGGTGGTGATCTCTCGGCTGAAGGAATATAAGCTGGATAGAGATCTATGGTTGGGAGGAACATTTCCCTCACGTAGCCAGTCGTTTGGACCGTTACAGTTCAAGATAAGTATTCTTGTGATTTAATTTATATACAGTCTGTGTTCTGCAATGCATTCAATCTGAAGGATTAATTATTCATGTTAATTAAATGAAAGGCATCATGTTATATGCAATATGATAATTAATGACTGTTACATGTATGGTTGATATGGGTATGCTGAACGCATGAAGAAATTGTGTGCATATGTAATGTTTACTTTCCACTGTGTTGATATTGAATTGAATCTACACGCCGAAGTTTTTAATTGATATGAAATTATGAGTAAAAATTATTGAGGCTAAGTCTTTACAAAAGCCGGTTTGTTGTTAACGTTTCCTTCCCTGCATTTGATGATGGAAGGGGGCGTTACAGATTGGCACACGGAATATCCAACACTTAAAAAATATGGAGGACATGTTCATCCCAACTCTTGTTGAAGATCAAGATATCATCCAGATAAATAATGACAAAGCATACAACATGGTTACGGAATAGATCAGTAATGAGTCTCATAAAAGTGGTAGGCCATTGGTGAGACCATAGTTCATAACCAACCACTCATAAATCCTAAATTTGATCTTGAATATTATCTTACATGCAATTCAATTTCCTTCATCCTCACTTGATGGTATCCGAAAGTGAGATCCAACTTTGAAAAATAACAAGCCCCTTGTAAATGGTCCAACAAAACCTCAATATGAGGCAATGCATATCTATTCTTTATGGTCACCTTATTAGGAGCTCTATAATCAGTGACTAACCACCATTCATGGGTTTTCTTCTTAAGGATAATAAAGGCAGGTGAACCATAAGGTGAGGAGATGGGAAAAATCTTACCTACTTGCAATAGTGCTTCAATCTATTTATCACTCTCAATTTTCTCAATAAGGGTCTAATGATAGGTATGATTATTGGGAAGGGGGCCACCAAAGACAAGGTCAATCATATGCTCAATATGTCGTGTTGGTGGAAGAGTGATTGGTTTAGTAAAAACATTTTGATAGTTAGAGATGATGGGTTCTAGCGATGTTGGGAGGTAAAGGGTTAATGAGGCTTAGATTCTTGGATAATACATAGATTTAAACATTTATGAAGGGTGACTTGATGTACAACATCCTTACCAAATAGATTTTCGAGAGAGAAAGTGGCAGATGAGTGGAAGTGAAAATGTTGACCATCCTTAGTGAGAGTATGTGTTGGTGCAAGAAGCATATGTGGTAGAGCACTCATGCTAGTTAGGTATCTCTAGCAGTAAAACAACACAATCGAGTGGAGTAACATCACATAACATTGTCTCATAAATGAGAACCAATGGAAAATGTTATATTACATTGTTGGGTCACAAATAAGTATTGAGCATCCTCATTCACACACCCAAAGTGTTATGGATTAGTGTGGGGATTTATTGGTAAGGTTGGTGATTTGAAAAGTGTTGTAGAAACCAAGTTTTTTTGGCTATCATTGTCCATCATAATGTTAGTGAGATGATCTTTAATATGGCAATTCTAAGAAAAGAGCATGGGAAGGGTGAGAGAGACTAGACATGTCATTAGAAAAATCTTTGGATCATGTGTAGTAGGGTTTTCCATGTCAATGATATCATCTAGTGGGGTAGGTTGTGTGTTAGGGTCAGAGAATAAGATCTTTAGCGGAGTGGGAGTGTTGTAAAGCATGACACATAGTTGTGTTGCGAGATGATGACTTATGAAATGTGAAATATTGTATTGATGGGGGTAGGGTTGGGGAAACAATACAGGAAGGGATACCCATGAGAGAGATCTATGGTGAAATTTGTACCAATATGGAGAACAAAAGAGAACTAGGCTATATATTACACAAATGTAACAACTTTTTATTGGTATTAAGTTGTTGTTGTGAAGTAGGAGTTGATAAGGTGGTTGGGAACTTAAAAGGGGTGGTTGGTTGGTACCCATAACACACTTCAAAAGGAGAATATCTAGTGATAGAGTGAATTGTTTTGTTATAACAATATTTCACTATGTGTAATTCCTTATCCCACTAATTATTTTTTGAATAGGCTACTCAAAGTAGTTGGACCAATGCTCAATTCACCACCTCAATTTGGCCATCAATTTGTGCATGGAAATAATTAGGGTATTGTAACTTTCATTCGAACATATGCCAAAGTTCATCCCAAAAATGATTAATGTCCAAACATAGTGGAAAAACAAGTAGGTTGTATGTTGTGCAGTAATTTGCTCGTTATAGGGCATGAACAAGACCATCTTTAAAATATGGCATACTACAACAAAAACACAATCATTTTTCTGGAGTGTTAACATAAGGCTTGAAATAAAATCCATTAAAATGTCCTCCCAAGGATGTGTAGGAAGTGGAAGTGGTTGGTATGGTCCAAGTTTGTGATGGAATGTTTATTTTGGCTACACAAGGCACAATGCTCCACAAAATCACTAACTTATTCCAACATATAAGACTAATAAAATAAATTGTGTATATGCAAAAGAGTCTTTTGGACACTAAAGTGTCCGCTATAGAGTGAAGAATGTGCTTCCCTGATCAATAGAAAATGAGCCTTAGTAGTAGGTACATTGAAGTGTCCTCCATAGAGTGAAGAATATGCTTCCCTGGTCAATAGAAAATGAGCCTTAGTAGTAGGCACACAAATCTCTTGCAAGTGGTACAACCAACCCTCATGGAGTGTGTAATCCAAACATGGTGTCTGGTTCATTGTAATATGGTGTCGTAGGGCATATAAAATAAAATAAAAAAATTGGATCAAGGACTTGTTGTTGTTTCCATTCATCAAAAGTGGGCACTCTCACATCCAAAGTTGCAACACTGGGACAGGTGGATGACTCAACAAATCAACTACTTGATTGTGTGACCCCTTCTTATATTTGAGCACTAGATGAAACTATTGGATAGAGGAAACCCATTTGAGTTCATGTTCTTCCTAAAGATTAGATTGTGAATTTGAAAAATGTAATTGGTGATGATCTATGTGGAGCACAGTTTCATTACCTAGTAAATAATTACCATGGTATTTTTTAAGGATTCAAATAGTATACTTAAGTATAGTATCCAGGCGATTATTTTGGATTGAAAAATCATGCATATAGGTAGGCACATATTAAATAAGAAACATACAATCTAATACCGAAACTTGTAAATTTTGGAAACTATTATAATAAAAAACATATTTTATGTAAATACGAGCAAATTTTTAGAGTAAATATGACCAATTACCGAATTCATTTTTTGAAAGAAAAAAGCCAAAGAATAGCCAATTGGTGAAATTTTACCCCTAAAAACACCTATATAATTACATCAATGTCTTAAACTCTAAACAAATGCAAAATATTCTTTATCATATATGTTGTACTCTAGTTTGGTTGTTGATAATGCTTCTGAATCAGATGCTACATAATGGCCTCCCTATTTGAAAACAACCCCAATAGCATAATTTGAAGCACCACACTCTATCTCAAAGGATGGGGGTAGAACACAAGAAATTATTGAGGTGTTGAAAGGTGGCTTCAATGTCAAGGGTCTAATAAAAAAGAGGTTGACTGGAAAATACATGGAGAAAACATGCTAGCTTGGAAAACTGAAAAATGAACTTCTGATAAAAATTGACACCACTTAGAAAAATTTTAAGGTTGGTTGGGATGTGGGGTAAGGGCCAATATAGGAACATCTTGACATTGCAAGGGTTTGGATAAATACCCTACTTATAAATTAAAAATCAAAATAAGAAACAATGCATTGGCCAAACACATATTTTTTTTCGTTTTACCTACAATTGATTGGCATGTCGAATATCCAACATTTTAAAAATATGGAGGACATGTTCATCCCAACTCATGTTGAAGATCAAGATATCATCCAGATAAATAATGACAAAACATACAACATGGTTATGGAATAGGTCATTAAGGAACTCATAAATCTTGAATTTGATCTTGAATGTTATCTTACATGCACCAATTTCCTTCATTCTCCCTTAATGCAATCCTCAAGTGAGATATAGATTTGAAAAATAACAATCCCCTTGTAAATGGTCCATCAAAACCTCAATACGAGCCAGTGTGTATTTTTTTATTATGGTCACCTTATTATGATCTCTATAGTCAATGACTAACCACCATTCATGGGTTTTCTTCTTAGGAATAATAAAGGTAGATGAACCACAAAGTGGGGAGATGGGGAAAACCAATAGTGCCTGAATCTGTTTATCAATCTCAGTTGTCTCAATAAAGTTTAGACAATAGGGATGAGTATTGGGAAGGGGGCCAACAAGGACAAGTTCACGGGTATGCTCAATATGTCATGTTAGTTACAAAGTGGTAGTTTTAGTAAAAACATTTTAGTCAAAGAGGAGGGTTTCTAGTGATGTTTGGGGGTATAGGGTTAAGGATTAGCTTCCTGGATAATACATAGATTTAAATATTTATGAAGGGTGACTTGACGTACAACATCCTTACTAGATAGAGTTTTGAGAGAGGAAGTGACAAATGAGTGGATGTGAAAATGTTGACCATCTTTAGTGAGAGTATGTGTTGATGCGAGTATTATAAGTGTTAGAGAAATCATGCTAGTAAGGTATCCTTAGAAATCACGGTCAACAAAATCGAGTGGAATAACATCACAAAGAAATGTCTCATAAATGAGGGCCAATGGAAAAGGTGATATTACATTTTTGGGTCACAAATAAGGATTGATCATTGCCATTCACCCACATAAGATGGTATGGATGAGTGTGGTGATTTATTGGTAAGGCCAGTGATTTGATGAGAACTATGGAAACCAAGTTTTGTTAAGATCCTAGTGGGCGGCCTTCACTAACATCTCGAGGTTTTGGTGTAATGGTTCGTATAATCTGGTATCAGAGCCTCCACCCAAGTTCAAGTCACAGAGCGGGTGGCAACGTCGGCATTGCAGTGTTCGTCCAGGGCTCGTACGGTGCAAAGGGGACACCACCGTACGGGCGCACATCCAGCCCAGAGTCTGGACTGCAGAGCGTGGTGGGATGTTAAGATCCTAGTGGGCGGCCTTCACTAACATCTCTAGGTTTTGGTGTAACGGTTTGTATCATCCCCATGTCTTTACTTTGTTAGTATATTGTTGTTGGATGCATATGCTTTGTAAGTCATCCCGTAGTATTTGTTGATCCATAGTTTATATTATCCCATAGTATTGACCCATAGTATTGGACGCATATGCTTTGTAAGTTGTCCCATAGTATTATATGTCCCATGGTTTTGACTCATAGTATTGGCGCCTAGACTTAGCCCATGGTTTGTATTGACACATAGTATTGACCCATGGTATTGGTGCCTAGACTTAGTATATAAGTGTGTGTTGAGGCCTATGAAGGCATCGTGAAGTTAATTGTATTGAGATTGCTCAAAGGAGGTTTCCCCCTCGAAGTGGCCTATGATCAATATAAAAGTGATTCTAAGTTCTATTATTTATGATATCTCGTGTATTTGCATTAATTAATTATTGCAGGTTCTTCACAAGTTTTTCTAGCTATCATCGTCCATGATAATGTTAGTGATATGATCTTTAATCTGGAAATTCTGAGTAAAGGGCATGGGATGAGTGAGAGAGACTAGGTCCATGTCATCAGTTTAAGGTTTGGAGCATGTGTAGTAGGGTTTTCCACATCAATGATAGCATCTAGTGGGGCAGGTGGTGTGTTAGGGTCAGAGAATAACATCTTGGCAGAGTGGGAGTGTTGTAAAGCATGAATTTTGGTTGTGTTGTGAGATGATGATTTATGGAATGTGTGATATTGCATTGAGTAGGTTGGGGTTGGGGAAACAATACATGAAAGGGTATCCATGGGAGAGATCTGTGGTGAAAGGGGGAACCAATATGGAGAACAAAAGGGAAGGGAACTAGGCATTTCCCTAGCTCATTTTAAGCATGTTGAGAAGACAATGAAAGAGAAGAGATATGCACCAAAGAAACTTATTGATGGAGGGTTGGGAATTAGATTAGGATTAAATTTAATTATCAATTCCTATTTTGGATCTAAAAGTTGCACCTGAATTTTGGACAAGATTTCAATTTATTGTTTAATTGTTTGAGTGGAAAGCTAACGGATTTGAAGCCAACGTGCCCAAATGCTTTGGATATAGCTTGTTGGATATAAACACTCTGAAAGTGCAATTTAGAACTAGTCCCATGTATTTATTAGATTTATTAGGAGGAACCATGAAGCTCTTGATGAAGTTGTGGAATAATCTAAGAAGTGTTCCTCTAAAGAAAAAATGCTAAAGGTTGTAAGGAGCATATCCTTATCAAGACATTCGAGGCTTGATGCAAAAGGGAGTGAATCACTTTTACGCGGCTATAGAAGCATACTCTAACACCAAAATTGATATACCAACAAAATAAAGAGTAATTAAATAATTCTTATACTAACTTCAAAAACGTATTTCTTACATATTTGGTGCCTTCTTTTAAAGGAATATTCGAAATGGAAGCACTTACCTTCACTTTTCCATCCCCTTTATTTAATAATAAAACCTAAATACCTATTAAATGCACTATTATGTTGTAGAATTTATATCAAATGATGTCCCTTTTGGACTCTATATCAGCAAGTTCTAGAGAAAGTATATTTACAACATCTACATCCCTAACCATTATTTAGTTGGGCCTTAGCATTGAGATCTGCAATAAGAATTCATACAAGACATATTTACAATCATTTAGAACACAGGGTTATTTATTTAATCTCACATGGCTCAACTCTCATCATTACACTAAGAGAAGCAAGGTGTGTTCGTCCACAATTGCATCGATTGCAACATCCCCCATGTAATATTCCTCCCATTTGTCAATTGTAACACTAACATAAACATATGTTGGTTGAAAATAATATTATTTAGAAAATTAAAGATAATGTAATAATAATTATCATGTCCAATGAAATAATAATCATTCACAAATATGTGTATACATCAAATTAACACTATAGTAATCAAATCATATCAAACATTAAAATAAGAGGAATCTAAATCAATTTTTCCTAGAAGAAAAATACCACTACTACAATATAGGGTTGTTATAGCTTTTTTTTTTTGCATTGCTATGACCTATTTTCAATTTTCAACTTTTATTGTTGGTGCATGTTAGAATTTTATTACATTAATCCGTGTCATTGTTTTATGTCAAATCCTTAATGCTAAAAACATTAAAAACATTATTTTTCCCTTTTGTCATTCTTGTGTCAATTAGCATCAGATTTTCATTGCTTAAATGTTGCTAAATTTTGTCTCACATTGTTTGCATCGAATTGCATTGAATTGGCATCTTAAATATAAATATACAGCATCAATCTATTAACTTTGAAATATTATATTCAATCAAATAACTAAATGTAAAATTGATGTCATATTTACACACAATTGCAATCTCATTATTTTAAATAATTCCAATTGATCATTGACAAGAGTGCAATCTACATAACTTAATGTGAGGAATTGTAAGGTCACATTGAAGAGAAAAACAACACCTGGAAAAAAAATCATTTTGGTCATTCTCGAGTGTTGATTTTTTTTTTGAAAGGTAACTTTATAAGCGCTTGTTTTCATATTCATAGCAATGAGAACTACATTAGATGCATTCAACTCGTGCATTTTTATTATACATAAGAAAACTTGGGTAGTAAACAATTACTATTTTAAAAGAGTGGGTGGGGTATGGGGAGTGGAGGGCGAGGAAAGAAAACAAATAAACCAAAGAGGTGAAGATTTAGAGGAAAATGTGAAGTGAAGATTCAAACACCAAATTTCAATCTTGTAAAATCTTAGTGTAATAATAATTATCATGTCCAATGTAATAATAATTATCATGTCCAATGTAATAATAATATTTTGTTGACATGTAAAATCTTGTAAATTTTTAGTGTATTTTTCATTGAATTGTAAAAAGTTGTAAAGTGTTGGTGAATCTTTCATTGGATGTGATTTCCACAATATCATAGGTTGACATAATAAATTTTTGAATGTCATTGACATAATTTCATGGGTTTCAACTTAAGATATGACACATAAATAAATGTAGATCATATTGCAAAACAATGGGGAAGGAGGCACTAATACCATTGTTGAATTCTTTTTTTTGTTGGCTAGTGGTACCCCTTACTTGCAGGTTTTCCTTTTGACTAAGAAACCATGACCCAGGGGCATCTAAGTCGTCAAAATCACCTAGGGATCACAACCATCCTAGACCGCAACAACACTTAACATGGTTGGATTTTTGGTATCCGCGAGGTTTCTAACTGGCGACCATTCAACTTAGGGGTGTCTTAACTCAACACCTACCACCGACTGTTCTACTAAAATAAACGCATGTTCTTAAATAGTAGTCCCACCCATGTTGTATTGAAGGCATATATTACATAACTTGATTACATTATAAAGATTTATAATAAAGTTAATGCAAGATAATTTATGAAGTTTAGGTGTGTCAAGATAAGCAAAAGGAAAAAGAAAGTTTGATTATTATCCATGTCAATGAAATTTGAACATGTGGCTTCGGAAGTTCATAAATTATAAACATCATTGAAGAGTTAAAGGTTCATCAGGTCTCTTTCCCAATGATGGAGGAGGGAAACATTTATGGGTTTTTTGATGGCGCCTCTCAGCAGGGCATATGTGGATCCGACATCATGTTTCATTTAAGCAACAACCACAGTATAAAGATTCAGGTTGGAATTGGAGGAGGAGATGGTTAAAGGCATAATTGTTGGCATTGAGATGTCTGTTGTGGTTTGCCCAGAGGAAGGGATTCACATCTATGACCATCTTTGGTGATTCGCATGTGGTGGTCAATTGGTTCAATGGAAAATATGCGATCAAAGCTATACTTCTCGAGCCTTGGATGGAGGAGGTGAGACATTTACGTGCTTCCTTCGACGTGATTAGTTTCCATCATATTCACCATGAAGCGAATAAGGATGCTGATCAACTCTCGAAGCTGGAAATAGGACCAATGGATGGTTTATTGCATTTCAGTGAACGCCTGAAGGAGGTCATTGTTGACCATGAAAGCATCCTTTATTTCTGAAGGATGTGTTGGTTCCCATGATTTGGTTTTTTGGTTTACTGTATGCATGATCACCAAGTGATGAACACTATGTACACCAACCTGGGATTTATGGTTAAATTTTGGTATGTCCTGCTTCTAGTCTGCTTATGGATGAAAGATTATATAAGTCAAACCCTCAGATATATTGAATTATCAAATGTAACCTTGTTTTATTTCTTATAATATCAAGTTTACATATTTTTTTCTCTGGAAAAAAAACCATCATTGAAGAGTTAGGTGTTGTTCAAAACATACAAAATTATTTATGGACAAGTAATGTCAAGAGTCAAATGAGAAAGACAATGTGTTGAAAGGCAAATAATGAACTCCAAGGAAAATACACTTTTATAATGTTGAAATGTATATATTTGATTGTGATTCACTAATTCATTGCTTGCAAATTCATTTTTATTGTTTAAAATTGGGCAATATTTTCTTGTGTATTGAGATTACAACCATACATAGTTGCAAGCCATCTTTCGAGGAATAGATTTACTTTTATGGACACACTTCAAATTGAAATATCATGTAACATGAATCTTATTATTTTGAATATAAATAATTATAATCAAATTTTATAGTTTGTTTTGTTATTTTTCTCAACCATGTATTTATTGTTTGAATTTGAAATATCATGTAACATGAACCTTATTATTTTGAATATAAATAATTATAATCAAATTTTATAATTTGTTTTGTTATTCTTCCCCAACCATGTATTTATTGTTTGGATTAAAATTCCTTATAATAATATTTTTCTCAATATCATAGTTTATTTATAAGTGATTCAATTTTAATATTAAAACCTTATTTTACATTAATACTCTCTTTTAATATAACTTATTTATTACATATTCTAAGAAAGTATATATAAAATATTACATATTCCAAAAAATATATATAAAAGATTACATATTCTAAGAAAATATATATAAAAGATTACATATTCTATTAGGATTTTTATATTTGAAAACATAAAATTAAATAATCGTGTTTGTTATAAGTTGTCATCCACTTGCACACTCATATCAAAGATATTTAAATATTTATAATACTAATTAGGTTGAGAGGCGTATTGTATATCATCAATGTGTCATTGTATACATAGATATATATGAGTCAAAATATAAAAGCACTTAATAATTTTAACTTCAAAAATAAACTTAAAATAATGTTAATTAAATAAAAAATTATTAAAAATTATTTATTATATATAATATTTTAGTTTATTATATATTAATTTATTTTAACTTAAAATATTTTTTTGACATTCACTAAAATTTAAAATTATAATTTATTTATTATATTTTTAATATTTATTAAAATTAATTTTACTAACATTCTATTGATTAACTTTTTATATAAAATGATTATATTAGAAACATTCATATTTATCCCATCCCATTGGTTCATATTATCACTTAACATTTGAGTACGTTATGTACTTGTGATGTGTATATTATCCAAATCATATTAAACTTTAAATTTGTTTATAATTTTCATATTATACTTTTTGAAGAGAAGCATGGGTTATAATTTTCATATTATACTTTTTGAAGAGAAACATATTTTAATATTTACAGGGAGAAGCATATTCTATTATTTATTAGGTTCAGTAGAATAATTTTCAATCACATAGATTTAAAAAAATTTAAATAATAATTTAATAAATATAATACAAAATAAAATAAAAATATATAATGTTAATTTACAAATAAATATTTTCTCATTTATATAAATTTTATTTTCAAGTGTGAAAATCTAAACATAAATACTAAATCTTCTTACATTTTTTTATAATTTAAATGAAATAAAATTTTCAAATTAAAAACTCAATCTCTCAATTATCAAATAAACTTTATATTATATCAAAAAATCATTACACTTTTACTTCTTTACCCTACCATTATATTTCACACATCACACATCATTGCAATTAAACTAAACGTATAAGACAAGATGCCAATGTATAAACAAATTATCTACAATGTAAATGGGAATCCATTGCTTAAACATAATATTATTAATGACTTTTATATGCATAATACTTAAACTTATATGGTAAATTATATAATATATCTTCATAAATAATAATAAAATATATAATAAATTTGATATTTTCAGTTATATAACATAGGGATTAAATTAGAGGGCTATCTCAACTTATATTTTTTTTCCTTAAATATTTTGCAATTTAGCTATTCTTATATTAAGCTAGCTACCACTTAGCCCTTACTTCTTTTTTAAGTAATTTAAATTAGATTATTTGTATTGAGATTTTTTTTATGGGAGTTGTTATATTTCTTTAAAATTAGTTAAATTAGATTAATTGTATTAAGATTTTCTTTGAAATTGAGTAGTAATTTTCATTATTTAAATAAAAATATTAATTACAAAAATATATTAATTTTAACAAACTAAGTAAATTATTTCATCTACCATATTGAGCAAAAGCATGGAACAAAGAGCATAGTTTGGTTGATGTTGAGCTAATTGCTCCAAGGCCTTGGCAAATAATAAAAAGGACAGGGATAGTGTTTCTAACGATTTAGAAAAATCTATATAGCCATGGACGACCTTCAAGAATAATATGAAGGCTTTGTGATGCATATCCATGGGAACATCTCTAATCAACATTATATCTTTTTAATGACAAAATGTTAAAATAAATGTTATGTCTACACTAAACAAGATTCAAATATTCAAAATATGTTATCTGAATGCTGAGGAATATTAACTATAATTACATCATTTATATCTTAAAATTTAGGGTAAATTATCATCTATGATTGATTTTATGGACATACTTCAAAATTCCAAATAAACAATTATATATATATATATAGTAGTTGATGCATGAATAAGTGATATGTCAGATTCCAAATAAACAATTATAATATATATATATTTATCTCAAAAATAACTAGTAGACAACCCATTTAACTAAAAAACGTAACAAATTGTCCAGACATAGACAACCAATGATTACAACTAAGCATAGAGAACAAGTAGCATGTAACTTGTTCATGGCACTTAACTTGTGACTTATGGGTGTTCACAGAGGGCAATTTAAGTGACTGTACTAGTTAAAACCTAGAGATCCCATAACATTCTCTTAGACTTCTGTAAGTTTGAAGCTCCATGAATGATATATATGAGTGGAAATATAAAAGCAATTGATAATTTTCACTTTAAAAATAAACTGAAAATAATGTTAATTAAATAAATAAGATTATTAAAAACTCTTTTTTTTTCCATAGAAAAAAGTCATAACCCATTCATTCATGTCAATTACAGATTACATTCTTTAGGTGTAGTTGCACTATTTCAAAAATTTCTTTCAGTACTTTCTAGCACAAACAAAACTACTACTTACTTTTTAGCATTATCAACTTTCACTGTTTTTCATCAAAATTGCAGAGCTACATACTGTGCTTTACAAAGTTCAAAAATTATTACATCATTATAATCACCGTTTTTCTGAGTTCATATAGTCCAAAATGGTTCTTGATTTTCCATCCTCACCTCCCATAATCCTGATTTTCTCACAAACTCCTAAAAAGAAAAGCGGGCCTTCTTTGAAACGTATATACTAAAAATTATTTATTATATACAATATTTAGTTGAATATATATTAATTTATTTTAACTTAAAATATTTTTTTGACATCTAGTGAAATTTAACATTATAATTTATTTATTATATTTTTAATATCTATTAAAATTAATTTAACTAACATTCTATTGGTTAACTTCTTATTTTTGAAACGATTACATTGTACCTTAAAAATGCCAATTTAAGATTATGATATAATTTTACAGGGGGAACATTAATATGTATCTTACTATAATGTAATTATAGGTAATTGAGAAGGTTAGGTTGACCGGTGTCAAATTAATCTGCCAAATAGATGGATGCATTACAGGCTTGGAATATGTGCCTTTGATGTGTGTATTATCCAAATTGTGTATATTATCCAAATCATATTAAACTTTAAATATTATATTTTTCGAGGAGAAGCATATTCTATTATTCATAATATATTAGGTTTTTCAAGCAAATATTGATCATTATTTTTTAGGGTTTTTGTGTATTTTAAGAACGTATGTTAAGTCATTAGGTTTAGGTTCACGAGAATGATTTTCAATCACATAGATTTAAACATTTTTTAAATAACAATTTAATAAATAATAATACAAAATAAAATAAAAATATATAAGGTTAATTTACAAATAAATATTTTCACATTTATATAAATTTTATTTTAGTGTGAAAATATAAACACAAACACTAAATCTTCTTTTCTTTCCATGGATTGCATTTTTTTATAATTTAAATGAAATAAAATTTTCAAGTTAAAAACTCAATCTTTCAATTGTCAAATAAACTTTTATTTTAAATCAAAGAAATCATTGCACTTTTACTTCTTTGCCATACCATTATATTTCACACATCATTGCAATTAAACTAACCATACCATTATATTTCACACATCATGACAATTAAACTAAACTTATAAGACAAGATGCCAATGTATAAACAAATTATGCAATGTTTTAACTAATTTATTTATTTTCTTTTATCATAAGTTACTAAAGTAAATGTATATTTTTATGGGAATCAATTGCTTAAACATAATATTATTACTTTTATGATTTTTGTATGCATAATACTTTAACTTATATGGCAAATTATATAATATATCTTCATAAATAATAATAAAATATATAATAAATTTGCTATTTTCAGTTACACAACATAGGGATTAAATTATAAGGTTATCTCAACTTATAGTTTTTTTCCTTAAATATTTTGCAATTTAGCTACCTTCAAGAATAATATCAAGGCTTTCTAATGCATATCCATGGGAACATCTCTAATCAACATTATATCTTTTTAATGACAAAATGTTAAAATATATGTTATGTCTACATTAAACAAGATTCAAACATTCAAGATTCAAGCATTCAAGATTCAAAGACTATAACACTTGGTTTATATCAACAAAATAGGTACATAACCAAGAAACTTCTAGCATGCCATCTACATTGAATGTAACACTTATGTGAATGTAGAGTTTATATTTTAAAATTTAGGGTAGATTATCATCTATGCTTTTCTTAAATTGAAAGACCATAACATAAGTGTACTATCCATATTGATTTTATGGACATGGTTCAAAATTCCAAATAAACAATTATATTTGTAAATATATATATCTCAAAAATAACTAGTAGTTGATACATAAATAAGTGATAGTTCATGCATGAATAACAATTCCAAATAAACAATTATAAAATATATATATTTATCTCAAAATTAACTAGTAGCATATGCATGAATAATTTGGATAACTGGTAACTCATGCATAGGTAGTTACAAACAACCCGTTTAACTAAAAAAGGTAACACATAGTTCACTCATAGACAACCAATGATTACAACTAAGCATAAAGAACAAGTAGCATATAACTTGTTCATAGCACTTAACTTGTGACTTAACGTTCACAAGTTAAAACCTAGAGATCCCAATAAGTTAAGTGACTGTGCTAGTTAAAACCTAGAGATCCCATAACATTTTCTTAGTCTTCTATGAGTGTTCCGTGAGTGTGAATGTCCAAAAATACATATTATTTGAAGCTCCATTCATGGACGTAGTAATGGACGGTACAGACTTGGCATCCTTTTAGGAGGCAATTCACTGAGGATGAAAAGGACCAATCCTGAAGGGATAATCTCTACCAGCGCATAGTACATGAAATCTAGAATTGGGTTGTTCTTCATCACGTCAAGCCGGCCCGCATAGACAAAAGAAGACCTTATTAGAAAACATGTGATACATATCGTTGTTACACACCTAACCTCATGAAGCTTCTTCATGCGCCTTCTATGCTCAAGTGGAAGCGACCTGAGCATTGAAAAAAGCCTAACTCCATATACACAGAAACCCAATGCTGCAAGAAGCGATGTAACCACAACAAAGTAAGTTCCAGCCGCCTCCAGAACAACTGTATTGTTGCCATCCCTCCACATGAATATCCAAATGCACACCTTAATAACATAAATCACGGCATTCATAAGAAGATAGGCCGGCCGAATTCTGTGAATGCGTGAACTTCCTCGTGCCTGATGGTATATCTGTGCCCAAATTAGCAGAAGTAATGTATATGCGGACAAGAATAGCAATCCAGGGAATTCTAGTATTGCAACGGCAAAAACCCTTGGTTTCAACGCAAAAACGTGATTGGGAAATCCGAAGATAATAGCCCGTACTCCACAAACAACGAAGTGCATGAAATGGAAAAGCTTTTGTGGTGTCCACCCAGATCGTCGAACTCGTAATTGAATGAGAATGGTCTGTACGAGGGCCACAACAGCAACAAACGCATAAGCAACAGAGAGAATTGTGTACAAAATCCCTACCAACTGCCATTCGCTGGCTGAGACGTGCTTCATCTCCTCCAACAACCCTGCTGCTGCGACGATACTCGCGTACCCTACTATCGACCTCGGCATACTAATGAGATTTGAGTACTACACTATCAATCCAACACCACCTCACAAGCGATTATACATTATTTATATATGATGAGTGTAGATTTCTAGGGTTGTAGAGCCGGCATCTGACGATCTGGGGGTGTTGCGCTCAAAGATAATCTAAGTAATTTCCACTCAATCATAGGAATCTAGTGCAAAAGCCACCCTTAAGATGTGATAGAGTCCATCACGGTTAAAGAACCAAGCTACAAAGGATGTGTCTCACTTAAGTTAACTTAATTTATCTCATGATTCAATCAATATGTTCACTAAAGAGTACTCACTTAACTTAACCTTATTTTTCTCATGATTCAACTAATATGCTCACTAAGAGTGCACAATATTTATATCTTTTAGAGTGGCCCAAACTTGGGTACAAAATTTCATACTATTCAATTAGGTATGTATGTAAAATGTCTAAGATTTAAATTTCGGAAAATGTATATGTGCAACAACTGGCATATAAATTCAACTAAATTGCATATTGGGCATTTTTATAACTACTCCAAAAGCGTGCACACTCCCCTTTAGAATTTTTGCAGTGGAACTTGGATTTTCTATTATAAAATTTGCAAAAATTTGACATCATCAGCTGTTCAACACTGCCAGCACAAATTCATCCTAAAGTCATATCTAGTACAGATTCCACCGAAACTCTAAGCTGAGAAAAAATTATGCAACACATTGTTCACGAGTTGGGCTAGTTGTTGAATACTTACCCTGTGCCCCAACAAGATGCATATAGTAATTGCTTATATGAATATATAATATTTGGAGGGCACTTTTCATGGGACTACATTTTTCAATCGGCATTAAAGAGCCTCTTTATGTTCACATGGGATGGACTAGTAGCAATAGCTTTCACCCTGCAATTATTGGGAGAATGGAAAATATCATTAGATTTGTAATATGGAAATAGATATAAATTGGATAATTTGCTAAATTACCCCGAATAGGTCCATGGAACCTAGCATTACCTCTCTTTTTGCTTCTTGAGAAAATGTTGCAGTGTTTGTTTCCCTGCAATTCCTCTCTTTTTGCTTCTTGAGAAAATGTTGCAGTGTTTGTTTCCCTGCAATTCCTCTCTTTTTGCTTCTTGAGAAAATGTTGCAGTGTTTGTTTCCCTGCAATTCCTCTCTTTTTGCTTCTTGAGAAAATGTTGAAGTGTTTGTTTCCCTGCAATTGGCAGTCCTACAGTATTTTTCATGTTAACCAAAAGAAATCATTGACTATGGAAAGAAGGAGAACAATGAATTTGGTATATAACTTGCTTTTAATTGTGATATTTACAGGCATTCGGTTTGTGAGCTATTTGTTGTTGCGTGATTTCTCTGGTAAATGTCTTTATTGGAATGGCCATGGAGATGAATGTACTAGATGAAGCTTCAGAGGTAATCACAATGGTAGATGTTGGAGAAGAAGTTTCCTTACTATTAGAACTTGCAATGGTGGCCAACATCATGAAGTAAAACCCTAGTCGAAAGAAATAAATTGAAGTACTAAGATCGAAACCTCATACCTTATGGGAAAGGATATTGTAAACACTGATTGTGCCATTATATAAGATCATCAATGGGGTGGTTTTTTCCTTTCCTATCGTTGTAGATGCCTACCTTTAATAAACTACAAGACAGACACAAAATCAAGATTTGGCTGCTTTTTTTTCAAACAGAACTTGGAGGAATTTATATTAAAAGTTTAGAAATAACAAGCTATTACAAAGATTCAGACTATTATCCAAAACCCAAGACTGTAGAGGAAGAGCCTAAAAAATAAAAGGATCTGCTTATCTCAAAATTACTTTTGCATCTTTTTCAAATACTACAATTCCACTCGCACTATAAATTCTTACAAACTATCAACTGAGCAAAAAAAATACATGACATATATGTCGTCAAAAAATACAAGTGACCAGTTCTATCCTTGCCTTCCATGTCCTCGAAAAATAGGCTGAATGATTGAAGTTCCATTCATTGGTCTGGCATCATTCGATGGGTTTGTTTGACTATGGCTACACTAATTCATTTTAACCAGCTTGTCCAAGTCCTTTCTGACTTAATCCAATATTCTTAGTTTCTCACCAGATATTACCATTCAGGTCGTGCACTCTCGATTCCAAGTAAGAAATGTTAAGAAGATCATGCCTCACCTCGTCCAACAGACCAATTATATTTTCGTAAACTACTCTCAACCATAGTAGCATAATTCGAGTACCAATACCGCGAATTCGAATTTGTTCCAAATTTCCATACGGAAATGCCAATACAACCGAATTATGCTATTATACCCTGGACATTCTGTTAAAATCATCCAAGTTATTTCTAATACCATTGAACAAGTCCACCCATGAAGACATGATATCAACAGAGACAGAAGTGGGGAAGAGGGAATTCCAACCCTCAAAATTACCGATCACAAGGTCCCAATTCCAAGCTTGACCTAAATCACCAAAGGGACTTTCTTCTTCTGTATCCTTTTTGAAATTCCCAGATCGAAGATGATGAGCACCAGGTGAAGGAGGGAATCCCATAATTTCCTCCACATGCAAATAATTTAGACCTTCCTCAAGCTCAAGATCCTTTTCGTTTTTGAAAGCACCTAGCGAGAGGCTAGAAAAGGAAAATTGGAGACAAAGACTCTTTTCACCAAGTGGCGCCTCAAGGATTACATCATTCTTATCCCTCTCAATCCCCTTGTCATCTGTGAAAGTTTTATTCTTCTTGTAATAACCCATCATCGCCATTGTCATGACTACACTTGTGTGAGATTGAAAGAACTGAGAGGTGGATGAGACCTCACTCATGCTGGCATTAACTCTCCTAACGTACAGAAACAACCAACATTTACTCCATGTGGTACTTTCCTTTTGATCCTAATGCCACCTATCAACTTTGGGAAGATCCTGATCCACCCTTAGCATGGATGGGAGGACCTAAGGAATCCCCTTTAGGCCATGAACTTATGGCATCTGGGCTGGTGCAAGCTAATGTTGGCCACTCATGACGCCTTAGTCGCAATGGACTTCTAGAAAAACAAAAATCTGAACATCAAAAAGCAATATTAGAGCTACCTACACAACTTTTGGGAATATGGTGCAAGAAGATCAACCGTAGAAAATCGGATTACCTTCCAGAATATATAAATATTATTTATGGAAATTAAGTATAACTCCCCAAAAATGGGGTTCTCCTAAGGTTGGTATGTTATGTTATTTGGTATGGGGTTCTCCTAAGGTTGCGTTAGCCCTCTCATTCAATATTCAAATGGTGGGTTTTTGTTAAAAAAATTATATACAGTCGTAGATAACAGGCCGTTCTAGTGCAGCGTTATTTTTCCATATTTATTTATGTTAATTTTATTTTTATTTTTAATTAAGGAAGTCATCCCATCCCTAAAATGATGAGGCCTAGCGTTAGCCCTCGATATCATGGTCTTAACCTAATCAATCAACAAATTTTTTTTTTAGGATGTATGTTTTTGTGTGGGTTCTTTTCCGTTTTCAAAATAGGTGAGCCAATAAAAAGTTATAGACGGAAGAAATAACCTACTCTTTGTGTAAGATTGACGTTAGTGCAATTGAAATTAACTAAAAAATAGGAACAAATAATAGTTTTAATAAAAAATTACATATTCGGAATCTGCACACATAGTTCTACAAGTGTGTGCAATTTCATTTGCAGTGGACAAGTGTAGCATACGCAAAATCATGCTTGAAATAGAAGAAGTTATAGAATAAGATGTATTTTTTTATATTATTATATGTATTTTGGCAACCCGAACCTAAAACCATAGCAGCCAAGTCATCCACCATGTTGGTGGGAAACGAATTACCCGCCAAAATTTAAAAACTAAACTTGCGTGTGCACGTGTATTTAAAAAGCGCGTACGCACAAAATGGCACGCACGCGTCCAAGAACGCGTACGCATCCAAATGCGCGCACACGTCCAAGAACACATACGCATCCAAATGCGCGCACGCGTCCAAGAACGCGTACGCATCCAAATGCGTGCACGCGCAAAATGGCGCGTGCGCGTTGTTTTTACTAAAGTTTGAAATTTTCCATATTGATTAAATAATTTTATAAAATATATATTTTTTAATAATTAATAATGTTTTAAATTGAATTAAATTAAATTTATATGATGATGATGAGGAGGAGGATGGGGATGATGACGATGATGTTGATGATGATGATGGGGATGATGATGATGAGGATGATGGGGATGATGACGATGATGTTGATGATGATGATGAGGATGATGGGGATGATGATGAGAATGAGGATGATGATGCTGATGATGACGAAGATGATTATGACGATGATGATGGAGATGATGATGATGACATGGATGATGAAGATGACGAGGACGATGATGAGGAGGATGATGATGATGATCATAATCGTCATCTTCAACATCATCATCATCTTCATCTTCGTACTCATCTTCATTATCATCCTCCACATCATCATCATCATTATCAATGATGATGATGAAGAAGATGATGATGATGTTGACGATGATGATGATGATGACGATTGATAATGATGATGATGACGAAGAAGAAGATGATGATGATGATGATGATGACAATGATGATGATGTTGATGATGATGAGGAACAGGGTGATGACGACGATGATGATGATGATGATGATGATGATGATGACGATGATGATGATGTTGACGATGAAGATGATGATGATGTTAATGATGAAAACGATGACCAAGATGATGATGATGATGATGACGGGGATGAGGATGAGGATGAGGATGATGATGAGCAAGTGGTTTATGATGCTGATGATGACGATGATGATGATGTTGATGATGAAGACGATGACCAAGATGGTGATGATGATGATCATGGTGATGATGATGATGGGGATGAGGATGATGATGATGATGAGAAAGTGGGTGATGATGATCATCATCATCATATTCGTCATCATCAACATCATCATCTTGATCTTCGTACTCATCTGCATCACCATCCATCATCTTCATCATCATCATCATTGATAACGATGATGATGACGAAGATGATGATGATGATGTCATCATTGATAATGATGATGATGACGAAGATGATAATGATGATGATGACGTTGATGATGATGATGATGATGATGAAGATGATGGCCAAGATGATGATGGTGATGATGATGAGGATGGGGATGATGACGAGGAAGTGGGGGATAATGATGATGATGACTAAGGAAATGATGATGATGAAGTGGATGATTACGATGACGAGGATGATGATGATGAGGTTGATGATGATGAAGATGATTATGATGATGATGAGGAGGAGGAGCATGATGAGGATGATGATGGTGATCATATTCCTCATCATCAACATCATCATCTTCATCTTCATACTCGTCTGCATCATCATCCATCATCTTCATCATCGTCATCATTGATAATGATGAGGATGACGAAGATGATGATGAGGATGACGAAGATGATGATAATGATGAGAAGACGATGGATGATTATGAAGATGATGATGATGACGTTGATGATGATGATGATGATGAAGATGATGGCCAAGATGATGATGGTGATGATGATGAGGATGGGGATGATGACGAGGAAGTGGGGGATAACGATGATGATGACTATGGAAACGATGATGATGATGTGGATGATGACGATGACGAGGATGATGATGATGAGGATGATGATGACGAAGATGATTATGATGATGATGAGGATGATGAGGATGATGAAGGTGATCATATTCGTCATCATCAACATCATCATGTTCATCTTTGTACTCATCTGCATCATCATCCATCATTAATGATGATATCCATCATCTTCATCATCATCATCATTGATAATGATGATGATGATGATGATGATGATGATCATGATCATGATGACGAAGATGATGGATGGTGATGAAGATGATGATGATGACGTTGATGATGATGATGATGATGAAGATGATGGCCAAGATGATGATAGTGATGATGATGAGGATGGGGATGGTGACGAGGAAGTGGGGGATAACGATGATGATGACTATGGAAACGATGATGATGATGTGGATGATGACGATGACGAGGATGATGATGATGAAGATGATTATGATGAGGAGGAGGAGGAGGAGGAGGAGGAGGATGAGGAGGAGGATGGTGATCATATTCGTCATCATCAACATCATCATCTTCATCTTCATAATCATCTGCATCATCATCCATCATTAATGATGATGATGACGAAGATGATGATGATGATGACGAAGATGATCATGATCATGATGACGAAGATGATGGATGATGATGAAGATGATGATGATGACATTGATGATGATGATGATGATGATGAAGATGATGATGGTGATGATGATGAGGATGGGGATGATGACAAGGAAGTAGGGGATAACGATGATGATGACGTGGATGATGATGTGGATGATGACGATGACGAGGATGATGATGATGAGGATGATGATGATGAAGATGACTATGATGAGGAGGAGGAGGAGGAGGAGGATGAGGATGATGATGGTGATCATATTCGTCATCATCTTCATCTTCGTACTCATCTACATCATCATCCATCATTAATGATGATATCCAACATCATCATTGATAATGATGATGATGACGAAGATGATGATGATGATGACGAAGATGATGATGATCATGATGACAAAGATGATGGATGATGATGAAGATGATGATGATGACGTTGATGATGATGATGATGATGAAGATGATGGCCAAGATGATGATGGTGATGATGATGAGGATGGGGATGATGACAAGGAAGTGGGGGATAACGACAATGATTATTATGGAAACGATGATGATGACGTGGATGATGACGATGACGAGGATGATGATGATGAGGTTGATGATGACAAAGATGATTATGATGATGAGGAGGAGGAGGAGGAGGAGGATGGTGATCATATTCATCATCATCAACATCATCATCTTCATCTTCGTACTCATCTAAATCATCATCCATCATTAATGATGATGATGACGAAGATGATGATGATGACGACGAAGATGATGATGATCATGATGACGAAGATGATGGATGATGATGAAGATGATGGATGATGATGAAGATGATGATGATGACGTTGATGATGATGATGATGATGAAGTTGATGGCCAAGATGATGATGGTGATGATGATGAGGATGGGGATGATGATGAGGAAGTGGGGGATAACGATGATGATGACTATGGAAATGATGATGATGACGTTGATGATGACGATGACGAGGATGATGATGACGAGGATGATGATGATGAAGATGATTATGATGATGAGGAGGAGGAGGAGGAGGAGGAGGAGGAGGAGGATGGTGATCATATTCGTCATCATCGACATCATCATCTTCATCTTCGTACTCATCTGCATCATCATCCATCATTAATGATGATGATATCATCATTGATAATGATGATGATGACGAAGATGATGATGATCATGATGACGAAGATGATGGATGATGATGAAGATGATGATGATGACGTTGATGATGATGATGAAGATGAAGATGATGTCCAAGATGATGATGGTGATGATGATGAGGATGGGGATGATGACGAGGAAGTAGGGGATAATGATGATGATGACTATGGAAATGATGATGATGACGTGGATGATGGCGATGATGAGGATGATGATGATGAAGATGACTATGATGATGAGGAGGAGGAGGAGGAGGAGGAGGATGACGATGATGATGGTGATCATATTCGTCATCATCAACATCATCATCTTCATCTTCGTACTCATCTGCATCATCATCCATCATTAATGATGATATCCATCATCTTCATCATCATCATCATTGATAATGATGATGATGATGTCATCATTGATAATGATGATGATGACGAAGATGATGATGATGATGATGATGATGATGATGATGATGATGATGATGAAGATGATGGATGATGATGAAGATGATGATGATGACGTTGATGATGATGATGATGATGAATATGATGGCCAAGATGATGATGGTGATGATGATGAGGATGGGGATGATGACGAGGAAGTGGGGGATAACGACGATGATGATTATGGAAACGATGATGATGACGATGACGGCGATGATGATGATGAGGTTGATGATGACAAAGATGATTATGATGATGATGAGGAGGAGGAGGAGGAGGAGGATGGTGATCATATTCATCATCATCAACATCATCATCTTCATCTTCGTACTCATCTGCATCATCATCCATCATTAATGATGATGATGACAAAGATGATGATCATGATGACGAAGATGATGATCATGATGACGAAGATGATCATGATCATGATGACGAAGATGATGGATGAAGATGAAGATGATGATGACGACGTTGATGATGATGATGATGATGATGATGATGATGAAGTTGATGGCCAAGATGATGATGGTGATGATGATGAGGATGGGGATGATGACGAGGAAGTGGGGTATAACGATGATGATGATGTGGATGATGACGATGACGAGGATAATGATGACGAAGATGATTGTGATGATGATGAGGAGGATCATATTCGTCATCATCGACATCATCATCTTCATCTTCGTACTCATCTGCATCATCATCCATCATTAATGATGATGATGATGAAGATGATGATGATGATGATGTCATCATTGATAATGATGATGATGACGAAGATGATCATGATCATGATGAAAAAGATGATGGATGATGATGAAGATGATGATGATGATGTTGATGATGATGATGAACATGAAGATGATGGCCAAGATGATGATGGTGATGATGATGAGGATGGGGATGATGACGAGGAAGTGGGGGATAACGATGATTATGACTATGGAAACAATGATGATGACGTGGATGATGACGCTGACGAGGATGATGATGATGAGGATGATGATGATGAAGATGATTATGATGATGAGGAGGAGGAGAAGGAGGATGAGGATGATGATGGTGATCATATTCATCATCATCAACATCATAATCTTCATCTTCGTACTCATCTACATCATCATCCATCATTAATGATGATGATGATGTCATCATTGATAGTGATGATGATGACGAAGATGATCATGATCATGATGATGAAGATGATGGATGATGATGAAGATGATGATGATGACGTTGATGATGATGATGATGATGAAGATGATGGCCAAGATGATGATGGTGATGATGATGAGGATGGGGATGATGACGAGGAAGTGGGGGATAACGATGATGATGACTATGGAAATGATGATGATGACATGGATGATGACGATGATGAGGATGATGATGACGAAGATGATTATGATGATGAGGAGGAGGAGGAGGAGGATGAGGATGATGATGGTGATCATATTCATCATCATCAACATCATCATCTTCATCTTTGTACTCATCTGCATCATCATCCATCATCTTCATCATCATCATCATTGATAATGATGATGATGACAAAGAAGATGATGATGATGAAGATGATGAAGACGATGATGGATGATGATGATGTCGATGATGACAATGTTGATGATGAAGATGATGATGAAGATGATGACCAAGATGATGTCGAGGAGGAGGAGGAGGAGGAGGAGGATGATGAGGAAGTGGGTGATAACGATGATGATGATGATGACGACGAGGATGATGATGATGAGGATGATGATGATGATGCTGACGATGACGAAGATGATTATGATGATGAGGAGGAGGAGGAGGCTCCTTGTAGAGGGATAGTGTCATGGATTCTATGTGTTATTGATGACGCGTGAGGTCTATAATTTTCAATTAAGGCCCAGGTGGAATTCAATTGAGCTCAATATGTTTCAATAAGATCTCGAGGAACCGATTTTTATTCTTCGATGATGTTCAATGCTTTTATACATATCCATGGTCTTGCATGGTAGGCTGAGGATGCATTCATGGCATTCGATCTTTACAAAAGATGTGTTTTGTCAAAATGAAATTCAATTTTCCTCTTTGATGAATTCTCCTCTACAAGACTTCATTTATTGCATGAATTTCATAGACTCACGGAAACTCTAAACAACACGCAATGGCATGCAACTATAACCACAAACCAAGCAGAGGTTGATTTTATGCATTGATATAGAGAGGTGGCAGTAGGAAGAAAATATGGAGAAACAATGAGTTAGAAAAAACATTTGGACCAAAGTACCAGAATGCTTATTAATAAAATTTAAAAAAACAATTTTTGGCTCAGGAATTGTGGTTTATCACCACGTTTCTCTTCGACACTCACCATCAAAATACGTATAAAAATAACACATCTTTACATCCTCTTCCTTTTAAATCCTCATCGCATAGTAATAAATAAGGATTATTATGCATGCACATCCTCACCTTACAATGTCAATTGGGTCCAAGCGCATAGACAACCATAAATTATCAAATGTGTCAAAGAGTAAGCCTTTCCAATAAAAATTAAGACCCACCCTTCAAACTTTATCAGCGAGTCCAATTTATGCAAATATTTTCGAAGTGGGGGGAAGGTTTGGTATTAAATGGTGTAAACGTTGGGGAATAAATGGTTTATATGTTGTATAAGGGAGCGTGCGCGGGTTTGGGCGCGTGTGCGCTCCTCACGTGTACGCACGAAAAACACGCGTGCGCAGCCCTGTTACTAGTTAAAAAAAATAGATCTCTCTGTTTCCCGGGAATTCTACCAAAATCACGGGTTTCACTTCTTCCGCAGCTTTCAAGCTCTCACAGGTTGCTCATTGGCTCACACTCATTGATATTTTGGACACTCTTTGATCTATTGGACACAAAATCACCCTTGGAATCTATCAAACATCTTTAGTGTTCTTGGAATCTAGTGGATTCATTCAAGCTACCATTTTCCATTGCAGGTGGAGATCATTTCTATAGAGGAATGGTGAATTGTAAATGAGTCTTTTCATTCACAAAATTTGAGATGAGCCCATGCCTTTTTTTTGTCATATTCCCACAACAATATCCATGCATAGACAACAATGAATTTGACAAGAAGATTTCCCAAGTTCACATCTAAAAAAACTCATATGAACACTAGACAAGATGAAGTATGCAACCTCCTCATTGTGTAATTAGTTCCCAAGTTAATTTTGTTCTTTTCACCTCATATTATGCTAGCAAAAAAAACCACACACTCACTAAACATAACTAAAAATATCACTTCAACTCATCCACAAAACCTCAACTCTCTCATCTCTTATTCAATACCATTGTATGGAATGAGGATATCTGTAAGTATATGCACCTTTCCTTTCTCTATGAATCCAAATATGATAATTTTCATCCATATTTACCATCCTTACAATATCCCCTCACCTCTAACAATGATTTTTTTTCCAAAAGCCAAGACTTCCCCACTTCATGCTCTATTCAACATGATGATTGTTGGTATAGTCCCTAGTTCCCCACTCTCCAACACCTCCCCACCCTAGATATTGCACATTGAAAGGTCAAATTATATTTCTCCTAATCACCCTTCCCAAGACCATGATCTTTGTTAGAAACCTTTGCATCCTCCTAAAGGTTTTGCACAAAACAAGGTATACATTCATTCTATTGTGATGCATTTTTTAATTAACCATGGGTATTTTAAACTCAAAACCACATTCTATCATCTCAAGGTTTATAGATCTAAGGAAATAGTTTGTTGTTGTTTCTTCAACTCCTTAATGTGTTATATAACCTAGTAATTTACAATGGTAAAGGACATTGCCTCAAATGGAAGGATATACCACTCCACTAGGAAGACAAAGCAATCAAACTAGGTGCAAAGTCCTAGAATTGATAACATTAAGGGAGAAAGCAAAAAATGCAATTAATTAAGGTTACCTTATTTGATGTAGAAAAACTATCAAACTATTCCCAAGGCATCTCTAGCCATCTCTGTTGTAGGGTGTTACTACCATAATTTTTATGAATTCATGGCCAGGAAAGACACTAGTTTCTCCTCTCTACACTTGACCAAACATCATCTATATTGATTGGAATTGTAAGGGATAATGATGTTTATTCAAACACAAATAAACCAACATAGTCTGTAGTTGTATATGTTAATTTGTAAAGTCGTAAGCTATGTTGGAATGTGTCAGGTTCATTGTGTAATGGCACTAATATCTTATTTGTTGTTTCTTTTGTAGGGGTAGGCCTGATAGTTGTGTTAAAGAGACTTTTGGAGATGGGAAACTCATGAAATGCAAAAAAAAAAATAGAAGGAATCTTCCCATTAAAACGGTCAATGACTTAAGAGAAAAGGCCAGGTTGGGAATGAAAAGATTGAGACATGGTCCTATCATTGCCCCAGATCCTTCCACTGATCCTAACACAGTTGTTGACATGACAACCTCTTGTTCAGAACCACAGGTAAAGCGGTCGCGTCCAATGGACCCAACTCAAATTCCAACATCAACACAATCTCCAACCAACAATCCATCAACGAGTCATTCTGAAGTTCCTCACAACACAAGAATTTTGGGAGATGTTGCATGTGTAGAGATGGACATACAAGCCTTGCTTAATTTTCAATCTCCCCAAGAAGACCACAACCCTATCGACCACACTCCCATTATGGCCCAATCTATGAACGAAGCACCACAACAAACAAGCTCTGGTATTCATGTCTCATGTCCACCCTCCCTACCTCAACTGTCCAGTGCAAGAAGAATAACTCCTAGACGTATTCATGTGGATGAGAGTGCTATGTCGGGGCTTGAAGGCAAGTTGCCAAAATGCACTATCGAATGGCAATGCAACAAAATTGTCAAAGAATATTTTGAATCCAAAGGTGATGCAGGTAAATGTCAATTATTGCTATGTTTGTTAAAGTCACGTTCTTTAGCTGTTGTTAGGATAATTTTGGGAATAAAGATGGTTAAAATTTCAGAGGCCAACAGTCATATTGTTAGAAATCTCCAATCTGCATTTAATGCGATTGGGAAGAAGTCTCATACAAAAGATCTTTGTGCGGATCGTCGTGTTTTAGCGGAATCAGTTGTAAGCAAGTCCACAAGGCAACGTCGCCTGCTATCACACACTTCTCACATACTCAAATTAAATAGAAAAACTATTAAAAAGTACTCTGTTATAAGAGAAAATCTTGACACTCCGGGTGGAAACGATTGTTGGGCTTTTGTTGGTAGGTTTCCTCGTGCAGATAGGAAGCTAATTGATGCTATTTAGGGGTTAGTACAAAAGTTTTGGCATGATCATACTAGACCTTCATCAAACCAAAGAGATGTGCTAAAACTGAGAAAAGGTTCTACTGAATGTGAGCCCCATGTTAAACACTTCCTTGACACCACACAGACTGAACTCTATGAGAGATTCAGGAACGAGCACACACAATTGAACCTTGGCCAAAGGTCCTTTGAGAAATGCAAACCATGGTACGTTCGTATATGCATTGATCGGAACACTTGTTGTTGTAGATACCACGTAGAATATGAATATTATTATGACACATCTAAACATATATTTTGTGATTTGCATACTAACATTGTGCGGGGCTGCAATGAATCCATACTACCACCGAATGCATCAAGAGAATTTATCCACAACATCATGTGCCCAAGGCCCGAATGACAAAAGTATTATAAAAAATCGTGTCTATATGGGACATGTTCTATGTGCGGTGGGTTTTTTCTTTTGAACCGTTGCATTCGTGAAAGCAAGGACACCGAATTTGGCATGATAGGTGTGGAGATGCGGAGCTTCAAGTACGTGACCTATCAATTAGACAGTGTCAGAGAATGTAAAAAGATTGCATTGGTAAAGTCACAGGTACAAATGAATATTGCATATTTTTCATATTACACGTTCAATTTATGGCATATACATGTTTCCAAAGGCCACATTGTAATATTTCCCTTGTTTCCATGGTAATAGGTATCGGTATGTGACTTCTTGACAGAATTCTACGAGAAAACCAAGCAGTATGTTCAACATGTGCATGTAGCGCGATGGCAAGATGAGCAGTACAGAAAATGTAGGGACACATTTCCCGTTGGAACCATAGTGTCAATTGTGGATTTTGCAGAAAATTACACCCTTCAACCACAAAATGAAATCCGGAGTCAATACTACCATTCAGACCAAGTCAGCATCATGGTACATATTATGTATAGGCATGGGCCAGAGAGCAGCAATGACAAGAGGATAATACTGAAGGATACAAACTTTTACATAAGTGATGATAGAACCCATGATCTGCATTATGTGCAACATTGTTTTCAAATTTTCTATGATCAGTTGAAGGAGAGAGATATATAGATGGATCAGCATTGGATATGGTCAGATGGTTGTGCGGGCCAGTTCAAAAATGCCCGAGTATTCCAATGGATGAGTACTTTGCATAAGACTTGTAATGTGCCGCATATCTGGAACTATTTTGAGACCGGGCACGGCAAAGGCGAGCATGATGGGGCCGGTACATGCATCAAGACCACACTACGAAGGGAAGAGATGAGGTTTGACAGGGAACCTCGTATCCGAGATGCAGAATCCATAGTTCAATGGTCATCCGCAACAATGTCAGAACGAGCAAGAGATCAACAAACATCATCGGTGGCAGGACGTGTGGTGAGAAATTTTTGGCTAGTGGTTGACATAGATCTATCATGTTCCTATAGTTGCGGCACAGTACAAGGAACATGTGGATTTCATTCAGTTCGAAGCTCAAACAACCACATATTTGAAATATGGACGCGAAAGCTTGCATGCTTTTGCAACCCTTGCAGCAGCGGCGAATGGGATGAATGCAAATGCATGGACTGGGTTGATGAATGGGATCATGTGTCACTTGCAGTAGACCAACGTGCAGTTGTTGAAACAACCCAGTTAGAGTAAGGCCAGTCAGTGATTTCTACAGACTACGAGCATATCTCAGATCTTGTACAACCAGGACACATATACGCAGTTGTTGCACCGAAAGACAATGAATGGGGCATGGATTATTGGTTGGAACGGTGCATCCAAGGTAAGCAAACCCTCTATGGATCATTAATCGACGGTGAAGGAATTGAATTTCCTACTGGCTCGATGGTGGTTAAGGGGGGATATCTTACACTAGATGGGAAGTCAAGAAAGACTAGCGGGCATGTATTCATGGATTACAGACCAGGTTCAGTGGTGTATCACTTCACAAACTTGATCGTTGGCACAAACATCCATCTTCAGACAATGTCAAGCAAGAGCTCAACCAAGGTACGCTACTACATGCCTCATTCAGAGCATGAGAGATTGATGGAGATAATTAGCAACAGAGAGGATCCAGATGGATTTATTGAATGAGGCCAGTCAACTTTACATAAGAGAAAGAATTGCATCAAAGAATGTTATGTTCTACATCAAGGTATGTGTAGTTTTATGTTATTTCATTGGTACATGCATTTTTTGTTGATACATACATACATACATGTGTTTGCCTATGTTTTTTTATTTTTCCTATATGTATTAAACTATTCCATGCTTCTCTTTTATGTTGAATAAAATGGTGATGTGATTTGGATAAAATTTGAGTAAATTGAGTTCGTATTTTCTTAAATATATCTGTTTATGTTTGTAGCATTTGAAGATAGTGGTTTTGATAGGTTCTCAAGATTAGAATTACCTAGGTTTTAGGAAATTTTTTGAAGTACATACTCTATTACAATGGTCTTGAAAATTTAACTTGGTAGATGAAACCTTCTAGGAATCCATGTATGGATAGAAGGGTCTTCCACTTGGGGTAGGGAGTTATCATAAGGTTTCAAGGGTGGTATTTTTGAGATCTATACTTGAGAGGGACTTGTCATCATCATAGATAACCACTTAGAGGGACTTGTCATCATCATCACCAACATCATCTCTAGGCTCCTCACAAACATCTCCATCATCATCATCTTCTTCATCATCACCATCGCCATCACCACCATCATCAATGTCTTCATCATTGCCACCATCGTCAACATCTTCATCATTGCCACCATCTTCATCATCATCATTAACTCTAACTCTAACCCTAATTCAATTTCCTTCTATAACTCTAGCCCCAACCCTCACCCAAACCCTAGCACTAATCCATCTTCTTCATCATCGCCATCACCATCACCATCACCATCACCATCACCATCACCATCACCATTGCAGAGTTGACCCCCTGTATGCAAAAATTGCACACTCCCTCACTGAGCAAAACCCTAGTTTCCAAGATGAACGTTCAAGATGGCACCAAGGCCACGGGACTAGAGGAGAGGGGTGCCCCTGGCACTATCCCGGCGACCTGAATCCAACGGAGTTGACGGTTCATCAATCGGATCCACGGTCGTCATTCTATGGCTCGTTCTGTCTCGCATCCAAAAGGCCTTCAGGGACACCTAGTGGATACCTGTCGGGGGCATACAAGTCCAACCGTGCAGCACAATCAGGCTCTGGGGAGTCCTACAGGTGTGTCTAGGCAGGTTTCGATTGGTAACGCTGGCCGTAAGTGTCTGGCGGATTATTTTGCAGAGTTGGCCCCCATGTGCAAAAATTGCACACTCCCTCACTGAGCAAAACACTAGTTTCCAAGATGTACGTTCAAGATGGCACCGGGGCCACAAGACCGGAGGAGAGGGGTGCCCCTGGCACTATCCCGGCGTCCTGAATCCAATGGAGTTGACGGTTCGTCGATCGGAGCCACGGTTGTCATTCTATGGCTCGTTCCGTCTCGCATCCAAAAGGCCTTCAAGGACACCTGCTGGATACCTGCCGGGGGCATAGAAGTCCAACCGTGCAGCAAAATCGGGTTCTGGGGAGTCATGTAGGTGTGTCTAGGTAGGTTTCGGCTGGGAATGGTAGCCATAAGTGCCCGCTGGACGATTTTCCAAAGTTGACCCAAATGTGAGGGCCATCCAAATTTGCTCAAGGGGGGCATTTCTCATCTAGATGCCCTCGGGCATGCGTGGCCACCATGGATAGGTCCACAATGGCCACGTGGACCTATGGGAGGTGACGAAATCCAAGTCCTCTTGCTGGGTTGGGTTTCGTGGCCTTGGGGAAAATCCTCTAGGTGTCCCTGAACGGCCCCGGGGTGCCCGACTAGAATGCCCGTGGCACCCGAACCGTGGCTCGGTTCACGAATCCGTCGACTCCAGTGGGTCCGGGACAGCGGGTTTCAGCTAGAGTACTCCCCACAACATCCCTTGAAGACCCAGAAGCGGTGCAAACAAGCCATCTCCGAAGCTAGGGTTTTGCTCAGTGAGGGCCATCCAAATTTGCTCAAGGGGGCTATTTCTCGTCCAAAGGCCCCCGGGCATGCGTGGCCACCGTGGACAGGTCCACTATGGCCACGTAGACCTGTGGTGGAATCCAAGTCTGATCACTGTTTTGGGTTCCGTGGCCGTGGAGCAAATGCCCATAGTGTCCTTAAACGGCCCCAGGGTGCCCAACTAAAATGCCTGTAGCACCCGGACCGTGGCTCGGTTCATGAATCCGTCGACTCCGATTTCCCATGGAAAACGAGTGTAGGGTTGAGCAGAGGAAAGATGTTGGGAAATGGGCTATTACATTAGCTTGTCCGATGGGAAAGCGGTTTACAGAAGGAAATATGGCGGCTGTAGGTATATATGCTTTTCTTCCGATGGAAATAGGATTTCCCTCGAAAGAAAAGCGTAGATACCTATAGCCGCCCATCGAAAAAGCTAATGTAATAGCCCATTTCCCAACATCTTCCCTCTGCTCAACCCTACACTCGTTTTCCACAGGAAACCGCTGCCTCCACATGTAATAACTACATTGTTTTGTCGAAAATTGATCTTCTTCTACTAACTACGTTGTTTTGTCGAAAATTGATCTTCTTCTGCCTCCGGACGAGAAATGGCCCCCTTGAGCGAATCTAGAATGGCCTTCGGGTGCTATGGGAATTCTATTCGGGAACCCTGGGGTCATTTAGGGACACTCTGGGCATTTTCTCCACGGTCCCAGACCCACCGGAGTCAACGGATTCGTAAACTGAGCCACGGTCCGGGTGCCACGACATTCTAGTTGGGCACCCCGAGGCCGTTCAGGGACACCTGGAGGATTTTCCCCGGGGCCACGGAACCCAAACCGGAGAGAGGACTTGGATTCCATCAGCTCCCACAGGTCCACGTGGCTATTGTGGACCTGTCCATGGTGGCCACACATGCCCGGGGGCATTCAGACGAGAAATGGCCCCCTTGAGCGAATCTGGAATGGCCATCACTGAGCAAAACCCTAGCTCCAGAGATGGCTCGTTGGCACCGCTTCCGGGTCTTCGGGGGATGCTGTGGGGGGTCCCCTAGCTGAAACCCGCCGTCCCAGACCTGCCGGAGTCAACAGATTCATGAACCAAGCCACGGTCCGGGTGCCATGGGCATTCTAGTCGGGCACCCCGGGGCCGTTCAGGGACACCTGGAGGATTTTCCCCAGGGCCACGAAACCCAAACTGACGAGAAGACTTGGATTCCGTCGGCCCCCACAGGTCCACATGGCCATTGTGGACCTGTCCATGGTGGCCACGCATGCCCGGGGGAATCCGGACGTGAAATGGCCCCCTTGAGCAAATCTGGAATGGCCATCACTGAGAAAAACCCTAGCTCCGGAGATGGATCATTGGCACCGCTTTCAGGTCTTCGGGGGATGCTATGGGGGGTCCCCTAGCTGAAACCCGCCGGAGTCGACGGATTCACGAACCGAGCCACGGTTCGGGTGCCACAGGCATTCTAGTCGAGCACCCTGGGGCCGTTCAGGGACACCTGGAGGATTTGCCTCGGGGCCACGGAACCCAACCCGGCAAGAGAACTTGGATTTCGTCACCTCCCACAGGTCCATGTGGCCATTATGGACCTGTCTACAATGGCCACGCACGCTCGGGGGCATCTGGATGAGAAATGGCCCCCTTGAGCAAATTTGGAATGGCCATCACTGAGGAAAACCCTAGCTCTGGAGATGGCTCATTGGCACCGCTTTCGGGTCTTCGGGGGACACTGTGGGGGGTCCCCTAGCTGAAACCCACCGTCCTGGACCCGCCGGAGTCGACGGATTCGCGAACCAAGCCACAGTCCGAGTGCCACGGGCATTCTAGTCGGGCACCCTGAGGCCGTTCAGGGACACCTGGAGGATTTGCCCCAGGGCCACGGAACCCAAACCGGTGAGCGGACTTGGATTCTGTCGGCCCCCACAAGTCCACGTGGCCATAGTGGACCTGTCCATGGTGGCCACCCACGCCCGGGGTTCTTCGGACAAGAAATGGCCCCCTTGAGCAAATTTGGATGGCCCTCACATTGGGGTCAACTTTGGAAAATCGTCCAGCAGGCACTTATGGCTAGCGTTCCCAACCAGAACCTGCCTAGACACACCTACACGACTCCTCGGAACCCGGTTTTGCTGCACAGTTGGACTTCTATGCCTCCGGCGGGTATCCAGCAGGTGTCCCTGAAGGCCTTTTGGATGCGAGACGGAACAAGCCATAGAATGACGACCGTGGATCCGATCGACGAACCGTTGACTCTGTTGGATTCAGGATGTCGAGATAGTGCCAGGGGCGTCATTCCCCTCCGGTCCCGTGGCACCGGTGCCATTTTGTACGTCCATCTTGGAAACTAGGGTTTTGCTCAGTGAGGGAGTGTGCAAATTTTGCACACGGGCGTCAACTCTGCAAAATAGTCCACCAGGAACTTACAGCGAGCGTTCCCAGCTGGAACCTGCCTAGACACACCTGTAAGACTCCCCGGAGCCCGGTTTTGCTGCATGGTTGGACTTCTATGCCCCCAGCAGGTATCCAACAGGTGTCCTTGAAGGCCTTTTGGATGCGAGACGGAACGAGCCATAGAATGACGACCATGGATCCGATCGACGAACCATCGACTCCGTTGGATTCAAGACACCGGGATTGTGCTAGGGGCGCCCCTCTCTTCTGGTCCCATGGCCCCGGTGCCATCTTGAACGTCCATCTTGGAAACTAGGGTTTTGCTCAATGAGGGAGTGTGCAATTTTTGCACACGAGGGCCAACTTTGCAAAATCGTCCGCCGGGCACTTACGGCCAGCGTTCCCGGCCGAAACCTGCAGGACTCCCTGGAGCCTAGTTTTGTTGCACGGTTGGACTTCTATGCCCTCGGCAGGTATCTAGCAGGTGTCCCCGAAGGCCTTTTGGATGTGAGATGGAACGAGCCATAGAATGACGACCGTGGCTCCGATTGACGAACCATCAACTCCGTTGGATTCAGGACGTCGTGATAGTGCCAAGGGCTCCCCTCTCCTCTGGTCCCGTGGCCCCGGTGCCATCTTGTATGTCCATCTTGGAAACTAGGGTTTTGCTCAATGAGGGAGTGTGCAATTTTTGCACATGGGGGTCAACTTTGCAAAATCATCCGCCGGGCACTTACAGCTAGCATTCCCAGCCGGAACCTGCCTAGACACACCTGCAGGACTCCCCGGAGCCCGGTTTTGCTGTACGGTTGGACTTCTATGCCCCCGGCAGGTATCCAGTAGGTGTCCCTGAAGGCCTTTTGGATGCGAGATGGAACGAGCCATAGATTGACGACCGTGGCTCTGATAGACGAACCGTCGACTCCGTTGGATTCAGGACGCCGGGATAGTGCCAGGGGTGCCCCTCTCCTCTGGTCCCATGGCCCCAGTGCCATCTTGAATGTCCATCTTGGAAACCAGGGTTTTGCTCAGTGAGGGAGTGTGCAATTTTTGCACACGGGGGTCAACTCTGCAAAATCGTCTGTCGGGCACTTATGATGATGATGATGGTGATGATGATGGTGATGGTCATGATCATGGTCATGGTGATGAAGATGATGATGATGGAGAAGATGATGATGATGGAGATGTTGATGAGGAACCTAGAGTTAGAGTTAGAGTTAGAGTTAGAGTTAGGGTTAGAGTTAGAGTTAATGATGATGATGGATATGGTGGTGATGATGAAGACATTGATGATGATGGTGATGGGGATGGTGACGGTGACGATGATGGTGATGGTGATGGTGAGAATGAAGAAGATGGCTTAGTGCTAGGGTTTGGGTGAGGGTTAGGGCTAGAGTTATAGAAGGAAATTGAATTAGGGTTAGAGTTAGAGTTAATGATGATGATGAACATGGTGGTGATGATGAAGACGTTGACGGTGGTGGTGATGGTGATGGTGAGGATGAAGAAGATGGTTTAGTGCTAGGTTTTGGGTGAGGGTTAGGGCTAGAGTTAGAGTTAATGATGATGATGAAGACATGATGATGATGGTGACGATGACGGTGATGGTGATGGTGATGGTGAGGATGAAGAAGATGGCTTAGTGCTAGGGTTTGGGTGAGGGTTAGGGCTAGAATCATAGAAGGAAATTGAATTAGGGTTAGAGTTAGAGTTAATGATGATGATGAAGACATGATGATGATGGTGACGGTGACGGTGATGGTGATGGTGATGGTGATGGTGAGGATGAAGAAGATGGATTAGTGCTAGGGTTTGGGTGAGGGTTAGGGATAGAATCATAGAAGGAAATTGAATTAGGGTTATAGTTAGAGTTAATGATGATGATGAAGACATGATCATGATGGTGATGGTGACAGTGATGGTGACAGTGATGGTGAGGATGAAGAAGATGGATTAGTGCTATGGTTTGGGTGAGGGTTAGGGCTAGAGTTATAATAGAAGGAAATTGAATTAGGGTTAGAGTTAGAGTTAATGATGATGATGAAGATGGTGGTGATGATGAAGATGTTGACGGTTATGGTGATGGTGATGGTGAGGATGAAGAAGATGGTTTAGTGCTAGGGTTTGGGAAGATGGTTTGGAAATAGTTCTTCATTGAATCTCATAATTTTCCTATAAATCAAAGCCATGGGGTAGACTTGAAGAAGAGAATAATTGTAAGGTCATGTGGGAAGAAAGAGCTTGGAGATAAAACACCTCATTCTCTCATCTTTACCATTCATTGTATTCATTCTTACTTGAGTTATTTCATTAAGGAAGTAAGTGTTCTTCAGTCACTATAGCTAGAGAGAGATTTTAATAAGGAAAATGACCCATCCCAAGGAGAGTGTCTGGAGCTAAATTGCCTCAAATCATTTTTTCTCAAATGATGTTACACATTTGTATGCTTTTCCATTTGAAGAATATATGAGTTTTGTTTTTTCCATCCATTTATTGTATTTGAATTACATTCTTGTATTTAATATTATGATATGATTGCTTGCATGCTTCTTAGTTATTTATTTTCTATTATAGTACTCTCATGCTCGTCAAATAAATAACCATTGTATATTGTCTCGCTCACAACTTGGATATATTAACAAATTTTGCTCATCATTGCAACAAAATCCCTAAAATAGATTGACTACTCCATTTTGGGTTTAGAATCTAGATCAGTTAATCTTACTTACTAGGTTGTTTTTAGTTGTTTTCTAACCTCTAGTGACATGCAAAGTCATTAACTAGCATGCAAACTCACTTAGCAACCCTTGGAAGGAATCAAGGTTTTTGGAATTTTATTTTGCATGATCTTGGTGACTTGCACATTTTTTCTCTTTTTCTCAAAAGAGTTCAATGGTAGAATCCCTAATTTTCATTAGTGTTCCATAGTGGCCAATGTAATATGCATGCAAATTCATTTCATAGGAAGTGTAACTATTTACTTGTGTAACTTGCATAGTTATCTTTGTAACAAGTCGTGAATTTTTAGTTAGATTTAATTGTATGTTTTGTCAGTGGCTTAGCTTGAGGGAAACTTTAAATTTTCCAAGAATTGTAAGTTGATGTTCTTGTAATTTTACATCTCATCAACCACGATTATTAATTAAATCACTTAAGGGATAGAAGGTGGACTCATAATTCCTAAGTGTCTAATCACATAAATGGATTATCATTTGTCATTTGCACATGGATTCATAACTAAGGGCACTATATACTACCTTTTGAATTGTTATTTTTATTTATATTATTTAAACTCATCTCAAAAGAATAGTTAAGAAGTTAATCAATTACCACTTGCAATCATTTCCATTATGTCACGTCCCCTCCCATCGTTCCCAAGCAAGGCAGAGAACATGACACTAAAACCACTTGCGCAGGTTTGGTAACTTCTAGAATGTAAATGATTAGATGATTGTAAACATTCATTCAATAAACCATAAACATTTAGGATATGTTGTGTGTAATTGCTTAAGACAAATTTGTGAAATAATAACCATTCAAATAACATGCAATTAACACTATGATCCACAGATGAGAGTTCTGAATCGAAGACAAAATCATGTATGCAAAAATGTAATCAAGGACAAACTCATATACACAAGTGCAGATCCATCTATTAATATGCAAAAATGATCCAATCATGTAGAATTTTTGGAAAAATGGAACATCGTTCCCAGCGTCTATATAATGGCAACTCGTGCCCCGTACAAAAAAAGGAAACTCATTCCCTATACAAAATATGGCCCATGGTGCCCTGTACAAAATATGGCAACTCATGCCGAAAATGCCACATCATGGCTACTGTACATAGGAGGGTCTGTCAATCCTCCTGCCCACCCTCGGAGCTCCCAGGTGCATCTCCAAAATCAATATTCCTCTTCTTCGTGCTAGAGTAAGCTGGGTCCTTCCAACGTCTTTGAGCACGTCCCCCTGAGCCCTGAAACAACAACAATAATATGTCAACTTTTCCTGGAAATTATACAAGTTTAAAACATAATTTCAAACTAAAAATAGTTTCAAATCTTGGATAACTCACTGCATGCGAGACTGTAAGTCGTGAGGGGGTCTCCCTCCTCTGTGATCCAAGTCTCTTGGCAATGCCACCCTACAACATTTAGAACAATTAGATCAATGCTAAAACTAGATGCATATAGTAATTTCCGTTAAAATTGAACGAGAGTTAAATGATAAACTAGTCAATCTCACCGTGAACAAAATCGGCTGGTCTTCGGGGCTGGTGGATGGAGTAGTCGGCTGGACAGCCTGCTCCGATGCTAGGGTGGATGGTAAAGGGGAGGATGTAGCCACATCAACGGTGGCTACACCACTGGGGGTAACAGTGGAAGAAGGGGGCATGGCAGGAGGAGGCATGGACTGGGGTGGGGGAAGTGGCGATGTACGTCTAGGGCTATAAACCCCAACTGGTTGTAGTATGGATGGGCGCACCCTGGAAGGGGAAGCGAGTGTGGTGGGGGAATGTGGGGGGGGGGGCGAGGTCTGTGTTGTGGTAGAGAGATGGGTGACTGTGGATGGGTGGTGTGCTGTGGTCGGATGGGGGAGGGTGGGAACATGGGAAACTGATACGGAGGTGGAGCTGGATATGATGTGTAAGGGGGATCTGGATGGAATTGTGGTGCTATATAGGACGGGGGGGTTGGATGGAAGGGGTTGGGGAATGGGGCTTGTATGCCAGGCGATACAACTGGCATATAGGGTGGCCGAAAGGTCGGGGAGGGAGGAATAATGGCACTGGAAGGCCGAGGTGCTTGCACCTGCATACACATTTATAACCTCATAGTTTAATATACAAAAATATAAATATACACAGACAAGTCATCATATTTGAAATTAAATTTATGCTTTAATACACACAATACTTGCGCACTGGGAGAACTGTTGGTTCCCGGTGGCGGTGGCTGGTCGCTGGAGCCTGTGGACACCTGTGCGAACACTACAATTTTTAGACTGAATTTATAAAAACAATATTAAACACAATGAAAATGAGAATGACAACGATGGTACTTAGAAAATTTGACTGCAATAAATTTATATTCAAGTTAGATGATATCCAATATTCTGAAAGGATAGAAGGTGGCATGGCATGAAATTAAAATTAAATAAGGTGAGAGGGCATAGAAGGTGACATGGTGAGATTTTCCTTTTCTAGAGTCATCTCCATGAGTAGGTGAGCTTTTCCTTTTCTAGATTCATCCCCATGAGTAGGTGAGCTTTTCCTTTGGCCCTAGAGAGATGTGTAGTGTCTCATAAGCAAATGAAATTCATGTCCATTTACAAATTTGAATTGGAAACCTATGTAATGTGTTTGGGTTCTTGGTGAAGAGTTGCTAGGTTTTGATGTCTTCTTATAGATTTGTAGTTTCCTAGAAGCTTGATTCACCCAATGGAAAATTATTTGCATCCCTAGAGTGAGGATCTTGAGTCCCTTTATTTCCATAACATTTACATCATCAAATAAAATGGCATCTCATTGTTTAAATTTGCAAAGAGGTGCTAAATAGCAGTTAATTTAGTGTGCATGTTATTTAATACACTTTAGAGTGTTGATCGTTAGAAAAAGGAAGAAAGAGAAATCTTTTTCATGGTTAACTTACTTACAAGCTTGAATGTGCCATGTTCTTTTGCATTGAATGAGTAATTATGTGTTCTTGATTGAACAACTATGTTGTCAGAATGATATCACTTGATTGAAATCAAAGAAATCTTGAGTGAAATGAATTAAATGAGTATTCTTGATGCCAAATCTTTTACCGAGTTGAATTTGAATCAAGATAATAGCAAGGCCCCATAGACCATATTTGTAAGATTATCACTCTTCCTTATGGGCCTTACATCATTTTCAAAAACTTTAGTGACAATACATGTGATAAGTTGTTTTATGTTGTTTATATGTCTTTCCTAATAGCATGTTCTAGGAGTAGTAGTATGATTACTTTCAGTCTCAAGTATTAGAATAATTTGGAAATCTCGTGATAATAAACGAGGGTAATAAGGACATGAGAAACATCAGGTTCTTGAATTTCTAGAAGCTTGGCCACTATGATTCTCTTTTGGCCACTATGAAGACGTTGACGGTGATGGTGATGGTGGTGACAACATTAATGACAAAGGATTTAGGAATGGAAAAGAAGATGATGATGTGGATGGCTTGAAGAACACACATGGCATGAAGAACCATGGAGGTGGGCATTAGAGCCATTGGAACACCTAATGAGCCAAATGACCCATTCTGTGGTCATTTGTGGTTTGATGTTGCAATGGTACCCTTGGTGATGGTCCATGCTACCATTTGATGATGGGCTTGATGTCCATTGAAAGCATGTTGATTAAATACTAAATGATTGACTCTTGATGGTGGAACCCACATTGAAACCCACATACAAATTGAATCAACCCTTATCTAATGGCACTTACGATGGATGTTGAAGCCCTTGAACCTTGAAGATGTCCATATGTGGAATCCTTGATGTATGGTGATGAAGACATAATGTATTGTTGCCTTGGGGTTCTTGGAATTGTTTGTGGTCTATTGTTGTGGGTGTGATGGAGCCCTTGCCCTTATAATTGCTTGACGAAACCTTCGATGCTGAAGTATTTAAACATGATGATGTAGAAGCCCACAAAAAAAATGAGGAAGCCCTAATTTTCTAACGTGGCCTTTGATGTGGTTGTGTGAAGTCAAACCAAAACAAGCATGCAAATAAAACATTGTATGTGAACTATTATGTGTCCATTCAAAGGACAAAGTCGGCTCAACAATTAAAAATAAAAATAAAATGAAAATTACATAGACAGGTCGATTGAATATCCTGTGATATGATGTGCATGTACAACAGAAAGACATGACGATGTAGACAGTATGAAGAGACTAATGATATTTTGGGCAGCAGTTTTGGAGAAAGAGAGAATGATGTATTTGTGTATATGCTGGTTAAAATTATGACAGAGTGATGATGAGCAGAAATTGATATAAATGTGGATATGTTTGATATCTTGACAGTAGAATGATAATTTGCCTACAGTTAATGACAGTTTGATGACAGGTTAAAGATGTGCATGTAGATAGAATATCGATATGTTTGAGAAGATGCTAGACATGATGTAATAGGGACAAAATGATGATTGAAGACAAGGTGCTGGCAACGGATTGATGAATGAGATGATGTGAATAATGACATGACTGTGATATGTATGATATGTGACAAATATGTAATCGTAAATACAAGTAGGGTCTTGTATCCATTTTCTTAGTAGGATCTAAGAAAAACTAGGCTGGGTCCTAGATGATGAGTTGGTGCTCATTGTATCAGTTGGTGCTGAATTGCCTCACGGTTGTAGCCGTTGAACCAAATACAAAAAATTACAAAAACTATATCTAGTCTCATATTATGTGTTGATGTGTTTCATTAGTTGATAGTTAATTCATTGATGAATATGATGTGAATGTGAAATGATGATATAAGAGTTGGTGATTGAAGTTGAAATTAAATAAAGTATAGACTCACTGATTCACCCCCCCCTCTTAGTGAGCATTGTGTCTAACACAAATTTTTATAGTTTTGTTATGTTTTCATGTTTTATAAGGTTTATTTTTTTTTGGGTGGGATTATACGAATTTATAGCTCTCAAATAAATTAGACAATATTATAAACACAACTGTAAAATACGATGATAATATGGTAATTACTCAGTGCTAATTAATTTGTAATTACTCGTAACTAGATCTAATTATTCAAAGTAAAGAAGTTACCTGTGTGTATGGTGCCGCAATCTCCTCTGCTCCGCTGCCGCCATGGCTCCATCAAGGTCAAAGGAACCGACGTCCTCCCACCTAGGGGATGGAGACCCGACACCCAATAACTGAACATTAAAACAAATAAAGTCAACAATGTGTAATTCAAAGTTAAATATATTAAACAATACGATATCAAATAAAATACAACAAATACTTGAACATTAAATAAAACAATAGCAAACCTGATCCATGAAGCTCCCTGTGGCATGTTGTTGCGTATCACCATGGCAAGAATGACCATAGTGAGAACAACGATGTGCCGTTGTTCTAGCAGAACTAAAAGGCCCCTCCTGGGTTCCACCTGTACTCGACATGTCTCGGCCACCACCCATAGACTGTGCAGTTGTCTATGTCTCATCGATGTCCTCTCGACTCTGGGAAGACATGGCCACCAATATGGTATGTCTAAGCAAGTCATGTGTGGCACGTTTGACAGAGTCATGAATCTCATCTAGACCGCTACCAAACCCGGATGGATGAGGAGGGGGGTTTGGCTCTCTCTTGGGTGCAGGAGGTCCTCTAAGTGGGTTGCGGTGCGCCTGAGGTCGATCTTGGGCAGAGCCAAGACCGACACCCTGAAACTCAATGATGTCAAAATAGTTGACATGGTACCCTAGCTCAAACTCAGCCCACAATTTCTGAAGGAAATACTGTGGGACCTCCAAATTGTTGCACGGGAGCCTGTCAAACACCATGAACCACCTCTGTCTCCAGTTATCTCTGCATGGCTGGTAAATGCACCAATCCATGCAAACCCGAGCCCTCGTCACAGCTGGAGGTTGTCCGGTCGAGGGAAATATGAACTTGCTATACATCTGGGCTTTGGTGATGTTAAGGTCTTTTATTTGCTCTTTGGACAACCCAGTGGAGTCGTGTTCCCTCATTCGAGCCCTGTATTGGCTCAAGTTTGTTATCTCACTATGTGCAATATTGATTGATTCAATAATGTTTTGAAATGATGAATCCAAGGAAACCCGAGAGGGTTCCCTGGTACTGTTCAATTCATTACTTAGTGCCCTCAATTGATTTAAGTCTTGGTGTAATTGATCTTCAGGGTTTTCATTGGGTTCATTGTCGGTTCCCATATTTTCTTCTGGAGGTTGAGTTTCATCAGATGGTGGTGGTGTGTCTGACATCTTGTTAGGTGTGTAGATGGCCTGCAATTAAATTTCCTTGGTTTTTTAATGGATTGTAATTTTTTTTTAAAAATTAAAATTCAAATGGAAAACAAAAATAAAGACAAATTTGTGCTTTGAGGAGCACTTACCTGGAGAAACGGATGGCACCGTGGTGTAGGGGCGACTGCTTGGTGTTGACGACGACTGTGGTGCACGAGGATGCGTTCGCGGGGTTGAAGGTGCGCTCGTGGGTTGGAAATTTGGCTCATGGGTTTGTCAAAAATGACAAAACCCATGAGCCCTGTTTTTTTAATAAAAAAACAGAGGCGCGCACGCACCACTAACGCGTGCGCGCCAATTTGTGCGTACGCATCAAGGACGCATGCGCTCCCCTTTTGTCCACGTGGACGTTCGGCATTGCCGAAGCATAGACGCGTGTGCATCCTTTTATTTTTTCCGCTCACGCGCCCTTTTTGCGGTTATTTTGGGTACTAGCTTTGTGCGGGTACCCATCTAATATCCTCTTGTTCCCTTGGTATAACTCACCCATGCTTCCTTTGTGAATTAGTTCTAAGAACATGTAACCCATTTCCTTATTGGGGGTTGGTTATCAACTAAAATCATCCTTCTTGCAGCTTCACACCCTAATTTTCTAGATCATTTTCTTTCCCATTGTTTTTCCTTTTGATGTGGCACAAGAATACAAAAATCGGTTTGATGAGGAGCTTAAGAATCCTTCTTTGCGTTCACCCGTATTTTGATTCTTTTTCCCTTTATGTAACTGCTCATTTTTTTAGTAACAATTTTGGAATATCCAAAGATAATTATTCTTGAGATCTTCAAGGGAACTACTATCTCCACTCTGTTAGTTGTCAGAGGCATACTAAGTTGAAATTAATACACGCTTGGGCATGATAGGGCTCAAATTTTAAAAATCATAGAGCTCTTAAAACGATTATGCCGTGACTTTGAATTTTCTTGAATATATCTAGGAATGAAAAACTTTGAACTGGTTATGTACAAATAACATCAAATTGGAGGAATTTTATAGAGCATTACAATGCTTTGAATATGAGTGAATGTGGATTTAGTAGATGGAAAAACAATTGAAAATATGAAAGGTGCCCACAAGACAATTCTCTGACATTTAATGATAGAACAATGTACTGATCTTTAAATCAAAGAATTCAACAACTATAACATCATGTAAATATCTCACATGTTTGTATGAATTTATTGGCATCATAACATGTACATAAACTAAAGTGTATGAATACTTCAAATACAATTAGCCTGCATACATATTCTGGAGATGGACCAGAGGTCATAAGAACATGAAATCTATATTAACATCTTGAATCATTCGACAATATATGCATTCACAACACACATAGGGTTAAAATTGCTTATTAAAGCTTTGTATTATATCATGAGACAATTACACAGACTAAAAAAACATGGAAAAACATGGAGGAAGACTATCTACAGAGGAATAAACATCTCTATAATTGCTATGCAATCTTAATCTCAAAACTTCTATGACAAGTACATGGAGTTCTCCGACTCAACAATTCCCTAAAGAATCTCTACAAAAATTGTCATCCTTTAATCTTGACTTCAATGATCCTTGTATAGCTTTCTAACTTGTAACAGAATTATGTTTTGCTCTAACTGTTTCGCAACTATCTTTTGACATTGTCCCTTTCACTATAACTTTCACCTATTTCTAACATTTTTTTATGTTTAACTCCTTTTACTCGAGCTTTTCTTCTTCCCTTTTTCATGTTGATGATGTGTTTGTCCTCTCATATAAACATTTGGTCTTGTAACTCACTGTCCACTTGGATGATTTGTTGCTTGACTCACTAGAGGTATGCCTTCTATACTCATTTGATGCATCATTTGGATATTTACTTGTCCTCTAGGTGGCATAAAAGCTAGATGAGTAGGCTGATTGGAAAATTGACCAGGATGTTGTGTTGAGGGCTTCCCTGATGCTTGGCTAGATGATTGGCTTGGTGTTTTCCGTGCTCATGGGACCTAAGGTGGCAAGGCCAATTTGTGGTATTGAACTATTGATTTCAATTCCTTCCCTATAGGGTAACTATGGGCCTGTAAATCCTCCAAAGATATTTCTACATTAGTAGTCATTTCATAAGAAATTGTTCCTCATCTCTTCATAATATTCTTCAATGCTATCCAAATTTCAAATTCATTCGTGATCCTATCCACAAATTTCTCTCCGTTGACTTCTCCTTCCACAATATCATCTTGAATTATTTGGTTCCTCTTTTCAGTCAGCTGATTTCTATAGTCTTCCTTGGGATACACCTCCCCATTGCCATCCCATGGAGAGGGTAATCCAAGCTTTAACACTTCTTTGAACAACCCTTTAGAAGTACTAATTTCATCATTTAATTTCTTTATGTTATCTTGCATCCTTCTCAAGTAGGTTTGTTTCATCACCATCATTCTAACTATGTTTATCAACTAAGTCTTATTGCTAACCTGAAGGTCTGCTAGTTGCTTCTTGGTTCTACTATTCAAATAATCAATAACTTGATTAGCTTGTTTTGACATTTCCCCTAGTTACGTTTCAACTGATTTGGACTCCTCGTTGATTGATGCGGCCATTTCTAATTCATCTTGGATGACATCAAAATAATCACATTTCTTGTAACATCCCTCCAATTTGACCCCTATTGTTATTTATTTTTGTAAATGTAGATAATTATTGTAATCGTTTCGGGTGAGGAGCTCAAGGACAAGGCCCCACCAGGAAACGTTGTGTCTAATGACATTTATTTTCTAAAGAATTGTAAAACTAAGTGGTAAACCTAGGTCACTCGAAGTAGTGACGCCACTACAAGCAATTTGAATTTTGCATTAGAGGAGATAGGTCGACGATGACCTATGACGTCTTGATACCATAAGTACTTAGGGTAAAGCGAACTAGTGACAACTATTCGCTAAAGCACAAATATTAAGAGTGCCACCTAAATACAGTCGAACATAAACTAAACGACTAGAGTTATATTATATAGATTTTGAAAGGTCTATAATTATGATAAAACTATTTAGATGTTATATATACCTATATATATATGTATGACATACATATATGGAAAGACTTATAAAAACCTAAGAAAAAGATAGGTCTCCTCGTAAGGTATTCGAGATGAACTATATTATTCAATAAGTGTTATTGGACAAGCTATATATATATATAGTGGATGACACATGATAAAGGTTATATAAGTGATCAAATTTATATATATATATAGTCGGGAGAGACAACATATATGTAAGCACATTTTAACAAAAAAATATTGTTACAAATGATTTGAGATTACATATATAACATCTAAATACATTATAAAGTTAAGCTTAACCATTAATATGTGTTTATAAGCTTAACTTACTTATGTAATACTCAAGTTTATAAATTAGTATGCTTAGATAAAAGTCAAACTACGAGGTGTTTAGTTATTAATAAACATATCTATTATATATACATCATGGAAGGGGCATGACCTTCATTTTAAACGATTAATAATAAGTTATGGCATAAAGGCTTAAAAGAAATAATATTTCGATGACATAAAACAAGCACTTTGACTAAGGTTTAACATCTAAACACCAAGCGATGAGTAAGACTCTATTTAACACGTTGTGATTATATATATATATGAAAGTATTATACTCCGAAATTATATCATACACTATGGCTTGTTTTTGTAATAAAATAGGTTGCTTAAAACAAATTATGAAATACATTATATAGCTATTAAATATTATGCTACGGTCAACTAACATTTTAATCATCGACCACTCTCACGAAGAGTATGAAGTGCTACGAGGATCACTCCTGGGGTTGAGTATCGAATTCTTACCTTAAAAAAAGGAAGGATTGTTAGTTTGGACGAGTGGTGGTCTTCTGAGTGAGGCACCAAAACCTCCCTCACAGCGCCACCTACCCCAAAAGATAGGTGCATTATCTAAATATCAAACGAGGAATAAATAAAGTATTGCATGCTTAATGTGTATTTATTTATATTTATATCTTGCTATATTTATAGGTAGGGTTTAGTTTAGCATCGAATTTTATATGTTAAAGTATTAATATAAGTGAAGCAAAAAGGCTTGCTTGGTTACTCAAGTGAGGTATGAACCTCCTAATGTTAAATAAGTGATTATGTACACATAATTATAGGATCTGAGAAAATGTAAAGAAAACATGGAAACAATCTTGTTGCGGGATGTAATCTCTGATCTTGATTAATTAATACAAACATAATCCTTTGTGGACGTAGCCCAAGAGTGGGTGAACCACTTTAAAAGAGGTCTCTCTTTCGTGCTTCCTTGTATGCATCTTTCTTGCATGTACCTTCTTGTATGTAACTTTTATGTGTATATCTCTCTTTACATTGTGGTTGTACTTAAAAGGTTGCTTTTTATGTTAAAGATGACTGGATTGTTTATATCATTAGTGTGTATGGATGAATGATAAAGTTAATCATGTAAATATTCTTGTGAATGTGTCTAGTATGTGTTCCTTACTTGTGAAATTATTTATTTTATGTTTTCCGATATATGGTCTTTTGATATGATCTTAAAATCTTTAATTTCTTAAGGTTGGTTTCTTAAGTCTATATCCTCATGAAGGAAAAGCTTTGGTAAAGAGCATACCACCGTCATCTAATTTAAAGTATATGTTTGTAATTTTGGTGCACATTTATAAATAGGTTAGTTGATCCTTATCACTCATGATTTTCATTAAAAGGATCTTGATATTAATTATCATTAGAACAATTGTAATTTTTAAGGGTAGTTTATAAAATGAATAGATGTCGCAATATTTTTTTATATAAGCATTATTTAAAAGAGTTTGAACACACACTTTATATTTCCACTTAGAAATTGTCACTAGTTTTATTTAGTTATGTAAAGATGAATTTATATGAGTAAGCTTAGAAACCATTACATTACTAATTGATATTTCGGTGAATCCTTGTGTTCGAGTATTTAGACCTCATAGGAGACAAATGGTAAGTAAGATACTTGATGGTTAATGTGGTGAAGATGTTATTTCTTTCTATGTTAAAAGAATTGTTGACAAGTGGTATGCTTACGTAAATAATTACAACACTACGATGTTGCGTCATCTTTAGAAAAACTCATGACTCTTGTGACATCCTATGTTAGTGTAACTGATTGATTAATATAAGGGTCAATTTGTCAGTAATATACTTTCACGATAGTTAATATTGGCATTTATTATGGTATGGAATTTTTTTTTTTTTATATGAAAATTCGGATATGTGACACTTCTTCATAAGCAATTGGGTTATCTTATGCTAGAGAGTTTGATTTTCCCTTCTCAACAGTTGTCCTCCCTAGACATATAATTGCAAATTTGTAACCTAACTCGTTAGTTCATTTATATCGGCTTCCAAGTCAGTTAGCATCCTCTTTTTTACTAACTTGACCTTCCCACTCTAAAATTATTTCATCTTTTTTATTTACCTCAACCTCTAGCTCTTTGATTTTGTTGTCTCTATCATCTGGCATTTGAGGTGATTGTTGGACTATCTTTTGCACTAGGGAATCCTCATCCATCAAATCAATCACTACTTGCTCCACAGACTGCTTATGAGACTCATGCTCTATTGATTCCATCTCTTCTACTAGTTGAATCTATTCATGCACTTTAGGGGCTTCTACTTGGGATGTCTGTTCAGCAAACAGATTGGTACTTTATAAGTTTAGAGGAGTTATATTCCATTGAAGCTCATTTATTTTGCTCTCCCTCTCTTCTTCCATCTTCTTAAACTACATAATGCTTGCATAGATTTGTTCTTTTTATGCTTGAACCTGCTTTAGTTCATCAATATGAACTAGTTTTATGGTAGGCATCTTCAATTGCTTCCCCAAGTCGGCTATATCATTGTCCTTCTTTTGAATTAATGATTTAATTCGAGTTTCATTTGAAGGATTGGCCCCCAAGGATATGACCTTTTCTTCCATCTCATTAATTGTGGCTTGCTTAGCTCGAGTGGTCAATTTCTAAACCTTCCATAGCTTTCCAAACTTCTCTAAGGATGCTCTCAACTTTCTCTCCTCTTTGACTAATTTTACAACTTCGATACAAATCATGTCACTTTCTTTCTTGTAGAAATCCAGTTTATAAAGCATCCCAAATTGTTTGAAGTCTACTATGTGTTCATCAACCCTCCACTCACTTAGATCAAAGGATTTGGCACCTTTGGTTCTACAATAGAAAATATGAAGGTATCCTCCTGATGATATGCTACTGTAATGAGTCTTTTTTCAGCTAATAGTATTTGTTGTCTAATATCATTTATCAACCTCATGCTCTTTTATCTTATCCCTATGTATCATTCTTACAAATATGTTTTGATTAGTACAATTTATCTTGAAGGTGATGCTTGTAACCCTTGAGGAATTATGAACTCAAGGGATGTTTAATGAGTATACCTAATTAGGAGACCCTTTAAGCTTCTTGATGGTTGTGCTATTAGTTCTTCCATCTCTCTTGGGAGCTCCTTGGATTCATCTCCCTCTACCACTGCTTGGTTTACTTCCTCAGCTTTTGTCCTGGCCATTTTGGATTGAGGGCCTTGCTCATGACCATCTATTTCCATATCATCTTGGAGCTCCTCTGATCCTCTTTTCTAACCTTCCAATTTCTCTGTGATAGCTTGATCTTCTCATCTCTTTTGAATCTCTAGGACTTCCTCCCAACTTTATTTATTTTCAATCCTTTCCCAATCTGGTCTAGGTTCACATATGTAAGCATAATTCTTGTTTGCTAATATTTGATTGGATATAACTTTATGAGGGTCATAGGCTCCCTTTTCTTCCTTTTTAAGGTTTAATTGGTTTAAGAATCCTTCCATATATTGCAATGCATTCAAACCTCTTACTTAAAATGGCCCCACTTCTTTAGGAAAAAGGAAGTTTTTGTGCTGTCTAAAATGCCTGAAGTGCATTTCATCTGAGATAAATATTTTCCTAACATACTCCATTGCAAAGGTTCTAGGGGTAAGGAGAATTGTAATCTTATAAGGCTCTTCTTCAAAGCCATATACTATTCTCACTGTATAATCTTCAGACAAGAACCAATCTCAAAACCTCATGTCGAGAGTGAACTGCAAATGTTTCTTGTTATCAGGGAACATTTTGGAAGGTGAGTCACCAAAGATCAAACTGTAAATAACGCTCATTACTTTATTTGTAAACTATGCATAGTTTGAGTCGTATGTCCTTCTTATGACTAAATCTGACCATTCATAGATAGGTATCATCATAACATGCTCATCTGATATATTTAGGTTTAAATGCTTATAATGATAAAAATTCTAGTACATACGAACATGTATAATAAAAAGGAGGGGTACCCGAACCCCTCTATGGTTGGAAACTCTTCTAATTTCTCATGGATAGCTTCTGGAAAGAAACTGCATAGGTCAAATTTAGGAAGGTTGAGCCCAGGGTCTGTGGTCAAGCTGAGTAGGGTGCCTAAAATCATCTCATCCATTGTATTCCCATCTTGAAGGCCTATGGTGGTACATATGATTGAGATTGCCTTGTTGGTATTCTCAGAGAATATTGTTGTATTGTAAGGAGGTGGAATAGTAGGAACAACCATGCTTTCCTCAAGGTGATTGGAAAAAAATTGATGTCTGTAAAAATTTTGTAGGGCTTAGTAGGAAGTGGATAGGATTTTCTCATTGAAGGCTTGTAGAGCTAGGAATTCTGGAATGTAGAACATTTTTTGTAAGGTTTCGGAATTAATAAAACATAGGGTCTTAGACATGTTTGCAGACATGAAAACCCTCTTACTTGAGGATTAATGAACTCAACACCATGAAACAAACTCGGGGAAGAAAATAGTTATAGGGTAGACATTCCTAGCAAAATTAGAAATCCATAGGTTACAAGTGTCTTGGTCTGCCATGGATAGGGATTTAGCATATCTAATGGTAGAATTTAGGTCTAAATTTGTAACAATGGGGTTAACTATATCATCTTGATGGTCATAAACGTGTTCATCTCCAAAGAATATAGGATTGGGTAATTTATCTTTGGGTTTAGGAGCCATTTAGAATTGCTTACTTGGATTTTAGGTCAAAATTTGTGTAGGGTAAATTAGGTTAAATTTAGGGCACATAATTTACTATTTTATACGATGGTATAACAGAAAATACTAGGAGTTATAAGTGGTAAAATACCTGGTTTGTAGCTGGGTGTCAAATTCGTATTGGTGGACTTGGTCTAGTGGTCATTTGAGATCAGCTGGTCAGGTGTGCAGGAAATTTGATACAGAGTATTCTTTCAATAACAATGGTTTTTAAAAGAGGATAAAACACCAATTAACGACTAAACAAAATCGAAATTTGACACTTGACGAAATTTTGCTTGGCATTGACTTCTCACAGGATGACATCATTGGGGTCCCCATTGCACATGGTCGACGGGGGGGAGGTTCACGTGGATTCGAGGTGGTCCCTATTTTGCATGCATGTACACTTTATATTTTCACCCTTTGGGCAGAAACCACCTTGGTTTCCCTGAGTGGTAACGCCCGAAAACACTATCGGTATTGAAAAAATGATTTATGGTCCGAGCACAGTCAATATTTTCGATGCACATGTCAACGGTTTTGGATACAATGCTCCTTATGGGTAAATTTAGCCAGGGTGCAACTTGTTGGCACACTATTAATACTGGTCATCGATCTGCCTCTCTTTTCTTTTGATCATCTCATTAGCACTTTTTCTTATATCTCTTTCACGTTATGTGGGTGCTGCTAATCACGGTCGTAGATGTTTTTAGATCTAATGGTGTTTCACTCCTTCCACTAAGAGCTCTTATCTTTAGCTTATGATCACTAGCACAAGGTTCTTTTAGTCCCGTGCTCGCTTGATGGTCCCTTTTTTAAGCCCCTCGGGGCCAAACCTTAAGCTCGATTAGCCTTAGATGTTCTACTTTAGGATTTTGAAAATTTTCAATGCTAACATTGGCTCTAGAAGGGACATCTATATGTTTCAAAGACGATTGAGAATTGCAAATTAGTGCCTTTACTTGTTGGGTTATGGAGTCTTTCCTCTCATAAATTTTACACATTGAGCAACTTCTTAGCTTTGCAACATATTTCCAATCTTGAAAATGTAAAGCTGGAAATGGAAGTGCTAAAATTAAACTAACAGAAATAAAAGTGGAATTTAAAATGCTTCTATCCTACTATGTACATGTCTAGAAGTGCTCCTTTTAGATTTCAGTATAGAAAGAAACGTTTGAGTAGCCTCCCATTGATAGTTTCCTCCATGAGTTCACCATTTAGCTCTACAAGGATTTAGGTATTATTTTCCTACACGGCTAATATACTATATGGCCCCATCTAGATATTATCAAATTTCCCATGCTTTCCTTTATCCTCTCTTCTAGCATACCACTTCATCTCTATGTCTCTTGGCTGGAAATCCCTCTCTATGGCCTTCTTATCAAAAGTGATTTTCATCTTTCTTTGATTTTCTTGCAAATTAACCCTAACCTTCTCTCTTTCTTGCTACATCTCTATCAATTCATACATCCTCCTAACCATGTCATTTTTTTCTTCAAACTCGTTTTGGATCAACTTTAACACAAGTAGTCCTAATTGAATTGGTGGAACTGACTCTTTTCCATACACCAACTGAAAATGAGATATTCCAATTGAACTTTTCACACTTATTCTGTCATCCCATAAAGCATATCTCAAGTTCACATCCCAGGCCTTTTTATTACCTGACATCGTTTTCTTGATGATTTGAAGCAAGCTCTTGTTTGATGATTATGCCATTGCATTTCCTTGTGGATAATATGGGGTGGAATGCCCCAACTCAATATTATATTTCTGGCATAATTCCATAATTTTCACTGACCTAAATTCCTCAGCATTATCATCTATAATCTTTCTTGGGCATTCAAACCTAGGTAAGATGTTTTCCTCCCATAATTTGAAGATCACAGTATCATTGGCTTACCTTGTTGGGATAGCTTCAACCCACTTTGTAAAATATTCAGTTGTTGTCAACATCCATTTATGCTGACCACTTGAATTTGGATGTATTTCCCTAATGAATTCTAAACCCCATTGTTGAAAAGGAGCAAATATCTTAACCGGATTCAAAGGTAAAGGATTCAACTTTTGCTTTCCTGCAAACAATTGAAATTCAGTACATGCCCTCATTATATGATTGGAATCAACAAATAGTTTGGGAAAATAATATCCAACTCTCAAAAATTTATATGTTCTGGCCCTTCAAGCATGATGTCCTCCACATATTCCTTTATGAAATTCTATGATTATTCCTTATGCTTCCTCCTCTATCACACAATTTAACAATATTCCTTGAGGGTCCTTCCAATAGAGGTATTCATCCAAATTGAAATACTTGACAGCTTGTAGCTTCAAATATCTAGCATGTGACTTGTTCATTTCTCTGGGAATCTGAGATACATCAAATAGAAAACAATGTCTTTGTACCATGGATATTCAACAAATTTTGGATTTACGTTCATTGTATTTCCTCTTAGATCTTATTCACTTCTATTATTTTCTTCGTCTATAAGCTCTGGCACTAGATTTAAATCCAATGCCTCACAATTTGACTCAACCAACAATTTTTCTAACCCTTTTCCCTTGACCATCTTGTTAGGTTTGATTTCCAAATCATACTCTTGGATTTTGGAAATCCATGTTCCTCTTCTACCCTCATTGTCTGTCTGGCCAAGTATGTCTTTTACTATACTATGTGGCACATAAAAAATCACATGTGAGTTTCATAAGTAGAATCTAAATTACTTCAAGGATTTTACCATGGCATAGGCTTGTTTCTCCATTAGTCTATATTTTAACTCTACATCCCTTAAAGCTTTGCTGAAAAATGCTACATGATGTTCATATCCTTCTTGGTTCTTTTGGAGAAGCACAACTGCAATAGTATTAGATGAAGCAAAAGAGAAAAAAAGGAAGGGTTTAGAATAATACGGGCTTATTAATACTAGAGCTTCTCCCAAAGACTTCTTGATATTTTCAAAGGCTTTCCTTGATTCATTTTTCCATTTAACTTCATTGTCCTTCTTTAGCATATTAGTAATCGTTCTTATCATTTAGACCAGATTTGGAATGAATCTCCTCAAGAAGTTTATCTTTCCCATAAAATATTGTACCTCTTTTTTATTTCTAGGAATCCCTATTGCTTGTATGGATTCCACCCTTTCAGGATCTATTCTCACTCCTTCTTTTGAAATAATGTGTCTCTGCAGCTTACCTTCTTGCAAAGCAAAATGAGACTTCTTGGGTTGAGGAATAACCCATACCTTCTACACTTATTAAAATTATGCTTCAAATTATATAAGTGTTCTTCATACGTCTTAGAGAAAACAGTCATATCATCAAGGAATATCACAATGAATTTGTCTGTTTCTCCCACAAAGGAAATGCCCATGGCTCAATGGAATGTTTCTCCTGCATTCATAAGTCCAAAAGGCATTTTATCATACATAAAAGTACCCCAGGGCGTGGTGAATGTTGCCTTCTCTCTATCTTCTTTAATCATAGTCACCTAATTGTATCCTAAAAAACCATCCATCATTGAAATCCTATTTGTTAAAACCACTCTTTGCAAAATCTGATCCATTTTTGGTAGTGGATAATTGTCCTTTAAAGAGCATTTGTTTAAGTTTCTGAAATATACAGTACATAGCCTTATTTCTCCACTACTTTTTCTTATTCAAACCACATTTTCTACCCACTTAGAGTATCTCAAAGGAATTATTATCTTTGAATCCAATAATTTCCTTCTAATTCTATTATGGGTAGAAAAACGGGATTAGTTTACCTTAGTTTTAGTCTAAAAGGCTTCACTCAAGGATTCAAAGATATTTTATGTTCAATGATAGATGTATCATAAGTTCTAAGATCTTCATAATTCCAAGCAAATAGATCTACATACTATGTAAATAATTTCAAATTCCTCTGTTTAACTTCAGCAGGAAGTAATTTGGACAGCTTGATGCATTTAGGCTCCTCTCATGTGCCAATATTTAGACTTTCCACATCTTCTTCCTTTGGTTGGACAGTAGGTTTGACAGGGATGTCATTCTTGTCAAATATCCTTTCTAATGGGACCAGACCTTTTGGAATAAAGTTATTTTTAACCTGCAAGATTTTATGATTTGCCACTTTGGTGTTGAACTTTCGATCTGTCTTTGATTCTTCCTAATAGTCAGCCTCTTCATCCTCCTCTTGACCTTGATCAATGCAAGTATTTGAAAATTCATCAATCATATCTAAAAAAAAAATTATCCGTTGACCATCCTCAAATAATTTCCAATGCTTCTGATTGTTAGGAACAAAAGGTCTATATATCATCTCCACTTCATTCTTAAGCTTCATCTCTTTGGGGGGCCTGAATGAACTAGCAGCAATAGCCAAAGAGTCTTCCTCTTGATTCATCTCTCTTGGGACAACAATAATATTAAAAGCATTGAAGAAATTTTCTATGAGATCCCATGCTTTATTTCTATATGCTCTCATCTTGGGATGTTTGAGTATGAATTTTTTTTTTTTATCTATTCCACAATTAATTCAGAATCTCAATAGACAAATATCTTTGTTATAACCATTCTTCTTGTATCTTTCAATCCCATAATTAAGGCTTCATACTCAACAACATTGTTTGTAGTTTCAAAATTAAGCTTGAAAGACAAGGAAACTTCTTCCTGATTAGGGGATATGAGCACTACTCATGCTCTTACTTATCCCTTTGATGAAGCACCATCAAAATACATTTTCCAAATCTACTCTAATCTTGAAAAGGCATCTTGAATAGCCACTTCCGTAGGAGAATTTTATTCACATCCTTACTCCAAATCTAGTATGCAACATCCCATATCTTATTCTATTTCATATACATCATAGTTTATGGGACTGTTTTGATCATTGATCACATAGGAAAATTTTGCTTCCCTATATAGTCTTCGAGTTTCTCCTATAAACAGTGGCAATGTAGAATATTCTTTATCCGTTTGCATGGTTCCCCCCATTTTCTTAGCTGAATTCCTTAACAAGAGCATCTCATATATGGATGGTACATCAACTACTACCACATCCATCATGATACTTTTGGCAGGCAATTGATCCAAGGTGACTACCAAGTCTTTAATCATCCCCAAACATTTTACCTTTTTGGAATCAAAATTGTATAATTCATGGTAAGGTATGGTTATCTATAGCCCCAATTGTTCCATAAGTATTTTTGGCATAAGGTTGTGGGATGCTCCAAAATCTAACATGCAATTCTGCAATAGTTTTCCATGAATACTCAAAGTGATGTAAAAAGGAGCTATGTGATCAGATTTTTCTTCTTCTACCATGGGACCTACTGATATAGCAGGACTTTCATTAAATAAATTTAATTTGTCGCGATTTGTATTAAGCTCAACCAAATTCAATAACTTTTCAATTTTCTTTTGATAAGCGGTATTTTTAGCCAATTCTGAAAGGGGTATTGGATTTTTTTTATTTTAGACAGATCATGTTCTAGATCAAAAGAAGCATAAGATTTTTCTATTTCCTTTCTTTCAGATTCGACTCCTTTAGGCTGAGGTACTTCATGTTTATTTTGAGAAGCAGGGGATATTGGATTAGACACTTTGTTATGAGGGACAGTAGTCCTTTTAACAGTGGCAAAATTATCATCAGGTTTAACAATTCCTGAATTTTCAACATATTTTTTAAGAGAAGGGAGTTGTCTTTGATTTGATGAATTATTTCTTGGCCTCAGATTATATCTTCTTTGTGTTTCCTAATCATTTTGATATAGTTCTTCTAGTACTGATCTTTCATAATCCTCCTAAGTGAGATGGATCATATCATTTTCAACCCGCATCCACAAAATATCTTTAGGTGGTTCTATATATTCCTCATAAGGAGGCACATCTATAAACTTCTTGTTGTTATCTCTAATAGGAGGTTGTATAGGTGGATCTTCATTTATTCTTTCCTTATTTATGTTCTAGGTTTGAAAGGTATTCTATATTGATTAGGGTTCCTTTGGCCTCCTCCTTGAGGATTTATGTTGGAATTGTTTCCCTCCACTTCTAATGAGTTTATTTGATAGACCTATCAATAATCTTGACATCTCTTCTATGTTATCAACATGTGAATATTATTCTTAACTGATGTCTCAAAATTTTCCTTGTATTTCTTCTTATCAGAATCTTGTTTATATCTCATCTTTCTAGAAGATATCATGTTTCCTTCCACATCAATTGCATCATCCTGCATATTCATCAAGGTTATTTATCTTCTCTCCCTCAAGATCATAGCAAACTCGGGCTCAAAGGCACCAACATATGTGACCTTAGCATATGATTGTGATGGCTTTATGTCTTGAGTAATTTTATTGGATATCTTATTGACTCTTTTATTAAATTCACAAGTTGTTTTCCCATTCTTTTTCTTTAGTGCAGCAAATTATGTAAGATAATACAAGTGATCCCTCTTTTCACCCCATTATCTCATGAAAGAAGTCCCTAAGTCATGCCAGGAAGTTATAGAAGCTACAGGAAGGGATTTGAACCACTCCTTGACCTCTCCTTCTAAATTTTTGACAAAGAGCCTCATAAATACATCATCATGCTCAACATAAAGGTTGTTAGTAAAGTCCTGAAAGATATTCATGTGCTCTTCAATAGAGGTGGCCTTTTCTCCATCATACTTAGGTAGGATCTTCAAATAACTCTCAGGTAGGTCATGAAGGTTATAAGGAAGGTTTAATGGACCATACATGGAAACTACCCAAGGGTTTATAGGTGGAGGTGGACCTCCTCCTATTCCATCCATATTTAATTGTTGTAAAATGATATTCCTAGCTTGAGGTGTAATAAGAGTTCTTTGAGGAGGAACTTGAGCTTGTGCAAGGTTATATGTACTTGTAGAAGGTGACAAAGAATAAAAATGAGGCTCTAGGACATGATTAAGTGGAGTCCTAGGTAATATTTGAGGATTTTCTGGACTATTTAAATCTTCTACAATATCTTGACCTTGAAAAGCATGAGATATTAAAGGAGAACTTTCAAGAGGAATACCTTTCTCCTAATTTTTTTGAGCAGTGCAGATATCTATCCAATGATTTCTTGAATCTAGAAGGCTGCAAAACTCTTGAAACTTCATATTTGCTCTGGTATTCCTGCTACCAGAAGCAATATTGATTTAGTGAATTCGCCAGGTGGAATCTTCAACTGAATCGTCTGATCTGCTTTCACCGAACAGAAATCAGTGCTTTACTTTGTCGTGACCAAGGAAAATGTTTCTTATCCTCCATCCCCAGCAACGGCACCATTTTTCATGTTAGTTCCCAGATGCATACTAGGTTGAAATTAATACACACCCGGGCACAATAGGGCTCAAATTTTAAAGATCCTAGAGATATATCTCAGCAATATTATCCCATGACTTTGAATTTTCCTGAATATATCTATGAATGAAAAACTTTGAATTGCTTATGTACAAATAACATCATCTTGGAGGAATTTTACAAAGCATTACAATGCTTTGAATATTAGTGAATATGGATTTAGTAGATGGAAAACCAATTGAAAATACCAGAGGTTCCTGTAGGACAATTCTCTAACATTTAATGGTAGAACAACGTACTAAGCTTTAAATCAAAGAATTCAGCAGCTATAACAAAATGTAAATATCTCACAAGGTTGTATGAATTTATTGGCAACATAACATGTACATAAACTACAATATATGAATACTTCAAATACAATTAGCCTGCATACACATTCTAGAAATGGACCAGAGGCCATAAGAACATGAAATATCTGTTAATATCTTCAATCATTCGGTAATATATGCATCCACAACACACATAGGTTTAAACCTGATGCACAAAGATTTGAATAATATCATGAGAAAGTTACATAGACTGAAAAGCCATGGAAAACCATGGAGGAAAACAATATACAAAGGAATAAACACCTATGTAATTGATCTGCAATCTTAATCTAAAAAATTCTATTAAAAGTATATGGAGTTCACCAACTCAACAATTCCCTAGAGAACCTCTACAAAAATTGTCAGCCTTTAATCTTGAGTTCGATGAGCCCTATATAGATTTTTTACTTGTAACGAAATTTTCTGTTTCTCTAATTGTTTTGCAACTATCTTCTAGCTCTGTCCCTTTCAATTTAACTTTCACCCCTATCTAATAACTTTTTACTTTTAACTCCTTTTACTAGAGCTTTTCTTCTTCCCTTTTTCTTGTTGATGGTGTGTTTATCCTCTTATATAAACATTTGGTCTTGTAACTAGTTGTCCACCTGACTGATTTGTTGCTTGAATCGTTGTAGGTATGCCTTCCTGAATGATCTAAGGCATCATTTCGATATTTACGTGTCCTCCAGGTGGCATAAAAGGTATAGGAGTTGGTTGATTAGCAAATTGACTAGGATGTTGTGTTGAGGGATTCCCTGATACTTGGATGGACTATTGGCTTGGTGTTTTCCCTGCTCATAACCAAGAGGGTCCATCAAGTACATAAGAAGGGTGTACAACATTAACATAGGCTCAACACGCATAGGTAAACAATTTTCCACAACTTCTTGCTCGTAACATCATGGTTCCTCATACTCTCTTTCGTGGCAACGGTCGTTCAATTGTTTTTATTTTATTAATTATTTTATAAGTTCAACATAATAAAAATAAAAATAATTTGCAAACGATATTCCAGGAACCTTGTGCCATTATGTCAAACTTAACAACAATAATAATATGTCTAGGGGCTAAACTAGAGGGTTTTACATCCCCTTCCCCTTAAACCATGCATCGTCATCGATGCATAATACATACATGTCTTTACAAAAGGATAATAGACATGCCCATACATGGCTAAAAAATATATCATCTTGAAAACTCTCACAGACATGCCCATACATGCCTTAGAAATATAACATCTTTCTAACCACAATACTTCCCACTACCACCTACTTTCCTCTATGTATCCACTTCCCATGGGAGAACCGAGACTAGTAGAGTGGGCTCAAGGAAGCAAGGGTCGATCTTCAATCCCCATCATAAGGTATTCAATCCTCTTTATAAGTAATTCAAACCTTCAACAAAGATACATCCACCTAAAAATAATATTTCAATCACTCATATGATTAACATCTGGTATATAAGAATATGTGATACATGATATAAAGATATTCTTCTACAAAGATACTTTTCACGTTCCAACAAACATATATATATTGTTCATCTAGATACATAAAATACATCTTCAAGATACATGATAGATGAAATAAATCACACAAAATACATCAGTATATACAAGGTACACGATATATAGATACTTCTTCAACAAAATACTTGAAATGCATCTACCTGAATCTTATTCTAATCAATTTCAATCATATGAAATGCATTAGTTGTATCAATCAATTTCATGAAGTGAATCAAGTATACCATTTGATCTCATGAAGTGCATCAAGTGTGTACTCTTTCTTCATGAAATGCATTCCAGTCAATCAATCACATGAAATACATATACTTTACATACATATACATGCAATGCATCATGCATATGCTTTATCAACAAGATGCATGAAATACATCTAAGATATATGAAATGTATTCCAATCAGTCAATCACATGAGATGCATTACCAAGATGCTTTTACCTGATTTATCACCCAAATAATTTCCCTACAAGGATGCGTGAGATTTACCATGATACTTTACAAAGATGCATTTCAACAAAGGTATTTGATATACTGTAAGGTTACTCTAACAAGATACTTTCAACAAAGATCACGAGGATATTTTCTAACAAGGATACTTGTATTAGTATTGGATATACATAAGGATACATGAAGCACATATTCAACAGAGCTACCTGAATCATACTTTAATCAGTCACACAGTTAGTACATACTTTTCAACAAGACATACGAAATACCATTATATTACTAGGATATCTACACATGAAATGTCACCAAGATACCACCAAAATACCTTTAAAAAAAATCACAAAGATACCTTTCTAACGAAGATCGTAAAGATCACCTGAACATTTTATGCACTTAATGTAATAGGTAAGCGAACTTATATGCAACAATTCCAATCTAACTAAGAAACCAAAAAGGGCCATAACGACTAGTAGTTAAACATACTATCTTTCATCTCCACACAAAGCATAAGTCTTCTTTAGAGAACATTCAAAAAGCCATTACAAATCAACTAATAGTAATTAGTATCAACCAATATCATTCATACATCAATCATACAGACGTCTGTCCAAAATACATCAATTCATAATACCTCAACCATATGTCGATCATATATCAATCATACACAAATATCAACTAATGACAAGCATACATGCATCAACTGACCATACAAACATCAATCATAGTACATCAACCAGAATACATCAACTAGAACACATCAACCAGAACACATCAAAATACATCAAAGAGAAGCAAAATACATCAACCAGAATACATCAAATAGAATACATCAACCAGAATACCTCAACCAGAACACATCAACCAAAACACATCAATGAGAGCAAAAATACATCAATCGAAATACATCAAATAGAATACATCAACTAGAATACATCAATCGGAGTACATCCATCGGAATACATCAATTAGAATACATCAACCATACATCGATCATCAATATCAATCAATGATAACTAATCAATCATCAACAACAAACAAAGATAACCGTACTTACATTAATCATACCTCGATCACCCATCAATCACCATGACAACGAAGAGAAACCAATAATAGCCATACATACAATAATGGCAATACCGTACATGTATCAACCATTAATTAACGAACGTCAATTATTAACAACCAATAGTATCAAAAAACATATATCAAACGTTCAAACATCATACATCGACCATAGCAATCATATCGAATAGTTATTATTTATCATAACATTATATATAATTATTAGCACATGACAATATATATAATATCCATGCATTAATAATACACGTATACAACCAATATCATCACACAAACACTACTAATACTACACTCATGTAAACACTCAACAAATACACAATCATACATCTTGCTTGCATACATACTCCATCAATAGCAATGTTGTACATACTTTGACAGTAATCCCATCTAATCCCCATATACTAACCATATATTACGTTACTAATTATTTACATGTAGCACACTACTTATACTATCAACCAAAGTAAATACATAGTCACCTCAAACAACCAAACATCCTCCCACCAAAATTTTCTAATAAAAAAATAATTACTAACTATACAACACACCATCATACACTCATACCATACACCATACTTACTATTACTATGTATTATTTTTATACATACGCCTATTTTTCTACATACATATTATAATTCTTCAATCATATATCATATAGTATTAATTATATACACAACATATTAGTCATATAACCTATATATCCTATGTTTTATACACCCGTATAATTATTATGTTATACCATAATATACATACACTTATAGCGGTATAATTACTTAATCCAATGCTATCATATTAGATACACATTATAACATATATACAAACATAGTACTTATGATCACATTATACTTTCAAAAACTCCCAAATACTTTCAAACACATCCAAATACTCCCAAACACTTTCAAACACTGTTAACACCCAAAAAGTGCTCACTACCTCATCTACCACATTATATGGCTCATTTGTCCATTTTCCTACCATATTTCCCTTAAAATCCCAAAAAATCCCATTAAAAAGCCTCCAAAAGGCCTAAAATGCCTCCAAAAGGCCACAAAACCCTCAAAATAGCCTAAAAAAGGCTAAAAAACCCCCTTTTCCTCCAAAAATAGCAAAAATCCCCTAAAAAGGGAATAAAAAATATAAAATAATGAGGAAAAGGAGGAAAAAACCCTATACAGCTGCCCAAAACAATGTGTTTCCTAAAACCATGGGTCAGCACTCCACCACCAAAAAACTATAAATAGGTGATGGAGATCCCTTATTCCATATCCACAATCACAAGCACCCTTACTCTGCCAAAATCTCTCTCGAAACCCTAGTTCACCATTGAACTACTTTCACCTTGAGAGCCACTTTTGGCCCATCCCCACCATTGGAGAAGGAGAAGGAGCATATTGAAGCTTGGAGCATCCTCTTGGACACTACAAAGGGCTCCATCAAACCTTCACATTGAAGGTAATTTCAATACAAAAAGCCATTCTTCAAATTTGTTGCTTATGTTTCATGCATGTTTTAAAAGTAGCTTAATTCTTGTTTTAGCTTAATTATTTACATTTACTGAACTGCTACTAAGGAGTCCATTCTCCTTAGTAGGTGCTCATTTGCACAAGCTAGGGGTAAAACCCTAGCTACAAACACTTCCAAATACTTTACACTTACTTCATTACATGAGTTCACATCGATACATATAGTATATACACAATATCATATACACGTAATACTAATAATTATTGCATATTTTAAAATACATATTATAGTATATACAAACATGCATACATACATACATATATATATATATATATCCATTCATATCTATATATACTTTTAAAGAAGCTACCATGAACTGGCAGGGTTATGGTGGTCAAGGGGACAAAATACATTACTCGGGACCATTGATGCCACCTTCTGGAAATATTGATGAAATCTTGAAAGAGCATGAACGACAAATCCAGCATGATGTGCGTAGAGCTCGGCAAGACAAGGGTAGACCATAGAGAAGCAATTTATCACAGAATGAGAGGAAAGCATTTGAACACAGAGGTTTTGTTTCTGGTGTAAATGGAAATTCTGGGTGTTTTGATCTTGTAAATGAATTGCCCGTTTCAATAGGTAGTAGTAGATTGAAAGTGGGCAAGATGAGAGGGACCGAAGAAATAGTTGAACTGAGGGAGCTGGAGAGGGAACCCCTCTCATCAGTAATGGAAAAATATGAAAGAGAGCATGAAATGTTATCACTTCTGTTTTACTTCATTTTAGGCTCTGCAGGTGAGATAGAAGAGATGAGACTGTTTTGCTGTGCGTATACCACAACTGGTTAATTGCATCTTTGAGAAAATTCAACAGCTGGGTTTGAATGAAAGAGGGTGGACTCGAGAGCTTAATTTAGTTTTTAGCTCATTGTTCTGAGAATCCTTGCAAGACTGGGACATGGGGTATTTGAAAACAACATATGGGTTTTCCCTATGAATATGTACTGAATTTATTGTATTTTAGATTCTTGGTGGTCATATGAACTTCTGGCCACCTGGTGCCCATGCAACATTGATGGATTGTTATAGTTAGTTGAAAAATAAATAAAAAATAAATAAATAAAAAAATACATATTTCATATACATATTATATATACTACATTCACTGATTATATATATTATTTATATATATACATATTATATTATATAATAATATACATACTATATTATCATATAAATAATTACACTATAATATATAATACTAATTATCATTTATACTACATATATTTTACACATATATCATATACATTTATTTATACATATACTAATTAATATAAATTAATACTTTCATACATATATATATATAGTATGAGATATGATATATTATATATATATATATAATAATATATAAGTGTATCTATAAATATAGTTGTATGATATATAAAATATGTGTATATATATATATATAAGTATCAAAATAAGATCATATTATAATATATATAATAATTATGTTATATATTTATATCTTAGTGTATATATATATATGTGTAATAATAATAATTATAATATGTATAAGATTATATATAAATATAAATGATTTATTAATATGTAGTATATTATATAGTAAATATATATATATATATATATATATATATATATATATGAGTATTATATATGTAATGTAGTTAAAATTGTATATATATATATAGATAGATCGGTTGAAAAAAAAAAAAAATATATATATATATATATATAATATGATTAATATATATATATATTATGCTATATTCAATATTATATGCCCCCATCTATCTTACACCACATATTATGTTACACATGTTTAAGTTTATGTCATATATATATAATATTATCATACACTACTATACCACCTACTTACACACATAAAATAAAATAAATAAAATTAAGAGAATATGAACCATTAAAGACAAGTGGCTCATTTCGTCCAAAAATAGACAAGGAGTTACATCCCCATAAAAAATAAAAATAGAAAGAGAGAGAATATGAACCATTAAGGACAAGTGGCTCATTTCCTTAAAAAAAATAGACAAGGAGTTACATCTCCATAAATAAAATAAAAGAGAATATGAACCATTAAAGACAAGTGACTCATTTCCTCCAAAAATAGACAAGGAGTTAAATCTCCATAAATAAAATATAAGAAAATATGAACCATTAAAGACAAGTGGTTCATTTCCTCCAAAAAAGACAAGGAGTTACTCACATACATTGAAAATAAAATAAAATAAAAATAAAAAAAGGAAAATGGAACCATTATTAAGACAAGTGGCCTATTTCCCCAAAATAGACAACGAGTTACTCATCAATATAACCACCACCATCCAAGAGGCATAAATAAGCCTATAAAAGCATACCATTAATAAAAAATCCAAAATCCATATAGGATATAAATGCCACTTAATAAATTATATTAATATTTAATAATAATAAAACTATATCATCTTAATAACTTATCATTAAATTAATATTGATAATGGTATACAATACATACTATTATAATGACAATTATTTATTAATCAATTAATAATCATAATGTACCAGTAAATAAACAATACCCCAAGAAACATTTCAATATTAACAATTCAATGTGTAGTAAAAGAGGCAATGCACAATGAACAAGCATTGACCAATCAAGCCACTAAAAAATAAAAGAGGTAATGCACAAGCATCAAACAATCAAGTCATTGAACGGTAAAAGAGGCAATACATAAGCATCGACCAATCAAGTCACTGAAGCAATAAAAGATACAATGCAGAAGCATCGACCAATCAAATCACTGAACAATAAAAGAGTCAATGCAAGGTGAACATGCATAGGCCAATCAATCTACTCGATTATTAGATATGCACCACATAGTACTTACCAATCAATCTATTGAACAATAAATATGCAATATTAATTAATTCTAAAGCATACAACAAACTGATATTTGAAGTGAGGCTTCTTATTCTTCGATTAACATAAAGGAGGTTAAAATTCTTTCACATAGCACATAACATAAAAGTATGAGTTCGTAACAAGACCAACAACTGTAGAGTTGGAACCATAGCTCTGATACCACTTGTAATGTACCATAGGGATATAAAAGGGTCTCGGGGAAATATCATTAGCTCTATGAGGTTAATTACTTGATTTTTAGTGCAGCGGATAACCATAAACATTTAATTTCTATTTTTCCAAAATTAATTCTGACACAAAATCCAATAATTAACAATAATTTTATTTAAATTCATTAACACATACAACATATGATATAAGGGGTATGAAGGCTTCTTAACATCATCTAACATCATAAAACCTTCATTTCAATCCATATAATATATTATAACCACTTCCAAAGGATAATTATTCTTAATCACAGTTAACTAGTAATTAAGGTGTTAATTACGACACTTAATGACACTTAGTGCACAAATGACGAAACTTATCACAAATCCAATTTTTTAACATATAACCATCAATTATCAATACCAATGTATTAATAATATCTAATTACATGTAAATAAGTCCTAATTATAAAAATTACAATAATTAATCATGGTAATTACGAAAGAGAGTCCACAAGACTAGTTAACTAGTTTTCCAATATAAGCAGCTAGTCTTGCACAAAATCAACTTATAACCATGACACTAAACCAAAAATCAATCATAAATCCATTAAAAACATATTTAAGGATGCACCTACAACCAATTAAAGGTTTATTTTCAGATCATTCCAATTGCACATAAGGTGATATTTTCCATCAATTCCAATGAAACTAGTTAATATTCACCGCAAGGAATTGAGTCTAAATAACTGAACCAAAATGCAATGCATACATAAGTAAAGGATGACACCTGATAAGTAGCCACCTACAATACAATAACATGTTATAAATAGATAACATGGCTGTAGCATTCCGGTTTTACAAAAATAGATATTTCAATCCACAACTAGTTATCAATTTCCACCGCAATGTACCTAGTTTCCGAATGCCAAATAAATAGAAATATATGAATATTTTATCTCATAGAAAACTTAGTAGGGTTCATCTATAGTCATATGGTTGTATCTTTCCACCCATATACATTACATTAAATAATTCAAAAAACTAGCTAATTATACTCATCCGAATTGACTAGTAATTCTAGGAATCACTAGAATAATTAAATCCACAGATCGTAGAATCATTCAAATGAAATTATAAATATAAATATAATGTTTTATAAATCATAACATAGGTATATCTCATTCTAACATTTATTCAAACACTTCATATGAAAATTCACAAATCTACTCAAAACAATTCCATTAAAGGAGCTAGAAATTGGAAATTGATCTAGAATTTCGGTAGACATTTCCCAAACACTATCAAGAAGATTTACTCTAAAATTATAACACACATTCAAGTGTATTTATCATACATAATAATAAAAATAACACTTAAACATTCTTACAAACACTTCATGTGCCAAGTCTCCAAACTATGCAAAACAATCCAATCAAAGAACTAGTTTTCAAATAAAAGGTAGAAGCATCAAAGAGAAGTGTCTCAAACCATTTCGAGGCTAATGTACCATAAAATTAAACATTATATAATTAACAGGGGCATAAATATCAGTTCTAAATAATAGGTTCCAAATAATCATTTCCTCAAACAAGTTGTGCACAAAATCCCGAAAGTTAGTTTCCAATTCCTTCACAAAATTTACTTACATAAATAGATTGAATTCCATGAGAAATTTATTCCACAAATATCTCATACATTTCATCAAAAATTACATGTGCATCCATAAATAAATCATATCAGAGCCAAAAAAATTAAATAAACATGAGATAAAGAACTTATCTTTTCCAAATACGCAATTGGAATCGACCGTGCCACGTTCCACCTAGCAGTAGACACAATGTAAGCCAAAAATAACTTTGTAATGGTCACCCCCAATCCGGAACCGTGATTCGAAAAGAAAGAGCGCACTAAACCACAAATTCTCTCAATAAATCACTCCAACCACAACCCAATGGAAAGTGTGGCCTCTACTTCCACTCCAGGGTAATTCCAGTGGCTCCAGGACAACAATCCAACCACAACCCAATGGAAAGTAGCACTTCCAATCCAGGGAAATTCCAGTGGCTACAGGATAACCTAAAATACAAGGTAGTGGAACTCACCCATAATGCCAAACTAGGATCTCCAGAGGAAATACACAACTCTATCCAACCTCAAATCCAATGGCAATGGACCTCACCCCTACTAACAATCCAGGATCTCCAGAGGCAATTCCAGGACATACACCAGTGTTAAATTTGGAGCATTAATTCACAATACTCTTGGATATTTACTGAGAGAATAACATATACAGTATATCAATGTATAACAATCACAATAAGCATCACAAGAATCAAAATCATGAGAGACAAGAGACACAGAGTTTCCATGGGGAAAACCCTAAGGTGAAAATCCCACAACTTCCTCAGAGATAGAGAGAGCAATGGCTCAACCAAAGCACAACCAAAATACACTTGAGATAGTCTCCTAGAGCAGATGATCCTCCTCCTCACTAGTGCGCCACTTTCTGAGTGAGAGAAGTGTGACTTTCCGAATGATCCAAATAGAGATCTCCCGATCTCTATTTATACTTAACTTGTTTGCCCAGTTACACTATGGGGCCGACTTGTCTATCTAGATACATCCATAATATAATATATATTTCAGGGTCGACCCCACACATGGTGGTCTAATAACCCATCGAAAAGTACACACACTTGCGACACTTGTCAATCCACATGACAACACTTCCTTATAGAGGAATAACACATCTCTAATAAGGGTACAATAAATATATATGAAATACATAGATGAAATACCTTCCAAAGTTACATATACATCAACACTCCCTCTTAACTAGGAAGGTATTTCTCGACATAGATCTGCTAGACAAGTCTTCTTCTCGGGATCATCATCATCATCATCGTCACTGCTACTGCTGTCTCAACCAATCTCTGACTCTACTCGTCATAGGAAGTCCTACAGAGCCAGTCCTTTTTCATACTGAATGTAGGCCCACCACCTGCAGGTCTTCGTCATCACTGGCCATATTGTGGAATCCTCGCGACTTATTACGTGCGTCACAAAACCTCGAAAGAGCATCCCAGGCTGTTACGAGCACACGGATCTACCTATCGGATCTCCCAGGGCCATATTATATGTGACCTCACCACAAAACCTAGCAAGAGCATCCCAGGCTGTTACGAGCACACAGCTCTACCTATAGGATCTCCCAGGGACAGATTATATGTGGTCACCACAAAACCTCACAAGAGCATCCCAGGCTATTACGAGCACACAGCTCTACCTATAGGATCTCCTAGGGACAGATTATATGTGGTCATGGCAAAACCTCGCAAGAGCATCTGAAGACTTATTATGAGCACACAGCTCAACCTATCGGATCTCCCAGGGACATATTATATGCCATAGGACAAAACCTCGTAAGAGCATCTGCCAGATGTCCCAGGGCCAGATTATATGCCATAGGCAAAACCTTGAAAGACTATCTGCAGATCTCCCAGGGCCAAATTATATGTCCACCTAGAGAAAAACCTCGAAAGAGCATTTGCGAGATATCCTAGGGCCAAATTATATGCCATAGGCAAAACCTCGAAAGACTATCTGCAAATATCCTAGGGCCAAATTATATGCTCATCTGCACAACCTGATCCACGACCATAGAGTATCAACCTAATACTCACCATACATCATCCTGATGTACACATGATCATCCTTATCATCATCACCGCAACATCCTGCTACATGTCATCTGGAGCAACATCCTGAAGCTCGTCATCCATGATCATCTTGATCATACAATGCATCTACTTGATGCATACCAAGTATCTACCTGATACATATAATCATACATGATCCACCTGATCATACAGTGTATCCACCTGATACAAATACAAATACATGATACATATCACCATACATGATCCACCAGATCATACAATGTATCCACCTGATACATATACAGATACATGGTCCAAGCATCCAACATGATGCATATACAAAATACATACAAATGATCCTACTAATCATATCCAACATCCAACATGATGTGTACATACATATAAATGATCCAACTGATCATATCCAGCATCCAACATGATGCATACATACATATAAATGATCCAACTGATCATATCCAGCATCCAACATGATGCGTACATACATATACATATAAATGATCCAGCTGATCATATCCAGCATCCAACATGATGCATACATACATATAAAAATGATCCAACTGATCATACAAAGCAGAAACCAGAACATCATCCTAATGCTCATCATCCAACGCTTACATCCACAGCCATGTGAAGGATCCTCCTTCCAACATGCTTGGAATGGCTTCAGCAAATGTGTCCATCACTTCTTCCTCGAAGTGTCATCAATCTGAAGAACGCCAAGCCTCTCCCTGAAGTACTTGAACTTCACCCTGGCTAGTGGCTTCGTCAGCACATCTGCAATCTACTCGTCCGTTGCAATGTACAGGAGCTTCACAGCTCCTCTCTGTACCATATCCCTGATATAGTGATATTTGATCTCTATGTGTTTCGACCTGTCATGAAACACTGGGTTCTCGGACAGCTTCACACAACTCTGGTTATCACAAAAGATACCAGTAGCATCCAACGGGAGATCAAATAACTCAGACAATAGCTTCCGAGATCAAATAACTCAAACAATAGCTTCCGTAGCCATACTGCCTCACAACTAGCTGAACAGGCTGCAACATACTCTGCCTCAGCTGTACTCAGTGCTATGCAGGACTGCTTCCTGCTAAACCAAGAGATCACACTTGATCCCATACTGAAGCAGCATCCATATGTGCTCTTCCTATCTGCAGCACTGCCAGCCCAATCTAAATCAACATAACCCTGCAGGTTAAACTTTTGATTCGCTTCATACTTGAGCCCATAATCCACTGTACCCTTCAGGTACCTCAGAACATGCTTTACAGCAACCAGGTGAACACTCCTCGGATCCATCAGGAACTGACTCAATGTGTTCACAGGAAAGCAAATATCTGGTCTCGTGTTCGTCAGGTACATCAAGGACCCAATCATCTGACGATACATAGAGACATCAACCGGCTCAGATGAAGCATCACATAGAAGCTTCAAATTTGATGCCATAGGTGTGGCCATGGCCTTGCAATCCATCATCCTGAATCTCTTCAGGATATCTACTTTGTACTTTCCTTGACCAAGTAAGATCCCACTTGCACTCTACCACACCTCCATACCTAGGAAATAATGCATCATTCCCAAATCTTTCATATCGAACTCGGCAGCAAGCTTCCTCTTAGTATCTGCAATCAATCTGTCATCTCCTGTTACAAATAAGTCATCCACATACAGGAGTAGAATCACAGGATTCCCTTCCTCAACCTTGTAGTAAAGGTTGGAATCTGCTTTACTCTTGGTAAATCCCAAACTAGATAGGAAACTGTCCATCCTACCATACCAGGTTTTGGGATCTTGTTTCAAGCCATACAAGGCTTTCTTCAATATGCACACATATGACTCCCTGTCATGTATTTCAAAACCGAGTGGTTGCTCCAAATATACTTCCTCTTCAACTACACCATTCAAGAAAGCAGTCTTGACATCCATCTGGTGTATTTTCCATTTCATTGCTGCAGCCAGGGCAATTACTGTTCTGATGGAAGTATACCTGGCTACAGGTGCAAAAGTTTCTTCATAATCTATTCCATCTTTCTGAGAGAATACACGAGCTACGAATCTTGCCTTGTATTTCTCTACATTGCCATCTATAGCATGCTTGATTTTGTAGATCCATTTGGAAGTCACAACAGACTTCTCTTTAGGTCTTGGGACAACATCCCAAACATCATTCTTCATTATTGATTGGTATTCCTCAACCATGGCATCCTTCCATTCTTTCTTTTCCGCTGCTTCTTCATAACTGGAAGGCTCTTTGTTCATAATGTCACAGAGTAATGCAACATAGCTGATATGTGATCTAGTTCTCTTCTTTGATCTGTGTTCTTCTTCTGGAATGCCAAATCTTTCTGCATCTTGAATGAGCTCTCTAGCCCATGCAGGTTTCCTCTTGTGAGAGTTATCCTCATGGGGTGGATCTACAGGTTCTTGCGGATCTTCAAACTCACGAACAACTTCTGGAACTGCTTCAGTCATGGTAGTGTCTTGAAATCTTGTTTCCTTAGGTTCTTCATAAACTTTGATAGGTGCCTTCCTTGATTTGATGAATGCTGAGTTTTCATCAAATGTTACATCCCTGCTGACATCAATCTTCTTGAACCCTGGAAAGTATATTCTGTAAGCCTTCGAGCTTTCACTGTAACCCACAAAGATACCCTTCTTTCCTGAAGGATCTAGTTTAGTCCTCTTTTCCTTTGGGACATGAGTGTATACTGGACAACCAAATATTCTAAGATGGCTGACTTCAAGTTTCTTACCAGAAAAGACCTCTTCTGGTGTCTTGTTGTCCAATATCTTGTGGGGTGTTCTGTTCTTCACATATACAGTTGTTCTAGCTGCTTCTGCCCATAGATGCATAGGTAGATCCTGGTCATTCAGCATTGCCCTTGCTGCTTCCATGATAGTTATGTTCTTCCTTTCTGTAACTCCATTCTGTTGAGGATTATAAGGAGCAGTCAACTCCCTCTTAATCCCTGAATCACTACAAAGCTTCTTGAAGTCACCTGAGGTGAATTATCCACCATTGTCGGATCTGAATGTTTTGATCTTCTTGTCAGTTTGATTCTCCCTCAAGGTTTTAAATTCCTTGAACTTATCAAACACCTCATCTTTGTTCTTCAAGAAGTATACCCAAGTCTTCCTGGAGAAGTCATCAATAAATGAGACATAGTAAACATACCCACTTAGAGAACTGGATGACATAGGACCACATACATCTGAGTGGATGATTTCCAGGATATCTTTTTCCTTGCTTTCATTGCTTGGGAAAGCCTTCTTAATATTCTTACCTTTTGCACATCCTTTGCAAACACCTTCATGTTTGGTCTTGATTTCAGGAAGACCCTCTACATCCTTGCTTGCAATTGTAAGTGCCCTATAGTGCATATGAGCAAGTCTTCTATGCCAAAGTTCACTTGGCTCCATGGATTCATGCACCATGGCATGTTCAGGTTGTCCCTTCAATTTATACAAACCTCCCTCTTGCTCTCCAATCACTACTGCATCATCTATGGTCTTTCCCTTTGGCCACATTAGGACTTGGCCATCCACAAATGCAACCCTCATACCTTTTGCATCCAAAGCAGAGATGGAGAGTAAGTTCTTCTTGAGCCCAGGTACATAAAGGACTTCTTTCATCTTCAAATATTTTCAGAATCTAGGTTGTAGGAGGCTTCACCACTTCCTTTGATTGGGTATTGATAATCATCCCCAAGTTTCACCTTATGGGGTGATTCATGTTCAAATAGATTCACAGAATATTCCTTAAACCCGGTCATGTGTTTGGAAGCCCCACTATCAATCAACCAATCATTACAACCATGGGAGATAGTACCTGTGAGAGCAGAGATTAGAACATACTCTTCTTCAATTGATGAGTCATCATCACTATCATCACTTTCTTCCCTAGCCTTCTTCTTTGGAGGTTCATCATCCTCAGCAACATGAGCATGGAAGTTTCTTTTGCTTCCCTTCTTCTTCTTGTTGGAGTTGTTGTTATTATCCCTTTTGTCCTTGGGACAATCTGAAGCAAAGTGACCCTTCTCATTGCAAGTGAAGCATCTTAGATCCTTCTTATTCTTTTGATAGGATCTTTTGTAGCGAGAGTGATCCTTCTTGGGCTTGCTTCTTTTGGTGTGAGTTGCGAGAGCTTGATCTTCACCTCCCATCTTTTCCTCACGAGCTACAAGTCTAGCTTCTTCTTGAGAGCATTCCTCCCATAGTTTACTGAAAGAGATCAATTTCTTTCTTGCACAGATTTCTTGAATAAAGGAGTCCCATGACCTAGGTAGGCCATTCATAGTGGTCATAACAACTTCACCATTGTCCACTACTTCATCCACAGCTTCAAGATGCTCCTTGATCTGAGAGACCTTGGAGAAGTAAGATTGAATGGTTTCCCCATTCAACATCTTGACCCCTTTCAATTGATTCCGCAGAGTCATCTTCCGATTTATGTTCTTCCCTTCAAATAGCTTGGTCAAAGAGTCAAACATCTCCTTGGGTGTCTTTAGAGAAGACACATGGGGTATGAGATGGTCTTTGATAGAATCAACAATGATTCTCTTTTCCTTGACCAAGTTCTTCTTATGCAATACCTTGGCCTCTTCATCCTCTGGGATAGGGATGTCTTCTTTAATATATGAGTCCAACTCATTCTCTTCCAGGATTAAGCCAATCCTATACTTCCAAGCTCGGAAGTTATCATCCCCTTCAAGCTTATCCTCAAGCTTGGTGTGGTGAGACATCTTATAGAGTACTTCAAATGGAAATAGAAAAGATTTAGGTCTTACCACTTGAAATGCTGAAAATTGGATTTGGTCCCGGATTAGGATTTGTCAGAAAAACCCTAAAAATTCAACATGTGAATTTCAACTTTCTAAAAGGATAGAAAGATGCGCCTTGATGAGCTGATCAGTCTGGTGCATTCAGAATTTGAGATCAGCAAAGATTTACCCTTCAGATTTGTCTTTGTGTCCTCCCGGGTTCACTAGGGAGAGCCCTAAATTAGGGTTTGAGTTTCCCGAAGATCTACCCAGCCAAAAATCTCGATCCAAAGCTCTAAACTTCGATTTTTGCAAGGAGCTTCCAGCTATGTCTTCAAATTCCAGAAATTCCTATTCTTGTGGAAACCCTAAATTGTAGGGCCAAATATGAAAATGCTCAGAATTGAATTCTGATTGGACAAATAGATTCTCCTTGATGAGTAGAGTCAATCTACTATACTGCTTTTCCAAAATCTATGGAGAGAAACCCAATAAACAAGAAACTCAAGTTTCCATCACTGCAAAATGTCTTCTTCTCAGGTTAGCTCTGATAGCATGTTAAATTTTGAGCATTAATTCACAATACTCTTGGATCTTTACTAAGAGAATAACATATACAGTATATCAATGCATAACAATCACAATAAGCATGACAAGCATCACAAGAATCAAAAGCATGAGAAACAAGAGAAACAGAGTTTCCGTGGGGAAAACCCTAAGGTGAAAAACCCCACAACTTCCTCAGAGATAGAGAGACCAATGGCTCAACCAAAGTACAACCAAAATACACTTGAGATAGTCTCCTAGAGCAGATGATCCTCCTCCTCACTAGTGCGCCACTTTCTGAGTGAGAGAAGTGTGACTTTCTGAATGATCCAAATAGAGATCTCCCGATCTCTATTTATACTTAACTTGTTTGCCCAGTTACACTATGGGGCTGACTTGTCTATCTAGATACATCCATAATATAATATATATTTCAGGTCCAACCCCACACATGGTGTTCTAATAACCCATCGGCAAGTACACACACTTGCGACACTTGTCAATCCACATGATGACACTTCCTTATAGAGGAATAACACATCTCTAATAAGGGTAAAATAAATATATATGAAATACATTCCGAAGTTACATATACATCAACAACCAGTGGCTCCAGAGTAACTTATCTTGGGCATAGGCTCCACAAGGGTGCAATGACCAGCAAGAATATCATACCAAGAGAAGCAAAATTGAACCACAAGTTCCAAACATAAGCACAAGAGAAAAAGCATGAACCAACACACAAGTGTGACTAGCCAACAAAAGCAAATTGAATTCCTTCATGAGAAATTCTAATTGGGAGAGATAGGGACATAAGAATGAGAGTTACATTCCCATAATAGTAAATTGGAGTTACACATCAGGTGGATACACTAAGAGACACACTAGTCCAACTCATGAGGGCACACTAGGTGAAAGAGGGACTCCAATCCTCAAATAAAAAATTAATCTCAGGGTAAGTAAAACCAAGGAGTGACATAACATATTAGGGTGCATAACCAAGAGGGTCCATCAAGTACATAAGAAGGGTGTACAATATCAACATAGGCTCAACACACATAGGTAAACACTTTTCCACAACCCCTTTCTCGTAACATCATGGTTCCTCATACTCTCTTTTGTGGCATCATTCGTCCAGTTGTTTTTATTTTATTAATTATTTGATAAGCTCAACATAATAATAATAATGTTCAAACCACAGTCCAGGCACCTTGTTCCACTATGTCCAACATAAAAACAATAATAATATGTCTAGGGGCTAAACCAAAGGGTATTACACCTTCCTTGGGATACACCTCCCCATTTCCATCCCATGGAGAGGATAATCAAATATTTAACACTTCTTTGAATAACCCTTTAAAAGTAATAATTTCATCAGTTAATTGCTTTATGTTATCTTGCATCCTTCTCCAGTAGTCTTTCTTCATCACCATCATTATGGTTATCTTTATCAGCTGAGTCTTGTTATCAATATGAATATCTGTTAGCTTCTTCTCGGTTCTACTGTTCAAAGAATCAATAACTTGATTAGCCTATTTTGGAATTTCCCCTGGTTTCCTTTAAACTGATTTGGCCTCCTCATTAGCTGATGTGGCCATTTCTAATTCATCTTGGATGACTTCAAAATAATCCCACTTCTTCATAAGCAACTGGGTTATCTTATCCCAAAGAGTTTGATTTCCCCTTCTCAAGAGTTTTACTCGCTGAACATCTAGTTTCACCTTTGTAGCCTGACTCTTTAGTTCATTTATCTTGGCTTTCAAGTCATTTATAGCATCCTCTTGTTTACTAACTTGACCTTCCAACTCTAAAACTCTTTCATCTTTTTTTATTTACCTCAGCCTCCAATTCTTTGATTTTGTTGTTTCTATCATCTGGCACTTGAAGTGATTGTTGGAATGTCGTCTAGACTGGGGCACCCTCATCCATCAAATCAATCACTACTTTCTCCAAATATTGCTTCTGGGACTCCAAATATACTAATGTCATCTCTACTACGGGCTGAATCTCTTCCTATGCTTTAGGGGATTCTACTTGGGAGTTCTGTTCAACATACAAATTGGAGCTTTTCAACTTTAGAGAATCTATTTGCCATTGAAGCTCATTTATTTTGTTCTCCCTGTCTTCTACCATCTTCTTAAACTGCATCATGCTTGCATTGATTTTTTCTTTTTCTTCTTGGACCTACTTTAGTTCAACAGTTTGAACTGGTTCCATGGTAGGCATATTCAGTTGCTTCCTCAAGTGAGTTATCTCATTGTCCTTCTTTTGAATTAATGATTTAATTTGTGTTTCATTAGAAGGATTGGCCCCCAGGTCTATGACCTTTTCTTCCATGTCATTAATTGTGACTTGCTTAGCTCAAGTGGTTCATTTCTCAACCTTCCATAGTTTTTCAAACTTCTCTAAGGTTGCTCTCAACTTTCTCTCCTCCTTGATTGATTTTACATCTTCGATGCAAATCATGTCACTTGATTGCTTGTAGAAATATGGTTTATCAAGCTTCCCAAACTCTTTGAAGTCTACTTTGTGTTCATCATCCTTCCACTCAATTAGATTTGTTGAATTTTGTACAATTTCGGAAGATATTATTCATTATATTTTATTGTACTTTCATTATGCTTGTTTATACCTCCTAAGGGAGAAGAACTTTATGTAATCAATTATGTAAACACATGAAAGAATCAATGTAAGCCTTGGGGTGCAAAAGAAACAAATAAAAAGATTAAAATTAAATTATTTATTGCCCCCAGGTGAAGTCGGCCCCATTAGGGAATTTTCCAATTTCACACTTGTATAAATAGGAGGCTAGTGCACCTCATTATCTCATGCTCTCACTTAGGAAGTGCGCATCACTTGGAGGAGGCTGATTTCGCATCACTTGAAGGAGGAAGCTTATTTGGGGCATCTACTTGTGAAAGATACTTTCACATTCTTTCTCTTTCTTTATTTGTACTCTGATCTTGGAATTATCATCTCTCTGTGAAGGTTGCTGGGTTTTCTCCCATTTGGGTTTCCCAGGGTAAACTCTGTGTTGTTGTTTTGTGCTTTGTCTTGCTTCTAGTGATCTTGGTAATGCATTTATGTTTTATCTATGAATGTATGAAATTTAACATGGTATCAGAGCCATTCTAGAAGAATCCATTGCCAAAGCATTGTCGGAACCCTGATGGAATTAGGGTTTCATCTTGTGAAGTCTTCACCCACCATTTTGGAGAAAAAGAGCCATAGGAATTTAGATTTTGGCAAGACTAATCCATTGGTGAAGACGGAATTCAATTCTGAGAACTTTCATTTTTGACCTAGCTCCTGCTAGGGTTTCTGATCCAGATCCGCAAATCAAGATGATTGGGATGAAGGTTGAAGATCGGTTAGAAGGAGCCTCCAACTTTGTCTCCTGGAAATCTAGGGTTCTTCTACTCCTAGAAGAAAATGATCTCTTACTATATGTAAATGAGAAGGTCCCCGAACTAGAAGCCAAAGAAGATAAATCTCGATGGAGGAAGAATGATGCTAAAGCAAGAAGGATTCTTGTGGATTCCGTGAGAGACCACTTGGTTCCTCAAATCTCAGGAAAGAAGAAAACTAGAAAAATGTTCAAGACCATTATGAATTTGTTTGAACACATTAGCCTAAATGTATCCATGACTTTGAGAAACCAACTCTCAAATATAAAGATAGCAAAGTCGGAATCCATTGCCTCATACTTTATGAGGATCGCAGAACTCAGAGACAAGCTCAGCACCAGTGGAGATCCTATTGGCGATAAGGAGCTTGTCCTCCACACTTTAAATGGTCTTCCACCATCATGGGAGTCCTTTATCCAAAGCATAAGTGGTAGATCCAAACTACCAAAGTTTTACAAGCTTTGGGCAGATTGCTCTCAGGAGGAGACAAGGATCGCAGCATGTCAAAGACTCCATGGCAATCAATCTAAAGAGACTCAAGCATTTGTTTCTCATACCAAGAATGGTAAGGGAAAAGGAAAGAAGTTCCATAAACACAAGCACTTAGAAAGGAGATCAAGTCCCCGTTAAGAACAAAAGAAGAAGAAGAAGGATGTATCTCAAGTTCAATGCTATAGGTGCAGGAAGTATGGACATTACACCAGTAGTTGTCGAAGTCAAATCAAAAGGAAGCATGAAGCGTCCACTGCTGATGTAGAAGAAGATCATCATCACAAGAAGAAAAAGAATGAAGATCACACAGAATTTCTATTCATATCAGCACTATCAAGTACTATTCCTACCACTAGTGACACTTGGCTCATAGATAGTGGTGCATCTAGACACATGACAGGTTATAGAGAGAATATTTCATAATTAATTGAGAAAGATTCACATCTCCGTGTTGTACTTCGAGATGATGCAAATTACACTGTGAATGGATCTGGAGCCACCACCCTTCAATTAGAATCAAATGATACATTACGCCTAAGTGATGTACTCTATGTACCTGGTATGAAAAGAAATATTGCCTCCATCTCAGCATTGGAGGACAAGGGTTATAAAGTAGCTTTCTTAGAAGGGAAATTCCTTGCTTGGCACAAGAACTCAAGCATGAGCACAGCCAAGGTTATTAGCATAAGAGAAGAGAGCTTGTATAGACTAAACACTTGTCCAGTCCAATCCCTAATACATGATGCTGCAAGTATGGGCGATTTATGGCATAGAAGGTTAGCTCATCTAAACTATTGAGCTCTCCCAGTTTTGAAGAACATTGTAACAGGTTTTCCAGGGCTCCAGGTAGACCATGATGGAACTTGTAGAGGATGTGCACTTGGAAAGAATGCCAAGAAGTCTTTTCCAAATAGCGAGAGTAGATCCATAGGGATTTTGGATCTAGTACACTCTGACTTGTGCGGGCCCATGACAGTTGTGTCATTAGGTGGTTATCACTACTACAACACCTTTATTTATGATTACTTATGAAATACTTGGATATACTTTCTCAAGTCAAAATAATCTGAGGAAGTGCTTAGCAAGTTCAAAGAGTTTAAAGCACAAGTTGAGAATCTGTCAGGAAAGAGGATCAATATTTTGAGATCTGATAATGGTGGAGAATATACCTCTATATAATTCAATGATTTCTGCAAGGAAGCAGGAATTAAGAGGGAGCTTACAGTTCCCTACAACTCTCAACAAAATGGGGTTGCAGAAAGAAAGAATCGTACAATTATGGAGGTAGCCAAAGCTATGATACATGACCAGAGTCTTCAAATGTTCTTGTGGGCAGAAGCATCCAGAACCGCTGTATATGTACAGAATAGATGTCCACATAAGATCTTGAAGAACATGACTCGGAAGAAGTGCTCACAGGTGTGAAACCAAAAGTGGGCCATCTCCGGATTTTTGGCTATCCAGTTTACATACATGTGCCCAAAGAGAAAAGATCAAAGTTAGAACCTCCAGGCAAGAAGGGTACCTTTGTGGGATACAGTGAGTCTTCAAAGGCTTATAGAATTGACATTCCAAGATCCAGACAGATTGAAGTCATTAGGGATGTGACCTTTGAAGAATAAATGGCTGTCAGGAAAGGAAGAGGATCAGATATGGAGATTGATGATTCAAAAATGCTAGAACCAAAGGAGATGAGATCATCTCCCCCTCCAATTCAGAGGGAGTCAGTAGAAAAGGATGAACCTATCGATCCCATAGATCCATTTGATATCCCTAGAGATGCGATAGGTCAGAAAAGACCTAGATGGGCACAACAGACACTGCAGGATGCAGAGGGGCATGATGCTCTACATGGCACTTTCAAAGAAAGCAAAAGACCTCATAGGTTCTCCAGCTACGTGGCACAAATGAGCAACATTATTGATTCAGAACCCACCACTTACGAAGAAGCATCTAAACCTCAAGTTTGGAAGGATGCCATGATGGATGAATATCAATCCATTATGAAGAATGATGTGTGGGAAGTTGTGTCAAGACCTGAGGAGAAGTCAGTAGTGACTTCTAAATGGTTATACAAGATCAAGAATGGAGTAGATGGTAGTGTTGATAAATACAAGGCCAGATTTGTAGCCAGAGGATTCTCTCAGAAAGAGGGAAACAATTATGTTGAGACTTTTGCTCCTGTGGCCCGATATACTTCCATCAGATCCATTATCGCGATTGCTTCAGCTATGGGATGGAAGTTGCATTAGATGGATGTGAAGAAATCCTTTCTCAATGGTGTTATTGAGGAAGAAGTTTACATCGAACAGCCAGATGGGTTTATTGTCCAAGGAAAGGAGTCTCATGTCTGTAGACTGAAAAAAGCATTGTATGGCCTCAAGCAAGCACCCCATGCTTGGTATGGACGAATAGACGGATTCCTGGTGAGATTGGGATTTTCCAAGAGTGAGGTAGACCCCAACCTTTACTACAAGGTTGTAGATGATAAGCCACTGATTTTGGTATTATATGTTGATGACTTGTTTCTCACAGGAAATGAGAAACTCAGTGTATGGTGTAAGAAGAATCTCGCCTCTGAGTTTGAAATGAAATATCTTGGATTGATGCATTACTTCTTGGGATTAGAAGTATGGTAGAGGCATAAAGATATTTTCCTACGACAAGGAAAATACACCATTGATATATTGAAGAGATTCGGAATGTTGGACTGCAAGTCCATGGCTACTCCAATGGATGCAAATTGGAAGAAGTTGAGAGATTTTGCTTCAGATTCTGATTTGTTTGATCCCACCATTTATCACTAGTTGATTGGGTCCTTGATGTATCTGACCAACACAAGACCAGATATATGTTTTGTTGTGAATGCCCTTAGTCATTTCATGTGCGAACCGAGGAAGATTCACTGGATTGTTGCAAAACATGTGCTCATATACTTATGTGCCACTATGGGATATGGATTGAAGTATGCTTCAGATGGTGACCTGATATTGTAGGGGTTTATAGACTCAGATTGGTCCGGATGTGTTGCAGATCAAAAGAGTACTTCTGGATGTTGCTTCAGTTTGGCTTCTGCAGTTATTTCTTGGGGCAGCAGGAAATAGAACTCGGTAGCACTCAGTACTGTAGAGGCTGAGTACATGGTTGCTAGCACAGCAGCTCAAGAAGCAATTTGGCTTTGTAAATTCCTAGCAGGATTGTTCGGCCAGATTCCAGAGCTGACCATGATTCACTCTGATAACCAGAGCTATGTGCAGATGTCAGTGAATCCTGTATTTCACGATAGGTCGAAGCATATCGAGATTCGATATCACTTCATTCGTGATATGGTGCATAAAGGTGTGTGGTCGAGTTACAGTATGTGCCGACAGACGACCAGACTGCAGATGTTCTCACCAAGGCTCTTCCCAGGGTGAAGTTTGAATGCTTTCGCAGAAGCCTTGGAGTCAAAGAGAATGTATCCCTCCTTGAGAGGGAAAGATGACATTAAGATGCTTTCCCTGCTTTTCCCAGGTGCCTCTGCAGTCCAGTTACTCAGCCAGATATGAGAGAAATCCCATAGGAAGATGAGTAGGATAGTTAGTAGTTGGCCAGGCTCACCCAGATACCTTCTACAGTCCAGTTACTCAGCCAGATATGGGAGAAATCCCATAGGAAAATGAGTAGGACAGTCAACAGTTGGAAGGGTTCACGCTGGTGCCTCTACAGTCCGGTTACTCAGCCAAATATGGGAGAAATACCATAGGAATATGAGTAGGACAGTCAACAGTTGGCCGTGTCGTTGCACAGGTGCCTCTACAGCCCAGGTACTCAACCAGATATGGGAGAAATCCCATAGGCGGAAGACTCGGATAGTCAGTAGATGGCCATGCCCTTTTTCTCGTCTGAGATCTCAGCCAAGTATGGGAGGACCCCATTGGAAGATGAGACAGATAGGTAGAAAATTGTATAGAAGAGATGGTACATCTGATAATCTCATATATCCAGAATTGAGTAATTCTCCTGGATCCAGGATTGAGTGATTCTCCTGGACTCACCGAAGGACTGGTGATGATGATGCACAGAGACTGTGTGGACAACCTTCAGTATGTAGAAAGATGATGGAGACATAATGGATTTACAAGATGAAACCCAGATGATCGTGATGCAGATGAAAACCGAAGAATACCTTCCTCGTTGAGAGGGAGTGTTGGATTTTGTACAACTTCGGAAGATATTATTCATTATATTTTATTGTACATTCATTGTACTTGTTTACCTAAGGGAGAAGAACTTTATGTAATCAATTATGTAAACACATGAAAGAATCAATGTAAGCCTTGGGGTGCAAAAGAAACAAATAAAAAGATTAAAATTAAATTATTTATTGCCCCCAGGTGAAGTCGGCCCCATTAGGGAATTTTCTAGTTTTGCACTTTTATAAATAGGAGGCTAGTGCACCTCATTATCTCATTCACTCACTTAGGAAGTGCGCATCACTTGGAGGAGGCTGATTTCGCATCACTTGAAGGAGGAAGCTTATTTGGGGCATCTACTTGTGAAATATACTTTCACATTCTTTCTCTTTCTTTATTTGTACTCTGATATCGGAATTATCATCTCTCTGCGAAGGTTGTTGGGTTTTCTCCCATTTGGGTTTTCCATGGTAAACTCTGTGTTGTTGTTTTGCGCTTTGTCTTGCTTCTAGTGATCTTGGTAATGCATTTGTGTTTTATGATATGAATGTATGAAATTTAACAATATTCAAAGGCTTTGGCACCTTTGTTTCTAGAATAGAAAATATGAAGGTATCCTCCCGATGATCAACTATTGTAATGAGTCTTTTTTCAAATGCTGGTATTTTTTGTCTGATATCATTTATCAACCTCGTGCTCCTTACTCTAATCTCTTTGTATCCTTCCTACAAATATGTTTCGATTGGTACAGGTCCTCCTAAAGTTGAGACTTGTAACCCTTGAGGAATTGTGAACTCCAGGTATGGGTAGTGTGTATACCTAATTGAGGAACCCATTGAGCTGCTTGATGGATGTGCTATTAGTTATTCTAGCTCTCTTGGGAGATACTCAAATTCATCTCCCTCTACCATTGCTTGGTTTACTTCCTCAACTTATGTCTCGACCCTTTTGGACCAAGGGCCTTGCTCAGGACCATTTATCTCCATATCATCTTGGAGCTCCTCTGTTCCTCTTTTCTGACCTGCCAATTGCTTCGCAACAACTTTCTCTTGCAAGTTTTATAGGGGTAAGGAAAACTGGAAGCTCATAAGGCTCTTCTTCAAAGCCATATACTTTAATCACTATATAATCTTCATATAAGAACCTGTCTCCAAACCTCTTTTCTGGAGTGAACTGCAAATGATTCTTGTTCTCAAGGAACATTCTGGGAGGTGAGGCCTAAAATGTCAAACTATAAGTAATGCTCCTTAATTTATTTGTAAACTATTCATAGTTTGAGTTGTTTGGCCTTCTTATGACTAAATCAGTCCATTGATAGACAGGAAAATGAATACCGTACTCATCTAATAACTTCATCTTTAGATGCTTATAATGATCAGAATTCTAGTATAGAAACATGTAGAATAAAAAGGAAGGGTACCTAAAACACTCTATGGCTAGAATCTCTTCCAATTGCTCATGGATAACTTCTACTAGGAAACTGCATAGGTCAAATTTAGGAGGGATGAGCCCAAGGTCTGTGGTCAAGATGAATAGGGTGTTAGGGTTTGTACTTTAATTCAATATTATCTAGGATCTTTAACTGAAAGAATAACGAGCACAACAAAACACAATAGAAACAATATTTTTCCTCAAGGAAACCATAAAGGAGAAAACCCCACAACTTCCTCAAATATAGATTTGTCATTAATACAATATCAAGCTAAAAGTGGAAAACCCAAAATATGTATTATGTATTTCTCTTTGTTTCTCCTCCAGCGAACTTGTCTTCTCTCCCTCACTATGTGAACTTGTGTGAGAGAGTAGTGTGTACAAATGAGAGAGCAAGGCTCTCTATTAATACTTTACTTTTGACTTGACCTTTTACCTAACTAGGCCAGCCTCACTAAAAATGACTGGGCTGAATTCTCTAGGGAGACTCAATAACCCTTTTACATTTGACTCTAGGGGATCTATTGCCCCGACTTACAATGGAGGTTTTACCTCAATGAATTTGCATGAACAAATATAATAATGACTTTCCCGAACGGAGGAAAAATATCTCCGTCAGAAGTACAAATAAAATAGAATAATAATATCAATATAAAATACAAATAAATATCTTCTGAAGTTACATTTAAATCAACACTCCCTCTTAACTAGGAAGGTATTCTCTCGTCACGGTCATCATCACCCTGGACACAATTATGGACAAAATCATCATCGTTGTATCATCTTCAATGCTAGAACATCATCATCAACACTAGATCATCATTGTCGTTGTTGTAGAAATCCTCATTCTGTTGATAATTGATTAGTGACATCTCTCAAATTTATCTGTCATAGGAATTTATACAGAGCCAACCCTTTTTCATGATGGATGTAGGTCTATCTCTCATCTAGGTATTCATCATCTCCACGAGCAATCCATCAAGTATGTACAGCCCAGGACCACACATTACATTGCCACAACAATCATGTGCATCTCCTACTATCGCTTCATCGTATCCATATCATCTCATCACACGGAGCACAACCCAGATGCACATATCATGTCCAATAGACCATCTGCGTCTCCCACCAGTGGGTACATCCCAAGAGCACCCCAAGTGCATTACGTCCCAAGGACCACCTACACCTTCCACCATGCGAGATCCTGCCTAGGCGCACACACAGTGTCTTATAATCGCTGCACCTCTCAGCGTCTCCAGTATGGGAGTACAATCAGGAGAATCCCAGATGCATTACATCCCAAGGACCACCTACGCATACCACCATACTAGAACCATCCCTTACATATACCAACATGGGATAATAGTCAGGATCATCCTAGATGCATTACGACCCAAGGAACACCTACGTCTAACACCATGCGAGAATGGCTCTAGTACATCTGTGTCTTCCGATATCAACACTCCCTCTTAGGAGGAACCTCGATATGGATAACACCAAGATTCTCTCTGAAGTAATCGAACTTCACTCTAGCTAACGGCTTGGTCAACACGTCGGCTATTTGTCGCCACATATTGGAGCTTCACTGCTCCTCTCTGCACCATATCCCTGATATAGTTGTACTTGATCTCAATATGCTTCGACTTGTCATGGAACACCGGGTTCTCGGACAACTTCACATAACTCTGGTTGTCACAGAAGATACAATTTTCCTCTAACTCGAGATCAAACAAATATGACAATAGCTTCTGAATCCATACTACCTCACAACTAGATGAACAAGCTATAACATACTCTGCTTCAGATGTACTCAGTGCCACGCATGACTGCTTCCTGCTAAATCAGGAGATCATATCGGATCCCATACTGAAGCAGCATTCTGAAGTGCTCTTCCTATCTTCAGCACTTCCTGCCCAATCCGAATCAAAATAACCCTATAGGTTAATCTTCTTATTTGCATCATACTTGATCCCATAGTCAACTATACTCTTCGGGTACCTTAATACATGTTTTGCAGCAATCAGGTGAACATGTCTCGGATCCGTCCAGAGCTGGCTCAAGGTGTTCACAACAAAGCATATGTTTGGTCTTGTGTTCGTCAAATACATCAACGAACCAATCATATGACGGTACATACTGGCATCAATTGACTTTGATGAAGCATCACACAATAGCTTCAAGTTCAATGCCATGGGTGTGGCCATAGCCTTGCATTCCATCATTCCGAACCTCTTCAAGATCTCCATTGCATACTTTCCTTGTCTAAGGAATATTCCATCCATACTCTACCACACCTCCATGCCTAAGAAGTAATGCATCATCCCCAGGTCCTTCATCTCGAACTCTACGGAAAGTGTCCTCTTCACATATGCAATGAGCTCATCCTCACCTTTCAGAAATAGGTCATCTACATATAATAGAAGTATCACTGGACTTCCGGATTCAACCTTGAAGTAAAGGTTGGAATCCGCTTTACTCTTAGTAAATCCCAAGCTCATCAGGAAGTTGTCCATCCTATCATACCATGTCCTGGGTTCCTACTTCAATCCGTACAAGGATTTCTTCAACTTGCACACTGAGTCTACCTGTCATGTGTCTCAAATTGCAGTGGCTGCTCCATGTACACTTCCTCTTCAACCACACCATTCAAGAATGCTATTTTGACATCCATCTGGTGTACCTTCCATTTCATTACTACAGCCAATGCTAGTATAGATCTGATGGAAGTGTATCTTGCTACAAGTGCAAATGTCTCCTCGTAGTCTATGCCTTCCTTCTTGGAGAATCCACATGCCACAAATATTGCCTTGTGTTTCTCAATGCTACCATATGTAGCATGCTTGATCTTATAGATCCACTTAGAAGTCACTACAGACTTCCCTTCTAGTCTTGGAACTATCTCTCAGACATCATTATTCATAATCGAATGGTAATCCTCGATCATGGCATCCTTCTATTCTTTCTTCTCTGCTGCTTCCTCTTAATTGGAAGTTTCTTTATCAATGATGTCACACAATAGGGCCACATATCCGGAGTATGGTCTAGGTCTCTTTCTTTCTCTGTGTATCCCATATGGAGTGCCATACTTCTCTGCATCTTGCATTGCCTCTCGTACCCATGTTGGTATCCTCTTGTGGGAGTTCTTCTGAAGTGGTGTATCTACGGGTTCTTGTGGTTCTGCTATGTCATGGTCTTCATGATCTTATGGAATCCCTTCTTCCATCACAAGTCTCTCATCCTGGGAGCTTCGGGTTCTTCAATCTCTTCAATCGGTACTTTTCTAGATTTGTTGTATGGTGGGTCTTTGTCGAATGTCATGTCTCTACGGATGTCGATATTCTTGAATCCTGGTAAGTATATTCGATATGCCTTTGAAGTTCCGTTGTATCCTACGAATATTCCCTTCTTTCCTGAGGGATCTAGCTTTGTCCTCTTCTCCTTCAGAATGTTTATGTACACTGGGAAACCAAATATCCTAAGATGGTTGACTTCTGGTTTCTCACCAAAGAAAGCTTCTTCAGGAGTCTTCCTATCTAGTAATCGGTGAGGAGTACAGTTTTGTACATACATCGTTGTCCTCGCAGCTTCTTCCCATAAGTGCATCGGAAGATCTTGGTCATTTAGCATTGCTTTCATTGCTTCCATTATTTTTATGTTCTTTCATTCTGCAACGTTTTTCTATTGAGGATTGTAGGGAGTGCTCAACTCCCTCTTAATCCCGAATTCTCTACAAATATTCTTGAATTCTTCTGAAGTAAATTCTCCGCCATTATATGATCGTAGGGTATTGATCTTCTTCTCTGTGTGATTCTCGACCAAGGCTTTGAATTCCTTGAACTTGCTAAATACCTCATCTTTATTTTTCATGTAGTAAATCCAAATCTTACGAGAAAATTCATCTATAAATGAAACATAATATACATAACCACTAAGTGAGTTGGATGACATGGGGCCGCATACATCATAGTGGATTATCTCCACTATTCCTTTCGATTTGATTTCACTACTAGGAAACGCCTTCTTTACATTCTTTCCTTGTGCACATCCCTTGCAAATGCCTTCATGTCTTGTCTGTATTTCTGGAAGTCCTGAAACTACTTTGCTTGCAATAGGTAGTGCTCTATAGTGCACATGTGCAAGCCTTCTATGACATAGTTCACTTGGTTCCATGGCGTCATGAACCAATGCTTGTTCAGGTTGACCCTTCAACTTGTACAAACCTCCCTCTTTCTCTCCAATCACCATTGCATCATCTATTGTCTTTCCTCATGGCCACATTAGGACTTAACCATCAACAAATGCAACCCTCATTCCTTTAGCATATAATGATGATATGGAGAGAAGGTTCTTCTTTAGTCCTGGAACATATAGTATGTCTTTCATCTTCAGATATTTTCCAGATTCTAGCTTGTAGGAAGCTTCTCCACTTACTTTTATGGGGTATTGGTAATCATCCCCAAGTTTCACCTTATGAGGTGACTCATGCTCAGATAGATTGATGAATGATTCTTTGTAACTCGTCATGTGCTTGGAAGCTCCACTATCTACAAGCCAATCATTTATCCCATGTGTAACAGTGCCTGTGAGTGCTGATATCAGGACATATTCTTCATCACTTGAAGAATCATATCTTTCTTCTTCTCTGGTTATTTTCCTTGCCGGTTCATCATCTTTTGTGGTGTGAGCATGATGTCTCTTCTTGTTTGTCTTCTTGGAGGGACCTTTGTTTATGGGACAATCTCTGGAGTAGTGTCCCTTCTCATCACATGTATAACATATAATGTTGGATAGATCTCTTCTGGGTCTCCTTTGTCTATCATAGTTCTCCCTTTTATTTTGATGGTGGTTCTCCCTCTTGTTGTGATGGTGGTGCTCCCTCTTGTTGTGATTTCTTCTAGCATGAACTGTGAGAGCTTGATCATCATTTTCTCCCATCTTCTCTTATTGTGCCACATTTTGAGCTTCTTCTTGTGTACATTCTTCCCATAGTTTGTTGAATGTGATCAAATTCTTCCTGGAACATATCCCTTGAATGAATGAGTCCCGTGATCGTGGGAGACCATTCAAGGTAGTCGTAACGATCTCTCCTTCTTCTACCTTTTCTTAAACTGCTTCAAGTTGCTTCTTGATCTGTGAGACCCTTGTGAAATAGGATTGCATGGTCTCCGAGTTCAATATCTTTATGTTATTGAGCTGGTTCCTTAATGTCATCTTCGGATTGATGTTATTCCCTTCAAATAGCCATTTCAACGCATTGAACATCTCCTTGGGTGTCTTTAAGGATGACACATTTGGGATGAGATGATCCTTAATGGAGTCTGCAATAATTCTCTTGGAATTAACCAAGTTCTTCTTGTGGGTAGCCTTAGCCTCATCTCCTTATGGTGTTGGAACCTCTTCACTAACATATTTGTCCAATTCATTTTCTTCAAGGACAATAGCAATCCTATGCTTCCATGCTTGGAAGTTATAATCTCCCTCAAGCTTATCCTCAATCTTGGTGTGGTGAGACATATTGAATGAGTAGTTCAAATGGAAATAGCAAATATTTAGGTCTTACCAATTTGAGATGCCCAACCTGATTCTAGAGCTAGCTGGCCTAGGGTTTGTTAGAGAAACCCTAATATTCCAAAGTTGGAATCTTGAACTTCTGATTGGACAGGAATATGCGCCTCTTCATGTCGATTTTTACAATGTACTCCCCTTCCCAAATCGATGGAGGAAAACCCCAAAATCTCGATGCCCTAGTTTTCTCCCGGCACTAGTGTCTGGATCAAAACTAAAAATTCTCGGAATTTGATTATGATTCCTCCAAAAGATGCGCCCTCCTAGGGTGAGTTAGCATAGACTCCTTTTCTTGATGATTTGTGGATATAATATCTCAAACTTGGAATCCCTAGTTTCCTATTGTTGCACAATGCCTTCTTTTCAGGTAAGCTCTGAAACCATGTTAGAGTTTGTACTTTAATTCAATATTATCTAGGATATTTAACTGAAATAATAAAAACAACATCAAAACACATTAGACACAATAGTTTTCCTCGGGGAAACCATAAAGGATAAAACCCCGCAACTTCCTCAAAGATAGATTTGTCACTAATACAATATCAAGCCAAAAGTGGAAAACCCAAAATATGTCTTTTGCAGCTCTCTCTCTTTCTCCTCTAGGGAACTTGTGTGAGTGAGTAGTGTGTCCAAATGAGAGAGCAAGGCTCTCTATTTATACTTTACTTTTGACTTGACCTTTTACCTAACGAGGTTGGCCTCACTAAAACTGACTCGGACGAATTCTCTAGGGAGACTCAATAACACTTTTACATTTGAATCTAGGGGATCTATTTCCCCGACTTACAATGGAGGTTTTACCTCAATGACTTTGCATGACCTAACATAATAATGACTTTCCCAAATGGAGGAAAAACATCTCTGTTGGAAGTACAAATAAAATACAATAATAATATCAATATAAAATACAAGTGAATATCTTCCGAAGTTACATTTACATCAACATAGGGTGCCTAAAATCACATCACCCACTGTATTTTCATCTTGAAGTCCTATGATGGTACATATGATTGAGATGGCCTTCTTGGTATTCTTAGAGAATATTGTTGTATTGTAAGGAGGTGGATAGTAGGATCAAGCATGCCTTCCTCGAGATGCTTGGACAAAAAATGATGTATGTCAAAAGGTTGTAGGGATTGGTAGGAAGTGGAGAGACTTTTCTCATTGAAGGCTTGTATAGCTAGGAATTTTGGAATGCAAAACATTTTTTGTAAGGTTTCTGCCTTAATAAAACATAGGGTTTTAGACAATTCTAAGTACATGAAATCCCTCTTACTTTGCGAATGAATGAACTGAACACCACGAAACAAAATTTGGTAAGTAAACAGTTCTAGGGTAGACAGTCCTATCAAAATTAGAATTCCATAGGTTACAACTATCCTGGTCTTCCATAGCTAGGGATTTAGCATCTCTAATTGTAGAATTTAGGTCTAAATTTGTAATAATGGTTTCAAAGATATCAGCTTGATGGTCCTAAATGTGTTCGTGGCCAGAGAATTTGGGCTTGGGTAATTTATCTTTGGGTTTAAGATCCATTTGGAGCTACTTACTTGGATTTTAGGTCAAAAGGTTTGTAGGGTATATTAGGTTAAATTTAGGGCACATAATTTACTGTTTCATATGATGGTATAACATAAAATACTGGGAGTTAGAAATGGTAAAATACCCAATTTGTAGTTGGGTGTCAAATTTGGACAGTGGACTTGGTCTGGAGGTCATTTGAGATCAGCTGGAAGGTGTGCATGAGCTTTGATATGGAGTCTTATTCGGATAAAATGGTTTTGAATAGAGAATAAAACACTAATTAATGGATAAACAAAATATAAATTTGACACTTGGCGAGATTTTACTTGGCATTGACTTCTGACAGGATGACATCGATGGAGTCCCCATAGCACATGGTCATGGGGGGGGGAATTGGCATGGAGTCGAGGTGGCCCCCATTTTTCATGCATGTACACTTTATATTTTCACCCTTGGGAAAAAACCGCCCTAGTTTCCCCAAGTGATAACGCCCAACAATGCTGGCGGTATTGAAAAATTGCTTTATGGGGGCGCAGTCAATCAAATCACTTCATGTGTCCTCAACGGTTTTGGAGACAATGCACCCTCGGTCTAAATTTAATCAGGGTTCGACTTGTCAGTGCACTATTAATCCTTGTCATCAATTTGTTGCTCGTTTTTTTATCAGCTCGTTGGTACTTTTTGTTATCTCTCTTGCACTTTATGCGGGCCCCGCTAATCATGACCGTAGATCTTTTTATATCTAATGGTGTTCTGCTCCTTCCACTTAGTGTTCTTCTCTTTAGCTTCTGGTCACCATCCCAAGGTTATTTTGTCCCTAGGCTCGCTTGATGGTCCCTTTTTTAAGCTCCTTGGGGCCAAACCTTAATCCTAGTTAGCCTTAGGTTTTATGCTTTAGGATTTTAAAACCTCTTGCTAGGATTTTGAAAATTTTCAGTGATAACACACCCCTTTCATTAAGGCAGGACATTTATCCTAATCGTTTCTTTTCTTGCAAATCCCCAAGCGTATTTTTTCACAATATTTCCTCCAAGGTCCATCAAGACCTCTCCCGCACCTACCTCCCCAAGATTTCCTTTTCAAACTCCATCAAAAAATAAGGAAAAGCAGGAGCATTTCATCCTCCACTCCTCAAACTCATGAGGGTTCATATCAATCTCCCATTTGGTGTGTTGTCGATCGTGCTCACCTTTGGACTGAAGGGAATTATTCAAAAGAAATTTTTTGACTAACTCATTTCTTTCCTAGAAAGCGACTCCTTGTTAGGGATTTACTAACCTGGGACTTGCATAATATCCATTAAGGGTTTTTTACATATATGGCAGTTCTACAGGGGTCAAACTTTCTATCATAAAATATTATTCTATTATGTGTTATCCATACTTTCCAGTAGACATTTTTTGGCAAAGAGTTCCATATTTTACTCAGGGTAGGATTTTTTATAAGCGATCTTGGATAATGCTCTTGCCATTTGCTATAAAAATAAGATAATTGTAGAGGAGTAAGATTAGAATTCAATTGTTTTAATACTATTATCCATACATTTTACAGAAATTTACACTCCAAGAAGAGGTGCTTTGGAGTTTCGTTAGATTTTTTGCATAAAATACACCACGAGGGCCCTTCCATTCCTCTCTTTTTTTAAATTGTCTGCTGTGAGAATTTGATTGTGATCCAATACCTAATTGAACGCATTGATTTTTAGAAGAATATATTATTTCCATATTTTCTTCCACATATGAGCATAAAGAGGAAAAGGAAATTTGGTCAGAAGTTTCCCATACCCTTCTTTCATTAAGTAACTTCTAGATGAACCCCATCCCCTATAGTCCTTATCTCTTTTGTGTGAGGGATCCTTTCCTTGAAGGGAAGATAGAAAGAAGTCATATTCTTATGAAAAATCATTTGGTAATTCTATCCGCTTCCAATCCTTCCAAAACCCAAAATCCATCCATTTTGACATATCATACATCGGAGATGTAACCATTTTCATTGATCCATTCCCTTATGCCCTACAATCCAAAATACGATGAAAAGGGACTATGTCCTAGAATTTTTTCATTCCATATATAGATATGTTTCCCATTGCCATTACAAATGGTCTTTTATTAAATTAGCAGGTGCTTTAAATAAATTCCATATACATGTTCCTTTCCATATCATTTCTCCATCGAAGCATCTCAATATCGACTTCCTTAGATAATTCTTCCCCCCTTAAACCATTTTCCAAAGGATTTTATCTCCCAATGAAATATTCATTATTCTAAGTTCTCTTATCCCTACTTCATTTTCCTTAAGGCATCTAACTATCTCCCACTTGATGAGATGGAACTTCTTGTGACTAGATTTCCCTCCTTGCCACAAGAATTTGTGGATTCCCTTATTGATGTTGTTCATAACACTTGTAGGAGCTAACAGAGTCAAGCAAACATATATTGGAAGAGATGAGAGGACTGATTTTATAAGAGTGATTTTACCTACCAGATTGATCCACTAAATGCCCAACGACTGAATTTTTCCTTTGATTTTTTATATTATATTTTTCCGGTCCCCTGTCCTATTCGATTTAAGAGAGATTGGAACTCTTAAGTACTTGAAAGAGGTCCAACTGCTTTGAGATTTAAATTTCATAATTTTGAAATTGACATTGAGGAGCCTAGTAGAGCAGTTCTAGCCATAAATATTGCTTTTCCCTGCATTTTCAAGACCCACCAAAGAATTCAAGAATAGGTCCAATGTGGCTTTAAATTACAAGCTATTATCTTAGAGGCACTTCCAAGGAAGATGATGTCAGATTTTGCAAATTGAGCATGGTTTCCAGACTTAACCCCGTGAGCAATGATAATTCCTAGTAGGGATCCTTCCTCTCTTTGATGATTGAAGCTCCTACTCATACATTTGGCCACTATGATATACAAAAAGGGAGATAGGGGGAAATCTTGCCTCAAACCCCTGGAGGCCTTGGAAAAGGAAGTTGGCCTACCATTTACCAAGGGAGCAATCCACGTTTGTCCAATGCAAGCCTAAATCCATTTGATAAAGAGGGGAGAGAATCTGAATGTTTCCATGACTATGCAAATAAATTGATGCCACACCCTATCGAGAGCATTTTCAAGATATAATTTTACAACCATTCCCTTTTCTTTTCTACTGAGTTTTGAATGAATTGCTTCGTGTACAATTATTATGCTATAAAAAAGCTATCTTCCTGAAATGCAACCTCCTAATTCTCAGATATTAGATTTGGTAGAATCTTATTTATTCTTATAGCCATAAAAATTTTCAAGATCTTATATGAGGAGTTACATAATGAGATAGGCCTAAACCTAGACATGGAAATCGGATGAAACTCTTTAGTATTTAAGGCTATAAAAGAGGATTTTGTGGTGCCTCCAATTTTGTATCTTCCCCTAGTCTAGTTTAGCATTCTATAGAGATCCTTCTTTGTTGTGATCCAACATTTTATATAGAATCTTATTGGGAAACCATCTAGGCCTGGGGCCTTATCAGGGTGCAAGGACTCAATTTATTCTAACACTTCATCCTCTAAGATCGGTTTTGTTAATAAGCCATTTTCAATAGAGGTAATTAATTTGGGGATATTCTCACACATTTCTCTAACTGCACTAGAATCCATGACCGCCCCTTCTGTGTACGGGTCTTTGAAAAAGAGAAATGCGTCCTTTTTGGATATCGTTTGGTTGTGTTATGGAGCTTCCATTTTCATCCTTCAATTCCAAAGTGATGTTGCACCTTACCCACTCTTGGCATTGATTGTGAAAGAATTTTGTATTTTTATCTCCTTCATTTAACCACAAACATTTGGACTTTAGGTGCCACTCCTCCTCTTCTTTTGTTTCTAGACTTTGAATTTTTAAGTCCATTTCTTGTTCCTTTTTCAATATTTCTTCATTTGTGATGTTTTTCTTCATTTCCTTTTGGAACCTGTCTAAGACTTCTTGAGCCAATTTTCTTTCTTTCCTTGGATATCGATAACTTACCTTGGCCCATTTTTTAGAGCGTATTTAATTCACCTGAGCTTAGCTTCCCAAACATAACTATGAAATCCTTTGATTTGGATATCCCAAGATTACCTTACTATCTGTAAGACTTCCTCCGATTGCAGACATAATGCATTGAACCCAAATGGGATAGGTCCTTGATTTTCCACGAGTGTGAAGAACATAATGATCGGTTTATGGTCTAATACTATTGAAGGAAGAATTTTGGAATGCGGAATTATACCTTTATGCATGATAGAACTAATTACCAAGAAACAATCCAATCGAGCTACAATATGACCATGCCCAATCCTCCTATGTTTCCATGTGTATTTTCCTTGCTTTGGTTTGATATCTATTAAATCCCAATCCACTTGCAAGTCTTGCAAATTTTCCCCAAAGGGGTCTCAAACTTAAGACCCACCTCTTCTTTCACTAGGGGAAATCATAGTGTTGAAATCTCCAGCTACTATGCAGTTGTTGTGTAGGAATTGCTCCTTTAAGTCAGTTAGATATTTCTAGAAGTCAGCTTTCTAGCTGTACTAGGTTGGCCCATAGACATTACATATCCTTACCATTTCATTGCTTTTCAGGTCCTCTAGTAACAACCAATTTGTGTTTTCTATGAATAAATAAGAATATACTTACTTCTATCCCACCAAGTTAAGACACCTCACAAAGTTCCTTGTGCACTAACAACGAGCCCTTGTCCTTTTTTTCCAAATTTTTCCCATTTGATTTGCACTAGTTTCTTTATCCATCTTTGTCTCTTGGATTATAAGGATAGAACCATTTTCATTTCTAACCATATTTATTACTATTTCAACTTTTTTTCCTCCTAACCCTCAACAATTCCAAGAGACAACTTTCATTATTTCCTAATGATAGATGGGCCTTGCGTATCTCTCGTATCCTCTACTACTCCTTGATGAACTTTCCCTACTGTGATAACATTTATGTGTTGATCTAGACTATATTTATTACCTATCGCCTTGTCCTTTGTTGTTTCCATCTCTTTATGAAGCCTTTTTTTATCCCTTCCTTTCTTTGAAGGAGTTTCTCATTCCTCTTCCATACTCTCTGAGGATTCCTCCTTGATTACTTTAGATTTGGAGCATGTTACTGAGCCCTTTGAGTTAAGTGAGGTCTGAGTTCTCACTTTACTAATTGGCTGAGATGGAAGGGTGGGGATATAGTTTTCCTCTTTCCCTATTGTTATAAGTATTGGCTAATATTCATATCATTTGTTGAATGGATAGCATGTGGAACCATACCATCTTATCCTTGTTCTTCTTCTGGTTCAACTAAAACCTAGAATTTATTCGATGATGAGACCTCCTTCTAGGTGTTTTTCTATGGGATTGGTCTAAACTTATTCCCCTTTATTGTGACTCGATTCCATTCCTCTCCCATTTCTAAATATGGATCTTGGAGTTTTTTCTTTGGAAAGTGCTTCACAAAATGCCCATATTCATGGCACCATATTTTGCATTTAAAGGGAAGTTGTTCATAATCTTCTTTCTGGAGGTGATTCTAGCCATCCATTGTGAGATTTATTGATTATGGTAACACTTGATCTATGTGTACCTCCACACATATCCTAGCACATGATAAAAGAGGATGTTTTGGTTCTGACTTGTCTATGTATCTTCCCAACGAGTTCCCTATTTCCATCTAATCCTCAACACTCCAACAATGAAGAGGAAGGTGTGGGAGTTTGACCCAAACCGACACGAATGAAGGAATGTCCTTCTCTAGATCGAAAGAAGCATCCCATTGATTTAGGTACATTTCTCTTAGATCCGGAAAATATGGGCCATTACGAAATATAATGTCTCAATATTCTTTGTTGAACGTTTCATTGAATAAGTGGCCTCCAGTTCTTATTCATCCATGCTTCAATGGCTCTAGCTAATGCCCATAACCCAATAAAATGCCCTACCAGACCTTTTTTCATTAGATCTATTGCTTTGTGCTTCTCTGCAGTGGAGGTCAGCTTCACACTAGGAATGGAAGACCGCTTGACAAACCTAGATTCTTGATCTATCTTTTCGACTGGAGCAGAGGCATATTGTACCGATTTCTTGAATTTTTAATCTATATGACTTACCCTCTCCTTTGACTCTAGGTCCGAAGGAAGATCCATTGTAGTGGGTAATGCTTCAAAACCCTAACTTATAAATCCTCGTTCTCATAAAAATGCAACGGCTTTCCAATCAATATTTAGCTACTCTAGGAATGGTATTTTCAGTATATTTGCAAGTCAATATCTTGTGGTTTGCAACATGAAAAATGGAAACTGCAAGCCATGACCCCATTAATCCTAAAGTGTAGGAATCCATGAGAACTTGAGATCCTTTATGGAATGAACCATTTCTTACTTCATCTATAAACGAAAACACTTGCCACATCATTTGGGGTTTGATCCACAACAAATTATTCATGCAAGATGTGTCCACCATAAAATATAGAGAGATCGTTTTTTAAAAAATGTCAATGCATAGGATTTAAGCATTTCAAGAACATTTGAAGCTTATATTTAGAAAAATTTACTTGGATATCAGCTAATGTATACCAGTCTAGTTTAATCAAATGGAAAATACAGATCCCAATGAGGATATGTCAAAGGTATGAACAAATTACATTCTCTATAATATTTGTGTCGATCTAAATATAACCCAAATACATTCTCTATAATATTTGTGTCGATCTAAATATAACCCAAATACATTCCATATAATATTTGTGTCGATCTAAATATAACCCAAATACATTCTATGTAATATTTGTGTCGATCTACTTACCCTATGTCCCTTTAGCCATAGTACAATACCAATATGCGTAGTAGATACCTGACCTGGACCCCTACCTCGATATGAGGCAAAGAAAGGAAAATGGAGAAAAAAAAATTGAAGGATAAAATGACTTTAAAAGAGTGCAAAGATTAATACATTTCACGCAGGACGATTTATAGAGTCTCTATTGCTCTTGGCAAGGACTAATAAACCACATGGTGAATGGTGTTTATCATTAAACAATGTTTTGGGTTCTCAATTGGTATTACATGTGGCTTAGTTTCTAAAAATAATTAAAACTCACTAATTTCATATCTAATAGTTATTGCTTCGCCTTACCACAAATCTCTTCACAAACCCATGGGTTTTGGGAAAGCGTCGGTTTCTTAGTTATTGCTTTGTCTTTTCAAAACCATGGGGTTTTGGGAAAGCGTCATTACATTTATAATAAAATATATCTTTCTATATGATATTATCTTAGGGTACTATAGCATAATTACATCTCTGATTATCAACAACTTCCTAGTTCACCTATAATCCTAACTACAATTCATAGGAGATTCATTATAATATTTATAAATATTAACATCAATCAGAAATATTTTCTTCTATAGTCTGTTACTTGTTACTGATTATACAATTGGGTTGTTTCATTTAACTGGTTGTAGTCAACACTTTTTGATAGGCTTGTTTGTTGTCTATTAGTTGTGGTTTGGTTAGCTGGTCAGTTTTTTATATCAAATATGATGATGTGGAGGGAAATTTTGTGAGTTGCTTGATAGTATGATCTTATTTCTACATTATTTCTAGTGAGACTGAAAAATTTTGTAATAACTATATAACTCTCTATACATATGTAAATAGTTATATGGAATTTTTTTTTTTAATTCCATGGAATATTATGAAATAGGTTTTTTTTAAGAAATAAAAATACATCCCAAACAAATAAGACTAATACATTTTATATTGGAAAAAACCTCGAACTAAGGAAAAAAAAAGATGCTCTCTTCAAATATAGTTAGTATACTTATCTCATGCAATTCCACATCTCGATAGTCCTCTATATCTTCTTATAACACCATAGATGTCCCTTTTCTTAATACAAAGAAAATTATCTCAATTCTTATCTCCTATATTATATATCTATATTTCTATCTTCTTATAACACCATAGATCTCCCTTTTCTTAGTACAAAGAAAATTATCCCAATTCTTATCTCCTATATTATATATCTATATTTCTATCCTTATTCTCTATTTATATCATTTGATTTCATGCGGCCAACATCCTTTAGCATTTGTCTTGATCCATAATATAAGTATTTTTTAGCATGGCTAGGGGATTTGACTCACGTATGAAATTTTATGTTTCGTCGATAGGTGTCACACACAAATGGTGATGCAATTCTTCACAAGTTGTGTCACAGAAATCGGAAAAAAATAAAATACACTACTAAATGACACTAAGTTTGACATTATGGCTCAATATTGTAGTAGTGGTCCCAATAGTCTCCTCAGTGTCATCATCGGGGCTCAACCAATAATCTTCTCTACACCCTAGATCAATTGTCTTCCACATATATGATTGAACAGTTGGCCAACAACATTGAGCATTGTAAATAAATGGTGTGGGTCTTCAAAAATAATTATGATGTCATAAGGTATATCATTATCGACACTCAATAATGCATTTGTAATGACACACTCCAATTCATACCTATTACTAATTCCAACCTGGAGACACATAGTCAATTCTTCATTAATTTACAATTCCCAACCTCTGGATTGGTGTTTCCTTAATGCCTCCTTTCCCAATTACTAGGCCAACTAAGAAAATGTTAGCACTTGGCTTATAGAGGATTTGTTGTGAATAATAAGAATTATCACTGAGAAATATTCTTATAGATTGTTTTGGGTTAAGCATTATGTCCTAGAATTGCAACATGTCAACCAACAACTGTAGCTATAATTGGAGGAAATCATTTCTAAGAAGGATTAGCAAAAAAAAAAAATTAGTGTAGGCAAATAATTTGGAGATAAGAAGAAGGTTCGATCATATGTGGCCTGAGTTGTGACAAATTGATCTACAGTTGGATGATACAGTGCCCGATGAGAAATCACTTTCCACACTTGATCGTGTTCATGCTTCATTTGTAATGTTGCAAAATCAAAATGTTGATCTAGTACAATTGGAATTTGAAGAAAATATGAGTTATGGGGACTCGTAGCTTAGAGAAATCATTTCTTGTCCACTATTTGAGAAAGAAAATTAGGTTCGATTACAATTACATATTGCAACCACTAAGAGTTGCATAATTTATACTATAGTATAAGATTGGATGAGTATTCACTGCAAGAATAACACCTTCTAGAGGAGGTTTTTGTGGAGTATTTTAGTGTTACATGATTGGGAACAATTATTAGAAAAACCTCCACTAAAAACTCTACAATTGGTAAAAGAGGTTTTGACAGATAAAATAGTAATAATTGTCATTATAACATAAACAATATAGGTTACGGAGTCCGCATATTTCAAACATACACATTGGTGTGCTAAAGATACGATGCATTAATACATAACATTAAACCAAGAAACACCGATGCTTGAGATATATCAATGCTGACCCAATGTGTATATTATGTATTCAAAACCATGGTGTTGGTTATCCTCACAAACACCTTGGTGCACTTTAGTATCTCTTGTATCCATTGGTACACATAGTTTATCAAAAACTACCTAGTTCATATTGTAGACAAACACACACTACTACCTATATTTATTTATTTTTGTAAGTAAGCACCCATGAGGATTTGAACTTTTGACCTTCCATTTACTACTTCTCAACTCAATTACTTAGTACCAATTGCTCTACCCTTGTTCACTACTACCTATATAACCATACATACCAAATTTTTCTATAAAGTTGATGATTGTTGGTTGTGGATCCTGATCTTCCTTATTCAGAGGTCGTGTTTCAGCCGTGTCTGGATCCCAACCCATGATGGGGGGGTTTGGTGGGGTTTTGGGGGGGTTTACCCCCCACAATAATCACCATAGGAAGTCCAAGGGGATGGTGAATAGTTTGGGAGCCACCCCCCCTGGCGGGGGTTTGGAGGCAGTGCCCCCGTAGAGAAAATTTCGGAAAACAATGCCTTGTAAAATGTTGTAATTTCATAGTCATGACTTGGTCAATAATGGGTGATTTATGGGCCCATGGTATTGGGTGTTCCAAAGTATTTTCCCATGGTAATCACTCTTTAAAAGGAAGGCATTGTAATACAGCTGTGTATTGTATCATTGCAAATATCTCTATGATTGTGTAAGAGAGACTGTGTGAGAGAGAAGAGGAAGTTGCAGTGGATTTGCTGCAGGTTGTATCCCTTCATTTTTTGGATGGTATAAAATAAGGACTGGTAGTTTCTATGTTGACGCAAACCATCTTGGTTGAACCATGTTATATTGGTGTCTCTCTTGTAATGTGTTTTATGTGATTTATATTTGCATCTTGTTTATTGTTATTGCTCTGTGATCCTGTTTTTCTAACAATTGTTATCAAAGCCAAAGGTCTATTTGGCAGATAACCTCGCAGGAAAAAAGGGTTCTTGGTTCGAGTGGGAGCAATGTCGGAAGAAGGCAAGTTTAAGGTCGAGAAATTTAACGGCCAAAACTACCAGTTATGGAAGATGCAAATGGAGGACTATCTATACCAGAAGGATCTATTCCTATTGTTTGGAGGAAAAGAAAAACAACCGGCAACTATGAAGGACGAAGAATGGGAGGTTCTTGACAGAAAGGTAGTAAGGATTTTGATAGTTACTGTTCATACCATGGGATCCATAGAGAGAATAAATTCCCAGGAACACCACAATAAAATGGTGTATCAGAAAGGATGAACAGAATAATCATGGAACGTGCAAGGTGTATGAGATTGTATGCAAGGTTTCCCTTATAGTTTTGGGAAAATGTTGTAGATATTGTTGTTTACTTAATAAATAGAGGGCCTTCAAGTTCTTTGGATGGTGGTATTCTAGAGGAGGCATGGACAGGTAAAAAGGTAAACTGCTCTTTTAGGAGAAATTTTGGTTATGAACCTTTTGTCCATATTGATAAAGAAAATAGAACAAATATTGAGGCTAAATCCAAGAAATGTACCTTTTTTTTATAAGGGGTTGATGATTTTGGTTATCGCTTATGGGATTATGAAAATAACAAAATCATTAGGAGTATAGATGTGGTATTCAATGAAAAGGTCATGTATAAATATCAACTACAAGGAAATAAACAAGAAAAGGAAAACACAGAGTACACAATGCTTGATAAAATGAAAGAAAATGAAGCTCCAAAGGTGCCGGAAAATAAAGAACAATAGTATGTACCTACAACTCCTGCACGTGTTAGAAGATATAATAGGTTAAGTAAACCCCCTGAACAATTCTCTCCATCATTGTATTATTTATTGATGATTGATTCTCGTGAACTAGAATGTTATGAAGAAGCAATGCAGGTGGAAACTAGAAAGAAGTGGGAGCAAGGCATGAATGAGGAGATGGACTCATTGGTCAGAAACTAGACTTGGGATTTGGTTCAGTTTCCTGTTGATAAAAGAGAATTGTAGAATAAATGGGTTTGCAGGTTGAAGGAAGAATATGAAGGAAAGAAGTGGTACAAGGCCAGACTTGTTGTAAAGGGGTTTGCACAGAAGAAAGGTATATATTTTGATGAAATATTTTTTCTTGTTGTTAAAATGACTTCAATTATAACTATTTTAAGTCTAGTGGCAGTAGAAGATTTGCATCTTGAACAGTTAGATGTAAAAACAACCTTTCTCCATGGGGATTTGGAGGAAGAGATTTATATGCAGTAGCCATAGGGGTATGAGGTCAAAGGGAAGGAGAATTTGGTATGTAGGTTGAAGAAGAGCTTGTATGGCCTGAAGCAAGCTACAAGGAAATGGTAATTGAAATTTGACAGGTTTATGGCAGATCAAGGTTATAGTAGATGTCATGTTGATCACTGTGTTTATTTCAAGAGGCTAAATAATGGAAGATATATTATCTTGTTATTGTATGTGTGTGACATGCTTGTTGCAGGGTCTAACATGAAAGATATAAATGTGATCAAAAGGAAGTTAGCTAATTCATTTGAGATGAAGGATTTGGGTGCTTCAAAGAACGTCCTTGGTATGAGAATAACAAGAGACAAGAAAAATCACAAATTGACATTGTCTCATAATGAGTACATACAAAAGGTTTTGGAGAGGTTTAGAATGCATAATGCAAAACTAGTTAGTACACCTTTGGCCATCCATTTGAAACTAACTAAGGAGATGTGTCCCAAGACACATGAAGATATAGACTACATGTCCAGGGTTCCCTATTCATCAACAGTTGGTAGCTTGATGTATGCCATGGTGTGCACAAGACCATATATTGCACATGTGGTGGGAGTTGTGAGAAAGTATATGAACAATCCAGGTAAAGAACATTGGAAGGCAGTATAGTGGACTCTCAGGTATTTGAGAGGTACTACCACTCATGCATTATGTTTTGGAGGTTCAAACACTATTCTACAAGGATATGTTGATGCAAATATGGCAAGTGATAAATATAGTAGGAGCACCACCACAGGGTATGCCTTTACTGTAGGTGGAATGGCAATAAGTTGGTTTTTGAAGCTGCAAAAGGTTGTTTCACTTTCAACAACGGAAGCAGAGTATGTTGTTGCTACAGAGGCCAGTAAAGAGATGATTTGGTTATAGAGTTTCGTGGAGTAGTTGGGTAAGAAGTAGAAGAATAGCAGGTTTTGCAATGACTAAATAACTCATCCTTCCATTCTAAGACTAAACATATACAGCTCAAGTACCATTTCATACGGTCTGTTCTGGAAAATGAACTGTTGAAGCTGGAAAAGATACACACTAGCCAAAATCCTGCAGACATGTTAACAAAGGTGGTAACTAGAGAAACTGAGTTCCTACTTGGTTTTAGTTGGCCTTCAAGCATGAAGGTGAAGATGATGAATTTTCCAGATCCAAGGTTCAGAGCATAGTCCATCAAGTGTAGCAGTGGTAGAGTTGTTGTGATTAGTCTCCAAGTGGGAGATTGTTGGTTGTGGAGCCTGATCTTCCTTATTCAGAGGTCATGTTTCAACCGTGTCTGGATCCCATCCCATGATAGGGGGGGTTTGGGGGTAATTTCCCCCCAAAAATAATCGACATGGGGGGTCCAGGGGGGGGGGGGGGGCAACGACTAGTTTGGGAGCCCCCCCTGGAGGGGGTTCGGAGGCAGCACCCTTGTAGCAAAAATTTAAGAAAAAAAAATGCCTTATAAAATGTTGTAATTTCGTAGTCATGACTTGGTCAATAATGGGTGATTTATGGGCCCATGGTATTGGGTGTTTTCATAGTATTTTCCCATGGTAATCACTCTTTAAAATTAAGGCATTGTAATACAGTTGTGTAATGTAGCATTGCAAAGATCTCTATGATTGTGTAAGAGAGACTGTGAGAGAGTGAAGAGGAAGTTGCAGTGGATGTGCTACAGGTTGTATCCCTTCATTTGTTGGATGGTATAAAATAAGGATTGAAAATTTATGTGTAGACATATCCCATATTGGGTGAACCATGTTATATTGTTGTCTCTCTTGTAATGTGTTTTATGTGATTTATATTTGCATCTTGTTTATTTATATTGCTCTGCAATCTTTTTTTCTAACAACGATGTTGCTGACGACAATGATCTTTTTGTTATATGCATCAACATTGGTTCATTTAATTTCAAAAACACACCAATGTGTACTTACAATTTATCAAAAGAACTAATGTCATATTACCATACACACCAATTATTTTTGTAGCATTGACAATGTTGTTGTTGGAAACAATGTTTTTGTTATATGTATCAACACTGTTACATTCATTTTTTTTAAATAAATGGTTCTTAAATTTTATTAAAAGTACCAATGCGTATACTACTTTGCCACAAGAATATATTGTAACAATAACCTTGACATATCATTAATTCAAATGTTGTTTTCACCATTACACTAAACGATGTTTTTATAACATGCATGCAAATTTGTGTTGTTATCCAATAAAAAATAACCGGTGTGTAATAGAAATTCAAACCATTGTTTACTAAATTTATGAATTTTCTGCAATGTTCAATGAGTTCAAAAAATACAATGCGTCAATATGTTCATATTTAATTAACTAATTGTTTTTATTTTAATTGTAAGTGATCATCAAAAAATAAAATATTTTTTATAATAATATTGAATTTTGAATTTTAATTATTGTGTTTAGATATAATGATTTCATTAATTTGTTATATCGTCGAATTACATGTTTGTTCATTATAACAATGTAAATCATCCATATATTTAATCAACAATGTACCATTTTATAATATTGAACAATCGAATAGGATAAGAAACACATTTCATTATATATGAATAAGAGATCCTTTTTCATACAAAATGGGACAGCATAAAGGTACATGATAATCAAAATGCCAATATTTAATTGTTGCACTTATTGGTAATCATCATTTAACTGGGACAATCTGTCTAATACATTAAACAAAATGTATGATTTTCGCAGCTAAACATTTTAAAACAAACAACTTATAGTAATATTGAATTATATTAATCATCATTCTTCACTTCAACTATTGTCATTACTCAAGTTGGTTGCATGCTTCATTTGTAGGTGATATGTACTCAAGGGCTATCTAACCGAATGTTTTTTTTCATTGGCTTGATTTTGTTCCTCTTCTTCATTTTCCATGTACAAACATAGAAATAAAATGTGATGAATATATTTTGATTTATAATATAATATACCCGATTGTAGAAATAAAAAAGTGTACCATAAAATAAGATATTTATAAATAATATGCATTCTTTCAAATCCATTCATCATGCGATCTCTCAACAACTCTTATGTTCGCTCCAATCTATACTTTGTTTCCAGCAAGTTTTATAAGCCATGACAAATCATTGATATAATTAATATAAAGGTTTATTATTGTTCCATTAATTATAGAACGAGGGAACTAGAAAAACATAGCTACTTATAAGTCAATTCCTGCTAGCTCATTCAGTTAAGGTGTGGGTCTCGTATGCGAGATGACCCAGGTTCAATTCCCCTTAGGGGTGAACTAGTTGGGATGAGAAACCCCAAAATCCATCCAAGTTGATGGATGGTGTGGTATAGGATGGTGTGATCCTCGGGTGATTTTGATGCAATATATGCCCCTAGGTCATGGTTTCTCATACCAAATGCCACTCCTTCCAAGTGAGGGAGTTCGAGCAAAAACAAACATAGGTACTAACAAATTGTACAATTAACCTTTGATACTCCAACATATCATTACAACCCATAGTTAACTCAATGTCAATTAATTCTTCAAATGGCTCTTCTTTGTATTTTAATACCCATTATAAGACATCCATGGACAAGTGTACATTAATTAAAATATTAAGATCACAATAAATATGAAATCCAAAGGAAAACACAAATTCTCACAAACTTAGAGATCAACCATTTTCTTCTTCTCATTTTTTATTATGTGTTGAATGGGTTCCATTTTGTTTTTTTTGCAACAAAATAATTGAAAATCAATATTTCATGTGATAATAAAACTCCATATACATAAAAGAAAGAAAAAAACAATGATTATATCTCTTCAATGCATGTTGTTGTTGGAATGGCTCCTCCTACGATGCAATTATGTTCATTCTTTAACCATCTCCTTATACACAATTTTAGGCATTACATACATCTGATGCACATTGTTGTTGGGATGGGTCCTCCTTTTCAACGAAATGTGCATCATGGAAAACCCTCTGGACACTTCCCCTCATTTTGATGATGGTACCTGAGGTAAATTGCTTAGTTGTGATTTTGAAAACCTATTCTAGAAGGGACATTGAGTGAGGCCCACATTATCCACAAAGGAAACCAAACTAAGGACTTCAACCATGACCTTCTTCTTGCAATTCACAACACTCAACTACTAGAGCTAACCCACTGAATTGTTCCTCTTGCAATGTTATTATATTGTTCATTTATTTGACCATCTCCTTGTACATTTTTTTAGACACCCCTACTGGCATGTTTCGGATATCACCTTGATCATCATTTCGAATTTCCATAATCTTCTTGGAAAATGAAAAGCACAAATAAAACTTTTAATATTTATATGAAATTAAATATAGATGAAATATTAATTTCATATTTTTTGGAGTAGTATATACATATTATAGAAAAACATGTTTAGGCATAATCATTTTAAAATGATTTTTCTTTGCTATTGTATGTTTCTACTATTTTAATTCATATGAGTCTCATTGGCGATTGCTTTGGAAACACTTGTTGTAGTTCACATATAACTCAATTCTTGGAGTCATTAGATTGGTTTTTTGTACTATAAGTGGAAGCTACATCTATATGCTCCACTGTATATTATATCCCTCATAGTTTTATAAAACATTCCCCCCCATCTATTAACTTTAATCACCATTCCATATGAACTTGTTAATTTTAGCCTAATTTCACAAGAAAGATCACTGAAAGAAACACAATCACAAGATAGACAAATATTTACCCTGGGAAACCCTCATGGGGTAGAAAACCAAGCAAATCTTTCCTCAATATAGATAATCAACCAATACAAGATGTAGTCCCCAAACAAGAGATCCTTCTCCTTCTATGTAGACCTCTCTCTCTCCTATGCGCCAATCACAAGTGAGTGAATGAATGAGATAAATGAGGAACACACCTCCTCTATTTATACTCAACTCCTAACTGACTTTTCACCCTAACAGGGCCGACCTCTCCTAAGAGAGTCTAATAACCCCTAAACAGCTAACTCAGGGCCGACCTCACATGGGAGATCTAATAACCCTAGTCACCACACTCTCTCAGAGGAATAAACATCTCCGAATATACAATAGGGTCTCTACGGAGGAATTAAACATCTCCAGAATAATAAAGTACAAATATAATATTCTTAGAAGTTACAATATTTCAACACTCCCCCTTAACGAGAAGGATATTGTAACAACATCTGCAGGAGCAAGGAGTCATCAACTACATGATACATGATACATCTATAAATCATTGGAAGCTTTCTTCATACATCATCAGTAACTCAACCAGTTACTAGAACATCTTCAAGATCTTCAATACTGGATCTTCATCTTCTGCAACACTCAAACAGCTACAGCAACATCATCATCTCAATCAACAGCATCGTCATCTGGATCCTCTCGATCAACATTTGGATCCTCTCGATCAACATCATCAACATAGTAACATACTCTACAATGTACAAGATCCTATTACGGGATGATCAATCCCTCTCACTTTAGGACATAGGGCCAAGGATGATACAATCCTGATCCACTTACAGGATGATCAATCCCTCTCAATTTAAGACATCTCTCATGTCTATGGACGATGCAATCCAGATCAACTTACAGGATGATCAATCCTTATCACTTTAAGACATCTCACCATGTCTAGGGATGATGCAATCCAAATCAACTTACATGATGATTAATCCTTATCACTTTAAGACATCTCACCATGTCTAGGGATGATTCAATCCAAATAAACTTACAGGATGATTAATCCTTATCACTTTAAGACATCTCACCATGTCTAGGGAGGATGCAATCCAAATCAACTTACAGGATGATTAATCCTTATCACTTTAAGACATCTCACCATGTCTAGGGACGATGCAATCCAAATCAACTTACAGAATGATTAATCCTTGTCACTTTAAGACATCTCACCATGTCTAGGGACGATGCAATCCAAATCAACTTACAGGATGATTAATCCTTATCACTTTAAGACATCTCACCATGTCTAGGGACAATGCAATCCCAATCGACTTACAGGATGATTAATCCTTATCACTTTAGGACATGAGTCCAAGGACGATGCAATCCTGATCCACTTACGGGATGATCAATCCCTATCACTTTAGGACATGAGTCCAAGGACGATGCAATCCTAATCCACTTATGGGATGATCAATCCCTATCACTTTAGGACATGAGTCCAAGGATGATGCAATCCTAATCCACTTACGAGATGGTCAATCCCTATCACTTTAGGACATGAGTCCAAGGACGATGCAATCCTACTAGTCCTCTTAAACAAAGTCTAAGTATCACTCCATCGACCTCATCGTCGGAACAGATAACCTCATCATCGATACAAGTATCCTCATCATCGACACAAGTATCCATATCATTAATACATGTATCCTCATCAATACAGGTATCCTCATCATCGATCTTACCATCGATATAGTCAATTTCATCATCGATACAGGTATCCATATCGATACCAGTATCCAAATATCATCATCGACCATATCACTCCCCCTTTCGAGGAGGGTCCTTCTGAACTACACCAAGCTTGTCTCGGAAATACTCAAACTTTACTCGAGACAGAGTTTTGGTCAATATATCAACAACTTGTTCGTCAATGCTCACATACTCAAGCTTGATATCTCCTTTCTACACCATATCCCGTATATAAAATATTGGATCTCTATGTGCTTTGACTTATCATGGAATAGTGGATTCTCCGTCATCTTGATACAACTCTGGTTGTCACACAAGATCACAGTGGGGTCCATCTCTAAGTCAAACAATCCTGATAATAGTTTCCGAAGCCATATCACTTCACAATTAGCAGAGCAAGCAACTATATATTCTGCTTCAGCTATGCTGAGAGCCACACTAGACTGCTTCCTGCTAAACCACGAGATCATGGCAGATCCCAGACAATAACATCCTCCTTATGTGCTCTTTTTGTATGATACACTACCTTCCCAATCAACATCTATGTATCCATACAATCTAAAGTCATGATCTCCAAGATAATATAGACCAAAATCTATCGTGCCTTTTAGGTACCTCATCACATGCTTTGCAGCTATCAGGTGAACACGCCTAGGTTCCACTAGGTATTGACTCAAGGTGTTCACAGCAAAGCATATATCTGGCCCGGTATTCATCAGATACATCAATGACCCAATAATCTGTCTGTACAAAGTCACATCCACTAACTCTAAAGAGTCATTAGCTAACAGCTTCAAGTTGGAATCCATGGGAGTGGCCATGGCTTTGCATTCCAACATATCAAATCTTTTCAAGATTTCCACAGCATACTTTCCCTGGTTGAGAAAGATTCCTTCTAGGCCTTTCCAAACTTCTAGACCTAGGAAGTAGTGCATCAATCCGAGATCTTTCATCTCAAACTCTAAAGAGAGCTTCTTCTTGCACTCGATAATTTGTTTCTCATTTCCTGTCAGAAATAGATCATCCACATATAGCAACAATGTGACAGGTTTATCATCCATAACCTTTAGATAAAGATTAGGATCAGCTTTACTTTTGGTAAATCCCAAGCTTGTCAAGAAACTGTCAATTCTTCCATACCAAGCTCTGGGAGCTTGTTTTAATCCATACAAAGCCTTCTTTAGCTTACATACATGGGTTCTTCTATCTTCCACCTCAAATCCTTGTGGTTGTTCTATGTACACTTCCTCCTCAATCACACCATTCAGGAAAGTTGTCTTTACATCCATCTGGTGTAATTCCCACTTCATCATGGATGCAAGTGCCATGATGGTTCTAATGGAAGTGTATCTTGCAACCGGTGAAAATGTCTCTTCATAATCAATTCCCTCTTTCTAAGAGAATCCTTTGGCCACAAACCTTGCCTTATATTTTTCAATACTGCCATCCGCAGCATGCTTTATCTTGTATATCCATTTAGAGGATACCACACCCTTGTCCTTTGGTTTGGGAACTATATCCCAAACATCATTCTTCATTATTGACTGGTACTCCTTTGGCATTGCCTCTACCCACTCTTTCTTATGAGATGCCTCTTCATAACTAGTGGATTCTTGATCTACAAGATCACACATCAAATCCATATAGTTGGAGAATGACTTTGGTTTCTTGCTCACTCTGGTGGAGCCTTCAGGAGCTCCATACTTTTTTGCTCCTAGTATAATGTCTCTTGCCCATGCTGGATTTCTCTTTCTTGATATATTTAGAGTAGGGGGTTCTTGTGGTTCTATTATGTCATGGTCTTCAGGTGTTACATCTTCAGGGGTGGGTACAGCTTCTGTAATTCTGGAAGGAGCATCTTCCTCATATACTTCTTCATACTAGCACTTCCTAGATCTCTTGAGAGCTACTTCTTCATCAAATGTCACATCCCTGCTTATTTCCATATGATGGAATCCTAGGATGTAAATTCTGAATGCTTTGGATGCTTCACAATATCCAACAAATATTCCCTTCTTCCCAGAAGGATCCAACTTGGTCCTCTTTTCTTTTGGAATGTGAATGTATACTGGGCATCAAAATATCTTGAGGTGACTTACCTCAGGCTTCTTTCCTGTGAATACTTCTTCTGGAGTCTTGAACTCAAGAGCACTATGAGATAGTCTATTCTGCACATAGACTATTGTCCTAGCTGCTTCATCCCATAGACACATAGGTAGGTCTTGATCATGTATCATTGTCTTTACTGATTCCATAATGGTTCTATTCTTTCTCTTTGCAACACCATTTTGTTGAGGATTGTAGGGAGTGGTTAGTTCCCTCTTGATTCCAGCTTCTTTACAAAAGAATTCAAAATCCTTTGAAGTATATTCTCCTCCATTGTCTATCTTGAGTATTTTGATCTTCTTTTCTGAATGATTTTCTATCAAGGCTCTGAACTCCTTGAAATTTCCAAAGACATCATTCTTTCCTTTTTATAAAGTATATCCAAGTCTTTCTTGGATAGTCATCAATAAATGTAAGGTAGTATTCATATCCACTCAAGGATGTGGAGGGCATTGGTCCACATACATCTGAGTGAGTCAATTCCAAGGTACTCTTAGTTTTTGTTTCACTCTTTGGAAATGGGTTCTTGATATTCTTCCCTTTTGCACATCCTTTGTATGTGCCATCATGGTCAATCTGTAAGTCTGGTAATCCTATAACTACCTTGCTCACATGAGGTAGTGCTTTGTAGTTAATGTGAGCAAGCCTCCTATTCCATAGCTCACTTGGGATAGTGGCTTCATGAACAAGGGAAGCTTCTGGATGTCCCTTGAGTTTGTATAGACCTCCTTCCTCTTCACCAATAACAATTGCATCCTCAATTTATTTTCCTTTGGGCCACATGAGTACTTGCCCATCTATGAATGCAACCCTATAACCTTTCTTATCTAAAGCTGAGATAGAAATTAAATTCTTCTTCAAACCTAGTACATATAATATTTCCTTCATCTTCAATGGAGTTCCAGAAAAAAGCTTGTAACTTTCTTCACCAACTCCCTTGATGGGAAATTGATAGTCATCTCCTAGGGATACCTTCTGTGGATAGGTCTTCTCTTCAAGTTTTGAAAGAGTCTTCTTTTGTCCTGTCGTGTGCTTTGAAGCACCACTATCAATGAGCCATGTATCTTCTCCAGGTGTTACTACCCCAAAGAGTGTAGAGAAGAGAACATACTCTTCTGCATCTTCTTCTTCTTCTACTTTAGCTCTTTTCTTTTGAGGCCTTTCCTCCTCTTCTTCTTCACTATCATCTTCTGCTAGATGTGCTTGATATCTTTTGTGATGGAAACTCTTTTTCTTCCTTAGAGGACAATCCTTAGCAATGTGTCCTATTTTGTGACAAGTGAAACATTGGAATGAGGAGTAATCTCTTCTTTGATTAGTTCCTCTTTTCTTTTGAAATATTTTTGGAGGTTGAGACTCCATGTGACTACCCTTCTTGAAGTAGGATTGATTCCTTCTTCTCTTGGTGTGGGTGGCCAAGGCTTGGTCATCTTCTTTGAGCAAGGCTTCTCTGTTGGTAACCCTAGCTTCTTCTTGAATGCAATCCTCCCATACCACATCAAACTTCATACTTTCTTTTCTGGCACACATAGTTTGGATGAATGACTCCCAAGGTCTAGTGAGACCATTTAGAGCAGTCATGACTAGTTCATCTTCATCAAGGGTATCTCCAATGGCATCTAGTTGTTCCTTGAACTGGGAAACCCTTGAGAAATAATATTGAATAGATTCTCCTTGATTCATCTTAGTGCTCTTCAATTGAGCTCTCAGGTTCATCTTTCTATTGATGTTCTTTCCTTCATATATTCTGGAAAGGGAATCATACATTTCCTTCGGGGCATTCTTGGATGCCACTTGGGGAATCAAGTGGTCCTTGATAGAATCAGCAATGATTCTCTTTTCCCTAATCAAGGCCTTTCTATACTTCTCTTTGGCTTCATCTTCCTCAGGTTCTGCAACCTCATCTTTGATATATTGGACAAGATCATTCTCTTCAAGAATGAGAACAATCCTATATGTCCATGCTCGAAAATTCTCTATACCCTCTAGCTTGTCTTCAAGCTTAGTGCTTGGAGCCATCTTATCTAGGAGGTCACAGAAATTGAAGTTTCTCAAAAGATAGAATAACACTTACTAGGAAATGTGCTTGATTGAATTGAGATGACTAGTGAACTCTTCTTCTGGAAACTTCAACTTTTCACCCTTCAAATCTGATCAGCAACTTTCAGATCTGCAACAAAATTTCTAGTTTTATGGTGCATAGGTGCGCACTTTTTCTAGTTTACTGGTTTTCTAGTTTTTCTGGTCCAGAAGTCAAACTAGGGTTTGACAAAGCCCAGGGTTCTACCCACTTAAAAAGTTCAATTTAGGGCTCAAAAATTCGATTTTGAGGAGGGCTATCCAGCCATGCAATTAGAATCCAAAAATTCCAACATTTGTAAAAACCCTAATTTTCACCGGAGGAGGAGAGAGAGGTATTTTCACCTTGTGAAAGATGTCCTATTCAGGCTAGCTTTGATACCATGTTACGTTTAGCCTAATTTCACAAGCAAGATCACTGAAAAAAACACAATCACAAGATAGACAAAGATTTACCCTGGGAAACCCTCATGGGGTAGAAAACCCAGCAAAGCTTTCCTCAATATAGATAATCAACCAATACAAGATGTAGTCCTCAAACAAGAGCTCCTTCTCCTCCTATGCAGACCTCTCTCTCTCCTATGCGCCAATCAAAAGTGAGTGAATGAATGAGATAAATGAGGAACACACCTCCTCTATTTATACTCAACTCCTAACTGAATTTCCACCCTAACAGGGCCGACCTCTACTAAGAGAGTCTAACCTCTCCTAAGAGAGTCTAATAACCCCTAAACAGCTAACTCAAGGCCGACCTCACATGGGAGATCTAATAAACCTAGTCACCACACTCTCTCGGAGGAATAAACATCTTCGGATATACAATAGAGTGTCTATGTAGGAATGGAACATCTCCGGAATAATAAAGTACAAATATAATATTCTTAGAAGTTACAATATTTCAACAGAACTAAGGACCAATTCATCATAATTTACATCTTCATAATTTTTATCCTCTAAGGCCAACTTCCCCTTCCCTCACTATTGGTCCTTACACAGCATTCAACATTTAATGTAAAGTAGAGTGTTTGTAACATGTTAGTGACTATTCTTAAGTACATTATTACTAAAAATTCAAAGTTAAATTTCATCTTGATTACCTTTTGATTCACCCAATTCCTCTCTTTGGAACATTTCAATAAATATTTTATGCTCTTTTCCACTCGAATTGCAGACAATCTTATCGAGTTTCTTCAATATTTTCCTATGCTTGAAACACACAAACCAATACATGTTATTAAACCTACAAATAATTTTAAAATGTTAAATTTATACTAAAAATTCAAAGAACTTGCCTTGTTCCCTTTCTAGGATGCACTCCATCATTCTCACTACAAGAAGTATTTTTCCTTGAACTTTTATGACATTATCTATCAATAAAATCCATGCATTATGAAAATGTAGAAACTTTGAAATATGTTTAAAAAATAAAGTGAAGATTTTCATGCTATAAATGTTTTCAAGTTAATTGGTGTGCATGGCATAGTAATAAATATCGTTGCATCATACATAGGAACACACACCGACATCTATTTGGCCAAACCTTTATTTTAAATAGTAAAATAAACTTAGGCAGTGCATTATATAGTAATACAAGCACCAATGCATAGTTTTTGTATATTTTGCACTACCAAAACTGTAAACTATTTGAAATACAAACTATAACAGTGTTCCTAGAAAAAAGGGCACTAGTGAATTTTATTGTATAATGTGCACTGGTTACAGTAGATTAAAAAATGTCAATATCAGGTTTTGGGATCCAATGTAATAACTAGTCTTATTGCTATAGATACTCAATGTTCCATATACTGATATAAAAAGCCATTAAATATCCATTTCCTAGACGAAAAAATCTCATTGTGAAATATTAGAGAGGATGAAATCCTGATGCTAGAGTTTACAATCACATAAAATAGAAGGGGAGCAACAAAAAATCTAGGGTTTACAACACTAAAGGTAACTATGAAAACTCTATATTTTCATGATAATGCATTGTAAATATTAATATGAACCAAAAAAATTAATGAATTTTTACGAATAATCAAGGGAAAATTTGAGATGAATAGTAAGGAATTGCATACCTAAAATTTCTCGTTTGCAAAGTTGTATGTGACCTATGGTGATCCCTTACAAATTTGTCTCTCTAGAAAAAATTAGCCACTCCAAAGGCTTCCTTGACAAATATCTCTTGCACAAGTCCCCCATCTAACTTTTGGAAAAATAATGGAATAATGATTAAGGTTTTCTATTATAAACTCACTTAAAAAAAATGAAATTATCACTATTTTTTGGTTGGATATTTTATCTCATTAATGAGAAACTTGTGCATCGTTTTCTTTTTTTAATATTTTGGTTTCTGGAGTGTTTGTTTGAGATAATTAATTGCACCTATTCATTGCATTTGTAAAATGAACCAATATAACATAGACAAAGTCAAAATGCAAGTGCAAGCATCCACAATAAAAACTTTGTAGATTTTATCTTTCACGTATGTTCTTCCAGATCTTCATTTTCAATGTGTATCATAGTTTGAAGCATCGATGAGATGATTTTTGTTTGTATTAATACACCACTGTAGTTATTTGGAATAAACACACGATTTACATAAAAAAAATCCCTTTGAAAGACTTTTTTGAGTTAAAATGTTACATGCATCCCAACATTTCTTTTGGGAATGCAAACAAAAAAAATACATTACTTGATAGGAATAAACACACGGGTTACATAAAAATCCCTTTGAAAGTCTTTTTTGAGTTAAAATGTTACATGCATCCCAACGTTTCTTTTGGGAATGCAAACATAAAAAATACATTACTTGATAGGATACAAATCATGATTAAACTATCACCATATACTTTGAAAAAAGGTTTTCAAAAGCTTATTTAAAGTTATATTGTTATATGTTTCCAAAATTTTCTTTTAAGAATGTAGACACATATTGATTGTTGTTTTGACTCATATGTATGGAGAATAAGTTTTAATATCAAATGGACAAGTCTTCAAATTCTATCTCATTCCATATTGTTCAAATTTCGTTACATTCTTTCTTTCCATTTGCAGTAAATGCATATGTTATTTATATTTGATCATGCTTTACTTCACCAATTGTAACATGCCATCTTCCAGCCACCATCGTTGACTAATGGTAATTCATTGTGAAATGAACTTGTTTTATGACACCCAAATAATATGTGGTTGTTAAAAATGCAAAGGGTTGAAGGAGAATGCTTGGTGTGTCATATTGTCCCATTATATTAGTAATTGACTACACAAAGTTGATGGTCCACTATGGTAAAAAATCTAATAGGTGATATAGAAAAGACATGTAGGAACACTTCCATATGCTCCTTTTTTTAAATGTTGGAAGCCAAATCAACTGTGTTTCATCTTAAATTTACCAACATGTTTTCTTTTATTGATTTAATTGATATTTCTAGTGAGACAAAGTATGATGTCAATACCACCCAAAACATCTCTACCAGGAGATCCAAGAAGTTGTACAAGCTAAGAGAAAAAATATGCAAGTACACACCAAAGTTGGTTCAATTGTTGGAGGGTAGCATTGAATTCTCTCTTCATGTGCGTCTGCAAAGTAAATAACAAACATGTTAAAACCACACTTTGTATGGAACTTGTCTATATTCCCTGTATGTGCTAGATGTTGGAACCAAATTTTCTTTTGTGCTAATAATTACATGATTTTCAAGTCTAAAATTGATGCTGCAAAACTTGGATTATTTATCCTTTCACATGTATTCATTCCTCCCAACAATTAGTAGGATCTATGCCATTTTGTGGTCCTTTTAATTGGATTGTTCCTCAAATTAACAATTTGCACTAAATAATGAGTACCTACAACTATTTATGAACCCTACAATGTTCCCATGAGTGCATGGATAACCGTCAAGATGTAATAGGTTCTTTCTATTATGCCTCTGGAAACTGTAACAAGCAGAACTTGTTATATATTGATGGTCATCCATGCACTTGTGGAAACATTACACGATTCATAAATAGTTGTAGGTGCTCGAAATAGTGCTCATTATTTCGAGAAAATGGTCCATTTGAGGAACACTCCAATGACAAGGGTTTTTTTATGAAAAGGAAAGCATCTAGATTTGTTGGTGTGCATGATATCCATAGTTTGTATCCCAGTGATAATTTTTTAATAAACTATAATATTCGTAGACTATCAACCACTTTTCAAAGATGCCTTGCATTAGGAGTATCTTTAGATGTCCCCTTAGGGCATAAGAAAAATATCATTGAATAATTGTATTTTTTATTTTCAATGGAATTAATGTAAATATATTTCTTAATTCAAAATTTGTTTTATAAAGTGGGGTTGAATTTGTACTATTGGGAGAAAATTCCATGCTTCTAATAATCATTTGGTATAATGTTTGAACAATATTAAATGCACTGTGTTTACTAATATCATCTATGTATTGTTCATTATTTTTGCAATCAAAATTATAATGATGAGCAACATGTCCACCATCTATCATTGCAACCCACTACAATGTCAAATCAAGAGAAGTCTACTAAATGAGCACAACTTAGAGAGGAAGTATAAAAAACATGCTTGAATCAACCACCTATTGGATTCACACTATATTTCAATCCACCGATTCAAAATGTCCATAGTAACACTAGTTATTCACATGTTGGGGATGAAGGCAATTAATTAGAGGTTGGTATGGATGATTTCTTATGGGATACTAGTGCCATGGATGTAATGTTGTTACATCAATTCTAGCAAGATTATCTAGGGGATGATGCTCATATCATAGATACCTTCTTTGAATGCCTAAAATATGTTTCCACCACCCCTCTCGTTGGACATGGTTCAAAGTATGCCCAACTACAGACAAAAATGTTACTATACAACTTGAAATCAATGTATCATATGGAAGACATATGTTTCTTAGCAAATATAAATGTTATTATACAACTTGAAAGCAATCTATGATATGTCAGATACATGTTTCTCATCGCTTTTGAGGTGATTGACCATTAATTCCCTTATATTTTGAGGAATTTTGTCACACAATCAACATTGAAAGGGGTCGATTTTATGCATGCTCGATGATAGTGTATATTTATATTGCAAAATAGTTGCAATTTTCTCAAGTAGTGATACTACATTGCCTGACAGTTGTGAAGAGGAAAAGAACATGTTGAAAAGGTTGGGTGTTGAGTACATATTATATCATACATGTTTGAATGATTGTACTCTATGTATATGTGAATATGTGGAGGAAGATATATGTTTAAAATGTGGGCATGATAGGTACTAGAAATTTAAAAAAAAAAGAGTAAGACACATGGTCCTCCTCATAATATATTGAAGTAGTACATGTCTATAATCCCAAGGATTCAAAGATTCCTTTGTTGCAAACAAATAGCCTTGTTGTAGGGTTCGCATGTCTTGCACAAATGTGAGCCAGGAGTTATGTGAACCTCAACAGATTCAATAGCCATGAAGCATATAAGAGATACATGACCCATTAAATTCAAGGATGAAGTATGAATCATTTGATTGAGCATAGCCATGGATGGAGTTAACCCCTATTTCCTCCAAAATAACAACTATTATGTTTGGTTGGTGGTAGTTATCAATAATAATACCCTCTCATGGTTGTCGATGAATAATAACATCTTATGTTAGCTCTTATAGTCCTTGCCAAGAATACAAGTGAAAAAGATGGATGCCTACTTGCAACCATTGATCAATGTAAGCGATTATAGGAAGGGATGCTTGTATACAATCTATCAAGACCCATCCCAATGAAGAGGTTTTTTACATTGTATGGAAGATGTGCATACACCACACATGATTATCTACGATTAGGAGTTTTCTCTAGTAAGCACGTTGATTGATTTGTTTATATTCTTAACATTATTTTGGCATATTTAATTTGGTGCAATTATCTTCTTTGACGCTAATGTGCTCTATATACAATAACATTGTAGGTCTTGTAATAAGAGGGAATCATGGATGAAAAAATTGTGGACCTTCTATAAATGATAGGTGGTCTAACCACCTAATAAATCCAATGTATGATTTCTCGAGGGTATTCCTCCTAGAAGACCACCCTTATAGAAGAGAAACATCTACTTTCAATGGTAAATAAAACGTGGAGACCTAAAAAATGAGACCAACTGATTGGCTTAGGGAACCTAACATAGAGAAGGAGAAGGGGATTGCAAAAATGTTTGATTCAAATAGGGAACCTATGTTGGATGATCCTAAAAATTTAGACACTTATGTTGAGAAAAATCCTATTGGGATGAAAAGGAAAATTGTGTTTTATGAGCCTCCATACTAGGAGCATCTTAAAATTGTCCACTTACTATATTCCATACATATATTTAAAGATGTTTCAACTTCTTTATGGAGGCACATATCATCAAAAAAATATGACACACTAGGCATTCAGAGTGATCTTATTTATGTTAGGATATTCATATACTCCATCCTAGTCCCACCAGTATTTTGATCCTTTACATTTTCAATCATGCATGCACTTTTAGGGTTTGCATGCATCATTAGAGTTTGCATGTATTTGCATGCATTCTAGTCATCAGTCCAGCACCTAGCCCTCAATTAGCCAGCCCCCGAGAGCTTCTCACTAATCAGTTTTAGCCCTCCAATTGCTTAATGCGCCCTTCTTCCTTGATTTTAGGAAGCAACTCGCCCTTCTTCACCTACCAATCCAGTTGTCAATTAGTTACACTCAGTTACACCTACCAGACTCAGTTTGACTGATGGTTGATAGTTACTTGAGCATTGATGACTCCATTGATGATGATGAAGACTTCCAGTTGTGCTCCGATGATACTAGTTGTGCTTCGATGACACTCCAGTGATCCTTTGATCACTCCATGAAGGCTAATTCGAATTGCCACCTTATGCATTCGAATTCCTCATGCATTGTACTAATTATTTGTCCATATTTTGATTAATTAATTAGTGTGTGTGAAGTATTTTTGCTTCTATCCGAGTTCTACTGTATTATTATTTTGTTGCTCATTATACTACATTGACCACTCTTCTTCTATTTTCTTGCTTAATCAATTACTTTCTTGTGAGGTATACATCATCTCTTAGATCTGCTGTGAAGATTTTCACATGGTATCAGAGCATGTTGAGAGTACTGTTTATCTCCATTCTTGAGAGTTTTTTGCAAGTTATTATCCAGATTTCGAGTGCAGCAGTTTCTGCATTTTTGCAGCAGTAGCAGTTGCAGATATTCTCTATTGTTTTTGCAGGTCTTCTACAACTTCAATGAATTCAGAAGAAATCCCTCCTCTTTCTCCACTCAACTATGATGAATGGAAACCGAAAATGATAGCATACTTGAAGAGCCATGATCTCCTTGACTGTTGTTTTGAAAGAGAGTTCGAATCTTCTGAAGAGAAGTTTATTGGTTAAATAAAGGTGACATAGCCTTTGGATCAATGATTGATGCTATGCATGAATGGATGTTATATAACCTCCCTGATTTTTCATCACCAAAAGAGCTATGGGCTCACCTGGATGTAATATTTGGCAGGCATAATGAAGGGATTGGTCCAAACCCATTCGAAAGCAAGCAAAGTGATGCATTCGCTCCCCTTGATGATCTCTCAGATCATGAACCAGTATCATCTCATATTGAAGTTGTTCACAAAGAACTTGCAGATTTTCCACTCATGCTCCAACTTTCTTCTCTTTCTGTGCCAGCTCACACTCTAGATATTGCAGAAGGTCCTAAATCCTCTCTTGCACCAGAGTCTGTTGGTTTGCATCATGATCACATGATTATTTCGGAGATAAAATCAGCTATTGGAGGTAATGCATTCACTCCTCTCAAGCAATCATCTCTTATTTACTACTGTATGATCATTAGCACATGCTTTCAGAAGGTTATTGAAGAATATGGCCATTGCAACCCGCTTGAGATAATTTCTCATGCATCCATTGGTTTTGATCTCACCTCTTATGGTTCAAAGGAGATCTCAAGAAACCATTGCCATTCGCTTGGGATAATTTCTCATGCATATGATAGTTTTGATCTCACCCCTGCTGGTTCAAAGGAGATCTCAAGAAACTATTCGTCAAGTCTTAAATCTGATTTGGATTTCAAGCAATTATTATTTGATGGTTCTTTTTGGCATAATCTCACCCATGATGGTTCGAAGGAGAAGACAAAAGACTATCTGCATATTCATGATTTTGATCCTACCTCAGCTGATTCGAATCACAGGTTCAAGGATCATCCTCATACTTTTGGATTTTTTCTCATCACATTCGATCTGAAGAGCAAGTACAAGCACATGTTTTTTGAGCATGATCCACTTCTTCCCAAGAAGAAGATACCTCCAGACATATGACCAAGCATCACACCTGCTTGAGTTTGGAGTATTTATTTTTTTTGTGTGCCTTACAGTCTGTTTTTTGAGGAGGGGGTATGTTTCCCATGAAATTTTCCCACTTCCTTGGTTTATTGACTGTTATTATTCATTGTATTGGGTGACCTTTGGTCTTAGTTACCAGGGCCCAGGATGGATTAAGGGGGGGTGTTAGGATATTCCTATACTCCATCCTAGTCCCACCAGTATTTTGATCCTTTACATTTTCACTCATGCATGCACTTTTAGGGTTTGCATGCATCATTAGGGTTTGCATGCATTCCAGTCATCAGTCCAGCACCTAGCCCTCAGTTAGCCATCCCTCGAGAGCTTCTCACTGATCATTTTTAGCCCTCCAGTTGCTTAATGCGCCCTTCTTCCTTGATTTTAGGAAGCAACTCGCCCTTCTTCACCTACCAGTCCAGTTGTTAATCAGTTACACCTACCAAACTCAGTTTGACTGATGGTTGACAGTTAGTTGAGCATTGATGACTCCACTGATGATGATGAAGACTTCCAGTTGTGCTCTGATGATACTAGTTGTGCTCTGATGACACTCCAGTGATCCTTTGATCACTCCATGAAGGCTAATTCGAATTTCCACCTTAGGCATTCGAATTCCTCATGCATTGTACTATTTATTTGTCCATATTGTGATTAATTAATTAGTGTGTGTGAAGTATTTTCGCTTCTATCCGAGTTCTACTATATTATTATTATGTTGCTCATTATACTGCATTGACCACTCTTCTTCTATTTTCTTGCTTAATCAATTACTTTCTTGTGAGGTATACATCATCTCTTAGATCTGTTGTGAGGATTTTCACAATTTATTCAAATACTAAAAATAAACATTAGCGAAGAAATGAAGGTAGACGAGAGATGAGTATTTGTTGGTATTTTAAAGAAGTTGATATCCTTTTGATATTGAAGAAAGATTATCTCTCTTTGGTGAAGGATGTTCTATTGAGTGTGAATATGCACTCTTTGTATGGGTTGAATCTATGATGTTGCTTCACTGTGCAAGAAAACTTGTTGGTGTTTAAATCACATGACCATCTAAACCTTCTAAGTATGTATGCCAAATACATGCTTCTTTTTCTATAGTGTAGATTATCATACACTATACACCCATAGTGTAATATGGAAATTAATTTTGTATGTGTTTATTTTGTAGTTCTATTATCCTTTTCTCATATGTGGGTGTTTGAACCCTAACTTCCTCTAGGACCTACAACATGCCATATATAAATTATCTTATGATCACATCAAAGAATATTGATGTGGCTAGCATTTCATGGTGGTTTTGAGATATTGTTGATAGGACCTACAGCATGCCATATATAAATTATCTTATGATCACATCAAATAATATTGATGTGGCTAGCATTTCATGGTGGTTTTGAGATATTGTTGAAATTGCTTGTATGTTGGGAAGGAACTACCCACAAGTTTCATGCACTTGCAAGTCCATCTTCCAATTCACTTAGTTGATGAGGTTGAATTAGCTAGGGTGATCTCATGTTATTGGATGTTCTTCTTAGAGAGGTACATGAAAAAAATTGAAGGGGTTTGTTTGACAAAGGGGAAATCTCAATGGGTCGATGGCAAAGGCCTAAACAATATATGAGTCATTATATTATGCTAGCGAGTACATCAAGCAAATTGACGACACGCCGAGTGCGTTGGTTTTGGATGGAAAATAGGATGAGAAAAAAAGGGAATGGGAGCTACTCCAAATGAACAAAAAAGAATCCATGATAAAGAGTAAGTCACTTATCTTTTGTCAATTTTCTACAAAGTAATTATAAACACCAAACTTGATAATATATATTTTATCTTATACTATTTATTTTGATTTCATTTATATATTAATGAAATAAAAATTTGATGCCATCAATGAATTTGTCTTTAAAACACGGAGGAAAAGCAACCATGGGTTCCATTATATGAAGAGAAAAGAAGGAAAGGGTACAGTGACAAGAAATAATTTAAATTGTTGAATGGTAAAAATATGCCTTATCTTTATAATTTAAAATCAAATATGCTAAGATATATCCCAAAACTTGGGTGGTTGACTAAATCAAAGAGAAATGTGGCATGTTCAATCATTACCCATGTGATGAATAGGATGAACTAAACTGAGGGATTGCTGCAACTATTCTCTAATAATATATTTGAGTACATTGTTCAATTTGTAATATGCATTTGAATTTTAACATGTATTACATTTTTATTAATGCTCGAGTTATTAGACATATGTGTAATCATCCCTTATTTACATTTTTACAAGAGCATTTGTTCACATCTATGTGAGCATATGAGATCACATAGATCCAAAGAAGCAGAAGAGCATATATAGTATTGTGTGCTCATGTGGAAAAACTTATATTGGAGAGCTAGGTCATTCGATTTAGGTAAGACTTAAGGAGCACAACGCAGACATAATGTATAATCATCATAATAAATATTCCTTGGAAGAACATGCTCACAGCTCAAGCCAATATATCTATATAGAAGACACCAAGTTAATTGCAAAAGAAGATCACTACAAGAGAAGAAAGATTCACGAAGCAATTGAAATAGAGAAGTTTCTTATTAGTTTAAATAGGGACGATGGCCTAAAATTAAGTGAGCGTTGGCGCCCCATTATTCAACTTATAAAAAGAAGTAATAATAATATGGGAAGTTCAACCACCTCCCAAGAAGGTAATGAAGGAACATAATCAAATATAAATAGTAGTTGCTATTCCTTGCCATAATTTGAGATCCCTTTCTCTTTCTGAAGATCCCAACTATGAGCTCAAAATGTTGAGAGCAATAAAACCCTAACGCAATGATCCTTCTATTTTTTTAAACTACCATGCATATTCATCATGGACAACATACGGATATCGTTTTCTCATTAAGCATATCGACAATGGACATGTCACACTAGATTAGGGAGTGGAGGTTGTTTGACTAATCTAGTCATGCTAGCCATCGTGATCGGGAACTAATCAAGGGGAAGTTAGATTACGTTGGAAAGCTTCAAGAGATCATGAAAGTGGACTCACCATCTTTCCAGTGTGTTATTTTTAGGTGCAAGTGGTGGAATACCTTTGACCAAAGTAATTTAAAGGAAGATTGTGATAGTGGAATAATATGTATAATCTCTAAGATCATGTGGAATGAAACTAAGGATCCTTGTGTTTTCCCAAAACATTGCAAACAAGTGTTCTTTTAACCTTGATGTGTTTGATAGGGATTGGTGGTTCATACTAAGATAATATTTGAGATCAAAATATCTTTTTGAGAACAACAATGTTATAATGCCAAGTGAGGAAGATAATCAAGGTGATGATGATAATGAGTGATATGTACATGTTTTATTTTGGCATTTATATTATAGATGTATCATTTTATTATTGTTATTTATAATTGACCAATTATTCAGTTTATGATGTTGGAAATGAAAAGTTAACAACCATTTACAACCATTATATTAAAAATAAATAAAAAATTACAAACATAAAAAGTGGTTTTGATATATATTTATTATCAATATCAAAATATATCGTTGCAATTATTTATATTATATATTTCAAATATTATATATTTTTCATTAGCTCATTTATTTTAATTATTTGTTTGACATGAAATCATATGTGTCAAGTTGCATTATGTTTATTACAACACATAACATTATTCCATCTACTGTAATGTAAATGACATGTTCCATAGTTACTATACATGTCTCATTACAATGTATATTGTAATTTTTTTAGTTCAAATTACTTTAACATTAAATTAATTTTTTTATGTAATGTTAATGCATATATTAATATTAAATGAAATTTTTAAAAATTAAAAATTATTTGTAAAATTATATTTTATATTTTATAATTGATGTTTAGTTTTGATTTTACAGTTTTTATGTTGTTTAAAAAAGAGTCAGCAAGAAAACAAAGTCAATTAAAAAATAAAAAAGTTCAAAAGTTCATAGAACTAGGTATTGAGAGTACTATTGCTTGATACAATTATTTATATCAATGTTTCTTTAGTTATACATATCAATGTTATGCATATTATTGGTTTGCAATTCTAATTATTTTTAGATTAATCTTCTTCATGTAAATTGAGATAAAATATAATTAAATTTCAACTTGAAAAAATAATTTTACTATTGACTTTTATTATTTAGGAAAATTATATTTATTTGTCACTTACGGAAATAGAATTTGGGCAAGTAAGATAACAATCCATCCCACAACCATTTGATATAGACCTAATTGACACAAGATGTGAAGTGATTATGGTAAGAGTTTATTAAATTCCATAGAAATGTCAAATCCATGTTAAGAAAAATGTCCATATCATGAACAAAATGCTTCATTACTCCATGTATTGAGGTTTCATAACATCAAGTATTATTTACGAAACATGGCTTGGCTCACAAGATTATTATTGCTTGAAATATAAATCATAAGTGGTCAATATTCAATACTTTCGGAAATAATTTAAATGAACTAGCACATACATAAAATCTTTAAGTTATCATGATGGTTTCTCTTTCCAAAGGTATCATGAAGTTGCAGGTTTGTTGTGACTCATAGTTGGTTGTGGACTGGATGAGATTGAAATGGCCACCCAAGAATATTTATCTCCTTGCTATATATGAAGAATTGATTCAAATTGCAGGTGTTAGTCCCAAATACGTTCTAAGGATGTATTTAGAACTGTGCCTCGGCATCAATATGTTCCATTGTTTTATCTTTTTGAAACACTTAATCCAGAATCATATTATTGATAGTCAAAATAATGATAAACAAACTTGATATAATGTGGGAAGCACTTCTGATATGTCAGTATAAACTTGAATAAATTGTGTTGATGGAATGGCATGAGAGAAGGTACTTGGTTGAAAGTAAATCTTTATCTCATGTATACAGAAAATGTACTGAGCCGTAGGAATTCAATAGTTTATAACAAAATGATAACAAAATAGAACCCAATCCTTATGAGAATGATGCAACCAGATCTTTATATTATGAATACTTCACAACATAAATAACCCATAAACAATAGTTGAATCAAATATCAAATTAAGGAGTAATCACATAAGGACCAGTGTTAACTTTACCAATCATAGAAGACATATGAAAATAGGTATGAGATTACAAAGAGAAGAAAATACTAACTGCACACATCAAAGTTTTGAATCCACAAAACCAAGATAAAGCTTGAAGGTTCTTTCTCATTTCTTGATCAGGCTGAAATCATCCAAAGTTATACTTCTTACAAAAAAAAGTCGATCCTTGGCCAGATTGCCTTTATCAATATATATAGCCTCTATGGGCTTTACAAAATTTACACAAAATCTGTTATAGCCCAGCAACTTTCAATGTTTCGGTTATTATAAACAAAATCGGTTACAACAAGAGTCTAGTTGTCAAACTTGTTGATGACTTGTTGGAAGAGGAAACTGAGGTCCTCCTTGCTAAGGTGGAGGAATGTTTTGTTGCCCTGAAGAAGTTCCAACGGCTAGTTGTGCCATTGAAGTCCTTTCTAGTTGTTGCACCTGTAGAAATCTTATGATATTCTTCCAATCTTTTCCCATAGGATATTGGAAAACCCTTAGCTCCCTGAGGGACATGTCTAGCTCAGAATAATTTGCAAAACTGGGCTTTGGTAGAGATTTGAAAAGGGCTTGGAGGCTGTTAAGCATCTCAAAATTAGTGTGAATCCTATCTACAAATGTTCGGCCACTTAGCTCTTGATGAGTGTCTGTTAGGTGAACTTCATAATTCCTTGCGTCTAGTATCATGGAATTGTAATGATTTTTTTGGTATAAATATCCATGTCATCCCCAAAAATATGGGAGGCCAAGTGGGATAAACTATTTGAATAAGTCCTTGAATGAATGAACATCTTGCTTCAGCTAGGAAGCCATGTCAGCAACATTCTGAGCCATCAATCCTTTTGTAATCATTTTATTTGACTCCATGATTACTTTTGTCCTGGCTCATATGGCATACGCTTGGAGCTCATCGAAGCTCTTCTCATTCAATAAATCAATGATAGCCTTGGCCAGATCTGTCTTTTTATTCACGTTGTTCAGGATTGAATGAGCGTCTTGAGTGGCGGCCTCAGTGATTTCCCATTCCTCTTGAGACACAATGAAATGGCGGCGTCTCCACTGCATGGTTATCAAGGCTGCTACATGTTTCCAATTTGTGAACTTAGCACTTTTAAGTAAAGGCTTACCTTTTAATCTTCTCGATAAGTCCTGGACATCTTTCTGGAGATCCTCTTTAGACTGTTGTAGTTATGAGATGGCTAGGTCCCTTTTATCCAATTTTTCGCTCATACTGTTGAGCTCATCACACTTGGATTTTAGTTGATCCAACGCCTAGTTCAATTGGGAATCCTTAAGGCTCATCTCTGTGATCGCCTGTGCAAGTTTTTCAGTAGGGTCTGTCGAAGAGGAGACTTGTAAAATTGCGGCCTTTTGAAGGAGGATGTCTTGATTCTACTTTTTGAGCTCGTTCAGCTCATTCTCTAGGGTGATGATTTTCTCTTTAAGCGCTTGACTATTGACCAGGGATTTTTCCAGCTTAGACTGTATCGCAAATACTTCGGTGGTTTGCGAATGCTCAACTGTGGGAATGCTGAGCTTATTTTTTAGTCCAGAAATATCTTTTTCTTTTTCTTTTAGCATGGCTTGAACCAAAGCTGATTGGGATTTTGAACCAATTTTACAATCTGTTGCTCTAGGTCAACTATATTTAACTACTTTGATTTATTTGATGACTTCTCATTCTCCAGTTGCTTCTCCAGTCTTTGGACAACAGCTTGTAGCTTGTTGGTGCTCATGGTATATTTCATCACTCCTTTGTATACTCCTTCACCAGTTTATCGGTGAAGTTCCATGATATCCTTAGAAGTGAATGCATCTAGATTGACAGACACCTGGGTGGTTTTGAAGTTAGAGGGCACTTTCTTTCCCCCATGCACCAATGGCTCTAGAATTTACATCTTTAGGGTCCCTTGCCTCAAATCTGGTGTAGACAACATTATGGACTGTTGTCCCATCTCGAGCTCCTTCTTTGGGAACAAAGTCTTTTGGAGATCAATATTTTCATCTTTGATTTGGGAATATAACCCGAACAATCTTGATTTAACATGTGAGGTTGTGACCAAAGCGCCTTCTGAGGATAGTGTCTCCTGCTTTTGAGGCCAGGCTGTAGATGGGAAATTCTCTAGGATGATAGGTGCTAAAGAGGTGTGCGTTGGCTTCACTTTCGATGTCGCGCTGGATATATTTTCAGATTTGGATCTTTTTGCTTTTGATCCAACGCTCCTTGATTTATCTTTTTCGGCCTCATAGGTCGGCTTCAGTGTGCTCCTCTTTCCCAACGTATCCACTTTATGCAACGTGGGGATGACTGGTACCCCCGTGTCCTGGCTTGGATCCAATGATACTTTGCTCTGATCCCAACTGTCTAAGTTGGAAATCTTTTCCAACAATGAGTGTGGCTCATGGAGGTAGGTTTCTTCTTTAGCAGACTGTCTCTTATGCTAGATGATCCCTTTAGGATCATACTTGCATGTAAAGCTTACTGGGAAACTGAAAGCAGCTAATAGTTCTTCAATTACCTTCTGAGTGGATATGATTCTTACTTTGAACGGTCCAGCTTCATTAGGGACTTTGAAAGTCCTAGCACTATTTCCTTTGATGAAGTGGACGTCATCACAATTAAATATTTGGAGGATGTACTCCAAAGCGAAAATTATGGGAGTCACGAACACTGGTAGTTTATAGGGAGTAAGTTCTGCTCCATACACATGAATATCGGTATGTGCCTCAAAACAAAACCAATATCCAATAGAGTCACTTGGATTTAGCTGGAGCAACTGCTTGCACTCTGGAAAAACTCTCGGGGGGGGGGGGGACAATTGAACAATAGTATATATATTTTGGCTATGACAACGTCTACAAACACAGAGAAACCTTCATGTGGAGGGGAAGGAATGATTGAATTTTGAAGTTCATCTCGGCTGAAGAAATCCTTGTTGTGATAGATAATCATATATACGAGAAGAGAACTATATCTGAACATATTCCTAGATGAAAAGATTTTAAACTACAAGTGCATAGAATAGGAGAGAAAAGATGACAGATCTAACTTTATAGGGACCTCTTGCTGAGATAAATTTATGAGGAAGAGGAAACCTAAGGTGACATCGTCAATTACCAGGTCATGGTCATATACGAGAAATTGGCATATCATGGATAGTACTGGTCTGGATGAATCTGAGAATACTTCCAGGCTGAACATTGAATTGGTACTGGGAAAGTTGGCCTCTAGTGGTATTATCATACGGATGAATGTATCTCTGCTTTCTGATGATAACTCTCGAATCTTTCCTGCCAAGACTTCTTCATCGAACTGCAGACTGGTGGCGCTTTCCTCGGGTTTGGTTAATTCCATGATGAGCTCTTTAGTGATCAGGCAGATGAGTGATCCCAATCTAGACACGACCTCTATTCTCTCTGGAGCATATCTCTTAGTGCACCACTGTACCAGTTCTAGGAAAGGTCTGGCCTGCGATAAAACCATCTTTTCCAACCCAGAGCTCCATAAATTGAAAAGGTATTTCCCACTCTTGGCCTGCTCCTCGGCTTCCCTGGATAATTGATGAAGGTTGGGGAAAGAAGATATTGGATCGTGAATGTCAAAATGTTCATCACCGAGGTGATCTTCTTGGTTGAAAGCTGTCGATTTTGAGGGAGATGTCTCAGGAATAGGATTAGAAGCCATCACGACGCTGGTAGGGCAGAGAGAAAGGTGGTGGATGCTTAAATTGGGCTGTGAAAAGGATGGCGTGGATACTGGCAGCGGAGTAGCTCTGAGTGAATAAAGGAAGATTCCCAGCAAAATATTTGAAAGCGTATTTATAGGGAAGAATTTGAAAATGGCGGGTTTTAATGAGGGGTGGACGTGGCACTCGAAGATTGATCCTTTATGTAAGAGGCATGTGGCTTTAAATGCAAGGGGAACGTTTACTTTAAAACGACGGTGGCAGTGAACGTTAAATTAAACTTTAGTGGATACGTCGAGGAAGAGAGACAGGGAAAAACAACTGAGTGGTTTCAGGGATAAATATAAACGGTTCAGGGAGACCGCTTTTCGGGCCCTGAATGAACATGAGTCTACCACGTGGATATGGTGGTTTTCATTCAGGGCCGCGTCCAACGCGTTAAAATTTGAGCTTTTAGCGGATCATGAAAGCAGGATATTCGTTGATCGCTCTCCGCATCGCTTCGATATTTTTTTCCGGCTAGGGAAACTTTATGAGCTGGGACCCTTTTCCCTGACAGCTTATGTTCTAACGGCTCTTAGATGTATTACCATGGTGACGGTTTTTTATTGTTTTCAAGGCTTGTGAAAATCGGTTTAGGGAGACCTCTTTTCGATCCCTGAATGATCCTGAGGCCGACACGTGGCCTTGGCGGTTTCTATTCAGGTTCGTCCCGAGCTCAATAAACATCATGCACTTCAGGCCCATAAATGAGATATTCGTCGTTGATTTGTTCCAGGCCTCCATTTCGTTTGAATATTAACTTGATTACTCAACAATCAATCATTTCTAATATGGGCGACCGACCTTTCCTTCCATCCTCCCGCGGAAAACGGATTTGATCCTGATTAGAAGGCTAGCTTCGCTTGTGATCTGTGGTATTGTCTTCATCTGACTCTATCGCAAATATTAGTACTAACAACAGGTAGGTTGCAATCCACCAGTTTTCATTACATTTTCAGAGAAAGGAATTCACATGCCGACTAGTTGTCCAAGCAAGGCCTTGAGGTGGTTGAAGGTACATGGCATCAGTGGGAACATACCAATGCTAATATCACGGAGCATGATCTAGGTCTATTACCTGGACGACTGTTGGGACATTTTGCACCTGAAAATGTTTTACTATGGAAGGATTCCAACAGCTACAAAAATGTTTATATCTGTTTATGCGAACAGTTTTTTAATGTTAAAATGACTACCATCTTAATATAGTTGTCAATTGTTTTCTATTTTTTGGGAGTAGTGAACACATCCTACTTTTGTGGAAACTGTAGGAAACTGCAGATATAGAAATGTCTCACTTTGGTGATGTAATGTATGTCAAGAATTTCATAGCCTCTAAAAAATGAGTTTTATTACAATCTTAATGAAATGTGAAATATTTTTCGTGGAAAAAAATCATTAAGTTATGTAATTATGTAAATGTTAGATTCATATTGTGGATTATATTAAATGGATTCTTTTTTATTGGATTATTTTGTTTCTCAATGTTTTGAACCCAAATCAAAGTTCATCATCAATCCATTAAGTCAAATATGAGACCACTTCATTATGTCATTTTTAACAATTGATTGGAACTTTATACACCATTAATTAAGAAATTATTTATGTGAAGCAATTAAAAAAACTTCATCTAACCCAATCCATTGAGCTTGTTTGCAGTCTTGTTATATATTATAGTTTTTATTCAAGGAAAATTGTTTTTATCATGATTTAACTAATAATAATTATTTTGTTAGATTTAATTATTATAATTATAATTTTATCAAAATTCATGACAAGTTTAATTTAAAGACATAGTAATCGTATAGCCATTAACATACACATAATACATTTTATAAATCAAACAATATCATCATCAACATGATATGAAAACACATAAAATTTATACATGAACAATAATAACAAAACCATGCATGTATATCAAATATATACGCATCTCATGTCAAATAGCCATCATAGCAATGAATATGTGTGTCGTAAATTGGTAGGTCCACCACCAAAACTAGAGGCATCAATACATTTTCCACCATAAATAGAGGAATTAGTACCTCTGGTAGGTTGGACTGTATAAAGTAACATCTCATGTATCTCTCCTCCAACATCTATATCATGTTGGTTCTCAATCGAGTGAAGGATGAGGGGATGGTGGTATGTCTAATGGAGGATGGCATGATGGTGGTCAATCTGGTGGAGGATGAATGGGTGGTGGTTGATGAGAATCATCATCCTTAGAATATGAATTGGATGAAGCGGTCCAAATGCAATCCCTCAACCACTCAACTAGGTTGAGGGCATTAGCAACATGACACATCAATAAATTCATGTCATAAGAAAGGGAGGACCATATCTATGACAACTCAGGTACTTGTATGATCTCTTGAACAGGTATGGGTACCACTCCATGTGTAACCATAAGGGAACAAATGTGACCCATCACTTTTGTATGGTACCTCCAATTTAGCCTCCATGGCATGTTGGACCCTCCTTGGCCTTTGTCATTTCATGATCCTACTGGGGAGGAACATCCCCAAATATGTGCCAATATCTACAAAATCGTAGAGAACAATAATTAGACACTTATAAATAAATGTTACAATAAATTGCATATACATTAAATAGTAAAAAAATATGCAACTAGATTAATCAAAATATGATCATATTTTTACCTCTATCATCTAGTGGCTCATCTTGAGTAAAAAAGATGTTTTCACTTCCTCTCCTATCTATCCTTGCATACAACTACTCTATAAGTTTGAGGACATGATTGTCCTCACTAGCCAACAAATCCAAAACCTCTAAAGAAACGTACCTACATGGCCACTTAGGTTGGCCCCTCTTGGGAAACATCTTCCCCCACATGTGCATATGCACATGAATCATCAACCTTGCAAGGAGGTAAGGGAATATTGGGTGAGTGACTAGAAACCTCTTAAAAATAAAGTAAATACCTCTAACCCAAATGGGAAGACTAACCCCCCATAAAAAAACAATGATGCAATGATCTAGAGCTATTTTTTTCTTTCAAAGATACTTGACCACATAAACAATCTTAGCCTCTGAAATAAACTATACACATAATACATAAAAGGGAAACTAATGTGTTTCCCATCAGAGGTCAAATTTACTGGCGTCGTGACCAAAAGTGACAAGCACCTAACCTTCTCTACCTCAAATGCATGCAAATGAAGTTGGCCACTAACAACCTAAAAGTCATTAGAGCCAATGATCCCTACACTAACATATCTTTAACAAAATGGAAACTAACTTTTTCTTGCAATGTTGGACGGTATATTAGGGAATTGGGGCAAACCCTCCCCCTCCTTGACAACTCAATAATAAATAAAATATCCTACTGCATGGGATAATAAAACAAATTAGGACCGACCTTGAATGCCTACTTGAGGAGGCCAACATTCCTTAAAAGAGAATAAGTCTATGTTGCAATAAGGTGAGGATATAGATCCCTCTCCCTCTCTCGAGCCTCCCAGTCACATACAAAATTGTACAAGTTGACCTGCTCTGATTCACAAATAATTTTCACTAAGCATATATATATATATAGAAAGAGAGAGAGAGAGAGAGAATATTATTATGTATTTATTAAATAAATTAAAATTTCCTACAAAACTATTATGTTAAGCATATCGATGCACCTAAAACAACATAATTACACTGCTAACAATGCTCACCATAAACAACTACACATTGTTCATTATATTGTGGACATACTAGTAATAAAATGTATGTACATTTTCGAATGACACACTAGTAATAGAATGTCTGCACAGTTTCTAAATGCACTGATAAACCACAATGCTTCCTTACATTGTGCACCAACAAAGTCATCAAATATAAATTTCTCTATAAGAATGCACTGAGATCCTAAGTGCATTGTCAACGATGCTTTTACATTTTACCAACACACCCGTTTACGTGGGAAATATGATTAAAAAAAAATGTACTTCAAATATATCAAGGCACCATTACATTGCATAAATAATTTTGAAACAACATTTGTTTTCTTGGTGTGTTATAAGTAATCAAAAGCATTGATACCGATGCCATTGATTACTAATTAATGCATTGGTTAGGGTGGAAAATTTGATATTTTGAAACATTGATAAGTGCTTGTGGAATGGTGGAGTGCCCCATGCATTTTCTAAAGTATTGGCCAATCTAAGTTACTTTAAAACCCACACGTAAATAATGCATTTCTAATCTCAAAATGCAATGTTAATGGTCCAACGTTAATTTACAAAGTACACTGAAATAATTTTTAACAGTATATTTGTATCATAGTGCACTTGAAATAGAAAGGGTACCACTAACTATGCTTATTTCTATTTGAAAACACACCTAATATGGTCGAAATTTTTAAAATTAAATCATTTTCTCATGCACGTTAACGATGCCATGTTCACTAATGAAGTGCACCAGTGTAACATGTTATTTAGTTTAGCTTACGATAGTGTCCTTCTAGAGTCATGAAACACTGGCCCGAGGTTTGTAAATTGGCTTGTTCGGTTGACGTAGCTTAGAAGGGAGGATCCACTTAGTTCTTCAGATATCAAAAAAAAAAAAAAAGGTCATGAAACACTATGCTGGTGCTTCTGATAAATTTACATGATGCACCAATTGGTCCATTGTGAGTACAATGAGTTGAACTAGTCGATCGCACCACACATTTTTTAAATGGAAACAACATAATATTTATGAGGAAATTCATTTTTTAATTCACTAAAAATGTAAATGAGGAGGTAACAAGAAATTTACTTATTGTCTTGTGAATCAAGGAGACATGAGGCATCGTTACCATGTAGTTAAAAAACTAAATTTACATGTGTTTTCTCAAAATTTAAAAACAATTGGCAAAGCGTATGACTCTAGGAATGAGCAGCAGGGGTCATGTCACATCCCCTTCCATCAATCCCACTCCAGGAAGGGAACATGACTAAAATTTTGGGCTTTTCAAACTCTAGCCCCATCATCATTCTCATAATACAAGTAAAAATACATGTGTACAGATGTATAAATAAACATACACAACGGAAAATAAACACTATCCACACACATCTAGCATGCATTCATCATATTCATAACAGTCATCAAATAAAAACATTGCATAATTACTACAAGATAATAATTATCTTGGTATGAAGCTATCCCGAGCAACTGGCTATGCAACTGCAACGTTCCACCCAACCATAGGCCAGTTGTGCTCATAAATCTCTCAACACAACTGCCACCCCTGAGCTGGGCATGATTTCCACGAGGAAAGAGAACCTACAAACTTATGCATAGCTAAATGAACACCACATCTCAGCCAAGCCAGTCCACAGTTGGGTTTATCATGTTTTCAAAGAAGTAGAAGGAAGGAATTGCTAAGCTAGTGAGCTCAAACACAGAGCCATTGGAAACTCTTTGGGATTTAGCTAGATTGACCACCACAATACCTACACACCCAACAGAAGGAAGTATCCCCTTCACTGCTCCACAGTCCCTCAGGCCATACCTTCCCTTATAGTGCTCTTCAGGGTGTGCATAGAAAGGTAGCCAAAGCCCTATCATCCTTGGGAGATTGCACTCTTCACTAGGTTTATCAAGCCAATTCTAAATATTCCTCCACTCTTGGTTGCTTACATCCAAGTTCAAGCCAAACAGGGAATGCACATCATCCCAACCACAACAATATCCCCCCACACACACAACAAGCACAAATTTTGGGCATGGCAAAAAACAATTTTAACTATGGGATGAACAAAACGAGATTTCCATGGGTTTTCCCAAATCATGGCACACCAAAAACGAATTGTGGGATGGAAAAATAACCACAGGGGGGGTACCAATTGAATTCCATCATATACATGGGAAACCGAGTGACAAAAACGGATCTCATAGACCCCAACTCGATTTCCCTTCTTCCCCACTGTTCTACAACATAAACACGCCCTTCTTCTAGCTAGAAAATGAAGGAAACACATGGAAAAACGTGGAGAAAAATGCCCCGCAAGCTCAAACTGCGTGAGAGAGCAAAGCATATGGATGAATGATGGGTTGGGGACAAACATGATTTTCCAAAAATTGTGGCTTTGCATACACGAAATTGGACAGCCATACCTTTCATTTCCCAAAGTAATAACTACCTAAACCACCTCTTGGAAGAAATAAATGATTGGGTGCAAAAGTCAATGTGGGTAGTTAATGGTTCATGGGTTCTCTCATTGACACTTGGCTTGACACTATTGGGTTCAAGGGTTTGAATATTTCCCTCCCTATTCCTTGTAAAAATCATGCCCCCATACTCTTGTTGCATTGCATAGCTAGTTGTAGGTATTTTTATTAAATACCTCTACACCATATTTATGATTTACATCGTGCCACGCTAGCACACGATCCATATGCATCGATTTTTAAATTTCGATACGTGAACGATAAATCAATGGCGGGGCCTTGGCCTTGAGCTCCTCACCGCGATTTTATAATGATATTACATCATTTACATGTTTAATGTAATGGGGTCAAAATCAGGATATTAAGGTCCATGCAAGAGAGTGAGAAACGATTAATATTCATTGGAAGCACTAGATGACGAGTAAAAATGAAAACACTAGTTGGTAATTTTTTATTTTTTATTTTGCACTACTTCGTTGACTTAACAGGGAGGTGCATCAATGCATTTAATTTTACCAGAGCATCGGTATACAATGCATCTTAATTTGAGAGCACCTAGACATCTCATTTAAATTAAATATACTTTTCATTTTTTTCAAATTTTAATATATCTATCTATCTAAATATATATTTTAAAATCTTTTCTGATTAGCTTACATGTTGTAAACGTGTTATTTATGTTTTTGAATTTCTAAATTAAAAATGTATTTTATAATTAATCTTAGTTTAAGAACACCTAGGCATATCATTTAAATTAAATATACTGTTCATTTTTTTCAAATTTTAATATATATATATATATTAAAATCTTTTCTGATTGGCTTACATGTTGTAAACGTGCTATTTATGTTTTTGAATTTCTAAATTAAAAATGTATTTTATAATTAAACATTTAATCCACCATCGGTGCTCAATATATAATTCACGTTGGGGTGTATGACATAGCCATAGGATCACACCAATTAGTGGTGTGTTTATCTTTATTGCACATCAAGGCATCAATATTTCATAAATGCACACGAGTGTTTTTATAGAAATTTATAATACAAAAAATTATATCATAGTAATGGACGTCATGTACATTTATGATGTGCTTTATATTTGAAACGCACTAGGGCATATGTCCTATACAACACCACACTATGTTTTGTTTTATGTGATAGTCTACTGGGGCATTAATATTGATCTACACACCATGAAGCTTATTTGAATTTTTTAATATTAAAATATATATTTTATAATAAAATTTCAATTCCATCATTGATGTCTTTTATATTTCAAATGCATTGGGGTCGTATGGACTATAGTGCACTAGATAATGGAACATCATATATTTAGGCAAAGCAAGGCATCAACATTTAATTAACCACAACATTCAATTTATTCATTTTATGATATTGGAAATGAAAAATTAATATCCATTATCATCTTTATGTTAAAAATCAATTAAAAAGTACAAGCATAAAAGTGGTTAAAAAGTGGTTTTGATATATATTTATTGTCAATATTAAATTATATAATTGTTTGACATAAAATCATATGTGTCAAGTTGTATTATGTTTATTACTCACATATGTTTATTACTCACATGATATTATTCCATCCATAAATACTATAATGTAAAGGTGTAGTCTAAATATTCTAAGTTTTTAATCTTTTCCGAGTACAGTTTTTGTCTTATTTTGTTTGAAGTGTGGTTGAAATTTATTTTAAAATATTACAATCACATATGTTAGCTATGGAAATTGTATAATTTGGGTGCCATAGGGGTATTCGAGGGTGTTGAATCTATTTATAGATTCAAAAACACAATTTAAACACTCTCAAATTTGGATTTTACCAAGAATTGTTTTATCAGATTCCGACCAAAACCTACCGTAAAGTCCAAAAAGTATAATAAATAGACTACTCCTAATGTAAATGCCATGTTGGATAGTTATTATACATGTCTCACTACAATGTATATTGTAATTGTTTTTAGTTTAAACTACTTTGATATTAAATTAATTTGTTTAATGTAATGTTAATGCATATATTATATATTAAATGAAAATTTTGAAAAATAAAAAATATTTTGAAAAATTATGTTTTCTAATTTTTAATTGGTGTTTAATTTTAGAACCATCCTAGGGTTTTCGGGAGCGGACGAGGTGGAGACGACTTGCAGACGAGGGATATCGTGGCCTGTCAGTGCTGCGTTAAGGCAACCTTTGCTCTCAAGGGCATTGTGCCCAAAGGATCTTCTGGCTTGACAGTATCTGCGCACAAGGTTTTGCCTTCGTGTGGGGTTGTAGTCTATGTTCATGGGCCCGCGTGGAGGGGGATCCTTCCCCCCCACTCAACAGCTTCATCCTGATCATAATATTGGATCTGCGAAATCGAACTCAATTGACCGTAGGGAAGGGGAGGGGGAAGGATCTAGATCCAAATCCCCTTATGGTCCTAAACGCGGACCTGGAGGATGCATCCTCAGATCGGCAGAGACTCCAGCCTTCTAGATTAGATCTGATAAATTACGAGAACGAGTAGAACTATGGAAGGAGAAGGCCCTAATTGGTAACTTCATTGGGATCTGGCCCAAAGAGAAGGATCTACTTAGATGGATCAAAACAACCTGGAACCCTAAAGGACACTATGATTTGCAGATTGGATCTAAAGGTTTTTTTACAATCATCTTCTTCAATCAAGAAGATCGATATCGGATCCTGGAAGGAGGCTCATACTTCTTCTTCTCAGTTGGGCTATACCTAATACCCTGGAAGGAAATATTTAACCCGGAAAAAGAGGATATGAGTATAGCTCCAGTCTGGATCCGACTTTACTCACTCCCCTGTGAATACTGGGAACCAGAAATTTTGAGAGACATAGGAAATACTCTTGGAGAATTTGTCAAAGTCACGGAACAAACCAAACAATAGCGATATACTTCTTTTGCTTGGATCTGTGTCTATATGAATCTTTCCCATGGAATCCTGGAAAGCTATCAACCTCTACTGGGAAGATGAGGAGTGGGTCCAGCCTCTAGACTATGAAAATGTCTCGTTTAGATGTAGAAAGTACCATGAACATGGTCATTTCAGTATGAATTACCCTCGGAATTCTCCCATCCCCACCCCCAAGGTTCCTACTGATGATGGCTGTGACAACGAAGGCTTTACCCAAGTCAAAAGCAGAAGAAAGCAGGGTAGGGGTACTCCCCCCTGGAACCACCCACCCAACCACCAACCGTCACCTCCAATATGTTCAAAACCCTAGAATCCATGGAAGACAACCTGAAGAATCTGGAAAAATGCCTCAGGAAAGAGAAACACTCGAGGGAGGCAATGTCCCTGGCTGAGGAAAAAATTGGGGAAGATCAGAGGGATCAAACTAATATCATGGAAGAGGACCAACTAGATGAGGATGAAGACATGGATCTTGAAGAATTAGATCTCGATGAAATTGAGAAATAATGCAATAAAAAAGGGAAGGGTTATATTTCGAGAAGACATCTTGATCTCCTGAAGGAGGCCATCCTGAAAACTAGGGCTACTCCTCAACTAGAAGTTTCTAAGGAACCCCAGAGAAGCAACAAAAGAAAGCAGCCAGACCAGGGGGAAAGGGGAGGAAGAAAAATGAATAAGAAAAGAATAGCAGAAGTTGGAACCAAATTGATAAAATCAGGCCAATACCCAACAATTCGAGCGACCTTCTTTGAAGTAAATAAGGTTTCCCAATGAAGGTGTTAACATGGAATATTCGTGGAGTGAATCATCCTCGCAAAATCAAGACTTTGAAAAATAAGGTGAGAAAGGAAATGCCGGTAATAATCTGTTTATAGGAAACCAAGTATGGATCTAAAACAATGAAGGTGATAGGGAAAAAAGTATGTAAAGGATGTGAAATGATGAATATTGATGCCCATGGAATGGTTGGTGGCATGTCCTTTTTGTGGGATTTGGAAGAAGTAACTCTCTCAAATTTATGGGCTACGAAAGGACTACTCACAACTGATTTCCGAATATGCAATACCCATACCACTGGTACCATTACCAATGTCTATGGTCCTAGTATCTATCCGTACAAGCGTGCTTTCCTGGAATCCCTATCCTGGGCCGCTCACTGGATTGGTAACAAGCCCTGGATCATTGGGGGTGATTTCAACTTGATCACTTCCCTCAAAGAAAAAAAGGGGGGAAGACGAACTTTGGGATCAGTAAATGAGGCTTTCAAAATTTTTATTGAGGATAACAATCTAGTTGATGTAGAAACCGGAAATGGTTGGTACACCTAGAACAACAAAAGAGGGGGGGACCACCACGTGGCCTCTCTTCTAGATCGTTTCCTAGTCACTGAAGGGATTGTCAATAGCAGCGGAGACATGTCTAAATTGGTTCTCCCCTCCGCTAGCTCTGATCACTGGCTAGTTTGTCTACAATGGGACGGACAGGGACTGCCAATCAAGTGCCCCTTTTGCTTTTAACAATTATGGGTGGAACAAAAAGACTTAAAATCATTAGTCACTCAATGGCGGCAGGACTCCCCACCCTCAAAGGGGACCAGGATGTACCAATTTCAACAGAAACTGAAATACCTTAAATCCAAGATCCGTACTTGGAACAAAGAAAAATTTGGAATCATTTTTGAAGACAAAAAGAGACTATCAGAACAACTAGAGGAGATTCAATGCCAATGAATGAATACTGGCTATGATGAGGAGTTAAGACGTTTAGAAAAGTCCACACACCAAGTCCTCAAAGATAGCGAGCGACGGGAGGAAATTTATTGGAAACAAAATTCCAAGAATCAATGGCTTCATGAAGGAGAGCGCAACACCAAGTTCTTCCATCATTCTTTTATCCATAACAGACAAAAGAATAGAATCCATCGTTTGAAAGTAGAAGGCGGATCTTATATTGAAAAAAGGGAGGACCTGGAAGAAGAATTGGTGGGCTATTTTGAGAACATCCTAACAGAGGATAGGGCCGAGCGATCCTTGGACACTGCTATTATAACCGAGAACATCCCCTCTCTGGTTACTTTGTACCAAAATACACTCCTAACCAAACTGGATGATATGCTAGAAGTCGAGGAAGCAGTCAATAAAATGGCCAATGGAAAAGCCCAGGACCCCGATGGCTTCACCACCAACTTCTTTCATTACTTATGGGATATTATAGAGAAGGACGTTTGGTTAATTGTGGAGGACTCCAGACGAACTAGAAGAGTTCTCAAGGCGTTCAATGCTACCTTCCTGACCCTCATTCTTAAGAATGAAGGCGCAGACTCTCCAGGTAAGTTCAAACCTATGGCCCTTTTCAATGCTAACTACAAGATCATTACCAAGGTTATGGCCAATAGATTGAAACCCATTCTCCCATGCATAATCTCCCCGGAATAGTCAGGCTTTGTGGAAGGGAGACAAATTATGGATGGATTGATTCTAGTTCATGAGGTAATTCACTCCTTAAAAACCACCAAGAAGCCAGGTATGCTCCTCAAATTAGATATCTCAAAATCCTATGACTGAGGCCTCTTAATCTTGTTTGGAGATTCACCCTGATCAAATCAGTTGTGCAAGTGATGCCTATCTATCTCTTTTCAGCCATGGATTCTCCTAAGTTCACTCTCAAGGACCTAAGGGCTATTTAGCGAAACTTTATTTAGGGAGGAAAAGATGATAAGCTCAAATGGGCCCTGGTTAGTTGGGAAAATATCTTCCAACCAAAATCAAATGGTGGCCTGGGGATATGACACCCGGAGAAAAACAACGATGTGTTGGGCCCTAAAATATGGTGGAATTGGGTCTCACACACTTCAGAACCCTGGGCAAAGATGTGGCATGTGAAATACGCCCCCTACTGCCTGAAGGAAGACCTAATTCATTATGATGAAGAAAAACCAGGTTCATTTATTTGGCAGACTGCATTCCATGGTAGAAGTATTATTCAAGATCATAGTTTCTAGGAAGTTAGAAACAGTGACTCGGCAAAATTTTGGGAAGATTCATGGCAGCAGATGCCAAAATTGGCTAATATTGAGAATATGGAAACCTGTCAGGCTAACTGCAGAGCGCTTAGTTTGACCAAGGTTAACCAGTACTGTAAACCTGATTCATGGAGTAATGGCTACAAGGAATGGAAACCATCGGAGTGGTGGGCTCAAAGGGTCTTAGACGAAGAGTGGATGAGGATCCATGATAGTATCCAAGGAAGGTACATACAGTCCCAAGACGGTCCTGATAAACTGCGTTGGGGGTACTCCACCCGCGGCACTTTCAATACTAAAGAATCCTATGACCTTTGGACCAATAATTGCGAGGACCAACCAGAAGAAATCTGGAAAAACATATGGAAAATTAATTCGTGGCCAAAGGTTTCCACCTTCATATGGCTCGTCACTCACAGGAAAATTTTGACAGGGGAAAACCTTCGAAAACGTGGAGTTCCAGGCCCCACGCAATGCACTTTGTTCTACTAGAGTGAGGAATCCTTAGATTACCTTATCGACTCATGTCCCTTTGTCTCTACCTTCAAATCATGGAAATATTTAGAAAATCAAATCGCTCCAGAGGAAATCCTACCCATACAATCAAATATTGGGATCTTCTTGCCTTCTTGAACCCAATTGTGAACTCCATATGGACCTCCTTCCCAGGGTTCATGATGTGGGAAATATGGAAAGAATGCAATAGGAGGATCTTCCAAGCCTCAATCTCCTCGCCAAAACATATATGGTCAAAGTTTGAGAAAAACATCCAGAAGACCATCAGAGTCACCCCTTGGAATGAAAAATACTAGGAAGCCAAATGACATAGAACGAAGAATCCTAATGAAATGGGGTGTGAGAAAATCGAATCAAACTTGTACTTAGAGGAAAGCAAAGCATACCACGGTGAGAATCCCAGACCATTCAATGCCTCCCCCACTTGGAATGTTCAAATTAAACTTTGATGGAGCCTCGAAAGGAAATCCGGGTACTGTTGGGTTTGGTTGTGTTATTCGAAATGCGCGCGGTGAAATTCTTCAAGCCTATATGGGAAGCATAGGTGAGGACACCAACAATGCTATAGAAATAGATGGACTCCTTGATGGTATCAACTTGGTATGACGCCAAAAACTATTAAGGGTGACTCCCGCCTAATCATCCAAATGGCTCGCAATCTCCAGAATGGCAAGAAGCCATCCAAGGTGGCGGATATCTGGAGGCTTTCTTATAGGGTATAAAAATTGGTCCTTTGAGCACGTCCATAGAAATGGAAACAAGGTTGACGACCACCTATCTAATATGGGAGTGGACACCCCGCATCGCTTCCGGGAGGGCCAATTGGAAGACCTCGTGGACATGGAAGGAAACAATAACTGCGCCCAGCTGGCGGCACAAGACACACGAGCTAGACAGGATGGAAGGAGTGACACGGGGAATGCTTTCAATTCTCATAGCAGGTCGCACATGGAGAAACTGATCAATAGTTGGAATAAGGATAATCCCCAACGTGCGGAAGGTGAAAGTACAAATTGATTAAACCTCCACAATAATGAACCTTCAGGGACCTCCAAAAACTATCATGTACAAAACATACGATCGATCCCCAGTACAGTGGATGACCTCGAAAATCCAATGGCTCGCATTAGGCATGAGGAAGGACGAAATTAGGTGGATGAATGCTCCTAATGTCGCCATTATTTCGTCATTCAAGGAATGCAAGACGACAATTACTATAAGAAGTAGGTGGAAGCTTGTGCTTTTTCGCATAAATCTTGGGTCTATCCTGTTCCAAATAACAAAAATCTATACTAGGCACCTTGTTAGTAAGAAAAATATCTGTACACAAACGTCTAGGGGAAGGATGGCCCCCAAGAAGCAAAACAAAAGAAGGCCCTGCGTGACTTGAAAAAGGGAAAAGCTCTGGTCAAGAAGGAGTAGAAGAATGCCTTTGAAGCGGCCCAGTTCTTCAGGGACTCTATCCATGCTATCATCAAGGATTACATTGAATGGGTGGAGAAGGACCTTTGGGAGAAGGTTAAAGTCGTGACATCGGGCGAGTTAAGGGAGGAAGTAGGCGATTGGGTCGTGGACTTGGGCACTACTGTTGGATGCCTCTCGGCTTATGACTGTATGATGGCCTCCTTCTAGGTCATAAAAGGACTCCTGGCACATATCCTCATGGAGCAAAAAAATAAGGATGCTGGCGAAGAATAATCGGTATGTGCCTGGAAAGCTCACTAACAGGACTGCAAACTCATGCACCACAAAATCGACCTCATAGCCGTTAAAGTTAGCATTCCGCTCCATCCTGCCTCTGTTTTGAATTTGGAAGTTGGTATGGTGAGAGTTCAGGTTCTGGACCATGATGCAGAACCCTCCTCAAGCCGAAATCGCTGCCCTCTCCACCACTCTGGCCCAAAGCTGACAACCAGAATTTGAAGGTTTTTCTTGGGCACTTATGCTCTAGTCTGGGTCGAAAGTATTTTAATATGTTATGTCTGTTTTTTCGCAGTCTAGTTTTATTTTCTCTCTCGGCACCGGTTTCCATTACAAATGTATAAGACCTACAATTCTACAAAAGAGACTTTTTGTTTTTGCAATGGGTGGTTTCTTCAGAGTTAGTTTGAATCATAGTCTGTGTTGCACTCTTGACGTTTTGAGTCGGTGCAATATAAGTCAAGTCTGGATTGAGTATATCGGGCAACCAACAAGTTTACTCACTTGTTAGGCCACCTGTTTTGAAGTTTTAGTAATACAAGTTTCTTATTTTACAAAAAAAAAATTGGTGTTTAATTTTGATTTTACAAATTTTATGTTGTTTTAAAAAAATAACTTAAGAAAACAAAGTCAATTAAAAAATAAAAAAGTTCAAAAGTTCATAGAACTAGGTATTGAGAGTACTATTACTTGGTACAATTATTTATATCAATGTTTCTTTAGTTATACATATGCTTGCTATTGGTTTGTAATTGTAATTATTTTTAGTTTAAACCTCTCTAAGTAAATTGAGATCAAATTTAACTAAATTTCAACTTGAAATTTCAATTTCACGGTTGACTTTTAATATTTAGGAAAATTACATTTATTTGTCACTTATGGAAATAGAATTGGGCAAGTAGGGTAACATTCCATCCGACAACCTCTTGATCTAGACCCAATTGACTCAAGATGTGAAGTAATTATGGTAAGAGTTTATTAAATTCCATAGAAATGTCAAAATCATGTTAAGAAATATGTCCATATCATTAACAAAATTCCTCATAACTCCATGCATTCAGGTTTCATAACATTAAATATTGTTTACAAAACATGGATTGGATTACAAGATTATAATTCCCTGAAATATAAATCATAAGTGGTGAATATTCAATACTCTCAGAATTTTTTAAAGTACATGTATTTGTCACTTATGGAAATAGAATTGGGCAAGTAGGATAACATTCCATCCGACAACCTCTTGATCTAGACCCAATTGACTCAAGATGTGAAGTAATTATGGTAAGAGTTTATTAAATTCCATAGAAATGTCAAAATCATGTTAAGAAATATGTCCATATCATTAACAAAATTCCTCATAACTCCATGCATTCAGGTTTCATAACATTAAATATTGTTTACAAAACATGGATTGGATTACAAGATTATAATTCCCTGAAATATAAATCATAAGTGGTGAATATTCAATACTCTCAGAATTTTTTAAAGGAACTAGCACATACTTGAAATCTTTAAGTTATGTAATTATGTGAATCTTAGATTCATATTGTGGATTATATTAAATGGATTATTTTTATGAGACTATTTTGTTTTTCAATGTTTTGAATCCAAATCAAAATTCATCATCAAGCCTAAAGTCAAATATTAGACCACTTCATTATGCCATTTGTACCAATTGATCAAAACTTTATACGCCATTAACTAAGAAAATATCTATGCAAAGCAATTAAAAAAAGCTCATTTAACCCAATCCATTGAACTTATTTGCACTATTGTTAGATATTACAACTTGTAAAGTGTTTTTAGCATGTTTTAACGAATAATAAGTATTTTGTTAGATTTAACTGCTATAATTATAATTTTATCAAAATTCATGCCTAAGTTTAATTTAAAGGCATAATAATCAGTAAAAGTATAAGTCATTAACATGCACATAATACATTTTATAAATCAAACAATATCAACATCAACATCAACATGATATGTAAACACATAAAATATATACATGAACAATAATAACAAACCATGCAAGTATGTCATATATATATATATATCATGTCAAATAGCCATCATAGCAATTAATATACATGTCTTGAATTGGTAGGTTCACCACCAAAACTAGAGGCATCGATACCTTTTCCACTATAATTAGTACCTCCACCACCATAGATAGAGGCACCAGTATCTCCGAAATGTTAGGCTGCATAAAGTAACATCTCATATATCTTCCACAAATCCTTGTAGTGATTTTGGCATTGTAGGAGAAACTTGCCAAATCATTGCAGAAGAAACTTGCCAAGGCATTGTAGGCACATATCACTCAAATGATTGCAAAGGCATGTGCCATTATTAACCATGTCCAATGAGTTGCTAAGCTTGTGGGGATCTAGTAGGTGGATGATCAATTTGATGCACTCCATACTGCTTATATGGCTAACAAGACTAACTTACATGATCTTTGACCTATGATGCAACTCACTACTTGGAACAACAGTAATTGGATTCCTTGAGACCTTACTTGTTTCAAGGATTGACCATGGGGGCTTCACTCAATAAACCGCTATCATAGCACGTTCGTTTGTGGCATATGAAACAATACCCCTAATTTCACTAAATATTGGAAAATACCTTCCAAAATCATTTTTTTAACCCCCTCCCAATATGCCTTCCCAATTTAAAAAACACCTATTTTCACTAGATATTGTATGTATTAATTTTTTCATAAACATTTTTTATACCCCTTTATATTTCTACCTAGTATATTGATATGATACCCCTCTTATGACCCCACATGCATTCTACAATGCACCTTGCTTCTTTCGATGTATATTATAGATGCACATTACTTCACCCACAATGCAATTACTCAACCACATATCATTATGATTTGCAACATCTAATGGTCTAATGAAGAGATATGAGATCACTTCTTATATGTCACTAGAGCCAATGCACATAGTACAACATTTAGATTGCATGTTGCAGTTCCCCAATCGCTAACTAAGCCTGTTGTGGGATAGGTATCCAAGCCCCCAGGGCCTGTAACAAGCTCTAAGAGGCTAAATAAACCTCCCAAGGCCTGTAATAGGAACGAGTGGTTGGGTATTCAATTCCCCAAGGCCTATCGAGGGCCTATAACAAGCCCTGGAGGCTTAGAGCCTCCCAAGGCTATTGGTAACAATTGGCTGAGTGTTATTGGTAACAATTGGCTATCAATGACAACTGTCTCTCGACTATGATCGACTGGAAACCCACTTCACCACGAAACCCCCTGGCCTCGAGCATGCTTCAAGACGCGATTTCCTTGCGTACTGGTAAGCCCGAGCCTTGCCTCAACCCGATTTCTCATCCAGCTATGATCCTGCCATCTCCATTTGGCAGATATTTGTCAGCCCGCCCGTATAAAAAAGACCTCAAAGTATTTTTGTATTGTTACATTAAATAAAAAAAACCCTTTGCCCCTTAATATATAAGCAATATAATTTTTAGGTTTTCATGAATATTTAATACCGCAATATGAATGAACGTGGTATTATATTTCCTTCTAGTGAATCCCCTGTGGGATTGACAATGCCAATGCAAAAATACGTTGGCATTTGTTGGACACCTATGTGGAGTACTCTGGTTTACCAAATTGAGGAAACCATTTTTCCAAAGATGGTCCAAAGCCACCCGACTATTCTTAACTCACTAAGAAGGCCCTTGGTCCCATTGGTCAAGCATGGTGCAAAATATTTATGTTTGTCCGCCCAAACACTTTAATATTTCAATAGGTAACCATGTTAGTCATTCCAATATTCAGTCATTAACTTAGACAATTTCACAACCACAATATGAAATTGAATACCTTTACAATCCATAAACACCATGAACTGACACAACCATTTTATAGTAGGAAACACTAGCTAGAGGATAACCTACTATCAACAATTCTTAAGTTAAGTTCAAAATTTATAGCACAACCACCAAAGTCTAGTACTACCAAAATTACCCCCGGCTTAAATAAAATCAAGAAAAAGAACAAACCCAAAATTGTGGCATTCCGACTTAACCCACTACTATTCTTCTTATTCTTTGTTGCACCCTCTGAAGCACTTGCACCTTTGGCCTCTTTCCAAGTGATGATATGTACATTAACTTCGTCTTAGACTCTAAACTTGGTTTTGTTTCCTTTTCTTGATGATTTCCAAATGACAAAGTGTCTATTTATTTATATGAAACTCAACCAATAGTTTGAACTACACTATTCCACCAAATGGACTAACCACACTTGGCTCCCATAACTCCTACGACAGTCCCAAGTATTTGCTCATCTCATTGGTGCAACCATCTTTCTTGATGTATCTACTTCAATATATCTCCATGATTTCCACATCTATATATCTCGCTTTTGTCTTGAAGATGGATCATGTATTTTGGATCCACTTTTACCAAATGAGTCAACCACCAAGCCAATGCAACGAACTCAACAAAACGAACCAAGATGAATCACACAACCAACATGCCAAGCACATCTCAATCAAATGGGACCATCATTTGCGCAAGATCACCAATCATGCCATCTGCATGACACAAGCAAATTCGACCCAAAAATTCATCAAAGCCCCTTTGAACAATTTTGTCTAATTGCGACTTACTCAACTGACTTTTTTAACCTAAACCAATGTGATAAACGCTTTGTCTATAAAATGGCCTTGCCTCGATCACCATGCATCCAATTACATCTACATAACCTCTTGACTTCACTAGATCACCAACTACAACTTCACCCCAATTTTGACCTTTGTCATTACTACGACTATGTCTCACATCTGTTGTTATTGTAGCTTCCAAGTCAATCCAAAATTATCACATGTGAAGTTGGAACTAACCTAGATGAGCCCTGTGCTAATGAAATCTAACCTTAGTGCCCAAAAAACCCCTTTCCACACCAACAACTCAAATGTGTCACCCAATTCTGTTGGGCTCACCTAGTTGAATGTTTAACTTAAAACAAGATAGGTTGAGTCATCACTAGTCCTTAAACTCGTGATTAACCTTTTACTTGATCATTGCTCCGCCCTTCCCCCTTATCTAATGATAATCTCATTACTCAATAAACTAAAGTTAAGCAAATCTAACATTTTCCTATTGAAGAAAATGTCTTGAACTTAACTACTTAACCTTTGACCTTACTCCCAACTCTTAGATCAAAATTTCTCTTTAAGTTGAACCATTCTACAATCTAATTTTAAATCAATCTTTCTCACATATAATTATTGAAACAATTCTCTATTTACTAAAATCCCTTTTAGATTAGTTCATCATCTCTCCCTATGTGGCTTCCCACCCCTTGGGATATTGCAACCATATATGTGGTTTCCCATCCCTTGGGACATGGTAACCCAACCCACCCCTTGGGACATTGCAACCATCGTAGGATATTTCTAAATGAGCAACTGCTATCATTAACCAACTTATGAAGTGTCATATTGCAACATGAACCCCACAATGATTTGTGTTATAAACTCTCAATAATTTGTATTTGTCTTTGACCTAATTTTTGCAAAATGCATGTTAACCAACTTATGAAGTATCATATTGAAACATGAACCCCACAATGATTTGTGCTATAAGCTCTCAATGATTTGAGTTTTCCTTGTTTGAGTTTTCCTTTAACTTTGTGCAAAATGTATGTCCCATTGGGACATTGCAACCATCGTAGGATATTTCTAAATGGGCAACTGCTATTATTAACCAACTTATGAAGTGTCATATTGCAACATGAACCCCACAATGATTTGTGTTATAAACTCTCAACAATTTGAGTTTGTCTTTAACTTAATTTTTGCAAAATGCATGTTAACCAACTTATGAAGTATCATATTGCAACATGAACCCCACAATGATTTTGCTGTAAACTCTCAATGATTTGAGTTTGCCTTTAACTATGTGCAAAATGTATGTCCCATTGGGACATTGCAACCATCCTAGGATATTTCTAAATAGGCAACTGCTCTCATTAACTAACTTATGAAGTGTCATATTGCAACATGAACCCCACAATGATTTGTGTTATAAACTCTCAATAGTTTGTGTTTGTCTTTAACTTAATTTTTACAAAATGCATGTTAACCAATTTATGAAGTATCATATTACAACATGAACCCCACAATGATTTGTGCTATAAGCTCTCAATGATTTGAGTTTTCCTTGTTTGAATTTGCCTTTAACTTTGTGCAAAATGTATGTCCCATAACTTTTCACAACTTTTCACTAGATTAAGATATAATTTCTAATCTATGAAGTATCATATAGCAACATGAACCCCAACATGAACCCCACAATGATTTGTACTATAAGCTCTCAATGATTTGAGTTTTCCTGTTTGAGTTTGCCTTTAACTTTGTGCAAAATGTATGTCCCATACCTTTTCACTAGATTGAGATATAATTTCTACTTCTTAACCTTTTCATTAAGATTGAGATATAATTTCTACCCACAACTTTTGACCTCTAAAGATGTCCAAGAGAGGGGGGCCCACGTTTCCATTGTCAAATTTGTGCCATCATTTCCATGAGGCGGTGTGATTTGTCATCTTCTCCATCTATCACGTTAATACCACCTTTCACATTTATTAGCGAAATGCAACGCAACCGATGTAGTTGCATACAACCACAAACCCTAGAGACCTAATAAGAACCAATTCTCCATAGTTTGTGAATGTTTTTTTTTCCTTATTTACTCGACCCCACTGCTCTACGTGCCCAACCTAACACGGCAACTTTAGGAATGATGTGAAATTAAGCTCAATGTCTAGTAGTAGTGAATTTTACACAATTCCAATATGGTATTTTTATTCCTCGGATTCTGTAGTTGAAGTGTTAAAAACGACTTTGACAAAAGATGCTGAAGCTGTTTACACAGGGTTGCCACGTGCGATGTTGATTGCCACATCACACTCGTGCCCTGCCCTTGGGTTGGTCAATGTTCATGCCGAACCGCGTATAGAAGTTAAAGTCTAAAGAAGAATCTCGTGACGGACTTCGAGGAGAAACGTGGCGAGTAATGGAGGCGGCGTGCTGACATCCTCGTAACGGGAAATGACGTAGTAGGTAACTGTGCCCGTGTCGGGTTTTGAAATTCTGTTACAAACAGCCACCACCAGTCCTTTCTCGTGACTATGAGGTACGACAATCCGGTTGGAGCTTAACATTGCTGTTTTGGACTGTATTTGCTCTCTCACCGGCGGTTACCTTCCACAGTTCATTTACTTGAATGCTTCATTGCCTTAGTCTATACTTAGTTGACTCACGAGTTCATAATGGGTTGTTGAAGGCCTTTAAGAAGAGGAGCGTTTTCAGTCTGTGTTGATCAGTAAAACAATGGAACCCAAGATCTCAATTATCGATGTCTCAGAGGAGGGAGAACAGAGTTCAACTCCCAGGCTCGCCATTTTTTCTTCTTCTTGGGAGCTTCCGGAGCCTCAGGGGACCAAGACTCCTCCCCTGATTGCCCCTGTTTCGATTCCCTTCCAATGGGAAGAAGCTCCTGGGAAGCCCAAGGCTCTTGAGAGCTTCGAGCTCACAACGTCCAGGTCCTTGCATCTTCCTCCCAGGCTCCAGTTTCTTCTCGACCGCAGCAACAGCAGCTTAGCTGAGCGTGAGGTCGAATCCCCTTCAAAGCATTTTTGGCTCCGTCGGAGTACTTCTCTTAAATTCCTGTATAGTTCCACACGCGCCGAGTTCGATTCCCCGAGTGTCCCAACCCAGCAGCATAAGGGTATGATCAGGCACAGCTTTGAGGACAAGACTCTGGTTGATTCGCCCCGAAGCATTTTGAATGGTTTTAAGACCAGCTGGGACTCGTCTGCGTCGTCCCATGATTCTGCTGCCTCGGTGGTCGCTGAAGGTAATGACGTGGTGTGTTTTCAGGATGAGACGCCCAAGAAACATGGTCGGGTCTGGAAGAAGACGAGGAGGCTTCTGGACTTGTGGGCAACGTGTGTGAGGTGGCAGAAAAACAAGAAACCTCAGAATGGTTGTGGATATGAATGTGTGTCGTCCGCTGGCTCTAACATGGGCTTTCTGGAGTTGAATCCTCATGATGATGTGGACAATTTGCAGGATTTCCCAGAAAAATTAGAGGATGGGTTCAGTGTCCATGGTGTTACAAGTGTAGAAGAGGAAGAAAAGATGCCAACCTTCTATTCTTCCACAAAGCTTGGATGTGACATTAAAGGAAAAATCTGTGCTCAGAAGAAGAGAAGAAGATGGGTTATCCGAAGAAAAGAAAGAAGCTCCAGATTTTTTGTATGTATCCCTTTTCTACCCTCTCGCCAATTTTTCTTCTTTTGCATTTGCTTCTATGTACAATTATTCATGTACAGTCCCTAAACCTGGAAAAACTATGTAAACGGCATGTCTCCATGAATTGAACGGATTGTTAGCTTAGGTGGCAAATTGCCTCTAGTTCGTTTTGGACTGCTCATTCTCATCCAACTAGGAGAAACCCATCTAAACCCCCAGGTCATTTGCCCGAGGTAGGGAAGCTCCAGGTTGCTCTACCGTTATGTGTCTCTGTACTGGTTTCCATAATTAATGAATCCAGTGTAATGTCTAGATGCATATAGTAGTAACTCACAAGCGTAGAACTTCATGGCCACCCTCCAATAGGATACACTTCATAAAAAAATGCATCAATTTTCACGAATTTAGGCAGAAATCATGGCTCCCCTCATTGTGGAGCCAGCCTTGGGCACTCCTTAGAAACCTTGCGAAAAATATTGAGTTACAGGTTCCCTGCCCTCAACCTTACACATTTGCAAGGTTCTTGACAGGGAAGCTGTCACTCAATGTTTCAGATGGGATTTCTGAGGAATGCATAATTTTTGAGCTCATGATTCCACCATGCACCTTACTTTGAGGGTTCTCTGAAAAATTTGAAACTAATCATAAGAACCATAAAATTTGTTTTACTAGATTCTTCCAAGGGTGGGCTTGGGTCTGGGCCAGGGTGGGCTTGGGCCTGGGCCTGGGCCTCTAGTTGGATTGGCAAAACCACTTCTATGGTTCTGTTTTGGATTGGCAAAACCACTTCTGTGGTTCTTTTGGAATTCCTTATAGATCATCTCTTTGTGTTAGCTGGGATGGATTTTTCATCAAGGTGGCTATATCTCAACTCAGCAGGTCATTGATGATTGCCCAGCGAACTTAGACCAAAGCAAATGTGAAGGTTAAACCTATGAAGAGAAAAACCTTTAAGAATATTAAAAAAAGTTAGCTAAAAAAGTATCCATTGAAATCATGAAATTTTGTTTTGCAGAATTTTCACAAGGGCTACCAGTAAACGTGCATTTTGCATTAACTATATCGAAACCCAATCACCTCCACCTCCCAATTACTCCTAATTTAATAATGGAATAAGTTTATTTACGCCCTCAGCAGAGCTTGTAAGATCTATGAGACAGAGTAAAAGGGAGAGTAAAAAGGTATAATAAAAAATTGTACAATAAAATCTGCAGCTTAACAACTATTTACATCCCGGCCGTGTCTTCCCAGAACATCAAAATTTAACAAACTACTAAACCCTGCATATTTCATTCAAAATGGTTGGACTTAACCCAAAACAGAACTCTTTAAACATAATCGATCCCAAATGTACTTTAAAGTAACTGTCAATGCAAAATAGCGTTTATTTTTACTCTCTTCTGGCTATGTTAATTTGGACCTTTGGGATGCCCCTCCCTCTTAGGATATTCCATCTTATGATGGAAGGCAACTCAACAGCCAATCCAGTGGAACTAGAACTGAAGACCTCACAGTGAACTTGTCTGTGTAACCGTGTATGTTCGAACTAATTAAGCTAACCCAATAATTCCTATATAGTTACCAAAGAAACCCCAATGGAAGAGCTGGATAAATTCATTCAGATACATGTACCTTTAATGCTGAATCAAGCTTAGAGAAGTGGTTAAAAGATGTCTTCTCACAAAGTTGTTATTTTTATTCTCTGTTAGAGACGGTTACCAAGAGACTAATTAGAAATAGAAGATATTGTACCAAGTTTTAAGGATCTAGCTTTTATTAGTCAGTATGAACATATTTAAAATAATTAGTTGAAGTTGACTATCATGCAGCTATTTTAACTTAATGTACTGGGAGATATTGGCTTCTATCATTTAATTAACCATGATGCAGCTATTCTAATGTACTGTGAAATATTGGCGTCTGTGAAATGACCGTTAGATTAATTAATTAAACGCTTTTTGTATCTGCTGTTGCAGGGAGCAATCTGGAAGAGAGTAAGGAATAGAGTTTCAATGAATAAAAGGAGGGTGATCAAATGTGCGAACCAAAAATTCAACTAATAATTTTTATGGGCAGGTGCATGATATAGCTCTTTTGGCTCCATCTCTTTCCCGGCGCTTGGAAAGAGGAAATATGAGCAAAATGATATGCTGGATAGAATAATCTGTGTAATGAGCAGCTTTGTGTAACATATGAAATTTAGATTGCATTGCTATGATCATATAATTATTAAAAAGAGAACCAGTAGAGCAAAGGTGTGACAGTAACGAAGGGAATGCCAGTCCAAGGATCTGTGAAGCTAATCAATACCATGCAAGAACATGAGCATAGATCAGATTATTCTGCCATTATTGCCTCTTAGCAATGCTTACAGTAATGTATTCAAATGAGATCAATTATTGTTGTACTATATTATCTCTAGGATGAAAATTGCAGTAGAATATAATTGTAAAAGTTTTTGAGATACATTGAAATTATAACAATTTATCTATCAATGACATCTGAGATTTGAACGTTGTATACGTAGAATATAATTGTGACAGTTTGTAAAATGTTGAAGATGAATGTGTGAAACTTGGCAGAATAATGTGTTCCAAATTTGAAAGTTGGCTGATTTCCCAATCATGTTTGGTGAAATTTTGTGGAATAATGTGTTCCAAATTCGACAGTTGGCCGATTGCCCGGTCTGGATTTCTAATGAAATTGACACTCAAAATTGAACAGTTACATTGAAATTGAGTATTGACTTTAGTATCGTGAACATTATACAATCAGCTGTCAGCTCCTATGACTAAACATAAAAAAAAAGGACGTAATACCATATGTTGAACTATGTCTAAAATGAATTAGTCAACATTATATATCTCACTTTAACTCAAAGAGGTGGAAAGGTAGTTGCAAGGCACTTTCAAGGGTAGTTGTAACCTATTTGAAGAAGGAAGCTGCTAATGGATTATGTAGGGACAACATGGAAAAGCTACAATATTTTAAGATTCTTATATATAAAGGGTTAATGGATTATGTGTGGAAACATCGAATATATATATATAAAAGAGTAATAAATATGTTTAAATTATTATTTTTAATTTAATGAATCATATTTTTAGTATACATTTTATATACAACATTGTACATTCATATATATATATATATATAATTATATATGAAATTTTTTATAATAATTTAATTATTGTTATGTTGGTTTAATGAACCATTTTTGGGATATGTATGGAGTTTTGTAGAAAAAAAGTATTTTTTTTTTAAAGGATAAAATAATAGGGGCATTAATTTCTCTTAATGAGAAACTTTTTGCCTTTTTAGAGGTGAGATGGTTTCTCTACGATAAAATTGTATTGGCACTAATCTCTCTTAAACAAATTGAGACAACGAATACATAGTGAGCTTTTGAATTTCTAGAGCTCTATACCCATGTATCTTCCACCATCCAATGTGGTTTGCTTGAGTTTTGCTTTGGCATGGACCATGTCACTTTCAACAGTAGTATAGTAGTGGCAAGGCAATTGAGGATCATTTGGTTTGCCTATAGGAGCTCCTTGTTGTATCACTCCAAATGTGTTTGAGTCAATGATAGAGTAGAGGTGGATTGTGAAGCCACAAATAAGCACTCTTGTAAATTTGTGTTTCACTTGTGGAGTGTTGTGCATTAGTCTTAACTATCCCTAGCAACAACAATGATTGCTTGTTGTTAGGTCTATATCTCAACACTTTGTCACTTGATGGAACCAAACAAAGTTCATAACTATAAGGTTTCTCATTGAGCTTGTTGTACTTGGTGTTGTTCAATGAGGCAATGCTCTTATAAGTTGGCATGCTTAGAAATACCTTGTTGAATGATGCATAGCTCTTTGACGTGTGATGTTGTACATTAGAAGGGCAACAATGTCCAAACTTGGATCAAAATGTGTTGACTCTAGGGGACCAACCCTGTCATCAAAATGGTAGAAGTAGATGCCAAAGGGGTGTAGAGGGTCCAAAGGAAAAAAATGTAACTCATGGAGGCGGGGATGAAGGGTCAATTAGGGTTAAATGTGTATTGGGATGGTGGATGCAACAACCTAGTGGTTCAATGTTTGCATAGAGGGAGTTTTAGCTAGCCAAAGTTGTTATAGGCATGGGGTTGTGTGTGCTGGAAAGGAGCAATGATAGTGCGGCCAAAAAATAGATGTGATAGGAGGGTAGAGTGGAGGAACCCTATGGGATGTTGTTGCTTGACATGTCACCAATATTAGCATTAAGGTTGATGAAGTGAGAGGTGGGAAAATTCCTCTATGATGGTTGCGTCGCTGGTGGCAATGGATTAATCCTCTAGGATGCAATGAATATCTAGTGTTGTGTTGGTGGGAATGTGTGGACTATGAAACACTTAAGATAGTGTGTGCATGTAGGGTCATGGGGCAATGGTTTGGTTGTTATTGTGGTTGTGTGTGATGTTGCAACAGTTTGTTTTGTTGTCCAATTGGTGTTCTGTAGAGTCTAGAGGTCGTAAGTGACCTGTTATTATTGTTGATTCCTTCAGCATTGTCCTCATACAAATTTGTTGTATTTGGAAGTGACATTGGTCCCTTGTGATGCATCATCTTTATCTTCTTAGAGTTATGCTTGGATTCCTTTTGTTTGAACAACTTTGAGAGACAATAACGTTCCAAAGAGGAAGGTGTCATTTATGTTGGTAGTACTTGAAGGGAGTGCTAGGGCCTTTAGATACCCAAGCCAGTGTAGGTAGTGTCATTAACTTTAAATTGGGGTAGATGTATCTCGGTGGTGGGTGGCCTTTGCGTCATACTAGAAGCATTGCAATCCATGCTCAAAAAAATCTAGTGAATATTCTAAACTTATTATATAATATTTCAATGTTATCTCGAAGTTATTCTTCCATGGGGTAGATTGGTGGGGTGGATGAAACTACATGTCATTCTTGATGGTCAACTTAGTTACTTACTTACCTACAAGGATAACTTTAGGGGCGAAATTTAGCCCATGGGATATTTTTCCATGTTTTTTTCCAAAAAAAGATTCGCCAATATGCAATTTTTGAAGCCCCATTTCACCTAATTTTGATGGGGTAAACTTTTTTTCCTCTAAAAATTGCCAAATTATTATATAAACTATATAAAATCTTTAGAAATTGAAATAATTTTAGAAAAATATTGCCAAATATTTTATAGTTTACATTTTAAGAATTGGTAAGATTCGCCAAGGTTTATACACTTTTAAATAAGTATGGGTCCTTAAAATTATCTCTGCTTACCTAGTATTACTGACTTAACTCAATAATAACTTTTAGAATAGTTAAATATGGGTGCAAAGGCCTAGTGGTATGAAAATCCATTACAATACAATATTGACCATGGAAAGTAATTGGTGTGATTTCTCAACAGATAGATAATTTTGACCAAAACTCTAGGAGTCTCAAGGGAAGGGGATAGACAAAGTGTTGCACAGTGTCTCACACGAACTGTTCTAGTTTTTTGTGAGTGTTCATTCGTAACACTAGTGTGAAGAACTATGATTCGTGTGGCAACATGGGATGCATTGAACTTTGTCACTGCTACGATCCACTAGTGCATGTCAAACATGTGATCTTAATCACTAAAATGAGCAAGATGCTCCCTTTTATGTCTGAGTATCCAAGTTAATTGGATTCATGGGTGGATCAACCACATTAAAACACTCCAAAAGTGGACCAATTGATCGCCATTATCTCATGGAGAGTGCATGTGATCATTATAAGTGAAAAACACAGAAGGAAATATATTATGTCTCCTTATAATCAAACTTCTTGTTACTATAACAAAGGTCAAGGACTCCATGAAGGCAAAGGAAACACGACCATATTGGTCTACAACTTTCCAAGTACTGTGCCAAATATTATCAATGTCCTTGTGGACAAGCATCTTGTTGGTGAGGATTTTATGTCCTCAACAGCATGATGGATAAATGAGCCTAAAACATTGAATTGCAAGTTCACATCTCTTAGAGTTTACTCCCAATTAAAAATTTTCCTACCTAAATGTGTAAGAACAAGGTGATTTATTTATTATATGGAAAGGGGCCTATTATGTGCAACATGTGCAATTAATCAATATGAAGCAAAAACAAATAACTTGCAAACTAAATAAAAGAGATGGAAAAAAACTTGAAAAAAGATATTAAAGTGAAACCAAAAAAATGAAATATGCTACAAGAGAATGACAAATAGAACTCTTAGGTTAGCAATTATAAATCTTGATACAATCTAAATTTGAACAATCAACAAATCAAATGACAATATCATTATAACATTGAATCGAATGCAGGATAATTATTGTAGAAGGATAGCATCAACATACAACATGCAACTCGGAGACATCGGAAAACTAACTCTGCAACTCGTTGACAACTAGGGTTTCTGCTGCTGGTGTTCAGACGTCTCAACGCGTTTACGGGGCTTGGGCTCTACTACGCTTAGTGTACCAGCGCAGTCTGGGATTATGGCCTTGCTTATAGCTCCCTGTAACTACCCCCCGCCCCCGCTGCCGCCAGAAGTTGAGGCATTCAAAAGGTTGATAACGAAATTCGCTAAGAAGAAAGTAACAGAAGGCTCGCGCTTCGTTAAAAGATTGGAAGAAATCCCGGAAGTCTCTCTCCCACCTGAAAACCTGATGAAATGTGCTCTCACCTTGGCGGAAAGAGAAATGATAGGACAATTCACAGGGCTGTGGCCCTCACCAAAAACTATTGAAACGTGGGTCCAAAAGAACTGGTGGCTCGTGATCTCAAACAGTGTCACTCCCTTCTTCTTGGGTAGGGGTTTTTTCCTTTTCGATTTTATCTCTAAAGATGATCAAGACCTGATATTCCGTAACGGTCCTTATTTCATGGGACCTCAATAGTTGTATCTAAATAAGTGGAGCCCTGAATTTGATCCTTCAGAGGATGTCCCTTATAAGGTTCCAGTCTGGGTCCGCCTTCCAAACCTCCCTGTTCATTGCTGGGATTGGGATTCCCTAAAACACATTGGAAACTCTCTTGGGAAATTTATAGATCGGGCAGATCCCAAGTCACAGTACACCTGTGCCAGAATCTGCATGGAAGTGGATCTTGAGGAGGGACTTCCCGAAGCCATCAAAATATTGGTGGGAAGGTGAACGCATATTCAGAAACTGGACAACGAACAACTCCCTTTTAAATGTAGGGGATGCCATTAATACGACCATTTCGCTTGCAACTGCCCTAAGAAATCCTCTTCTTCAGCCTAGAAGGAAATGGCAGAAGGTTGGAAACAAGATAAAAATCCCAAGACCAAAGCAGGCTCTGGGCCCTCAACCTCAAGGCCTAAACCAACTGTTTCTTTCGATATCACCAAAAATCCCCCCGCCCCTGCTCCCTCTCATGGGAATAGTTTTGAAATCCTCAACTCCCACGCGGAGGAAGCAATTGAAGTAGAACCATATCCACAGAAAGGTGTGGGTTCCCCCCCTACCGTCCCTATCACCACTGAAGTATCGGCTATAGTGAACCCAAAACTCGAAGAAAATCCTCACCTAGGAGAACACTCCTTTGAAGAGTTAGAAGAGGAAGAAGGAGAATATGTAGAATCGCAAGTTAGAGAAAAAAAATCCCAAAAAGGGCGCAAATTTGATCGAGAAAGAAGGGAGGACGCTACTTACAAAGAAAAGCTCCAAGGAAGCCAGCCTACTTTGGAAAAAAATGTTGTCTAAAACACCTAGCGCTACCAGAAACCAAACATGGGGCCCCAAAAGATCCCAAACCCACAAAAGTAAGTAATGAAGGTTGTCTCCTGGAATTGTAGGGGTATGGGAAGCAAGCTAAAAGAAAGTGCTATGAAATATCTTATTCGTATGGGTAACCCATATTTACTCCTTATCCAAAAGAAAAATATGGAGGAAGGAGACTTCCTTCATAGTAGCAATAGTTTCTGGAAAAAAGGGAAACATCTAGCAGTCTCATCCAGAGGTGCGTCGGGAGGAATTGGCACTCTATGGAAAGAAGAGGTCTTAGACTTGGTGCAAGAGAAAATGGGAGCCCACTAGATCTTCACGTAGTTCTTCCATATTGCGTCAAATACTCTGGTAAGTCTCTTAAATATTTATGTTCCTGTTAGTTTTTCAGAAAAGAAAAGATGTTGGGACACCATCAGATCCCTTGCAGATGATATATGCCTAGACAACATTATTTTGGACGGAGACCTTAATCTTACCCTCAACCTCAATGAAAAAACAGGTGGGATCAAAGTCAGAGACACCACCAGAGAATGGGTTGAATACCTAATGGACATCAAACCAAAAAAATGCACTTTCACCTGGACAAATCGAAGAATAGGACCTGGGCATATCGCATCTAGACTGGATAAATTTCTGGTCCATAGTTCTTTCTTGTTGCTAGGCATGGAAGCCACCTCCTCGATCCTACCTATGGGAGTCTATGATCAGAGACCTATTCTCCTTGAACTAAAAGAAACTATCAATATTGGCCCCATTCATTTTCATTTTAGTCCCCTCTGGACCTCACACCCAAACTTTTTGGAAAGAGTTCGATCTGTCTAGAATACTCCAGTGCTTGGTTCTCCTTTCTACGCTTGGGAAGAAAAACCAAGAAGAGTAAAAACAAATCTGAAATCTTGGGCTAAAGGATTACCTTCTCTGCTAGAGAGAAGAACAGAGGTGCAATGCAGACTAGCAGAACAACATATTGAAATGGAAAAAGAAGAAATCACTAAGGAAACGATTTTAAAGGAGGAAGCTCTGCAAGCCTCTCTGCACAGAGCTTGTGCTCAAGAAGAAGAATACTGGCGGCAAAAATACCGAAGCCTCTGGCTTAAATATGGAGATAAAAACACCTCCTTATTCCACAAGCAAGCCCAAGCCCGACGCCACTTCAATAGTGTTAAGGAAATCCAAATCCAATATCACACAATCTCTGACTTTCCTAGCATTAAAAGAGTAGCTCACCAACACTTCAAACTTCTGTATGTGGAATAAAACCATAATGATCAGATGGAGGGGCTTTTAAACGTGATCCCAAGATTGGTTTCAGAGCATATGAATCAGAAGCTCACAGCCCCCGTCACTAGAGGGGAAATTAAGCAGGCTCTAAAAGATATGGAACCCGATAAGGCCCCTGGCCCTGATGGATTTATAGCCAGATTTATAAAGGTCTGTTGGCAAGTGGTTAAAAAATATTTACACGGGATGATCCTTAAGTCCCAAGTCTATTCGAAGATTGGAGGAAGTACTAATTTTGCTTTCCTTGTGTTAATTCCAAAATAAAACGGGGCGAAAACCTTTGACCGTTTCCGACCGATCTCTCTCTGCAACATTGGGTACAAGATCATCACAAAAACTATTGCCAATAGATTGAAGGAAATCATGCCCAAGATTATCCCCACTAATCATGTAGGTTTTGTTAAGGGCCATCAAATAATGGAAAATATCATTCTTGTCCAGGAGGCTATCCATTCTAGCCTTACGCGGGAAAAAAAAGGAATGGTTGTTAAGATAGATCTGGAAAACGCTTTTGATAGGGTAAGGGACACCTTCCTTCTCGCAGTCCTGGAGCGCTTTGGTTTAGGCTCAAACTTCAATTCCTGGGTAAATTCTTTCATAGGAGAACCATGGATCGCCCCCTTGGTTAACGAGAGAGATACAGACTTCTTTAAAGCTTCTCAGGGTTGGCGCCAAGGATGCCCCCTTTCCCCTTTGTTGTTTGTAATACAGGTCTCCACCCTAAGCTTTCTTCTGGATAAAAGGAGACAGGATTAGGACCTACTGGGACTCAACTTTGTTCACGGAGTCCAGGACATTAATCATGCCCAGTTTTCATATGATACCCTTCTCCTGGGTGGATCCTCCCCCCAGGTGGTCGCTACTTTCAAATCTGACCTCAACCTCTACTGTGACATTTTTGGAAGTCGTGTGAATTATGGAAAAAGCCAATTCTATGTTTGGAATATATCTACTAAGGAGCTCAGCAACATAGTGAAAGTTCTTGGATTTCAAGGACAACTCCATTGGTCCTCCTTTAAATACCTTTGTCTCCCGATCTTTAATGAGACCCCGCGGTGCCTGGACTGGCTTCCCTTAATTGAAAAATTCAAACAACGTTTAATCTCCTGGGGGGATCACTGGCTAAACCTGGCTGGAAAACTGGTCCTCATAAAATTTTTGCTTTCAAGCCTTCCCATTTATCAATTCTCCATCTTGCTATCCCCTAAAGGAATCTTGCATATGATGGAAAAAGAAATTCGAAAATTTTTCTAGAAAGGAGGAAAACAAAATGAAAAAAAATTCTCTCTGGTAAGCTGGGCCAAAATCATAAAAACCTACAAAGAAGGTCGACTCCAAATCAAAGACCCAAAATCCCAAAACCTGGCCCTAGGAGCAAAATTTCTCTAGCAGCAAATCTCATGAAAATCAACTTGGGCCAAGGAATTTCTTCTGAAAAAATATTTCCCTAACCCCAGATTGCGGAGCCTTGATTCCTCCCCTAAGGCGCAATCGGGTTCCCCTATTTTTTAACTCTACAAAAAATCTCTTTCGTTTTTCAATCCCATCTCTTTTAGATCCTTGGAAATGGGAAAAAGATTGATTTATGGGAAGACCGTATAATGAACAATGATCCGCTTTCAATCCTCGAGGAACTTTCCCCTCTTAAAGTTTGGCTGGGAACTCAAGGAATCAACTCGCTCTGGGATCTTTTGATTTGAGATGATTCAGCTGGTGTCTAGAATGGGTGGAAACGCCTTGATCCTCTTGATAAGCTTCTCCAAGCTTGGCACTTGCTTCTCTCCAAACTAAAAGGCAAATCCCCTCTTTCTTTGGGAGATAAGGATAAGAGAGGTTGGGGGTTGGGTGCTGGTCATTACTTGGTGGTCCAAGGCTATCAACTTTTAACCTCCGGTCTAGCTTCCCCTAACCTAACCCTTTGGAAATGCATTTGGAAAACTAAAAGCATCCCCAAAATTGACATCTTTATTTGGACTCTAGCACATCAAAGTATTTTAGTTGGTGAAAATTTACAAAAGAGGGGCATCCTTGGACCCTCAAGATGCGTCCTTTGTCTTCAACAAGCTGAAACTATAAAGTATATTTTTCTGGACTGTCCAGTCGCTAAGGAAATTTGACAACAAGCTATAGAACCTTGGACCAACACCATTGCATTGTTGGCGAACATCACAACTCTCCTCTCCAAATGGGGATCCCTATACCACTATCCGCTTTCTGCCAAGGGTTGGTTCAGACTAGCTTGGACATCCCTTCCAAAATTTATTGTCTAGGGAATTTGGCTGGAAAGAAACAATTGAATATTCAGAGAAAAATATTCCTCCTCGCCTCAAGTGGTAGGCAAAGCTTTAGGCCTCCTAAAGGATTACATCCAAAGTAATTCCAACACCTCCACTCCCCCTCCCTTCTCCATGAAGAAATAGCTTGGGGAAATCAACTGGGCCTCTCCTTTTCCCACTCCATCCAGCCCAAGATTCAGGTTGAACATTGGAAAATTCATTTGGATGAAAAGCTATTCTCCCATTGGAAACACAAGACAAACTAGTACAGCCTTTTCTTCAATGGAGCCTCGAAAGGAAACCCTGGGGTGGCAGGAGGGGGAGGGATAATCCTTTGTCATGATGAAACAATAGAACTTTAGTACTCCTTGGGCTTGGGCATTGCAACCAACAATCAAGTTGAGGATTTGTCTCTCCTTCATGGCCTTCGTCAGCTCAAGAGAAGAGGCATTGTGCAAGCTAGAATTGTCAGAGACTCCCAAAGTCTCATCCACCTCATGATCAAGAAATCAAATCCGATCGATGTCCAGTTGAATCAAACCGTCACCAGAATCCGTGACCTGGTCTCCTTCTTCCATAACCTATAGTTTTTCCACATCCTCTGTAAAAATAACATGGAGGCTGACCGAGATGCTAACAGGGAAACCTAGTTGGCTCCAAGTGCGTCGTTTCTCAATGATCACACCGAAGATGTGGACCCGCTTCCCTAGTTGGAATTGAATTGTCCCACCACCGGTTGGCATCTATGCACAAAGGAGTCCGCAGGACAAGTGGGGGAATGCTTTAAATAAGTAGAACAGGTGGAGGTCCGTGGATGCAGGAGCTTGTGCGTGGATCATAAATGGGAAAAGGCGAAGTTATATCACCTGGTTCTCTCCAGACTAGGAAATACCTCTCACCCATGGGAAGAATTCTGAGATTATGGATCCACAAATGGACTGGTACGCCCCCCCGCCTGCATACTGACATCTGCATTCTTGCGGTTAATTCCGGTGACTCGAGCGAGTACAAGGCCCCTGGAATTTTAATGATAGCCCAAGTATGGACACTCTACTTCAAGAAATATGGCATTCAACTCCTAATTATATTCCGTTTTGTGGTTAGCCTCCCCTTCCTTGTGTTTTTGCGAAACCTTTCTAGTGTGAGCACAGAGAATTTGATCGGCATAGGGAACTAGGTCATGGACTCTAGTAATGAAAGTCGAGACTGTTGCTTGGAACATGAAGTTGCGGCCATGGGGAGGCATCTGCGAACTATCAAAGACTCCTTGAAAGTTCAGAAAAGGATCACTAAAAGGTTTAAACATAATGTGGAGGCTAAGATGGAGCAAACTGAGGAGAGGACGGAGCAATTGGAGGAGTTGGAGCACTAAACCCAGGTCATCCACAATGATTATGTCACTAGGATTGAGGCCTGGAAGCACAAGCAACATTAGGTAAATCAGGCTCTATTGGACAGACTTATTCAGGTGGAATATCAGTTGGGAATCATGGCCTTTGAGGCCCAGCCCCATCAAGATGTTGAATCCCTCCTGAGGCAAGCCATTCAGAACAATGCTGGAACTACTCAGGGCATCTTTACTGCAAGCCTCAAGCAGCAATAGACTCACATTTTTGTGATGGAAACCAGAATCGTCGACTTGGAAGCTCTTGTGAAGTAGTTGCATATGAAACTGCAGGACAAAGACAAGGGGGATGGTTCCCTTCCCACCAGCATAGAGGAAAGATGGAAGACCAGGTTCCCCGGCATTACTGTGTTTTTACATGTTTTTCAAATGTATTTTGCTTTTAGGTTAGTTTATCAAGGTTTACAGTATTCACTTAGAAGGTAATAGGAGTAGAATTTGTAAAGACTATCATGAGACACACCTCTTTTTGAACATCTCTATTTTAAATTTTTAGACAACCAAGTACCTTTCTGAAGGCCGAAGCTTTGTAATTTTGAGGTTTATCCTCCTTTTTAATACAAAATAATATTCGTTACTGTAAAAAAAACATTGAATCAAATGCAAATCCAAATCTTATTGTTACAAATATTATAACAAAAATTATATTCAAACTAAATTGAACTTTATAAATGCTAACTTCCAATAGTGATCATAGAACTAGCATATGCTTGATCCTATAAATCATATTAAATTTGAGAATCCAACAACTCAAACCACTTATAACATTAACCCACAATTTGATCATGTAAACATATGAGATCGTTGATTTAATTGATGCTCAAAATCTATGTTGCTACAATACAAAAATATTCTAGGAAGTTAATATTCCATTGGGTCTTACAACAAATCCCTTTGCCCCCTGAGTTTTACAACAAATCTCTCTGCCCCTCTAATTACATTGACGAGGTCTATTTATATCCAAATAAATTGGTGCTTTGTTGTCCTCGGGTAACTACGAGTAAGTACGAGTAAGTAAAACATACATTACTCAAAGTATTTAATAATAACCAATCACAATCCAAAATGAGAGAAGTCAAATAAGTTGAAATATACGACTGATGGTTTCACATTACCCAAATATATACAATTTATATTCTTACTTATTTATATAATATGCAAATAACTATACATTTAATAAAATGATATAAAAACAAATTAGTAAGTATTATGAAATCATATAGAAGGAAAACAAAAAAGAATGATGAATCTATGAGATTTTATATAATAGGCTTAACTACCATGTGGCACCTTTTTATTCATGTGTACTTCAAATGGCCTTGGTGTGGCTACCACATGGAACATAAATAGCATTTGTAGTTCTAACGTGGCATCTCGACGGTACCTTGACCTTCTTCTTTAAAAAATTTATGTGGAAAAAAAATGGATTTCAAAATCAATTCAATATAATTTATAAATATGCCATGTCCATTTGGACAAATGGATATCATTGATTTATGGTTCCTATAATACCCATAGTTAAATTTGACCCTTGGAATGTATTGAATCAAATTATGTAAATGATGTAAATATGTTAGTATGGGTTCCTTGTGTGGATCTCAATGCCAAGGTCCAACTAGCGAATGGCTAGGCATGTGTGAATGTAAATACTTTTATATGGATCATGTGGTTAGCTTGTCATGCTAACTTGAAAGCTATGTAAATATTATGTTGGAAAATTAATAAAAATGGTCGAAGATGGCTATGTAAAGAGCACTAGAGGAGCGATGATTCCACTAGAGTGGAAGAGAAAAAGGGGGCCCATGAGAGATTAAATCCTCTATTGCCAAGTGTCAACCTTCTAAGTACTAATCCTTTTGCTTACATGTTTCTTAAATGAGGCAATTACTCCCTTTTGACTTATTAAATTCAATCATTGAATGCATGCATGGGGTTGATGGGAAAAGTATCCTCATATAGTTATTGAAGCATGGGATGAATTTACTTCTATGATTGTTGTAAGAGTCCCTTTTTCTATGGTCATAAGTTATGTTAGTTATCTTTTCACCATCCTCTCATATCCTTTGGAGTTTACCAATCATTCTCTTGTAGTTGCAGACATTAGAGGAAAGAAGATGGTTGTAGGTGAGCATAGAGGTTGGGAAAGATAGGAACCTTTACCCACTGAATGCTTGAGAAGCCATTGATGTTACATGAGGTTCTCTAACAACATATAGGAGGTTGGGTTGTTTCTACACACATTGGTAAGAATTCTAAGAGTTGGATTCCTAGAGCAACTGTGGAGCAATGAAGGGAAAATACTTCCTTGTGTTGTGTGGGGAAGTAGAGGAGGGTACCATGGATGGGATGGTTGAGTGAGATCCCTGTAATTCCTTAGTGGTGAGCAGTTTGACTAAGCATGAGAGTAAATGGGTTTTGAGCTAAGAGAGAGAAGATTGTAGGTGTTTCCTTCACCATGGTGGCCCCATAGCCCAACTTGGGGGTGGTATATGAAAATTATACCTACGGCTGGGTGGAAAATCACTCTTACACAACTAGTTGTTTGGGTCTTATTTGTTACAGTATAAGTATTTTGTTTGTCTATGAATATGGAATGATTTTTCTTCCTATGAATAATATGCTTGTTTATCCATAATGTATGTGTGCATAGAGTTTTATTTTTGTTTCATTTTACATTTATGCCTTTGTACATACATTTCTTATTTATGAATTTGTATAATTTCCCATGGGGAAAAATGTATAAGCATGAAATTTGTAAATACCCCCTCCTATGCTTAGAATGGTGAATGAGGATGTTACAGAGTGGTATCAGATATTTTGGCTATAGTGTCAGGGATGTATGGGTCGTAATCCACACTTACAAGCATAAATTAGAGTTTGCATAGGAAGTGTTTGACATAGTGTTTGAAATAATGTTTGACATAATGCTTCTATAATGGTTGACATAGTGTGTATCAATAGGAATGGAGGATTGGTTTGAGAAAGTTGGGGAATTTTTTTTAAATTGATTGAACCATTAGTGAAAGTTTTAGTTATCATTATGTGATAGAGAAAATTTATAGGTTGGGGAAAAGGGTAGGTGTAATTTCATACTAAGCTCCTTGTTATCAAATCATAATTTCACATATTTAAATTTTTTTGAAAGAGTTGAGATGGGCCCATCAGTGCCAAGTGGATATGGGGTATGGCGTGGACCAACCACATTTGATGAGTGCATGAGTGGTAGATTTTAGGGGTCCGTTTATCACTCGAGTGGAAATTTTGAGTGGATGTAGGGAAATTGTGATTTTCTATGAATGATTGAGATTAGCCCATACATGTTCAAAGGAAAGTTCCTCACCATTCGTCAGAAAGTGAAGCTGTCAGGAATTAATAAGGAGACCTTGCCATGAATGGATAGGCTTTGATCATGTGTGTTGAATCAAATGATCTTGACAATTAACAGAGATGGAAAGTGATTGAATATTATCATAAGGAACTTACCACAAATGGCTAGGATTAGATCATGCAAGTCCTGGAGCACGATCTTGACCATTCGTGCAAAATAAGATGAATGAGAAATAATCCAAGGCACTTTGTTGTGAATGACTGAGATTTAACCTAGGTCTACGGGAGAACAAATTTGGACCATTCACAGGGAGGATGGTTTCCATTTATGATTACCCATGTGAAGTATAAATTCAGTGTCGGTAAACCACTTATCATTAACTGAAAACCATTTATGGTAAATGGAAAAGGGTTGTAATGACATGGCATAGGAAGAATATGACATGGTCATGCTTAGTGATGACACATAGTACCCCACTTCCACATAGGTAGCCACATGTCATGCCACATCAACAGTACTAATTCCACATCAGTAGTGTTGGTTCTAATACCGATTACAATAGGTTTACAAATTGATTCATACATTTAAACAAAATTAGACATAAAACAATGGCACACAACACATCAACATATTACACATAAATTACCTTGGAAACCTCTCTCCTAGAGGAAAAGAAGCAAACCATTAAGCTTACCACTCATCTATTAATCAAACACTTATAAAGGGTGTTTACAACTGTAACTTGCTAGATCACAAATCACACTTCATTACATGATCATGCTACACACTTCTTGCATAACCATGACATATTATTTGTAGATGCAATATAATCAATTGCTCATTTATGGAAATCCATAACTTCTTAACTAATTTTGGTTATTTTGTTTTAGTCAACTTGATTGGGTTAAATCTGGTTGATCGTTCGTTGAGCTTCTGGTCATTCTGTTGACTTCCCATTGACCAATCATTTTCCTTCGACCAAACGAATTCCTCCATCTATCGACTATCAATCCATTCAAATTACAACAGTCAAATATCAACTTTTCCAATCAATTCACATGCAAAGAATATAACATTCTCAACATTCTCCCACTTTTTGTCTTCTTTGCATAAAGAGGACATTTAGAACTTTAGTTCATTTTAGCAAGGCTAACAAGCCCATCGTTTCGCTACACTAGGAAAAATTCTTTGTGCTTATCGACTTGGTCAATGAGTCTGCAACATTCTTCATTGTGTATACTTTTACCAGTAACACGTTCTAGTTCTCCACCATCTCTCTCACAAAATGGTATTGAACATCAATGTGTTTTGTCATTGAATGATATGTTGGGTTCTTTGCTAGGAATATTGAGCTATGATTATCATAATCCAACCTAACATCATGTTGACCAAAATCAAAATCTAAACACAATATCTACAACCAAACAACTTCCTTGCATGCATGAGTAGCTTCCATGTATTCAACCTCAGTAGTTGACAGTGCAATGATTGACTGCCTCCTACTCATCCAACTAACTACTCTATCGAATATATTGAACACATGTACATTGGTTGACCGACTGCAGTCGATATCTCATCCGAGATGGAATTCACAAATTCATGTACATTGATTTCCTTGTTTCCCTTAGGCTCTCCTCCATAACATATTGCATAATCCATTGTGCTGCACTGGTACATGAATACTCTCTTGACTGTGGTCCAGTGCTCTTTTCTAGGTGTCGACATGTACCTACTCAATACTTCCACTACATGGGAAATATCCAATCGAGTACAGACCATATCAAACATTAGAATACCTACATCACTAACATATGGCACATGTGACATGTACTCTATTTACTCTTGCGTCTTTGGACACTGTTCAACATATAGTTTGACTCCCACAGTAATAGGGACCTTGATCGGTTTCCTCTGCTGCATATTGAAACGTTTCATAATTGTCTCAACAATTTTTCTCTGACTTAACCAGATCCTTCTACCTACTCGATCTCTCTTTATTTCCATTCCAAGAATGAAATTGGCCGCTTTGAGATCCTTCATGTCGAACTTAGAGGAAACTAGAAGTTTTACCTCCCAAATAAGATCCATGTTATTTCCAACCAACAACATGTCATTGACATACAAAACTACATCTATGAAATGACCATAGAATTTCTTCCCATAAACACAGTGATCATCTTGACTTCTCACAAACCCCAACTACTAGATATACATATCAAACTTTTGATACCACATACTAAGCGATTGTCTTAAACCATGGAGAGACATTTTGAGCTTGCAGAGTAGCTCCTTTTCTCCTTCCACTATAAAACCTTCAAGCTTCTTCACATAAATTTATTCTTCAAGATCACCATGAAGAAATGTTGTCTTTACACCCATCTGTTCTATCTCAAGATCAAATGCTGCAACTAAAGATATTAGTACCCTTATAGAAGTTAGATTAGCAATAAAAGAGAAAATCTCACCAAAGTATATTCCCTCGACTTGGGAATACCCTTTTTCTACTGCTCGAGCCTTGTAATTCTTGACTTGACTTATTGCATTCAATTATTTCTTGAACACCCATTTATTGCCAACAATTTTCCTTCCATTTGGTAATGTGACTAGATCCCACATTTCATTCTTCTTCAAGAACTCCATTTCTTCTTCGATGGCCCTTTTATAGAGTTTATGCTCTGTCGATTTGATCACTTCCTTTACCGAACTGGGATCATCACCTATGGAATATAATACACGAGTAGTTTGAAATTCGAGTGGAATATACCTTTTGTTTGTGTTGCTCAACCAAACCTCTTGACATTTGAAGTCTGCTCTTCTACCTCTTCGTCGAATTCAATCGACTCACCTAAATCCAGACTTTCGTCGTTCATTTCAAACTCTTTCTTTTCTGGTTTTTCTCTTTTAACCTCTTCATCCTGGGAGTACCTCTGACTTCTTTGAAGATCACATCTCTACTATAAAATGCCTTCCTTGTGATTGGATTTCATAACTTATACCTTTTCACTCCATACTTGTACCCAATGAAGATGCATTTCTCCGACTTGTTATTGAGTTTGTTTATTTTATCCTTTGAAATATGCACAAAGGCATCACACTAAAAAACTATGATATGTGTAAGAGAGGGATTTTTATGATCTCATTCCTCATATGGAGTCTTTTCAACCAGAGCCATCAATGGTGACCTATTCACTAGCTAACATGCCATGTTGACAACCTCTGCCCAAAATTCTTATGCGATTCCTGCAAGATTGAGCATGCTACTAGCTTTCTCCGTCATCATTTTGTTCATTCTTTCATCAACTTTGTTTTATTGAGGCATGTAGGGAGTTGTGTTTTGTTGATCTATACCATGTTGTCTATAGAAATAGTCATTTTTTTTCCATAGAATTCTCTTCCATACTTAGTTCTTAGCACCTTGATCCTTTTACCAGTTTGATTTTCCACAAAAGCTTTGAACTCTTGAAACTTCTCAAAAACCTTAGATTTCTTCCTCATAAAATATAACCATGTCATCCTGGAGAAATCATCTATGAAAGAGATGTAATATTGTGATCCTCCTACTGAAGGGACTAACACTAGTACAAACACATCACTATGCATTAACTACAGTCCTTCCTTAGCCATAGTGGCACCATATAAGAACCTTACACGATTCTATTTGCCATAAATACAATGTTCACAAAAGTCAAATTCATCAAAATAGTCAGGGATACCTTCGACCATACCTTTACACTGCATAGCACATAGACCTTTCTCACCTCTATGCCCCATATGATGATGCCACAACACGGTTGAGTTGACTAGACAAGAGAACATGCTGTCAGATTCATGAAAAATCACATTAGCACATGTGTCGGTGTTTGTTCTTCCCAATAGCTTGTAAAAGGTTCCAGTCTGAACACCTCTCATCAAAACCATTTCTCCTCACACCATCTTGCATGTATCTTTCTCAAACACAAACTACACACCTACATTCCCCATATTACTGACCAAGATCATTTCGAGCCAAACTTGGGATATGCAATACTCCTGGAAGTGTTCCTATTCTTCCATATTTCAGTTTTAGTCGAACTTTACCTCGTTTGACTATCTTGGTCAATGAGTCATCTCCCAGGAGGACATCACCACCATCAAAATTATCATTTGCACAGAACCATTCTCTACGAGGTGTCATGTGATATGACACACTGGATTCAATCAACCAAGAGTCACGATCTGATTGTGTACTTGTGGAGGATAAATACACATCACCTTTCTCTTCTTACGAAGTCTTACCATCAGTGGAATGAGCTTCCTCAGACCTTTTCCTTTCTCGACTTTCGTTGACTCACAGTTTCTTATATAATTCCCAATGTTATAGCATCACCAACATGTTTTCATTGTTGTACCAGGGGAATTGGACTTAAATCTACCCCTTGAATTCAATCTTCTATCGGAGGCTTTTACTTTTCCTGTGTCTATCGGTCGAGCTCTTGCTGTTAAGGATTCAACGCACGAAATAATAATTTTTTCTATCAGCCACTTATTTAACACAACCAATTTTTTATTTGCATAGCTCATATTTTAAAATTTGAAGGTTAGTATTTTTAATTTTTTTGTCTCATTTTATTTTATAGTCCTATAATTATGGCATAGCAAGATCATTCATGGGATAATAAATTGAATTGCTAAATCACTTTAGTATAAATACATCTTCTAAATGGGCATACTATATCATCAGTTTAGTGAGTAAAACCCTTATGAATTACCTGAGTATAGCTACTATTTTCTAAGAGTGTTCACACTTCCTTGGTTTTTAAGCGTATTGGCCTCTCTATTGGCTTATATGGTCTATTAGAATGTAAGGAGTAGTTTAGGGTTGCTTTTCAAATGATTTATACTGACTCGCAATATTTAGTACTAGTTCTCATTGTAATATAAAGCTCCGTTTATAAGTTTTAATATCATATAGATTTATGCTTTAACTTAATAATGGATAATTTTGAAATTTATGTAATTTTTTTTTCGTAGGGGAAATCGTTTATAAGCTTTTCCACTTTGTTTATACTCGAGAAACATTCTATTTCCATTTATGTGTTCTTAAACATTATGTGAATTTTGAGTTTATATCATTATAATAAAGTTATCATTTGTTTTCCATTAGACCTTTGATGTAAATAAATAGCCTATACATAACATAAGCGATGTAATCCTTTAGCCTAATATTAAGAACCAATATTACCAAATAAAACACCCCTCCCAAGGTTAATCATAACCCTTAGAAGGGTTTTACTAGGTTTAAATTCTAAACATGTTGCAATTTATTCTATTGATCTCAATATTTCTATTACAAGTGTAAGGATTGTATCAATAAAACTCATTTTTAAATTTGTGTCCACAACAATAGTAAGACATCATATCCAATGAATTCTTTCTAAATAATGGTTAAATCTTTAATATGTAAAATAGTATTGTAGCTTCTCTCTTTTGGATTCAAGTCACATTGTACCACAAATTCTCAACTTAGTGTTGTCTTGGGCTAGTCATATATACAACACACACTTTTAGTAGAATTGAACCATGGTATAAGGAGAATATTGGCACATCGTCTTGATCGAGATTATATTAAGATCAATCTATATATTTGTAAAGTGATTTAGGCACAATGTGTCCAATATATTAATATATCATAGTCCATATCCCATCCATAGCTATAATTCATATTAGTTCTCCATTGGAATGTTATATTTTGCATAGAAGAAAATATAGGCTATTCCAATGATCTAATCAGAGTACTTAATGAATGTAAATTGTTTGTGATTTTTAATGATCAATACATTTTTTCTTGGCCTAGTTCTCTTTTGTTGTTTGATTATGCTAGTTTCTTAAGTTGAAGCTTTGAAGCTAATGTGGTAAAATTATATGGTTTTGATTTATTGCATAATTGTTAACTACTCTTATAAATCTTAATTTAATAAATTTATGACTACAATGGCTTAATTCACTAGTACATATGGGGTCAACATTTGACGACATTTTTACCCTATGAATATATTTGTATATTGTACTTATAATGCTTCAATGGATTTTGTTGTAATAGGTAAGTAATTACAATGCCAACTCTAGAAGAATCAGTAGTGCTTGCTAAGTTACATAGGAAAATGGTGACTTTTGGTGATGAGAAATTCTATTTCCCTTGCCATGAATGTAGTGGCTTTAATGGAAAAATACTTTTATTAACAATGGTTGAAATACATTATAGGGATTATGGGTGCGTTGAAGGGGGGTATTAATATCGTCCCATGGTAAGTTATTCATTATAGGTCTTTGTATATATTAACTTCTTTTATATTAAAAAAATGATTTAATATTTGTTATATACTCTAATTTTGTTTGATTGCTTGTATTATTTGTAAAGATAAATCCTCCTAGGTGTGTGACACTGCTTAGTATGGAAAGTATTTCTCGAAATAATATTGTACAAGTTGAGGAAGATGGTATGGATATTGAATATCATGTTAATCCCATGGAAGAATATTACACTAATAATACAGTTGAGGACGATGGGACAAATAGATTGATCCAAGACTTCTTTAATGCTTCCATGGATGAGGCTGACAACTTGGATGAGGAAAACTTGCAGGATGAGGACAATGATGATGAATATGTTTATGATGTATTTGTGCTTAAGAGTACCATAGAACCCCTTCATGAAGGCACAAAACAAAAATTCTATCTTTTGTAATTTTGTTGGTGAACTTGAAGGTATTGAATGGTTTGTCAAATATTTGTCTCACATGGACCTTAAGGTATGCAATATAATTTGTCACATATACGTAAATGCTGACTTATTGTTATCTATTTTTAGTGTTAATTGATGTGTAAATTAAGGATTCAATATTTATATTGATTACTATTATTTACAGTAACTAGTTATTTTTTATACTCATAGATTGATAGGTGAATTTTTCTTACCATCGCCAAATAAGTTACCTTGAACATACTAAGAATTATATTCCATTATGAAAGATATTGGGATTGATTATCAGGCTATTGATGCATGTCCCAATGATCATATTATATATTATGGACAATATGCATCGGAAACGAAATGCCCACAATGTCAAATCCGTAGATATTGAATCGATCAAGTAACAAATAAGGTGCCTCACAAGGTTCTTTGTTATATTCCCGTAATTCCATGTTTGCAAAGACTATTCAAGTGCAAGAGAATAGTGCATCTTATGGATTACCATGCATAGAATAGAATTGAATATTGTGTTCTTCGAATTCCTGCAGATGGCTTATTATTTAGGAACATTGAAGAAATATGGTCAATTTTTAAAGAAGAACCTCGTAATTTCAATCCATTTGGTGAGCTCAGGTCTACTTACTCTGTGTGGCCTATTTTTGTTATATACAATAACCTTCCTCCCTAGATGTCAATAAAAAAGGAGAAAGGAATGTTGCCAAGGATTGTTCTAGGCATTTGTTTATAACGATATTTTTGTTTGAATGTAGCATTTCATTTGACTTGTTCATTGCATAATTTCATGTGTGTGTGTACTTTCAACCAATTAGGTAAGTACCAAGTGAAAGATATGAATGTATATATTTAGCCTCTTGTCGATGAATTAATAAAGTTATGGGTTGGCATCACTATGTACGACATCTCTAAACCAATAGGTCAAAGAAGATTTCAATTCCTTGGAACGCTTACATAAAAAATTCATGATGCCTCAGGGCTAACACATTTTTGTGGTATGTAACACACTACTGCACTTCAATAGTATATAATTTTATGATAATACATCCATGTTTTTTAAATAATTCATTGTTTTATAACTAATACCTGCATTAATTCATATCTTGTAGGTGTTCGAATAATAGAGGGTAAATTTGCATGTCTAGTTTGTGGTACTAGGATAAAACTATCTCACCATTCAAGAAGTTTAGGAAAGGAGGTGTTTGATGAATATAGGCACTTCCTACCTAAGAACCATAGGTATCTAAATACCAATAAACATATTTTCAATGGGAAATAATATACTACAATAAAACCACAAAGAATGACACCTCACCTATGGAAGTTGGAATATAATAGAATTCGTCAATGTAAGCAAATCATCTATGTATCATGCATTGTTTTACAATTTTGATTTGTGTTGAATTCTCATGTTTATTGTATATACAAATTATTGTTGTAATTTAATTTACGTGTCATAAATTTGGTTTTCAAGGCAGTGATCTGCTTCCATGAGGAATGAAAATCTACCCTAAACAATTCAGTAGGTTTCCCTACTATGAGGACCTACAAATATTTCATTCGTTTGATACAATGCATATCAGGAAGAACATAACAAAAATGTTGTGGAGAATCTTAGATGGAAGGAGTCACAAAGAAACAAAATTTAAAAATTTGTAGTGACATTCAAAAATCCAATCATGCAATACAAAATGTGATTGATTCAAATAGCAATGGAGTAAACCGAAATAGTGTTCCATGGTTACTTACAGAGAAGGAACGCAATGTTGTAAAAGAGGTTATTGGGAGAATTAGATTTGCGACAACATTTTCTTCAAACATAAAGAATATTTTAACAAAGAAAGGTGAATTTGGTGGATTAAAAACTCATGACTGGCATACCGTCATTAAGGCAATTATTTTGATAGATTTCTATATATATTGGTAGTAATTCTTTTAATCTATTTTAATTTTGTAATATTTCTTTTAATCTATTTTCAATAAAATAATGATTTTTTTTTTATACAATATGTTCTACCTCTATCTCTCCTTGCCAACTTAGACAACAACATAAAACAAGTTATATATGATCTTGGAAAATGCATGAGGTAAATAATGATTTATATGCAAAAAGTTTGTTGTAAAAGTTGTTGATCACATGTGTTTTACTTGCAATGTATATATTGTTTAGGTTGAAACCTTTTTTTGCTTGTATCATGTGTAGGTGGTTGTAATCTAAATAAATCCATAAAGAAAATATAAAATATGGGAGGAGAGAAATTCCTTGACTAATGTGTGAAATGCAAAAGTATCTACCTCTGACATTTTTCAATGCGCAAGTGTTGGTTTTGGAGGCTTATCTTCTTGATTCAGAGATGTTGTTGTTTCAGCCGTGTTTGTACCCCAGTTTTATATGATGTGCAGGTGGACTGTACACTCACCCCAGTGGGGGGTGTGGGGGGGCATCGCCCCCCCATGGGGGTCCGGGGGGGGCACCATACCCCCGTCTAGGGTTCAGGGGAAGAACCCCCGAGAAAGGAGGTTTGGGGCCGAAGCCCCCGAAAGAAATTTTTGGGTTGTTTGTTGGCCAACACTTTACGGGCCCATGGTATTGGGTAGCCTATGGTATTTTCCCATGGTAATTCCCCTTTGAAAGGAAGACATTGTAATATGGATGTGTAATGTATTGTAGCATTGTAAAGATATTTATGATTATGTGAGAGAGACTGTGAGAGAGTGAAGAGGAAATTGTAGCGAATGTGCTGCGGGTTGTATCCCTTCATTTGTTAGATTGTATGATAATAAGGATTGGAAATATCTATGTGGACGTATCCCATCTTGGGTGAACCATGTTATATTGGTGTCTCTCTTATAATGCATTTTATGTGATTTATATTTGCATCTTGTTTATTGTTATTGTTCCACGATCCTATTTTTCTAACAACAAGAACACTACCTCATACACCAAGTCGAGGAGATTGAAATGTGTTGACCTATACACACAAGTTCAATGTGGATGGTGGAGAGGCACTTGAAATAATTGAAGGATTTGGTTAGACAAAGAGAACATCCCGGGGATTCTATGGTGGAGGGATATATGGTATATCAATCCATGGTGTATATTAGTTAGTATATTCCTAAATTAGCAAGAAAAATTAATATGCATCGCATATGGGATGTCGACTCCCTTAAAATATTTGAAGGTGAGGTCTTGGTAAAGAAAGGTAGAATGAGGAAAGTGAAAGGTATAAATTAGATGGTTGATATATATAATAATTTCTATTATTAATTTTTATTTATATTGCATTTATTTAATTTTTATTATTCCATCAATTATTAATATTCTTTATTCTTAAATTAATTTATATTATTTTCTCATATAGTAGGTCGAGAGTGGGATGCAAGACCCAAGGGGTAGCTCAGTTTGTTGAATCTTTTGATTCTAAGACCAAAGTAGTCGAGGTCGGAGGTTTAAATCTCTAGGTCCTTTGAGGTTAGGATTCTGAACCTAGAGTTGACAGGGTGAGGCCCCTTCGGGTGGGCCCCATGATAATTATTACCGTAGATGTAGCGAGCTCTCCATCTTTCGAGGCTATGAACCACATGAAAGAAAAAAAATCAAGTGGGGTGGACTACATTTATACATTGCAAACAATCTTGATCGGATGAAGGTATGGATAGAACAATGTAAACAATGTGATGGTAGTTTATAATGGGAAGGGGTGGCTACATTAGTTAAAGGAGATCACTAAAATCAAGATCCCAATTTTACGCAGAGGGAAATTGATTTAGTAGTACATGGTTTAAAATTTAAATAGGTAAGCATATTGACCCACATTTTTAGTTATTTCCCATTATATTGATATAACTAGTGGTGTTTTTTAAAAATATTTACTAAGTCTAAATATTTTTATTAATTGACAATTCATTTTTTACATGTTGGGCATATTGTAGTTGAAACACCACAACACTATGTGGCGCAATGGTCATAAATTTCGCATCAAAAAGTTGGAAGACAAGAATAAAACCATAGATTGTGGGATAACTACAGTCTCTCAGGTCACTAATGTTTCCTCTATAAATGACAAGCATCCAACAGTATCATAAAATAGATACTATGGGTATTTGGAAGATATAGAGTGTGACTTTCAATCCTCCAAGTTAGTTCTATTCGAGGTCAAATGGTACATGTTACGGATGAATGAATGCGATTCCAAAAGAACTGTTATTGAGAATTCCAATGGATTTACCATTGTTAATACAAGGACATTTGAGTTGGGTACAAAAACCTATGTTCTTCCAAGCCAATGTGAGCAGGTCTAGGCTATTCAGAGGTTCCAGGTAAAGTAGGTTGGTTGTTTTTTGTTAGATATGATACAAGAGGAAGGCCTGCAAAGAATAATGTACCAAAAGAAGATGATGCAAAGGAGCACGATGAGGTCGGTGTATTGTCAGATGAAGAAGTCGAAGAATATTAGCTGCTAGATGCAGATGACAATGTTCTCAATGATGGTATATTTTACGATGATATTATAAAAATTGACATCGATGACAATGTTGATACGGCCAATCCATTCAATGTCGATTTTGAAATGTTGGATGATATAGATCATGAAAATTTGTATGAAGAAGAGGATCAATGATATTGCAAAAATGTTGAAATGTATGAGGTATGTTAAGGTTTAATGGTAATTAAGGTTAGTTATAGGTAATTGGGGTGAATTAGGGGTAACTTGGGTTTATTTTCACCATTTAGGGGTAATTCAATACGATTATGGGTAATTGGGTCAACTAGGGGTAATTGGGTCAACTCTGGTCAATGACAAGCTAATCTAGGTGAACAATTGTAATTGGTATATTTTGCACCATTGGGGACAAATAGGTAGTATTAAATTAGATTAGAGGATGATTTTGGTCAGTTATAGCTAATTAGGGTGAATTAGGGTACCTTGGGTATACTAGGGCCAATTAGGGGTCATCTTTGTCGCTTATGGGTAATTGGGTGGACTAGCATAATTGAGGTGAATTATGGGTAACTTTGGTTTATTGGGGCCAACTAAGAGTAATTTGGCTCAATTAAGAGTAATTTGGCTCAATTAAGGGTAATTGAGTCAACTGTGGTCAATGATGGGTTAATCAAGGTGAAATGTGGTCAATTAAAGATAATGCAATTCAATTAGGAGTAATTTAGGTAACTTATGGTTTACCTATGGTCGATTGCAATAATTGCGATATTTTACGCCATTGGAGTCAATTAGGGGTGAATTATGGGTAACTTGGGTTTATTAGGGCCAATTAAGAGTAATTCAGGTCAATTATGGTAATTGGGTCAACTGTGGTCAATTATGGTTAATCAAAGTGAAATATGGTTGATTAAGGATAATGTTATTCAATTAGGAATAATTTAGGTAACTTATGGTATACTTATGGTTGATTGTGGTAATTGGGATATTTTGTTCCATTTGGGTCAATTAGGTAGTATTAAGTTAAATTAGATGTTGACTGGGGTTAGTTATAGGTAAGTGGTTCTAGGGGTAACTTGGGTATATGAGGGCCAATTATGGGTAATTTGTGTCAATTATGAGTAATTGGGTCTATTATGAGTAATTATGCCAATTATAGCTAATTGGGGTGAATTAGGGGTACCTTGGGTATATTAGGGAAAATTAGGTGTCATTTGTGTCACTTATGGGTAATTGGGTGGACTAGGGTAATTGGGGTGAATTATAGGTAACTTGGGTGAAAGCTCCTATTTTTTGTCGATTATGAGTAATTGGGTTGATTATGAGTAATTGTGTTAGTTATATCTACTTGGGGTGGATTAGGGGTACCTTAGGTATATTAGGTCCAATTAGGAATCATATGTGTCACTTATGGGTAAATGGGTGGACTAGGGTAGTTGGGGTTAATTATGGGTAATTGGGTTGAAACCTGCTAACCCCCTAACCCCCTAAACATCTAGCCTCCTAACCCCTACCCCCCTAAACTATAATATATAAAATAAACTATATATATATATATATATAAAACTTATTACAAAAGTTATGTATGATATAATATATCTATATAACTTATTAAAAAAAAAAATATGATATAATATATAAATCATCCCAAATCAGAAAACCATAAACCAGTTAAAAATTTGACAAATGAAAAAACGGTACTAAACTAGTTAAAAATTTCCCAAATGAAAAACCAGTACTCAACTAGTTCAAAATCGTGTGCAAGGAAGATTGTGAGTCGATTACAGAGCTAGCTCAGTAGATAGTGAGTAGGGTGGAGAGCGGTCATCCATAGTTTCACGGTGGAGAGAGACCATTATCAGTGGATGATGGAGATTATTCAATTAGGAATAATTTAGGTAACTTATGATTTACTTATGGTTGATTGTGGTAATTGGGATATTTTGTGCCATTGGGGTCAATTAGGTAGTATTAAGTTAAATTAGATGTTGATTGGGGTTATTTATAGGTAAGTGGGTCTAGGGGTAACTTGGGTATATGAGGGCCAATTATGGGTAATTTGTGTCAATTATGAGTAATTGGGTCTATTATGAGTAACTATGCCAATTATAGCTAATTGGGGTGAATTAGGGGTACCTTGGGTATATTAGGGAAAATTAGGTGTCATTTGTGTCACTTATGGGTAATTGGGTGGGCTAGGGTAATTGGGGTGAACTATAGGTAACTTGGGTGAAAGCTCCTAATTTGTGTTGATTATGAGTAATTGGGTTGATTATGAGTAATTGTGTTAGTTATATCTACTTGGGGTGGATTAGGGGTACCTTAGGTATATTAGGTCCAATTAGGAATCATATGTGTCACCTATGGGTAAATGGGTGGACTAGGGTAGTTGGGGTGAATTATCGGTAATTGGGGTGAAACCTCCTAACCCCATAACCCCCTAAAAATATAGATCCCTAACCCCCTAAACATCTAGCCTCCTAACCCCTACCCCCTAAACTATAATATATAAAATAAACTATATTAAAAATAAAAATGTATGATATATTATATATATATAACTTATTACAAAAGTTATATATGATATAATATATCTATATAACTTATTAAATTTTTTATATATGATATAATATATAATATATAAATCATCCCAAATCAGAAAAGAATAAACCGGTTAAAAATTTCTCAAATGAAAAACCAGTACTAAACTAGTTAAAAGTTTCCCAAATGAAAAACCAGTACTCAACTAGTTCAAAATCGTGTGCAAGGGAGATTGTGAGTAGATTACAGAGCTAGCTCAGTATATTGTGAGTAGGGTGGAGAGCGGTCATCCGCAGTTGCACAGTGGAGAGAGACCATCATCAGTGGACGGTGGAAGCATCCATCATCAGTATACTGAGTGGAAGTCAAGGTTTTCTCAGTAGAACTATGTTAGTAATAGCTCTTTGCTTGTTTTCCCATTTAAATGTCATAGACTTGAGTTTATGATTTTTCATTAGCTTCATTTGCTTTTTTAACCTCACCTTGTCATTCATTTTGAACCACACATATGAATGGTCATGAAAACTACTAAGTGGTAGATGTCTAATCATAGGGATTGGAGTTAAGTAGGTGAAATTTAATGCTTACTCATTTCAAAATTGATGGGATCCGCCTTGGATACTTTCCTGGTATGGAGATAAACTCCATCCTTGATTTGTTTCCTAAGTTGCTCGAGCAGAGGGGCCAATAGCTTGTGTACATTTCCCTTTAGTCTTTTTATAGGGATTTGACAATTAATCGCTATAGTAATTTCATGTTTATAGTAGTCAATGATAGATTTTGAATGTTTCATATCATCAAAAGTTTGTGCTAGCGCAGCTAATGATGCTTTGCATCTACAAACGTGAGTTGAACATGAGACCTCTCAGCAACATGTTTTTGGGGTTTTTTATCAATAAAATAGATTGGTTACTTTGGGCATGCAACCCATGATGGCAGAAAGGATCATAGGCCTACATCCTCATTATTAGTATTGAGCCTTGATCTAAATATTACTCAAGTTTAAATATCTTGGTTGGAATGTTTCTCTTTGACTAAAAACACTAATTGTATGAAAAATAAATTGAGACACATATAATATTTTTCCTTGTGCTTTTCCTCTATTACTTCTAGACTTAGATTGTCACTTCCATGATGTGCTATAAATTATGTTAGCTTCATTTACTATTCTGTGTCATCTGACATGTTTAAACAAATTCATTTTTCTTATCTTAATCCCACAATCTAAATGTATTTATATCTTTCCTGGATTGAGATGGTGAATACAAACACCTTTGAAAATAGAAATTTGTGGCATGTAGTATACATATTTTCTTCTTAATTTTAATTTTAAGCAAGGGGTGTGCTTGAGTGGAATATGTTGTTGTTTTAAGAAGGAAAAAATAGGAAACATTTATAATAATTTACAAATAATCATATGCACTTTGTTTTCCCAAAATCATAGTGAGACTCGAGAGATAGTAAAATAGGAGAAAGCCTTCTCTAATATGCATGCGGGAAGAGACACAAGTAGCAATTTATATTAAACCTTGGAAAAACATAAGGATGCTAATAAAGGAGAATGAATCAAGTTGTTTGCAACAAGATTTAACATGAATAATGTGAACTAGCTACGTTTGTGTTTGGATTAGACAGCATACCTTTTATTGATTATTTAACACAAATTGAGATTTTTATTGGACTTTTTCTCTTTTTAAGAAACAAATTTTATATTGAATATGGAAAGGAATTAGGATGGCTACAATGACATTACATTGGTTTCTTATACAAACTTAGTTCTTGAATCTTTTTATCCTTTTCTGTTTCTTGCATTATCCTCTATTCCTTTTTTGTTAGAGAAGACATGAGATTTATATATATTTTTTTCTTCAACTTTTATATCTTTTGAGGAGTTTAAATATTGCTCTTAGATGTTTTCTTTGCTTCTGGATTCTTCATTCTCTTCAACTTTTCAATTATTACAAAAGACAAACACAAAGAAACCAAAGGAAATTCTAATGTCCAATATTCCATTTACCTATCGTAGAAGGAAAAAGAAATATGTGCACATATCTATGTTCTAAGGATGGAAAAGATTCTACTTTCTGTAGCATAGTAAACACTAAATAATACCAACATTTTACTTGACAAGAATGTTTGCAAATTTCCTTTGCCTTGTACCTTGCATGCCAAAGTCCAATGTTCCCATTACATATCATAGAACCCTCTTTGTCACTATCCAACGTTCTATTTTTGGAGCTTGCATAAATTTGGAAAATATAGCCGACTACATAACTCAAGTTAAGTCTAGTGGTCATTGTTGGGCCCTGGAATTGTCCATTTTTCCATCACTTACCGACATACCTTTCATCCATTTTCTTACCATTATTTCTCATTTATCATTCCATTTTTCATTCATTTGTTGTAGCTGCGCGTTGAAATGCCTGCTACTTCCATTGATGTTTTAAGTGGTTAATAGTGATTATTTTCTTTTATCTTTGATGAATTAAAAGACTATTATGCATAATTTTACTAATGATGGTTTGTGGAGTGAGTTGTCACGTACAGGACGCTCATAGCCAGCTGTTACAGCCTTAACCAAAAACGCATGCCACATAAGAACACCTTGATTCGTGTCTTGATTTGCGGGCAGATGGAAACGAATCTCAAAAATCCGAGACATGGGTTTTGTGCGTAACATCCTCATTTACTTGACTAGCAAGAAAATCGCCAAACAAAGCTACGGTTTGCGATATGCAGGTGGTTCTTCGAGAGGGTATTTTCCATATTTGGTGTTGCGGCCGGTTCCAGAGTTGCCAATAGTTACGGCCGTTCCAGTTGTTGCAGATCACAAGTTGGGGGCTCAGTTCTTCATCCATGAGATAATTTTATGTATAAATATGTAATCAATCTCATTGAGAAGGGGGATAGATTGATAGAGATTAAGCATGATAGATTAGGCAGGATAGGAGATGGATGATAGGATATGCAAGATAGGAGAGAACACAATGTTATGATGTAGGATTTGATCCAGATCTGTTGTAATTTTTCCATTATGATAATACATGCTGGCAGTTTCTTAATTCTGGAGTTGTAGACTTTCATTGTGGAGATCCATATCTGCTCAGTGGAGGAAGGGCCCTCTTCCCTGAGCAGATGCTGGTAATGTTAATTGTAAGTGTGTTATTGTTTAGATCTGCTTATTATTTCGTTTATGCTTTCATTCATTAAGCTTATCATAGTTGTATGCTTTCATTCATTCGATCTGTCATAATCGTTGTGTTGATAATTCATTTGTTAGATCATTGGACAACACAAGACTTATTTTAGATTTATACAATCAGATCTTGTTTCATAGGAATAGATCTTGTTGAAGTGTGTTTGATTTATAGTTTGATTTACTTTCAAGAAGTTGTGACTTAGTTTACAAATAGTTTCGATTGCATACCAATAAATAACAATGTCAGGTAGAAATTGTACTTGCATATATTTTGCACGATAGCTTTGAAATAAAATACTTCCTCGGGTTGATAATTTATGTTTAGCACTCTGCATGTTAAGTTTTAATTAACTGGCATATAGGGCACGACATTTTGGCGCCGTTGCCGGGGAAGTTATCAATTGTGCAATAGTACATTTGACATTGTTTTGCAGATGCATTGTTAAAATAGGGCATGTAGGTTGCATGATTACATTTCAGTTTATTGAATTTATTTTGAGTGTTAATTTTCTGTCATTACATTCAATTTTATTTCATTTTCAATCTTTGACTCATAAATCTTATCATTCCCCTTAGTGGTGTTGTAAGCACCACCCATTCTACTAACAAGTTGACAGGAACATTCGAAGGAGGAGCCTCAAGATAGCACCCAAAGAATCTAATGAAGAGATGGCAGGAGAAAAAGATCGAGAAGTTGTTACCTTCGAATTTCCCATCAGAAATTCGAGAGGAGTGGCACCAACGAAAAGAAGTCCCCCACATGTTCTACCAAATTTTCACGGTTTGGAAAACGAAGACCCTGATGTATTTTTATTTCAATTTGAAGTACTTTGTAGAGGATATGGTTATTGTGCTAATGATCAAAAGTTGAATGTATTTCCCCTTACTCTAAAAGGAACAGCTCTCCGATGGTTCATGAGCCTCGGTGGGAATTGTATACAAACTTGGGAAGACATGAAACATGTGTTCTTGAAAAGGTACCAAGATTATTGTAGGGTCAATGAAGACATCTTCGAAATGACACAAGGAGAAGAAGAGAGTCTGGAGGAATACATAGAACGATTTCAATATAACCTCCAAAGATCCAAACAGAGGAAACTGGGGAAGGAAATCTTAAAAACATTTCTACTCAAGGGAATCCAAGCTGAATGTTTAGAAATATTGAATCTGATCGGAACAAGTAATGTATTTCAGTTAGCATATGATGATATTTGTGAGTTATGTAGAAGGTATTCAAGAGGAAACTTCAAGACTGGTAAGAATTCTAAGGAACTTTTATCTCTGTTTTTGAAATCTGCTGCAAAAACAAGAGTTTTACGAACTGAAATCAACAATTTATTTGACATTTCTAAAGCTGATTTACAATTGGGTGTTTTGCAGGATAAGGAAAAGCAGGAGGAAATAAGAGAAGCAAGGGATTTCCCTTTGGATAGTCTTGAAAGTTGTGGTATATGTGACTTGAATCATTCCATAGATCATTGCCCCTCCTTACCAAGGATGAAAGAAACATATCAAAGAGATCTGGGAGTTGCAGCCAACTCGTTGCAACAGTCCTATCAACCATGGCCTACATCTATGGTTCAAAATTCTATCCCTCCATTTCCTTACTTTCATACTCAGTCATTGAATACTCTTCCACCATGGCAGCTGTTGCAGCCTCAATTTAACTCTTACCTACCTTACCCACAAGGTTGGAATGGCCTATTTTATGATCATATGGCCACTCTCCCTCATGCTGCAACACAAGTTGGTCCTTCAATATCAACCTCACAACTCAATCATCTACATCAACCACATCTATCTTCTCATCAAACTCCTTGGTATCCAACACAATTTGCTGTCCAATCCACCCTCCACCCTAACCATAATAAAGTAGTATAGTATGCTTACAGTGCTGAACTGCAAAATGTTCCTACACTTCCCTCTTATTCTACCTCATCTACACCGCTGCAAAAAGGTTGTGCGTTGTTGCAGCAAATCCATACGAGGCCTAAACATGTTTTAGATCCAAGTTTTGCAGATGGAGTTTCTTCTAGTCCTCATAAGCAAGCAGACAAGATCAACAATACACACGTAATATTTGATGGAGAACAGCCATTGGAACCAGAAGCATCATTCACATCATTAGATCCGGAAATCTTATGCATTGAGGAAGATCAGTTTAATAAGGATCTTCATGGTGTAAGATCCATGAGCAATCAAGGGAACAAAGACTATATTGAAGCTTGGTTTCAATCTGTCATCAGTCTGCAGCCTCATTTCATACTTCACCAATTCTTGGCACCATCATTTGAAGGGAAGTTGATCTCTCATATCCTAGAATTCATAAAGTTATATTTTTCTATTGGAAGTATGAGCATACTTGAGTCACTTTTTCGAAAATGGCTCCATTGGAAATATGCATACACTTAAACAATTTTTATATTTCCAAGTAGCATAGGGTAGGATAGAATATCAGAATAAAACCATGCTTTTGTTTGTTTTTAATTTTTTTTAATTTTTGAATAAGTATGCTCTCTTCTTGTGCTTTGTTGCGATCTGGAAGATCAGAAAGTAGAAAGATGAGGGTATGAGATGTTTTCATGAATTCTTTGGAATTGTTGACTATTTGAACAAAAATGCTTAAGTCATTTTTGTCATCAATTTCCCAATTTGTCTCTATTTGTTACAACTAAAAATAAAAATATCATGAAAACAAAATTACAGTAATTATGGAAAGTGAATGGACGATCCACATGAAAATGAGCCCATGATTATGGAACACTTCAAGCTTGAAATTTGACATGAATTTGTTAGCTACAACACCCAGCTGTGACAGGGAGCTGCAACACCCAGCTGTGACTGTGCTACAGGTAAAAATTTATGAGTTTGAGATATGTGTGTGTTGCACATCATGAAATGTCTTTAGTTTTTATTTTCCATAAAAATTCACATGCTTTATTTCAACATTATGTCATTTTTTAAGAGTTGCAGCTGTGGCTGCAACAAACCATGTAAGTCAATCTAGATGCTCAATGCTTGAAATTTTTGGTATGGATGTGTGTTATATTTAAATTTACATCATTAAAATCATTCACACCTATTTCGATCACTTTTTGGGGGTTAAATTTAATTTATTGGATTTTTGTGACATTTTGGCTTGAAAATTTTACTGAAACATAGACGGGACAGTCCATTTTTGGGAGACCAAATGAACTTATTTTTAAAACTTGTTTATATTACAAGTAGCCCTTTGAATATAGTTTCCAAAACAATTTGACTTTTTACGATTGGGTGTCAAACAAAAATTTTATGGCCAAAATACTAACAAGGTGTCAAGCTGGCATCTTAGGAACAGAGCTGGGACAGTCAATTTTTGGATGCCTTATTGGACATATTTTGCAAACCTGTTTCATTGGTATATTCCCATATGAATCTAGTTTACAATTCAATTTGAATCACTCCATTCCGATGTCATACGCAAATTTTATGACCAAAGTACCAACTGCCTATCACAAATCTGCATTCCTAAAACTCTATTTTCTAGACTGTTCATTGGCTTATTTGACCCATCAATTCTTGTTGGATTCAAAACTTGTTTCTAATGGAAATACCTACATGAATCTACTTCCATATCCAATTGGAATCACATCAATCCATTATCAAACGAAAACGTTAATCCTAAAACAGTTACTGTTGGTCTAGTCCAGAATTCGAAAAGACACCTTGCCATGCAGGCTGTTAATGAGTGATTTGGAAGATCATTGCATAGAATTTTAAAAACTTGTTTCTAATGGAAATAGAATTATGAATTTACTTTCATTTGGCTTTGGAATCACTCAAATTGGACAAGGAACGAAGATGCTATGATCAGAATACCGTTGGTGAGTCTAGATGCACATTGCTCTCCCGCAGGTATAAAACGGATTTTGCTTTGTTCATTTTTCTTTGGATATGTTTTATGATTAATTGCTTGTTTTTTTTTTTTTTCTCATAAGTGTTGGGTGAAGAGAGACCAATCATCTCTCTTCTTCCATCATCTGATGTTTTATTGCAGGCAAATGCTAGGTTTTTGCAGGTCCTTGGAAGAAAAAGGTCAATGCATGCACGAGTGACTCTTGAAGACTTTTTCTCAATTTGCAAATAGATTGAGCACATAAAAAAAAAATGGAGAAATTGATGTGCAAACCATACAGAGTCCAATGTTTCCGAAAGTCAAGTCTCATTGCAACATCCCAAGAATTGTTTTTAGACACCTGTCATCCCACTTGTTGCTAAAAGAAACCCCTCAAGAAGCCAATTGCCCTATGGTAGATTCATTCACCCTCCTCATTTCAAAACCCTAAAAAAAAAATCCATTCATGTCGAAGTCCCATTTTCCACTGCTTATGTAGTCGCCATAACCGTTTTATTTCCCATCACTACTACATCATGACTTCACATATACTTTCTGCTTCTGAGTTTCATGTTGGTCCTATTTTTCAGTATGATTCTTCACAATCATTTATTTTGTACTCGTATTGGATGATGTGGAATGCATTAAGGTCCACCTTCCAATGGTATTGTCCCATCGACTCCGACACATCATCTGGGATCAAGATTAGAGTTTTTATAGTGCCCTGGTATCTGCATGAATCAATGGCATATTTTCTTGTTGTTAATCATGGGGATTCATCAATGCCTCTTGATTGACAAATCTTACAGGTGACTCGACTCCAGCACATCCATTCGTACCTGAGAAGATGCAGTAAGGTACTTTAGAGCTCACTGTCATCAAAGGTGAGTTTCTTCACATTGGTTAACGACATACATTAATGGCTGGTAATCCAATGATTTCTTTCCATGCTCGACTTCAGCACATTCATTCGCATGGTAAGAATTGTACCTCGGTTTTGTAGCAGTTAAAGGTTATGTGATCTAATGGTTTCAACAATGACTTGCAGCATCATTTGTTCAGTAGTTTTGCAGTTGATTTGTAGAATAAGAGAAAGGGCTTTCTGCTTCTATGGTAGAATTTTTCCTCATCAATTGTCTCAGCAGTTAGTCTTACAGGAAACCAGCACAATATCATGGATCAAATTCAGTCTCATCCAGTTTCAGCTCTCATATACATATGTCTCAGCATCAGATCAGCCACATAGCTCCAGCATACACCATTCCATTCATGGCAACTAATGCTTCCATGGAGGTAAAACTTGAGGTAAAATAGCATGAGTATTTTTATTTATTAAAGATTTAGGGAAATGTCATGAATAACCACTAAGCATTAGCCATTTCCATTTTCTATATAGCATTTTATATGTCCATCCATTCCCATCATTTCCCATTCAATTCTAACACTTCATCATTCCTGCACATCCCCTTCAGATTCCAACCCAACATCTCACCAACCCAACTGACCAAGCATACAAAAAAGGGATACCTTATTGTTGTCACACAAGAACCAACAATAGGAAGTTTTGCTGCTACCACACACGAACCAGCAGTAAGAAAAGAATCATTGCTGCTGCCACACAAGAACCAGTAGTAAGAAAAAAGTCTTGCTGCTGCCACACAAGAACCAGCAATAAGAAACGGTGCTCTGTTGCCATATAAAAAAATAATGAGGAGAAATAAAGCAGTTGATACACATCTTGAAGGAGAAGGATAGGCTGGACACAAGAACCTACAACAGAGGATGCATTTCAAAGGTATGTGTTTCTTGGTTCACCTAATACATAAATTGGTTCAAACGCATGGATGTTGTGGATGAAGAAGAATATAGGGGACTTAGTTGCAAGTTACATGAATGGCTCTTCTATCAAAAACCACATATCATCATTTTCAGTATATACAAGATAGAAAGAAAGTTTGAACGTAATAATATCAAGTCTTATTACTGTAATTGTGAGGGATGGAAATCACAACATTCCTGTAGCAGTGCATACCAGCGTTATCTTGTACATTCAAGGCAGAGGAATGATAACATTCATGACTAGTTCTAACCTTTTATGGGCATATTTCAAAATCAGTAATTACAACACATCTTTAACAGTATTGTGTTGTAGGTAAAAGATGAGACAATTTTATGACATTCCTTTCTCCACATGAAGGTTGGAGGGCTACAAAACTCAGTGGAATTTCCATATTTTGTCTTGGGGCAGCCACATCTTTGCTATTTCATCTTAATTACATGGTAAAATTGGCATTTTGACACCATGAGCTGATTTGAATTATGTTTGGTTCTATCACAAAGTTATATGCTTGAGTATTGTTGAGTGATTGAGAGCCATAAAAATTTGATATATGCATTTATGTAGCAACATTCTAAACAGATCCATGCTATATTCTTCTCCATGGAGCAATGGGCCAGCTGTTACAAGTGAAATGTTTGTGAGAATTTGAGAATCATTGAATGCTGCATATGTTAAGTTTGGGGGAGATGGCTACTTTCCAACTAAGAAACAAACTCCTAGTTTCCATGAGGACATGAAAAATTATTCAGTTTGGGGGAGGAGCTACTATGCTTGCTGCTTTTTCATTCACATTCATAATTTGGATGCATATTGTTCTTCACATAAAATGCCTAATTTGAATTGAGCATATCTCACAAACCACGAATTGGATCCTCATGAAATTTGGACAGGGAATGCATAACAGCATGATGAACAACCGTGGCAAGTTTCAGCTCAATCCAGTGCACGGGTTTCGAGAAAATGACCATCATCACCTATAGCCAATTCACATTTTTCTCAAAATCCGTGATGTGGGTTTGTCTAATTTTTGGTGAGGAGATGCACTATAATGGTACTTACCTGCTTGCAAAATTTCAGCCCAACCCAGTTTGTAGTTTTTGAAATATTGGCTCTGGAAGTTCAGCTGCAATACATTTTTTTTCATGTTCAAAAGTGCAGAATTTGAATTTGGGCATATCTTTCAATTGGTAAGTTGGATACTCATGAAATTTGGACAGGGGATGCATAACATCATGAAGAACAACCGTGGCAAGTTTCAGCTCAATCCAGTGCACGGTTTTCGAGAAAATGGCCATCATCACCTATAGCCAATTCGCATTTTTCGCGAAATCCGTGATGTGGGTTTGTCTACTTTTTGGTGTGGAGATGCATTAGAGTGGTAGCTACCTGCCTGCAAAATTTCAGCCCAACCCAGTTCGTCGTTTGGGAGAAAATGCCTTCAGAAGTTTTCCGTTCAAAAAGGCTAAAACGCCATAAAATATTGTCGTTTCCCGTTTTCCGGCGGCCGTTTTCCGGTAGTTGCCTGTTTTCCGGCAGCTGCGACATATTTCCCGGCGGCTGCGACATATTTTTCAGCGACTGTTTTCCGGCAGTTGCTCGTTTTCCAACAGCTGTGACATATTTTCCGGTGGCTGCGACATATTTTCCGGCGACCTTTTTCCGGCAGCTGCCCGTTTTCCGGCAGTTGCGACATATTTTCTGGCGGCTGCGACATATTTTCCGGCGACCATTTTTCGGCAGCTGCCCGTTTTCCGGCAACTGCGACATCTTTTCCGGCAGCTGTGACATATTTTCCGGCGGCTGCGACATATTTTTCGGCGACCGTTTTCCAGCAGCTGCGACATATTTCCCGACGGCTACGACATATTTTTCAGCGACCGTTTTCCGGCAACTGCCCGTTTTCCGGCAGCTGTGACATATTTTCTGGCGGCTGCGACATATTTTCCAGCGGCTGCGACATATTTTCCAGCGACCTTTTTCAGGCAGCTACCCGTTTTCCTACAGCTGCGACAACTTTTCCGGCAGCTGCGAGTCCGCCAAATACGCCGCTAAATTTAGTGTTGTTCCGCCAAATTCGCCGCTAAAACCTTTGCCAACTTCTCTGCTAAAATAAGCTGACTCCGCCAAATTTGCCGCTATATTTAGCGTTGTTCTGCCAAAATCTTCGCTAAAACCTTCGCCAAATTCTCTGCTAAAATAAGCTGTGACTTTGCCAAATTTCTACTAAAGAGCTGCGAATCCGCCAAATTTTCTGCTAAATCCTCCGCTAAGTGACTCTGCCAATTTGTGTTAAACTCTCTATTTCTTCTAGCTGCAGCTGTGCAAATGGTAAAATGAAGGAACAAGTGAATGAGTTTTTTTTTTTCAAGTTGGATGCTACACAGGTATTGGGTTACATGAGGACATGCAACAAGTTCAGTTTGGGGGAGATGTTGGGCCCTGGAATTGTCCATTTTTCCATCACTTACCGACATACCTTTCATCCATTTTCTTACCATTATTTCTCATTTATCATTCCATTTTTCATTCATTTGTTGTAGCTGCGCGTTGAAATGCCTGCTACTTCCATTGATGTTTTAAGTGGTTAATAGTGATTATTTTCTTTTATCTTTGATGAATTAAAAGACTATTATGCATAATTTTACTAATGATGGTTTGTGGAGTGAGTTGTCACGTACAGGATGCTCATAGCCAGCTGTTACAGCCTTAACCAAAAACGCATGCCACATAAGAACACCTTGATTCGCGTCTTGATTTGCGGGCAGATGGAAACGAATCTCAAAAATCCGAGACATGGGTTTTGTGCGTAACATCCTCATTTACTTGACTGGCAAGAAAATTGCCAAACAAAGCTACGGTTTGCGATATGTAGGTGGTTCTTCTAGAGGGTATTTTCTAGATTTGGTGTTGCGGCCGGTTCCAGAGTTGCCAACAGTTACGGCCGTGTTCCAGTTGTTGCAGATCACAAGTTGGGGGCTCAGTTCTTCATCCATGAGATAATTTTATGTATAAATATGTAATCAATCTCATTGAGAAGGGGGATAGATTGATAGAGATTAAGCATGATAGATTAGGCAGGATAGGAGATGGATGATAGTAGATGCAAGATAGGAGAGAACACAATGTTATGATGTAGGATTTGATCCAGATCTGTTGTAATTTTTCCATTATGATAATACATGCTGGCAGTTTCTTAATTCTGGAGTTGTAGACTTTCATTGTGGAGATCTAGATCTGCTCAATGGAGGAAGGGCCCTCTTCCCTGAGCAGATGCTGGTAATGTTAATTGTAAGTGTGTTATTGTTTAGATCTGCTTATTATTTCGTTTATGCTTTCATTCATTAAGCTTATCATAGTTGTATGCTTTCATTCATTCGATCTGTCATAATCGTTGTGTTGATAATTCATTTGTTAGATCATTGGACAACACAAGACTTATTTTAGATTTATACAATCAGATCTTGTTTCATAGGAATAGATCTTGTTGAAGTGTGTTTGATTTATAGTTTGATTTACTTTCAAGAAGTTGTGACTTAGCTTACAAATAGTTTCGATTGCATACCAATAAATAACAATGTCAGGTAGAAATTGTACTTGCATATATTTTGCACGATAGCTTTGAAATAAAAGACTTCCTCGGGTTGATAATTTATGTTTAGCACTATGCATGTTAAGTTTTAATTAACTGGCATATAGTGGGCATGACAGTCATAATATCGATCAATTTGCCTAGTAGTTGCTTATAGAGTCATTCATTCACTTCCTTTGAATTAGTATGGGGTGAAAGTTTCAATGCTTTCTCCATGGGTGTATATGAGGTTTTCAATTTTCCATCTTGATCTTCTGTGACAGCTATTGTTTCCAAACTTCAACACTTAAGCAATAATGTAGGACGCTATTTTCCAAATCCTAGATTATTGTTGATTTAAGTTATCCTTAGCATCCTTTTGTCTGGAAAATTCATGGAAATCATGTTGAGAGGTAATTCCTAACCCTTGTTGATCTAGTGCATCCATTAAACCTTTTTTTCTAGCCATAACCTCTTCATTTTCAACAACGTTCATATCGGATCTCTTTTGGAACAACCCCATGCTTTCATAAACTACCACATCATGACTAAGACATGCGTTAATATTAATGATAATCAACTTATAAGTTTTATTGTTGTCATTTCACCTTGTGAACATCATTTTCTGATAGTTTGCATCAAGTTTGATTCATTTTTCTTTAGGAATCTATTTATATACCAATGAATCAAAAACTTTAAGATGACTTACTTGGGTTTTCATCTAGACTATGCTTAATTCGATGTATTCTTGTCTAGTGCTTTTGTTGGAGATTGATTTATAATATACACTAATGAGTGCTCTATTTTTTCCCAATACTTGTAAGGAACATGCGTGTTCTCTAACATACACCTATCCATCTCTATAATGGTATGCTTTTTCTTCTCTACCATTGCATTTTTTCATGGAGTGTAGAGTGTGGTGTATTGCCTTTTAAGTATAGAAATCAAGAAAGTGTAGAGTGTGGTGAATTACCCTGGAGCATGTTTAATATATTTTCCAAATAAAGTGGCATCATTTGTAATCCAATTATATATGTAATATATGATGTAAAGCATGAAAGCAGTGAGATATTGATGAATGTGCTTCATACGTCTAGTTTGAGAACTAGGTTTATGGAACCTATCATTGACATGTATGAGGGATCTACCTGTTAAAGGGGATCTTTTATTGAAGTGAACAAGGTTATAAATGAGTGATGTGATCCAGATTATGTAAAGAGATTGTTGGTCCAATCCCAAGCATTAGCAAGTTTGGTGCAGTTGAGATTGTTGTCAAAGAAGCAATCGTATACTTGTTGTAACTCCATTGTACATGTTGTAGTTTTTCAATTAAAAAGAATAGTTATTCTACACATTCTTGAGAGAGTTATTTATGTGGTTCATCAGTGCTTGTTGTTGCATATTCTTTAAGTTCAACTAGAGTGGTTTGTGTTAACTTAAGAAGATATGATAACTAATTTATATCGATATTGTTAACATTTCTAAAACATTGTTCATATTGAACTACTTTTTCTCGTTCAATAGAGTGCAGGTACACCGAATAGGTACTTGTCGGACCTATTATCCTCGAGCGAGGGAATTTCAGGAGGGATAGGGGAAATCATGATGTACAACACATCTAATAGGGATAAATCGACTAGAGGTGAAAAGGTCAGAATAAAATTATGTAGGTGCATGGAATTATTTCTTGTAGAAGGAGGATCATTACCTTATGATGTTGAGAGAATAGGTCACACCGAGGCTCCCTTGCGGTACAAAAATCTAGTGAAATGATGGTAACCCAAGGAAATTCCTTAGTTGGACACTCACTTATATGTCAATGAGAGCATGTATGGCATTTCTCTATCCTCCATACATGGCCTCGGTCTATTCTCCATGGATGGCATAAAGGTGAGATATGGAGGATCAATTGAATTGATGGGGTATGATGGGCCATGATATAGCTATGGATATTGGTTAAGGATGGTCCAATATATGCCAATTATGTGGAGACATGAAACCACAACAAATTATATGCACCTAAAATCCAACAATCAAAATAAAGGAGAGACTGTTTATATTGATGGAAGGCCAAAGGCATCAGGGAATATTGCAAGGCTTATAAACAACACAAGACCTAGGACAACAAGAAAGGAATTTTTGAGGAGAGTGAAGGAAATAGGATATTTTTATGTCCTATGAAAACAATAGTATTAGGAGAAGAGTTGTTGGTGGATTATGATTTGAATTGAGCCAATATAGGCGTTGTGATTGGTTGGGTACAAAAACCAGTATACCTAAACTCTAATTAATATTTTCTTATCATTAACATACATTTTAATAACTCACCATTCTTATATTATTTCCGAACATTATAAAATGTCATGTGTATTATATTATGGCATGGTGATCGTGGGATGGCATTGACCATGAGCTCGCAATGCCAAGTAAACCACTAAATGCTTCTTATATGAATGTATTTGACTGTCCCATTTTTTCTGAGCTTGATTTATGCACTAACATCATTTCTATAGGGAACTGGCTAAACAAACATGTTCATGGTTACTTGCTTCATGAGAACTTGAAAAATTTGCTCTTCACTAGTGAGAAAGATTTCAACCTAATTCTACCACATTTCAAGATGTCATTTTTCTCATGGAACGGAATGAAATGGTACAACTGTCAACACCACATTTTTCATCACACACCATCATTGATTCCACATTTTTGGTTTTCCCATTTCACTCTAGTTTTCTTGAACTTTCATATAAAAATCACTATTCCATCCCTACCCCCACACACCCAAGTTTTTACTTATTCATGATCCATTTGACCAAACCACTCATGAGAGTTGATAATTACCATTTTAATATATTGGACACATGATTTGATTAAGGAGGGAGAAATGAGGTTTCAATATTACATTGTTAAAAAAATTCATACTTTGTTACATGATATTGAACTTGCATTATGGTTGAAAATTTAATTCCAAGTCACAATGTGAGAGAAAATAGGATTTGCTTCTCTTACTATGTCTTGATTTTCATATCAATTTTTGTTGACAATGATGCCACACTAACATTCTTCTTGATATTGTGGTAGGGTGATTGGGGAAAATCCCCCGTAACTAGAACATATACTAACATAAATGATTTCATAGACAATGACGAGATCTATGAATCCATCAACCCCTTTGACACAATTAGAAAGTCCTTGATAAAGGCCAATAAAGAACTTGTGGAATTGGTCGAGTGTGAGCCTACATAGGAGATATTAGTAAGGATGGAATTTTTAGGTTAAAAGATAGAACATTATGGGGTAAGTTCCATTATTTAACAATATTATTTAATACATATTAATTTATGAATTTTTATTTTCTACAGTTATATGAGCTAATAAAAAAAATTCTTTCTATAGCAGTTTTTGAAATCGGAGCTAATTGTTCATGGGGACACTACTAGTAGTAGTGGTTTTGGATCAACCCCTCATATTCTTATAGGCATGATCCACATAGCTCCAAGTCTATTTTCCCATCCACATGTGTCTTGGATTACTAGTGTACCTTCTGGGGTCATGAGACGCCCCCACAACGCATGCCAAACCATGCATGTGATAATCAAGGCATTGATCAAGATTATACAGAATGTTATCTTGAAGCCATACGTGTTGCAAGCAAGGGAAAAATATTGGTCTATGGTGTATGAGAACATGGTTCCCCTGAAGATAGTTCAACTACCAGTTATTTATGAATATCTTCATTAAATTCCTATAATTTAATTAAAACGCACATCTCTCCATTTAATTTATATTACTAATGATCATAACATCTTGCAGGAAATAATGTAATCTATAAGAATATGTAGGAGCAAGATTTATTTATGTTTGGGACCACCATTTGCACATGGTGGAATTCCTAGGATTCCAATAAGAAAAAGGTTCTCATTAACCACTTGGTTGAGCAGTTTGGTGATACATTCAACAAGATTGAAATCACCAAGTGTAATACCGCAATTTTAAGCCCCTAATCATATGTACTTGTTATTTTCTTTGTTATTATGGAACTAGGTGATGAGACTATGGTATTTAGACATCATTGTAAATAAATGAAATATTTGGATCAACATGAACAACTAACAAGAATGGGGGGACTTGGACTCCACAGGTGAGGGGCAATGGGGACTTCCTAGTGCACTCTAGACTTGATGACCACACAAACACTTGATTATGGAACCAAATTTACCCTTTTGTATCTTATTGTTGTTTTTTAACTCCCTCATGAAATTTTGGTAGCTCCACTTGCACTAGTGCACCCTCTTGAGAGATTGGTGGGCCCCACTTGGAGATAGGGCCCTTGCTCGATTACTCATGGGAGAGGATCCCTATTTTTGTGTTGCAGGTCAGTTATGACACTTAATTGAATCTGTCTCGAACTCCCATGACCAATTTCTCCCTCCATGTCCCCACTCCTAATTTTCGAGTAACTCCTCTCATTTTTCTATTCTCGGAAAATGGAATCTATCTCAACTTAACCTCTACTTCACCCCAGCTCAAGTTAACCTCTTGGAGTCCCAATTCCCTCCATTATTCCCTCCATGAATTCAAATTACCTCCTTTGGCTATAAAAAAAAGTGCTACCTTCCTCAAGAATAGTTACCAGTTACCTCAGTCATGTTATGTGATTGTTGGAGAAGCCTAGTCGATAAGTCGACTAGGTCCTCCGTCGAATCTGGTCGGACCAAAGCCATTGGTCAGTTAGTCAACCGACTGTTAACTATAAATGAATAAATATATGTAATATGTATTAATAGGTTGTAGATCCAACTCCATAATAGATCTCTGCACCATTATTGTACTCTGCTTTGGATATATTAATATAAAGCTTGTCGTTGCTAACCCATTTACTCTCATATATGGTTGTGTGATGAATGTATGCATGTGTCTCTTTCTCTATATTATTATAATGTGCTACTAGTAACCGATGCAATCACCTAGACTACAACATTGGTTCTGTTGTTGGTAGTACATATCTTTAAGAAATGACAAAGACATGAAGATGCTAACAAAAAGATAAATTCGAGAGTGGCGGGACAAGAAACTACCTAACTACATTCAAAATTATGCACGATGAAACAAGATGATGTTAGCACAAGCAAGGCAGAAAGTTCTTCATCGAGGCCCATGAGAAATTTTTAGAGTTTGTTCCTGGTTAAATAAATAAATTTCTGATAGTTGTTCATGACCGATGGGATTCCCAGAGTGAAAATTTGCTGATGCGAAAAATCATTACTAACAGAAGAAAACATCTATGTGAATGGTTCAAGAAAATATGTGAAGACTTTTGTGAAGATCAATCCATTGAATATAGCGTATCCACTGACAAAATCTGACACAATTTTTACACTGACCTTCATGAGATTTTTTATGCTCTGTCCCCAACCTGTTATATAAATTTTTTATCGACAATGGTGTTGGACACATCGTCGAACCCCCGCTACCCCTGGTAGAACACGCGGCGACTAATTGGGAGAAAAATAAAAAAGAGTGGGAATGGTTCATACTTTTTGAACAAATAATTTCCCATTAATGTTGACCTTGTATCTATCGGTTAATAAGAGTAAGGTTGGAAATCGGTGGGTCACTGAAGATGTGTTATGAATAAAGAAGCTGAAGACTAGTTAAGAGAATAATGAAGGCCTGTAATAAGTCGAGTCAGCCACGATGCAGTAAATTTCCAGTGGTCCATAAACAAACAGTAGACATTCAAATATTAGAAATAGAAAAGAGATACAGACAACAAGAGAAATTGAGAGAGATTTCCAATCCGTTACATCATAAGCGAGGATTGAAGAAGCTGGAAGAGATGGTTGACTGTCCAAAAGTCCTACCTGAGTCGAGGGAAAGTCAACCAGTTGATGAAGAATGTGAGGCACCGACATCCGTAGATTGGTTAAATGCAATGGTTTTGACCCCGCAAAAAGTGTGCATCACAATTCCAGATGCCTCAACTCCCATTAGTTATATCCCTATGATCATGACGACCGGACCGACTATTTGACAGATCGTAGAGCATGACATGGGATTACTCCGAGGAAATATTAGTATTTGGAATTGACTAAACCAATGTAGTAGAATTACAGACAGATTGATAATCTAGTGACTAGAGCGAGGTAATTGAATTACCTTCACTCCTAAGTTAGGGATACATTATTTCAATTTATTTTACTCAAAGCACATCAAGGTACCCCCCCTTCTAGCAACATTGTTGATTGAAGCTGCTAACTTGTTGGAGTCTTGACCGGATGCAGAAGAGTCTGTAGAGGAGATACGTTTGTCTTGGAAACATTCGCATTCATCAGAAAGCACCAGTAGTCAGTTAATAGTAAGTTCTTTCAATAATCAGTTGGTAAGCTCAAAATATCATAAAAGTAGTAATATGGTTGTACATCTTCTAGTCAACACTCCTATTTTTTTAGGAGATGGATATCCTAAAAAGAATTGGTTTGTATGTGAGGCGTTATGGAAAGATAACTTAATTGATGATGAAAACCAACAAATTTCTCAATTTGCAGGAGGGCTTAGAGATCGTGCACTCATGTGGTACATGAATTTTCTAGAGGAAGGACCAAAAACAAAGAACCGGATCAAAGATTCCTTTCTAGACCAATTCAGAGTCAACAATTCAAAGCACTTGGCAGGCCACCATCTGAATCAGATCAAGCAAAGACTAGGAGAATCTATCTGGAATATGATCGACAATTTAAATATGACCTAATCCAAATGTCCGCCAAAATCAACCCTATTTTAGTCATCCAATTATTTGTCGACGGCCTAGCCTAGAAAATCAGAACTCCACTACTAATGCACGATTACACCGTCTACGAATATGCCCTGAAGAAAGCAAGTCGTCGTCGAATTTGGATCACAAGAAAACATCATGACCAGATTGACATGGGAATGAATTGGTCGACCACGACTAGAAGAATCCGGGATATATCTCAAATTAGTCAACCAAGGACTGATTGAACCCATTAGCATATGGAGAAATGTCAAAAATTCAATCATGGGCATCAGTACCCATATCGAATTTGAAATCATTGATCCAAGAGAAGGGGCCAAATATTTTCCATCATTATTCATATGACCATGGGGACATAAAATGAAACCTTCCATTTCATTGGACAAAGTACGAATTAAGCTTAAAGGAGATGGGAAAAAAAAATTGTGCCTATCAACCCATCTAAAGGAAAAACCTGTGTAGAAACTAATAATAGTGATGAAGACATACATCATTTGTATCAAATTTTCCACAAAACTGAATATTTTGTCGAGCCCAACAATCAAGGAGAACTACGACTGGGAAGGTCTCTGTCTATTGGGTATAATTCTGATTCAGACTTATATGACTGGCAAGTCAAAAATTATGAAGCACAAGCTCGGGAATGTTGTTTTATTGAAGTCATTCCTAGAAAAATGACACAAAACTGCTTACTGTATCCTTTGTTCAAAAAAGCATCCAGAAAAAAAATTAGAACATACAAAGGGGAACCGTCGAGCATTGCATCGACTGAGCAGATCACGCAACTATTTCAACCTATAGATAACAAGGGTGCATACCAACTCCAATTGAACTAATCACAAGCCACACCATAAGATCCAAGGATATGCACCATATTTTCCATCAGATCGACACAAGTGCTTGTAAAAAACAAAATACGACACTATCAACACAAGTTAGAATACCCCAAGCTCAAGATCTAGCCCATTGCATATGTGTCGATTTTAGACAATTGAAGAAAGAGATGAAAAGCGACCTTCTGTAAATAAGTGAAAAGTACATGAATCTTCCTAACAACCTACTTGATCATATTTCATCGAGAGTCACAGTTGTATCAGTCGATAAAATATATCACAATAGACTGACTCAACTAAGACTATTATATCGGGTAGTTTCCGCCAAAATTATCAAAGGTGCAAAATTAACATGGGCATGGTACTGATTGAATGATTATTTCCCCATTCGGTCGACTATTGTGCTCCAGGTTTGTAATTAATTACTCCTTTATCCACACTTAATTACATTTTTCAAGATAAAGGCAGTTATACTGAAACTAACTTGCAATCAAGGAACAACATGTATAAAAAGGCAGTAACATTTGAAGGGTCGACACATATGAAAATGACAGTAGATTGAAATAAGGATCATGAAACAACTCACTGAAAAAGAAACAACCATAAACATCCATCCAATTCCGGTTGACGAATAGAGGGCACGACATACCAACTAAAAGAACGCTCAAGAATGAGTCGACCAAATCATCATCGACATTGGCATGATCGACCCCACCGGAGGTCCATGAAGAAAGTCAACTGAAGCATGACCAAGAAGGCTCCTATCACGTACCAAGAAGTTGTATTCCACAAAAGCCACAATTAATGTAGTCACCTAATCTACTTGAATTCATCATGGATTTTCCTGCTATAAATACGACCCTTGAGCAAGATTGGGATAATTTTTGCAAAGAAATTGAGCAAGTATACTTAGCCCCAATTCCAGACTCTCTTAGCAACCTGATTGCTCCACTTGAAGCTGCGCATAAGATGGCCCTGAAAAGAACCATGGCTACAACCAGGTCGATGAACCTTGCTGAGAAGGACTTTCCTGATCTTGAGGAAAACTCAATTTCATAATTGAAATCCTACATCCTGAGAATCCGTAAAGCACACACTGAGGAACATCAATGGAGACGGTACTGGAGGGAACCGCATAAGTGGGGTTTATAGAATGATAAATGGAACAAAGTGGCTAACAGACTATCTACTGCTAAAATTTGGCATTACTTACAAGCACCATTGTTGGACAGCTTTAATGGCCTTAAAGCTTTAATTACATAATATGTCATTAGTTGATATCACAATGGGAAATTTTGGTTCGACCAACCCGTTGAGGTTAATGTTGAACTCATTGCTAAGGTAACGGGGCTACCATGCAAAGGACCTGAGGTATTGGTTAGGTTCAACTCCAAGCTCGTCAAGGAATTCACAGGCTCACCATAAGGGAGGAATTATAAAGGTCTGGTTATTAGTAAAATTCAATACAATAACTATAAATTTGCTGCAATTATAGTTTTAATTTGCTTAACCAGTACCAGTCTCCCTTCTGGAATTCAACTAGATATGTTGGAAGCTGTAAAATTAGTCGTAGCGGAAGGAAAAATGTTTAATTGGGTAGATTACCTAGCAGGGATAGTCAGGTCGATCTATGAAAAACGTCAAGAAACTGGCTCGACGATTCAATATCTCTCTTTGTTAATATGGATATCCATGTATCAAATTACGCCAGTTGGGAACATCACCTTTACTAAAGAGCACCCAACAAAAATTCATAGGTTCCATATTTTCCAAACTCATGGATACAGCTAGGGACCTGTAGCGGCCAAGATGTGGCTTGAAAATTGGTTTCAAGTCTTCAAAACAACATGCTCAAAGTGGTGGGTTTTGCAACAAGTACATCACAGTCTGCCACCGACTGCTCACATATAGCTGGCACACGACTATACCAAAGTTTGGTATATACAAGGTGCTTCAGGTAATGCAGCCGAGTTAGACTATTATCCTTCTATGCAAGCTAGTTTTTTAGACATCACTGCTCAGTCAAATATTTTACATCAAATCACTAAGTCAGCATGGAAGTTCACAGACCAATTACAAGAACCTTTCACCGATGGTGAACATGAAGAAGTTTATGTGCCATGGATTTATCTTCAAATTTTTGGGCCCCCAGAAGAAGAAGAAAATTCCTTTGCCATTATTCCCATGCCAAATCAGTGCAAACAGAAAAATAGACTACCCATCCGGAACATGATGATTTGTCAGGAGAAACTACCAACGATGATGTGCTAGATGAGAAACAGTCTAAGCTGAACATCACTAAGTAACAACTTGATATCGTAGTTGAATCCCTTTTCAATAAGCGACATATTTTCAAATCCAAAGGGTTAGCAAAACGCAAGATGATACTAAATGCGCCAACTGAAGACGACCTTCGAGAACTCCATGAGGAGGCCGAGCAAATTATTCACGACGTGGTTGCACGCCATATCTCCATTGACGAATACATTGACCAACTTATCGCAATTCGCTCTACCACGAAACGGGTAACTTCAACACCAACAAAGAAGGCCAACATTATTCAACCAGTTCAAGTCGAAGACCATGTTCAATTTCTTGACAATTCACCTCCACTATCCCTGACTGTTATCGAGCAAACTACCCAGTCATGCCCTAGCCTTATGTGCATATCCTACTTTCCACAAATTTATTTCTGACCTTCCCAATCTATTTCCTCAATGGAAAACTATTGGTGCCACATGGATTTCCCAATGTGCTATAGATATGCCTGAAATCCCTGTAGCCCCTCCACTAGGAGTAATCCTAAACAAACAATCCTTAGTGGCACCAATGGATACGCCGGCCCTCCCTACTTGTATCATTCACTTGGAATGCATTGACAGCCTACAATTTCCTCAATCACCTACTATTCATGATTCACCAATAAAAAAACCTACCCTAGAAACGTTAAACAATATCCCTTAGTCGTCTACTTCTGCATCAAATCTTCTGAATAAGTTCATAGACCCTAGGTCGATTGTTTCACCATATTTGAATTTGGCCGCTAACTTAGCTGGTCATGTTGATTCATCCATTCCTCCTAAGTTAACCCCACCATCTGAGTCGACTATCCCATCACAACCAAATGGTATTCTTCAATCGAATGGTCTTCCTAATATGAATGGTCTTCCTCATTCGACTAGTATTCCTCATCCGAATGGTCCTCCTCAGTCAACTACACCTCCTGATATGATCACCTCACCTAAGTCCCCCACTCCACCAAAATCCCCTACCCCTTCATCACCAACAATGAATCCCAGTATTCCTCCAGCGGATGGGTCACAGAAAAAGAATAATAAAAAGAATCCAACCAAGGAAAAAATAAGACTCACCAAGGATCCTGAAGAGCCGCTGGTTACATTTGACCCTTGAATATCCAAGGATCATGAGCTAAATAAACTTATGGATGTTATCCACAAGGAAAAACAAAAACTTTGGGCAGAGGATAAACATAAGGTTGACAGGATGAAAGAAGAACAAGCCAAAGTCCTACAAACATGTCAAGAGTTGATTCTACAAGTTGCATTAACTCTTCAAGGACACCCGACCAAGTATCCATTAGCAGAACTTACCAGTTTAGTCGGTTCCCTAGCCTCATTGTATCAAGATGTTGTTCGACAGAAATACCAAGAGGATATCAAGTAGACGTTCTCTCTGCTTGCAAACCAATACCAGTTATTTCTTAAATGCCACTAGCAGCTTCAAGAATATGGTCATTGGGAACAACAGTGTACTGATGTTCTTACGAATTGGTATAGATCCTTTGGTAAAAATTTCATCGACATGGGAAATATACAGACAACTTTAGCACAGATATACCAATAGAAAGCCATAGCTGATTTTGACGCTCTTCGGAACTTTGAGGAACAAATCCAAATGGAGAAAAGTCGGCTAGCTGAATTACAAGAAAAACAATAACATAGGGCTAATCAAGCTCGAAATGCCAAGGCAGAGGTCGGATCCAATAGCCCATAGATAGGAAGTCTTCTACAAGTGGTCGACCAACAACATTTACTCTTGGGACTGAACCTTTGCAACATTAAACATCTGGCTATTCCTATCAAGATCAACCAAATTTATGACCTCACTTCCCTGAGTACAGATATGCAGACGGCTACTCATACATGGGATAAATTCAAAGGATTCCTTGCTTCCTTAGCTCCATCCATTGCAGAAAACTATGTCAGTCAGCACCAACAACTGCCTCCACCAGTTCACCGCCATAAAAAGTAGTGACCATCAATTTTGCCTCAGTTTTTAGTTACAATTTTGATCTCTTCGGAATGAAGAATCATTTTGTTGGTGGGGGAGATGTTGGAGGAGCCTAGTCGACAAGTTGACTAGGTCCTCCACCGACTATGGTTATCCCAAAGACATTGGTCGGTTAGTCGACCGACCATTAACTGTAACTGAATAATTGTAAGCAATATGTATAAATAGGCTGTAGAGTCGACGCCATAATAGATCTCTGCACTAATATTGTACTTTGCTTTTGATATATTAATATAAAGCTTGTTGTTGTTGTCCCATTTACTCTCATATATGGTTGTGTGATGAATATATGCATGTGTCTCTTTCTATATATTAGTATAATGTGCTACTAGTAACCGATGTAGTCCCCTCGACTGCACCAGTGATCTATTCATTCCAGTGTGAGGAATGATGCTATGAGAGCTATGTGCATTGTGAACCATTGTGAGTTGATGAAGGTGTTGAAACATTGATAGATATTATTTTCCATTGTTGTGACAACAAGAGTTCCTCACTCCCATTGCTTATCTCTACCCCATATCATCATGTAAAGCTTGGGAAGAATGGTGATGTCCCGAGGGACTTGTGTAGTGAAGGGAGTCACATTCCACTGGGTAGTGTAGATGGGGGAGCAAGTAGATGGTGAAAGGATTGAGTTGTTTTTCTAAAGCTTATATTGAGCTATTCAATTGCTTGAGTGTGCCTTTCCTATGGATTCCTTGGCCTCATCTCGAGGGTGGCTTGTCCAAGTAAGATTTGGCTAGACTATGCCTACGACTAGGAGGAAAGTTGTCATGTTGAAGCCAGTTGCTATTCAATAAGATAAGTACCATGTTATATGTTTATTCATGTGTTTATATTATATGTATATCTCTTCTAATTCACCCTTGGTGTCTATTATAAACTCTATTTGAATAGATGCTTGTTTTTTCAATGCTCAGATACAAGATCAAATGGTTTTCTACTTGGAATCTTGCTTGCAATATTTGTTTATGAGATTTGAAAGATATATATGTGTGTGTGTGTGTGTGTGTGTTATGGTAGCTCATTCTCTATTTATACTCTGTATTTTATGCAGCTAATGTGCCCTTGGAGGCTGAGTGAACTTTGATTTTTTTTTTGGATTTTTATGCTAACCTTTGGATGCAAGGCTTCTCTTTAGTTTCTTGCGAGTATTCTTTCCTTCTTCTTTAAATTTTGATTCTTCTTAAGTACATGGAAGCATTCACACCTGATGGAAAGAGTATATGGATATAGAAACTAATTCTAAACCTAATTCATGATAAACACTTAATGGCGGTAGATGGAATCCCCTAAACCGAAAACCGACAACACTTGCATGTAATGTACTCGACCCCGAAACCAAGGTCATGGGAACATGTAAACCCAGAGGAAGGTTGAATAAAGGTATAGCATAGTGGAAAAAGGGAAACCAAAGTCTAGGATGGCATACCATCAAGCCAATTAAAACAAAAATTCATCCTTTAAAATAAATTGCATCACTTTAAAAACAATTATAAAACTCCCCAAAAGCTCATGTAGATGCAAGACCATGCAAGCATGATAATGCAACCATATTTTCAAGCTTTACTAAACTTGGCACTTATAATTATTAAAACATTAAATATTACCAGGATCAACCTAATAATTCTAACTAATCATATTTAAGGAATTCCTTGCAAACAAATACAAATTAGATCTTTTTGCCATAAAACTATGCAATTTATGGCACTCCCATCAATCCAATTTATGACACTTTTATTAACAATTTTGCATTGCTCATCATGTTATATGTGAAAATAACAATTTCATCCATTCAATAATGTAAAATGGAAAATACATAGCTATCATATACAACCATTATTTCTTACAAATATCAGATCTACTATTGCTATAAAAACCACTACTGGATCATTCGATAGGCATCCAAATCCTTGCAAAACCAACTGTGAGTCCCAAATAAAAAGCATACCAAATATATGGGGAAATATATAGCCACCAAGGGCACACTATAGAATTCACATACATCTATACAACATCTGATAATCATATATAAAGATAAACTATCAGTTCAATCTAGTTTTCCAAGCAGAAAAGCCATCAACTAGTGATCAAAACTTAGTAATTTCAACCATAGAATCATAAAACACATATGAATAGCCATGGGGGGCACACTTTAAAAGTATGCTACAACAAATAATACATGTACAAACATATTTAAATTACCAAGTGCTTTCTCCTCCACCCCACTACCAGGTGCAATGGTAATCCCTTCACCCCCTAGGTTCCTCAGGACATTGACATTCACCATCAGGATTTATGTGCGGGTATAGTATAGAGACAAGTAGTGGAAATGGAGGAACTATAAAATAGTTTTCCAGGCTTGCCACAAACACCATACAATATCACATTTCTTCAAGCACAAGGTTCATTCACATAGCAGAGCATAAATGGATTCCCAAGCTCACAAGCTTACCAAGCTCTCAACATTAATGGCATTAACAACCAAGATCAACCATCAATAATACACAACAATCAACAAAATTAACCAAGGAGATCAACCATGGATTTATATACCAAAGAAGGAAATTCGATCCCAAGGGGGTCAAAACAAACCAAGGTAAGCCAACTTGAGTCAATACAAGGGGGGTAACTCAACCACAAGAGGTTAACTTTAATCCAACCCAAGCAATTAGAATTCCAAGGAGAGTGAATCCAAGCCACTCTACACAACTCAAATTCATGTGTGGACACATCATCCATCAAGAGGAATCAAAATTAGTGAGGCGAGGAGTTACACAAACCAGGGCATCTTCCCAAAATAGCAAAGGAGAGGTTACACAAGGAGTTATCCAACTTTCGAGGTGTCCATGATAAAAATAGTCAGTGAGGGTGCACTTGTGAAAATGGGGGTTACAAAACCAAATTTAACCTCCAAAAAGGAGTTACAAAACCACTAAAGGGGCCCAATGAACAGTGGAATCCACCCAAGCACCCACTAAATCATGAATTAGGAATAATAATACCAACATAGGCTAAAATAATCAAAAGTTGGGTCCATTGTACAATGTTTGGGTGATCATCAACTAATAAATCCACCAAGGCATAAATATGGACCAAGCTCAACCAAACAAGTTCTAAAGTGCTAGGAATGTCCCCATTCCCCCTCACCTTATGGATCTATGGCTCCCATATTTTTTTAGTGGTCCCCGGTGTGCCAATTGTTTTTATTAATTAATTATTTACAAAAAAAAATAATAATGTTTCTCAGTCCTTAAACACCCTTTTCTTGGCACCTAGTGCCACAATAATAAATAATTACAATTTACATATTTATGGGGCTTAACACACTGTGTATTACATTCCCCTCCCCCTTAAACAATGCATCTTCATCGATGGATAATACATACATTTATTTACAAAAGGATAACAGACATGCCCATACATGCCTCAGAAAGATAACATTTTTCTCACCACGATACTTCCCACTACCACATACTTTCTTGTTTGTCTCCATTGCCTAAGGGAGAACCATGACTAGAAGAGTGGACTCAAGGAAGAAAGGGTCAGTCTTTAATCCCCATTACAGGGTCTTCAAACCTCATTACAAAGCCTTAAAACATCAACCTAGATACACCCACCTGAAAATCATATTTCAATAACTCATATGATTAACATCAGGTATATAAAAATATATGATATAAGGATATTCTTCTCCAAAGATACTTTCTTCACATTGCAACAACCACATGGTTAGCATCAAACATACATATATATATACATTGTTCAACAAGAGACATAAAATACATCTCCAAAATACAAGATACATTAAATAAATTATAACTATTCACATGAAATGCATCAAATGTACATGAAGTCAAAACACTTGAAAAGCATCTTCCCGAGAGATATTCTAACCAATTTCAAATTCAATTTCAATCATGCATTAGGTACATATTCTAAGTTACTTGAAATACATGAAAAACACATGAATTGCATTAAAATGTTTTCCAAGAAATATGCATGAACTATCACCAAGATACTTTCCAACAAATATATAAGAAAATACCACAAGGATACTCTTTAGCAAAGATACTTTTTCAAAAGAGATACTTTCAACAAGATCATAAAGATAAAAATCACAGAGGTACTTTTCTAACAAAGATCACAAAGATACTTTATGCACTTTATTCTTTCATTATACATTCATTACATTGTTACTATGTATATCTATATACATATATCATTTACACATTTCTCATAACCTCTTCTAGTCACCAATGAAACGCTCACATAAATAAAATCACACTAACATTTAATCAATAATAAGAGAATTACAAGAATTGCACATATCCATTCTTGCCTCCCAAGTGTCAATTACACTAACAATCAATTAGATAAGTTAGGATAATGACAATGTCACTTGGCTTCTCATGCACATGCATGCACAAATGACCAATAATGAAATAATAAACATTTTGCATGCATAAAATAAAATAAAATAAAAGGATAATGGAAAACACCATTTAGACAAGTGTCCCATTTCCTAAAAGAGACAAGGAGTTACTCTTTGAGGTAACCACTACCTTTCAAGTAGCAAAGCATGCCCAAACATAAAAAGTATTCTCTCAAGAGAAGCAATAAAGGAAAGAGAGAGCATATTTCCCATGAATAACATTCATATTAGTAATAGTAATATTAAATCATCTTTACATATATATCATACTAATACATACATAAAATACTTCACAAGTATACTTGTAATTATTATATTATACTACATATAATATATTTATCTAAATTATATATACTACATATATCTCATACATTTAATCATATATATACACACTATTATATATATGTCATTATATATATATACACATACACACACACACTAACCTTATATACCATATATATACAACTCACTACTATGATTGCATAACTTACTTCATCAAATTTAAATATACTATAATACACATATACAACATATATACCAATATATACTTCATAATACTATACAACATATACAATACTATATCATATCAATATATATCAACTATGTCTATTATATACCTTCTTTATCACATATATACACACTTGTACATATAGCATACACATTCTGTAAACAATTAAAGACAACTTTTCCTAGTTTCCAAATTTTAATTTCAAAATGCTATTTTCCAAGTAGGAGTGCAACTTTAAAGGAGGTATGCTCACAAAATTTTCCGAGATATTTCATAACTCAACTATGCACCCAGATCATACCAAAGGTCTAAAAGCATGAAAATCAATCCTTCCAAAAACCAAATCAATCGTACAACAAGAAGCATTTCAATAAATTCAATGAGCAGTAAAAGAGGCAATGCACGATGAACAAGCATCGACCAATCAAGTCATTTCACATTCAAGGAGACAATGCACAAGCATCGACCAATCAAGTCATTGAAAAATAAAAGAGGCAATGCATAAGCATCGACCAATCAAATCACTAAACAGTAAAAGAGGCAATGCACAAACATCGTCCAATCAAATCACTGAACAATAAAAGAGGCAATGCAAGGTGAATATGCATCAACCAATCAATCTATTGGATCACTAGATATGCAATTCATAGTACTTACCAATCAATCTATTGATCAGTAAATATTTAATATTAATTAATTCTAAAACATACAACAAACTTATCTTTAATTTCTTAACTTCTGAAATTAAAAAGTAGGATACAACCGAACCGATCTTTGAAGTGAGGCTTCTGAATATTCCATTAACATAATGGGAGGTTAAATTTATTTCACAAAGCACACTTATAATCTCCAAATGCATATGAAAAGAGTTATAAATCCATAATAGGCCCAACAACCACAGAGTTGGAACATAAGCTCCGATACCACTTTGTAACGTACCCGACACTGAAACCAAGGTCATGGGAACATGTAAACCCAAAGGAAAGCTAAATAAAGGTATACCATGGAGGAAAAATGGAAACCAAAGGATAGGATAACATACCATCAAGCCAATTAAAACAAACATTCATCCTTTGAAATCAATTGCATTACTTTAAAAACAATTATAAAACTCTCCAAAATCTTAGGAAGATGCATGGTCGTGCACACATGATAATGTAACCATATTGAAAATATTTACTAAACTTGGAACTTATCATTATTAAAAAATTAAACATGACCATTATCAAACTAATAATGTTAACTAATCATATTTACGAAATTCCTTGCAAACGGATGCAAACTAGATCTTTCCGTCATAAAACTATGCAATTTATGGCATTCCCGTCAATCCAATTTATGACACTTTTATTAATAGTTTTTCATTGATCATCAGGTCAGATCCAAATCTAAAACCTACAGGAATTCAATAATGTAAAATGGAAAACATAAAGCTATCATATACAACCATTAATTCATACAAAGATCGGATCTACAATTGCTATAGAAATTGCTACTGGATCATTCGATACATGGAGGAACTATACCAGAGTTGTCCAGGATTTCCACAAACACCATACAAGATCACAGTGCTTCAAGCACAAGGTTCATTCACATAGGAGAGAATACATGTCTTCCCAAGCTCACAAGCTTACCAAGCTCTCAACATTAATGGTATGAACAACCAAGATCAACCATCAATAATCCACAACAATAAAAAAACTTAACCAAGGAGATCAAGCATATATTTATAGACCAAAGAAGGAAATTCAAACCCAAGGGGTTCAAAACAAGCCAAGTCAAGCCAACTTGAGTCAATCCAAGGGGAGTAACTCAACCACAAGAGGTTAACTCTAATCCAACCCAAGCAATTCGAATTCCAAGGAGAGTGACTCCAAGCCACTCTACCCAAATCAAATTCATGTGTGGACACATCATCCATCAATGAGAATCAAAATTAGTGAGGTGAGGAGTTACAAAAACCAATACATCTTCCCAAAATAGAAGGAGGGGTTACACAAGGAGTTATCCAACTTTTGAGGTGTCCTATCTAAAATAGTCAGTGAGTGCACACTTGTGCAAATCAGGGTTACAAAACCAAATGTAACCTCAAAAAAGGAGTTACAAAACCACCAAAGGGGCCCAATCAATAGTGGAATCCACCCAAACACCCACCAAATCATGAATTAGGCTCAATAATGCCAACATAGGCTAAAATAATCAAAATTTGGGTCTATTGTACAATGTTTGGGTAATCATAAACTAGTAAAGCCACCAAGGCATAAATATGGACCAAGCTCAACCAAAAAAGTTCTAAAGTGCTAGGAATGTCCCCATTCCACCTCACCTTATGGATCTAGGCCTCCCATACTCTTTTAGTGGTCCTCGGTGTTCCAATTGTTTTCATTAATTAATTATTTACAAAAAAAATAATAATAATGTATTTGAGTCCTTAAAGACCCTTGTCTTGGCACCTAGTGCCACAATAATACACAATTACAATTTACATATGCCTACAGCTTAACACATGGGGTATTGCATGTTAAATTGAGAAAATGGCATAACTGAAACTGACAAACTGAGAACTGGAAATATGTTAATGTTCTCATGCCAAACTCTAATTATGTCTTGTTATGGTTTATTTGGCTATTCATGGCAGCACGTAGATATGTTAATATTTTTTAGTTACATGTTAAATTATAGGTTCAAGTAGGATTGCATTCATGCTTGCATTGCAAGTGCATCGAGGGGCAATGATATGCATTGTTTTCCGCATTTCATTTAAAAGGAATGTATGTTTATTTATTTGGCATTTAGTCATGTTGGCATAGCCTTATATCCCTTATTCCATTGTGCATTGCCTTGGCTCATCCCTCTCCCCTAGTTCCAAGGTTTTTAGCAGTGTCAGGGACACCCCAGAGTGGTATCAAATCTTAAGTTCCAACTCCAAGATTGTTGGGCCTTCGACGGTATTTTTAAATCTATATTTATGCGTTTATTATTTCAATAGATTAAGGTTACAAGGATGCAGTTACAATTACAAGTTACAATATTACATTACAACTACAATTTTACAATTACAATCTCAGTTACTATTTTTCAATTTTTCAATTTATACATTTTCACAATTTCACAATTTTTATAATTATTACAAATTTTACAATATTACAACCTTACAATTTTATGATTTTTAAAATCTTTTGATTGATAATATTACAATTACAATTGCATTTTCAATTTCAATTTTACAAATTATAGTTACAGCTACAATTTTACAATTCTACGACTTTACAATTTTGCAATTACACTTAATTGCAATTTTATTACAGTTATACAATTCTACAATTGCAATTTTACAATTAAGGTTACAATTACATTTTTTTAATTCTACAATCTTACAATTTACAATTTGCATTTATGGTCACAATTTTATTAGTACAATTGCAATTTCAATTACAACTACATGTACAATTTCAATAATTTATTGCAATTACGACTACAAATGCAATTTCAATTTATTTTTTATTTCCTTATTGCAATTACAATTTTAGTTTCGATTTGTTTATTCTTACAAAGTTACATTTACAATTCCAATATCAATTTGTTTACTCCTTATTTCAATTACAATTTCTATCACATTATTTCAAGTCTATAGTCCCCTAACAATGTTTAACAATGAACACATCACAGCTTTCATTGTCAATTAAAAAATAAAAGCAGTAGATTTAGTAAGTGAAGTGAAGGGTAGGATACAAAGTTCAAAGATGTATTTTGAATATGAAAAGAATCCATCCAGTACGGAATAAGTGTTTATTGGGAAAATTCCCGAAGGAGGAGAAGCAAGGACAAATGAACATAAGGGAAGCCTTGAAACCTTGAGTCTCGAATTCTTAGTAAAAATTTTGAATATGGAAGTGAGAACTTGTCGAAAGGATAATGAAATGATCTTTGACATTCAAGAGCGTATCATGCATAGTCTAGAGTAGTTGCAAGCAGAGCAAAGAATAGATCCAAGAAGAGATCATGAGAGGTCTAGATCATCTTCAAGAAGACCACATCACATGCTCTCTGCAGTGAAGAAGAAAGGGTATTCATCAAGTATCTCAAAAAGCAATTGTCTTGAAATATTCCCAGTAAGAAATAAGAGGATAAGGTTTGAATGGAGTGAACTAGTGGGAGAACTAAGAAAAATCGAGCCTCCAACCTTTGATGGAGAAGCAAAGCATGGTGTAGATGCGGAAGCTTGGTTGTTGGGACTTAGGAATTTCTTCAAGTTGCACCAATACTCATCAAACATGGAAGAAAGGTTATCCATCTACCATTTTCAAGGTAAAGAATTCATTTGGTGGGATCAGCTAGTCAAGCTAAAGGATACTGATGAAGATAGAATTTACTAGAGGAATTTCAAAGGGTGCTTCCAAAATAAATATCTCTCAGAGCAATACTATGACAAGAAGATGGAAGAGTTCTTTAAAATCGAGTTGGGAAGCATGACCATGGAAGCTTATGAGAAGAAGTTCCTAGAACTCATGAAGTATGATGGACTCATAAAGGATGAGAAGGTGAAGATTTATAGGTTCCTAAGTGGTCTACCATCATTCTATAGAGACAAGATCCAGTATGATGGACCAAAATTTCCTAAGGATGTTATTTGGAAGGCCAAACATCTATATGATCTTAATAAGAAAAAATCCCCATATTAGAAGGAATGGAAAGTAAGAAAAGGGACAAGCAAGAGCAGAGAAAGAAAGGATTCCATCCTCCATCATTCAAAAATAATAATAATTATTATCAGCAAAGGAAGATAGAGCAAAGCAAAGCCAAATTATAAGAGCATTTGGACAAGAAGCAGATACCACCTATTGAAGGTTTCTTATGCAAGGAGAATCACTACTTCAAGCATTTCCCACATAATGAAGCATCGTGGAGAAGATTCACAACATCCAAGAAGCCCCAACTATTGGTGATATTGGGAATAGCATTCCAAGAATATGTGCATCCTTGGATGGAAGGAAATTTGATCATCAGTCCTAGATGATTGAGGTAGCAGGTGGAACCAGAAGGGGATTTCCCACTACGACTAGTTTCCATTGTAGGGAGAAAAATCAAACTGCTCCACAATCAAGATATTAGGCATGTATAGGTCCAATGGACCCATTACAGTCCTGTTGATTCTACTTGGTAGTTGGAAGATGTTATGAGGGAGGCATACCCTCATCTATTTTGAATTTTTTTAAAGGTGTGTATGTAATAAATATGCATAGAGGGCGCTACATTGTTTTAAGGGGAAGGGAGATGTAATACCCCTATTTTGAGCCCTTGATCATATGTACTTATTATTTTCTTTGGTATTATGGCTCTAGGTGCTGATACTATAGTCTCTAGACATTATTGTAAATAAATGAAATATTTGGCTCAACATGGACAACTAACGAGAATGGGGGGACTTGGACTCCACAAGCAAGGGGGAATGGGGACTTCCTAGTGCACTCTAGACTTGATGACCACCCAAACACTTGATGATAGACCCAAATTTACCCTTTTGGACCTTATTGATTTTTTTAAACTCCCTCGTGAAGGTTTGATAGCTCCACTTGCACTAGTTTTCCCTCTTGGAAGATTAGTGGGTCCCACTTGGAGATAGCACCCTTGATCCAATAATCATGGGAGAGGATCCCTATTTTTGTGCTGAAGGTCAGTTATGACACCTAATTGACTCCATCTCTCACCTCCCATGACCAATTTCTCCTTCATTGACCTCCACTCCTCATTTTTTAGTAACTCCTCTCATTTTGCTATTCTCGGAAAATGGAATCTATCTCAACTTAACCTATACTTCATATCAAATCAAGTTAACCTCCTGGAGTTAAAATTACCTCCATTATTCCATCCATGAATTCAAATTTCCTCCTTCATCTATAAAACCAAGTTCTACCTTCCTCGAGAACAGTTACCAGTTACCTCAGTCATGTTACATTATTTATTAATGCTAATGTGAGGAATGATGCTATGAGAGCTATGTGCATTGTGAACCATTGTGATTTGATATGGTGTTGAACCATTTATAGAGCTTATTTTCCATTGTTTATACAACCTGAGTTTCTCACTCCCATTTCTTATCTCTGCCCCATCTTGTCATGTAAAGCCTGGGAAGAATGGTGATGTCCTGTGGGGTTTATGTAGTGAAGGGAGTCACATTCCACTAGGTAGTGTATATGGTGAAAGGATTGAGTTGTGTTTATGTAGATAATATTGAGATATTACATTTCTTGAGCATTCATTTTGTTGATGTATATGTAACTTCGGAATGTATTTCATCTATGTATTTCATATATATATATTATTGTACCCTTATAAGAGATGTGTTATTCCTCTATAAGGAAGTGTTGTCATGTGGATTGACAAGTGTCGCAAGTGTGTGTACTTGCCGATGGGTTATTAGACCACCATGTGTGGGGTTGGCCCTGAAATATATATTATATTGTGGATGTATCTAGATAGACAAGTCGGCCCCATAAGGTCACTGGGAAAACAGGTTAAGTATAAATAGAGATCAGGAGATCTCTATTTGGATCATTCAGAAAGACACATCTCTCTCACTCAGAAAGTGGCGCACTAGTGAGGAGGAGGATCATCTGCTTCTAGGAGACTATATCAAGTGTATTTTGGTTGTACTTTGGTTAAGCCATTGCTCTCTCTATCTCTGAGGAAGTTGTGGGGTTTTTCACCTTAGGGTTTTTCCCCATGGAAACTCTGTGTCTCTTGTCTCTCATGCTTTTGATTCTTGTGATACTTATCATGCTTATTGTGATTCTTATGCATTGATATACTGTATATGTTATTCTCTCAGTGAAGATCCTAGAGTATTGTGAATTAATGCTCAAAATTTAACATGGTATCAGAGCTAACCTAAGAAAAAGACATTTTGCAGTGACGGAAACTTGAGTTTCTTGTTTATTGGGTTTCTCTCCACAGATTTTGGAAAAGCAGTATAGTAGATTGACTCTACTCATCAAGGAGAATCTATCTGTCCAATAAGAATTCAATTCTGAGCATTTTCAGATTTGGCCCTAAAAATTAGGGTTTCCACAAAAATAGGGATTTTTGAAATCTGAAGACATAGTTGGAAGCTCCTTGCAAAAATCGAAGTTTAGAGCTTTGGATCGAAATTTTTGGCTGGGTAGATCTCCGGGAAACTCAAACCCTAATTCAGGGCTCTCCCTAGTGAACGCGGGAGGACAAAAAGGAAAATCTGAAGGGTAAAGCTTTGTTGATCTCAAATTCTAAATACACCAGGCTAATCAGCTCATCAAGGCGCATCTTTCTATCCTTTCAGAAAATTGAAATTCACATTTTGAATTTTTAGGGTTTTTTCGACAAACCCTAATCTGGGACCAGATCCAATTTTCAGCATTTCGAGTGGTAAGACCTAAATCTTTTCTATTTCCATTTGAAGTACTCTTTAATATGTCTCACCACACCAATCTTGAGGATAAGCTTGAAGGAGCTGATAACTTCTGAGCTTGGAAGTATAGGATTGGGTTAGTCCTGGAAGAGAATGAGTTGGACTCATATGTAAAAGAAGACATCCCTGTCCCAGAGGATGAAGAGGCTAAGGTATTACATAAGAAGAACTTGGTCAAGAAAAAGAGAATCATTGTTGATTCTATCAAAGACCATCTCATACCCCATGTGTCTTCTCTAAAGACACCCAAGGAGATGTTTGACTCTTTGACCAAGCTATTTGAAGGGAAGAACATAAATCAGAAGATGACCCTGCGGAACCAATTGCAAGGAGTAAAATTTCAGAATGGAGAAACCATTCAATCTTATTTTTCAAGGGTCTCCCAGATCAAGGAACAACTAGAAGTAGTGGATGAAATGGTGGAGAATGGTGAAGTGGTGATGACCACTCTAAATGGCCTACCTAGGTCATGGGATTCCTTTATTCAAGGAATTTGTGCAAGGAAGAAGTTGATCTCCTTCAACAGATTGCGGGAAGAATGCTCTCAAGAAGAAGCTAGGCTTGTGGCCCGAGAAGAAAAGATGGGAAATGAATATCAAGTTCTCACAGCACATGCCAGGAAAGGCAAGTACAAGAAGGAATCATCTCATAACAGGAGATTCTCACACCACCATTATCATAAAGATAAGAAAGATCTCAGATGCTTCAATTGCAATGAGAAGGGACACTTTGCTTCAGATTGTCCCAAGAAGAAGAAAGACAACAACAACAACTTCAATAATAAGAAGAAGAATAACAAAAGAAGATATCATGCTCATGCTTCCGAAGATGATGAACCCCCAAAGAAGAAGGTTAGGGCAGAAAGTGATAGTGATGATGACTCATCAAGTGAAGAAGAATATGTCCTAATTTCTGCTCTCACAGGTACTATCTCCCATGGTTGTAATGATTGGTTGATTGATAGTGGGGCTTCCAAACACATGAATGGGTTTAAGGAATATTTTGTGAATCTATCTGAACATGAATCACCCCATAAGGTGAAACTTGGGGATGATTATCAATACCCAATCAAAGGAAGTGGTGAAGCCTCCTACAACCTAGATTCTGGAAAATCTTTGAAGATGAAAGAAGTCCTTTATGTACCTGGGCTCAAGAAGAACTTACTCTCCATCTCTGCATTGGATGCAAAAGGTATGAGGGTTGCATTTGTGGATGGCCAAGTCCTAATGTGGCCAAAGGGAAAGAACATAGATGATGCAATAGTGATTGGAGAGCAAGAGGGAGGTTTGTATAAATTGAAGGGACAACCTGAACATGCCATGGTACATGAAACCATGGAGCCAAGTGAACTTTGGCATAGAAGACTTGCTCATATGCACTATAGGGAACTTCCAATTGCAAGCAAGGCTGTAGAGGGTCTTCCTGAAGTCAAGACCAAACATGAAGGTGTTTGCAAAGGATGTGCAAAAGGTAAGAACATTAAGAAAGCTTTCCCAAGTAGTGAAAGCAAGGCAAAAGACATCCTGGAAATCATCCACTCAGATGTATGTGGTCCTATGTCATCCAGTTCTCTGAGTGGGTATGTTTACTATGTCTCATTTATTGATGACTTCTCCAGGAAGACTTGGGTATACTTCTTGAAGAACAAAGATGAGGTGTTTGATAAATTCAAGGAATTCAAAACCTTGATGGAGAATCAAACTGACAAGAAGATCAAAACATTCAGATCCGAAAATGGTGGGAATGAGCATTCTTTCCTTCTTCTATAAATTATGATTATTATTATGTACATGGAAGACTTAGCACCTGATGTAAAGAGTATATGTATGTATAAAAAAATTCTAAACCTTATTTGATAAACACTTAATGTCGATGGAAGCCCCTAAACCAAAAATCGACAACACTTGCATAATTGAAACTGGAAAACCGAAAAATGGAAATCTGTTAATGTTATTAAACTATAACTCCGTCTTATTATGGTTTATTTGGCTATTCATGGAAGCCCGTATATATGTTAAAACAATTTATTTACATGTTAAATTATAGGTTCAATCGGGATCACATTCATGCTTCCATTGCATGTGCATTGGGGGGAATGATATGCATTTTATTCACATTTAATTTAAAAGGGATGTATGTTTATTTATTTGGAATTTAGACATGTTGGACTAGCCTTAGATCGCTTCTTCTGATGTGAATTATCTTGACTCAACCCTCTCCCCCTAGTTCCGAGGTGTTTAGCGGTGTCGAAGACACCGCACCAAGAATGTCAAATGATATTTGAAATATGTGAGAGATCAGTATGGAAAAATATTGAAAACTAATTGTGATCATCCTTTGATGATTCCTGAGAGGGAATGGAAGGATATTATGGTTGATGCAAGAGAGAAGGAGTTGAGAAAACAAGGGAAGGAACCACCTAGCCCTAGAAGGTAGGTGATATTTTGAATTTGATATCTTGAATTTTTGTTAGATAAACATGAAAAATTTCAATATATAACCTATTTGAAAATTTCCGTAGGCTTCCAAACACATCCAAAGCAACTTGGGAAAGAAAGGAAAAACACGAGAAACATAAACTAGGCCAAGGTGGGTTACATGAGATTAAAGGGGAAAATTGTAAGTGCCAAAACAATTAACCATATTATACATATCACCATACAATTTTTTATTGATTTCAGACAATAATCATAATTTGTGATCTTGTGCAATGCAAGGGGATCTGTACCATGATGAGGCCACCGAGGAAGATATGAATCTTGGGTTCAAGCATGGCTTTGATGCAGTGGTGGTACATTGAACAAGCTTGGGGAAAACACAATCTACCTCTTTAGAGTACATGGTAAACAAAATGAAAAGACTTTACTCGTTGATTAGTTGTAAAATATATTGATTATTCACTTAACCCATACATTAATGTGTCTATTGTTACAGCAAGAAAGTAACCGTACTCTATTTGTTGATGGTGGAAAACATCCCCGTGATTCTGGTACTAGTGGGGAACCCCAACATGGTATGTGTACATTTAAAATCCGATGTATTTATTAACGACTATTAATATTTATTTGTATATCATGTACGTATAAATTCTATTGTTTCAATGGAAGATTAGGATGTTGATCAGAGAGGAGAGGCACAGACAAGAGCTGAACTGACGATGTCGACTACTCTTGATCTAGGTAAAAAACATTGTAATTATATTTGTATTAACTAAATATACAAAATATGCCTTTAAAATCCAATGTATTTATCAACGACTATTAATATTTACTTGTAGACAATGTACTTATAACTTCTATTGTTTTAATGGTAGATGAGGATTTTGACTAGAGAAGAGAGGTAGAGATGAGAACCAAAATGACGGTGTCGACTACTCCTGATATAGGTAAAAAACATTTCAATTATATTTGTATTAATTAAATACTCTTGTGAATAATAACTACCCAAATCATTTATATGCTTTATTTTGTCGCAGTGGGTTCCCCTGTACTACCTCATCCTCCATGATGTAATTCTAGAAGTAATGCATGGCATGAGGTGATGCAGATTCATGTTGCACCAGAATAGGGCCAAATAGCTGGAGAGGGTAAACATGATTCTAATGATGAATTAATCTGTGATTAAATGAAAAATAATAATAAGAAGAAAAATAAGTGATTGTACAATTTAATAATATAAAGGACTATTTGTGGTACAATTTAATGTTTGTTTTGCTACTTGTTATGCATGATTGCTCCATGTTATGCCCTAGTTTTTTTATTTGATTTACTTTCATTGTAGTTTTTTCTAGTAGATAGATTGGAAATGAGGAATTGAGAGTTATGTGAGGGGAGGGAGGGCCAAACGAGCTTCATCCTTCACGTGGTTGGTCTTGTTCAATAGAGAATAAATTATTCTTGAAACCAAGAGAAGCTCATTCAGGTATTCCACTTTAGTCTTTCTAGATCAATTTGTTACATGTTTAATTAGTATTTTGTAATATAACCTTTTATTCTCTTTGGAAAATGCAAGTTTGAAGGGTGGTCACTTGCACTATGCACAAGGCATTTTCATCAAGGTAATCATTCTCTTCTCTTACATCATGTTGTTTTAATCAGTAATTCCTAATATTAGTTTAAGTTAGTTATTCAATTTAATCATAAAAGTGCTTCATTATGTGAAAAGTATCATGTGTTGAAGTGCAGGTTGGAGAGGAGCAGCATTGGATCACATGAGAATCTTTTTCTCCATTGCATAAACCAAACTTGAGCTAGCCATCAAGCCATCAGGTATTCTTCTCCATTTTTTTGTTGCATTTTTAATTAGTACAAATAACTTGGAAATAACGGTGCTATCATGGAATTCCAAGTTGAAGGGGAATGAAATGGAATATACAGCTCCTACTAAGCAATAATATTAAGACATAAACTCATTTTGCTTTCTTCAAATAGATGTCATTTTTTTTCTTTTGAAATGAAAAGCATTGTTTATTTTAGGTTGTCAACATAGAAGGGATGTACCAAAAATAATTGTGTGGTCACAATTTTTTGACCAAAACCATCACAACTAATGTATTCCATGTTGCTTACTATGGGCCTTCCCTCCATCAAGATGCCCATTTTTTGGTTCAAAAGTGTGAATATTACCAATGCTTCATTGAAAACCAAAAGTTTGTTGTCATTCTTCATAAACATATTTAAGTTCAAGTCCCTTTTACAATATGGGCCATGGAATTTATTGGGCCAACAAGGGTTCATCATAGAGGTATGCTATTGGATTTGCTAAAGGGGATATTTCTATGTTGAATTGTCATATTCCCTCACTCTTCCTTAAGCTTAGCCAAGAATAAATTTGTAGGGACTATTTTCATGCTTAGACTCACATCAAAACAAACCAATGAAGTTGTTAGTCTTTGACACCATCCTTAAAACCAAATTGGTGTATGGGGAGTATAGGGGTGATGTTTGAGGACCTAGTTTGACTTCAATGGAATGGTCATGTCACCACCTAAATTGTGGTACAATTTTAAACATTTGAAGACAGGGTTATGGAAATATGGGAACATATTTTGTAGTGATTTGTGGACAAACTATACCATTAGCAACCCTAATTTTGATGTTGAAGTACTAGCAATGAAAATGGTTCAATTTTGGGCACTTATAACAGTAGTACAATAAGGGTGCATGAAAGTCCTATAGGTGGAATCCTAGGTACATTTATGACAACATTAAGGTGCCAACCTATAACGTGCATATGATAGCTTTTACTAGTGCCTCAAAGGTCAGTTTTGAGGTTATATGACAAGTATACTAGTCCTAATGCAACAAATGTACACTCAAATTTTAGAGTAGACCTATAGCAAGTTTGAAATATAGATGCCATAGTATGGTTTCATTGTTCTAAATGAGAAGTAATATGTAAATGTATAAATCATGGTATTTTATCAAATATATAGTCTTTATCAAATAGATAAGAAGAAGCTTGTAAGGTTAGAATGGATGAAACAATTAAGTCTATTAAATATATCATGTGGTATTCTAAAGGAAAAGGGGAAAGAAAAATATAACTCATAATCATTTTGGAGTTTCAAACTATGGGGATGTGCGGTCTTAAGAGGAAGCATTGTACAATACAAGTCATAGGTTGTCCCTATGTGCCCTTGCATGACTATGGTGCATCGCTATAGTAGGTGTGCGCCACAAATGTGTCATTTTTTAATGTGATTATGCCACATCAAGGTCACACCTAACTATCTACGACGTACTCAGAATGCACATAGGCAAGTATGAATGTCTATCATTGAAATTGTGTTGTGTTACTGCATTGGTGATAACTACATACATTATGAAGTGCTCTAGTCATTTATTGCTACACCATATGATATAGGTTAGAAATTAATCACTCACCTCTATGCATATACAATGCATTGTTATTAATTTTACACATGCAAATATGATGATTCCATGTTAACAACAAATTATTATTTTTCACAAAAACTGGGAAACAATTTCATTAAAAAGGCTACAAAAAATTGTAGAATATACATGAATATTCTAAATGTATAGCTTCATACTAATACCATACTAATCTAGTACTCTGCATATTTCTGAGGTTGTTATGGTTTACAAAAAAGGATTGAGTTTATACAAAATTCACCAATTTACTTCTGGATAGAGTCTATAATAAGTTCCTAAAATCAAAATGCAGAAACAATTCATAGTGAAATACTTAGCATGCAGGTATTTCTTGGCATTTTTTCCATCCACTGGCTCTTGTACTTCATTCCTCTTGGGTTCTTCTTCTGCATCAGCAGGAAGCTCTTCTACAGCAATAGGTGGTAGTTGATTGAGATCTGGCACTATCGTGTATGGGATGAGAGATTATTCTTCCATCAATTGCTCTAGGTCTGTGGATCGAGCTAATATCTAGTTGTGTAAATCCTCAACCTCTAGCTGAAGTACATGGAAATCATCCTCTAAGTGTTGTTGACCATGTTTTTGTTCTGCCATTTACTCTAAGGAATTCAATACCTGGGAAAATATTCCTTAAACATGAATTTGCAGAGATTGCACTATGTTTTCCAAATCTGAATTTTCCTCTTCCTCCTCCATTTTTCTCCACCTCATATTCCCTTTAAATCTCTTATCCATTTCAAAAAGACTTAAGACTCGATTTTGGAATGTAGAACTGCACGGAGGAATTAAATTGGGTTTATGTTGCTCCTTGATCATACGGACCCATTCATATCTCCATTTATATGAATCCAATTTCATATTGAAATATTTCCCATTCCACTACATCAAAACCTTCATCATTTCCATTAATGGGAATTTAAGGTCTCTCAATCTTTGTTGTTGAAGTGGTGGACTAGATTCGTCAACACATTGTTTGAACATAGCTACATTTATTTTAACCCCTAGGATTCCACATCGGCTAACATGCTCCATAGAGCTTGGAACAAGGGACATACATGGGGTGATCTACTCCATAACACTAAAACCTCTCGGATGGATAGGTTGATGAGAAGGATGCATTATATCAGCTGATGCCATGCTTATCCAGCCCCTAATTATAATGATGAGTAAGTTTTATGTTCAAACTTCAAAGGGAATATGTTTAACTTTAGCTTGCATAATTTTGAGTAATGTTTATTACAATGATGATATAATTTCTTATGAAAGAAACCAAAATAAATCAAAATCAATTCAAAGGTGGGATATAGACAAAATACCAATAACTTATTTTATTATATTGTTTAAATGAAATCATGTTAGATGAGCACAACTATAAATTATTGTTTATAAAATATTATATACCATATTTGATATTGAACATGAATAGAATAGGCAAGTAAAAGTATCACCTGGCATGTACCATTGCAATACCATGTTGTTTTGCACACAGAACATCATTTCATATTTGTGCATAGTCAAAAACATACATCGCATCTCTTATTTACAGAGGAGCTAAAACATACATCGCATCTCTTATTTACAGAGGAGCTATCCAACACAGATACATATGGATCTTGAAGTAATAGAATCTCTCATGTAAGCTATGGCATTCGATTAGAGAAAGAATAATAGCTAAATTATGGTACATTAAACAAATCACCTCTCAAAATTCAACATTAAATAGACAACTATTTCCAAAATATCTACTCTACAAATTAAATTCTTAAATTTTTTAGCTTAGTTTATAAAATTATGTTACAAAGATTGTGACAACATCAACACCAAAAAGGTTTATGGAAATCTTTAGGTTTGAGGAGATTTTAAGACAATGCATTACTATTGTCTATTGTCATTATATGAAAGGTCCTTTCTTATTCTATGTGTCCATATGTTAGTTTTTCAGAATTTACTTCAATCTGATCTAGGATATCAACTGAGAGAACAACATGTACAGCATATCTACAACATATCAATCATAGACACAATAATGCAAGCACATAAGAGACACAGAGTTTCACCGGGGAAAACCAAGAAGGTGAAAAACCCTGCAACTTCCTGAGAGGTAGATAGAGAAATGATACAACCCAAGCATAAGAGATATACTCCTAGCAGCATCTTCTCCTCCTCCACTAGTGCGCCACTCTCCAATGAGTGTAAGAGTGAGAAAGTGAATGATCAAATAGAGTGCCTCCCGCAATCTATTTGGACATGACTTGACTTGCCTAATAACCTTTACTAGGTTGGCCTCAACTTAACCACATAACATAATGCTGACAAGGTCAGCCCCCAATAGGGTGGTCTAATAACCCTTTAACCCACATGACTTATACAGGTCCGATCCCAACAAGGTGGTCTAATAACCCATCAAGTATAAGTTACGACACTTACAATATAAATGACAACACTTCCGTATAGAGGAATAATAACATCTCTATAGGAATACAATATACATCTATGAAATACATTATGAAGTTACAAATACATCAACACTCCCTCTTAACTAGGAAGGTATTTCTCGACACAAGTCTTCTTCTCTGGATCATCGTCACTAGATCATCGTCATCGAATCACCGTCATTGTCACGGCTGCTGCTATCTCAATCAATCTCTGATCTACTCATCATAGGAAGTTCTACAGAGCCAATCCTTTTTCATACTAGATGTAGGCCCACCATCTACAAGTATTCATCATCACTGGCCATACTGTGGAATCCTCAGGACTTATTACGTGCGTCACAATGCCTTGAAAGAGTATCCCAGGATCCTTTATGTGCCGAAGCACGACCGACAAGATCTCCCAGGTCCACTTACATGTGACTGTCACAAAACTTAAAAGAGTGTCTTGACTAGCAAGAACTCTAAAGAGCATCCGAGGCCTTTTACATGACTAGCACAACTTGTCCGGATCTCCAGGACGTACTGCATGTGACCCCCACCACAATGCCTCGAAAGAGCATCCCAGGACTTATTACGGGCACACATCCCAACCTATCAGATCTACCAGGTCGACTTACATGTGGTCATGGCAATGCCTCGAAAGAGAATCCCAGGACTTATTATGGGCACACAGCCCAACCTATTGGATCTCCCAGGTCTACCTATATGCCATAGGACAATGCCTAGAAAGAGAATCCCAGGACTTATTACGGGCACACATCCCAACCTATCGAATCTCCCAGGTCTACTTATATGTCCTCCCAGAGTAATGCCTCGAAAGAGAATCCCAGGACTGATTACGGGCACACATCCCAACCTATCGGATATCCCAGGTCTACTTATATGCTCATCTGCACAACCTGTCCATGGCCACAGAGTATCAAACTGATACTCACCATACATCATCCTGATATAGATCATCACATGATCATCCTGATACATATTATCTGGAGCAACATCCTGAAGCTCATCATCCATGATCATCCTGATCATACAGTGCATCCACCTAATTCATACCAAGTATCTACTTGATGCACATCATCATACATGATCTACCTGATTATACAATGTATCCACCTGATACATATCATCATACATGATCTACCTGATCATACAATGTATTCACCTGATACATATCATCATACATGATATACCTAATCATACAATGTATCCACCTGATACATATCATCATACATGATCTACCTGGTCATACAATGTATCCACCTGATACATATCATCATACATGATCTACCTGATCATACAATGTATCCACCTGATACATATCATCATACATGATCTACCTGATCATACAATGTATCCACCTGATACATATACAAATACATGATCCAACTGATCATATCCAACATCCAACATGATGCATATACATATACATGATCCAACTAATCATAACAAGCATCCAACATGATGCATACACATATACATGATCCAACTGATCATAACAAGCATCCAACATGATGCATATACATATACATGATCCAACTGATCATATCCAACATCCAACAAATGCATACGGAGCAGTAACTGGAGCATCATCTTGATGCTCATCACACAGTGCTTACATCCACAGCCATGGGAAGGATCCTCCTCTCACCATGCTTGAAATGGATCCTACAAATGTGTCCATCACTTCTTCCTCAAAGTGTCATCAATCTAAAGAACACCAAGCCTCTCTCTGAAGTACTCAAACTTCACTCTAGCTAGTGGTTTCGTCAACACATCTGCAACCTGCTCATCCGTCACAACATACAGGAGCTTCACTGCTCCTCTCTGCACCATATCCCTGATATAGTGATATTTGATCTCAATGTGTTTCGACCTGTCGTGGAACACCAGATTCTCAGATAGTTTCACACAACTCTGGTTGTCACAAAGGATACCAATAGCCTCCAGCGGGAGATCAAATAATTCAGACAGTAGCTTTCGGAGCCATACTGCCTCACAACTAGTCGAACAAGCTGCAACATACTCTGCTTCGGCTGTATTGAGTGCTACGCAGGACTACTTCCTGCTAAACCAAGAGATCACACTTGATCCCATACTAAAGCAGCACCTAGATGTGCTCTTCCTATCTGTAGCACTGCCTGCCCAGTCCGAATCAACATAACCCTGCAGGTTAAACTTTTGATTCACATCATACTTGAACCCATAATCAGTTGTACCCTTCAGGTACCTCAGAATATGCTTTACATCAACCAGGTGAACACTTCTCGAATACGTCAGGAACTGGCTCAATGTGTTCACCGCAAAGCAAATATTTGGTCTTGTATCCATTAGGTACATCAAGGACCCAATCATCTGACGATACATCGTGACATCAATCGGCTCAGATGAAGCATCACACAGAAGCTTCAGGTTTGATGCCATAGGTGTGGCCATGGCCTTGCAGTCCATCATCCCGAACCTCTTCAAAATCTCTACTGCATACTTCCCTTGTTCAAGGAAGATTCCATCTGCTCTTTGCCACACCTCCATGCCTAGAAAGTAGTGCATCATACCCAAGTCCTTCATCTCAAACTCAGCAGCAAGCTTCCTCTTCATGTCGGCAATCAATCTATCCTCACTTGTAACAAATAGGTCATCCACATACAATAGTACTATCACAGGATTTCCTTCCTCAACCTTGTAGTAAAGGTTGGAATCCGCTTTACTCTTGGTAAAGCCCAAACTAGATAGAAAGCTATCTATCCTACCATACCAAGTCCTAGGCGCTTGCTTCAAGCCATACAAGGCTTTCTTCAACCTACACACATATGACTCCTTGTCATATGTCTTAAAACCGAGTGGCTGCTCCACATACACTTCCTCTTCGACTACACCATTCAAGAAAGTTGTCTTGACATCCATTTGGTGTATCTTCCATTTCATCACTGTAGCCAGATACTGATCTGATGGAAGTGTATCTGGCTACAGGTGAAAAAGTCTCTTCATAGTCTATTCCCTCTTTCTGAGAGAAGCCACGAGCTACAAACCTCGCTTTATATTTGTCTATGCTACCATCTGCAGCATGCTTGATCTTATAGATCCACTTGGAAGTCACAACAGACTTCCCTTTAGGTCTTGGGACTGCATCCCAAACATCATTCTTCATGATCGACTGGTACTCCTCGATCATGGCGTTCTTCCTGAATCCTTGGAACTTCAATATCTTCAATAGATAACTTTGTTGTTGAACAAATGTTGTAGTCCTTCTTTTGTAGGTGATGGTATACGATCTTTCCTACAAAACAAGTTAAATTGCATGATTAGAAAACATCTCATAGTTTTCAGAACAAGTTCTTACACATAAATAAATATTCCATACAGTCATGCAATTATCTTAGCCAATGCTTCAATACAACATTTATCCATATCCTGTAACTTTCTAGATGCCTTCCAATCTCTACCAGAACATTGTTAAGAGTGTGCACAACTCCCAACATGTCAGCAAAGAGGTTTCATTCTAGATAAGTAGCAATGGAATGTTGTACAGTGCCATAGGCCACTTACCCATTAGATGCATATTAGTAGTATATTGTTCATTAATGCAATTATTCTAATATTCATAATACACAACCTAAGTCTAGGAACATAAGTGTATACATCATTGAACAATATTGTTTAAACAATCAAATATACAAGAAATGATAATTTAAATACTTATCTTTGTTTGTTGTTGTTGGGTGGACTCCCTCTCAATCTTTGCTTCCTTGCAGGAACTACTGGAGTGTGCTCCCTCTTGATCTGGATTATTTGTCCTATCCATCCTGGACCACTATGCATGCTTAAATGTGCACTAGTGTCATGATTGTGCCATCCTCAAGATCTCATGCATAATCATGCATTCATTAGTATAATCTCAAAACAAGATAATCTTAAACATGTATAGTCAAGATCATTTCATACACAGATAATTTATCACAATTCTTTTACTCATGCATATTCCTATTTGACCATAGGACTTTTCTGGTTAGTCATATCATCAATCAAAGTAAGAAGCATAATATGCCTAAACCCATGATTACTCAAACCTATAACTTCATGAATAATCATTATCAATCATACCAAGTATACTTATGTAAGAGATCCTAACACAAGGTAGGATTCTAACTTGATATAGGAAAAACATACCTGGATTAGCATGCTAGCTAGTTATGTCTAACATACTCGCATAATGTCTTCTTGTTCTCTTCAATGACTTGTGCTAGTAACCCGCATATCTCATAGGTTAACCATTATAGAACCAAGTTATACATACTTCTTAAGTAGATCTTCTATGTGATCCATGACAATGGATGAATCTTTGTCTTCATGTCACCATGGTCATATGTTCTTGAACTAGAACATGATTTGTCTTTCTTGATGTACCTTTCATGTTAGTAGACAACATCAACATCATACAACACCATAATGCATTAGTACAATCTTAAGTGTCAAAACCCTAATCAATGAATATTTGCATTCATAATTTTATTAAGGTGATACGACAAGTCTAAAGTTAATCAAGATTGTACTAACCTTAATGAAGACAAACATACCATAAACTTAATCATGAATAGATCTCGAAACATACCTAGATAATTCATACCTGTCGAGATTGATTGTAATCTTCTTATGTAAGGCCTTAGTCTCATCTCCCTCTGAAACGGGAACTTCTTCACTTATGTAGGTGGCCAATCCATTCTCTTCTAGGATTAACCAAATCAACTTGAATTGCAGAAACTGGATCTGAAGCTGGATTAGGGTTTGTCAAAGAAACCCTAAAAACTAAAACTTTGAAGTTCAAACTTCTGAAAGGATAGAAAGATGCGCCTTTCTAAGCTGGTCAAGCTGGTATACTCAGAATTTGAAAACTGCAAAGTTTCACCACTTGAAATTGACTTTTAGATTTCTGGATTCACTAGGGAGGACCCTGAATTAGGGTTTGATTTTCCCGGAGCTTCACCCAACCAAATAGTTTGATCCAAATCCCTAAACTTTGATTTTTCCAAGGAGCTTCCAGCTATGGTCACAGATTTCAAAAATTCCCATTTTTGCAAAAGCCCTAATTTTCCACTTTTTCGATCAAAGTCCCGAACTAGGGTTTGATCAAGCCCGACCTTCTGCTCAACCAAAAAATTCGATCTTGGTCTCTAAATTTCAATTTTTATGAGGAGCATCCAGCTGTGGTCTCCGATACAAAAATTCCAACATTCTCCGAAACCCTAAATTCCCGGAGCCATGAATGAAGGTGCTCAAAATCCAATTTTGTTTTGACAGAAATATGCACCTGATTGTTTCTAGTGTAACTCTGAAATTTCAGATCTACATGGTCTAAAAATTCTTTCTGTGGTATCCTGACCTGTTATCTTTCCAACCCCACAGGTCTGACCTCAATTGGATTTTCTGAGAGAGAGTTATGCCAAGTGTCGCAACGTGACCTGTTTATGAGATAAAATAGGAGAGCGAACTTGTACGGTGTGCCACGTGTCACTGGTTCAGTTTAGGCCTCTGAAAAACTTACCTGAGAAAGCACAATCCATTCCCTACTTGTCTCTTTTTACAAAATTTCATTTGGAGCTTCCTAGCCCAATTTATGACCTTTTTTCCTAGGTCACCTGTTTATGACTGAGATCTGGAAGAGGCGGAAACCCTATATTGTACAGATCATAACTCACAAAGTACAACGAATTAGAAGTTGTGCTTCTGACACAAAGTATAT